>BSBN01000137.1:0-1280000 GCA_027924645.1 Cunninghamia lanceolata
AGTACACAATGAGTTTTATGGGCACTAACCCAAAGGAGACACTAATCCCCTAATACAATGTTTTATGAGCACCAACTCAAAGGAGGCACCAACTCCCTAATACAATGTTTTATGAGCACCAACTCAAAGGAAGAAGCAACTCCCTAAAGTGCTACAACACTTACAAGATGAGGCACCAACCTTTGGTCTGAAACTAATTTTGACTGATCCTGGTGGTTGAATCACTTTTGCAATATAATCTATGTTAACACCTTGACATCCTTGACTTATTCTAATGACTTAAACACCTCCACACTATCATCCCCACTATCTTCTTGATCATTTGACTGATTTTGACCGCTCAAACACCTCCACAATACCAACTCTGCTATGAGTTATACACCATTATTTACAGAGTTATTGGTCTATCTCTGGATCATTCACTTTTCATCATATGCATGCCATACCCTTGTAAAAACTTTTGTTCTACATATATATCCTCTGCAAGCCTTCTAAACATCATTTGTGTTGGCCTTATGATAACGTGTATCATGAAATGTGTAACCGACCTAACTTGTTGGCTCCCAAATCATTTGCAATAATGTAGGAGTGAAATCCCAATATGCAGTTCAACCAACTGATCTAATTGACCCAATTTCCTTCCTCCCAAACATTCTTGTTGGCACACACTTTCATACAAATAGCACAAGCACTCAAATACACCATGTTGGCTCTGCAAGCACCTAGCCTTTCATACATTAGCTCTAGACCCTATACAATATTGGAGACATGAAATATCATCAAGTGATTCATACCATGAACACTATGTGACCTAAAAAACCTTCTCATAAACCCCCATTTCTATTCCATGCTTCTACTTGTTGGTGCAAGCATTCAAACATTGATATCGGTATCCTTTACATAGGTTAGTCACATAGTCTCAACTCAGAACCCTATTAAATGCATTTATGGTAATTTATACCCTCTGAAACTTGAATATGTCATATTTCCTTCTTTTCCTTGCATATTCTCCAAACTTCCAAGTTGTATGTGTGGATGTGGTGGAATGCGGTAGCTTTCTATTTCATCTCTGATAACCTTACACTATAACAACATTGTTTTCATTCTACTGACTTTGGATGTCTTTGTAGTAGTCCATATGCTCTAAAATTTGGATCACACATACCTCATAGCTATCTCTGGCTATCCTTCAAACCATGAGGTCATGTATCTTTATCTACAGTAGAATGTGGTACAATCTCTTATGCCTTTACAACATAATCTCTTATACCTTTGACATTCTTGATAACTTGATAACTTCTTAACCAATTTCCTTCATACCTCATGCAACTCTTTTCATCAAATGACTAAATATGTAACAATGCAACAATCATAACTTCATATCATCAATCATAACACTTTGACATCAATGACAACATATAACCCTTTGACATCAATGCAAACATATGCAACAATCTCTCGCTTTGTCATTGATGGCAACACTAACCTAATATTCAAATTCTCTCTCCCTTTGACATCAAGGGCAAAGGGCCGTTGATCTTCCTTTGTACCAAAACAACTCACAAGCTCCCCCTATCTTTATTAGCCCTTACATACCTTTACTATCTCTTTATTTGCTTGCTCCCCTTGAGAGGTAGCCTCTATCAGTCTAGAGATGATATACACATAGCAAAACAACTTTATCCTTCATTTTTCTTGCGATATACATTTACTATATACATACCAAACTTGATATAGTGGCCTATTCATACAAAATGGCAATACTTATCCCAGTTCTATCCTTCGCATACTTCTTGTAGTAACCTAAGATAGCATTTAGCTACTGTTCTACTTCAAAATTGTGTCTTGTCTTCAAGACATGTTCTATTTAATTCGATGGTACAATGTTCTTGTATATTGTTTTCAATTGGACCAGAGTAGTGTCCCATTGTTTCTTTGCTTAAGTCAAAAGATGCATTTGCCTTTCCAGTTGTATATAGGAGTCTTCTGCCTCTTCTAGAGAAGATGGTACCTGAGTTTTCTGGGCTACACTATTTCCTTTAGTCAAAATCCCATTCAATGAGGCTAACCTTAGATTTACAGCTTCTCATAGTTATCTAACTTGGCCTTTGATTTGTTCCCTTTGGTCTTGTAGCTGTTGTAGTTAGGAATATAATTTCTCTATTTGTGCCCTTATGGCTCCATTATTATCCTATACTGGATTATATGTAGTGGCCACTTGTGTAATTTGTATTTCAATTACATCCATTTGACCCTTTAATCTTTTGGTGGTTGTAGGCCATTGTAGACAAAATTGATATAACATTTTTGCTTCCTCCATGCATTGTTGAATGCTCAAGTTATATTTTCTTGTATTTTGATATGTGCCTTGGCATATTTTCTTGATGCATCAGCCATTCTTTTGTTGTTCATCTGTTCAGTTATCTTCTACTCTACTTGTTTCTCCAAGTATGAGGAATGTGTTTTGAAAGTCTCCATTAGCTGCCTTATTTGTTGTGTTTGTGGTAGAGTTGAATCTCTTTTTGCTTTCGGGATTTCATTTTGTATAATATTAATTACCTCTACCAATAACTCTGTGCCTTCCACCTATTGTTGTATAATCTCCTCCCTTGCAGTGGAGTGAAAAATATCTCCTAGTTGTAACTTGTGAAGTGCAGAAATACTGGACAAGTTGACTTGTCCATCAGAAATAGGTAATTGTAGCAACTGTGGAGTTACTAGGGGTTGAATTTTCTTTTTCTTTTCTAGAAACTCATTAATGGAATGACTAGGAGAGGTGGAGCAAGATGCTTCCTAATTTATCTATGGGCTCTCCCCTATATCTTGTATGACCTACTCCTCTTGCTAATCCTATTGATCTGTATTGTGTGGAGGAGCATTGCATTGCTCAATGTTGTGTGGAGGAGCTATTTTTTTCTGTTCCAATTTTTTATATTCCTCTTTCACACCTTCAAATATCTTCATAGTTACTTCCTTTATTTATTTTTGAGTCTTTGCTCTAACATCCTGCTCCATATTCATAAGGGTATCTACCCTCTTATTAGTTCTTAGCTCTTGAGCCTGCATCTGGGATAACTTATATTTTTCTTCCTAATATATGGTACTACCAATTTTATCCAAAGCCTGTTGTCTCAGCTCTCCATCCATTTCTAGAGCTTTTTCTCTCCTTTATCTCAAAGCCTATGCTAAGCTATCTAGAACTTTTTCAACTATTTCATTCAAGGACTTATTAAATTTGATCATGTATATGATCACCCCTTTCTCTATAGTAATCTGATCTATTGGAGACACTTCAAGATGCAGTAAATCTATCTCTAGTAGCAAACCATGATGCACAATTCCATTGAAAATTGCCTCTAATTGTAGTGGATCTTGTGGAGGAGGCTCTGGAGTGGTTTGTTCTGTTTTCTTCTTCTTCTTCTATAACTTAGAGTTTCTTTCCTCCCCTTCTTCTTCCTCTCTATTGTCCTTCCCCTATTTGAGTTTTCTTCCTCTTGGCTTGCTTCTTTGCCCTTTGATGTTTCTTTTCTATAGTTTTCATTTGCACTAGTGTTTCTAAGGCTTTCTTTCTTTCATTGGATGTTGTTTACATTGATGAAGAGGGTTGCAGAGCACTTGCTATAGTAGAAGTAGATCTACCTAACCTCCTTGGGATTTGGGATGAAGTGGTTACTTGTGGATTTGATGAGGTAGGTTGTGGATCCTCCACAAGAGTTTGTAATGAATTTTTGACCTTTGGCGGTAAACGCCATTGCTCATGTAATTGTCCTTTCCTCTTTTCAAGCTTCTTCTTCGCATTCTTTTTACTCATTTTGTTCATTATCTCTTTGTAGGTCCCAAACCTCTTTGCTATAGTCTCCTTAAGTTTGCTTAAGAGATTTTTAGCATAGGCTTTTATTTCTTCTGCAAAGACCTCATAAGGTAGTCTAGGTATCCAACCCATTCCTTGGTTCTACTGTTGCAATTTAGGTATAGTCTATGTGGAACATAAAAGTGATGTGTTCTCTATAGTGTCTTACCATATTATATGGTATCCTCTCTCTTTCTTGCATATCTGCTTGTAGGGTTTTGAAAAGCCCCAGTACATAGTGCTACAATTTTTTGTATCACCAAAACCTCTTATGTGATTTTTGATATTTGTGGCAACTGAAATATGTTGTTTCCAAATCTTTCCTTTGAATCCAGAGAATTCATCCAAGAAATAAAATACTAGATAGATAATAGGAGTGTCATATCTAAAATTATAGTTTGAATCTTTTGTCCTCTTCAAACTTTCCATTAATCTCTCTCATGAGTTCACAGAGGTCAAAGTCCTTTCCCTCCTTCACCATTTGGTATGCAGTATTGAATGGTGGTACTTGTCATTGATCTTCTCTATTTGCAAAGTATATCTTGTAGGCTATGCCCATTGTGGCATACCACACCCCCTAGATTAGCTATGTTCATCACACTTAGGGTTTGGTTATCAGGTTTTGCCCCAGTCAACTCAGTAACCCTATCAATCTTAATGGCCTTCATCACTAGTACCGAACTATTGAGCTTAATCCAGTAACTACCTTAATTGCATATTTGGTAATTTTGTAGGGTTTTTCAAGATATATAAATTCATCTTGAATCCTACTTAAAACAATCCTTAGCCATTCAAGTACACCGCAGAAATCTGGGTAATCTTTCCAGACATCTAGTCTTTTGGTAGCAATATTCTCATATTCTGGCTTATATCTAGTGTCATCCAATAGAGTATCTCTCAATTCCTCAAATTTCATGTGGTTGATTTTAGTGAGTGATGAGTGGATGTATATCCTTACATCCTCAGTATAGACAACATCTACTGGAACACTAGAAAATTCCTCGTCCTTATCCACTTCCATAGCCTTGTATGGGTATTTCCTGTACTTTGGTCTTGGCTTCTCCAATAAATCAACCAAATTTGATTTCATCATTTTTATCTCCTCTACACTCTGTAGCTAGGGTTTAACCGTTTACTCTTCTCTACTTAAATTTGCTAATCACTCTGAATATGAATGATGTAGAATTGAATGATTAGGGCTTAAATTATCTCCTCTACACTCTGTAGCTAGGGTTTCACCTTTTAAGTTCTTCCCCACTCAAATTTGCTATTTGCTTTGAATATGAATGATGTTGAATTGAATGATTAAAGGGCTTAAATAACCTTCTTTTGCCCTAACTTTTTGCATTTATTGCACCATTTTCTTGTTATGTTTTTGTGGGCTTTCAACTACCAGTGAGTTCTATAGGTTTGTAGAGACCTATTTCCATTTGGAATTCCTCTACCTTTCAAAATTTGATTCTGGAGATTTGAGATATTGATTTAGTCTTGCCCTATTAGATATCCTTCTATCAATTTATTATCAAATCACATGTATGCCTTGTTTTTATTCCATTGACTTTAATAGGAGCATCATCTCATCTTTTCTAGTGAGCTGGAAGATTATGTAGTAGTTAGCTCCCCCTGAATCCATGCTTTTTCTTAATCTAGTATGAGATATTGTGCATGAGGAACAAGTATAGGTTCTTCCTTCTTCTCATTATCTTGCTCTTGTTTTCTTTTCCATATTTTTGTAATTTCCTTCTTTTCCTTGTTTAGGGTATCCTCCATCTCCTTGTGCTAGTTAGGTGGTTTCACAAAACTACTTTTACAAAATCTTACTTTATGCCAAAATTTATTGCACTTGTAGCATATAATATCATACTTCGGAGGTAAAAAATGAGTTTTGCTCATATAACCATTTCTTCTTGTCTTAGTTCTACAATCAATAGCTTTATGACCAAACCTATTACATGAATAATAGTAACCATAAAAGGATTGAGAGAACCTGGTTATAGCAGATTGTCTTTTAGGAGGTGAACTCCTGAATCTCTTCTTCAGATCTCTGACCTTTGTGAAACTATCATCCATCTTCTATATCTTAGCTTCAGTCTTCTTAGAAATATCAGTTCTTGGTTCTATATTCTTCATCATAGGCTTATCTGTAGATTCATTTGTTTTTGTGCTCTCACCTTTCTCAAATCCAAGACCAGCCTTATTCTTAGGTGGTCTTTGATTGTTGATCATCTCATCAAGAATAATTATGCTTTTCTTAAATTTTAGACTCTTGTCTATCTAATCCTTGGCTTTCTCTAGTTCCTTTCTCAAGGAGACAATTTCTTCTTCAAGTTTGGTGCATTCATCTAATTTGGCATTGAGCTTAGTATTTAGACACCTCTACAATAATAACTCTACTATGAGTTATACACCATTTCTTATAGAGTTACTGGTCTATATTCAGATCATTCACTTTTCATCATATGGCATGCCATACCTATTCCAAGTATGTGCAATTAGTTTTATCATTGATGTCAATAAGATTGTGTTGTCATTGGTGTCAACTGTGTAAACTGGTTGAGCATAGATGAGGTTGTTGCAATGGTATGAGTTATTTGTTTGAGTTGCTTGGATAAAAATGATTTGGTTGCTTTGTAGAGGTGCTGAAGATGTTGAGAATTTTTTTTGTTGGTTGGTTTCCAAGTGCTTTTGATGAAATTTGATTAATAAAGGAAACAGTGTGTTGAAATAACATTTTGGTTTACAAAGTAGTGTTCTGGTTTTGATCCACATTTCTTCTATGTTGAAGATCTATTTTTGTAGTTTGGATATGTTATTTAGAGATGTTATATTCCAAATTTAGTGCTCTGATTTGTTCTACAGAAGAAGTTGTGTTCACCAGTGTGTGGACTGTGTTCTTGAGCTTTGCAGAGGTGTCTCAGAGAAACTGTTTCACTCTACATTTCTTTGCATATTTGTTTCTGGCTTTGTGGTTCTAGATTGGTACTTATAATTCTTATTTATTACTTTAGGGTAAGTGCAAAAAGATGGGGGGGCCAAAAAGTGGCCAAAAAATTTTCAAAAAAAATTTAGGCATAACACGAGCGCGTTATAATGCGCTCGCGTTATGGCTTGGCAATGACAAGCCTAAGGCTCGTCATTGCCGAGCTATAACGCGAGCGCGTTATAACGCGCTCGCGTTATAAAGCGCTTTATATATATAAAAAAAATGCTGTCATTTCATTTTATCTTATTTCGTTGTGAATTTTTCCTCCGCCGCGGCTTAAAACCCTTCAAAAACGCGCTCGCGTTCTACAAAACACCATTCAACACAATAGATTTGTCGATTCATCGCCGAAATGCCACCGCGACGTCGAGCACGCCAAAGGGGTGAGTTATCTTTGTTTTTTTGTTTGAATTTCTTCCTAAATAGGTAGGTTTTGTGTTGATTTTTGATGCATATTTTATTAATTGTAGGAAATGTTAATGCACCTCCTCCTCCTCCTCAAAATCCTCAAAATCCACAAAATCTTGAGGAAGAAATACCTGCAGAACAACAACCTCCTCCATTCATTCCTCGACATGCCCCTGGAACACAAGATAATATAATGGGGGAAATTGAAAACAACAAAAAACAAATTGAAGATATAATTGCAAGGTTGAAAGATCCTTCCACTTCAACCTTGCATAGGTCCACGCTTGCCGAATCTCTTGAGTCTATGTTATCAAATGTAAATTCAATTAGCAAGCAAATAACTAGTTGGACCGATAAAAGAGAGAGTTTAGAGATTACTATGCAGATAAATTGTCATATCAAGATGTCAAAAAATTACAAATTACAAAAGTAGACTTGTGTTCAATTTTCACAAACCCACAAACAAATCAACCTCCACCCATTACATGCAAGAGGTTCCCTATCCATTGGTGCAACAACCAAGCGATAAGGGACAATTTTGGGCAGAGGTGGTGGATGGTTTTTGACCATCCTCCATGCAATAACAATGAGGTCCCGCAATACTTTTTGAGGAAACTCTACTCCGAGTTTGTCCTCAATAAAGTGCCAAACTATTTTGATATGCGGGACTTCCAGGGTAGAGGTGGGGGCTCAGCAAAGGATAGACCAGGGGCACGTCTTGACCCACAGCGGGTAGTGAGACGAGTAATCAGCAGACCAGCCCACGAGCATGTTTCTATTCCTTCCATTGTGAAGGAGAGTGTTGAGGTCGATACACTGAGGTCGATTAGTGCCTTGACCCAGAGCATCATAGAGCATGCCGATCCTGCAACACAGAGTGGGTTGGGAGATAGTGCGAGGAGTAGGGTCCCACCGCATACTTGCCAGGCTTGCGGGTCAGCCTGTGGTTATGACCCCATGGACAGTCAGGACGCAGGTGCACAGGCTACATCTGCAGCTGAGCAGATGGCGATGACAGATACCCTCCTGAGTGAGACTTTCGGCCTTGATACTCAGGTAAATATTAGCAAGTTTATTGAATTTAATTTATTAAATTTTATTTTTGAAATACAAGATTAACTAATTTAAATTGATGATTTTAATGAAATTTCAGGGTCATAGCGTCGATGCAGTTTTCAGTGGTTCTCCACCTACATTTTTCACTAGATCATCTACTGTCGAGGTATGTAACTAGTAAACAATTATAAATATTACATGTGAATAGCATCGTTATATGAATGGTATTCTAATTTCTGATTTTGGATGTTGAATAGGTTAACACTGTAGATTTCATGGCAACACCTGCCAGCGGTGGTGGACTTCAAAGCTTTACGGAGGTAATAAAATAAATAGTTTAATGAATGAATTGTACTTACTAAATTTTTGTATGTGATTTGTGTGTTTTATTGTGTGTACTTCCATGTTTAGATGAGCGTGTGTGTATGTTAGGAGCCATGATTTGCATCACTATTATAGTTTTCATAATTGAATAATGTTGTTTTATTTCCAGATGATGCAGGCTGCAGATACACCTCCCCATGTTCATAGGGCAATGGAGCAGGGTGTGGCCTCTGCGATTCATAGCTCTATGGCATTGATAGGGGTATGAGGCAGATTAGTAAATTTCAATTTACATTCATTGTTATAGTTGTCTATTTTTGAAAAATCAAAAGATTATTGATTTGAAGTTTAATTTCTATCTGGATGGTTTCTATAGGACATGACATCACCAGGGCCTTTTCCTGCTACTGAGGCAAGCGAGCAGACAGATTATATGTTAGCGGTAAGTGATTATTTTGTTAAATGTTTCATTTTTTTATAACATGTAATTTCTATATATTAATATCTATACTTTTTTTTGTAACAGGTAAAGGTGCAGGAAGAACTAAATAGGAGAAGTAGCCCTCGGGTTCGTAGTAGACCACCCACATGCATGTCTCCATCCCCTAGAAGATCAAAGGCTGCTTGTGATTTATTCTCTTCACCAGCTAGAGGGGAATGACTTTTTATTGTGTTCCTCTGTTGTATGCCTATATGGCATTTGTGGACATATATTTTGTATTGTACATAGTTGACATTGTATGCCTATATGGCATTCTTGTAAGCCTATATGGCTATTTTGTATATATGTTATACTTATATCGACAGATATTGATGTATGCGTATATGGATATTTGGTTAATACAAATCTTTTTTATTGATGGCGTCCATACTTGCATTATAAATCCACTTTTGAATGGATATTTGTAGATGGCTACTTCAAATATTTAAAGTCTGATTGTATTACATAGGATGTTTGCATTTTCTTTGATAGGCTTGATAGGCCATGGATTACATGATGGTGTTTGATGGAAAAGTATGGTACTAGAAGACTCTAGTTCATTCTTAATAGGCTTGTGATTGATAATATCTTTGCATGATTGCACTTGATCTTGGATCATGGGCATGTTGTTAGGATTTTGATTGCATTGTGATGTTTGATGGATAGGCATGGTGTAAGTGTAAGATACCCAACTAGTTCTACGAAAAATTTTCCTTACTTAAACACTTTTACTTGCTAACAATTCATCAACTACTTCAATAACATAAAGATATACATCAAGATAACTATTTGAATGAAACAACATTAGAGTTGGGTACTTGTCTTGTTACTTGATTCAATCAACTTGCAATGTCTTATTACATGGAAAATGCTTTCAATAGCATGAAGTACAACTCATTCAATGGAAATACAAGGACAGGCCTTGAAGCCTTGATGTTACAATGTCTTCCTTATTTGAGCAACATTTGAAGATTTGGAATGTTCAACTCATCACCTCACAAGGTAGGCGCATATTTGAAGGATTTACAGGTTTTTCTGACTTGGGCGCCAAGTTGAGGTGACCTCCTCCTGAAGTTGCGCCTTGTCAACATTAGGTGCCAATTAGAGTTTATGGATGCTCTGGATTGTTTCCAAGAGTAGGCGCCAAAACATCATCATTATGAAAGTGTTTTAAATGCTAGGTGCCCAAATCAGCCCTCTGGAGTCTAGGCGCTCCTTTCATGCATTCTGTGTTCTAGGCATCAATTGAAAGGAGTGGAGAACAGGGCAAGTGCCTTCCAAACTCTGATGTTTCCTTGAGGTGACAAGGACTTAGAAAGTGCGCCTAAGGTGAGTGCCTTGAGTGAAAAGGTCTAACAAACATCTTTGAACCCCCTTTCAAGGTTAGGCGCATTCTGGAGGTGGAAACAAGTAGAAGGTGCGCCTTAGCTTCCTTTGTCAATTCTTGCAAGTCTTTGTTGATTAGGAAGGTGGAATGCTTCATTGTAGAATGAGCGCCTATCTTCTAATGTCCAAACTACTTCTTCTGGCTCACTCTGTGGCTAGGCGCCAAAGCTAAACTGTTCACACAAGGGAGTGCGCCTAGACTCACTTGATGTTTTCTTACTACTTCAACCCCTGGAAGATGTTCCAAGGTGTTCCCTTTTACAAGCACCTGACCTCCCAAGTTCCTTCATGTGCTATTCCTTGAAGGCGCCAAAACTGAGCTCTAGTGCCATGGGATTGTGCCTAACATCTTTGAAGAGTTTCTAAGCCTTTTGCAAGTTGATATCCCAAACTCATCTTCTAGGCGCAACAGGAGCTTTCCAAAGGAGTTTCCAAGTTTTAGACGCCAAGCGAGGTCATGGGTGAATGGAACTGCGCCTTAGGAGATGACTGGATCCTAAGCGTCAGTCTGGAGTTACAGTGGAATTGATATGCGCCTCAACTAGCTTAGGCGCCCATTTGAAGTGATTCCTTTAACACTTCTCTGTCAATCTCAACTGCAAGGATGATCTCCTAATCCAATTTTGATCCTCTGGAGATGCAAATAGCTTTACATTTCACTAGATTCCATCAATGATGATCATCAACCAAAGCACATTTCAAAGGTGAGATAGGCAAGTGAGGCGCCAAACTAGTCCTTAAGACTTATCTCCTTCTATCAAGTCAATTTCAACTATGTGAGAGAGTTCTATTCTAGGCGCAAAATGGAAATGTTTCATCAATTGGTGCATCTTACAAAGCTCCCAATTCTAGGCGCCAGAGCCAAAGAGTTTTTCCCAACACATGCACCTGGGCTAGGAATTCACGTAAGAGACATCACTTAGCTTTAAAACTTTCAATCTATAGCCATCTGGGCTAGGCGCTCCAATGGAGGATCCTTGAACTCATGCATTGGCGCCTTCTAGTTCTAGGCACCCATTTTGGATGATTCATCCTGATACTAGCGCCCAAAATGACTAGACTCTCTTCATTATCCAATTCACTTAGAAGACTCAAGTTGGAGACTTAGTTGTCTATCCATGTTCTCCGGAAGATTCATTGTACCTCTATGCACTATCTCCTTCAAGGCGCACATTTAGCTCCAAAACGCAAATTTCCATCATCAACCCATTAAGGTGCATCATCTTCCCTTTGTATCCCCTTCAAGGCGCAGACATTCACTTATTCACACTCAAACTCACTCTCTGGCGCCAGAATAGGTGTATAACTTCAAATAAGGCGCTAATCTTAGGTTTCTAAGTACTTAGTTTGATCTTAAGGCTATCCTTCCTCTAAGCACTCTCTTCAACTCCCTCACTGAAGGCCCTCTATAAGTTTGGGCGCATTTCATCCCAAGGCGCTTCAACATCATCCAAGGCGTAAATTCACTCTCCAAGACAAGGTGCAAAAAACCCTATCCTAAGGCGCTCAAATCTTGCTTCTAGACCTAGGCGCACAAACATGAGATTAAGGATCATTCTGGCCACCATCACTTCCCTAAAGGCGCAAAATTGGTGTAGATACATTCCATTTATTAAGGATCATTCTGGCGCCCAAATCTTGTCAAAGCAAAGGATCAATAGGTTCTCTCTAAGGCGCACTCCAGGGTTTGATCTTGCAAGACTTCTCACGTCAAAATTTTGACCAAGACACTCAAGGCACTAGTCTTTATCATCTAACCCTACAGTGCACTTACTCATTATGATATACTCCTCAACTTTGTATTCAACCTTGCCCAAGGCGCATATTCACTATAAGGCATTCTCACGTTGTCAAGGCTCAGAGGGCTTCAACTTGCTAAAGGGTAGAGGTCTAGGCGCATATCTGACTTGAAGCTCAAGGCGCTCCAACCCTCTTGCTCTGGAATTCATTCTAGGCACTAAGTGACTTCTCCAATTCCTTGAAAACATTTGAAGTGTTTTACCTTCTCAAGGTGCTCCTTCGAACTTGACTCCAAGGTGTTATAATCTCAAAGGTGCTGACATCATATCAACCAAAGGTGCTCAATGATTCATCCCATATCTAGGTGCTAAAACACTTAATCAACCAAGTCATTCAAGGCGCCATTCAGTAAACTCATCTTCCATGATATTCCTATCAAGGCACATATCACTTCTCTCATGGGCTTTAGGCGCTCAGTTGAGTGTTTCAATACTATTTAGGTGCCAAATTCATTTTAATGCACCAAACACAAAGAGCTTTCAAACACTGGGCGCTCACAAAGAGTCTTCCAACCTTGGGCGCTAAATTAGGTCTTTACAACTATCCAAGGCGCATATCTTCGTTTGAACAACTTATGGTGCCAAGACAACTTCTCATTAGGGCGCTCAAAACACTTGTGTTTACATTTGAAGTGCTTTACCTTCTTAAGGTGCTCCAGACTAACCTGACTCCAAAGCGCTCCATCATCATCCTTAAGGCACTAAAAACATCATCCAACTCCTTAAGGCACTTCACTGTGAAAGTCTGAAGGCGCTCTACCTAGACCTTTCCCCTAGGCACCAGAACTCCTAAGCACTCACCAGATAACTCTCTTCTTCAAGGCGCAAATCTTCCTATACTATGATTGCCTCTGAAACGCCGATTAACGTGATGTGAGGGTGCAAAGGCTACTCCAATCCTCAGTGAGCGCCTAGTTTAAACAAGGAGAAATAAAGCATTCAAAACTATCCAAACGATCATCCCCTTCCTAATGTCTTCACTGCTCCAGAAAACCTTGGCCAAAATGACACATAACAACTCCTATGAGCGCCCTTATGCCCTAGGATCATCTAGTTTGTGCGTCTTGTAATGAGTAGTTCATGTAAGTTTGGAATGAGCGCCTTGAATAAGTGTAAACTAGCCTAGAGAAGGGTATGTGCGCCTTGAGCATTCCAGAGATAACTGTGCGCCTAGAACAATATGAGTGCTCATGATGATGATTAACGCCCTGATGAGACTATGAGCGCCTTGTTCAGGAGATACCTTGTTTGATCATAAAATGCACCTTGAGTCTTGAAGGTTTTGAGCGCCTAGGTGATTTGGATGTTGGGATGTTGGTATGCGCCCAAGATTGAGGTAAGTGAGCGCTTGTAATGGAGGAGAGCAATGAGATGAGGTTTAGCGCCTCCAAGTAAGGTCAGAGGTGAGGTTAGAGGTGAAATGCGCCTTTGGACCATTCTGGCGCCTTGGATGAAGAACCTATATCTTGAGCCCAAGAGGTAAAATTTGCGCCTTAGTGGATTTGGAGAGTTACAGAGATTAGAGAAAAGCGCCTTGAAGACAGAGTTGTTCAAGGCGCATGTGTGATTTGGTCAAAAACAGGCGCCTAGAGTGAATAGGCTTTCATCCTGACTTAATACACTGCCTCCTTCTGACGATTTTTGGGGCAGCAGAAAACCTTTCACCACGGGCAAATGCCTCAGAGCTATAAAAAACTGAGAGAGGTTATTGTAGAGGCACTCTACGTGATCCCGTTGCCTCAGACGGAATGTTTCTAAGTGACACGGTTTTCGAGTAACATCTCGTCAAAGATTGCTGCCTTTTTGCACTTTGGACTCTTCAGGGATATCGTCGGTACAATGTAGCTCCGACTGTTTCGACATGTTTGGGTGAGAAATAGGACCATGCCTAGCATAAATGTACCCATTCGGACGCGTTGGAACAGTCAGTTTGGTCGCATCAGGAGCAGGACGAAAGTTACACCCCTTTGCAACTTTACACTGCCTCCTTCTGACGATTTTTGGGGCAACAGAAAACCTTTCACCACAGGCAAATGCCTCAGAGCTATAAAAAACCGAGAGAGGTTATTGTAGAGGCACTCTATGTGATCCCGTTGCCTTAGACGGAATGTTTCTAAGTGACACGGTTTTTGAGTAACATCTCGTCAAAGATTGCTGCCTTTTTGCACTTTGGACTCTTCAGGGATATCGTCGGTACAATGTAGCTCCGACTGTTTCGACATGTTTGGGTGAGAAATAGGACCATGCCTAGCATAAATGTACCCATTCGGACGCGTTGGAATAGTCAGTTTGGTCACATCAGGAGCAGGACGAAAGTTACACCCCTTTGCAACTTTACATTGCCTCCTTCTGACGATTTTTGGGGCAACAGAAAACCTTTCACCACAGGCAAATGCCTCAGAGCTATAAAAAACCGAGAGAGGTTATTGTAGAGGCACTCTATGTGATCCCGTTGCCTCAGACGAAATGTTTCTAAGTGACACGATTTTTGAGTAACATCTCGTCAAAGATTGCTGCCTTTTTGCACTTTGGACTCTTCAGGGATATCGTCGGTACAATGTAGCTCCGACTGTTTCGACATGTTTGGGTGAGAAATAGGACCATGCCTAGCATAAATGTACCCATTCAGACGCGTTGGAATAGTCAGTTTGGTCGCATCAGGAGCAGGACGAAAGTTACACCCCTTTGCAACTTTACACTGCCTCCTTCTGACGATTTTTGGGGCAACAGAAAACCTTTCACCACGGGCAAATGCCTCAGAGCTATAAAAAACCGAGAGAGGTTATTGTAGAGGCACTCTACGTGATCCCGTTGCCTCAGACGGAATGTTTCTAAGTGACACGATTTTCGAGTAACATCTCGTCAAAGATTGCTGCCTTTTTGCACTTTGGACTCTTCAGGGATATCGTCGGTACAATGTAGCTCCGACTGTTTCGACATGTTTGGGTGAGAAATAGGACCATGCCTAGCATAAATGTACCCATTCGGACGCGTTGGAATAGTCAGTTTGGTCGCATCAGGAGCAGGACGAAAGTTACACCCCTTTGCAACTTTACACTGCCTCCTTCTGACGATTTTTGGGGCAACAGAAAACCTTTCACCACGGGCAAATGCCTCAGAGCTATAAAAAACCGAGAGAGGTTATTGTAGAGGCACTCTACGTGATCCCATTGCCTCAGACGGAATGTTTCTAAGTGACACGATTTTTGAGTAACATCTCGTCAAAGATTGCTGCCTTTTTGCACTTTGGACTCTTCAGGGATATCGTCGGTACAATGTAGCTCCGACTGTTTCGACATGTTTGGGTGAGAAATAGGACCATGCCTAGCATAAATGTACCCATTCGGACGCGTTGGAACAGTCAGTTTGGTCGCATCAGGAGCAGGACGAAAGTTACACCCCTTTGCAACTTTACACTGCCTCCTTCTGACGATTTTTGGGGCAACAGAAAACCTTTCACCACGGGCAAATGCCTCAGAGCTATAAAAAACCGAGAGAGGTTATTGTAGAGGCACTCTACGTGATCCCGTTGCCTCAGACAGAATGTTTCTAAGTGACACGATTTTCGAGTAACATCTCGTCAAAGATTGCTACCTTTTTACACTTTGGACTCTTCAGGGATATCGTCGGTACAATGTAGCTCCGACTGTTTCGACATGTCTGGGTGAGAAATAGGACCATGCCTAGCATAAATGTACCCATTCGGACGCGTTGGAACAGTCAGTTTGGTCGCATCAGGAGCAGGACAAAAGTTACACCCCTTTGCAACTTTACACTGCCTCCTTCTGACGATTTTTGGGGCAACAGAAAACCTTTCACCACGGGCAAATGCCTCAGAGCTATAAAAAACCGAGAGAGGTTATTGTAGAGGCACTCTACGTGATCCCGTTGCCTCAGACGGAATGTTTCTAAGTGACACGATTTTCGAGTAACATCTCATCAAAGATTGCTGCCTTTTTGCACTTTGGACTCTTCAGGGATATCGTTGGTACAATGTAGCTCCGACTGTTTCGACATGTCTGGGTGAGAAATAGGACCATGCCTAGCATAAATGTACCCATTCGGACGCGTTGGAACAGTCAGTTTGGTCGCATCAGGAGCAGGACAAAAGTTACACCCCTTTGCAACTTTACACTGCCTCCTTCTGACGATTTTTGGGGCAACAGAAAACCTTTCACCACGGGCAAATGCCTCAGAGCTATAAAAAACTGAGAGAGGTTATTGTAGAGGCACTCTACGTGATCCCATTGCCTCAGACGAAATGTTTCTAAGTGACACGATTTTTGAGTAACATCTCGTCAAAGATTGCTGCCTTTTTGCACTCTGGACTCTTCAGGGATATCGTCGGTACAATGTAGCTCCGACTGTTTCGACATGTCTGGGTGAGAAATAGGACCATGCCTAGCATAAATGTACCCATTCGGACGCGTTGGAACAGTCAGTTTGGTCGCATCAGGAGCAGGACGAAAGTTACACCCCTTTGCAACTTTACACTGCCTCCTTCTGACGATTTTTGGGGCAACAGAAAACCTTTCACCACGGGCAAATGCCTCAGAGCTATAAAAAACCGAGAGAGGTTATTGTAGAGGCACTCTACGTGATCCCGTTGCCTCAGACGGAATGTTTCTAAGTGACACGATTTTTGAGTAACATCTTGTCAAAGATTGCTGCCTTTTTGCACTTTGGACTCTTCAGGGATATCGTCGGTACAATGTAGCTCCGACTGTTTCGACATGTTTGGGTGAGAAATAGGACCATGCCTAGCATAAATGTACCCATTCGGACGCGTTGGAACAGTCAGTTTGGTCGCATCAGGAGCAGGACGAAAGTTACACCCCTTTGCAACTTTACACTGCCTCCTTCTGACGATTTTTGGGGCAACAGAAAACCTTTCACCACGGGCAAATGCCTCAGAGCTATAAAAAACCGAGAGAGGTTATTGTAGAGGCACTCTATGTGATCCCGTTGCCTCAGACAGAATGTTTCTAAGTGACATGATTTTCGAGTAACATCTCGTCAAAGATTGCTGCCTTTTTGCACTTTGGACTCTTCAGGGATATCGTTGGTACAATGTAGCTCCGACTGTTTCGACATGTCTGGGTGAGAAATAGGACCATGCCTAGCATAAATGTACCCATTCGGATGCGTTGGAACAGTCAGTTTGGTCGCATCACGAGCAAGACACCAAAAATGCAAAGGTTGCTTTGTGCAACTTGACAACATTGACACTTTTTTGCAACATGACTCAAAGACTCAAACTGACCCCAAATGACTCAAAGTGACTTAAAATCACCTTGATTATAGAGGTCAAGGCGCTCCTTATCATTCATTCATTAATGGTATATAGGTCATCATCATGATTGGGCACCCTGGATCCAGAGTGTTGGAGAGATCATCAAATGGTGTCTAGTAGGGTGAGTTATGAGTTTGGTCGCATCAGGAGCAGGACACCAAAAATGCATAACATGATGATGGAAAAATGTGTACATATGTGTAAAAATGCAGGAGGAAATAAAAAAAGACAAACCTTACAAATTAATGTGCATACTTACAACTCAATGTAACATAACTTTACAAAATCAATGTGAATACTTACAAATTAATCCAATGAACCATCTGGATCTGCTCTACTCTTTATTGTGTCAAGTATTGCTTCATGGTCAGACTCACGCACCTTCCACAATATTTTGTTCAAAGGTCTACCCCGATACTTTATCAAATGAACATTGGATGCCACGACAAGGTTCGAGTAATGAAGAATCTTTCGATGCATGTCAAAGTCCTGAAATAGCCAAATATTAACACTCTTATGTGGGTACCTTCTAAGCCATGTTCCAGTAATAACCACTGATCCTGTAGGGTATTCGATGTTTTCTCCATCTGTAACAGGGGCCTCCAATTTCTTTTTGGCCTCAACACAACGGCATAAGTAATAATCTGTTCCCTCTTCATTATCTTCATCTGCAATAACTGCATATACGTGTCCTACATTGATATGTGTAGCAAATTAGATGAAATTAGTCAACATTACAAAAACACTACAAAGTAAGATGACATTACCTGGTTGAACTAGATGAAATTAGATGCATATATGTGCCCTATATTACCTGGTTGAACTAAATCTGATATGTGGTCAAAGTCAACTGACGATTCCATCTGTGTTAGTTCCAGTGCCGTCGGGGGTCGATACGTGTCAAGTGGGCTAAGATAACTTAACTGCCATTCGTCAACCCACTCCTTTGACTCGCACTCATCCCAGACTTGAATTGTACAGGAAGAACAAAAGCATGACATCTTTCGTGTATGGATACTCCATGAACCTGCAATTGAACTTCTGAAAGAGTGCATCTCATTTGATCCTGTCAGTGTACAACAATCCTCATATGGTGCAATGTTAGTATCATCTATCAACCAAAAAAATCTACGAACTAAAGACTTACCTTCATTACCTGGACCCATGGAAGCATTACACCACTCGACAATCGATTTTGCATCTGTCAACTTTGCATTGTCTTTATACTTTAACTCTTCTCGTGCTATGGCTCTTTTGATACATGCTCCTGCACCATCATGCTCCCCCTTTCCATGCCCGGCCTCACAAAAGTTCCACATATGTTGAATACCTGTAAAATTATGCCTCCTACTCAGCCAATAGAAATTCCGCGAGTTCTTGAATTGTGATGCACAATTATCCGACCATATGATATGCTGACTGAATGATATGCCCCTTCTAGCCAAATCATTATAGAACACCTGAAAGCAACCTTGCACGAACTCCGTAGAATGCGTGCGATCATCACTAATATAGAAATGATACTCCCTTATGATCTTTCTGTCATCCTCTGTACTATCATTCGCATGAATGAATGCGATGTGCACAAATATAGAAACCTGTGTGGAGTTGTAATATTGTGATTGCACCTCACGCTGTGGCTGTAGACTGTAGTTCTCTGCAAAGTCGACGACTGAAACAATGCTACCAACTGGAAATGTGTCCTTGCATAACTTGAATTGCAAGTCCAACCATCGAGCTCTATGGGCATGTCTTGCATACTCATACACTATGCTATCACGAAATATAGGCATAAACTGATACACTGGAATCTTTTCAATAACTAATTCACACCTCTTTGCTTCTTTACCATCTTTTGTATTGTATGCCACTGTTTTATACTTGCCAAATTCTACTAGTTCATTTCCAACCGCATGTGTTATTTCCATATGTTCACATATTGGCAAATGTTGCAAGCCACCGCAACGATGACATGTGCCATCCAAGCATAATTTCTTGTAGAATATTTGACCTTCCTCTCTTTCACATAAAATTCTTGATATGAAATCTCTTGAAGATGTTGGTGGGGCACATATGGCACAACCCTGCAAATCATTGTTAGTATGCATATCTAAACATATAGACCTATAAGCATCAAAATGGTTAGAAAATTCAATATGTAATCTACAACAACAAGTAGTGCGTGTGTGATTTATCTTAACATAGAAAGGTTTTAGCATTTCAAAATATCTTTGACAAATTTTAATTTGAGGATACTTCTCTAGAAATTTACCATAAAACTGTGTTTGAGTCTCATCCAAAAAATGCTTTGGATGTGGCTCGCGGTTCTGACTACCAATTCTCCTTCTTACCACATCCCTTTGATTCGGAGATACCCTTGTGTAATTCTTCCAAAAGTCTTCAATTAGTGACCTCAATGCTTCAACAATTGGTTTATCTTTTCGTGGTAGTCTCCCCGAGAACGCCCATAATTCATTGGCATTAGTGTCCTCAATTCTTTGGCGTCTTCCAACGGCTCTTGATAAAGTTTTCCTATTAATTCTCAATTTTTGACTTGTCTTTCTAATAAGACGAGCTTTCCTCGTTTGACTACTTACTATAGTCGATGTAATCACACGCCGTGTTGCATTACTATCTTTTGTGCGTGAGGTGTTACCCACACTCTCATACGCACTCATTAGATTCTTGACAATAGATTTTTCACTTGAAGCCTCTGATGTTCTCAACCCAAGAATCTTCATGATAGACCTATACTTTATACTTCGCATCATTTCAACGAATAGTTGACATCTTGCAGTCTCATTTAACTTTTCAAAGAACAATCTCCAAATCTTATTAGCATATCTTCTACAAGTGCGTTTTGGAATCTTACCTTCCACTGGCTGCAAAATATTCTCATCAATATCAATCAAATACTTTGGCTTTCTATGCAAAATTCTAGGTGGTGTCAAGTTAGGTAAATTCATCTCAACATTAGGAATTTCATCAATATTTAAATGAGATGGGTTAGATGGCATACCTTCGATCGAAGATGGAATAGATGACATACCTTGAGGTTGAGGTGGGAACGATGGCGTACCTCCTTCATCACATGTGAGTGATGATGTACTCTCAACTTGAGATGTGGTAGATGGTGTCCCTACATGTTGTCTTGCGATAAAGGATGTGTCTCCAACTATGGTATTTAAATCTCTCGTACCACGAAGTTTTTGCATTCGTTCTCTTTGTGATGGTTGTGGTTCCTCTTCAATTGGTATGTCTTCATTTATCGTGTCCAATTTCCTCTTCTCACGAAGTTCCCTCATAGCCATTGCTTTCTTTGCATTCTTAGCTTCTATCTCTTCCTGTGTTGGTTTAATTCTTGATCGTTTCCTCGGCATGACGGAGAATTTGTCTGTAGCATGATAAAGAGACCAATATTAGTTCCTAAGAAATGAATACATGATAATAGTGGGATTGTATTTTTTTTATGTTGTAAGGATTTATTCTTGTATAGTTTGACATCATGGTATGAACTAAGGTTTGTTTATTACACATAATTATTAAAGAGCCCAAGTGTAGAAAATATACATGGCATCATGTGAGATTGTAGGTTGCTTTCTTGATTGGAAATGTGTCTATTTTAAACATGTATGATAATGCATGATAAAGTAATTCAATCCGAAATAAGGAAAATGTAAAGAACATGCATGTAAAGACTTGACATACCTAAAAAATGAAGATTTGAATGGAGAGAGTACCCAATTATGTAGTGTTTTTATCTTCTTGCATCAAACTCCTCAACAATTTGAGTTTTTCACCACTTGCTTCCTTTTCAATGTTAAATTCTTAAAATTGAATCAAAATTAACATTGCAATACTACAAAAATTGAAACTTGTATAGATATATATCAAATTTGGTTTGAAAACTATGTTATTTCCTCCTTCTCAAGTTGGCAAAGCAGAAAAGGTGGTGGAAAGATCATGCAAAGGTGGTACAATGTGTCAAATGTGCATGTGAACTTCCCAATAGCATGAAAACACTTCTTTTTTGTCGGAGCACGCGCAGAATCAGTAAGAAAATAGAGCATGTGGGCCTGGATCACGGGGGTAACCACTTTTTTACCGTTTTAGTAGAATTACAAAACGCGAGCGCGTTATAACGCGCTCGCGCTATAACGCGCTCGCGTTCTGTCCTCTTATAGATCTCTAAACCCTAAACCCTCAACTCTGATCCCTTGACCCTCAACCCTCAATGTCAAATCCTAATCCCTCAACCCTATCCCTAAACCCTCAACACCAAATTCTAATCCCTCAACCCTTCACTCTAATCCCTCAACCCTAAACCCTATCCCTAAACCCTCAACACTATACCTTAAACCCTAATCCCTCAACCCTAACCCTAAACCTTGTCCCTAAACCCTAATCCCTTCAACCTTAACCCTATCCCTAAACCCTTGACCCTCGAACCTCAGCCCTCGACGTCAAACCCTAATCCCTCAACCCTTAACTCTGATCCCTCATCTCTCAACCCTAACCCTAAACCCTCAACCCTCAACATCAAACCCTAATCCCTCAACCCTCAACCCTAATCTATCATCCGTCATCCCTCCACACTCTACTTTAACCCTAATTCCTCGACCCTCAACCCTATCCCTAAACCCTTGACCCTCGAACCTCAACCCTCAACCCTCAACATCAAACCCTAATCCCTCAACCCTTAACTCTAATCCCTCGACCTTCAACCCTGATCCTAAACCCTAAACCCTCAACGCCAAATTCTAATCCCTCAACCCTTCACTCTAATCCCTCAACCCTAAACCCTATCCCTAAACCCTCAACACTATACCTTAAACCCTAATCCCTCAACCCTAACCCTAACCCTTGTCCCTAAACCCTAATCCCTTCAACCTCAACCCTATCCCTAAACCCTTGACCCTCGAACCTCAGCCCTC
This sequence comes from Cunninghamia lanceolata, assembly GCA_027924645.1. Taxonomy (NCBI): domain Eukaryota; kingdom Viridiplantae; phylum Streptophyta; class Pinopsida; order Cupressales; family Cupressaceae; genus Cunninghamia; species Cunninghamia lanceolata. The sequence continues at coordinate 22,515 of BSBN01000137.1, forward strand.
AACGTCAAATCCTAATCCCTCAACCCTTAACTCTGATCCCTCATCTCTCAACCCTAACCCTAAACCCTCAACCCTCAACATCAAACCCTAATCCCTCAACCCTCAACCCTAATCTATCATCCGTCATCCCTCCACACTCTACTTTAACCCTAATTCCTCGACCCTCAACCCTATCCCTAAACCCTTGACCCTCGAACCTCAACCCTCAACCCTCAACGTCAAACCCTAATCCCTCAACCCTAAACCCTATCCCTAAACCCTCAACACTATACCTTAAACCCTAAACCCTCAACGCCAAATTCTAATCCCTCAACCCTTCACTCTAATCCCTCAACCCTAAACCCTATCCCTAAACCCTCAACACTATACCTTAAACCCTAATCCCTCAACCCTAACCCTAAACCTTGTCCCTAAACCCTAATCCCTTCAACCTCAACCCTATCCCTAAACCCTTGACCCTCGAACCTCAGCCCTCGACGTCAAACCCTAATCCCTCAACCCTTAACTCTGATCCCTCATCTCTCAACCCTAACCCTAAACCCTCAACCCTCAACATCAAACCCTAATCCCTCAACCCTCAACCCTAATCTATCATCCGTCATCCCTCCACACTCTACTTTAACCCTAATTCCTCGACCCTCAACCCTATCCCTAAACCCTTGACCCTCGAACCTCAACCCTCAACCCTCAACATCAAACCCTAATCCCTCAACCCTTAACTCTAATCCCTCGACCTTCAACCCTGATCCTAAACCCTAAGCCCTCAATGCCAAATTCTAATCCCTCAACCCTTCACTCTAATCCCTCAACCCTAAACGCTATCCCTAAACCCTCAACACTATACCTTAAACCCTAATCCCTCAACCCTAACCCTAACCCTTGTCCCTAAACCCTAATCCCTTCAACCTCAACCCTATCCCTAAACCCTTGACCCTCGAACCTCAACCCTCAACCCTCAACATCAAACCCTAATCCCTCAACCCTTAACTCTAATCCCTCGACCTTCAACCCTGATCCTAAACCCTAAACCCTCAACGCCAAATTCTAATCCCTCAACCCTTCACTCTAATCCCTCAACCCTAAACCCTATCCCTAAACCCTCAACACTATACCTTAAACCCTAATCCCTCAACCCTAACCCTAACCCTTGTCCCTAAACCCTAATCCCTTCAACCTCAACCCTATCCCTAAACCCTTGACCCTCGAACCTCAGCCCTCGACGTCAAACCCTAATCCCTCAACCCTTAACTCTGATCCCTCATCTCTCAACCCTAACCCTAAACCCTCAACCCTCAACATCAAACCCTAATCCCTCAACCCTCAACCCTAATCTATCATCCGTCATCCCTCCACACTCTACTTTAACCCTAATTCCTCGACCCTCAACCCTATCCCTAAACCCTTGACCCTCGAACCTCAACCCTCAACCCTCAACGTCAAACCCTAATCCCTCAACCCTAAACCCTATCCCTAAACCCTCAACACTATACCTTAAACCCTAAACCCTCAACGCCAAATTCTAATCCCTCAACCCTTCACTCTAATCCCTCAACCCTTCACTCTAATCCCTCAACCCTAAACCCTATCCCTAAACCCTCAACACTATACCTTAAACCCTAATCCCTCAACCCTAACCCTAAACCTTGTCCCTAAACCCTAATCCCTTCAACCTCAACCCTATCCCTAAACCCTTGACCCTCGAACCTCAGCCCTTGACGTCAAACCCTAATCCCTCAACCCTTAACTCTGATCCCTCATTTCTCAACCCTAACCCTAAACCCTCAACCCTCAACATCAAACCCTAATCCCTCAACCCTCAACCCTAATCTATCATCCGTCATCCCTCCACACTCTACTTTAACCCTAATTCCTTGACCCTCAACCCTATCCCTAAACCCTTGACCCTCAAACCTCAACTCTCAACCCTCAACATCAAACCCTAATCCCTCAACCCTTAACTCTAATCCCTCGACCTTCAACCCTGATCCTAAACCCTAAACCCTCAACGCCAAATTCTAATCCCTCAACCCTTCACTCTAATCCCTCAACCCTAAACCCTATCCCTAAACCCTCAACACTATACCTTAAACCCTAATCCCTCAACCCTAACCCTAACCCTTGTCCCTAAACCCTAATCCCTTCAACCTCAACCCTATCCCTAAACCCTTGACCCTCGAACCTCAGCCCTCGACGTCAAACCCTAATCCCTCAACCCTTAACTCGGATCCCTCATCTCTCAACCCTAACCCTAAACCCTCAACCCTCAACATCAAACCCTAATCCCTCAACCCTCAACCCTAATCTATCATCCGTCATCCCTCCACACTCTACTTTAACCCTAATTCATCGACCCTCAACCCTATCCCTAAACCCTTGACCCTCGAACCTCAACCCTCAACCCTCAACGTCAAACCCTAATCCCTCAACCCTAAACCCTATCCCTAAACCCTCAACACTATACCTTAAACCCTAAACCCTCAACGCCAAATTCTAATCCCTCAACCCTTCACTCTAATCCCTCAACCCTAAACCCTATCCCTAAACCCTCAACACTATACCTTAAACCCTAATCCCTCAACCCTAACCCTAAACCTTGTCCCTAAACCCTAATCCCTTCAACCTCAACCCTATCCCTAAACCCTTGACCCTCGAACCTCAGCCCTCGACGTCAAACCCTAATCCCTCAACCCTTAACTCTGATCCCTCATCTCTCAACCCTAACCCTAAACCCTCAACCCTCAACATCAAACCCTAATCCCTCAACCCTCAACCCTAATCTATCATCCGTCATCCCTCCACACTCTACTTTAACCCTAATTCCTCGACCCTCAACCCTATCCCTAAACCCTTGACCCTCGAACCTCAACCCTCAACCCTCAACATCAAACCCTAATCCCTCAACCCTTAACTCTAATCCCTCGACCTTCAACCCTGATCCTAAACCCTAAACCCTCAACGCCAAATTCTAATCCCTCAACCCTTCACTCTAATCCCTCAACCCTAAACCCTATCCCTAAACCCTCAACACTATACCTTAAACCCTAATCCCTCAACCCTAACCCTAACCCTTGTCCCTAAACCCTAATCCCTTCAACCTCAACCCTATCCCTAAACCCTTGACCCTCGAACCTCAGCCCTCGACGTCAAACCCTAATCCCTCAACCCTTAACTCTGATCCCTCATCTCTCAACCCTAACCCTCAACCCTCAACCCTCAACATCAAACCCTAATCCCTCAACCCTCAACCCTAATCTATCATCCGTCATCCCTCCACACTCTACTTTAACCCTAATTCCTCGACCCTCAACCCTATCCCTAAACCCTTGACCCTCGAACCTCAACCCTCAACCCTCAACGTCAAACCCTAATCCCTCAACCCTAAACCCTATCCCTAAACCCTCAACACTATACCTTAAACCCTAAACCCTCAACGCCAAATTCTAATCCCTCAACCCTTCACTCTAATCCCTCAACCCTAAACCCTATCCCTAAACCCTCAACACTATACCTTAAACCCTAATCCCTCAACCCTAACCCTAAACCTTGTCCCTAAACCCTAATCCCTTCAACCTCAACCCTATCCCTAAACCCTTGACCCTCGAACCTCAGCCCTCGACGTCAAACCCTAATCCCTCAACCCTTAACTCTGATCCCTCATCTCTCAACCCTAACCCTAAACCCTCAACCCTCAACATCAAACCCTAATCCCTCAACCCTCAACCCTAATCTATCATCCGTCATCCCTCCACACTCTACTTTAACCCTAATTCCTCGACCCTCAACCCTATCCCTAAACCCTTGACCCTCGAACCTCAACCCTCAACCCTCAACATCAAACCCTAATCCCTCAACCCTTAACTCTAATCCCTCGACCTTCAACCCTGATCCTAAACCCTAAACCCTCAACGCCAAATTCTAATCCCTCAACCCTTCACTCTAATCCCTCAACCCTAAACCCTATCCCTAAACCCTCAACACTATACCTTAAACCCTAATCCCTCAACCCTAACCCTAACCCTTGTCCCTAAACCCTAATCCCTTCAACCTCAACCCTATCCCTAAACCCTTGACCCTCGAACCTCAGCCCTCGACGTCAAACCCTAATCCCTCAACCCTTAACTCTGATCCCTCATCTCTCAACCCTAACCCTCAACCCTCAACCCTCAACATCAAACCCTAATCCCTCAACCCTCAACCCTAATCTATCATCCGTCATCCCTCCACACTCTACTTTAACCCTAATTCCTCGACCCTCAACCCTATCCCTAAACCCTTGACCCTCGAACCTCAACCCTCAACCCTCAACGTCAAACCCTAATCCCTCAACCCTAAACCCTATCCCTAAACCCTCAACACTATACCTTAAACCCTCAACCCTCAACCCTAATCTGTCATCCCCCAACTCTAATCCTTCATCCCTAAACCCTAAATGCTATCCCTATTCCTACACCCTCAACAGAATCGATACTATACCTTAAACCCTAATCCCTTATCCATAAACCCTCCAACCCTATCCCTAATCCTTATACCATCCACACTCTACTTTAACCCTAATTCCTCGACCCTCAACCCTATCCCTAAACCCTTGACCCTCGAACCTCAACCCTCAACCCTCAACGTCAAACCCTAATCCCTCAACCCTTAACTCTGATCCCTCGACCCTCAACACTATACCTTAAACCCTAATCCATATCCCTCAACCCTTAACCCTTAAAACTTAAACCCTATCCCTACACCCTCAACACTTGACACTATATCTTAAGCCTTAAACCCTCATCCCTAAAGCCTCAACCCTCAATCCTTAAACCTTAAACCCTAAACCCTATCCCTAATCCCTCTACCCTCAACACTCTAACCCTAACCTCGACATTAAATGCTAATCCGTCAACCCTAAACCCTAATCCTAAACCCTCAACCCTAAACCTTATCCCTAAACCCTAATCCCTCAACCCTCAACCCTAATCCATCATCCCTCAACTATAATCCCTCATCCCTAATCCCTAAATGCTATCCCTATTCCTAAACTCTCAACAGACTTGATACTATACCTTAAACCCTAATCCCTTATCCCTAAACCCTCCAACCCTATCCCTAATCCTTACACCCTCCACACTCTACTTTAACCCTAATCCCTCGACCCTAAACCCTATCCCTAAACCCTTGACCCTTGAACCTCAACCCTCAACCCTTAATGTCAAACCCTAATCCCTCAACCCTTAACTTTGATCCCTCGACCCTCAACCGTAATCTGTCATCCCTCATCCCTAAACCTTAAACACTATCCCTATTCCTAGACCCTCAACGGGCTCGATACTATACCTTAAACGCTAATCCCTTATCCGTAAACCTTTCAACTCTATCCTTTATGCCTTAACCCTCATGATGAATAGCCTTGAATGTAAAAAAATTTGAGTGGGACATAACGCGAGCGCGTTATAACGCGCTCGCGTTATGTCGAACATGGGAAAGGACAGGCTTGCGGGAAAAATGTAAGGCAATAAATAACGCGAGCGCGTTATAACGCGCTCGCGTTATTTCTTGCTTTGGGAATCCCAAGCCTTGGGCTTGGGATTTGCTTTGGATTTCCAACCCAAAGGCTTGGAGTGCCTTATGAACAGTCACAGACGTGTTTTTCTGTATTCTTCAAAATTTCACATAATTTCGTTCGTGCTAACCCTCAGATTTGCACGTGTTTCAAGGTTGAACAAATCGAACACATGGGTAATGTTAGGCTTTCTTTTAGCTATTTGACGATGTGATTTTTTTCACATTTTAACAATGTTAAGCCTTTCATCTTTAATTTCTTTTGTTTGTGTGTCCGTTTTTATGCAAAAACCACTGTTTGGTCTTTTTTTCATTGTAAAATAACTATTCATTCAAATTTCAAAAAAATTACATATTTAGAAACTAGACTCCATTCTACAAATATTAAAAAAATAAAAAAATGATTTTCAATTAGTTTTCAAAATTTATAGGGGTAGCACGGCCAAAATTCTGTTTTTTAGGATGTGTCCACTTTAAAAATTAGTTAAAAATCAAATATTCATCAAAAAATTATCAGAAAAATCAGGCATAAACTACATGCTATTAGCTAATTTCTCACCGAAGCGATTTTAAAAATACCAAAAAAAAGTTGACCTTTTGAGGGAGCCACAAAACATGCTATGTTATGTTTTTTTGACAGAAACAACACAAATTTCTGTGGCTCCCTCTTTTGAACCCCTTAATCTATGCCATTTTCAAAACAAAATAGTAGTTTAGAAAGTAGACTCGGAGCACTACGAACATTGTTTTGGTTGCATCTCTAAATTTTGAGTGTAACTATGCTCAATTTCTCATCCAAGGCCAGTATTTCCTGATTTCAGAAAAAAAGTGGCCACTTAAGACCCCTTTTTGGCCCCCCATCTTCTTGCACTTACCCTTTAATTCAAGTTGTTCATGGTTTGGTACTCTACAAGTTGATTTCCTAAGTTACAGTGTTTGACAGAGTTGTTTGAGTGTTCCAGTGTGAACTTCAGTCAGGTGAAAGTTATTGCGAAGGAATTTGTTGGATTTCAGGATGTTTCAAGATGTTCATGGAATACTCTAGATTGTGTAGAATCCTTGCATGTGCTACGTGATTCATCTTTTGGTTTGAAGAAGCGTGTACTTAAAAGTTCATTGTGCTAACACAGGTTTGGCCGACCTTAGGTGTTTACACTAATTGCGGAGTTTCTTCAGTGATTGTAGTAGGGTGGAGTGGCCTGCTTGGATGAATTTAGATCTGAGCTAAGGTGTGTTGTGGAATGCCTTCATTCCTTTCCACCGCGGGAATGTTTAGGTCCAGACCTAATTTGAATTTTCTGTGTTGAGGTGTGTTGCCGACCTTGGAGACTATTCTCAAGGTTGAAGACAATATAAATGAATGTCAAGGGATCATTATCATGTGTGTAGAGGTGTGATCTCTGTGATGTGACAAGTGCCTTTGGATGAAAATTAAGTAAATGTAGAACAATGCAGTCTGGTATTTGAGAACAGTGTGATGAGTGTTGCTAGTGCTTTGAGATTCATTAGAACTATACTCCTTGCATATGTTAGATGCAATTATAATAGTTCAACTCTAGTAGTGAGCCACCTCTTCTATCTCTTTCTTTTAGGACAATGAGTCCTTTAGCAGTGAGCCACATGTAGTGAGAATTCCTGGACAGTGAGCCCACCAATTGTATCAACCTTAATCGGTTGCTTTATTATAATATATTGTGAGCTAATCCTCACTGGAGTTTTTCCCTTTTTGGGTTTTCCACATAAAAATCCCGGTGTTAATGTGTTATGAGTTGTGGTTGTATGCTTTATGTTTAATTTTCTTTACTACAATTGAATATGCTAAATGGATTAAAATGTTTGATGTGTAAATAGTTTAAGAGAATATTGATTCACCCCCCTCTCAGTATTCTGGGTGTTCAACAATTGGTATTAGAGCCAAGTCCTTTGGAAGAAGCCTAACCTCTCAAGGAATATCTTAGAGATTGAACACATGGTTACTAGAAGATTACCTATTCCTCTAGAAGAGATTCCTATTGTTAATTTAACTAAAGAAGATGGTATGCTTGACAAGATAGGAGAACTCAATGCTGCCCTTGAAGATCTTGAAAGAAAATGTCGAGGAAGCAAATGAATCTATCAGTGGTTTGAAAGTGCAAGTTGAAGAAAAGACAAGAATTGAGGAATGTCTAAATGTGATGATGAAAGGCAAATCAGAAGAATGTTCAAGACTTGAATAAGAAGTTGTAAATCTAAAATCAAATCTAGACAAGGCAACGATTTATGAAGAAAAATTCAAGATGAGCTCTGTAGAGCTTGATGAAATGATTGCAAATCAGAAAAGTCCAAATGATAAAGAGGGTTTAGGATTTGAAAAGAGTAAAAGCTCAAAATCAAGTTAGACATCAAATATTGAAAACATGAAGAACAATGACAAGTAGTTCCAGAATAAAAGGAATGAAGTTAGAAGACCACATGTCAGATATCCAAATGCTCAAAGGTACCCATCTTTCAATGGTTTTTGTCATTCTTTCTTTGGTCAATGTTTTACATCCAAGAAAGTTGGTCATAGAGCTAGTGAGTGTAGAAGTCAAATGAGAAATGGATATAACAATGACAAAATGATTCAATCTTTCAATGGCTACTGTTATACATGCAATAGATTTGGGCCTAAAGTTAATCAATGTAGATCCAGAATGAATGAAAGGAATATTGGTCCAAAGAATTTTATATGCTACAATTGCAATAGGCCTGGACACATTTCTAAGTTTTGTAGAAGCAAAAACATGAAGAAGCATAAACTGGTTGAGAGGAATGAACCAATGCAAAATATTGATCCTACAGAAACAAAGAAGGAAATGGAAAAGATTTGGAGAAAGAAGGAAGAAATAGAGGTTAAGGATATATATGAAGTTACATCTGATGTAGAAGTTTCCTCCAGAAACTAAGTTGAGAGCTTTGGCTTAGGGGGAACTTTAATGAAAATCTTTCATCCCCTGCCAAAGAAAAGGTGTTGACACTTCAACACAAGGATATATGGTGTAAGTCAACATGTTTGAACTACTAAAGAAAACTCTGGTAGAAAATCTCATAGTGTGGAAGTTTGTAGAGCATTTGAAGGTGACTGTATATACAGAGAAAGGTTTGAAAACTTTATCATTTGAAGAATTAAATGTGAATTAGGTCATATCTAAATGGTCTTAAAAGGGATTTTACTTAGCAAAATCTTTCACAAAAGCATTCGAATAGCAGATTAAGAGCTAAGTTGAGTAGAAGAAGAGATCAAGGTGATTCAGAGTTGATTGCATCCAAACCATAGTCTAGTAAAAGCAAAGAAAAGAAGATTTATCTACCCCTAGGACTCCTCAGCAGAATGGAGTGGTTGAAAGGAAGAAGAGGATTGTTCAAGAAGCTATAAGGACAATGATAAAAGAAGAAAACCTACTAGAGATCTATTGGAGAGAAGTGATTCATACTGCTATTTATATACTGAACAGAGTGCAGGCAAGAGCAAATGGTACAAAGACTCCTTATGAGTTGTGGTATGGAAGGATTCCTATTGCCAACTACTTTAGAGTGTTTGGAAGCAAATGTTATATCAGAAGGGATGAAGAAAATCTAGGAAAGTTTGATGCAAGGTCTGATGAAGGTATCCTCCTTGGGTATTATACTAAAAGAAAAGCTTACCGGTGCTACAACAAGAGGCTAAGAAGGATTGTTGAGAGTGCAAATGTCAAAGTTGATGAAGATCTACAAAAGAATTTAGAAGTGAATGGATATGAATCAGATGAATTTTCTTGTGGAGAAGAAGAAAATGCTAAGGAAAAGGAAACTTACGGGTTTGTAACGTCAGAAAATGTCCCCTTGGGGGCTTTTCCCTCATAAGGTTTAGCTCCTGGGTCTTCTGCATGCATTTAGGACATTTTAGTTCATATTTTGGCATCTCGATGGAATGAGACCTAGGTTTCATGGCAAATGGGACCTAGGAGGACCCCTTGAGCTATAACCTACCCAAACAAGGGGGGAGGACTTGGGTGCTCGCACCCTAGTTCTACCCTATTTTAGGGCAGCCCCAATTTCTAGGTGTCAGTTAGTGACCGTTATTAGGTCCCTTTGCTGACACGGTAAGTTTGAATTTCAAATATCTTGGTGGGAGTGTTTGTAGATGCATATATAAACATGCTTAGGCATTCATTTGTAAACTGGATTATGTTCATGTGATTTTGGCATCCTATGGTGATTCAAGGCTTTCTATTGTGTTGCAAGAGCAGATTTGTATGTTTTGTGTGTTGATATTTGTAGATTTGAGCATCAATCTCCTCATGGCATGAAGAGCATCTTCATGAGAACTTCACTACAAGGTGACATATCATTATGTCTTTATCATTGATTCCTTTGGTTTTTGGCCTCTGCCTCACAAGGGCATGCCCTCTTTATCTGACAATGGTGTTTAGAGACTTAAGTGTCCTCCAGGGTTTGATTGAGGCAAGCCTCTAAACACCACAACCCCCAAACCAAGTCTTGTGATTGAAGGTTACAGGTGTCGCATCCAGAAAAAGTGGAGTTGCAGGAAGACTGGGCAGACATCAGGGATTCAAGATGAGAAGAAAAGTTAGACAAAAGAGCACTTCCAAGACTTGGACACTCGCTCTAGTGTCCTCCACAGACTGATCCTAGGAAACAGAAGTTACAGGGTTGATCAGTGTCGGAAGGACGTCCAAATTCCCCAAAAAAGCAGGTACCTTGGACTTGGGCACCCACTCCAGTGTCCCCGATGTTTCACTCAGAACCCTAAAAATAGGTATTTTGTAATTCAGTACTTTACTCTCATTTGCAAGAGCTTTTTTGGTAATTCATTAATTTGTTATCGTATTTGCATAATTAGGGTTTTAATGGTCAATTAGACATAAGAGAAGGAAAAATTGGTAATTAATTCCCCAATCCAAGTTTCCCCACATCTGAAAGTGACCTAGGATATGATAGTGCTCGCCACTTGACCCTCTATCCTTTCATGTTTAGTGGAGAGGTGGATTTTAACATCTAAACAATAAAAGATTAAAAAAATTCAATTTTACCCTAAACATTTTGATGAACCTGTGTTTTTGGACTTAAATTGCAACTTGCTAAGTTTTTGTCTATAGATTTGGATTGATTTCATTCATTCATTTAGTCATTCAATTTATTGCATTGAGCAAAATTCAAAAAAAATGAAAAATTTGGAAAATACAAAAAAATTGCATTGTTGGGCTTACTAAATTACATCAATTCTTCCTAAATTTTCCTAATTCATGATTTTTGCATCAAATCTGATATAAAATATAGAAAAATACAAAAATTCAAAATTTTGAGTTGCATTTTCATCATTTAATTGCTAGGGTTTTGTGGAAATTTTGACAATTTTATATAACCTAGTAATTCCAAAATCTAGGGTTAGTAGGCAAAATATTTTCTCAAATTTTTCTACTAATTTTATAGGCTCATTCAAATTTAAATTTGGCTGTAGTCTTGCATTTTAGTGTGAATTTGCATTTAAATTTAAAATATTTGCATTTTTGCATTGAAATTTTCAACAAAAACTAGCAATTTTCATGCATTTTCATTAAATTTGCATGGGCAATTTGCATGTTTGAGCTTGAAAATCATTTTCAGATCTGAGATTATGTAATTTCCATCAAAAATTAGACTTAAAAACATTTGCATAGTATTTTGTTCCAAGATCTCAAACCTAGGGCCTCGAAAACAACAATTTCCACTAAATTTCACCTTATTGACTTCATAAACTTACACCATATGTGTGTTGTGAAAAGTATTTTTGCATTAATTTGTTGTTACTAGGGTAATAATTTTCTTCCCCTCATAAAAAACTTCACAACACCCTTTTAACAGGCTCTTGTAGTAAAAATTTGGCAAAAAACTATACTTTTTAGCTATTTTTGCCCTAGGGTTTGACCTAGTTTGCACTCCAAGTGTGTTGTGATCAGTTTTATGGATTGCGGTGACTGATATTATTGATACTATTTTCTATCCCTCCTAAAATTCCTTACAACACCTCTTTTGCTAGGTCTTGGAGTTGAAAAACTATGAAAAATAGCCTATTTTCGCTATATTTTCGCTAGGGTTTTACCTTAAGTGGTAAAAGCATGTTGTGTTGAATACTTTGGCTCCAAGTGGCTGTTATTGCTGATATTATTTCTTTCCATCATAATTTTACTCACAACACCCTTTGTTATGCTCTCTTGCATTGAATTTTGGTGAAAAAAGTGCCTATTTGGACATATTTTCACTATAATCTGCTTGGCATTATCTTATATTTGCATCAAGAGCATGTTGAGAGTGGTTTTATTACTGTTTTGGACTGATATCAAACATATAACTTTCTTCCCTTGATTGAAATCCTTACTGCACCCTTTGTTTCATTCACTGGCATTGAAAACGTATTGAAAAATCAAGTATTTTAGGCTATCTTTGCATGCAATTTTGCACTGGTCTTTTGCATAAATTTGGAACAGCTTTTCAAAATCTGATCTTCCATTGAAATGGCATCTTCATGTCATTTTTCAATGGTATCTTTGCATGCATTTATTAAAAACCTTGATTTTGACCAATTTCTAACCCTCATGAGTGAATATCCTACGATATTAGAAAGCTTAACTGAGTTCTTCTCCATGAGTAGCAAAGAAAAGGTTGATGATAATCTCACAGGTTATCCTACTTCCCCTATAACTGAATACTCAAATGAGAATACTAGGGATAGCTTTAGTAATTCCACTGCTCTCCCTGGCCAAGATGAAGCATTTGTGAATGAAGAACTCCCTTTAACAAAGAACATTCCATGGGTAGAAAATAAGCAATCATTTAATAATAATCAAATTCATACCTCTATGGATCCTCCCACCAACCTTCTTCATTTAGTGGATTGTTCACACACTTTGGATTTCACTAAGGAAGAGAAGACCTTTAATGTCTCTCCTTTGTTTGAATAGTCAAGTCATTTGGACATCACTAAGAGGATAGAGAACAAGTACGATAGTAAGCTTCAACAAGAAAACAATTCACCTCAACAAAAGAAAATTGATCTTGGTGCTTCCTCCTCTACAACACAAAAATCCATAATAGAGCAAAGCCCTATATTACAAAAACTAAGTCATAAAATACAACAACGTAAACTCACAAAAGGGAGGAAGAGAAGGCGACGAGCTTACCTTGCATCTCAATGAGAAAACATTCAACAAAACAATAATGATCCTAATGATGAACAACATGAACAAAATATGAATTTGGCCATGGTACCGTATGTCCCACCATCCTCCATCATTAGGGAATGGGACGACGATGACAACAATTTGCTTATAGACAATCTCTAGCCCGATAGGGGCCCTATAGGTAAGTATCTCTAACCCTTTATATATCTCATGATGTGCTTCCCCTGTGATGTGTTATGTGTTGTTTAAGCCTCCTGGGATGACCTTAGATTCTCCCGTAAGGTTTAGGATACTAGGAGACCGCCTTTGTTGTGACCTTCTATTTGTATCATCATTCTTCTAAATTGCCTCTCTCTGATTTCATTATTGTGTCTTGTGGACATAGCATCGTGGTTGGTGATTTGGGTGGCATCATGGTTGGTGATTTGGGGGCACCCTCCTACATGACTATCCCTAAGACACTTGTTTCTCCTCTCTTATTTATTGTTTTCCTTCCTCTAGTGTTTCCATCTAGCGGGCGGATGACAACAAACATTTATACTGACGCGGACCTAGTGTCCCTTTCGAGAGCAATCAAAAAATGGACTTAGTTCCTAATATGACGATGGGGTTGTATATCTTATCCGATGCTTGGATAGTAGAAGTACTCATGCTTTCCGCATAGTGAATTTGATGATGTTTCTGTCGCATTTACAAACCTTAACAATACTGCTTCTCTATGAACCTTTGTTTGTCTTTGAATCTGGTCTTGGTGGTACTTGATTCGGAGAGCTTCGTGATATAGCCCCATAGTTATCCTTGAACTCCAAATTCATTGTATAACCTTGGATCTTTGTGTGGTTAATCATATGCATTGATGTTGATTTTTATCATGATGTTGTAGACACTAACATGTTTCTTGCAGGGATGTGTTTGTGGGAACATTTGGCGATCGTAAAGTACATTTCACCTCTGGGAGGCATGGGCTTTGCGAAAGTTGGTGTTCCCTTGTGTGATTTCTTCCTACTTTAACGTGCTTGATATCAATGCATGATATCAACCACCTTAAGGTGGAGGCATATATAAGGTAAGTTGTTTGTTGTAGATGTTAGCAATGTGCTTGTCCTCAGGTGCAGGCTAGTGCGATTAGTACTTCTTACATCCTGAGTTTGTTTGCAATCAATCAATCTATCTTGAAATCTATTGCATATACCTCCTTTTCACTGTAAGGTGACTCCATGATGCGGGTGGTGTTGTATACTTTTGAGCTCATACCTCCTTTTCACCGCAAGGCATCTCTGTGATGCAGGTGGGGTTGTATGTCATGCTTCCTTTTCACTGTAAGACATCTCCATGACGTGGGTGGGGTTGCATTTTCAAAAGTCCTCTGCGGAGGCAGGGAACGGTTCTGTGACTAACTCAAACATTAAGTGTGTCTTTGGCGATTGTTGTGGCGAAGCCCAATCGTCAATGTGTACCTGTAATGTGCCTGAGATGGTGATGAGCCTAAAAATAGGGAACACACCATCACTTGTCTGCCATGTAATGTGCCTAAGATGGTGATGAGCCTAGAAATAGGTGATGAGATGGTGATGGTGTCGGTGTGTGTTTTGGCGTGCTTGTGTTGTGTGGCGTGTTTATTGCCCCATATGCAGAGACCAGCTCTCTTAGGCAGTGCTTCATGCATTTTGGGAGGTTTTACGTGTCTTGCATGTGTTTTGCCCCATATATACAGAGACCTATGCTCTATGGTAGTGCATCGTGTATTATGGGAGGTTTGTTTACTTTCCAATACTTGCATTTGCATTTCATACATATGAGAAAAATAAAAGAAAAGATATCATTTCTGTCTTCCATACATTAATGTGTCTTCTATGCATTGACTGTCTTCTCTGTGTTCTGCGTGACTGTAACTATCTACCCTGTGTTTTGTGTGCCTGTTACTGTCTTCTATGTGATTGGCGTGTCTTCTCCATTCTTGATGTGTTTGCTGGGTTTGTGACCTTACTTTAATGCATGTATTGGCCTCATGTTTATACATACATTAAAGTGGGGGCTAAATGTAACGTCAGAAAATGTCCCCTTGGGGGCTTTTCCCTCATAAGGTTTAGCTCCTGGGTCTTCTGCATACATTTAGGACATTTTAGTTCATATTTTGGCATCCCGATGGAATGAGACCTAGGTTTCATGGTAAATGGGACCTAGGAGGACCCCTTGAGCTGTACCCTACACAAAATAAGGGGGAACACTTGGGTGCCTGTGCCCTAGTCGTACCCTATTTTGGGGCAGCCCCAAATTTTAGGTGTCGGTTAGTGACTATTGTATACGCCTAAAAATGACACAAATCATCCTAAATAAATATTCTAAATATTTATTCTATTCTTCTATAAATTAAATAAATATTCCAAATTTATTTAATCGATTCACTATCCCATAATTAAATAAATTCTATTTATTTAATTAAAATTCTTCTAAAGTCCTTCACAATTAAATAATCATAAATTTTTTAATTAATCCTAATTCCTCTATCCTAAGTTCTAAATTCAAAATTCCACATCACCTTTACACCTCACCTTTTCCACCTCACCTTGTCCACCTCATCAGGTTGCACATGTAATTAAATATATTTAATATTTAATTACCTTATTTTCCCTCACCCACATGGCCTATTTCTTCTCCAATCAGAGGTCAGTTAACCAATCAATCAAATCTGTTAACTAACCTGTCAATTGAGTCAAATCCTCAATCAATCTAGTCAGTTCCACAATCCACTCTTCTAACTGATCAATCAATGCTGTTAACAGACCAATCAATGGAGTTAACTCTCCAATCAGTTTTGTCACATCCCACCTTTCATGATGGAGCTGGGACACTTGGCACATTTCCACTGGTTGCACATTCCTCAACCATCCTCGACCGTCGATCTTCATATCTCCTCTCAACCGTTGATTCCTATTCCTCCAAGTCTATAAATGAAGCTTCATCCCTCCATTCTAATCATCCAGGCTTTTGACATCGTTACTCTGCAGAAATATCACCAGCGCGCCTTTGGCACCCTTTTGTCATCTACAAGCTTGAGATCACCATTGTTGCATTGGAGCTCACCTTCATTGCATATCACACCATAGCCGTTCACCATCGACTTCCTCAAACAGCTTTAAAAGATTGCACTCTCTGAGGGCTCATCTCATCTGTGAAAGGACGATTTGTGATAGGCAAACAACAGAAGCATCGAAATGGGAGAGGTTTGCACTGTGTTTGTTCATTGCTTTGTTTGATTGAATCTTTCTTTGTTTCACTATTCTGTTGATGTTTGGGTCTTATTTAAATTCATTAGATTGATCTGCATTTTTATCCTCACATTTTTGGCACGCTCCGTGGGGCCATTGCCCCTTTATTTCACCATTTTTGAGCTTTTTTGCAGGCAGGTTCTGTACAGGTCACACAGAGTCACGCACAGGTTCTTTCGGCGCATCTGTTCATTTCCACGGCGCATATAAAGACTGTTCCGGCGCATTTATCCCTTCTGCGCATCTGTGTATTTCTGCGGCGCTTTTGCGCACTGTTACGGCGCATAGGTTATAACTGCGCATATGTTGACTGTTACGGCGCTTCTGAAGACTGTTGTTGCGCATCCATTAAAACTGCGCATTTATTCATTTTAACGGCGCATACGTTCAATCTTGCAGCACATTTATTATTACGGCGCTTCTGTGATCATTTCTGCGCATTTGATCACTGAAGCTGCGCATTTGTAACAGACTCAGGTTTTAGTACTTTTCTAGAGGATTTTGCTAACGTTAACCCCTTTGCAGGTGTTTGCTGGAGCGGTTTTGCAGAATAGGCTCAGGTTCAGTTACATGTAGTTGCATCTAATTAGGTCACCTTTCATTTTTTGGGAAAGAGTAAAATGGTTGTTCATTACAAATCTTCATCTAGTCCTAATTAGGGAGGAAGTAACTGGTTTATTTCATGCTTGCATTGCAAACACCTTCAAAGTTATTGCTATCTGAGATTTAAAATTGAACTCATCACTGATCCTGCAGTTAAAATGAACGATTGCTATATCGTGAGACCTAAATTTCAAAGTTAACAATCTCGTGCTTCGCGGTTTTAAAATTGAACTCATCACTGATCTTGCAGTTAAAATGAACCATTGCTATATCGTGAGACCTGAATTTCAAAGTTAACAATCTCGTGCAACGTGGATTTAAAATTGAACTCACAACTGCTTTCTGGGATTTAAAATTGAACCACTACGATATTGCTGAAATCACTTCAAAGTTCTGTTTGAGTAGATTAGCCCATTTAGTTCTTATCTTTTAACTAGGGTGGATTAATCAGTGTATTCTGTGCTTGCGAATGACAATAGGCTTATGCTCTCCCCTCTTCTGGGTGATCAGAGTGCCAGACTTGTCATTCTATTTGTTTAACCTTTAGGAGGGGCATGCCCTTGGATGCACGCTTGTCCAAGCGGGAACGACCCTGAGTAGTAACAGGCTAACGCCAAGCCCTACCGAGCCACTTAAAATAAATTGTGCTTGAGGTGAAAACCTCTTGCAACGAGTGCTGTTATGTTACACCGACGGCCAACCTCCCCCAAAACCCTCTCAGGCGTAACCCTTTGAGGCTAGGAGACTCCATAACGGAGAGTAGCGCCGCCGCACGTGTAACCACTTGAACGGTTGCCTGAATTAAATACCTCTTGTTTTAGTGGCCCAAATCCCTTATAATCCATTTCTCGCCTAGGATTTTGTGCTTGCTTTTGTCCAAAATAGAGTCAAAAAACTACAAAAACAATGAAAAACTACAAAATACTCTTTGTGCTTGCTGTGTTTTCTTGCTAAATTAATTTATAATATCAGATCAGGAAGACCTTTTCCAGCCAAAGAATACCAAAAACAGAGAAAAATCCAAAAAAATTTGCCTTAAAAAAAAACCAGAACTGCGCATATACACTTTTCTACTGCGCATACACAGCGACTTGCTGCGCTTTTGCACCGACTGGCTGCGCATACATACCTTTCTGCTGCGCATATACACTTTTTGGCTGCGCTTTTACAGCGACTTGCTGCGCTTATACACCGACTTGCTACGCATGTACTTTACTGCTGCGCATTTACACACTGTTACTGCGCATACATACTTCACCAGAGCGGCGCTTTTACAGCGACTTACGGCGCATTTACCCATTCTTGCTGCACATCTGTTTCTGCGCATGTGTGACAGTGAGCATTTGCCCTATTTTTGAGAAATTCTCGTCAGCTATTCAGAGTACCCATTTCAGCCTAGTTTCATTTTTTGAGGTCCGAATCAACCTTGCAGTCAATCTTCATCCATTTTCGCCCAATTCTCTCTCTTTCATCCATTATCCCATTCACTTTCTGTCCAAGTCACTCTTGTCCCAAAGTCATTCTATCCCATACCGATTCGACATAGGTCCTTCTTCGTTTCATTAGTGAATTCACGTAAGCCTAGTAGGTCACAGTACCTTTGCTAGTAGTCTTGTTGAACGACTAAGCCCTACACAGTAAGACTGGTATCGACTACCCTTGCTAGTGGCTAGTGTCTTGTGTCAACTGTCTTACTTGAAGTCATTGAGCGAGAAACCCCTTTGTCCAAGTCTTGTCCTAGATATCCCATTCATAACAGTCTTAGTCGGCACCTTGCCAGAATTTCTAGTCCTCACCTCCTCCATCCCGCATCACCTTGCATGGTTCTTACTTGATCCCAATACAACAAACAAATAGAAATGGCCGAATCATCCGATCACCTTCTCCCACCACAAGATGGTGAAGAAGAGATTTCTCATGAAGAATTGGTGGCGCACATGCAAGATAGAAAATTCCAACGCGTCGTAGAGAAAATGATCCTTGAAGACCCTCACAAGTATTTCCATCATCTTGCTAGTCTTGGAATCAAACTCCCCGCAGACTTTGACATTAGCTCCATCATGGAAAATGTAGATAATGAACGTGAGAGGGACACAAATGACACAGTCCCACATGCACATGAGAGGGGCACAAATGACACGGTCCCCCATCACAATGATAGGGGAAAGCAACCCATAGATCCAAATGCTCCTATGGCAGATGTGAGACAACAAATTGAAAGTCTAAAGCTAGAAATATCCAACCTTAAGATCGGTACAAGTTCCAAGAACTACTCTTTGGAAGATATAGCACCATACCCCTTTGACAGAAGTTTGGTCATGAAACCATTCCCTTATCAGTTCAGAATTTCAAAATTTGACAAATACAAAGGAAAGGGGGACCCTAGAGATCATATCAGGGAATTCACTGCAGCATGTTTAGAAGTAGCTCACAACGAGACCTACTTAATGAGACTGTTCCCAAGATCTTTAGGAGGTCAAGCTATGGAGTGGTTCTCGCGTCTCCCACCAGGGATCAAAACTTTTGATGAACTTGTCAATAAATTCATAACGCACTTCTCTTACAACATAGAGCACGAAGTATCTATGCTAGACCTATGCAACACCAAACAAAAGAGTGGTGAGTCATTCGCCACCTTCTTACAATGATGGAGACAGCTAGCTAGTAAGTGTTCTTACGACATGCCTGAGAAGCAACTATTGGAAATATTTGTCCACAATCTAAATCCTGATCTCAGCTATCAGATTCAGATACAATGCCCTACCTCATTCGCCAAAGTCATTAAAATGGGGCTATTCATTGAGAAAGCTATGATCGCTAAAGGAACTCTCAAGCTCTACAAGGACACACCTCCTTCCAATTACACAACTGACAAGTCAAAGTTTTGGACCAAGAACAAGAATGTGGTCAACGATGGAGTAGTGGACGCCAAGGCGGCAGCCCCTAAACAACAACCCATATTCACTCTTAAGGGAGAAGCAAATAATGGTGCACCCAACAAGCCACCCCCTCGAGAATCTAGACCTTGGTTCAATTCAAATCCAAGGAGGAAATTCACACCGTTAGGAGAATCTCAAGAATCTGCCCTCAGAAAGTTGTTGGCTAACAATGAAATTTCTCTACCGCCAACAAGTGACTATGAGCCTATAGTCAAACCTCCCTATTGGAAGGACACAGACTATTGTGAGTATCATCGAGGAAGGGGGCACATAACCAACAATTGCATCCATCTTAAGAATGTCATACAGGACATACTGGATCAAAATCAAGGAGGGACACAACAGCATACCTCCAATGAATCTCATGTGGCCTACCGGGATCCTCTTCTGAATCACAATAGGCCGTATAACAACAATCACAACAACGGCCACAACAACAACGGTCACAACAACAACAATGGTCACAACAGCAACAACTCCAACGGCAATCCCAACAACGACAACAATCGCAACCGGCCAAATCAGAATAGTGGGTCGAGTAATGCTAACTATGCAAGCGTTCCATTTGAATACACCATTAACTGCATTTCAGAACATATTCCGCAGGTCAATGTCATCTCCCCCAACCAACAACCAGGACCTAACAGAACTGGTTGTAGTATAATTACCCGCAGTGGTAAAGTCACGATCAATACCACCCCTCCAAGGTCGTTGCCATCTCCGTCTAACTCCCGTCCATACAATGTCATCGACCAGTTACAGAAAACCCCGGCTCACATTTCTATATTGGAGCTCTTGCGTCTATCTCCTTCTCATAAGGAGATCCTCGAGAAAGCCTTAGTGGAAACTACTGTCCCCACTAACCTGGCCCAAGAGAAGTTTCAGACCATGGTAGGCAATCTGACCTCCTCCCCTTCCATCTCATTTACTGAGCAAGATGACCTTTCCGTATCTCAACCCCACAACACCCCCCTACACATTGTCGCATTCGTACACAAGCACCGCATCAAGAGGGTTCTCATTGATGGGGGTGCCGGTTTGAATATTTGCATGTTGAAGCTAGTCCTTGCATTGGGGTTCTCTGAACAAGCAGTTCATCCACGGAGGAAGATTACCATAAAAGCCTATGACGAGGAGGAAAGAACCACAAAAGGCACAGTTGTCCTACCAATCCAAGTGGGACCGGTAATCAAAGATGTGGTGTGCCAAGTCCTTGATCGAGAGCTTGCTTATAATATCCTACTAGGGAGACCATGGATCCATGCCATGAAGGTTGTCCCCTCAACCTACCATCAATGCATTAAATTCCCGCACAATGGCAAGCAGGTTACCATTCAAGGCAACCTCGATCCCTACCAACACTGCAATTCTTTCCAAGCAAAACCTGAATGTGTCATACCCAACAATCGAGCCCACATTTCCCCTACCCCGCAACAGGACCATACCGCTGAAGCTTCCTCCTCACGACCCAAACCAATGAAAATCACCATAAAAGAAAATGGCGTGGGGGAATACCAGATTGAGCACAGCCTCAACCTTGCAAAAATGCCCGTCTCCTCGTTCCTTTGGCCAGCCCAAGCATCAACCCAGGCATTTTCCAAAGCCCTCTGCTCCTCCTATAACTCCCGCAAATCCCTTTGTAATATGGGGGACCTTATCCGATGAATCAGAGGAGCAAGATCTCCTACAATGGCTTTATGCCGAAGAAGAAAACACACCCCAGGATCCACCCAGACTCCCTACAGAACTCTATGGGCGAGGTGAGACTATCTTGCATAGGATGGGGTATGAAGGACAAGGCCCTATAGGCCTCAGAAAAGAAGGAATTACTGAACCAATACAACCTTCTTCCTCCTCTTCGGCTAGAAACACCACTGGCTTGGGATACAAAGGCAAGGGTAAAGCCAAGGAAAATGCCTGTCTTGTGGAGACAATCCAAACGCTCCAAGTGGATAGTGACACAGATTCAGATAATTCCAATGAGTATGAGTGGGACGAGCTAACGGAGCACTCCTACGATGACAAAGAGGTTGACACCATCCAAACTCTTAGCCCCTATCATGAGAGACAAACGCAACGGAACAGACCACTGGAGTCTGATTTACCCCTCCCTGAGAGTATGGCTTTCGAGAAAAGTTTCGACTCCATTGCGATAAACAACTTGGAGGAAAGTACCACCCAGAACACTACCCCCACCTATGCTCCTAACATTTCCATCCACACCATTAATGAATCAGGTCTCTCATCCGACTCCCTTCCCCTCTTGCACCCTGAGCTTATTGACTGGGATCTGCAAGGAACCCCCCAATTAGATATGTTCCAGAACGATGATGCCTACATTGACTATATGGAACTTAGAGATCACTTACCAAAAGGAGATCATAAAGCAGGTTTCGCTATCAAACTCAATACCGTGGCTTACTTCGGGGAGGGTGCCAAGCCTTCTAGTTGCAAAAATATAAAGATCAAAAATGGATCTGACGGTGAACACCGCCGTGTGGCAGTGTCAGATCATAAAATAGTAAAAAGAAAGGACGTATCTGAAGGTGAAAACCCAACTGTGGCACCTGACGATGGAATGCTTGACACCCTCCCTAGTGATATGTATCAAGAAAGGTCACAGATCGTGGTGGAACCAACTGAGCCAGTGAACATTGGAACTGAAGAGCAACCCAAGATTATCCACTTTGCAAAATCTCTCACGCCGCCTGAGAAAACCAGGTTTGTACCATTCTTTAAAAAGAAGAGAGGCAGCTTTGCTTGGTCATATGCCGACATGCTAGGTTTGGACCCAAACCTGATTCTACATCACTTGCCATTGGATCCCGGGGTGAAGCCCGTAAAGCAAAAACTGAGAAAGATGCATCCTCATATTGCCCTTCTGGTCAAGGAAGAACTCAAGAAATTGCTAGATGTGGGGTTCATCAGAGCCATAGACTATCCTGAATGGATATCAAACATTGTGCCAGTGTCTAAACCGGATGGCCGAGTTCGACTATGCAATGATTTTCGAGACTTAAACAAGGCATGCCGCAAAGATGACTTTCCGTTGCCAAACATCGACATCATAGTCGACCTTACAGCAGGACATACAATGCTATCACTCATGGACGGATTCTCTGGGTATAACCAAATCAAAATAGCACCTAAGGATCAACACAAAACAGCTTTCACTTGTCCATGGGGTACCTTTTGCTGGAATGTCATGCCATTTGGGCTGAAAAATGCAGGTGCTACATATCAGCGGGCCATGACAACTATATTTCATGACATGATGCATGTGACTATGGAGGATTATGTTGACGATATCTTGGCAAAATCTCTCACCAGGGACTCACACCTGGATATCCTAGAGAAAGTCTTTCAACGGTTGGATCAATTCCAAGTAAAACTGAACCCGAAGAAGTGTGTGTTTGGGGTCACATCAGGCAAGCTGCTAGGCTTCATCGTGTCAGCAAACGGCATAGAGGTAGACCCAGCCAAGGTCAAAGAAATCATGGACATGCCACCGCCCAAGACTCTAACACAGTTGAGATCCTTACAGGGCAAGCTACAGGCCATCCGCAGGTTTATCTCACAGCTGGCAGACAAGTGCCATCCTTTCAGCCATCTCCTACATAAGAACGTTCCATTTAAATGGGATGAGAAGTGCGAAGAGGCATTCAACAAGCTCAAGGAGTACCTCATGAGTCCTCCTATACTCATGCCTCCGATCCAAGGAAAACCCTTGATTCTCTACATATCTGCTACACCTACTGCTCTTGGGGCTCTCCTCGCGCAGCAAGACTATGAGAACAAGGAAAGAGCTGTGTACTACATCAGTCGAACCTTAGTGGGCTACGAGTTGCAGTACTCACAGGTAGAACGTTCATGCCTTGCGGTGGTTTTTGCTTCACAAAAACTCTGACACTACATGTTGGTGCATCCTGTCAAACTCATTGCCAAGATCGACCCACTAAAATATCTTCTCAGCAAAGCAGCTCTCACGGGTCGACTAGCCAAATGGGTTATGCTTCTTAGTGAATATGATATAGAGTATGTGGACAGAAAAGCCATCAAGGGGCAAATCATCGCTGACCAACTAGCTGAAGCACCATTACAGGACACTTCACCCATGCAGTTTGAGTTCCCCGATGAGTCTTTATTCACTCTATCAACATCTCCTTAGAAACTCTACTTCGACGGGTCTTACACCAACCATGGATCGGGGGCAGGTATCTTGTTTATCACTGCCCAAGGCGATACAATTCCAAAGTCCTACAGGTTGTTATTTCCATGCACTAACAATATAGCAGAGTATGAAGCCTTGGTAATTGGTCTCAAGATGGCCACTGAGTGGAAAATCCAAGCACTATGTGTCTACGGTGATTCTCAGCTTATCATAAACCAGGTCAACAACGAGTATCAGACCAAAGATGAGAAGCTCATCCCATACAAGCAAATGGTCGACGACCTCAAAGAACATTTTGGGACCATCTCGTTTGAGCAAATACCCAGGATAGAGAACAAAGCAGCAGATGCAATGGCGACCATAGCCTCTCTTCTTGAGATACCTGAACATGAGTCATGATATGAGTTCTTAGTAGAAACCATTCGACAACCGGCTTATGATCTCCTCGAAACCCATTCCATTTGCCACCTAGTAGGATCTGATTCACCTTGGTATGGTAAGGCCTACACTTACCTCAAGGACAATATCCTTCCATTGGACCTCTCTTCCAACCAAAAATGAACTTTCATCTGACAAGCCTCCCATTACACCATTATCGCCAATACCCTTTACCGACGTGGTCTGGATGGTACTTTACTCCGTTGTCTAGAACAAGAAGAATCTATAACTACCTTGCGAGACGTACACGAAGGGATCTGCGGAACACACTCCAGCGGTCCTTCCTTAGCTAAGAAACTCATGCGTTTGGGTTATTACTAGCCCAATATGGAAATGGATTCATATCAGTTCGTCAAAAAGTGCAAACAGTGCCAAATACACGGGAACCTGATTCATGTACCTGCTCAGGAGTTGAGACCTCTAACGACACCCTGGCCCTTTTGCCAGTGGGGACTTGACCTCGTGGGTAAGATTCATCCACCTTCTTCCAACGGCCATAAATTCATCATAACCGCCACTGAGTACTTTACAAAGTGGATTGAAGCTGTTCCCCTATCAACTGTCACAGGAAAGCAAATTTCCTCTTTCATTCTGAATTACATTATCTGCTGATATGGCATCCCTTCATCCATCATAACGGATAACGGGAGACCCTTCAAAAATCAGGATGTCCAGGAACTTTGTGAGCGTTTTAAAATCCAACATCGTTTCTCCACTCCCTATTACCCCCAAGGTAACGGCCAAGCTGAGGCATCAAACAAAACCATTCTGAAAATCCTAAAGAAGACTGTTAATGAAGCTGGTCGCGATTGGCATGTCCAACTCAATCCCGCTCTGTGGGCCTATAGAACCAACATACGCACCCCCACAGGTGCTACACCCTACGCCCTCGTCTATGGTTCCGTAGCCATCCTTCCCATTGAGGTCGAACTCCCATCCCTTTGGGTGTCGTTGAAAGGTCTCATATCAGACGAAGAGTACAGAGTCTCCAAACTACAAGAGCTAGAACTGCTAGAGGAAAGGCGCCAGAAAGCTTTTGATTGGCAAACAGGTGCCTTGGATAGGCATCATGATGAAAACCTGGCAATCAGGCGTCATGTTACTTTCTAGCTTCTCGTGCAAATAAAAACAAGTGATGAAAACCTGGTAAACTGGCGTTACTTGTGACGAACCGCATTCTCCATCTGTGGGAATCCAATCACCTTGAGCCCATTCTCCCTCTATTTTTCCCATTCGGCCCATATCCATCCCACAATAAACACTTGACAGTTACCTATCATGGCTTGATACTTACCTTGAGGCCTTGTCAACCAAGGTTTCGTCCCATACCGTCTCCTCAATGTAAGCCTAGTGTAGTGTCTCTCGTCGGTGTCTATGGTCCAAATCTGTGAACTACGTTGCCTCTGCGCTGTCACGTAGGCAAGGCCATTATTCTAATGCGCCCCCGAGGCTTCCATTTCTCCCATGGTCCCATTCGTCTCCCTTCTTGTCTTCATTCTTGTCGTCTTTCTTCTAGTCCATCCATGGTCCATTAGGGTTTATCCCGAACTACGTTGCCTCTGCGTCGTCACGTAGGCAAGGCCATTTAGCAATGAGCCCCCAAGGCACTAGGTCAGTCCCTTAGGGTCCGTCTTCTCAATAAGGATTGTGCAACCTTCTTATCAAGCAAGCAAATGCACGCAGAACCTGCGCCTCCAGCAGAAATCTTGACAATGAGCATCTTAACCTATCCAATGCAAAGCAAATACCCAAGGTCTTCTAAATGATTTTATGCAAATTAAGGCAAGAAATAAACACATATCAACGCAAATATGCTTTGTAGATTGGAACCTAGGGTTAAGTTACAGAGTCTTGATTTTTGCTATCATACCTTCCTATGCTACTCAAGGATGCCAAAAGCTAGAGATGCTATGATGGGGGCATGATCCCTTTCTTTGTTTGTTGTTTGTGGATTAAACTTTAATAATGTGAAGCCTTGTCTAAGGACATGATCGGCAAAAGATCATCGAGGACATCAAGGGTCTTACATGAACGGGGCCAATCCTTGCTTGTTGAAACGCAAGAAGTACTCAGGTCATCTAGATTCAATTTTGACTAGATGCTTGTATTAACTTGCTAAATCACACTCCATGTAAGCGATACTTAGGTCGTCTCGGTTCAATTATACCTAGATGCTTGTATTCACTTACGACATTTCAGAAAAGTACCAAAAACAAAATGCCCAATTATGAAATAAAGCAATCTAAAAGCAAAACACCCATCCTATATCCGTATACACATCCATGCAACCCTCATTATCCAAACTATGCAGAGTAACGATATCAAGAAAAGTTCCTAAGTCATTCTTTCACAACCATTCTTCTATCCATCATGTCATTCTTGTGTCGATAGAGTACATTTGGACTTCACAAAAACAAATCATATAGGAGCATATCATATCATTTGTAGGACTAGTCATGCACATGATTAGGTTAGTAGAATGCACCATCCAATGCATTAGGTCACCAATACATCTACATCACATCACATCTCAAAAGCCCAAAAAAATCAAAAAAACATATCCACGTGCATCATATATCTATACTGCATCACCACATAGTACTCATGTTACAACTGCATACATTCAAAGCATTACATCATATAAACATCCAGTAGTATCTCATATATCTATACCGCATCACCACATAGTACTCATGTTACAACTGCATACATTCAAAGCATTACATCATATAAACATCCAGTAGTATCTCATATATCTATACAGCACCATAACATAAAAATCATGTTCCATATACATACATTTGCATTAGATCATATAGACATCACGTATATAGTTGCATCATAACATAGAAATCATATCACATTTGACATACATTTGTAACATTAAAACATATTGACATCATATAGCCGCATATCAACATGTATCCCATATAGCATCAGATAGACCATCTAACTATGCACATGCATCATACAATAGAAGTAAATCATCATCTCATAACACATGCCATAGATATACAAAGCTGCATCATCATATATACTATCATATAAAAGAGGTCCAAATGTACAATATCACCATCTCTCTCAAAATCAAAGTGTCATATACAATATACGTCCAAATGGACGGTGATACATGTCCCAAAAGTGTACAAAATCTGGTCTATGTCTACCCCTGCTGCTGTGGGCCACCGCTGCCGGCTCCTGACTGCTGGGGTCCCATCACGGACGCCCCTGACTGTGATGGACCTGCCCTGTGAGCCACCCCAGACTGACTCCTGAAGCTCCCTGCCCTCTGGCTCGATGCCACGGCACCATGGTACAAACCCCGGTAGTACTAAGCCTGTGACTATGCTCTGGCTAGGTCTGTCTGTGCCTGTGCCAACTGCGTCTGCAACTGGCCTACCTGTGCCTGTGCCTGCTGCACCTGCCCAACCATAAATGAACTCACTGCATCTGTCCCCATAGCAGCCACTGCAGTATCCCACTCTACACGGATAAGGCGTACCCGTGCATCTGCCATGTCTCGCTCGCGAGTCAAACCAGCGATCACCGCTGCATCTGTATCTCGCCTCCTCTCCACCCTCCTCAGCTATGCCTGCAACTCTCGCACCTGTCCCCTTAGGCTGGCTATGGTCCTCTCATGAACCTCACCCTGCACTGGCCCCTGTGCTGCCTCTGCCTGTCCTAGCCCCTGCTGCTGGGGCACCTGCTGCTGCGGCACCTGCTGCTGCGGCACCTGCTGCTGCGGCACCTGCTACTACGGCACCTGCTGCTGTGGTACCTGCTGCTGTGGTACCTGCTGGGGTGGTGGCATCTATGCCTGCTGAGGCACCTGCTGCTGTACCTCTCCCTGTCCTGGCACTACCTGCCCAGCCTGATCTATCCTCCTCCGCTGCCTCGGCCTCTCTACAGCTCTGCCACCCCGTCGTCCTCATCCTCCTCTAGCTCCCCTCTGACCTGGGCCAGCCTCTCCCTCCTCCTCTGAGTCCACCTCGTCAATACGAGGCACCAGCATGCCAGGTCCTGAATATCTCAGGAAAGGATGTGCAGTGATCCAGTCCTCGTACTCCTGTGTGACTCCCGCATCTGCTATCTCTCTCCTCATGTCCCATGCCACATAAGGCAACTGCTGGAACTCTGCCAGAGCCTCCTCATAAGAAGCCATCAGCCCCCATCGGACCCTCTCTGCATGTGTCTGTGCAAACATCGCCTGCCCCTGTGGCATGCCCTGCCTCCTGCCGAACTGTCTCAGCACCCTACCCACCATCTGCCTCTCCAGTATATGCCGTGTCCAGCCTATCAACCACCTGGTCTGAAAGCAGTAGGGCAGCTCATCTCCCTCGTCATCCCAGGGCTCGCAGTCCAGATATGGTCGCCAGACGACCACATCTACCCCATCCAAGGTATGCCTCCAGTACTCTAGCTTCCCCAGCCTGTGCTGGGAAATCACTCCTGCATAGCCATAGCTATATGGCTCTCCTCGCTGCCTCGCAAAGACACACATCGGCCTGGTCACCGCTATATGCTCCCACAGCCAGAACTGTAACAGCAACACCCCAGCCGATAGACTCGTGCTGGGTGGTACACCACCTGGTGCATGTCGTGATATAGGTGGGCCAGCACGCAGGGTCCCCACGCGTATCGGGTGCCCTCGGTCAGCATCCACTCCATGATCCTGCCCCATCCGATGGGGAACCCATGCGATCTCCTGTCCGGGCATACAACGCCCCCAATCAGTCCCGCCACTATCCCAAGGAAGTAGTCGTAACAGTCATATATATCCTGCCACGGGATGACCTATCCAGCTAGCTCGGGGTTGTCAAATACTCGCTGACACTCGGCGAGTCCCGCGTCCCGCTGTGCATCGTACTCCACTAACTCGCCTACCACGGGCAAGTGCAGTATCCGATAGACATCCTCCAACGTCATGGTCATCTCTCCAATAGGAAAGTGGAAGGTCCCATCCTCGCTGTGGAATCTCTCCACGGCAGCTGTCAGTAGTCCACGGTTCGCCCGCACCTCGGGCATAAAGCAAACGTAATCCAAACCCATGGCACCAAGCGCCACTCTGTCAGCCTCCGTCAGCATATATCTCTGCAATAAAGGCATAGGGAACGTCTCCCTCGACTGCAGAATCTCTCATATCTCCTCCTGCAAGCACGCAAAGAAAGGCGTCAGTCTCAAGCCGCATATACCATACTCAACATATCTACTGAACTATATCAACTAAACTTAGCACTTCAAATTGATCAAAACAGCACACTACATCTCTTGACTAGATTCCTGCAATCTCAGAGATAGCTCATCGATTCCTGCATCAAACAGGACGCTAATCGAGTCACTTTGGCTAAGTAATTTGCCATCCCAAGCAAATGCGCCACCACAGGTGGTAAAAGCGCCGTTTCTGGTATATGCGCCGCAAGAATCAACATATGCGCCGTAAAATGCATATGCACCGCTACAGTGCACATATGCGCCGTTCTAACACATGCGCCGCAGAACTCCACGTATGCGCCGCGAAATTACGCATGCGCCGTCAGAATCCACATATGCACAGCTTTCGCGTATGCGCTGCTACATTTCACATATGCGCGGCGAAAATACAAAAGCGCCGCCAAATTACGAAAGCGCAGCAAGAATGCACATAAGTGCAGCTTTCACGCATGCGCCACCGAAACCGACATATGCGCCGCGAAAATACAAAAACGCAGCTTCGCAAGGCATATGCGCCGTTCTGCGTTTCGGCGCATTCGTTTCACCTATTTTCTACATGCATTTATGACGCCTAAAATCGACCCTAGGGGAAATTTTTCGAAGCACATACCGGGGGTCCTACCTCTGCTGGCCGCCTGAATCGTCGGACTCGCTCGAATCGGTGCTCCTTGCGTGGAATATCTGCTGCTCTGGCTGCCATGCTGCTCCAAGTTTGCTCTGAGCTCTCTTTCTCCAATCCAGATCAACCAAGTGTACAAATGACTATTCTTGTGGACCCAGCTCTTATTTATAGCCTCCAAACCCTAATTCTGGCTAGATGATGACTGTGACTACTTCCCGTGCCCGTTTTTCCTCCCGTTTTCTTCCCGCATCCCTGACCGCGTCCCTTTTCCTCCAACCTATCCTAACCCCTTCCTCGTCGTGAGATTGTCCGTCTCCAAACCGTTCACCCTTTTTCCTGTCCAATCTCCTGAGGGGGCATCCTATCGTCATTTAACCTGTACCAGGGGCAAACCGGGGCATGTATCATCATTCAGACTATCAAATTCTTTTAAGCAACACCGTAAACTGCATTGCATCAAAGAGGGGCAAAATGTATACGCCTAAAAATGACACAAATCATCCTAAATAAATATTCTAAATATTTATTCTATTCTTCTATCAATTAAATAAATATTCCAAATTTATTTAATCGATTCACTATCCCATAATTAAATAAATTCTATTTATTTAATTAAAATTCTTCTAAAGTCCTTCACAATTAAATAATCATAAATTATTTAATTAATCCTAATTCCTCTATCCTAAGTTCTAAATTCAAAATTCCACATCACCTTTTCCACCTCACCTTGTCCACCTCATCAGGTTGCACATGTAATTAAATATATTTAATATTTAATTACCTTATTTTCCCTCACCCACATGGCCTATTTCTTCTCCAATCAGAGGTCAATTAACCAATCAATCAAATCTGTTAACTAACCTGTCAATTGAGTCAAATCCTCAATCAATCCAGTCAGTTCCACAATCCACTCTTCTAACTGATCAGTCAATTCTGTTAACAGACCAATCAATGGAGTTAACTCTCCAATCAGTTTTGTCACATCCCACCTTTCATGATGGAGCTGGGACACTTGGCACATTTCCACTGGTTGCACATTCCTCAACCATCCTCGACCGTTGATCTTCATATCTCCTCTCAACCATTGATTCCTATTCCTCCAAGTCTATAAATGAAGCTTCATCCCTCCATTCTCATCATCCAGGCTTTTGACAACGTTACTCTGCAGAAATATCACCAGCGCGCCTTTGGCACCCTTTTGTCATCTACAAGCTTGAGATCACCATTGTTGCATTGGAGCTCACCTTCATTGCATATCACACCATAGCCGTTCACCATCGACTTCCTCAAACAGCTTTAAAAGATTGCACTCTCTGAGGGCTCATCTCATCTGCGAAAGGATGATTTGTGATAGGCGAACAACAGAAGCATCGAAACGGGAGAGGTTTGCACTGTGTTTGTTCATTGCTTTGTTTGATTGAATCTTTCTTTGTTTCACTATTTTGTTGATGTTTGGGTCTTATTTAAATTCATTAGATTGATCTGCATTTTTACCCTCACAACTGTTATTAGGTCCTTTTGCTGACATGGTAAGTTTGAATTTCAAATATCTTGGTGGGAGTGTTTGTAGATGCATATATAAACATGCTTAGGCATTCATTTGTAAACTGGATTATGTTCATGTGATTTTGGTATCCTAAGGTGATTCAAGGCTTTCTATTGTGTTGCAAGAGCAGACTTGTATGTTTTGTGTGTTGATATTTGTAGATTTGAGCATCAATATCCTCATGGCATGAAGAGCATCTTCCTCCATGAGAGCTTCACTACAAGGTGACATATCATTGTGTTTTTATCATTGATTCCTTTGGTTTTTGGCCTCTGCCTCACAAGGGCATGCCCTCTTTATCTGACAATGATGTTTAGAGACTTAAGTGTCCTCCAGGATTTGACTGAGGCAAGCCTCTCAACACCACAACCCCCAAACCAAGTCTTGTGATTGAAGGTTACAGGTGTCACATCTGAAAAAAGTGGAGTTGTAGGAAGACTAGGCAGACATCAGGGATTCAAGATCTAAAGAAAAGTCAGACAAAAGAGCACTTCCAAGACTTGGGTGCTCGCTCTAGTGTCCTCCATAGATAGATCCCAGGAAACAGAAGTTACAGGGCTGATTAGTGTCGGAAGGAGATCCAGATTCCTTGAAAAAGTAGGTACCTTGGACTTGGGCACCTGCTCCAGTGTCCTTGACTATGCTGCCTCAGAACCCCAAAAACAGGTATTCTATAATTTAGTATTTTACTCCCGTCTACAAGATCTTTTTCCGTAATTCATTAATTTGTTGTTGTATTTGCATAATTAGGGTTTTAATGGTCAATTGGACATAAGAGAAGGAAAAATTGATAATTAATTCCCTAATCCAAGTTTCCCCACATCTGAAAGTGACCTAGGGTATGATAGTGCTCACCACTCGACCCTAGATCCTTCAATGTTTAGTGGAGAGGCATATTTTAATATCTAAACAACAAAAGATTAAAAAAATCCAATTTTACCCTAAATAGGTTTGAAGAAGAAGAAGCTCTAGAAAAGACTCGTAAATTTCCCAAGCATGTGTAGAGGCATCATTCTGAAGATCAAATCATTTGTGATAAGAACAAAGGTGTGCTAATAAGAAGGAAAGTTGTTGAAGAATAGGTGAATCTATGTTTACTCTCTAAAGTTGAACCTAAGACAGTAATTGAAGCATGGAAGGATGAGTATTGGATCAAAGCTATGGAAGAAGAACTAATGCAGATTGAGAAGAATCAGACTTGGGAACTTGTCCCAAGACTATCAAACAAAAATGTGATTGGAACTAAGTGGGTATTCTGAAACAAACTGAATGAGAATGGAGAAGTGGTAAGAAACAAGGCAAGGCTTATGTGTAAAGGTTACAAGTAGAAGGAAAAGAATATGAGGAAACTTATGCTCCAGTAGCAAGAATGGAGGCCATCAAGATGTTTTTGGCCTTTGCAAAACATAAGGATTTAAAAATATATCAAATGGATGTGAAGTCTTCTTTCTTGAATGGTGAGTTGGAAGAAGAAGTATACATAGAACAACTGGATGGATTTCAGTTGTCAGATAAACCAGATATGGTTTGTAGGTTGAAGAAGGCACTATATGGATTGAAGCAAGCCCCTAGAGCTTGGTATGCAAGGTTAGACAAGTACTTATTACAACAAGGATTCAAGAAAGGTATCGCAGATAGCAATTTGTACATCAAAGTAGGAGAAAATCAAATTTTGATTTTAGAAGTGTGTGTAGATGATATAATTTTTTGGTAAAAATGAAGGTATGTGTAAGAGTTTTGTAGATGAAATGTAGAAAGAATTTGAAATGTCAATGTGTGGAGAAATGAACTTCTTTCTTGAGCTACAAATCAATCAGACAGATAAATGTATTTTCATTTCACAATCTAAGTATGTTGAAAGGAAATGTTAAAGAAGTTTAGAATGGAAGATTCTAAACCAATATGTACCCCTATGACAATTGGTTGCAAGCTAAGTAAGAATGATGAATCTCCTAAGGTTGATCAGAGCAAGTATAGGTCAATGATTGGAGGATTGTTATATTTAACTGCTGCTAGACTGGATATTATGCATGCAATTTGTCTTGTGGCTAGATTTCAAGAAGATCCCAGACAGTCACATGTTGCAGCAGTGAAGAGGATATTCAGATATTTAAAGGGCACTTTGGATCGTGGCTTGTGGTATCCAAAGGATGATAACTTTGCTCCAAGTGCTTATATAGATGCAGATTAGGCTAGTTCTATAGATGATAGGAAAAGTACTGTAAGTGGTGGTGCATTATTTCTTGGAGGCAAAGTGGTGCCATGGTTAAGTAAGAAGCAGGATTTAGTATCTTTGTCTACTATAGAGGTAGAATACATTGCAGCAGCATCTTGTTGCACACATGTGTTGTGGATGAGACAAACCTTGAAGGATATCCAAGTTGTATATGATGAACCTATCCCTATCTTTTGTGATAATACAAGTGCTATTAAAATTTCAAAGAATCCAGTGATGCACTCAAGGACAAAACATAAATCAATCCGGTATCACTTTCTAAGATAGAAGGTTGCAGAGAATGAAGTGAAGCTTGAGTATGTGCCTACAAAGGATCAGGTGGCTGATATATTTATTAAGGCTCTTCCTAAGGATACATTTGAGTATCTCTGGGAGACGTTAGGGGTTATTGCCCCTCTTTCTTTGAACTAGATGCATAAGGAGATGAATCAGTCCAGTGGTTTCCAAGATTCATTCTTTAATCTAGATTGATATTGAAGGCTACCACTCAGGGGGAATAGGTAGTGGATTTGCTGACTGTTGTAGACAAGGGGAGTAAGAGTTGATACAGTTTGGTGTGTACTCCTAAGGGGGAGTATTTAGAGCAGTGAAAGAAAAGGTGCTGAGACCTGGAAATGGTGTGTCGCCCTTTGCCATTAATTCCAAAGGGGGAGAGAGAACAATGTGAAAAAGGGAAGAGTCGGCTATCAAGAAGAGAGTCTATTGTCAAGAAGAGTGTAGCAAGATGAGGGCGATAGAAGGAAAAAGAAAAAGAGTTGGTATGAAGCATTGTATTGAGGATGTTGTTGTATTGATGGTTTTCCACATTATGTGTTTCCATCAATGACAAAGGGGGAGATTGTTGCAAGTATGTGCAGTCGGTGTTGTCATTGATGTCAACAAGCTTGTGTTGTCATTGGTTTTAACTATGTCAACTGGTTGAGTAAAGATGAGGTTGTTGCAATGGTATGAGTTGTTTGGTTGAGTTACTTAGCTGAAGATGATTTAGTAGAGGTTCTAAAGATGTTGAGAATATGTTTCTGTTGGTTGGTTTCCAAGCGCTTTTGAGAAAATTTGATTAATAAAGGAAACAGTGTGTTGAAATGGTATTTTGGTTTACAGAGTAGTGTTCTAGTTTTGCTCCGCATTTCTTCTATGTTGAAGATCTATTTTTGTGGTTTCAATATGTTGTTCAGATATGTTATATTCTAAATTTGGTGCTCCAGTTCATTGTGCAAAAGAATTTGTGTTCACCAGTGTGTGGACTATGTTCTTGAGCTTTGCAAAGGTGTCTAGGAAAATCTTTTTTGCTCCGCATTTCTCTGTAGATTTGTTTCTGGCTTTGCAATTCTAGATTAGTGGTTATAATGCTTATATATTGCTTCAGTTCAATTTGTTCATGGTTTGGTCCTCCACAAGTTGATTTACTGAGTTACAGCGTATGACAGAGTTTTTTGAGTGTTTCGGTGTGAACATCAATCAGGTGAAAGTTGTTGCGAATGAATTTGTTGGATTTTAGGATGTTTTAAGATGTTCATGGAATACTCTAGATTGTGTAGAACCCTTGCATGTGGTCTGTGAGTCATCTTTGGGTTTGAGGAAGCGTGTACTTAAAAGTTCATTGTGCTAACACAGTTTTGGCCGACCTTGGGTGTTTACACTAATTGCGGAGTTGCTTCGGTGATTGTAGTAGCATGGAGTGGTGTACTTTGATGAATTTAGATCCGAGATAAGGTGTGTTGTGGTCCATCTTCATTCCTTTCCACCACAGGAATGTTTATGTCTAGACCTAATTTGAATTTTCTGTGTTGAGGTGTGTTGCCAACCTTGGAGAATGTTCTCAAGGTTGAAGACAATATAAATGAGTGTCAAGGGATTGTGATCGTGTGTGTGTAGAGATGTGATCTCTGTGATGTGACAAGTGCCTTTGTATGAAAATTGAGTGAATGCAAAATAGTGCAGTCTGGTGTTTTAGAACAGTGTGATGAGTGTTGTTTGTGCTTTGAGCTTCATTGGAACTGTACTCCTTGCATATGTTAGATGCAATTATAACAGTTCAACTCTAGCAGTGAGCCACCTCTTCTATCTCTTTCTTTCAGGATAGTGAGTCCTTTGGCAGTGAGCCACATGCAGTGAGCATTCTTGGACAGTGAGTCCACCAATTGTATCAACCTTATCCGGTTGCTTTATTATAATATATTGTGATCTAATCCTCATAGTGGTTTTTCCCTTTTTTGGTTTTCCATGTAAAATTCATGGTGTTCATGTGTTGAGTTGTGGTTGTATGCTTTATGCTTAATTTCCTTTACTACAATTGAATATGCTAAATGGATTAAAATGTTTGATGTGTAAATGGTTTAAGAGAATATTGATTCACCTCCCTCTCGGTATTCTAGGTGTTCAACAATACCCTTGTAACAATATTTTGTCCTTCATATATATCCTCTGCAAGCCTTCTAAACATCATCTATGTTGTCCTAAAGATAACGTGTATCATGAAATGTGTAACCGGCCTAACTTGTCAACTCACAAATCATCTACGGTAATGTAGGAGTGAAATCCCAATATGTGTTTCACACCAACCAATCTATTGGACCCAATTTACTTCCTCCCAAACTTTCTTACAGGTTCACACTTTCATACACACAGCACAAGCATTCAAATACACCATGTCATCTCTGCAAGCATTAGCCTTTCATACATTAGTTCCAAACCAGATGTGGTACCGAAGATATGAAATATCATCAAACGGTTCATACCATGAACACTATGTGACCTAAAAACCTTCTCATAAACTCCCCTTTTCTAGTCCATACTTCTGCTTGTTGGTGCAAGCATTCAAAAATTGATACTGGTATCCTTTACATAGGCTAGTCGCACAATCTCAACTCAGAACCCTATTAAATGCATTTGCAGTAATTTATACCCTTTGAAACTTGAATATGTCATACATCCCTATTTTCTTTGCATATTATCCAAACCACCAAGTTGTATGTGTGGATGCGGTGGAATGCGGTAGCTTTCTATTTCATCTCTGATAACCTTACATGGTAACAACACTATTTTCATTCTGCTAACTCTATATGTCTTTGCAGTAGTCCATATGCTCTGAAATTTGGATCACACATACCTCATAGCTATCTCTGGCTATCCTTCAAACTTTGAGGTCATATCTTTATTAGCGGTAGAATACTAAACAATCTCTTGTGCCTTTGCAGTGCAATCTCCTATGCCTTTGACATTCTTGATAACTTGATAACTTCTCAACTAATTTCCTTCATACCTCATGCAACTCTTTTCATCAAATGACAACATATGAAACAATGCAACAATCATAACTTCATATCATCAATCATAACACTTTGACATTAGTGACAACATATAACCCTTTGACATCAATTACAACATATGCAACAAATTAAACACAATCTAACTCAAATGAATGTCTATTGTTTAATATGCATCTAGACCCTATAATAAAAGATTGTTCTTTCATGAAAAAGAAAGATCACACTAAAGAAAAGAAAGGAATCTATGACCCACAAAAATAACTACTAGGTGTTGATCCTAATAGATCAAGAAAGAGATGAAAATTACTCTTAAGGAGGGAAAAAGTGCTAGAAAATAAGAAATTCACTAGATAAATAAAACTAGAGAAAACCTTGTAAAACTACTTAACACATATCTTTCCATTACTAGAACAAAGAGATAATGATTGGGACACCAAGAGGCTCCACAACCATGGGAAATAGTAATTGCATATCTTCTCGCATATGCAGAACTAGGAGACATGTCTAGACAACATATCTACCCTAAGCCCCTCCAATATATCAAAGTATCTGGGCTAACAATCACACTATTTTTCAAGTTTATGTTCTACTTCCATTTAAATATTTTACAAAAAGTTTTGTTCCCAAAAGTTCTTAATATATATCTCCTCTATCATGATTAAAATTTTATTATCTATTGTAATGTCAGAAAATGTCCCCTTGGGGGATTTTCCCTCAAAAGGTTTAGCTCCTGGGTCCCTTAGCTGCATTTAGGACATATTACATCATAATTCAACATCCTGATGGAATGAACCCTGGGTATTATGACAAATGGGACCTAGGGGGACCCCTTGAGCCTAACCCTGCTTAAAATAAGGGGGAGGACTTGGGCGCCCGCGCCCTAGTCCTGCCCTATTTTGGGTCAGGCCCAAATTTGAAGTGTCAGTTTATGACTATTAGTTGGTCCCTAGGCTGACACAGTAAGTTTGAATTTACGAAATCTTGGTAGGAATGTTTGTAGTTGCATATAAAAGCATGCTTAGGTATTCATTTGTAAACTAGATGATTACTAGAAAGCTATTGTGTTCTAAAGGTGATTCAAGGCTTTCATTGTGTTGCAAGAGCAGATTTGTGTTGTCTATGTGTTTGTGTTTGCAGATTTGAGCATCCATCTCCTCACGGAATGAAGAGCTTCTTCCTCCCATGAGATCTTCACTACAAGGTGATATCTATTGTGAATATTGAAAATTTATCATTTAGTTTTTGCCTCTACCTCCCTAGGCACGCACTCTCTATCTAATAATGGTGTTCAGAAGACTTGAATGTCTCTCCGGGGCTTGACTAAGGCAAGCCTCTAAACACCACAACCCCCTCCCAAAGTTTTCATGATTGCAGGTTACAAGTTGGAGTTGCAGAAAAAGTCAAGTTGCAGGAGGGTACAATAGAGTGTCAGGATTGTAGATTAGTGAAAGAAACAGCCACCTGGACTTGGGTGCCTGCTCATTAGTCCTCAAAGTTCTGTAATGGGAAAATCTCTGATACAACAGATACAGGTTGCAAACCTTGTTTCCAGATCTTGACAAAAAGTAGGGCATTGGACTTGGGCGCCCGCTCTTTAGTCCCTGACTTTTTCGCATTAGAACCCCGAAAATAGGTACACAGTTATTTGATATTTTACATCTATTTACAGAAGCATTTTCTATAATTCATCTGTTTACTGTCATATTTACATAATTAGGGTTTTAAGGTATAATAGAGCATAAGAGAAGGAAATTGTCAATTTAATCATTAAAAACCAAGTTTCCCTTCATCTCAATAGTGACCTAGGATATGATAGTACATTGCAACTCGATCCTAGGTCCTTGAATGTAAGGGTGAAAGGAGGATATACACCTAAACTACCAAAAACCTAACTATCCAAAAATCACCCTTTACATCTATATAGGTAGAAATAATGCATCACTTTACCTAAATAAGATGTTTCAATGTATCTTTGTTAGTCATAAAGACTAAAAGAAGAGAAACAAATATTTATTTACTTTTACCACTATCACTCTAGAATAGAAGAATATGTGTACAAATTAGTCCTCAAAGTTTCTCAACAATGGATCAAATTTAGTTTTTAAGGATAACATGCTTTGAGATATCATTTATATTTAATATCTAACCATTTGAATAAAAGAGCCAGAGCTAATTTCTCATTACAATTCAACAATCCACCTATACATTTGTATAAGATAAAAGAATAGTCAGTAATTACATAATGAGAACAACAAAAGAAAAATAATTGTGAGATTTTCACAATTACAAATAAATATCATCTAAGATAAAAGATGAGTGACCTAGTAAATTTAATTAAAAAAGCCTAGGGCCATGTATGTGTTATGTCAGAAAAATGCACCCTTTGGGGCTTTTTCCTTTAAGGTTTAGCTCCCAGGTCCTTAGCTTTCATTTAGAGCATTTTGCATGATAATTCAGACTCCCGATGAGAAAACCCTTGGGTCTTGTGACAAATGAGACCTAAGGGGGTCTAATTTAATGATTCCAAAACAAAGACAGGGGGTGGACAAGGGCACTAGCACCCTAGTCCAGCCCTATTTTGGGTCTGCCCTAATTTCAAATGTCGGGTTTGTGACCGTTATTTGGTTTCCAGGCTGACATTATAAGTTTCAAATATGAAATTCTTGGCGGGAATCTTAGTAGTTGAATATATAAACATGTTTAGGTTATCATTTGCAAACTAGAAAATAACTAGATGGACATTGTGATTCATGGGCTTATCTTAAAGTGATCAAGGCATTCATTGTGTTGTAGAGCATAGCATTGTTATTGTGTTTATTTTTTGCAGGTTGGATTCCATCTCCTCTTCATGGTATTGAAGAGCATCTTCCTTCCATGAGAGATTCATTATCAAGGTGACATCTATTGTGTTTTATCATCATTATCATTTGGATTTTTGCCTCTATCTCACAAGGATACGCACTCTCTCTGACAATGGTGTTCGAAAGACTTGAATGTCTCTTCAGAGCTTGACTGAGGCAAGCCTCTAAACACCACAACCCCCTCCCACATTCCATGTGATTACAGGTTATAGGTTTTGAAAGTAGGAGAAGTGGAATTGCAAGGAACAGGAGGACACTGCGGAGATTCCAGATCCTGAAGAAGGAACCTGATTGGACTAGGGCACCATCGACCTTGTCCTTTGCATCCGAAGCTACAAAAATAGACTGGACAGTGAGCATCAGGGTTTGCAGAGCTTTTGACATCTGGAAGAATCTCCCGCAGTGGACCAGGGCGCCATCAACCTTGTCCTCCACTGTCAGATCACGGAAAATAGAAAATATAGCAGAGATCAGTGCCAAAAGGAGATCGGGAATCCATAGAAAAATTAGTACCTTGGACTAGGGTGCCATCACTGTTGTTGCCGACTTTTCCATTTTTTGGACTGCGAAAAATAGTGAGTTAAGGTTCTTTGCCCTTTGTCTAATTCATGTGGCATTTGTCGTAATTCACAGATTTAATTATTGTTTTGCTTAAATTAGGGTTTCAAGAGCATTAAAGCATTAATTAGCAATCTTGTGTGATAACTTCTGAATTTCCCAGTAGAAAACCAAGTGGCAACTCAAATCTAATAGTTGACTCTCCTCTCGATAGGAGAAGCACTCGGTTGAAAATCCCTTGGAATGTTTTATGGAAAGGAGGATTAAAACCAAAACAACCCCGGCATCCACCTTTTCATATCAAACAGTATGCTAGAAAATAGAAACCAAAACTCAATGGTTGAGCCACACTTAATTCTCCTAGGATGTGTGAATATGATGGGTGGCAGGAATAGGGCTTTTGTTGAAGTTTAAGAGGAAAAAAAGACCATTAAAGATAGCTCATCGAGGAAGAAAAGAATTTTAAAACAGAGTAAAGCCTTTATTATAATAGCCTCCCACTCACAATGATACATGTTACATTAAAATTTCAAAGTACAAACAAATCTTTAACATAAGGATTTACCAAATCATTTGCTTCAAAGAGTCAATAGTACTTTTACATCTCATCCATACCGAAAGGTGATAAATATTTGTACCATTTTTATTGGTCAAAATTAACTTTTAATTGTTAAACTAAATTATGTTTAAGAATAGCTACCTCAAGAGTGTTGGATAGCTTTTCAATAACACTTTTAAAGATATCTCTCTAAGATTTTTTCTTGTTACTGAACATTGAACATTGATTAAATATAAGACTAATATGTTAGTTGAAAGTTTACTCCATAATTTTGTATGCAATTTTTGAATGGATTTATATATTGTATGTATTCAAATCCCATTGTTCTTCCTAGCCCACAAAAGATGGCATTGGAACATAACATATGCAAGCCAAGAGGGATTGTTCAAAATCAAATTTGTAGACGTATCATGGCCTTCATCCTTATGGCAAATGTCTTGGCACTGTAATTTTAAGTTCTCATTTCAGCAACAAGATCATTGAATGTCCCTAGAACGGTCATTCCTTTTGGAAGCACTTCACTGGTTGCTTGTAGAAGGATGCCAAACACATCTGCAGCCATTCTCTGCTCCACATATCTCATCTTCAAATTTCAATAAATGGAATACTTTCATGATTTTAAAAAAAAAAATAGCACACAAAATATAACATAAAACATATCTTTTTCCATAACCACAATGATAACTGCAACAAAGACTATTAAAATTTAAATCATGGAAATATGAATTATTCAACTTTGCTTAACTGTACTTATGAAGATAGAAAAATAAAGAAAGAACTCAAAGTCTAAACCCAGGGCAACAACCCAGTTAACTAAGGGAACATACGACTCAATCTTGGGAGAGAATTGACAAGCCAAAAAGTAAGAACTGACCTGGCACAAGACAAAATATGAAAAACTCAGCAAGGAGTTGACTTATGGTAACACAACCTATCATCTTTCACAGACAGAAATAGCTGGATCTCCCCAAAATGTGTTGAGGTGTAGCAGTTGATTGCATTGCCTAGGAATAAAGCTTTGTTTTAGTGTCTGCCACTAATCATGAAATTTAATAATTAACTTCAATGTCAACTTCATAGTTAGTCTGAAGATCTAAAATGACTTTGCAAAGAGTTTGCTCATTCTCCCTAGATTCAGGCAAACTTCCCCAACTTGGGAAGAGTATTGTAACTACAGGGGAATTAAAAAATCATAAGCTCAAAATAGAAACTTAAACTTCACATAAAGATCCACTTTAGTCACACCTCTCTGCAAATATGATACAGCAAAAAATTCTATGCATGCACAGGTTACGAAGGGTAATAAGGGTAATATATACAGGAGATTCTTGAAGATCCACTGCATTAACTTGTAATGGTAAGCATGTTGGGCTCTTCTTTGGATGCATTGGGATAGGTTCCTTTAAAAAACGCTAAGTCAATTCATTTTTCCATGGCTATTAAGTAAGGTGAAATGTATCTTGATTTTGGTTAACGGCGTTGTCATAAGTTGTAACTTTAAAATAACCATTTATGCTTAAAAATTGAAATCCATGTGCTTGCCCATATAAACTTGTAAGACATTATATGATTACAGATTTCTATTATAAAACATTATATGTTACGGCCCATATACATCTCCTGAGGTGACAATACCATAAAGTGTGGCAATTGTTGAAATCATCGTTGACATATAATTTTATATAGAGGAAAGACTTTGGAGAAAGTGTACTGAAATCAGTCAAAAACCTGTAAAATAGTCACAACTCATAAGCTATGCTACCTAACAGGTTCTAGGTAGCTACATAAAATGCCAAACTAGGATAACTCCAAAATAGTTTATATTCGACGAGTTTATAGGGTTGACAACCCAAGCTCTTTCTTCAATGTCAATGGCTTCCAGCAAGCTATTAATGTCCTACATCAATAACAAAAAATTGGCATGTTTTGAAATGTGATAGAGTGATCACTGCTCAATTCTGTTTGAAAAATGATATTGAAAAAGGCCCACAAGGTAAAACAGAAAGCAATCTTAAAAGAAGTATAACCCATAAAATACAATGTTCCCTTGTTTAAACACGTTAAAAAGGAACTACTAAAAAATTGGCTGCTGTCTATAAACTATTTGACTCTCTGATTTTGTCTGTAATCCACTATTTATAAAATATGGGTCAATAAGTTTAACTCAGAAACTACATAGTTGAATCCTCATATTGATATCATAATCCAAAAGTACTCAACATATGGTCACTTTGTCAGTTCCAATGTAGTATCCAATTAGATATCAATGTAGGCTATGAACAATTGTAATAAGATTGACAAATCTCTAGAATTTTTGGGATGCTACAAAGTGTAAATCTCAAAAACTATACAAAGTACTATAATTAGGGGGAAGACCTAGTAGTTGAGTGTGTACTAATAGTTGTGAGGGTATTGTTATATTTTGATTTATTAATAGAATATATTTTCATTGTTGTTTATATATAAAATATTAATGAATATTTAATATTTGAGTTAATAACTATCATTTAAATAGTTGTTTTAATTTTATTTAGCATAATATTATTATACACCATCCAAGTCACCATAGTGGTCAAAATGGAACATAAGACAATGTAATTCTTGGAAATAAAGATTATATCTGAAAATATGAAAAAACTAAACTAAAATATTATGTTTAAGTTTGTACAAATTTTCTAACGAATTTGTCCAAACACATAAACATGGCTATCAACATTAATAGATACTTGCTAATTTATATAAAATATACAAGTTTACAACTGTCACCTAGATGGAGACTGCCTGGCCAAAACAAAATTGCATCTGCAATAACATTACAACATTGGTTTACAATGGCTTTTCTCCTGTATACAGGCACTCTGCTCTCCCCTGTTCCTCATCTTTACTCTATTCACCCTCTCTCTGTTGGCAGCACACTTCTTTTTCCTGTCAGCCACTCCCTTTACATCCTTTCATTCACCTTCTTTATGGCAGCAAACTTATTGCAATATCTCCTTTCTTCCTCAGGCAATAAACACTCCAAACTTAATTCCCTTTCTCTGGCCGATCCCTTCGCATTGCAATATATTCCATTTGGCTTGTGCTCTCTGTTTTCCTTCTAGGTCGACTGCCTTCCACAGGGTCATACCAACAATTTTATAATGTTGTGAGGATGAGAAAAGATCCCTTCAACTTCTAGAACTGGGACGACACCTGTCATAGAAAAAAGGAAATTAAGTCATTTGATATTCTACCTGGCTTGGTCAATTCCCCAAGCCA
The DNA here is from genome assembly GCA_027924645.1 of Cunninghamia lanceolata. Lineage (NCBI taxonomy): Eukaryota > Viridiplantae > Streptophyta > Pinopsida > Cupressales > Cupressaceae > Cunninghamia > Cunninghamia lanceolata. Next base: position 66,777 of record BSBN01000137.1, read on the forward strand.
CAGCCCGACTAGAAGATCCAACGTCACTCATAATTTCCTCATGAAATATTAGTTTAAGTTTCATCTCTCATCATGGTGCATACTTTGGACGGCCTCAACTCCTCCACGTTGGCATTAAAAAAATCTTTTGTGCTTCTTGAATTACGGTTCATGTCAATTGGACAGTCTTTGTAGTAATTACAAGGAAGATAGCAATTGAGATATGATTTTATATTTCCAAATGTACGTCCACCAAGGATATCAACACTATTTAAAATGATGCCTTCCATTCTTTCCAAAGAAGAGTTTACTCTCCCTAAGCACTCTAAACACACTTCTATAGTGAATGTTTAAGACGCGGCTTCTAAGAGGCATTTCAAGTGCCATGTCCTTATTCCACATTCCCTTGAGGCATTTTGTCAAACAATTATCGTGCATAGTTGGGCACTCTCGTGATATGGCCAACATGAGGCAAAAGTAGTGCCGGTTAAAGAAGGAGATTTGTTGCTTGCTTTAATATGGATGTTCGTAATCAAACTAGTATGTTGCAAATGACTATAGAGATGGCTTCATCCCACTTGACCCACAAGATATCATATAAAGCGATGTGTACAAAACTGCAATTAGAGTGCTTGTGGCATGCTTTCATGTTAGCAGGGGGCCTGAGAGAAGATAGTGATACTGAGACTATTAAGAATGCTAAGCCTGAGAGATACACAAGTGAGGAGATAATGATCATATTATAGCGTCCCAAATAGGCATCACTGAGGAAGCCTCCTATTAGGGGAAGAATGGTTGTCACACTAGACCATATGTTTATAGTCTCTGCAGATATTGAAACACCCTCCGGAAGAATGTTGTGCTTGGATGAAACAACTTGATTTGTAGTTGAGAGTGTATCACCCTCCATATCATTTTATTCTTCCTTGGAACTTTGCTCAAACACTGGAGAAACTCACTTATGCAGCTGCGAGAGGATAGTCATGAAGTTGAAAGTTGACTTTCTTCACAACTTCTTACTAGGAGCTCAAAATCACCTGAAAATTTGCCAAGATGAAGATTTCGACAATCCCAAACTTTCTGCCAAGTTGTTCTTCCTCAAACCTCACGGAGTTTGAAATTTTAAAGTTTCACCAAGATGCCAGTGCAAGTCAAAAAATAAGTAAATCTTCAAAACCATAAGGAGTTTACTCATGAAACCTTTGTCATCAATTCCTGGATGGAGTCAACAATCTTCCTGCAAGACCCGATTCAATGTGAAATCTTGTCAATTTCTCTAAACAATTATTTTGGTGAAAACTACCTATTGTGCGCCGAAACCAAAGTATGGAAAAACTCGATCCTATCAAATCTAATGACTCCACATGTACCCCAAGGCTAAGAGATGCCAATAAAATCTAACCAAGACTAAAACACACCAAAAATGAAAACTAAACCTGAAATCTATTTTTGGGTAATGTCGATCACCAGTCCACCCGGATGCTCTTACATCAAGAGAGGAGAGGGCGCAGGTTATGGATGCCCATCAACACATTAAGAATAGAGGAATTTTTATTAGAGAGGAATAATTTGTAGGGAAGGAGGTTGAGAAGACAAAGACACAAGCAAGGAAGAAGAGGTCGATATAGAACCTATTCATAGCTCAGAATATCATACTACAAGGCCAAGGAAAAGGCACTCTACTTAAATATCATCCACTTCAATGGTCAAACAATCAATAGCAATTTTACACCTCATCCACACCAAAATGTGGTAAATATTTGTTCTATTTTTATTGGCCAAAATTGACATTTGACCATTGAAATGGATGATGTTTAAGAATAGCCGGGAAAAGGTGTAAGGCGACAATAGTGGGTCAACTTTTTCAGAGTGAAAGAGTTATTAAAATGCAAACATGGTAGTAAATACAATAAATATCCATTGTAGGCTCTCCTCTAGTGTGTTTATCTTTGTCTTGACTCCTCTACATCTCTCAGAGATGGCACTGAGGCAAATGAGAGGAGCATTGAACATGGGATTTTAGTTGTTCATTGGTGTGGGTGACCTGTCTGCCAATCTCACAAACTATGGAATTGCTAAAATCCATGACTAGGATGCCATCTTTCCCTTACTCTTGTGGTGTCTGCATTGTAATACTTAGCTTAGGGATTTTATGGCTTACAAAGATGCCTCACAGTCTAATGGAAACACAAGGATCTGATATGGCTAGAGATATGTTGCAGAGAACCCATGGCACTCTTGATGTTGAGGAGGAGTTGAGTGACATGATGGAAGCAAAGAAAATGTCAGAAATGGTTAGAGTATGAAGAATCCTAGGCATATTAGAGGGGATCCTGATGTTCTGAGTTTCGTGAAGTTTTCTAATGAAGATCTAAGTTATCTAACTCCTTTGTGCACTCATTTTTAACCCTAAGCCAGCTACTAGGTAGGTATATAATGATTTGTGTTAAAAAATGTTAGGAACCCATGTTTAGCCCTTCTCTTTACTTTGTTAGTATATTGCTGTTGGACGCATATGCTTTGTAAGTCATCCCGTGAGTATATTGTATTATCCCACATTCATGGGGAGTAATAGTTGTTTATATTAGACTTAGTCTATAAGTACGTGTTGAGGCCAATGAAGGCATCCATGAGTTTATTGTATTGAGCTTGCTCAAAGGAGGTTGCCCCCTCGAAGTGGCCTGCGATCAATAAATTCCTTCTGTGTTCTGCTATTTCTATTATTTCGTGCATTTTTCATTATATTGTCGCAGGAGGTTCCTCTCAAAAAATTATGGCAACTGTTGTAGGATATTGAGTGTAGATCTTTAAACCCCTATAACTGAAATGATATTCTACAAGGTCAAAGGGGATTAAATATCGAGACCACAGAATAGATCAATTAAGACCAGTTTATGACTCTAGATATGGCTTGGGGAATAGCGGAATGTTATACCCCTGCGCACTAATAGTAAGACATAATAGTTGATATCAATATTTGGTCGTAGACCATGGTAAGAAAAAAGAAATTTCAAAGATTAACCTATACTTTTTATGGTTGCATAAATGATGCCATCATTTTATCTTACGTATTGGGCCTAGGTATGTGATGGTATCATCATAGAATCATCTACTACCTCTAATGGGAGTCTAAATATACTACTTAGAATGTTAAGTCCTTTTAATGCCTTGTTAGCATTATATTGCTTGTTTAAGGGTTACTTATTATGAACCGTGGTCTTATGGTTGCATCGTATTGTAAATGATAACAACTTCACTTAAATGCACTGGATTTGTACTACATCGAACATATTTTGAAGTTGCAAGTTAACACGTGGTATTCCATTTTGATTTGGGGTAAAAGATTTATATGACTCCATGATGTTTATCGACCTTCTAAGAGTAAGAACCTTAGTATTGGAATTACCATGTGAAGTGAGGAAGGGAGTTATAGTGGTCTAGTTTGTTGTATGATTGTGTACTAATGGGAAGACAATTTATCATTTAAAATCGATGATGTTGTTGAGATCAAGTTAAGAGATAAAATAACTATAATCATATTGTATAGCATATCCTAATTTCTTATCACTGACAGTTAAGATCATATCTAATTTAAGTGGCGAGTGTGAATATCTAGTCCCTTAATTGGACTATTATAAGAATAAGGGGTTGCACCATAAGGTAAATGAAAACAAAAGATATTAAGTCCATTGAAGTCATGTGCTTTGTTATGAATGGATTTATTTTATATTGATAATGTTGTTATGCATATTTCTATGTATGGTTATGATTATGGGAATATTAGAAGTGTTGTGGACATGTATGCATAACAAGCATAAATTCTAATAGATAAAATGACAAAAGCATATATGTCATTACTCCCTCAAAATTTTCCAATTATAGGTAACCCTAGTCTCAATATTTTAGATTATGTAATTGGATGTCCTTCATATTATAACATATGTAGTGATTGATTAGGAGCATGCTACTCTTTCTTAAATTCTATGAGTAGTGTAATGCTTAAAAATGGATAACTATTTTGAATAGTTGAACACCCTGATTTCCTTTCCTTGTAATAAATTACACAAAAACAATACATTGAATTATGACATACAATTATATAGCTCTCTTCTGGTGATATTTGTGAGGTCACCTAGAACAGAATGAGATGATATAATATTGACTAGCCTTTAATCAACACTACATTTCAAGCATCTAATCATAGGGTATTGTCTTATTGATCTACAAGGTGGCTATCCTTAAACATCATCCACTTCAACAGTCAAATGTCGATTTTGGCCAATAAAAATAGGGTAAATAATTACCACTTTTTGGTATGGATGAGGTGTAAATTCACTATTGATTGTTTGACCATTGAAGTGGATGATGTTTAAGTAGAGGGCTACGAGATAAGTGGAATATATGTAAGGTGCAACAAGAAGATATTGAACCTGGATATATAGTATTATGGAATGAGTGTTTGTAAAGAATTTGCTCATTCTCCGTAGGAAATTGAGTTAGATCCAAGCAAACTTTCCCCCACCGGGGAAGAGTATTGTAACTACAAGGGATTGACAAAATCAGAAGCTCAAAATAGAAAATTGTACTTTATATAAAGATAGGGTTGAATCTTCACATTAATAATAAAAGGGAAAAAATGGCAATTTATGTAGGGGCTCGCTCCCCTCCTGTGAAAAAACCCTTCTGAGATGTGTTTGGAGCCTGATCTAGCAGTTATCTCTTCCACGTGATGGCCAGCTACAGTTTCCAGTGTTGTCACACCCATTACTCTCATCCACACAAAATTTTCTGCATCTAGTTCCTTGGGTCTCTTGTTTGCAAGTATTCAGTCCTCCCTTAATCTCTATAATGTGGTTGTAGATTTGGGTGTGGATGCTACAATCCCCTAAAGTCTGCCAGGGCGACATGCCAAGATTCATGGGGTGGATCTTCGCCTAATGGCGGTGCTACATGGGCTTTAAATTTTAAATCTCAACCAAAGGATAGATACAAAATAAAATCTCTCACACACAGAGTTGAACAATATGGATTCAAATGAAAATTAAACACAATCTTACTTTTTGATTTAATTTATACCTATATACAATGACAGAATTTGAAGAAATTACATTTTTTGTTAGAAATTATGAAAGGGGTCCAAAAATGCCACTTTTATACAATATTTTAATACTCATTTGAGCCTTCTTCTTGCCTCTACACATTTTTGCATTCATGTCTAGGAGGAGGGCAATGCACTTCACTAAATTCTTCTATCTCTTATGCTTTGATGTCCACACCCTATTCTAAAGCTCTAAAGTTCTAAGCACAAAAAAAGTTTAACGAAAAAATAATTTAATTTAATTTTTTGCTACATGACATTTGATTGATTGTGTTTTAAAAAAAATCAAAAATTTTGAAAAAAGAAAAGAAAAAACAACATTAGAGAAATAAAAGGAACAATTAGATGAAGGATATTAGAAGGATGGAACGTGATGAAGGAAATTTGAATATCGCCGAGCGGGAGCGATTGTTAGATGTTCCTGCACAGGTCTACTCTTCAAACATACGCGTAGGGGCTTCGGAGCTTGCGAAGGGTAGTGTGGGTGTGGACGTTGTGGCAATGGGTGCTGGTGCTTCAGGCCATGGCTCTGAACAGGAAGGTATTCCTAAGGATAATGTGATTTATAGTTTGCTTTGCAAGTAGGTTGAGGCTGGTTCTGGTACGTCTGCTCTAGGGCAACATGCTCTTGGTGGCCCTCGGTGGTCTTTTGCGGCTGTGGCTAGTTCGGGTGCCCATGGTGCTTTGGGGGGAGGGGGGAAACGGGTCCGGCCTATCGCCTGTGCCCGTACTTCCCCTGCTGTGGTATGTGGCCTTGAGGTCATAGAAAATGAAGAGTTTTACGGTAACACAGGTGTTATCTGCAAGTTCAATAGATTTTGGCCCTCTCTGCCTGACCTCCACAATTGGGTCATAGAGTCTTGGAAGCCACTAGTTGCTGGTAAGATTGAGCTTTCTCCTAGTGCGTGAGGATTTTTCATCATTACTTTTGGTTCTTTCGAGCAGTGATATTTAGTGCTTGATGGTAGGGTCTGGATGTGGAGGGAACATTCCCTCCATTAAACCCTGGACTCTTACTTTCAACCCCCTTACCGAGCCACTTAATATTAGGCCGATTTGGATGCGTCTCCCAAACTTCCCCCTCTAGTTTTGGGAGGATTCCTACTATAAGGGTATTAGCAATGCCATCGGTCATTTTCTGAAAGTTGATGCTACTACCTCTTTCATGGGTCACTCCACGGTTGCCCGAATTTTGGTAGATATTGATATCTCCAAACCCCTTTTTGGAGATGTTGTTTTGATGGTAGCGGATTGGCCTTGGAAGCAATTGTTGGACTATGAGGGTATCCCATTCAGATGTCATCATTTTTTCACTATCAGTCATATGGCTATTGGTTGTCCTCTATTGCGTCGTAAAAGTGTTGCAACTTGGTGGAAGAATGCTCTTGTGGATCACTTGACCATCATTGTTTCCTAGGAGGATGGTTCATCTTGTGGGGATGACTCCTCTTAGGAGGATGAGCTCCCTTCTGATACGGCTCTGGTGGGGGAGGTGGCGGCTGCTGCGAACCCCACGACGTTGTTAGATTATTTTGAGCCTCTTTTGGCCCCCACGTCGGCTCCTTCTGTGTCGAGCTAGATCACTACTGCTACAACTTTTATTCTTCCTTCAGTTCTTCCTAATCTAGATTTGGTGGTTCTACGCATGGAGGCTTTGGGTCATGCTACTTATTCTTCTCCGATCACTATTTTGGTTGTGCCTTCTTCTGGGTCGGCCTTGTTGGCGCCTTCCTTGGCTGTTGCTGTTCGGGAGGATCCCCCCTCTTGCCTTGCTCTATGGACTTTGACTCTGAGGTTTCTTGGACTGTGGTTCAACGTAGAAAGAACGGGCTCCCCAAATCTGTTGGGGAATTGCACCCTAGGGTTAAGGGGGTTAGGTTTGCTTGTTCGGGATCTACTATTGTTTAAATCCCCTGTCTGGTTTTTCTATTGTGTGTATACGTTCGATGCACTGTTGGGTTGCCTTTTTAGGTTGTTGGTCTCTTTTAGCTTGGCTATTGTTGTTCTATTGTGCCCTTCTTTTTTGCCCTTAGGGCCTTGGTTGTTAAGGGTTCAGCCCCAGTAACTTGCTTATTATACTCAAAAACAACATTAGAGAAATAGATTTTTTGTCTCCTTACTTTAAAAATAGTACATGTTAATAAAGGTAAAAGCTATAGTATCCTTACCTCTGATAGAGAATAATAAATCATGGATACTAAATAGATTAAGCATCTAACAGGCTACTTTAATTCCCAACAATAATAAAATAACACACAATGAGAGAGGTCTTCAACTACATGGTATTGAGGCTTAGATATTCTTTACAATTATCCTAACAAAAATTTGCGATTTTCAAAACATAGCTATTGGTTTCATTTAAATGGTAGAAATGGATCTTATTTTCTGGTTGGCAAAGCATGTGAATAAACTCATTGAATGCATTAGAAGATAAGGAGTTAATTCAAAATAATCTATCTACGTTTAATAATAAGAAATATTTACTTAATAATTTTGATTCTTAGTAGAATATTGTCAATTTAAAAATCATTGGAAAGATTTTCTATAGATCTTTGTTGTTGAAACGTAAAATCATAAGAGATATGGGAGATTAAAAAGTTTAAATACAATTATATACTCATTAAATTTAACCTATATTAAATTATCAGTTTCAAAATGAAGTGACTTGAAATAATATGAAAAATAAGGGCCCATAAATAATTTAGAGTTTATTTTAAAAAATAGAATTATATTTTATATTAAAAAATTATCAAAATTATACCTATTCTAAAAAACCACAAGATTAACAAACCATTAAAAAACAAAACCTCTGTTACAGTACTCTTACTAAATAAAAGCTTGTTGATGAAGACCAAAACTTACCAGACAAAAAAAATAAAGTTCCAAAAGTGATAATAAAGGCCACTAACTTCATATAACTCTTGTTGCTTAATTCTCTTTTCATGTTGATTAAAAACTTTAAAATGCAGCTTTTTAAAAACTATGAAACTCCCTTGAAAGATTCAAAGGAATCAACTTATCCAAAGGCACTTGGTAGCAGACATAACATGATTGGCATTCACAAAATTGCTTAAACTAAGCGGCTCCATGACAGTATAGATTCTTTCCAAATACACGTTGTTTGAGCCAAGTTTAGGCACTGCTAAGCCACTTCAGTCACACCTCTGTGCAAATCTAATACAACAAAAAATTCTATTCATGCACAGGTTACGAAGGGTAAGCATGTTGGGCTCTTCTTTGGATGCATTGGGATAGGTTCCTTCAAAAAACTCTTAAGTCAATTCATTTTTGCATGGCTATTAAGGTGGGTGAAATGTATCTTGATTTTTGTAAACGGCATTGTCATAAGTTGTAACTTTAAAATAACCATTTATGCTTAAAAACTGAAATCCATGTGCTTGCTCGCATAAACTTGTAAGACATTATATGATTGCAGATTTTTATTAATAAACATTATATGTTCTGGCCCTTATACATCTCCTGGGGCGACAATAGCATAAAGTGTGGCAATGGTTGAAATCATCGTTGACATATACTTTTATATAAAGGAAAGACTGGAGAAAGTGTCCTGAAATCCAGTCAAAAACCTGTAAAATAAAGTCACAACTCATAAGCTATGCTACCTAACAGGCTCTAGGTAGCTACATAAGATGCCAAACTAGGATAACTCCAAAATAGTTTATATTCGACGAGTCTATAGGGGTGACAACCCAAGCTCTTTCTTCAATGTCAATGGTTTCCAGCAAGCTACTAATGTCCTACATCAATAACCAAAAAAAAATTGCATGTTTTGACATGTGATAGAGTGGTCACTTCTCAGTTCGGTTTGAAAAATGATATTGAAAAAGGCCCACAAGGTAAAACATGGAAATCAAAAACAATCTTAAAAAGAAGAATAACCTATCAAATACAACCACTAAAAAATTGGCTGCCGTCTGAAGTTTCTGATTCTCTGATTTTGTTTGTATTAATGAGACATAAATTCCTGTGAATTATTATGACTCAAAAACTACATATGAATCCTGATATGATGCCATAATCTAAAAGTACTCAACATATGGTTACTTTGTCAATCCCAATGTAGTATCCAATTAGCTATCAACACATACTATAAACAGTCTAGTAAGATTGACGAGACTATAAGTTTTGGGATACTAAAAAGTGTAAATCTTAAAAATAACACAAAGTACTATAATTAGGGGGAAAGAACAAGTAGTTGAGTGCCTACTAATAGTTGTGAGGGTATTTGTTATATTTTGATTTATTAATAGAATATATTTTCCTTATTGTTTATATATACAAGTAATAATAAATATTTGATATCGTGTTAATAACTATCATCTAAATAGTTGTTTTAATTGTATTTAATATATATCATTGATACACTAAAATGTGTCTAACTCACCATTAAGCAATACCAAATTAACAAGCACTAGTAGCCAAAATGTAACTCTATATGGAACATAAGACAATGTAATTCATTGCAAATAAAGATTATATCTGAAAATATAAAAAAACTAAAATAAAATATTATGTTTAAGTTTTTACAATTTTCTAACTAATTTGTCCAAACACATAAACATGGTTGTCAACAACAATACATGCTTGCTAATTTATATAAAATATACAAGTGTACAACTTCTAGTCCTTAAGCAAATATATTGGTTTTGTAATGAAAATTGGCATGTTCCCAATTTGTCATATATTTAAAAATTCTTATTTCTAACAAGTAATTCTCTCTTCCAAATACTATGAAATAAATGTCCAATTTGGAGACCGCAACCAATAGATATTCAAGTACCTATGAAACAAATATGCAGATGTAAGGCTCACCAATTTGCAATCAAATCACATTTAATACACCAAATTTCAAAATTGGCTCCCTATTAATCCACACCAACCCATCTCAACCAATAGAATTCCAATAGTACAAATCCATGGATACACAAATTAAAAAATTAGGAGAGAATTTTTTATAAAATGAAACAAGGATTTAATTAACCATTTACATTGTGACTACAAATAATATCAAACCTACATAACTTATTAGATTGTTATGCTACATAACCTAGTATAGTTTGTCTCATTCTAATCAATTGTGTATTAAAATATATATTTTTTGCATTATATCTCATAAGTATTTTGCTTGTATTTTATACCTTCTCTGCATTATCTCTATCTAAAAAGGCTTAGAGAATATTCCTTTAGATTGTAATTGGTTGGATAACCACTATCATTTCATGCTCATGTATAGAATGTTCTATGTGTTCACTATTTAGTATTATACCCCTCTAGGTGTAAATGGAATTGTGTTGGATAGTTGTGTTGTTCTATGTGATGAATTATCCAAGTTAGGATGTGATTCAATGGTGTTTGTGTTTATGACAGTTATCAAAAATTTATACATGTGGTTTAACCATGTTAGGGGTGTATGATGCTACTCTATGTGGGAAAAACCTTAGATTGGCTACTTGAGTTGGTTCTATATTATAATCTTTCCAAACATTAAAAAAAAAAAATAGAATAAAAACATTAAGAAATGGTTCTGCATTTTAATCTTTGCTCAAATTTTGATATACAAGCCTTCAAGTTGTTGTTAAAGAGAAACATTCAATTTAATGTTGTCTCTTCTTCCAATCTAGCTTGGAGTCATCAACACTTTCAAACATGGCCTCCTCATATTTCCATTTGAGCAATAGCCCAACAAGCTCACAATGAAAGGAGAATGCAATCCTGCTATGATGGACATATCTCATTCTGGCAATCCTTTTCACCTTGTTGTAGGTGAATCTAAGTAGTCTCATATCTATTGTGCAGTTCTATGGACTACTATAATGCATGAAGATGAATAAACACATAGCTCTACAACATTAGTAAATAGTGGTGAAAACGAATAATGAATTTGACATTGTAATAGTTTCATTTCAATTTGAGAAATGGGTCATAACTCTAATAATAGAATAGTAGGAATTATTTAATAGAATATCACTAATAGCTTTGTTTGAAATCAAAATGAAATCACTAACACCTTTGTTTAATAGTAAGAAAGTCACTAACAACTTTGTTTTAAATCAAAATAAAATTAAAAAAAGGTCATAGACCTAGCAAGGTAAAAAATGACCTTACTTGTGACTGATCTTGCGTCCTTGGTTTTTCTTAAAACCCTAAACCAGAACAAAATTCCTTGCAAATTTGTTGTGACAAAAGACATTTTTTTTCTATTTCAATAAGTCACAAACCCTAACCATGTCTATGTGTATAAGGTGCATGTTGATGGCAGTGGCTGTCACTTGAAAAATCTCAACATATGTGAAAATCTTGGCATCCAAGGTGCATGTTAGCAGCAAGGACCTGTTAAGAAGAGCTTCTCTTTCAAACCTTTTAGCAGCTCGAATCTAGGTGAAACTTTATTTATATTGGGACATTGATTTAAGTGCATCCTTTAAGTGCATACCACCATTCTTGAAAATAAGATTGTAGAAAGTATTCTAGTCTCCATGCATTTCAGTGCAAAACTCTTTGCAACTATGTGTTCAAGTGAACATGATCGACTTCCATCATTGTGGTGGTGTGCCAAAATAGGAGAGAGAAATATGGTGTAGGGTTACTAGTTTTAGAAATGGGAGTGAATGATAGTAGGTTCAGGGCATTATAATAGTTTAAGATTAGGTTACAACTATTTAGTTTATAGTATGAAGGTGTTCAATTTAATAGTTTTATGTTTACATATTTAGGAGTCTGTACATATTTTAAAATATGATGGCATTAATGATTTGAGTGTTTGTCTACATAATATTAGGGAAAAATGTTCAATTATATTAGTACATATAATTTTGACGATTGAGTTTCACAATTGACTATCATGGGTTAGGGGTTACAAACATGTTATTTTTGACACCTTTTATGATTGGGCATATTAGTGGCATCAAATTTGATGATGTGGACCTAAAACCTTATGATTAAGTAGTGAACTTGCCTAAGTAAGCTACTATAAATAATTTAGACTCATTGGCATTGTACCATGTATGATTTTGGGAGGCATAGAGTTAGGGTGCACAACTTCTAGCTCTTCTCCCCATCAATTACTACAATACTCTCACTAAATAAAATCTTGTTGATGAAGGCCAAAGAAAAAATGTAATTTTGAACTTGATGATTGTAAGAGTCACTTCAAGCTGCCAAGATCACCTATAAAACCTAGGGTTTACCTTCTACAAAAGAAAAAAAACACAGAGGATAAATTTGCACAATAATGGATGCAAATAATGAATTGGAATAATAAATTACATATGAGATATTTCTTTTATAATTTCAAGATAGAAAACCCTAGGTGACTTAAAAAATCCCTAAGTAAACTTAATAAAGTGTAATTGATTATTTAATTACACCAACACCCCCCTTAAGTGCAACTTAGGGATAATGAGAAACATGCAAATAATGTAAGGATGGGTCTTAGCTACAAGACCATATTAGGTAACCATGTATAAACAGTCTCTCACAAATAGAGAAAAGGAGAAAAACTCAAGGGGAGAAAACTCCTCTCCAAAAGAGAAAACATAAAATAAGTGATGGAAGGACTCAACACCAAGACTTCCCAAGGGCTACATCCACCACAAATATATAATCAATAGATATATACAACACCCGATAAAAAAGGATATAGAGAGAAGGTTTGGCAACCCCCAGAAGTGAGAAGGATGGAACCGCATTTGAGGAAATCCTCCCTCCCAAAATAGAGATGAGAAGAGAGACCATGCATCCACTCCTCAAAATGACTCCTGCGGTGTTGGTAGATGCTCAACAAAGGATACTAAAGATGATCCATGAACATTGAACAACATTTCTCCCCTTGGGAAGAAATAGAACTATAGATATGCGCATAATGTCTTCCCATTCCAGATAGGAAAAAGAAGGAAGAAGGATCAATGTCTCTAAACTCTACACATGATCCAAAGACAACAATGATGCTCCCAAAAATTGCTCAAAGGTGTCCAATTCATTGTCAAACTGTGACTGAATAGGAGGATGAAGAACAATCTCTAAAGAAGAAGATGGTGATGGAACTCCATCAAAGCTATCATTAAAGAGGAACTAAATACTCTCCAGAGTGTAACATGTCTTCTCATATTACTCAATTTTACACATTGAAATTACTAGAAAAGTAAATGATAAACTCAAGCATTTGTTTTCTAACATATAACATTTGCATAATCAAATAAATAGATAGCATATATTTTTTGAATATTTTCAAAACCTAAAAATTACAACATATTCAAAGATAGCATTTCAATGAAAATCTTTCACTTTACATTTACAATATTTTGCTCATGGCAATAAGAATAAGTTTACATAAATTTGACTGTCATAGTCATAATAATAAATATATTGCATTTGGAATCTCGATATCTGTCTTCATAATTCTTGGCTTGTCATCTACTTGGGAAGGAGAGCAGCACCCGAGCACTTTTCCTCCAACCACAGACTGGCAGTCCCCCGCACACCTTCCATCTTAGAAGTGGCCCTACCCTTCACGAAGGAATAGATATAAGGAACTAGCAAGTTTTTTCCATCTGAGTTTATAGTGTTGTGTCTTACATAACCAACACGGTCATACAACTATAGATCCCTTCTAACTAAATATGACACCAGTGGATGGTTATGCAAATCTGGAGCACAATGAACCAACTAATGCATGTAGAGACAAATGCATTACTTTGGCCAAAGATTCAATATAAATAGATGTTTCGCAGTGAATGTAGTTGACAGTTCACACACTTCTAACTCGACTTAGAAACTATCTCATCCTACAGTGAATCTAGTTTGATCAATTCTAGTCATGGGGCGACTTAATCAAATTTCACCCATTGTCCACCTGACTTATATTTCTAACTCTAATTTCTGGAGTACAATACCAAAGATTGTTTCGATTGAGGTCTTAATCTTTCCAAAAAGTCTCTTGTTGCAACTGCAACATGGAATGTATGACTTCCTGTCACTCTATTCCTTGTTTCAAGGTTTATATATTCTTGATTTTTGGTGTCTAGTATCAGCATAGAGAATAGTTTTTTCTATAACTTCATAAGTTCGTCCAAGGTACTTAACTTGGTTCAAGGATTTTCATCTAATCCATATCGACAATAGAATGACTGTTTTGAGCCGACCACTACTTGTGAGAAGAATTATATGTTTACTATGCATGTCTGGGATATTCTTAGCAAACTACCTTTTCTAATCCCTTCATACAAAATAAAAATTAAAAAAAAAACGTTGTCATATATAAAAAGATATCAAGTGACATACATCATAATACAAACTTTAATACTCAACTTTCATTTAAAACACTTACCAAATCATGCCTAAGTAGATGACATTGTGTGATATGGTTTATCAACCACAAGTCCTTTCTAGACTGTCATAAAGTTCGTCATGTTGGTACCAAAATGGGGCACAAAAGATTCTTTTAATTACAATAAGATATATGCACGATAATCATTATTCTTCTCTTGAACTAACAATAATATATTATATAGTTATTGGGACTTGAAATTCCATCATCTTGAAATCTGGGGCTCGAGAGTCTAAGTCTCGACCCCATTATCCTACCCAAGAACAATCTTGTTCACTACTACCAGTGGGTTTTCTTAGAAAAAATATTAACATACGGGGTCAACCCAAGGCTCTATTATAGGTCTTTACTGTTGGGAAATAGGTGTTGTACACCTTGCATAATATTGTATTATTTTATTCATGTAAAATAAATATTTATTTGTGGTGCATCTTAATTGATGTGTTTAACCACATTAGATATTTATTTGGAGGCCACTTGTAAATGTTGTATGTAACATTGGGATATTATTTGTATTATTTAATTGTTGGGAAAATGTAGTACCAATAGTAAATAAGTGGGTCAATGGTTTTGTGTATCCATGGTTTTGGAACACATGGTTTTAGCCAATACCACAATTTGTATTTGTGTGAACTTGGTCTATAAAAGAAAGCACACGGTTAGTGGTTTGGATGGGTTGGCTATTTCATTGTAGGTGGATTGGAGGTTTCTGAGAGGTTTTCATTGTATTGAGTTCTCTCCTATAAGTGCCTATTGTGAAGCATGGTAGGTGATGTGTGGATTCATGCTTGGACACATGGAGGATGCATTGGAGGTGCTTGATATTTCAGAGGTATTCATGGAGACTCATGGCATGTATTGTAATATCTTTTGTTGAATAATACATATGAGTATGGATAATTTTGGAGGCTGGGTTTTTCCCTCTTGAGGGTTTTCCCAAGGTATATCTTGTGTTATCTTGTGTTTGTCATTTGATCTTTACATTATGGTTTGTTTCTACATCTTTTTCTCCTATTGGGCTATGTGGAATTGGTTTTATTTTACTTTCAAATTCCTAAATGTTACTACTATTTTACCAAAGGCTAGTCAATAAGTTTGCTCTCCAAAGACACAAAAAATACTGACTATGAAGATTAATCTCATACTGCTATTGAAAGCCGATCATGGTATCACAAAAAGAGTTTAAAAACTTTAAAGTATCAACGTGAATAGATGATATCAAAGTTATTATCTTTGATATAGTCAAGAAATGACTGTTAAAGTTTCCCAACTATCATTTAAATGATAACAGGATAATACCAATCATTTTAGTGCTATCAGCCTACTGTAGCTGCATGGTAAGCTCTACTCAGAATGCATGAAACATATTGATATAAGCCTTCTGTAGCCATATGATAAACATTTATAGAGAAAATAAAATCCAATGAAGACAACAAAGGTAAAACATTTCATAATATACATAGCCTCAGCTATATCTAAAGGATACATGTTCAATGTTTGACACAGTCCTCCTCTCAGACTTCAAATTTCTCCCTATGTTTCTTTCTTGTCATCCCTTCCTTCCTTGCCTACTCTAGGCTTGGTGTTCTCTTACAAAGTACGGTTCCAAAAAGAATAACTATTCAAAAGAATAATCCATAGGTGTGTCTCTACATCGCAGGATAACTACTAACTTCCTAAGAAAGTTGCTCGAAGGAGCATGCAATGTTACAACTGCTATCCTTAGCAAGAATAAATTTGAAGTAGTAGTGGGTTATTCCCCGCTCACTTCACATTACATGGAATATATGGTATGTGCACCACTATGTAAACATAGTGGTTTGCAAACCAAAGAAAGCTTATCACAAATAGATAAGTGTTTATAACTTAATAAACATATTTTCTTTTACAATATAATAATATACAAATAAATAAATATAATATATTAACATAATGGTAGCAATACCATCTCTAGAAATGTTGATATTAATCATTTGGCAAGTTGCAAGAATGGGGTTGAGGTCTTCTCCCCCCTCCTAACCTTATGCTGATGTCAGCATCAGTAATCATGCAAAACAAAGAAATATGTCAAAAATTTCCTGACAAAGGAAAATGGTTAAACTCTAACATCAATAATATTTCCTAAATATCTCTCAACCATATCAAATGAAGTTTTGACGTCGAAAACCTTTCCTTAACGACAAATCGACAATGGTCGAATTGAGATTGACTTAAAACAAGGAGAGTTAACTATTACATACCCCATCTCGAGAAGGTTCACTAAATATACAACACGGAACTCGAATGGAAAAACCTATCTCTTTCCAAACATCTATTCCCTTCTTTCCGATGATGCTCTCCTTTTCTTGGAGGTGGAAACCTATTTCCTGGTTACAACTCACAGTCACACAAACTATGATTAGTGTATCATCAGTAAATATTTATACATCATAATTAAATAATCTCAATATCATTTGATATCATGTCAAATTCTATGTATTAATCATAATTCATAAAATCAATGATTTATCCTAACATTTTCCTAAACGTCAAATCATTAATCCATGATAACTTATCCACTAATCATAAGAAATTAAAAGTAAAGCATGATCAAAGTTTGGGGATGTAACTCAAAGTATCTCCCAAATCTACAATGTGGGACTCTATAAACAATGATGAGATATCTAGTAGAAATGTGTCCCAATGAGCTATCTCTAGAAGAATGATAATGTTTTGTTGCAAGGAATCACTAGAAGTTGTCAAAGAAGCAACCCTAGACTTAGATACAACAACAAGTCAGGATGAAATATCTACACATGTTGGGTTAGAAGAATTTGGTAAACTGATGCCATTAGCATTGCACAATTATCTAAACTAATGAAGCTCAATTTACAATTTTAGATCATCAATTTTCTTCTGCATGCATTCATCTATCGTATGCCTTTTTCTCTCACAATAGTCATATTTTAATTTCCACGAACTAGGAGACATGATTACACCAGAAAACTAAAGTGAAAAATATTGAAGCCAATATCATGAAGCCCACCAAAAAACTAAAACTTCTTTAGGTGCCAGTATGTCCAAGTTATCAACTAGAATGCATAAAAGTGACAAACTAAATAAAATATACTTAGGGTTAAATATAGAAAAAGTGCATGGATGGCTATGTAGAGCTCATCAATACCTTTCCAACACTCCAAAAATCATGAAAATCAAAGATTGTGGCAAAACATTATGAGCTCGGAAGCCAAAAAGGTGATCTGGAATTCAAACAACAATAAATTATACCAAAAAAAACATATGGAGAAAATATTAGCACCAATGGATTATGCTTGGAACCAGCTTTCCAACACCTATTCATTTGCAAACATTTGACTTTGTTTGCCCATTATGCCAAAAATTAAAAAATACCCTCTTTTGGTAAGAAAAGGGGCCAAAAAAGAGCCATGGTGTTGTTTGAGTGGCTTCCTATGTGGCGATTGGGCAGTGATTCAATGGTAATTTTGACCACTTAAGGTAGTAGGCTGGTTGGCACATGGTGGAGTTTGAGCAATGAGTTCTAGTTTTTTGGCGATGACCTGGAAATACTGGTGGCACCCGAAAAATGGAACATCGGCCTATTTTGTGGCCATAGGGGTCGATTTTGGGCCCAAATGGGTTAGATTTTAGTCCAAGGTGGCCTAGTTTATAGTCCACGGGGGCCCTTTACTGTCCACAAGCTCCTTTTAATGGCCTGGGCACCCTATTTTGGGTCTGTTCAACCCAAATTCAGGCTTGTGTGTTCTGATTCAGGGCTGCAAGGCCAAAAATAATTTTTATTTTTATTTTTAATTTTTTTTCCATATGACGGGGCCATATAGGTGTCGTACGACCCTAGAAACAAAAAAGATTCCTTTTTTGCTCCCAGGTCTATTTTTGGCGATTTGATAGTGTTACATCAGAAAATGTCCCCTTGGGGCTTTTCCCTCTTAAGGTTTAACTCCCGACTCCTATTTATGCATTTAGAGCATCTTTCATGTTAATTTTACATCCCGATGAGAAAACCCTAAAGTGTCATGGCAATTTTGACTCAAGGGATGCACTTAACACAAATCCTAACTGTAATAGGGGGTGGACTTAGGCGTCCGCACCCTAGTCTTGCCTTGTTTTAGGTCAAGACCAATTTTGGAGTGTCAGTTTGTGACTGTTATTTAGGTCCTATGCTGACACGGTAAGTTTCAATTATGAAATTCTTAGTAGGAATGTTTGTAGTTGCATATATATAAGCATGTTTAGGTATTAATTTATAAACTAGATGGATATTACAAACTTGTAGCTTATGTGAAAGTGATTCAAGGCATTCATTGTGTGTTACAAAACAGAATTTGTGTTGTTCTTGTGTTTGTATTTGTAGATTTGGCATCCATCTCCTCATGGCATAAAGAGCATCTTCCTTCCATGAGATCTTCACTACAAGGTGATATCATTTGTGTTGCAAGTATGGGTTTAATCGGTGTTGTCATTGATATCAACATACTCATGTTGCATTAATGAGAAGGATTGGATAAGCTGTGTGCTGAGGATTTTGAGAAAATCAGTCTCAATCAGGAATAGTAAAGAACAGTGATGATAACAAGGTAAAAGTCCAAGATAGGTTGAGGTTCAGAGGATGCGGTTTAAAGGGTTTTTAGAAATAAGTCTTGAGATGCTCTAGTCAAGTTTTCAGAGGTCCGCATGAAGATCTGGAGAAGTTATGACTGTTCAAGTAAAACCAGTTCTGGCAGGTGTTTAGTGGTGACAGAGTGAGACAAACAGGTCCGGTGAGGTCCAGTAATGCATTATCCCATTCTGCAGATTTGAGGAAGTGTTGAGGACGTCTTTGTGAAGTGTCAAGTAGATTGGTTTGTGGCTTGAAGGTCCGGAAGAACCTATTCCTTTGTGACAGTGATGACAGACTGTGTTCTTGAGGTTCCGGATGAAGGAGAGAAGGATTTCAGTAAGTAGAGGAGTGTGGATGTTCCTGGTGATTCAGGAAATCTTGTAGAGGTCCTTGGATTATGTTTAGTTCGTATTGATGGTTCGCATTAGAGTTGGAGCCCAGAATTGAAGAAATACTTCTGGATGAAGGTGTTCTTTCTGTGACTGGCTGACCGGATGAATTATACACCTTGTGAATGTTCTTGTGGTTGTTTTCTGACTTAGATGTTTGATCCTAAGTTGATGTCGTGTATAAATAAAGGATTGCGAAGTCATTTCAAATGTGAACTTATGGATATGAGTGTGTGGTAGCGAGGAGAAGAGCGAAAGGCAGAGCAGAAGGTCTAGACTTAAATGGAACTGACTCAAGCATGGTGAAGATGCTATTTACCAGTTCAAGTATGTGATACTTACTCTTTTGTAGACAGTGTGTCTCCTGTAGGCAGTGAGCCTCTTGTGAGCAGTGTGGTCGAGTAGTGAGCCCTAATTGGCATGTGCCATCTTGTTCTTTCTATTCTTCTAACAGAGAATATTATCTTGGGTTAATCAGCCTGTGGTTTTTCTCCTTAACCAGGTTTTCCATGTCAAAATCTTGATGTCTCATGTGTTGATGTGTTTCTCCTCTTGATTTGTTGCATTGTGCTTTCATGATTGATCTTCTATTATGCTACTAATTAACAATGTGGAGTTAAGTATATAAAAGATGAAAAGATTTTATACAACTGATTCACCCCCCCTCTAAGTTGTGTGCCCAAAATCTAACAATTTGTGTTTTCAATCATTTATCGTTTGGATTTTGCCTCTATCCCGCAGGGATATGCACTCTTGATCTGACAATGGTGTTCAGAAGACTTGAATGTCTCTCTGGAGCTTGACTAAGGCAAGCCTCTAAACACCACAACCCCTAACCCATTTTTCTGTGATTGTAGGTTACAAGTTACAGGAGCAGAAAAAGTGGAGTTGCAAGAGAGAATTGCAGACTGTCGGAATTGTAGATCAGAAGAGAAAATAGGTGAAAGGAAGCTAGGTGTGCAGAAATCGCTTCCTACACTAATCTAATGAGGGGAGGAGAGTGCAAATTCAAATTTATCCTAACTATTACAGCAACATTAAACCATTAACATGAGATATTGCAGCAAACACATAACAGAGAAGGTGAGACAGAAGAAGAGAGACACAAGATATACATGGGGAAAACCCTTATCGGGTGAAAAACCCCACACTCTAAAACCTGCACAATGTATTATTAAAACAAAGAATGTTTACAACACAATTGCAATGCAAGCTCTTAGGAGTCTTCGACACTCATATCTGGAGACAAACCGGAAGCATAACAGTACCTGTCAAACCTATAATACATCTCCTCCTCCAAGCACCTGTTTATATAGAATATACAAGGCAAAATTGCCTCTATCTTGGAATGGGCATCCAACTTGGCCTCATGGCCCAAAACCCATGCTTAAGGACACTTGGTCAACATTGTAGAATGTTCCTAACACTTGTCCACAACTCCCATCCCAAAGAGGTCGCCTATTTCCAAAATGGGCTATGACAGATGCTCTTATGACTCTTACGATCGTCAAAGAATCTGTCATAGCGGTTACAACTTATAGTTGTAAGAGAACCTGTCATACACAGGGTATAAATAGCATATTCTCTTATAACATGTCATAGTCCACCTTGGAGCACCCAAATATGCCTTTTTCAAAGATGCTTCATGACACATGTCTACACATGTCTTCAAGCTTCTACTTTTTACTCTTACATGTCATAGAATCTATCATAAGAATCCATCATAACTGTTTCGGTCGACATTCCCTTACACAACATCTAAAATGCTGACACATGGAAAAATATTCCTACCACAAAGTGGGATGCCTATCTCCTCATGTGAGGACAAAATTACAAGTTGTCATCTTCCATGTAGGATGACACATCACTGTGCCACATCCCACAAAATGACAATATGGAATTTACAATTAAATTTACAACATAGGCAATGAATTAATAAATACAATCAAAATATGCAAGGAATTACCAAGGTTGAGACACCTTAATTCCCAACATTCATCCACTTGTCGAACACCTTGTAAGAGCCAATAAAATAACATGATTTAACTGCTATCGGACGAGAGGCCCATAGACTCCGAACACCATCTAAACTTCTCTGTGCCCATTGGCTTCGTCAATGCATCTGCAACATTCTTCAAAGTATCTACCTTCTCCAAATTTACCTTCCCATCCTCTACCATGTCTTGCATGAAGTGAAACTAAACATCAATATGCTTTGTTCTGGCATGGAAAGTTGGATTCTTCACAAGGCAAATTGCACTCTAACTATCATAACTAATTGTAATTTGACCTACATCAACACGAATATCTGAACACAATCTCTTAAGCCAAATGGATTTCTTACAAGCATGAGTTGCAACCATATACTCAGCTTCTGTAGTGGACAAAGCAACCATAGGTTATTGCTTATTCATCGAACTAATTGCACCACCAAACATTGTGAACACATATGCACTGGTGGATCTCCTGCTATCAATGTCACCTGCCCAATCAGAATCCACAAATCCATGAATACAAACTAAATGCAGAGGTCTAGTAGCATTGCCATGATAGCAAATGGAATACTCAAAAGTACCCCTCAAATATCTGAACACTCACTTAACTGCATCCCAATGTACCCATCCAGGATTAGCCATAAATTGACTAAGGATTCTCACTGCTTGGGCAATGTCTGGTCTTGTACAGACCATAGCATACATCAAACTACCAACAACACTAGCATAAGGTACTCTACTCATGTCCTCCACCTCACTAGGAGATTTTGGACAATCCTCAATAGACAACTTTGTCCCCAATGAAACAAGAACATTCAATGGTCTATAATCTGCCATGTTGAACATGTCCAACACAATCTTCACATACGTACTTTGGATTAACCAAAGTTTTCTATTAGTTCTGTCTCTTCTGATTTCCATTCCAAGAATGTACCTGGCTACCCCTAAATCTTTCATTTCAAACTATGCTGCCAATTGATACTTAAAATTGGAAATCATATTCTTACCCTTCCCAATGAGCAACATATCATCAACATATAATGCAACAATGAGAATACGATCACCATCAAACTTATAATACACATAGTGATCCAATTTTGATCTCAGATAACCAATTGACAACACAAAGGCATCAAACTTCAAGTACCACATCCTAGGAGACTGCTTCAAACCATACAAAGACTTCTTAAGCTTGCAGACCAAATTTTATTTACCTTTCTCTATGTAATTCTCTGGCTATGACATGTAGATGTCTTCCTCCAAATCACCATGAAGGAAAGTTGTCTTCACATCCATCTGTTCTACCTCTAAATCATAAGCAACTACAAGAGATAATAGAAATCTAATGGATGTCAGCTTTGCAATGAGAGAGAAAATTTCACTATAATCAATTCCCTCCACTTGCGAATACCCCTTCGCAACCAATCTAGCCTTGTACTTTTCAACACTGCCATCTACACCAAATTTCTTCTTGAACACCCATTTTCAACCAACGGGTTTCTATCCATCAGGCAAAGGCACCAAGTCCCATGTTTTGTTCTTTTCCAAAGAAGCCATTTAATCCTCCATGGCCTCCTTCCAGGAACCTGCATCTTTCATGCTCATAGCCTCTTTCACAGTTCTAGGCTCATCAGTATTAGAAAGTAAAGCAAAAGCACAACTAGAATCAAGTAATGAATAACTAAACCTATTAGGTTGCTTTCTTGTTTGTGTAGTCCTCCTCAATGGTTGAGGTTGAGGTTTTGCTTCTTCTTCTTCACTTTCAGAGCTGCTAGATCTCTCCTCATCCTCAGGCCTCATAGGGTCTGTCAGTTTAGTCTTCTCAGGGATAGAAGGAAGTTAAACTGCATCTTCTTTCTTTTCTAACTATTCTGGCTGTAGAACAATGGAAGAGAGTGTTAGCTCTCTAAAGATAACACTTCTTCTATACAACACTTTCTCAATCATGGGATCCCAAAGCTTGTATCCTTTCACACCGACACCATAGCCAATGAAAATACATTTAACATCCTTGTTCTCCAACTTAGACCATTTCTCCCTAGGCACATGTGCATACACCTCACAACCGAAAACATGAAGATGTCTTACTAAAGGCTTCTTACGAGACCACACGTCTATAGGTGTTTTGCCAACAAGAGCTGATGTAGGAGATCTATTTACCAGATAGTAAGAATTGGCAACAGCTTCAGCCCAAAACTTTCGTTCCAGGCCAGCTCTACTAAGCATACTCCTAGCCTTCTCCATCAGTGTTATGTTCATCCTCTCTGCAACTCCATTTTGTTGCAGGGTATATGGATTTGTCTTATGCATTTCAATCCCTTGCTCTTTGTAGAACTTATCAAACTCTACCGAACAAAACTCACCACCGTCGTCAATTCTCAAACACTTAATCCTTTTACAAGTCTGATTTTTAGCAAAGGCTTTAAACTCTTTAAACCAACTAAAGACTTCAGTCTTGCTTCTGATAAAATAAACCCATGTCCTTCTACTATAATCATCTATGAAAGATACAAAATATACAGATTTTGAAATCGAAGGAACATTAACAAGACCAAACACATTAGAATGAATAAGATCCAATACACCAGAAGACTTGTGAGAACTAGAGTAAAACTGAACACGGTTTTGCTTTCCATAAATGCAATGTTCGCAAAAGTCAAACTCGAGATTACAATCATTTAACCCTTCAATGAGGTTTTTATTTTTTAGGGTACGTAGACCCTTCTCACCAATGTGGCCATATCTCAAAGCAGGAAGCTTAGCTTCCAAAGCATGTGCACAACCATCGGAACTAGTTACAATAGATTTCTTCACTAGATGTTCAAATGGTGGGGATAAAGTGACAGCAGCTCGTTTCCTTGAGTCAGAAGAACTATTGCACTATGAAGTGCATGCCTCTAGCTAAAATAGAGTACCCCTCTAAGTACCCTTCACAAGAACCATAGATCCTCTTGTCATCTTGCATCCATCCTTCGAAAAGACAACCTGCACACCTACATCATTCAACATACTTACAGAAAATAGGTTTCGTGCAAGCCCTGGAATGTGCATAACTAGTGATCCCCTTCACTCATCCATTAGGGAATCGGATTGAGACTCTTCCATGACCAACAATCTTCAGATGAGAATCATCACCAAGGTACACCTTTCCACCATCGAACTCTTCATATTTGGTAAACCAGTCTCGATGTGAGGTCATGTGGAATGATGCACCAGAATCAATCAACCACACATCATCAGATGCATGGGTGGCCAGGGCTGTGATGAAAGCATCACCATCATCTTGTGACTTGTCAGAGTCTGAATCAGGGGCTTTCTTCTTCTTTTTCTTCTCCTCTTTGCATACCTTTTAGAAATGCCCAGTTTTACCATAGTTCCAACAAAGAGCCTTGGACTTTCCAGGAGATTTGGATCTCCCACAGGATTTGGATCTACCCTTTTCACCTTTCTTGTCCTTCTTCTTCCCTTTCTCTTTGGGTCTTCCATGAACTGCAAGAGCCTCTTTGGCTACCTCAGAAGACTTTCTTCGCATCTCTTCAGATAATAGCAAAGATACCACATCTTCCATATTGAAGGTGGTAGTGGTGCTTCTGATAGCCATTACAAGATGATCCCACAAATCTGGCAAAGAACAAAGCAGGGTCATGCATCGATCCTCCTCCTCCATTTTCACACCCACAAATGTCAACTATGCAACGATCATGTTGAAAGCATTCATGTGATCTGCAACAAATCCTCCATCTTCCATCTTTAGAGAAAAAAACTTCTTTTTCAAAAAAAGTTTGTTTACCAAGGACTTGGCCTGATAAACATCACCCAACTTCTTCCAAAGATCTTTCGTGCTCTTCTCCTCATGGACATTCAACAGGACAGAGTTAGCTAAATAGAGTCTTATGAGACCCTTAGCCTTTTGATCTTTGAGGTCCCAATCAGCTTGTGACATTGCTGTAGGTTTTACATCAGATACCATTTCCCATAGGTCACAATCAACAAGTAGGTCCTCCATTTTCAATTTCCACAACTCAAAATTAGTGCCATTGAATTTCTCAACTTCTAACCTCCCGGATGTGGTTGCCATCTCCTTGCTGTAATAAGATACAGAATACTCTGTACAAGACTCCCACTCAATCTACGATTAGCTCAAAAAACCCCTACCCAACAACTAAGACCAAAACTGGCCAGGCTCTGATACCAACTGAAATGAAGCTAGGTGTGCAAAAATCGCTTCCTACACTAATCTAATGAGGGGAGGAGAGTGCAAATTCAAATTTATCCTAACTATTACAAAAACATTAAACCATTAACATGAGATATTGCAGCAAACACATAACAGAGAAGGTGAGACAGAAGAAGAGAGACACAAGATATACGTGGGGAAAACCCTTGTCGGATGAAAAACCCCACACTCTAAAACCTGCACAATGTATTATCAAAATAAAGAATGTTTACAACACACTTGTGATGCAAGCTCTTAGGAGTCTTCGACACTCGTATCTGGAGACAAACCGGCATCATAACAGTACTTGTCAAACCTGTAATACATCTCCACCTCCAAGCACCTGTTTATATAGAATATACAAGGCAAAATTGCCTCTATCTTGGAATGGGCATCCAACTTGGCCTCATGGCCCAAAACCCACGCCTAAGGACACTTGGTCAACATTGTAGAATGTTCCTGACACTTATCCATAGCTCCCATCCCAAAGAGGTCACCTATTTCCAAAATGGGCTATGACAGATGCTCTTATGACTCTTACAACCATCATAGAATCTGTCATAGCGGTTACAACTTATAATTGTAAGAGAATCTGTCATACACAAGCTATAAATAGAATATTCTCTTACAACATGTCATAGTCCACCTTGGGGCACCCAAATATGTCTTTTTCAAAGATGCTTCATGACACATGTCTACACCTATCTTACAAGCTTCTATTTTTGACTCTTACATGTCATAGAATCTGTCATAGGAATCCGTCATAACCGTTTCGGTCAACATTCCCTTACACAACATCCAAGATGCTGACACATGGAAAAATATTCCTACCACAAAGTGGGATGCCTATCTCCTCATGTGAGGACAAAATTACAAGTTGTCATCTTCCATGTAGGATAACACATCACTGTGCCACATCCCACAAAATGACAATATGGAATTTACAATTAATTTACAACATAGGCAATGAATTAATAAATACAATCAAAATAATGCAAGGAATTACCAAGGTTGAGACACCTTAATTCCTAACAACAGGGACCTGGACTCGGGCACTCACTCATTAGTCCTCTAGATCTTGCAACTGAAGAATCTCCGGAACAACTGGAACGGGTTGCAGACAAGGTTTCCAGATCTCGACAAAAAGCATGTCACTAGACTAGGGCACCCGCTCATTAGTCCCTAACTTTTCCATTTTCCAAACTTTGAAATCTGGTACACATTTGATTGTTATTTGATATGTATGTGTGCAAGCTTTTTCTATAATTTGTTCATTTTCTTTCAAATTTGTATAATTAGGGTTTTGAGCATAAGTGGACTTAATTGAATAGCAAAATCACACAATTTCAATTTTCCTAATATTCCAAGTGACTAAAACCCTGATAGTAGATTTCCTACTCGGTTGAAGTCCTTGAATGTTTGAGGTGAAAGGAGGATTCATACAAACCATCACAATTATCCCTAAACACAAACAAATCCTCTTGCATCAATTTTCACCTTAAACATTTTGTTGAACCCATGTTTTTAATTAATTTTGCACTTTTTTGAGTGTTGTGCTTCATATTTACATTTATTTTATTCATTCATTTCATGTTCATCGTATTGCATTTGAAAAATTACAAAAAAATTGAAAATTTTGAAAAAAAATAAAAAACTTGGTATTTTTAGCTTGCATTTTCATATAATTTGAATTAGTTGCATTTAATTTTATTAAATTTTTGACATTAACATTAGCTCTGATTTAAAATACAGAAATTGTTTAGTCATCATTCATTTAGATTACATTTTCATACTTAAATTGATAAAAATTGCTTGAAATTTCCATTTTTTCATATAACCTAGTTTTGCATTAGCTAAGGTTTGTAGTCAAAATCTTGTTTTAGATTTTACTAACCTTTTAAAACACTCATTAGGATTGATTTCTAACTGTAGTGAACTGCATCATAGTGGTTTTCTTGCAAAATTCCATGCCTAGGGTTTGAAAACCTTGATTTTTCATTAGATTTGGCCTTATCGTCTCTCTAGATTTGCATCCTAGGCATGCTGTAAAGGATTTTTCTACACTAATTGGATTTTATCAATGTTATTATCTACTTCCCCTCTTAAAATTCTTTACAACACCTTTTTATTGACCTCTTACAGTGAAAATTTGATGAAAAATTGCATATTTTAGATATATTTTCCCTAGGGTTTAACCTTGAGTTGCACTATAAGCATGTTGTGATGAATTTTTTGGCATTAGGTGGCCATTATTATAGTTATAACTTGCTTTCCATCATCATTTTCCTCACAACACCCTTTGTCATACTCTTTTGCATGGAAATTTGGTGAAAATTTGCATATTTTGGCCATATTTTCCCTAGGGTTTGACCTAGATTTACACTCCAAGCGTGTTGTGAAAGATTTTATGGATTTAGGTGGCTGATAATACTTCTATAATCTTCTTCACCTCCTAAAATTATTTACAACACCCCTTTTGTTGGGTCTTTGCATTGAAATTTGGTGAAAAATTACATGTTTTAGTGTATTTTCACTAGGTTTTGACTTGTCATCATCTTAGATTTGCATTAAAAGTGTGTTGTGAAGGATATTATTTCTTTATTGGACTGATATCAAACATATTATTTTCTTCCCCTGATTAATTTCCTTACAACACCTTTTTTTTCACTTATTTGCATTGAAAAAAGTTAGAAAATCAAGCATTTTTGGATCTTAAACATATCCTTCTCTTGGGATTTGTTCTATTAGTTTGTGCATTCAACATTGCATGCCTCTGTATGAGTATTATAACTGGCTGTCCTAATAGAAATATCCCTTTAATAAGAAGTATAAGACACATGGGATCTAGTGCTCTTGAAGAAGTTGACATCCCCACCTCTAAAAATCCATTGAATACCTTCTTTACAAAAGGAGACACAAAATTTTCAAGATATTATACCTCCTACAACCACTATGGAAGATCAAGTATTTCATGATGTCGATGACACTATTGAGGTAGTTGCACATGTACCTGATGAGCAAATAAACAAACTTGACAAAGATTTAGCCGAATTTCAAGCATTCGTGGAAACTGAAAGAATAGCAGAAGAAACTGTACCTATGATTCACCATGTAAGAGAATTGATAAAATAAGGACAAGATGGTATTGATGTTATCCTAGGTTTAACACATATTGTGCAAACTAATGTCATGTCGATGACTGAATGTGCAAAAGTTATTAACATGTCGTCACCGTCTCATACGCAAGTATCGGCACCTATACCGACTACGGGAATATCTACATTCACATCGACAATTTTAACAACTAATGCAAAAGCTTGTAGTAATGCTACCACTGGTATTGGAGTATCTAATGGAACTAATTCACAAAATTACAGAGCTGTGGGATTTAATTATCAGAATTTGGTTTCTAAGGGGACCTCTTCTATAAGTAATTATTCTCACCCACGTATCCATTCCACTTATTCTCAACTACCTATTACCTATTCACAACCACCTTCCACCTATCAATATGTCCAACCACCATTGAACTATTCATAGCCTCTGTTTATTACAACTTACGCTCAATCACCTCCTCACTTTGGTTCTAATTCCTCATAGCAAACCGCATCAATGATGCCACCCTGAACCAACTTCTACAGGGCATGACTGCTTTACAACAAAAAGTGACAAATTTGACAATTTCTTCACAACCTAATATACCAACTTATCATGTCTGTAATCCCCTATCCTATGCAATTTTGAGAACTCCTATGCCTGAAAGGTTTGAGAGCCCTCACTTTAAAAAATATGGTGGAAAAGGTGATCCTAATACTCATGTGGCAGCGTTCACAACTATGTGTATCGATTTCTACTTTGAAGAGGACTTGTTAGCAAAACTTTTCCCACAATCTCTCAAAGATACTGATTTAGAATGGTTTTGCTCTTTACCTTCGAATTCAATACACTCCTTTTCACAGTTAATTGATCAATTTTTACAACATTTTCAAGCAAACATTGGACCTCAAGTCTCTTTGATCGATTTAGTTCATTGCAAGCAAGGTTTGAAAGAGAAGTTAACTGAGTTTATTAGCTAATATCAATCTCTCTACGCACAAATTCAATATCAGATGAAGGATGAGGATGTTCATAAGGTGTTTATTACAAATCTACAACCTAACATCTGTGATAAGATTCTCTTGATGAAGTATAACTCCTTTCAACATTACGCACTACTCTTCGTGATTATCAACTTTCATCTAGTCAGTATGAAAACCAAAACGCATCAACTCAAGTTGGTCAATCAATGGGTGGATCATCACAAAACAACTTTAAGAGGATTAATAATAGGAGTTTCATCAAGATTAATGGACTGAATTTGAATAACTTTTCTCAAGTGTCTGCTATCGCCAATCTAAAGAAGGCATCGTATCAGCAACAAAAGTTTACTCTGATATCTAAGTCTTACCATTCTATCATGAATCAAGCCATGAGTAATAATCTTATGAAGCTTCCCCCAATTAAGCCGTTGGATCCTAACAAACCTCAAGGACCTTATTTTGATGCTAATTCCTTTTGTCATTATCATCAGACACAGGGACATGATATTAAATGATGTATGCGTCTTAAACATGAAATACAAGACCTCATCGACTCGAATGTGATATAGGTATCAGGTGTGAATGACAATGGAAATAAGTTAGTTGCTCCACCGAATCAAAATTTACAAATCTTTACTAATCCTTTCCCTAAGCATACTGATACAAATATGATGGAACAAGGCTTAGTGGAAGTAGACGATGATGATTATTTAGAATATGATAACATTGTGGACATAATAGAAGTGGACAAGGAAACATTAGATAACCCACCTTGTCCACGCAGAAAAGGAATTTATGTTGAGGTTCCTCCTCTGTTATCCTTACAAGGATCAGGAGATAACCAAAATGCATCAGAAAAACAAATGGAACAATTGATATGGACAACTATAACAAAGCAAAAGAGAAAGATAGTACAAGATGATTCTTGTTACTATGGTAGATGAAATCAACAACGAAAACTCGCTAAAAATTAGAAAAGAGTAAGACGATTATCATCAGTTAGAAATAATAGTGGTTCTCCTCCTCATAAGCAACAAAAGGTCTCACTTACACAAGGATTTGAGAAACAAGCATTACATGGATTTTCTGATAATAAGAAAGACTCTCACGTGAACCACTCGACCTTCACACAAAACTTGATCGAGTACCTCTCCAAGAGGTTCGTAGGCTCTAAAATTTAGTCAAATGATCCTTACTAGGTAAGTATTTATAACCCTTTATCTCTTGTGATGTGTTTCCCCCGTGATGTGTTATGTGTTGTTTAGGCCTCCTGGGATGACCCTTGACACTCTTGTAAGGTTCGGGATACTAGGAGACCACCTTTGTTGTGACCCTTCTATTTGTATCATCATTCTTCTATATGGCTTCTCCTCTATTTTCACTATTGTGTGTTGTGTCTTACGGACATAGCATTGTAGTTGGTGACTTGGGGGCACCCTCCTACATGACTGTCCCTAAGACACTTGTTTCTCCTCTCTTGATTTATTGTTTCCTTTCCTCTAGTGTTTCTATCTAGCAGGCAGATGACAAAAAATATATTATACTGATGCGGACCTACGTCCCTTTAGCGAGAAATCAAAAAATGGACCAAGTCCATACATGATGATGGGGTTGATATATATTATCTGATGCTTGGATAGTAGAATCACTCCATGTGATCTTGATGATGTCTTATCTCTCTTACAAACCATAACAATACTACTGCTTTGTGCACTTTGTTTGTCTTTGAATCTCGCCTTGGTGACACTCAATTTTGAGATTTTTGCGGTATAGCCCCACGGTTATACTCGGTCTCCAAATTTCTAGTATAACTTCAGCTCTTTAAGTGAATGATCATATGCATTGATGTTGTTTATCATGATTATATGGACACTAACACTTTTCTCGCAGGGATGTGTTTGTGGGAACATTTGGCGATCGTAAAGTACATGTCACCTCTGGGGTGGCATGGGCTTTGCGAGAGCTCATGTTCCCTTGTGTGTTTTCTTCCTACCTTAACGTGCTTGATATCGATACTTGATATCAACCACCTTAAGGTGGGGGCATATATAAGGTAAGCTATCTTTTGTAGATGTTAGCAATGTGCTTGTTCTCAAGTGCAGTCTTAAAGACTGGTGGCGATGAGTCCCTCCTGCACTATGAGATTTGTTTAAAATCAACTTGTAATCATTTAAGCCCTCTGCGGAGGTAGGGATATCGCATCCATTTTCTATCTTAAGCCCTCATGGTGAGGCGGAGATGGTGTATTTATCGTGGAGAGTGCACATCCTGTCATTTTCAAAAAGCCCTCATTGTGAGCAGGGAGCAGTTCTGTGACTAACTCAACCCTTAAGCGTGTCTTTGGCAATTGTTGTGGTGAAGCCCAATTGTTGGTGTGTGCCTATAATGTGCTTGAGATGGTGATGAACCTAGAAATAGGAACACTCCATCGCTTGTCTGTCATGTTTTCTCTGTGTCTTCCAAGTGTGTGTGTGTATTGTGTGTTTATTCCCAAGCATAGTCTTAAAGACTAGTGGCGATG
This sequence comes from Cunninghamia lanceolata, assembly GCA_027924645.1. Classification (NCBI taxonomy): domain Eukaryota; kingdom Viridiplantae; phylum Streptophyta; class Pinopsida; order Cupressales; family Cupressaceae; genus Cunninghamia; species Cunninghamia lanceolata. Next base: position 99,017 of record BSBN01000137.1, read on the forward strand.
AGTCCCTCCTATGCTTTGGTATTTGTATGGCATGCTTGCTTTGTATGACGTGTTTTATGTGTTTGTTGCACCATATACAATCTTAAAGATTGGTGGTGATGAGTCCCTCCTGCATTATGGGTGGTGTGTTTACTTTCCTGTACTTGCATTTTCATTTCATATATATAAAAAAGAAAAAGAAAAAGAAAATCATTATTGTCTTCACTACATTCACTATGTTCTCTATGTTTTGTGTGTCTTCAATGTTGTATTCTCCATGCCTTGTGTGACTGTAACTGTCTTCTCTGTGTTTTGTGTGCCTGTTACTGTCTTCTCTATGATTGGCGTGTCTTCTCTGTGCTTGGCGTGTTTGCTATGTTTGTTGACCATACTTTAATGCATGTATTAGCCTTGCGTTCATACATGCATTAAAAGGGGGGCTAAATGTTACTTCAGAAAATGTCCCCTTGGGGGCTTTTCCCTCTTAAGGTTTAGCTCCTGGGTCCTATTTATGCATTTAGAGCATCTTTCATGTTAATTTGACATCCCGATGAGAAAACCCTGAAGTTTCATGGCAATTTGGACTTAGGGGATGCACTTAACACAAATCATGCCTGAAATAGCGAGGTGGACTTGGGCGCTCATGCCCTAGTCCTACCCTATTTTAGGTCAAGACCAATTTTGGAGTGTCAATTTGTGACCGTTATTTAGGTCATATGCCGACATGGTAAGTTTCAATTACAAAATTCTTAGCGAGAATGTTTGTAGTTGCATATATAAGCATGTTTAGGCATTCATTTGTAAACTAGATGGATATTGTGAACTTGTAGCTTATGTGAAATTGATTCAAGGCATTCATTGTGTGTTGCAAAGGAAAATTTGTGTTGTTCTTGTATTTGTATTTGCAGATTTGGCATCCATCTCCTCATGGCATGAAAAGAATATTGCTTCCATGAGATCTTCACTACAAGATGATATCATTTGTGTTTTCAATCATTTATCATTTGGATTTTGCCTCTACCCTGCAGGGATACACACTCTTTATTTGACAACGGTGTTTGGAAGACTTGAATGTCTCTCCGAGGCTTGACTGAGGCAAGCCTCTAAACACCACAACCCCCAACCCATTTTTTCATGATTGTAGGTTATAGGTTGCAAGAGCAGAAAAAGTGGAGTTGTAGGAGAGCATTGCAGACTGTCAAAATTGCAAATCAGAAGAGAAAATAGGGACCTAGACTCAGGCACTTGCTCATTAGTCCTTCGGATCCTGCAACTGTAGAATCTCTAGAACAACCGAAATGGGTTGCAAACAAGGTTTCCAAATCCCAACAAAAAGCATGGCACTAGACTAGGGTGCCCACTCATTAGTCCCTGACTTTTCTATTTTCTGAGTTTCAAAATTTGGTACGCATTTGATTGTCATTTGATATCTCTGTGTGCAAGCTTTTTCTATAATTTGTCTGTTTGCTTCCGAATTTGTATAATTAGGGTTTTGAGCATAAGTGGACTTAATTGAATAGAAAAATCACACAATTCCAATTTTCCCTAATATTCCAAGTGACTAAAAATCTAATAGTAGATTTCCTACTCAGTTGAAGTCCTTGAATGTTTGAGGTGAAAGGAGGATTCATACAAACCATCACAATTAACCCTAAACACAAACAAATCCTCTTGCATCAATTTTCACCTTAAACAGATAGTCATTCTTAGAGTTTTTGGGCCTTTTGAGCATGATGGCAAGGTTGAATTTGATCCAAAATGTTCAAAAAATTAGCTTTCCTTCGTATCCCAAAAAAAACTCCATCTTCAAACCCCTACAAATTTGGCCTCCATAGCTCCAATCTAGCCAAATAAGAGGCTAATCTAACTATTTTGACTACTTTGAATCTAATGAAAGGCTCTGTTTTACATAGAATAACACCTAGAAAATAGCTCTTGCTTGATTTTTCTCCAAATTCAAGAAGTGGATTGATCTGGAGCTCTAATTCCATGTAAGAGTCATTGATTGACTCAAGCTGCTAGGATCACCTATAAAACCTAGGATTTACCTTCTATAAGAGAAAAAACATAGGGGATAAATTTGCACGATATTGGATGCAATTAATGAATTGGAATGATAAATTACATATGAGATCTTACTTTTATAATTGCAAGATAGAAAACACTAGGTGACTTTAAAAGTCCCTAAGTAAACTTAATAAAATGTAATTAATTATTTAATTACACCAACAATAATAAGGGCATCTAACTTTATATAACACTTGTTTCTTAGTTTTGTTTTAATGACGATCAAAAAGCTTGACTTGAAGATGTAGATTTTAAAATTTTATGAAGCTCCTTTGAAAGATTTAGAGGAATCAAGTTATCAAAAGGAACTTGGTAGAAAAGATAACATGATTGGGATTCACAAAATTGCTTAAACTAATTAGCATACATGACATTACATAGTCTTTCCAAATGTAGGTGTTTGAGCTAGTTTAGGGACCACTAAGCCAATATAGTCACATCTCTCTACAAATATAACACAAAAAGAATTCTATACATCTATAGCTTATGAAGGATAACAAGAGTAATATATCTAGGGGATTCTTGAAGATACATTGTATTAATTTATAATGATAAGCATGTTGGGCTCTTTTGTGTATCCATAGGGATAGGTTTCTTAAAAAATATAAATCAATTCATTTTTGCATGGCTATTAAGGTGAAATGTATCTTGATTTTGGTTAACAATGTTATCCTAAGTTGTAACTTAAAAATGACTATTTATGCTTATAAATTGAAATCCATGTGTTGGCATATACAAAATTTAATTTTTTATATGAAATTATATGTTGTGTCCCATAGAGAGAAGATTTTTATTATAAAACATTATATGTTTTGGCCTATATACATCTTATGGGGTTATAACACCATAAAGTGTGGCAATTGTTGAACTCATCATTGACATATGCATATATATATGAAAGGAGAAACCATTACAATGGAAGACTTTGGAGAAAGTGAGTTGAATTCTAGTCAGATACCTCTAAAATAAAGTCACAACTCATCTTGCTATGATACCTAATAGGCTTTAGGTAGCTACATAAATGCTAAATAGTATAAATCCAAAATAGTCTATATTTGACAAGTTTACAAGACTAACAACCTAAGTTTACCAAACTACCTGGACAACAATGTTCTCAAAGATTGATTTAAGTCTAGTTATTATGAATTAGCAATAAAGAATGAAGACATTCAAAATAAGGTATCACCATTATGAGTTTTTGGTTTTGTCTTTTGGTTTAAGCAATGTTCTATTGGCTTTCATGTCTCTAATGAATCATTTGTTTCATGATATTCTTGATACTTATGTCTTGGTGTTTCTTGATGACATATTGATTTATTCATATAACTTGGAGGAACATGAAGAGAATATTAGATTGGTCTTGCAAAGACTAAGAGAGCATAGCCTTTATGACAAGTTGAGCAAGTGCTCATTCTCTTAATCTTAGATACACTGTCTTGGGCATGCAAATTTAGAAAAGGGGATTTAGTGGATCCAATGAAGATTCAAGCAATTGTAGAGTGACCAAAACCCAAGAATGTTTGAGAGGTTTGAAGTTGGATGGGTCTAGCAAGTTATTACACAAATTTGTGGATGAATTCTCTAGACTAGCTTACCTTATCATTTATTTATAGAAGAATGGTAAGAAGTTTGTTTAGATAGAGGAGTGTGAAGAAATTTTTCAAAAACTTAAGACTACTTTGACAATACACGAATATTATAATTTCTAGATCTTGAGAAAGAGTTAACTATATGAATAAATGTTTCTTTAGAGGGGTCTAGAGGTGTTCTTATGTAGAATAGTAGAGTATGTGCTTATGATTCTGGGAAGCTTAAGGATCATGAAAAGAACTATCCTACTCGTGACCTTGAGATTACCACTTTGATTCATGTACTTAAGGTGTGGAAATATTTTCTCAGGGTAGACCATTCAAATTGAAAATATGTCACAAGAGCTTAATGCATGTTTGAGGAGATGGTTATAATTCCTTACTTTTTTGAGATTGACATTTCTTATGTAAAGGGGAATAAAAATAGAGTAATAGGTGGTCTTAGTCAGAGAGATAGTAGTGCAACTATCATAGTTTTAGGTGGACTTGAGAGAGTCTATTTGAGAGGCTCAAAGATCAAATGAGATTTGTTAGTTGATTCAGAGTGATTTGGATTATTCTTTGTAGAGAGATGAGACATTGGGGTTCAAAGGTAAGATCTATGTTTTAGCAAATGGTTTGAGATATCTTGTTTTGGATGAAGCCCATAATGCACCCGATAGTGCACATCTGAGAGTGACCAAACTTTATGTTAATCTTAAGAAATTATATTTTTGGCCTAGGATGAAAATGACGTGGCTAAATGCTTGGAGTACCAAATATTAAAAGCAATGCACAAACATCCAAGTGGGGATTTGTATCTACATGATTTATCATTTCACAAATATTAATCATTTCTATGGAATATTTTACTAGACTACCTAAGACTAGAAGTTGATGTGATTCTATGTTAGTGGTAGTAGATAAGTTGACCAAGGTTGTATAATTTATCCTAGGCAACATTAAGGATGATGCTCAAACCTTGGAAAGGAGATTCAATAAAGAGGTTATTCATTTGCATGGTATTCTTGAGGTAATCATATCTAACAAGGATAAGCTTTTCACTTCTAAGTTTTAGAGTACTCTCATGGCAACATTTGGTTCCAAGTTGAACTTGTTCTTCTTATCATCTTGAGACAAATTGACAAACAAAATAGAGAGCTAATCAGGTGATGAAAGATATGTTGAGGATGTATTATATGGATCAACCAAAGAGATGGGAATAATTTTTACCCTCAGTTGAGTTTATGTATAATATTTTTTATTATTAAACCAAGGTAAACTACTACAAATGCTAGCCCTTCAAAGAGTATGCAAATATGATTTTATTAATGAAACATTGGATTACCCATTAAAAGATTATGTGAAAGATTAAAATCAACAAGTAGAAATCAACAAGCCATGATAAATAAACACATGACACTAGATGTACATGGAGAAAACTTTTGCTGGAAAGAACTATAGAATCAAAGAAAGGCACAAGTATATACTAATCTTTAACAAAAGAGTACATATGCAACACACTTTTTCCCTTCAATCTAATAGCATTCTAGAATCCCTTGTATACCTTTGAAATCTCTAAAAACCTCACTTCTACCAACCCCTCATGTATGTGTGAATATTAATAGGCACATAAAAGGTAGTTTGATAATATCGTGTGCACCAAAACCATGGGCTTGGAAGCACAATGTGCAAAGTGCCCAAAAAAGACAATAAAATGCCAAAAAATATCTTAGGGGCACTATCCACAATTCAACTCTAGTTAGTGGGGTCTAGGAGGAGCCCTTTCAAGCCCACTTGTCACATATAGGATTGCAATTAAATATTACACAATCCTAACATTTTATCATGCATCACTAAAGATGGGTCCATTTAAGGCTATTTATGAAAGAAAGTGCAAAAATCATATTAGATGGGATGGCTTAAATAATTAAATGGTATTCGAGTCCAATATGGGTAAGAGCATAGCAGTGAGTGTCATTTCTAGGAAAAAATAAAAACATAGCCAAACATCATGCTTGAAATCATCAAGGTTCAATTGAAGGGGGCTTTGATCAAACCTAATCAGCACACTGTGGCACCTCGTGGTGCCCCATAGTAGTAGCAAGTTTGATTAAACCCCTCTTTGATCAAATCCAATTAGATTTGATAGTAGGGGGTTTACGAACAAATAGATAAGGCTAGATTGTTTTCTATTCATTTTGCATGTGAATCTCATGAGCAACCTATGGGTGACCTCCTTGCACACTCACTTGTCAACTAGGTTTCCAAATATTCTTCTTTTTTTTTTTTGTATATTTTTAAATCTTTGTGTGGGTTTTTTTAATATTTATAATTTTAAGTTTAATTCTTTTGTTAATTTAATTTATTAAATTTTGAAAAAAATGTCATTAATATTTATTTAAAGTTAAATATATCATTTGATTCATAACTCTAGTCAAAAGTATTTACCTATAATTTTAAAAAATTATAAATTATAAATTTAAAATAATAAAATTAAAAATATATATAAAGATATGGAATAATTAAATTAATAAAACAAAATTCTATAAAAATTAAGATATTGATAAAATTATAAAACTATATAATTAATAAAATAATCCAACTAATAAAATTAAAATATATAATTAAATATTAATTAAGCTAAAAAATTAGTAAAATTACAAAAACATAGAGCTAATAAACTAATAAATTTGTAAAATTAATAAAAAAATACTAAATTTCTAATATTATAAAATACAAAATTATATAATTTTATAGGTTTATAAAACTATAAAATTTATTAAATTAGAAAATGAGTAAAATAAAATAAAAAAAGATGACTGGCGGCTGAAATCGGTATGAATTTCCCTTTAGGGAGAAGATTTCAAAAAATTCCATCCCTCCCGCAACGAGGGATTGGACATATCAGAATGATAGAAGCCTGACACAACATAAATGGGATTCGAGGGATAATTCCAAAACTAGGGCTTTTAGAGATGCTCAAGGTATTGCGGAGAAAGGGCCCTGGAGAAAATATCAATAATCTAGTGCACGAAAGATATGGAAACCTGTTTCAAAGAGTCACAGGTGCAGAATCTCCCAAATCATAGAAATCAAAGTCGATGGGCTCGTGGGGCTCATGATCAGAAGGATTCTTTGCCTTCGCAAAAGAATGGGAGAGGAAGAAAGTCTTTGGAATGGAGACCTAAAGATGGGATTGCTAAAGATGGGGAGAACAAGATCGAAAGTTTTGACCTAGCGCCAAGCTTTGATACTAGTGCCAATAGAACTCCACTAAGGTCACGAGATAAATCGGTAGTGTGAACATTATGAATACTCAATCCCTCGAAGCATTAATCAATACCCTGAGAGATAAAGCTTTCTTTATCAAATGGGAAAATCTATGGCTGGCATGGGATAAGATTTTCAATTGGTGCAAAGATAATTAGGGACATTCAATCTCTATTAGAAATTTACCCAAAGGATTCTTTTTAATTATCTAAGAAGTGAAGAAATTTTAAGCAAAGATCCCCAGATTATGGAAGAAGTAGGGTTTTATATTAGGGATTGGGAATCAAACTTTGACCCCTTGTGCCACAAAGTTGCGATTATTCCAATGTGGGTAAGATTTTATAATCTTCCATCTAAATATTGTTCTGAAGGGACTTCGATGGAGATTGGGAACTCTCTAGGCTCCTTTGTTTCAATGGATGAATCAATTGCCAAATGCGAGTTTGACATCTATGCTTGAATTTGTGTTAACTTAAACTTGGTAGAAGAAATTCCCAAAAAGGTGGAAGTTATTTCAGAAAATGGATCTCAGTTTCAAAGTGCTGAGGTGGAAGGTCCTAAAGCATGCAAATTCCAATCGAATAAGAATGTTGAGCAACAGGGTCCAATGAGACAAGATGGGGTAGATTCTTCTCCCTAGGAGGAAAACAAGATAGATAGTAATTTTCCTAGGGTAGACACTAATCTTGAGTAGGATAGAGATTGGCCTATTGCAAGAGAAAATCTGATAGACCTCCATAGACCATAGGAGCAAGAATGGGATATTCACTCCAACATTTTTTATCTCACTCTCAACCTCTTTGGCATTACTAATGAAATGAGAAATTTTTCTGAGAACAAGAAGACCTCTGAGGTGTTCCTTAAACCCAAGGGTAATCCAATGACAGAGAAAATAGGGGACGCTAGGTTTTCCATCCCACCAGAAGATGTAGCGGAAAGTCTACCACCTTTGGAGGAGGGGGAAATAGTAACAATGGATAATACAAGTCTTAGCGGTGATAATGTGGAGGAAATATTGGAAACCACTGAAGTTCTTTCTCTAGAAAAAAGAGGAATATGTCAAATAGAAACAACTATGGATAAACTTGATTATGGAGACCAAAATAATAGAGGCAGGAAATCAATCAAAGAATTATTGTCTCTAGAGGGAGAAGTGGAAGGGCAGTTGAAGATTAACATGTTTTTGAGATCTAGGAAGGGAATCCCCCTTCCCCTAGGCCAATGAGGATCACATCTTGGAATGTTATGGGCCTCAACGCCCCTAACAAAAAGTGCTTAGTCAAGCACCAAATGGATATATCAAAGGCTGATATATTCCTAATTCAAGAAAGTAAACTAAATAGCAAAGAAGTGGAAATAACTAAGTTGAAGCTAAAGAGATGGAATTGTCTATTTGTGCATTCGGAGGGTGCCTCTAGAGGTTTAGCTACTATGTGGCAGCCTTCTACAATATTCATGGAATTGGTTGGTAGTTCGAGACATTGGCTAGTAAGGTTACTAGCCTTGTTGCAAGTATGTGGAGTTAGTGTTGTCATTGATGTCAACATGTTAGCTTGGTGTTGTCATTTGTGTCAACTGGTTGAGTAGAGATGAGGTTGTTGCAATGGTATGAGTTGTTTGGTTGAGTTGCTTTGTTGAAGATGATTTGGTTGCTTTGAAGAGGTGCTGAAGATGTCAAGAATATGTTTATGTTGGTTGGTTTCCAAGTGCTTTTAAGAAAATTGATTAATAAAGAAAATAGTGTGTTAAAGTGGCATTTTGTTTTACAAAGTAGTGTTCTAGTTTTGCTTCGCATTTCCTCTATGTTGGAGATCTATCTTTGTAGTTTGGATATGTTGTTCAGAGATGTTAAGAGACGTTATATCATGAATTTGGTGTTCTGGTTAGTTGTGCAGAGGAAGTTGTGTTCACCAATGTGTGGACTGTGTTTCTAAGTTTTGCAGAGGTGTTTGGGAGAAACTGTTTTGCTCCACATTTCTTCGTAGATTTGTTTCTAGCTTTGTGGTTTCAGATTTGTGCTTATAATGCTTATATATTGCCTTAGTTCAAGTTGTTCGTGGTTTGGTGCTCCGCAAGTTGATTTCTTGAGTTGCAAGTGTATGATAGAGTTGTTTGAATGCTCAGGTGTGAACTTCCATTAGGTGAAAATTGTTGTGAAAGGATTAGTTGGTTTTACAGGTGCTTGTAGATGCCTCTAGATCATGTTCAAGCTTGGTGTGTGGTCCGTGAGTTATCTTTTGATCGTTGAAAAAGAGTGTACTTAAAAGTTCATAGTGTTAACACAAGTTTGGCTGACTTGGTTGTTTACACTACTTACGGTTGTGCTTTGGTGATTTTGAAAGCGTGGAGTAACATGTAAGAGTGGATTTAGGTATGAGATAAGGTGTGGTGTGGTTTGCATTCATTCCTTTCCACCACTGGAATGTTTAGCTCCAGACCTAATTTGAATTTTCTGGGTTAAGGTGATTTGCCGACCTTCGAGAATGTTCTCAAGGTTGAAGACAATATAAATAAGTGTCAAGGGATCGTGATCAAGTGTCCACATGATGAAGGTGATGTGAATAACAATGTGGTTGAATGTGTGGTGTAGTACAAGATTTCATGTGTTAGATCACTGGATGTAGTGAGCCAAAATGTGTCTACAATTCTTCAATATGACTGTGAATGTGTTGACGGTGTTGTGGTGGAATTCTTTGTTGCATTGAGATAGTTTTCTCCTTGTAAAAATCTGCTCTATCTTCTTCTTTATTTTGGCAGTAAGCCTTGGCAATGAACCTTTCTTTTGGGCAGTGAGCCTATTGTTTTTCGGTGTTGATATTACTTTATATTGTGAGCTAATCCTCATCGTGGTTTTTCCCTTCTTGGGTTTTCCATATAAAAATGGTGTTCTTTTGTGTTTGATGTTGATTTGATTCACTCTTTGTTATTTGCTTTCATATTGAATCATCATAACAATTTAAGGGTTAATTGAATTAATGTGGATCTAAATGTGTTTGAGGGTTTTGGAAATATAAGTTACAATTGATTCACCCCCCCTCTCAGTTTTCTTATGCATTCAACAAGCCTATCCTCAAATTTTGAGTTCTTTTTTATTAATATATATGGGCCCAATGTTAGTTCTTTGAAAAAGTATGTCTGGAAAGAGTTGGAACAAGAACTTTCCTCCTTTCCACACTCCTTCATCCTGGGGGTGATTTTAATGCAATCTTATTTAAAGACAAATATGGGGGTTCAAAGACCTATATAGTCAGTCACAAATAGATTTTGTGGAATTTGTTTCAAAGGCCAACTTTTTTGACATCCCTCTTCAGAATGAAAAGTTCACTATGGCATATATATTTACATATTATTATAATTATGTTTATCTTTTGAATGGATTATGCACATGTTTGGTTTTCATTTCCTTTGATGAAATCTCTTAACTTATTTGTTTGAATTACATTTTCAAAATGCATATCTTATGAATTGTGGTACAAGTTGTTTGTGTTTGCATGAAAATTACGCTAGTAAGACTTCCAGCGGTCTCTAGATCTCTCTGGAGCCCCCCCTTTTTCTGTGAAGAACCTAAACTCTAGATGGCTTCAAATGTCGTTATCCTCTAATAGGGTCATCCTCCCCTCAAGTTGATGACCATTACCGACCGATCCTAGGGCTACCTAAAAAGGCCTAGCAATGCAAACATGACTCATGCCACAATTAAGGCAGCTGTTATGATCTAAATCTCCACGTCAATCCATTTCAGTGACTAACCGAAGTAGCTACTAATTGGCATCAGTTCTAACTGAAGTCACTGCCACCAAATGCCACGCCATTTCAGGAAATCACTCAAGACCACCAACAACCAAGTCAATGCAAATCCTTGATCTTCAGTAAACCGTAGAGGAATCACAAATGTAATAAATTAGCAACTGGTTTCAAGTCTAGTTCATTGTAATTAGAATTGTTGTTAGTTATTTCCTTTCAATAAAGCTTGAATGTATAAATGGGCGCAGATCATCTCTCTAAGCTAGTTCCAGTTTTTCTTAGATAGTTGTTTGCCAGATTGTGTTTCCAACACTAGGAAAACTCCTTGTTTTTAGACATGTACTTTTGTCAATCCTTTGGACTATGATTGAATGCAAATGAAGGGGGGATTCTTTTGAAAGAGTTAGTTGAGCAAAGAGGATCATCTCAAGCTGGGAAAGTAGGGTCTGCTTCCCCATTTTGGAGGAGATCTCTTAGTATTTTCATGTTTGTTCAATTCTGTTAAATCTTCTATTCTGTTAGCTCTGTACTTGTGTTCATGTGATGTGTGTTTCACTTCTGTGTGATTGTTAGTTAAGTTGTTTCCTATAGGACCATTTTATAAGTTCTAAAATAGATTTGTCATTCCGTAGCACTGTCATATTCAGAGTGTTTCATTGTTGTAGCGTAGCAAGTAAAGGCAGTTTATTTTTATTTACTTTTCTAGCAAGTGTGTTTATATTCCAGCAAGTTAGAATAGTTTCTTTCAATGCAAGTGTGTTTATTTTCTAGCAAGCTAGAATAATTTCTTTCATTGCAAGTGTGTTTATTTTCCAGCAAGCTAAAATCGTTTCTTTCACTGCAAGTTTGTTTATTTCCAGCAAAGTGTGTTTATTTTCTAGCAAGTTAGAATAGTTTCTTTCATTGCATGTGTGGTTATTTCTAAAGCAAATAGATAGATTTTCATTTCTGTATGACCTTTCATTTATGTAAGACCAACAAACCAAGTTCCATCCATAAACCATTCAACCAACCCCCCATACCAAAGAGTCTTATCGTAGATCACTCTAGACACCTCCGGATTGATAAAATTAAATGATGATGCATTAACAAACACTACTTCAACCCTCATCATTTTTGGCGTCGTTGCTAGGGATAATCTACAAATCATTGTAGGTTTAAGGTGTTGATAAGACTTTCAATCCATTAGTTTATGAGAAGACCTGGGGACTCCTTAGGTCGATTTGTCAAGCAAACTATACCTAATACATCTCTGGAATCTTGTTTAGAATAACCTCCAGATCATCTGATCAATCAAGGATCACCTATACTATCAGAGTCTCCCAATTCATCTGCTACATCCTCAACAATGTGTGACAATGGTGGTAACCATGAGGAACCAGCTAATAATAGAACATTCTCTTATCCGATCTCCATAATTCTTGAGAGAAATGAACCTCCTATGAAAAATATATCTCCTACATTTCTACCCACCTTTAGGGGAAAAACTTTGGAAGATCTAGACCAATTCCTATTTGAATTCAAGGTCCTATGCCAAACTTATGATTACGCCACAAATAATTAGAAATTAAAATTGTTTCCTTCCACTCTTAAGGAATTAGCATTACGATGGTTCATGGGTTTGACTATAGACTCTATCACTACCTGGGCTGAAATGGAAACTATTTTTCTTGACAAATATCAAGATTACTATAGAGTCAGGGATTGAAAGATGAGCTCTTCTGTATGAAACAAATGGAAGATGAAAATCTAGAGGATTATGTGGATAGATTTTTATTTGTCCATAGGAGGTGGGGAAACAATCAAGACAAGGAATTAAGTAAAACTATCTTTCTAAGAGGAATTGACGACGAAATTAGGGAAGCTTTAAATCTGATGGGTAAGGGAGATATTAACAAACAAACTTTTACAAAAATTGTAGAAGTCTACAGAAACTATTCTCACACTAGAGCAGGTAAAAGAATATTGAAAAGGGGTAGTACCAATGATGTTACGCAAGTAATGGAAGAACTAGAAAATCTCAAAACTGACATCCTACTTCATTTGAATACCACTTTAGATGGCATGCAAGCTAGTAAGAAGAACATTGAACACTTAGCTATTTACTACCCTCGTTGTAGAGAAAAACATCCACTTATGGAATGTCCCTTAAATCAAACTGAGTTGTTTAAGATTTGTGAAAGAAATCACACTACAAATGAGTGTGGCCTACTTCCTGAAATTAAAAATAGATTGAAAAAGGTTCTGATAGATGAGGAAGAGCTAAACTTTATTGGCCAAAAACAACCTAATTATGGATTTAATTAGTTTCAAAACCATTATGATCCAAGAGGAACATCGAGTTGGAATACAAACTCTTATAATGGACCTTGGGGAGGCCCAAGGCCCAATACAAATTCCAATGCAAATGGCAATGCAAATGCTGATGCAATGGGGACCAGCATGGCCTCAGTAAGATTGGACAAATCAATCATGGACCAACCCTCAATGGTCAAATCAGCAACAATATCAACAACAGTGGGCACCTCAATATAACCAGAGGAGATTTGGAAACCAACCCCAAGCCTAACTCCCTGGACCCTCACAACCTGCAAATTCAAACTCCAATGAATAGGTGAACCAACCATCGATACTCGCTTAGCCAGTTCCAAATCCCAAGAATAATAGGCCACAACATGTGTACAATGCTGACCCAAATATAGCCACCCTGAATGTAGTTGAGATTAATGACATCTAACTTTGATCAAGAAACATTCCTGTAACCATTCCTACTATGGAAGTCATTGAAGAAGAAGAAGTAGTCCCCAAAGTTGATACACAACAAAATGAGAAGGCTAAAGCAAGGGATTCAGAAGAAATTCTAAAGCAGACCTCTGTTCCATTCCCAGAACGATTAAAACAAGTCCCTTCAAAATCTAGGAAAAACTAGCTGTCACAAAATGACTCCCAGTTAATTAATCCTGAACTCAAAAAATACACATCAAAGTCCCTTTGTTATAGGCAATAAAAGATATCCTCGAGATAAACCAAACCATTAAGAGTTTGTGTCTGAAACTTCCAGGTAAAAAACAAAAATTACACAATACCATTCAAGTAGATGAAAAACTTACCGATGTCCTATCAGGCAAGTTAATTCCTCAAAAATATGGGGATCCCGGAAGTCCTATCATTACAATGGACATAAAAGGGGTTTCGATTTCAAATGTTTTGATCGATCTGGGAGCTGCCATTAACGTAATGACATCTGATACTGTGGAAGCATTGGCACTAGTACATGTTTAGCCAAGATCAACTGTGTTACAACTGGCAAACCTATCCATCACAAAACCAGAAGGAATCATGGAAGATATCATTGTAACTATCAATACCTAGGATTACTCAATCGATTTCCTCATCCTTCAAACTAGAAAGAAATGATCAGGGTAACCAATAATACTAGGTAGACCTTGGTTGGCTACTATAACAACCCTTATTGACTTCTGATCAGTAAACATGACTATTTCAAATGGGTAAAAGATGAAGGAACTTTCCATCTATCCCCCTACCAAACCATTCCTACAATATGAAAATAAGCCATGGATAGATGACCTGATAGATTCTGATGAAGAAGATGCCTCCTCACTGGCAATGGTAACCATCGCATAACATTTCAAAGAATGTAATGAGGAATACAAAGAGTTGGAATCAAATAGTGAAACCTCTTTATATAGTGTCACCCAGCAAGAGGTCTTCGGATGGCTCCAGAGAGATCTGAGAAGATCTTTCAAGGCATTCCACTATCCCTACTCTGAACAAATTGCCTCCCACTTAAGTTAGCAACAAGCAAAGATGTTACACTAGATTGTGCCTCACCTTTGTCCATTAAATACTCTACTAAGTCCTTACAAAGACCTTTTTGTTCATAATGGCACAAATCAAATCATTGTCCAAACCAACAAACAACTCTCTATCAATAGTTGGTTAACAAAGGCAGAAGAAATTCGGTTAACAAAACTTTTGCAAAATCATACCTAGCCTTTTGCGTGGGAATACAAGGACATGAAAGGGATCCACCCCAGTGTATGTATGCACCATATTTACATGGAAGATGTCCATCCTATTAGGCAACCACAACAAAGAATCAATCCAGCCTTGAAAGATATAGTGAAGGAAGAAATAGAGAAACTATTGCAGGTAGGATTTATCTACCCTATTTTTGATAGCCAGTGGGTATCGCCATTGGTTATCGTACCAAAGAAAAATGGCATGTGGTGAGTATGCATTGACTATAGAGAATTGAATAAAGACACTAAGAAAGACTATTTCCCACTTCCCTTCATTGACCAGGTGTTGGATAACCTCGTTGGTAGTCGCTATTTTTCCTTCCTGGATTGATTTAGTGGCTACAATCAGATCCAAGTCACTATGGAAGATCAGGATAAGACTACCGTCACATGTCCATGGGGGACATTTGCTTACAAAATTTTACCATTCAGATTATGCAATGCACCAGCCACGTTTCAATGTGTTGTGCTGGCAATTTTCACATACCTAGAAAATACATGTGTGGAGGTTTACATGGATGATCTTATAGTACATGGGAAAACTTTTGATGATGCCTTGAATAGTTTGAACAAGGTACTTGAAAGATGCAAAGAACATCAGTTGTCCCTAAACCATGAGAAATGCTTTCTTATGATGACTGAGCGAATTGTACTTGGTCACATATCTCATAGGAGGGAATGAAAGTAGATCCAAAAAAGGTTGAAATTATTATTCAAATTCCCCCTCCTCAAACTCAAACAGAGGTAAGAATATTTCTAGGACATGCTAGATATTATCAAAGGTTCATTGAAAATTTTAGTCAAAAGGTTGACCCTTTGTTCACCTTGCTTAAAAAAGATTCTGAATTCAAATGGACACCACAATGCCAACAGTCATTCGAAGCCATTAAAAGTGCCCTCATGTTAGCCCCAGTGATTAAAGGACCAAATTAGAATGAGCCATTCCACATTCACACAGATGGTTCCAATTAGGCCATTGAATCAGCGTTAGGACAACTAAATGAATCTAGAGGTATTCATGCAATATATTACATTAGCAAAAACTTAAACCCTATAGAGAAAAATTATACTGCAACTGAAAAAGAATTTCTGGCAGTAGTTTATGCTATCAATAAATTCCACCACTACATCACAGGCTATAAAATTTTCATACCTATTGATCATGCAACTATAAGATATGTGATGAATAAAGCAGTGGTAGGAGGTAGAATTATTAGATGGTTGTTATTATTGCAGGAATTCAATATAACCATTGTTGATAAACCAGGGAAAGATAATGTTGTTGACTTTTTATCCAGATTGACTGTGCAGGGAAATAATGAACCAGTGGATGATGCATTCCTAGACAAACATCTATTTTCCATATCCATACAATCTCTGTGGTTTGCAGATTTAGCAAACTATTTGGTTTTAGGAAAATGCCCACAACATTTCAATTCAAAGGAAACCAAACGATTGGTTCGAGAGAGCTCCAGATATAAATGGGTAAATGGTCTCTTAATTAAAAATTGCCCTAACCATGTATTACGTCACTATGTGCAGGAAATAGAAGTGTATGACATAATATGAGCATGCCGTGATGAACCTTCTGGTGGAAACTTTTCAACCCTCCAGACGGGACATAAAATTTTGGGAGCAGGATACTTTTGGCCAACAATGACCAAGGATATTCAACATTATGTCAAACACTGTGATCAATGTCAGCAAATGGGACATCCAACTCCTATCACAAATATGCCGCTCCATCCTCAAGTAGTTCTCAAACCATTTGAAAAGTGGGGAATAGATTTTGTGGGACCGATAGATCCACCTTCTAAAGGAAATCACTACATTTTGGTTTGTACTAACTATGCCACCAAATGGGTCGAAGCAAAAGCACTGCCAGCAGTAAAGGAGGAGAAGGTTGCAGATTTTTTGTATACGCACATTTTGAAAAGGTTTGGAGCACCTCGAGTCCTTATTTCTGATCAAGGACCACCATTCATGTCTACTATGATCAAAGCCTTCCTAGAAATATATCAAATCTGTCACAAGAAGTCCTCTCCATATCATCCTCAAAGCAATGGTCAAGTAGAGGTAACAAACAAAGAACTGGAGAACATCCTTACAAAAACTATTTTAGGTAAAAGAACAGATTAAGCTGAAAGAATGACAGAAGTTGTTTGGGCTTAAAACACAACATGGAGAACCACCACTAATTTCACACCATATGAATTAGTCTATGGAAAACACTCAGTGTTGCCCATAGAATATGAGGTGGGAACATTGAGAACAACACTTGAAGTGGGTATCGATTTAACTGAAGCACAACAAAACATAATGATGCAGCTCAACAAGTTGGAAGAAATGCAGATGGAAGCATTTTAGCACTTAGAGTTGATCCAACAGCAGAGAAAAGAATGGCATGACAAACACATTATCAGTAAGTAGTTCAAGCAAGGAGATTGGGCCCTATTGTATGACTCCAAATATCAAGATTTGAAAGGGAAATTGCACACCAGATGGTTGGGGCCCTATGAAATCAAACAAACCTTCAGCAATGGGGTTGTTCAGCTAGTTCCCATTGCTGGAGTTCATAGAATTCTTCTAGTAAATGGACATAGATTGAAGTTGTACCACAAACTAGCTTCCAAAGAGGAGTTTTCTGTAGAAATCCAGTCTCAGATAGAGTATTTCACTCTGGAAGATCTCTCTTCCATGAGACTCATGTTCTAAGTGATGACTCTAGGATAAATAAAACAGTAAAGATTGAAAACTAGAAATGGCAGCCTTTTCTACCCAAAAAAAAATGGGCAAAAGTTGAAAACCAATAATGGCAGATTTACCTAGAGGGAAGATTGAAAACTAGCAATGGCGATCTTTCCTTTGAATTACCCATTTCCTTCAATAAAATTCCTTCTTATAGTTCTATAGGTTTTTGTGTTGAAATTTTTTGAAGAGCTGCAGATGGATACTGATAGCTTCAGATGGCTAAGAATTGCTCTAGATGAACATTGGTGGATGCTTGCTTTCCAAAGCATCGTCGGGTGCTAGGTGACGTTGCACTGCGAAAAGTGATTCGGTAAAAATGGTAAGGAAAAATAATCAAGGGAATGGGTACTTTACAAGGTATATTCCTTCCTTAAAACTTATAAAATTATTTTAATATGTTTATGTATGCCACATGTTCCCCCAAAGTTACCCGCATATAGCCCTCATCTTTCACACGCCACAACAAGTGCATAAATGATTACAGTCCGACAGGTGGCAGCCGCATATTTGTCCATAGATCTTGCATGCTTCGCAATTGAAAACAAGTACTTAGTCATCATGGCATGACATTTCAAATAAACACCATAAATAGAAATAAAAGTTGGATGAAGAAACAATGATGATCGGTATTTATGGCCATTTAAAGGAAGTACATTTGAAAAGACATGAGTGCTAGGATTGCTGGTGTCAGCTCCGGAAGAGTATGGAAGAGCAGTTAAGGTGGCGGTTTGCAACTCTAAAGTTCATGCCATGATTGATGAAAAGATGGGTAGAGTAACTGCCATCCTGTCCATCTTGCATGCAATTATTCCTTTGCACAAATTTGTAATTGACAATTTAGAAGTTCACAGTTCCTTCTTGTTTGAAACCAGAGATAGAAGGAAAAAAAAAAGAGCTCCATTGTAACATTCTGCTGCAGACGCATTGAAATTCTACTGATCAAATGGGTGAAAAAAGGAAGGGCGAACCTGAGAAAACAATTTTTGATGACACCAGCACATAGATCTTCCAGCAAGCCGGGTGGTTGGTATTTTTACAGAAATTTGAAGGCTTTGAAGCCGACTTGGTTGAGGAATTTGTTACAAACTTCCACAGGACATTCACCACTATGAAAGGGGTAAGGATACCAATCAACCCTACCATATTAGTCAGCTTTCTGGTATCCTGCAGTAGGCATTAATTTGTTTGCAACAAAACCATCATATGAAGAATTAGTTCAAAATTTTTATATTGCTCCAGAGCCCTTGCCCCGATATAGTGTAAGTAAGGGAGCAATTAAAGGCATTGAGAGGACCAGCCTTCCAGACCCATGGAAGACTATAGTCCTATGAGTCATGAAGTTCTTCACATGTGATGGCCAATTTGGTATAGTGTTGGGCCCTGGGATGCGGTTAATTATCAACCTGAGGCATGGAGCCAATAACCCTTAATATTTGATAAATGTTCCTGCTTTTCTACATACAAATCTTATTTCTATGCTAACCAAAAGAAAGGGCAAAGAAGGAGAAATTAGTCATCCAGGATTGATACATTTGATTATTAAGCACCACTTCCTACAACAAGAGGATGGCCAGCAGAAGTGGGAGGACTTCCTCACCCTACAGCCCTGAAGGAAAAAGGTAAAATGTAAGACTTCTACTATCTCCATTTTAGGAGATCCTATTGCAGTTTCCTTCGCTTCCTCTAAAGTCTGGTTCTGATGACTCCAGAGAAGAACTGAGCAAAGTAATCAGCAAGGTGAAGCCATAGTATCCACCTCTGCCAAAATACGCCACCATCAGTTAGTCATCTCTTCAGATGAAGAAGAAAGAGGAGAAGCGGAACGAAACCCTACTGTTCTCTTAGGCGACCATGCATCCCCTGCTACACACCCTAGAGAAGAGATTCATGAGGAGAGGGGAGCTAAGGAAGTTGGTGGTGGAGAGATTCTCGAGGAAGTTGGCAACGAGGGCATCCTAGAAGAAATAGGGGACTCAGATAGATTACAACCCAATCACCGAAAAAGAAAAGAGACGCTTCAGGAAAGCTCCGAGAACACCATGACACAAGAAACTCAGCATGCCCTAGCTCTATCCAGAGCTGAATTTGAATTGAAGTAGTGCAAGGCACAATTAGAGGCCCTGGCTCAACAATTGAAGGTCAAAGATGAGGAACTGGGAAAGCAAAAGGCAAAAGCTAAGAAGGAGAAGGAAGAAAAAGAAAAGGAAATTTATGTTTTCAAAGTAGAGGTGGATAACCAAAAGGCCACAATGGCCCAAAGAGACATTTAAATAACTCAACTCAGGCAACGGGCTGCTTAGGAAGCCCCTACACCTAGCTCATTGAATGTTTATGCTCAAAACCTACAACTTACATTGGCAAACATGCAATTCCAAGGAGAGATCACATAGCTCTGGAGAGACATGGAGACATTGAAATAGGAAAAGGTGGCAGTAGAGAACAACTTGGCTTTAACTTGTGAGACAAGAGAAACCCTATTAGCATAGTGGTCGCCTTCAAGTGTGTATGCCCTGTTTCTTCTGAGAACAATTTTTAAGATGGAAATTACTTGGGATAAGCTGCAATCTTCCATTCGATTTTGACAATGATAAAGATTTTGTTGAATGTTATATGCAAAATCCTAAAGACCAACAAAACCTTTTGTGTGAATTCTTTCAATATGGCCACATCATGGGGCATGTCAATACATCAATGCTAAATCTATATGTAGGAGAACTTCAAATCCGGAGCTATCTATCTCTGCTCCAGAATAATAGATTATGGGAAGAAAGAATGGAAGAATATGATGCTGCATCAGGATCCATAGGGCTACTAATGAGACAAGAGTGCCCTAAAGCTACATGGTTTTCCAACACTTTCAAAGCAAATGCATATAGGCAGGGCATCACAGACTAGTATGTGAGGAATTCAAATTCCTGTATTTCTGATTTCTTTGCAGTTGCAGATTATCTCCCTAGTGCAATAGTCTCAAGATGCATATCCAGATTTGTGGAACTACCTCATATTTTCAAGAGAAGGAAGCCAGTATACAGGAGAATGATGGGTTCCAACCAAAAGGGAGAAAGATGTTCCAATACCATGATGAGGACTACAATTGCAATACAATCATTGAGGGCAAGAACATACTAGATGAAGCAAATGGGGCATAGCCATGAGGACATGGCATACACTGTGTTGGGGGGGATGATGAGTCAAATATATGACTCATCTATTTCATTCTATTTCCTATTCTAAAAGACTTTAACAAAACACTATGGCATGTATATTTACATAATATTATAATTATGTTTGTCTATTGGATGGATTATGCACATGTTTGGTTTTCATTTCCTTTGATGAAATTTCTTAACTTATTTGCTTGAATTACATTTTCAAAATGCATATCTTATGAATTGTTGTACAAGTGGTTTGTGTTTGCATGAGGAATACACTAGTAAGACTTCTAGTAGTCTCTAGATCCCTCCAGAGCCCCTCCTTTTTTTGTGAAGAACCTGAACTCCAGACGGCTCCAGATGTTGTTACCCTCCAATAGGGTCATCCTCCCCTCGAGTCAATGACCATTACCGGTCGATCCTAGGGCTACCCAAAAGGGCCCAGCAATGCAAACATGACTCACGCCTCAATTAAGGTAGCTGTTATGATCTAAATCTCCACGTCACTCCATTTCAGTGACTAACTGAAGTAGTTCCTAATTAGTGTCAGTTCTAACTAAAGTCACTACCACCAAACGCCACACCATTTCAAGAAATCACTTAAGACGGCTAACAGCCAAGTCGATGCAAATCCTTGATCTTCAGTAAACCATAGAGGAATAAATTAGTAATTGGTTTCAAGTCCAATTCGTTGTAGTTAGAATCACTATTAGTTATTTCCTTTTAATAAAGCTTGAATGTATAAATAGTAGCAGATCGTCTCTCTAAGTTAGTTGTATTTTTTCTTAGATAGTTGTTCGCTAGATTATGTTTCCAGCACTAGGAAAACTCGTTGTTTTCAGACATGTACTTTCATCCATCCTTTGGACTATGATTGAATGTAAATGAAGGGGGAATTCTTCTAAAAGAGTTAGTTGAGAAAAGAGGATCATCTCCAGCAGGGAAAGTAGGGCCCGCTTCCCCATTTTGGAGGAGATCTTTTGGTATTTTCATATTCATTCAGTTCTATTATATCTTCTGTTTAGTTAGCTCTATACCTGTGTTCATGTGATGTGTGTTTCTCTTCTATGTGATTGTTAGTTAAGTTGTTTCCTCCAGGCTCATTTTATAAGTTCTAAAATAGATTTGTTATTCTACAACAATGTCATATTCAGAGTGTTTCATTATTGTAGCGTAACAAGTAAAGGCAGTTTATTTTTATTTACTTTTCTAGCAAGTGTGTTTATTTTCAAGAAAGTTAGAATAGTTTCTTTCATTGTAAGTGTGTTTATTTTCCAGCAAGATAGAATAGTTTCTTTCATTGCAAGTGTGTTTATTTTTCCTGCAAGCTGGAATAGTTTGTTTCATTGCAAGTTTGTTTATTTCCAGCAAAGTGTGTTTATTTTCCAGCAAGTTAGAATAGTTTCTTTCATTGCATGGGTGGTTATTTCTGAAGCAAATAGATAGATTTTCATTTCTGTATGACCTTTCATTACTGTAAGACCAACGAACCAAGTTCCATCCATGAACCATTTAATCAACCCCCCATACCAAAGAGTCTTATCGCAGATCCCTCCAGATAGCTTTGAATTGATAAAATTAAATGGTGATGCATTAATAAACACTACTTCAACCCTCATCACCAACTAGAGACTTGGTTTTAGTAACATTTCAAAAATGCTAGATAGATTTCTCTAGAGTGAGGATTGGGGAGCACATAACAAAACCTATGACTATAACATAGTCTTAGCCTCTAGCTTTGATCACTTCCCTATATAATTGCATATTTAGGAAGAAAAGTGTCTAGATAGATGCCCCTTCAAATTTAAAAATATGTGGATGAGAGACCCTAAATTTGTAGCCAACATTGAATGATGGTGGAATTCTAAGAACTTTATGGGCACTAAAATTTTCTCCTTATTCTCCAAACTAAAAATGTTGAAGGAGAAGTTGAAAGTTTGGAATAGGGAAAACTTTAAAGACATATTTGTAGAGAAGACCAAGGTGGAGAGTAAGATAGTTGAACTTGTTGAAGGCACAAGACAACTGAGAGGGGGGATGAATCAGTTGTATCAAAAACCTAACTTATTTTAACAAAATAACTTTCACATTCACTTACTTTAACTCCTTAAACTGTTATGACGATTAAACATGAATTGTAGAATCAAAACATAAACACATCAACACCATATACACATGAACACCAGATTTTTACATGGAAAACCCTAAAAGGGAAAAACCACTATGAGTGTTAGCTCTCAATATAATGTAATAACAATATCGAATAACCAAGAGGCTCACTACCCAAATGATTGGTCACTACAAAAATGATCATTGCTAAGGGGTGGCTCACTGCCAAAGGGTGGATCACTACCAAAGGGTGGTTCACTACCAATGGTTGGCTCAATGCCAGGATGGGTGGCTCACTACCATGAACTGATCTAATAGCATCTACAACATGCCTGAGTTTAGTTCCATTGAAGCGTAGTATATCTCTTCTTGTCTGCCTTTACAACACACACTTTATCTTCGCATCTTCGCAGACTCTCACATCACTCACAGATTCATTACATACATTTATACCAATCATCAACCTTGGAACATTTATCAAGGTCAGCAAAACAACTTACAACCATTGGAACTATCTCTAATGCTGGCATACATACATAAATCAAATTAGATCTGTACCTAGACAAACTTATAGAGAAAATGAATGAATTAAGGACATTTCATGGTTTATCTTAGACCCAAATACATCCTTACACACTTCCTTATTCTTCTACAATCCAAGAAACACATCCACAAAGAATGTTAACACCCAAGTCGACAAACTAGTGCAATCATCAAGAATACTTAGACACACACTTCCAAGAGCTTCATTACAACTTGCAGATCAAGCACATGCCTTCAATACATTCTGGATGCATCCATGAACAATATAGAATCATTTGGGAGATGACAAATCCAACTGCAATAGATCTCACTTGAAGGCAACAAATATCACTTGAAGATAGATCACAAACTACTCACAACAAACACTGTCGAACTCTGTTAATCAATAACTTGCTTTTTAGAGCACCAAATCACAAATCCTTTAGAATGAAGATAGATAAGGACCTTATAAGTATATGTCCAAAACTGCAAGACCAAAAACCAAACTACAGAGAAATGCGGAGCAAAATACTTTCTCCCCATCACACTGCAAACACTGCTAGACACAGTCTTCAAACGGTGAATAGAAATTTTGCTGCACATTGATCCAGACCACCAAATTCTAGATTTAGCATCTTCGAACACTTCTCTAAAACATATCCAAATATCATATTCTAGTCTTCAACATAGAGGAAATGTGAAGTAAAAACTCAGACAGTGTCCTTAACATGACAACTCAATCACTCAATAAACAACAATATTAGAAGACATTGTTGGCACCAATGATAACACAAACATGTTGACATCAATGGAAAAACTAGTTATCACATACTTGCAACAATCTCCCCATTTGTCATTGATGGAAACATATGATGTGAAAAACTAAACATGTTCCTCCATCAAGACACAACTCTGCATCAAAACTCCCCCTTTCTTTTTACACATTTGAACTCTTTCTCCCCCTAAGTTTTTCACATGATCTCTCTCCCCCATTGACATCAATGGTAAAGGGAAACACATCTCTTCCACTGCACATACTTGCACACTACTACTCTAATCAATTTGGAACCATTCTTTACTCCCCCTAACTACAACAATCATCTCAAACCACTACCCGATCCCCCTGAGAGGTAGCCTCCAACATCAAGTCCAAAAGGAGAAATATACTTTGAGGCACACTGGATTGATGTATCTCCTTATACATCTAGTTCAAGGAAGGAGGGGCAACAACCCCTAACTTCTCCTAGAGATACTCAAATGTGTCCTTTGGAAGAGCCTTAGTGAATAAACAAAAACTTGATCTTTTGTACCTCCAACACATACTCAAGCTTCACTTCATTCTTTGCAACTTTCTCCCTCAAAAAGTGATACTTAATTGAAACGTGCTTTGTCTTTGAATGTATCACTGTATTCTTTGAAATATTTATGGCATGTGTGTTATCACAAAGAATAGGGATTGGCTCATCATACTCAACTTTGATATCCTTCAAGGTCTATTTCATCCACATCACTTGAGTACATCATGATGCTGCAACAATATATTTTTCCTCTGTGATAGACAAGGAAACTAATTCTTGTTTCTTGCTATGCCAAGAAATTGCCATATCTCCAAGGAAGAATGCACCTTCACTTATGCTTTTCCTGTCATCAAGACATCTTACCCAATCTACATCTGTATAGGCACTTAAGGAAAAGTCATTGTTCATAAGATACCACAAACCATGATCTGTAGTGCCCTTAAAATACCTAAATATCCTCTTTACTACTGTAACATGTGATTCTCTAGTATCTAATTTAAATCTAGCCACAAGACAGATTGCATGCATGATATCTGGTCTAGTAGAGGTTAGATAAATTAGTCTTCCAATCATTGATCTATACTTTCTCTGATCAGCCTTAGGAAATTCATCATTCTTGCTCAACTTGCAACCAGTAACCATAGGGGTACATACTAGTTTAGATTCCTCCATTCCAAACTTCTTGAACAACTCTTTAACATACTTGGATTGAGAAATAAAAATACCTTTACTAGTTTGAATGATTTGCAGTCCAAGGAAGTAGTTCATTTCACCACACATAGACATCTCAAAGTCTTTCTACATCTCATCTACAAACTTCCTACACATATGTTCATTTCCACCAAATATAACGTCATCAACATAGACCTCAACAATCAGAATTTGGTCTCCACTCATCTTGGTGTACAAATTACTATATTCAGACCCATTACTGAATCCCTGATGTAACAGGTACTTATCTAATCTTGCATACCAAGCTCTGGGAGCTTGCTTTAATCCATACAAAGCATTCTTGAACTTGCATACCATATCTAGTTTGTTTGATAGTTGGAACCCATCTGGTTGCTCTATGTATACCTCTTCTTCTAACTCACCATTCAAGAAAGAAGACTTCACATCCATTTGGTATACCTTGAAATTTTTATGTGTTACAAATGCCAAAAATAGTGTAATAGCTTCTAGTCTTTCCACCATAGTAAATGTCTCTTCATAGTCTATTCCTTCCACTTGTGAGTAGCCTTTACACATATAAGTCTTTCCTTGTTTCTCACGACTTCTCCAACTTCATTCAGTTTGTTTCAGAATACCCACTTTGTTCCAATCACATTCTTGTCTGTAGGTCTAGGGACAAGTTCCCAAGTCTTATTCTTCTCAATCTACATTAGTTCTTCTTCCATTGCTTTGACCCAATATTCATCATTGCATGCTTCTTTTATTGTTTGAGGTTCCACCTTTGAGAGTAAACAGAGATTTACTTGATCTTCTACAACTCTACTTCTTTCCTTTTGTCAACAATAATCTGATCTTTAGAGTAATCTCTTTGCACATACTTGAGGGTTTTAGGAATTCTTTCCAAAGCTTCAACTTGAACTTCTTCTTCTTTTGGATCAGCTTGCACTTCAGTCTAAACTTCCTTTTCTTTGTCTTTTTCAACCTTTTTTGTATCAACAAATCCATCTGACTTACATCCATCTAGCTGAATATCTTCATCTACCTTCACATTTTCACTTTCAATGATCTTTCTCAGTCTTTTGTTATAGCACTGGTAAGTAGAGTACCCAAGGAATATGCCTTCATCACATCTAGCACCAAACTTTGCTAATTCTTCATCTCTTCTGATGTAACGTTTGCTTCCAAAAACTTTGAAATATTTGACAGTAGGACTTCTACCATACCACAGCTCATGAGGTGTCTTTGTTTCTTTTACTCTGACTTGCACTCTATTGTGAATGTAGACAACAGTGTGTATTGCTTCTTTCCAATATACTTTTGATAGGTCTGCTTCCTTGATAATTGTTCTAGCAGCTTCTTAAATAGTTCTATTCTTGCTTTCAACCACTCCATTTTTTTGAGGAGTTTGGGGGGGCAGACAAATGTCTCTTTATTCCATGTTCTTCACAAAAAGCATTAAACTTATTTGAAGTAAACTCACCACCTATGTCAGATCTTAAACATTTGATTCTCAAATCCAACTCATTTTCAACCATAGCTTTGAATGCTATAAACTTGTCTAGGGCTTCTGATATTTCTTTAAGAAAGGTAACCTAAGTCATTCTTGAATAATCATCAATAAGAAACATGAAATACCTATCACCTTGTAGACTTCTTGTTCTTATAGGGCTACATAAGTCTGTATGCACCAACTCCAGCAAACTGGTAGAGAATTGCTCTTTGCTCTTGAAAGTAGTCTTTGTCATCTTCCCAAACTGACATTCTTTACACATAACATTGATAGGCTTTACAATCTTAGGCAAGTCTCTTACTACTTGCACTGTGCTTATTCTCACCAAATTGTTAAAGTTAATGTGACACATTCTCCTATGCCATAACCAGCTTTCATTTGTCTAAGCCAACAAACAACAATTATTAGTACCTTTCAAATGATAAACATTACCATGAGTCTTCTTACCAGTAGCAATTAAAGTTCCAAAACTTTTCCTTATCTCACACCCATTATCCTTAAACACCAGATTATATCCTTTGTCACACATTTGTCCAATGATTAGAATATTATGCTTTAAGCCTTTGACATAAAGAACATCATCCATATTATGCTTTCCATCAAAAGTAATTGATCCTTTTCCACAAATCTTACCAGTTGCATCATCACCAAACCTAACTAGTCCTCCATCATATTTTTCAAACTTAACTAACTTACTCTTATCTCCTATCATGTGATTTGAACATCCACTATCAATGATCCATTCATTTTCCTTTTCAACATGAAATGCATACAACTCTCCTAGACTTCCTTCCTTTACACAGCTTGCAAGGTTAGCAGAAACAGGTTCTTCTCTTAGTGCAATAAACAAGTATTCACTACCATTACCATCATCAGAATTAGGTTCATCATCAGTTACACCATCATCATCTCTAACATAGTAACTCTTTCTTACCATCTTTCCTTTACTTTCATTGTGTTTTTATCTTCAAATCTTTGTCAGGACATCTTGAAGCATAGTGACCAATTTTACCACAATTGAAGCATTTGAAAGCTAACTTACCTTTGAACTTTCCTCTGCTGCATCTTTTCATTCTTCTTGCAAATTTTACCTCAATCTCTTCAAAATCTTCTTTATCTGATTCCACAACATATTTATCTGATTTAGAAATCTTTTCTTCCTTGGCCTTAAAGGCAGTCTCAGAGTTCATAGGGTCATCAATAGTACCAAATTCTCTCATCTCAAAAGTAATCAGTTTACCAAGAAATTGATCTTTTGAAAGCTTTCCCATATTAAACAATTCTTCAATGGAAGATACCTTGTGACTATAAGATTTGGGAAGAGTTCTGAGTATCTTATCTACAACATCCACATCCTCTATCTTTCCACCAAGACCCTTGTTGCTGCTAACAACTTCATCAATCTTCTATATGTAACTTGTTATGTTCTCATCCTCAGACATTCACATGGTTTCATATGTGGTCTTCAAGTTTTGCAACTTAGCCTTCTTGACAGATTCATCACCTTCATAGATGTTTTTCAATTTGTCCCAAATCTCATGAGTAGTTTCCAGATCCACAACTTTTTCCATTTCAGTGTTAGACAAAGCATTTAATAGAGCATTTTTAGCTTTGTTATTAGTCTCATAATCCTTAATCTCTTCATCAGACTATGGACCACCTTTAGATACTATGTATTTATCTTTAACCATCTTCCAAACATTATAACTAATAGAAATAAGATAACTTTGTATTTGTACCTTCCAGTAGGCATAGTTAGATCCACAAATTGAGGAATGTCTTTCTTGTGTGCCATCCTGGATCTACCTTAAGTTGTTAGGATTTCTTCCAAGGAACCTCTCTTTGATACCAATTGTTGAAGGCACAAGACAACTGAGAGGGTGGGGTGAATCAGTTGCATCAAAAACCTTAACTTCTTTAAACAAAATCACTTTCACATTCACTTACTTTAACTCCTTAAATTGTTATGAAGATTAAACATGAATTGTAGAATCAAAACATAACACATCAACACCATACACACATGAACACTAGATTTTTATGTGGAAAACCCTAAAATAGAAAAACCAAGATGAGTGTTAGCTCACAATATAATGTAATAACAATATCGAATAACAAAGAGGCTCCTTACCTTAGGGCTCACTACCCAAGGTTCACTGCCCAAATAAATACTCACTGCAAAAAAGGCTCACTGCCAAGGGGTGGCTCATTACCAAAGGGTGGCTCACTGCCAAAGGGTGGCTCACTGCTAGGATGGGTGGCTCACTGCCATGAACTGATATAATATCATCTACAACATGCATGAGTTCAATTCTATTGAAGCACAATATATCTGTTCTTCTCTACCTTTACAACACACACACTTTATCTTCACATCTTTGCACACTCTCACATCACTCATGGATTCATTACATATATTTATACCAATCATCAACCTTGGAACATTCATCAAGGTTAGCAATACAACTTACAACCATTGGAACTATCTCCAAGGTTGACATACATACATAAATCAAATTAGGTCTGGACCTAAACAAACTTACAGAGAAAATGAATGAAGTAAGGACATTTCATGGCTTATCTTAGACCCAAATACAGCCTTACACACTTCCTTATGCTTCTACAATCCAAGAAACACATCCGCAAAGAATGTTAACACCTAAGTCGACCAAACTAGTGCAATTGTCAAGAATACTTAGACACACGCTTCCAAGAGCTTCATTACAACTTGCGGATCAAGCACACACCTTCAATACATTCTTGAGACATCCAAAAACAACATAGAATCATTTAGGAGTTGACAAATCCAACCACAATAGATCTCACTTGAAGACAACAAATATCACTTGAAGATAGATCACAAAATGCTCACAACAAACATTGTCGAACTCTCCTAATCAATAACTTGCTTTCTAGAGCACCAAATCACAAATCCTTTGGAGTGAAGATAGCTAAGGACCTTAT
Source organism: Cunninghamia lanceolata (assembly GCA_027924645.1). Classification (NCBI taxonomy): domain Eukaryota; kingdom Viridiplantae; phylum Streptophyta; class Pinopsida; order Cupressales; family Cupressaceae; genus Cunninghamia; species Cunninghamia lanceolata. The sequence goes on from BSBN01000137.1 coordinate 128,669, forward strand.
AAGCATATGTCCAAAATTGCAAGGCCAAAAACCAAACTGCGAAGAAATGCAGAGCAAAATACTTTCTCCCTATCACACTGCAAACACTGCTAGGCGCAATCTTCAAACTGGTGAATAGAACTTTTGCTACACAATGATCTAGACCACCAAATTATGGATTTAGAATCTTAAAATACTTCTCTAAAACATATCCAAATCTCATACTCCGGTCTTCAACATAGAGGAAATGAAGAATAAAAACTCAGACAGTGTCCTTAACATGACAATTCAATCACTCGACAAATAACAATATCAAAATACACATTTGGCACCAATGACAACACAAACATGTTGACATGAATGAAAACACCAGTTAGCACATACTTGCAACAAAACTAAATGAGGAATTCTTTTTATTTGGCATGGATTAGAGGAGATTATTGTTAGAAAAGGATCTATTGATTGAATATATTGAGATTGCATCTAGGGAGGAGGTGTTCTGGTGATAGAAGTCAAGGGAGGTATGGCTGGAAGATGGGGATAGAAACTCAAAAAAATTGACAATTCTACTAAGATCAAGAAGATGAAAAACTATATCTCAAATATTAAAGGGGAAGATGGATCATTACTGGAAGATGACATAGCTATTAAAGAGGTTGTCATTGCATATTTCCAAAACCTTCTGAACAATTGGGAGGGTTCTAATCTCATTAACCAAAATTAGATCCTACAATTTATCTTGAAATGAATCAGTGAACAAAATAATTCTCTATTATAGGAGATTTCACATAACAAGAGATAAAATTGGTAGCAATGAAATTGCACCTAAATAAGGCCCCTGGATTGGATGGCTTCCCTGGTAGGTCCTTATGGATCCATCTTTAACCTTTGATGACTATTGGCCTATTTCCTTATGTAATACAGTTTCTAATATAATCTCAAAGGCTATTGTTAATAAGTTAAAACTAGTCTTGTCGGATATCATTGCTGAAGAACAGAGTGAGTTTTTCCCAAGTAGATCTATCCTAGATGGAACCATTGTGGCTCAAGAGGAAATCCATTCAAAACATTCATTAAGAAAGAGTAGTATGATGATTAAACTAGATATGAAAAAGGCATATGATCATGTGGACTGGATATTTCTAATCAAATTTCTTGAAGCCTTTGGTTTTAGAAGATAGTGGTTGGATTGGATTCATAGTCTTATTGCAAGTCCTAGATTTTCTATTATAATAAATGGGAGTCCTCAAGGCTTATTTGAGGTCTCTTAGGGCCTCAGACAAGGTAACCTTATTTCCTTGTTTCTCTTCATTATTATGGTGGATGCACTGGGAAGATCCATATAGTACGCATCAAAAGTGGGGGCCTAGGAGGGGTTAGTGGTGACAAGAAATGTTCCCCCTATTACCCATCAATAATTTGGTGATGATACAATGCTCTATAGGTTATCTAAGAAAAAGGAGGAGATATCTAATAAAAAGATTTTGAACTCATGTTATGATTGGCATGTCAGTTGTCTTGCCATTGATGTCAAAATGATGTGGTCACAAGGTATGGTTGGAGCTCAAATTATGATAACAATGGTATGCAGAAAGTTGTATGTCATGTGGTGTACCTTGAGTTTTCTACAATAGTAGGATGTTGATATTATTCTCAATGTTCGCTCATATTAGCCTATAGTGTTGATCATCTTAACATGATGATGGTTCTGCAATTATGTTAGATATTTATTTTCTCAGTTTTTTTGTTTGGTGTCAATTATGATCTCTCATATTGCATAAATATCAGTGTCATAACTTGATTAGGATCCTTGATGTCTTCATTCAAAATATATCACAGTGTCATACTTTCAACTTGTTACTTACCCATTCTTCTTGAGGATCCATACATTCAAATGTCTACATAATGTTCCGAAGGTGGCAATCTATGGTCTAGGTCTTCATTTTTGTGATTAGGGTTTATTTGTTTATGTATCTTAGAGAACAAAACCCTAAACATATCACCTAAGTCATACTCTATCTAACCATCGTGCTTTATGTTCTATTTTCAAATTGACCTATTGTTTTGGTTATGTCATAACTTAAATTATGACTTAGGGTCTTTAACCCATCGGGTGACCGCCCGTGACTTCTAAGGAGCACTGGGTATTCCAACTCAGCGAAGACTCATCAGTGCCAAACATAATCTAACAGCAGATATTAAAAGGAATGATAGTGCAAAAAGGAAATCCAATGGACAGCTTTTAAAGTGCTTTTTGAAGATCAACAGACACTTCAACATTCTAAATTTGACATGTTGTGTTCTATAAAAGGCATAAAAACTAATTTTCTATTTCTATTAGTGTGCAGCGTGCCAAGAAATTTGATACAAAGATCTGCATTATGAATTTGAAGACTATTATTATTGATTTGAGGTGATGGAGGGAAAGTTTACATGCCAGTATGAGGGTTGATAATTTTATGAAGATTATAATGGAGTTTATTGTATTTGAAATTTGTAGATAAACTAGAGTATGAAGATCATATTCAGTGCTAGAAAGAAAAATGCAGGTGTTGGCTCTTGAGCAAAGGAATATACTGTCTATTATAGAGATTGTCATGTATATCAGAAGTTAGTTTCTTCAAGTTGTGATTGAAAGGAATTTTTGTCAAGTGTAAGCAAAAGGAGATATAAGTTTTTGTGAAGAAGTGAATCAGGGTATCCCCCTGAGTTGTTTTGTTTTGTATTCAAGGTGATTGTACAAGTCATTGAGACTTCCTTTTTTCCAATGAGGCATTCATCAACCAATGAGGCTATGTAATTTGATGATTTCCATGATTAAGTCAGTGAGGCGGTTTTGAGTGGTTTTTCATCCCTATGAGGGTTTTCCACTCGTGAAACCTATTGTGTTATGGTCTCAATTTCTGTGTGATTCATTTGTTCTTCATGTTTGAACATTCAGTATTTGATTCCTTCTTTTGATAAAGCTTATTGTCAAAGTTTGATTCCTTCACTTTCTCTTTTCAAGTTTGATAAAAAGTGAATATCTTGTTTTAGATACAATAGTGTTCACCCTCCCTCTCAGTGTTGATTGTACTCCAACAACTCATACTCTGAAGCCTCCAACCAATGTGTGAACTCAACAAAATCTAAAGTTTTTTTCTTCTTCACTAAGCCCAGAAAACAAATGGAAATACTCAAGATCTTTAACTTCAAAAAAGGTGCTCTACCTAGAAAATATTTGGGATTCCCTCTTTTTTGGAAAGTTGCAAGTCAAAATTATGGGACCCCCTTCTTGAGCAATGTTCCATGAAAATGCATTTGTGGAAAGGTAAGTGGTTGTCTTGAGCTAGGAGAATAATAATATTAAAAGTAGGCATCTCAGTTATTCCCATCTTCCTTCTCTCATGCATTAAGCTACTAGTCAAGGTCAACAATATTATGGATTAGAAGATGAGAAGTTTCTTTTGGTAGGGGACTTTTGATAGTAAACCGTTCCCTCTTATAGCTTGGGATAATATTTGTAAACCAAAGGCAACAGGTGGGGTAGCGCTGAGGATTTAGTTTGCTCAGAACAAAGCCTTAGGAACCAAACTACTATGGTCTCTTTATTCAAAACTAGAGCTAAAATGGTCAATGATCCTTCAAAAAAATGCTTGGATAGCTACAACCAAGCCAGGATCTTGATAGCCCGGAACTTACCCAAGGGCTCAGGCTTCTATGATTTCTTACTTACATGCAAACCCATCATTACCAAACACCTCTCATGGGAGCTCAAGGATGGGAGGTCTATCCTCTTTTGGGAGGACTCTTGGAATGGTCTACCAATTTTAGAAAAATGAGAATCCTTTGCCGCATAAAATCAAATCCTTTCTAGACTCTAGGGCAAGCATATAGCTGACTATGTTGTTCAGAAAGAAATAAAGGGCACCACTTGTTGGGCATGGAAAGATCTTCAGAGGACAAGCATCCCAAAGGAGGAGGCTACGAGGTTGGGAGAGATTCTTAAGGATAGGAGAATTAGCCTATGTGAAGGGAGTGACTATTTAAGGTGGAACTATTCAAAGACTGGGGAATACTTAACTAAGATTGGGTTCTTGGTCGTAGAGGAAGGAATTAATAAAAAGGAGATTCCCAAATTCACCTTTGTTGGAATAAGCTCTACCTTCCCAAAGCAGGGGTGTTCTCTTGGGTGACCCTTCAAAAGAAGATTCTGACAACAGATAGGTTTGTGAAGTTGGGTTACCATGGCCCTTCTTGGTGTCCACTTTGTAAATCCAATGAAGAAATGGTTGATAATCTCTTGCTAGGTTGCCAATTTTCTCAAGAATGTTGGGAGTGGATGTGCGCCAAACTAGGATGGAAAGGAGCTCTCGTAAATGATATTTTGAGTTTATTCAAATCATGGCCCATTCTAGGTAGGAACACTACCTACTCATGTTTGTGGATTATTTTCTCATCCATCATAATATAGGAACTATGTAAGGAACACAATAGGAGGGTTTTTTAGGATAATTTTTTTTTACCTCTCTCCCTTTATAACAAGATGGAAGTTGCAATAGTAGAGGTGGTGAAAAAGGTGAGCTTTGTCTCCAAAAGGTAGGGAGTTCACTGCCTAGGATAATTTGATGACCATAAATTGGAGAGGCTTGAGGATTCCTTCCATTATGGGGTGGCAAGAGATGATACTTGATTGAGGTGAAAGGAGGTGAAGTGGACTCTGCCAAAGAGGGGTTGAATCAAATTAAACTTTGATGGGGCTTCCAAAGGTAATCCAGGGTAGGGTTTATTATTAGATATTGGATGGGATTTGTCAATTGTTTAGCTTCAAGGAGACTCAATGGTGAACCAATAATGAGGCTTAACTCTAGGCTTTGATTATTGGGCTTTAACTTTGTAATAAGTATATATAAGCTGGGGAGAGTGGAAATTAAAGGTGACTCCTCTATTACCATTAACATCGTTAGATCAAATAGAATTCAATGTTGGAATTTTAACTCTCTCCTATCCATAGCCTTAGGCCTTATTAATAAATTGGAGGAATTTACTATAAATAACATCTATAGAGAAGGTCACCAACTCATTTGTAAGAAGGGATGAGGAGTTAATAATTGAAATGACAGTGGGCTCATGTTGTGCATTGCAATCATCCCTTGGAAGTTAAGTTGCTCTCTTCAATCATTATGCAGAGTTTATTGCCATATGTGCTTCAATGGACAAAAAAGTTGGAATCATGTTTAATTAACCAACTTCAATTGTTAATATTGTTTGATCATTCCAAATTCCTTTTGTGAGCAATTTACTCTGTGTGTGTGTGTGTGTGTGTGTGTGTGGCATAAAAGACTAACTTTCTCTTGGGTGATTTATGGACACTCCCATCATCTTGACTTGTCCCCAAAGGCAAATGGCTTTATTGGGTCAGATTTTGGTGAAGAGGCTTCATAGCGTGTTTAAGATAAAGAATGGTGTGATCTTACTAGTAGTACAATGGATCTTAGGTGAAGAATAGATTGTCACAGATCATAAATACAAGGTTAATTCTAACATCATGACTATGTTTGTAGCATTATTACTTGATTTGAGTGAGCTTAAGGAAAATGTGAAGGTGGCAGTCACAGCATTGGTTAAGAAACAATTCTTAGGAGGCTTCAATGAGGTGCTCTCCATGGTGCAATACAAGAATGGAATCTCTCTTCCAAAAATTTCAACATAGTGTAGGAAAGTGGTGATGTGGTGGTATGGCACCCTTTCATCTCTTCCAATTGGCTACATCAGTAGTTGCAAAGATAGAGATTGGTTGCCAAGGGTTTCAAGTTTCTCAAGAAGGTTTTGGGACTCGAGGATGCAGATGGAGCAGATATTTTGATGGAGAGCATCAACAAAGAACCAAAGGGTGATATAGGGGATTGAGTTCTAGGCGTTGTAAGTTTCTTTTTTTGTTGTTCAGTTGTTAGGGTCTTCTCTTCGATAGTTAGTTGGTAGTTTTTATTCTTGAGCTAGGATTTTGGTTTTAATCTGGCTTTTTTGGTGGCTCTGGATTAGAGCTTATGTAAGCAAATTGTTTAACATTTTCATTTCATATATATATAAATATATATATATATATATATATATATATATATATATATATATATATATATATATATGGGAACATTCCCCAAGAGTGTAATTTACCTACCAAAAAAAGAAAATGAGTAAAATAATAAATTAATAAAAGCAAAAGTTAGAAAATTAAAAAATGACACCAACTTTAAACAAGATTGTGCCATTTGTGGATATGTAATTATATTAAGGTAGTCCATTAAAATGGTCCAAAATTAAATGGAAATTGATTCAATAAAATAAATCAATATAAAATTATAAATTTTAATAAATTAATAAAATGATAAAAAAATTATAAAAATAATAAAAATCCTAGTACATATATCTTAAATACTTCTATCTAAAAATGATATCATTGAGTTATTTTATTCACTTAAGAGTTATTTTATTTTACTTTAAGAATTATTTTACTTTCTTTTATTTATATTATTTACTTTATACATGTCAAATAATTAATAATAAAGTTTTAATATTTTAACTTATTGATTTCCCATCATGTAGCTGGAGCTTTTGGCTTTAATAGGATGAGCCCCTCTATAGTGGGAAAATTGGGTCTTGAACTTGTGACCATTGTCTGTGTCTTTCAATAGCTCAACCATTCAATCTACACATGGAGGCTACAATTAAATTTAATCTATTTATAATTATTAAAACTAATTTATTTAGAATTTCTACTTTAATTAAAGTAGAGTATAACTTATTTTTTTTTAGAAAATTAATTTAATGGTTTTAAGTAAATTAATTTAGTTAGAATTTTATTTATTTATAATTGTTTTAATTTTTTTGATAGGTAAATTACGGTCAAGGGGACAACTCCCATTTTAAAAAAAAGGAAAATGAAAATAAAATGGTGCATTGGACCCATAAACAAGGATGCATTATATTAAACAAAAGGATCTTGTAAAATAGAGGGATCTCATTGAGCTAAAGATCCACCCCTAAAACAACCTAAATTATGATAGGGCATGAATACCCATTTTGGAATGAGATCACAAGTGCATTTTGTTGCATGCCTCCTCTCTTTTGCAGATGCCCTTCTTCCTTTTCTGCACTACATGATATTCTTTGACACCTCCACCTTCATTTAGATCTGCTGAGAGATGCGAAGGTTGAGATAAAATCAAAGTTGATATGCACTCATCCCTAGAGAATTGGGAACCATTAATAGCCACTAAGGGTTCTAGAGTATGCATGTCCTTAGGGCCCATGGAAACTTTCTAGAATGGCTCTTGGTGTGAGTCATTACTAATTCTGAAATGGCACCTGACCCAGTCTGAATATGAGGACTGCTTGACTTCTTGTTGATCTCTCTTGTTCCTTGTGGCTACTTGCAGAGATGATTCTTGCCTTCCAAAAAGACTATCAATAGTGTAATGTTGAGGGGAAACATCTTTCCACCATGTGGCTTCATGCTTGGAATGGATTTTAATGCTTGGACAATCAACTGCAATCTAGTTTTATAACATCTCTTGCATCAAAAAGATAAGCCTTCATAGTCCAAGGGTTGTGTCCATCCATGTCCATTTGCTTTTAGAATTATTTCTACCAGAAGATCTTTGGAAGTGTCTAATTCCAACAAAATCTAGGCAAAAGTTGTGCAAATAAAATATATTGAGATTTTGTCTGTAGTCACAAAATGGTCAATTGAGTTACCAATTGCTACAAAACAAGATTCAAACCAGTAGTGTAGGGGAAGATTCAGAATGTGGACCCAGACCGACATAATAGAAAAGGATTCAATTGAAGGATTAAAATGTGGCTGCCAAGATTTTAGTATTAATATGTTCTATCCCATGTCGACAGATAGCTTAAAATTGTGTTTCTATCCTTCCTGCTATTGAAAACCATGATAAAGAAGCCTCTAGCATAGAGATAAATTTCTAGTTTCTCTTGGATCAAAGGCTTCTAGGATTTGGATATCCATTTGTGCAAATTCAAAAGGCTTGGCCATAAGCAGTTGAACCTTTTGATTAACCCATCCTCAACAAAATACTTTGTTTTGAGTAGCTCTTTCTTTAAATTGACATCAACATGTAATTCAATGGACTTATCAGAGCATTGAACTATCCTTCTAATTGCATTGCCATTGGGATCCTTAGGATTCAATTCTAAAGTAGGTCTAGAGTGAACTTTAGATTTGGTAGCATCCTAGAATGAAACCTTATTTACGACTTTACCATTCCCAATAGTCAGAGTCTTTGCCTCCATGGCTGACCAACTATTGTTGTTCACTAGCTCTTTCATCTCCTTAATGCCTGATTGACTAACTGCTCCCCCTCTAGATCCAACTAGAGACACTACCTTAGATGCATCCATCTGCATAGACATTTTGATCCCAGAGGAAGAAAGGTGTGAAGATCCACCGCCATCGTGTCTAAGTCCACCATGTCTATTGCCATTAGATGGAAGAATAGAATCTATAGTAGCTAAATCCAAGCACTCAAAGGAGTTTACACAATGCCTAGCACCATGATTACTTGGGAGCTTTGCATCCATTGATCAAGAGCATTTATAATTATTATTATTATTTTGCTTAATAAGTGCTACCATAGGGGGTAGCTCCCTTTATATTATATCAAAAATTCTTACAAAAACCTGTTTATATGGCAGCATGAAATTACACATATTTTAGAGAAGGCCAGCTTCTAGGCCTTGTCATGCTAGAGCACACACAGGACTTTAGCCAGCTCAGAAGCCCTCTCCCCTTGGGTAGGTGATAAAAAATCTCCATAATTGCTCACAAAATAGGAGAAAGTCTCCATGTTGTTGTGCTGGATGCCTTCCCAAAACAAGGCCAAGGCTTGGGTTGAGACTGTTGGAGACTTTGCTTTCTTGTTGACTGCTATTGCATCAAATACTCCACCGATTAGACCCCTAGTTGGGCATTTGTTGAAAGTTGAGATAGTCACCATGGAAGCCTCCCTCATATCTTCATTCACATAAGCATTTGTCATTATTTTCCCTCATGCCTTCCTGCCCATAATGAGGACACAGGTAGCTAGAAATTCCTCATACATGGTGTTGTCGTGAATGTGGCCTTCGGGCAGGTTATCTTCACCAATCACCTTGAGGATGGCTTCTACAATGCGGTCTACAGATGCCACAAATAGTCATTTGATTTGCTTTATCCTTGATTCCTCCAGTGGCTCACCCTGGTTGCCTTGATCCCCCTGGTCTTCTTTTACAGGTGCATCTTCATTCCTTGAGTCCGTCAAGTTTTCTGAGCTCACATCCTCTCCCTGCTGGCAAATGCAAATGCAATCAATATCCATGGAGGCCAGTGATGAATGATTTTTCCTTTAGTCTCCATCTATAAAGCTAGGTAGGAGCCTCAAGGTATGCCATCACTGCTAAATTTAGATCTTCCAAATCTCTGCAGTTCTGGACGACTGAGCAATGGTAAACTCAATGGTCATTCCAGAGGCAAGTTTGACCAAGGCTAACATGACTCAGCTATGACTGTCTCCTTCTACTGTATGCAGGCCCATTTTGCTAGGAAATCAGTAGCCTTATTTCCTTCTCGATAGGTGTGGGAAATGGAAATGTTCCCTAAGCCATCAAGACATTCCCAAATCGGTTCTGTGCTATGTATTTCAATTTCTAGTTCAAGATGCTCTTAGAAATTATGGCATTGATATAAATCAAGGAATCACCTTCTATGTCCAAATCTACTATGTTGTGTTCTTTACAGAGTCTCAGACCAAATAGAAGTGCAGAGAATTCGGCTTCATTGTTGGTTCCAAGTGGCAATTTCTTCGAAAGTGCCCAAATTATGTCTCCCTAAGAATTTCAAATAATGACCCTAGCCCTAGAAGTGCTTGGGTTGCCCTTTGCTGCGGCGTTGAAGTTTAGTTTCAGCCTTCTTGAAGGTGGGGCAACCCATTTGGTGAGGGCACACTTTTTCTTCCTTTCTTCAGCTTTATCTGGTTTGTAGCAATGGCTTGGTATTATCAAGTCAGGCCAACTTTTCCTCATTTCCCCATCCCATCCGGTAAATGGTGTCATGGGGAATCTGTCATTCTTGCATTAATGATTGTGCAGATGCCTACTTCTATTTTTCTAAGGGCTTCCTCCAAATTTGATGATTTGTCCCTAAAGATTCTACTATTCCTCTCATGCCAAATGTTGCACATAAGCAAAGGGGCTTGTTTCCCATAGCCCTTGCTAAAGGCATTTGGTGCCATTTAGCTAGCCTTTGAGTAGGCTTGTTAGTTCATTGGGGAGTGTACTGATCCAACCTAGCTTCCCATGGAGCCACTCCCAACAGTCACAAGCAAACGGGCAAGTCACAAGCAAATGGTCGACTATTTCTTCTGCATTATTGAACATTATGCACTGCGACGGTCCTTCTATCCCCAGCAGCTTCAATCTTTTCCATGTTAAAATTTGCTTGTGAATTACTATCCAAGTAAAGGCACCGGCCTTAGGTAGAGTCCATTTGCCCCAGCACAAATTAGTAGGCCAATCCGAAGGTGGTTGGATGCTCTGCATTGCATAACCAAATTTTACCATGTAATTACTTGATTTGGATCTTGTCCACATTATTTCATCCTCTCTATCAGAATTTCTTATTTTCCTTGCTAAAAGTGCTCTTTTCAGATCACAGATTGCCTCTCTGTCTAGAGGCAGTTTTGAAATTTTCTCCCAATCCCAGTCCGGGCCATCAATGAAGTCAGCTGCCTTGTTGCCAAAGCTACTTGCGAGGTCTTTCCATCGGTCCTTTAGGCTTGGAATATCTGCTAATGGGAGAAGGCCATTAATTGAGTCCTTTGAGAAATTTTCTTTCTTTCCATTGTGGAGTATCTAGGAGATGTGATCTGTAATAAGCCATCTACAATTTTGAATGAAGTTCCAGATGTGAGATCCTTTCAGAGCATTGGGTGTCGTTAGGATTCTAGTGGGATCATCTAAGTCCAAGTATTTTTTTCCTTAAGATTTGGCACCATCTTGCATTGGGATCTTGGTATAGGGACCAGACCAGTTTTGCTCCAAGGGCTATGTTCTATTTTTTCATGTCTTGAATCCTAGCGCCTCCATTCTATTTTGCTTTGCGTGCAATTTGCCATCCAATCAACAGGATTCTTTTGTCTTCATTAGCTCCTTCCCATAGGAATTTTTTGAGTGTCCCTTCTATTGAGCTGCACACTTTTTTGGTTACTTGATTACTGCTTAAGTGGTAGATGGGAATTGCCATCAAGACAGCTTTTATCATCTGGATCTTTCCTGAGAGGGTAACCTAGTGTCCATGCCAAGAAGATGCTTTGGCTCGACATTTTTGAATAGTGTCTTCCCATAGAGCAGAATGCATTTCTCCTTTAAAGAGAGGAACTTCCAAGTATTTGCTTGGCATCTCAGCATTTTCAAACCATAGAATAGAAAGAATTTGCCTTTGCATTCTTTTGCAAGTATTGAAGAAAAAGATATTAGACTTACCATAGTTTATAACCTAGCCCGAGGCCTTTGCATAATGATCCAATAGTGAAGAGATCTCCTTGGCTTCCTGCAGTTGTGAAGAGGTAAAGAGTAGGGTGTCATCAGCAAATTGTTGATGAGAGGCACGAGGGAGGTCGTCCATAATTTGGACACCCATCCATCGACCTAGAGCAACCAGGCTTTGGATACCTCTCCCTAGGGCTTCAGCCATGATGACAAAGAGGAAGGGCGATAATGGGTCACCCTGTCTAAGGCCTCTGGTGTGCTCAAAGAAGCCGCAGGGGCTTCCATTCACCAATATTGAATAGCGGGCTAAAGATATACATTCAAAAGTCTAGTCAATCCACTATTTGTGAAAACCAAAATTTTCCATGATTTTAAGCAAGAATCTCCAATTGACCTGATCATAAGCCTTACTTACATCCAATTTCAAGATCACGCTGCTTTGATTGCTAGAGGTAATGGAATGTACTATTTCATGTGCAGAGATAATGTTGTCCACTATGTTTTGCCCAGGAGTGAAACCTCTCTGTTCCTCAGAGATGATAGATGGAAATATGAGCTTCAACCTATTTTCCATTACTTTAGTGACCATTTTGTAAATGGTATTGCATAGAGAAATAGGGCAAAAGTCACTGAAAGAATTGACCTCTGGCTTTTTTGGAATGAGGGCTATGAAGGTATGGTTGATGTCTTTAATCATTCTTCTTGATTTTCTCAAGTCATCCATAGCTTTCCAGATGTCCTCTTCCAGAATATCCCAAAATTCTTGGTAGAATCTTGCCGGAAAGCCGTTAGGCCGGGGCTTTATCTGGTGCCATCTAGAAGATTGCAGCTTTGATTTCCTCCTTGGTCACCGGAGCTAGCAGCATATCATTGTCTTCTTCCGAAACAATGGATGGGATGAGCTTCAAGAAGGAATTTTGTAAATGAGCAGGTGAGGTTTGTCTATCTACCAATAGAGATTGGAAGTATTTAATTTCTTCTTTTTGAATAGCCTCTAGTTCTGTTAATTCAATGCATTCTGTACTCACAATTTTAGAGATTCGATTGTAGTTCCTCCTCTGTTTGGTTGAATTATGGAAGAATTTAGTGTTAAGATTGCCCTCCTTCAGCCAAGTTTCATGGGACTTCAATCTCCAGAATATTTCTTCGTAGACAAGAAGTTCCTAATGGGTTTTGGTTAGTTCTTTTTCATTTTCAAATTTGACCTCCTTCATTCCTTGACTGATCACAATCGAGTTTAAATCTTCCAACTTCTAGACTTTTTGAGCCCTTCTAGACTTTAGTTTCCTTCCACCAGGATTAGATTAGGTCCTTTAGTGATTCATTGCGCAACCACATTTTTTCAAATTTGAAGGGGCATCAGAGAGGGGGCTTATCCTCCTTTAGGTTTAGCAGAACTAGATAATGATCTGGACCTAAAACTGGTAAAATGTAAGATTCAATTGCGATCTCTATGAAGAACCAGTTGGGGGACAAAAGAAATCTATCAAGTCTTTCCACTATGTTGGTGAAGCCCTTTCGCCTATTTGTCCAGGTAAATTGTCCATTTTTTGGCTCTATGTCAACCAAATTCTTGTCTTCTATGAAGAGTCTGAAGTCTTTTTGACTCAGGCTGATGTGGCGCACTCTACCCTTCTTCTCTATGGTAGAAAGGATGGTATTAAATTCTCCTCCCAGCATTAAGAGCTCCTCCTTGTGATTTTCCATGAGAGTTGAGATTGAGGACCAGATGTCCAATTTTTCTAAGGTTTTGATTGGCCTGTAGATATTCTATAAAAGGAATTGCAAATGAGAGTGGTTATCCCAAACATGTAAGGCCATCTAGTTGTTTATTTCTGCTAGTAGTTTTAGGGATGTGGTTCTAGGGTTCTAGAGGGCACCCAGACCCCTTGAGGCTCCAGAAGAAGGAATGAAGAAACCTTCCCAGTCTTTATAAGAGTTGCACAAAAAGTTGTTGTCTTCCCAAGACAAATTTGTTTCCTGTAGGAGAATTAAATCTGCACCAAAGGTTTGGAGATGACGCTTTAGTAAGCATCGCTTGTCAGGGGCATTAAGGCCCCTGATGTTCCAGCTTAGAATCTTCATTGCTTCCCAAGGGAGGAAGTCCCTCCCTTGGTACTATTGATGAAGCTATTGAGGGTGGCCTAGCCACCTTTGGCCACCTCTTCCTCCCTCCGAACCTTATCAACCCTTCTTTTTGCCTTTTACATTCAAATTTGGTTTTAGAATTTTGGCCGCTTCTTGGCTTATGAATCTAGCCTCAGACTCTCCAAATTTGTCCCCATTGTTGGAATCAAAGTCAGACGAATCCGAGTTTCCCACTTCTTCTATGTTTCCAAAATTGTTCAGATCATCTGAATCACCTCGAAATGGCTCTTTAGTTTCATTAACCAGTCCATTGGGAGGTACCGCCAATGGTTGTGTGGGAACCTGTGCTGGTGTAGCAATTGGTTTGTGCACTGGGGTGACATCTTCCAATGGGGGCATCGAGGAGGATGCCTCGAGTCATGGGGCTGACGGATGGGAAGAGGGTTCAACATTCTCCAAGTTTTTCACTTTCTTCCTCCATTCCATTTTTTATTTCTTCAGGCAGTGCTTGGAATCATGATTTCTGCTCTTGCATCCAAGGCAGAAGTGCTTTTCTTCCTCCACCTCAATTTTGACAATTCATTATCCTGTGGTCAAGGAAATTTTGATGGAGCTGGGGTAACCATTAATTTTTGCCACCTTGATTCTTGTGTAGAGAAAAGAATCTCGTTCAAGGATCCTTATGTCAACCTCCATTGTCATTCTGAAGGAATTTCCAATTTTTTTAAGGCATCTTTCTGACAAAAACTCCATCAGGAGATTGTAGAGTCGAAGCCAGTAGGGCATCTCCACTGGCCAAGCTTCATAAGGATCAAAAAGCGGAGTCCATGTTTGGATGAATAGGGTTGCCTCCTCTATCTACCATTGGTTCTATGATAGGATAAGATCGCGCTCCTCCTGGCTATGAAGAAGCACCACAAAAAACCTTTCTGTAGAAACTTAATATTTCTAGGCCATTTCTAATTCTCATAAATCCAGTCCATTATCACCTTTCTGGAGAATTTCCTCCCTAGCGGTTTCCCAATGAGTGCCTGTTTTTCCAGTATCTCTCTGTCCAGCATAGCTTCCTTGTGTAAATTGCTTTGAATTTTCTTGCTTGAGCATTTGCTTTGAATTTCTCCTAAATTTTCTTTCGCTCCCCAAAAAATTGTAGACCTTCTTTTGTGCGCCATTTGTTATAGTAATTATATTATCACTCATATCTTTATTTCAAAGTAAATTCATTATAATATTCATGGTGCAACAAACTTAAAAATCCATTACCCTCATAAAAAAGAATATTCATAGTATCTCTTACAAATAATTTTCTCTCCAAAATCCCTCTTTTCCACTCTATTTATAATTATTTTATTGATAAAGGGTAAAAGGAGGGTTTTGAAAGGGGCCCCACCCTTTTACAAAAGCACAATGTTCACCTATCAAACACTAAACAAAACATAAGGTCCAGACACAAAATTAAAACCAAACATCGCCACAAAATCAAATAGTTCCCAATTGTTTTTTGATAATATGGGTAATGTGGATTTTTTAAAGGTTCCAAACCCTTGTACAATCATGAGATGGGTAACCATGAAGCCCAACAAGAAAACATAATAAATAGTTTGACAGAGAAACAACTTCACCCTCACAACTAATCCACAACAAACTAGGAGGATGAAGGGATAAGTGAAACTGGGGTTAAACCATCCTTAAAACCAATCTATATCCTTTCAATCCCCTATCCTAAGATCAAAACAATACATTTTTATTTTTAGTGATACCTTTAGGTGGGACTTTCTATCTCCTTTGTACCAACATCCAAGAAACATTGCCTAACTCCTCAAAAAATGATTTAAGGAAGCAAGAGTTGCAACTGACAACATAGAGGATGTCACCAGGCAACCTGGAAGATAATGAGATTGACCATTTGAAAGAGAGACATCACGATATAATCAATTTATTTAATTTTTTTAATTTAGAATAAAATATAAATTTGTTTGGTTAAAATTAATTTATTGGTTTTATGTAAGTTAAAATTTAGTTGGATTTTTATTTATTTAGATTGTTAGGATTAAATCATTTAGAATTTTTTTAATCTAGTTAGAATTAAATATATTTAAACTTATAATTATTTTGTGTAATTAAGTTTATTTTATTATTATGGTGAATATATTTACACAACTTATTGAGATTGACAAACTAGATATCATTTTAAAAAAGTCCCCAAACCACTGGCATCATATTTAATTCATTGTCAAAAAATATTAGATGACCTAAGAAAAATTAAGATAGGTTTAGAGGACATTAGCCCATATGATCATGTGAATGTAGATGTAGTTATGGATCAACTACAATCCAGTGTTAGGGGCACAATGACTTTTTATGAGGTTAGTTTACTAGTCATGAAAGAGATAAGTAGATCTAGATGTTTTTGTTAGTACATAGGGATGAGGAGGATACATGGCTATTTATTTACTAGGTGCACATGTCCTCTAATTTAACATTTGAGTTATCCTAGATTTCTAGCTACATAGGGTTGTTATCCAAAAAATGATCAAGTGCCACTATATTTTTACAAAAAATATATGTTGAGGTTCATTTAAACCTTTGCATTAATTATGTGGATATACCTTGTCATGTTCACTAGGGATGAGGGAGAGTGTATGAGAGATATGGCATCCATCACCTAGTTTTAGTGTTAGATCATAGACATATGGTTCGGTGGAGGGCTCATGCATTTCCTGTAGATTTGAGGTAATGGATGCCCTATTTGTCTAGGATTCCTAGAGGGAAGAAATTTAGGGTATTGCAAACATTGTTTTGAGCTCACAATAGATATCTTTAGATAGATTTGGGTAGTACTTATTGCGATGTCTAGTTATAGATCCTACACCTAAGCCTACACCTCATCATCCACCCTCTGCATGCATGAATTGGTCTTCATTTCATGATGCATATTTATGATCTTTGGAGGATGATGACATTATGTATAGTTGTGATAATATGTGTTTATTGGCATGTAGTCTCACATCTAACTGACTACATTCTTACCATGTGATAGGATTACAAGTTGGCATCCAGATTGATCATGTAGAGTTGTATATTGAGTAGACATTATCAACATGACTTGTATATCCCCATAGACATGCATGGTTAGAGACATCAACATCTAGGATCTTTAACAATTTCTAGTGGTCATGATGTTCTAATCCTATTTATCATGTTGCTTCTAATTTTGGTGGTCAAGGTACTCCTTACTCTATTCATCTTAGTGCTTTTAGTTCTAGTCAATGTCATACTACTCAATCCACTATTCATGCCACCCTAGATACTCTTAATACTTCTACTTCTATTATATAAGATATATCTAGGTTGAGTATTTAATATGGTATAGAGATAAAATATTTGAGGGATTGCTAGAGTAGCATGTGTCTACACTTAGAGCAATAGAGACACTAGTATACACACATCTAGATGAGGCTACATGATAGTCACTAGATGGGATAGTTGATGCCATCTTTATTAGGTATGGTATTCCTACTTACAAATATCTAGGGCATTATGGTGATCCTATAGGCATAGACGTATAAAAGTAAAATCTTTTGTACATATAAATTAATGTCTTTATATATTTTAGACAATTTAATTTTTTATGTGTACATGAATTGGTAGTTTATTTTCTGGACATATATTTTTGTGGGCATACGGGTTATTTGACTATATTCTAGTTGGTAGAGGGAGTGGCATAGCATGTCATCATGATTCAAATCATGATAATAGTCACTAGGTGAGACAATATTTGTACATCCTAATAATCAATAAAGAAGCTAAGTTTTTTAAAGGACCCAAACCCTTTTACGAGTGAGAATAGATCCAAATTGCCCAACACAACGCATAAAGAGGCTAGATCATAGACAAGCTAAGAGTCCCTAGCCCCAACCAACCTCAAAGACCCATACCATAGAGTCTATATAATCCCTAACCCCATCCTAGCATCCCTCACTCCCCCCTTCCAAGTGTGGGGGTATGGAAAAAATTTTAGAGGACATTTCCTCCTCTTTTAGACAATAGTTCAAGAAACTAAGTAATTTGCTTCAACTATACATGAACTGAATGAAAAATACCATCCACCACCACTACACCAAGGATTAGCAGAGAAGTTGATCAAATAGGAGAGGTTTGAGCATGTCTATTCAAAGAAGAGATCAGCCCACTAGGAGCTTTAATTGATGGCAAACCAACAACCATCATTGAAAAATTAGAACACCCACAGACTGTGAGTCGAGAGAAAATTACTTAGGAACTAGAGGGGTCAATGATGTAGTGATAAGAGTAGTGTGAGCACTCGTCAAAGAAAGCACAGTTGGAATAGATGGGGGTAAGAGATAGGAGGAGGGTCCCTGATGGTGAAGTGATGAGGATACATGTTATTTACATTCTAGATTATAATCTATTTATTTGTATCATAGTAATTTTTAAAAAATTAATGACATTTTATTTACATACATGCATGTGAGAATACAACTAAATACATGTATACACATGAATGCAAGGTGGTCTAGTATATCATTCAATTAGCACTAGTTTACCCTCCAAGGGCCACTCTTCTAGGAAGCAAACCTAATAGTAGTAGAATTACTTGATACATTATGATTATATTATATATTATTTTTATATTTAATACATGAATATTGCTTAGTTTTTAGGATCATGATATTTGTACAGATACATGTTCATATATTGTACACATATTTGATCTAGATTTGATATGTTCATGTCTCTTGTTTATTTATTTTTCATAATTATAGATAGAGAAATATAATTATTAGAAAGAGCCCTCTAGCCAAGGTTCAAATTTGGATGTGTTTCCCCACTTCTATTCAACACATGTGGAATGTGAGAGAACTAGATAAAAGTACACAAATTTGTTGATGAGTGTAGTCCTTATCAAAATTAGTGTTGTCTTATACATCTATTTTTTGAGGTCTATTGAGATAGTGTGGTCTTGACCAAGGGGATCCCTTAATTATGATCTAGTCGAATGAGTTCGTTGGATATTTCTTCCTTGATGTGTTTGTTATCTTGTTTACTCAAGAATATAAATTTTGACGAGAGTACTCTCAATCCATATTTTCAAAATTATTTTCCTATCAAACATTTTTTTCCTTACACGTGCTTGTATCCCTTCTCCTTTCAAAACTTCTAGTGCGGGTGAAATCCTTGTTTTGTGAATTGTATCTTCTATTATAGCTCCTACTACACCATTTGTGTTTCTTTGATTATTGTTCATCTTAAACACATTACGGTCCTTGTATCATAGACCTAAGTTGCCATGAGAGAGATTTCCTTCACCAAATTTAGGCTAAGGGCTTTTCTTTCCATTTATTAAAAACTCTTAGTTGCCTAGGATTTTGTGCCTACTTTAAAATATTCATCAACTTTCCACCCTATTAAAGCTTTCTCTCCTCTATCCTCTACTTCTTGTATCATCATCCACTCTTGCAAATTTTGTTCAATTTTGTTTTACTCCTTCCATCTCCCCTGAATAAAATTGGATCTATATATAAAATATATTCACCATATGTACTCTTTTTCTTAGATGTTATTATTATTATTTTAATTAAGATGCACTAAGTGGTATATTATTTATACACATGCATATATAAAGTGAGGGAAGGTGTAAGATAAAACATAAAATGAAATAACTAAATCAAAATGGTGAAAATGACATTAGATGTAAACTTAAAACATAAAACTAAGATTGCTTAATTTCAAAATTGTATAGGTATGTTCTTTTCTATTTTAAAAAATTAAGGGGACTAAGGTAACTTAAGGGGATGGATGGAGGGGATTAAGGGGACAAATTAAGGGGACTAAGTGGACATAAGGGGATAGATAGAGGGGATTAAGGGGACAAATTAAGCAGACTAAGTGGACATATGTGGATGGATTTAGAAGATTAAGGGGACTTAAAGGGATGGATTAAGGGGACTAAGGGGACTTAAGGGGATGAATAAAGGGGATTGATAAAGGGGACTAAGGGGAATTATGATGGTGGATTAAGGGGACTAAGGGGACTTATTTTTATTGACACATGTTAAATGTTTAGAATTATCATATTGCCACCGTAATTCTCATCAAATAGTAAAAATATCCAATTAAATAATATAATTATTCATCTTTTCATACTCATTCTTGCAATTACAATGTCACGCTTCCTTTAATTTTATTTCAATGTTGTGCTTCCATAAACATCATTATACATGAAAACAATGTGCATCATAAATGAAATGACCATCTAATAATAAATCATTAACCACGTAAATAAAGTTAGGATCAATCAATAACATCATCAAAATTCACCACACTAGGTGCATATCAAGTCACAAGTTTAGATTCTATTAGGCACATGGTCATGAATGATACAAATAACTACATCAAAATACTTGTCAAATTTTGAAATATTATCAAAATATTTCAAAATCTAAATTAAACTATATCAATTGGTTCATATCTCTCATCAATTACATTCAATATCTCTCAGGATCTTCTCTATCTAATCTCCACTTATGTTGACCATATGCATGTGGTACATTATGAAGAGCCATATAGGTAGAAACCACTAGGTAACTATAATGATTGTACACCTTATTATGAGTTTTGTAATCAACAAATTCAACCCCATTTAGAATAATTTTTACTTCTCTCAAATATGTTCCCTACAAGATAATTGGTCATGTGGGAAGCATTGTACCCTCACTTGTTTCTAGATGTATTAGCTTCATTCTCCCCTATATGTAGCACAATAAGTGTTGTTAAACCCCTTGAGAAATTTTTTTCATTTTGGGTCACTGTTTGTATTTTAAAAATTTATAAATGTGTGTCTTTAAGAGTTAGTTTTATTTTCCTTGGAGCAAAAGTGCAGAATTTCTGCACTTGTGCATTTTATGTGAAGTGAGTGTAGTTGGAGATAATTTCTCCACAGCTACACCTGTCATGTAGTTGCGGAGAAATTCTCTGCAACTACACCCCCTATCCTGCACGTTTGGCCATTAATAGCCATTAATGGCAGGATTTTAAATATCTTTTAATCCCTATTTTATTTCATTTTTACTTTTATTCTTTCATCTGTTTACCTTGTTGTTGCACCGCTAGTTAACTTTCTGTGCCCTCCGTGTTTGATCCCTTTCTCGAGGGTTTTCACCTTTAGGTCTTCGACTCACATATTCACAGGTATGTCACCTTTTATCTTAGTTATCTTTTCTGTGTTTTATTTATCTACAGTTTAAATGTCGTGCTATGTGTTTTTTGGAAATCCTAAAATCTAATTTTGAATCTCAATTTATAATTTTTCTTTTGTTTCATATTTATGATTGGTCATTTTCTTCTTAGTCATTTTGAACAGTCGACCTCGTGTTAAATCATAGTTTTCATTACTTGTGTTTTCTATCTATGATTTTACCACTCAACAATGTTGTTTGGAATTTTACCTCCAAACAACACAATCTTAAGATTAGGCCAACCAAGTTAGTTCATTGGAAAGGTTTATGTAAGTTGATTACTGACAACATACCAAAAGAGATAATTGATGATGATAATGTAAATACTGAGGGACTCCCCATAGTCCTATTCGTGAGCACAACGGATGAGTGGTATTCAAACATTGCACACTTCCTCACATATGGACAGTGTCTTGAACATTTTTCATATAAGGAGAAAAGGATAGTCAAACTCAAAGCCGCAAATTTTGTTCTATGGGACAATGGTTTGTACAAAAGGAGTATTGATGGGATTTTTCTGCGATGTGTAGAAAAGGCACAACAAGGTAAGTTGTTGAAATCTTTTCATAGCTTAGCATGCAGAGGACATTTTTTAGCTCTAGTTACAACTCACAAAATTTTGAGAGCAAGGTACTATTGGCCCACACTTTTTCAGGATGCATACTTGTAACTGGGTGTGTAAGTGTGAATTATGCCAGTAGTTTGTGGGGAATTCCAAGTTGGCAAATCTACCCCTCAAGCTGGTAGTGATTGACGAACCCTTTCAGCAATGGGGTATTGAATCCATTGGTGCAGTAAATCCACAATCAAGTGTGGGACATAGTTACGTTCTCATAGCTACTGATTATTTCACTAAATGGGTAGAAGTCATTCCTATAAAACATGGTACTTCAGAAGTGGTTTGCAATTTCCTCAAAGAAAATATTATCTCAAAGTTTGGGGTGCCTAACAAGATAGTAGTAGATAATGCTACTTGTTTTTCATCTCATGAGATAATAGAATTTTGTTTTGAGCATGGAATCATTCTTGCTCATTCTTCTAACTATTATCCCCAAGGAAATGGTCAAGCTGAATCAAGCAATAAGAATCTAGTTACCATAATCAGGAAATTGGTTGATGAAAATAAGAGAACTTGGCACAAGGCATTGTATGATGCATTATGGGCAGATCATATCACCCCCAAATGGGCAATTGGCATGTCTCCATTTCATCTCCTATATGGTTTGAATGTTGAGATACATATCACATTGGAGTTTCCTACTATGAAGTTGGCTAAGATAATTGAGGATGAAACTTTTGATAGTTCCATTGACAAGCGTGTTATGTTTCTTACTGAACTTGAGGAGTAATGCGTGAAGGTGGTGGATCTCATTGTAGAGCACCAAATTCAACTGAAGAAGCTCTTTGACAAGAAAGCAAAGTCTTGAAATTCCCAAATTGGAGATCAAGTTCTGTTATGGGACAAAATAAGAGAGTCGAAAGGGATGCATGGAAAATTAATTCTTTGTGGAGAGGTCCTTTCATGATTCACCAGTTCTGTGGTGAAAATAGTTTTCTTCTGGAGTATCAAGATGGAACACCTTTTCTATTGCCTCACAATGGACATCTAAAGTTGTTCACTTAGTAAAGTGACAGATAAGTTTCTACAATTTGTATATTTTTGTAGTCTTTTAGTTTTTGTTGTTTTGTGTTGTGTTTATCTACCTGACTCTATAGCCCAATGGTTGGATGAAGGCACTTAGAGTTCTAGGATTCTTCTCCCTTCGATCATTTTAAAGGATGATAAAAGGAAGCTCCATAGTTAGAGCCAGTTGTTATGCTTGAATTTTTCTTGCTCAACTTGTGGGATAACCCCTACAAAACTTGTCCGTTTCATAGCCCACGTCCTCTAACCATACAAATCGAGACAAATTTTAAATCATCTCAAGTGTGATTTGACCCCTCAATAAATATTTTTTTGTTTTGGATCACTATTTGTATTTTAAAAATTTACAAATGTGTGTTTTTAAGAGTTAGTTGTATTTCCCTTGGTGCAAAAGTGTAGAAATTCTGCACTTGTGCATTTTTATGTGAAGTGAGTGTAGTTGGGGAGAATTTCTCCGCAACTACACCTATCATGTAATTGCAGATAAATTCTTCACAACTACACCCCCTATCCTTCATGTTTGACCATTAATAGCCATTAATGGTAGGATTTTGAATAACTTTTAATCCCTATTTCATTTCATTTTCACTTTTACTCTTTCATCTTTTTACCTTGTTGTTGCACTGCTAGTTAACTTTCTATACCCTGTGTGTTTGATCCCTTGCTCATGGTTTTTTGCCTTCAAATCTTTGACTCACAGATTCACGGGTATGTCACCTTTTATCTTCGTTATCTTTTTTGTGTTTTCTTTATCTAAAGTTTTAATGTCATGCTCTGTGTTTTTTGGAAATCCTAAAATTTGGTTTTGAATTTCAATTTATAGTTTTTATTTTGTTTCATGTTTATGCTTGATTGTTTTCTTCTTAGTCATTTTGAATAGTCAGCTCTCTGTTAAACCTTAGTTTTCATTACTTGTGTTTTATGTTGAATGTTTTACCACTCAACAATGTTTTTCAGAGTTTTATCTCCGAACAACACAATCTTAAGATCAAATGTTGTTCAGAGATAAAACTTTGAACAACATTATTTTTTGCAGTATCCTTTCCATGGTGTTGTGTGGGATTTATTCCCCGCACAACACCCCATGTTGGGTATTATGCAGACAATAAACCTTCCACAACACTGTTCATAACACCGTGCCATAAAAACCTTTAAGACAAAGGTGTTGTGTGGATTTTATTCTCCACACAACACCCTTTGTTATTAAGGTGTTGTGTAGAGAATAAAACTCGCACAACACCTGACCAACCCTTTATACCTTGCACTACTTTGTAATACAAAGTGTCGTGCGGTAAGGGTAAGTCATTGTGGTGCACTTTGGAGAAAATTCTCTAAAGTAAACCAGAACACAACATTTTAGTGGATATGTAGGGTGTTGTCTGGGGTTTTTTCTCTACACAACATTTTGAAATATAAGTGTCATGTGGAGTTTTTTCTTTGCACAACACTTATATTTCAAAGTTTTGTGTAGAGAAAAAACTCCGCACAACACCCTACATATCAACTGAAATGTTGTGTTCCGATGTACTTCAAAGAATTTTCTCCAAAGTGCACCACAATGACTTACCCTTAGTGCACTTTGGAGAATTTTCTCCGAAGTGCACCTCCTTGTATTTTGTATCTACAGGAAATGTAGTTCAAATATTTTTCTGCTAACTACACCCAAGGGAACTACCAAGTGTAAAAGTGGAGAATTTTTCCCACTTTACACTAAACACCGTCTGAAGTGTAAAAGTGCAGATTTTTTCCACAACTGCACAAAGTTAAATTTTTGGAAATTTGTATAACTCTGGAAAGATTTATTGCAGTCTAATGTTAAATATCTAAGCCTTTTCTGAAGAAGAAAAACATGAAGTACAAGTATCAAGGTGTCTTTCCAATGACCTATGTGGAGTCCAACATAGATGATATCAAGGATATGGAAATTGGGAATTTTGACATGTTAGAACTTTTAGAGAGGGTAGATAAGCAACCCGTTCCTACACACATGTAATGTATCCTCAATAATGATATTCATTTGGTTTCCACCTTCCCAGTGTCTGTTCAAAATCTAGAGTTTGTATTGGCAATGGCAGCAAAATTTGATAAGGACATCAGAAGCATATCAGATGCAGAGGGGAAGGATATAATAAAGTTGAATGAAGAATTCTTTGACAAAGTTTTTATGTGTCTAGATATTGATAACTATGCTGATCTCACAGTAGAAAAGGCACATGATCACTATGATACACATTTGGAGAAGTGCAGGAAAATCATCAACACTCGGTGGCTTAAGGATGCTAGGCCTACAATTGCAAGGTGGCCTAAGACCATGTACCAGAGTGAGTTCATTAAGGAGGTAGGTGATCTTATAACCCTCTTGAGTAGAGTTAAAGGTCAAGTCCAACATCCAACACTTTCAAGAGCGGATGTATCAGTATATTTATGTCATCAGGAAAGGTAATCAAAAGATATGGTGGGGACAACAAATCAGTGACTCAATCTGTGAACAATTGTTTAGGGTGTCTACATCACTGAAGTTCTATATGGCTTCATGTTTGGTTTATGTTTCTACTGCCATGAAGCATTTTCCTAGTCTCACTTTAGAAGGTGATAGGAGAAATATTCTTGTGTATGAATACTACCCCCAATTGACACTGAAGGAAAGCATCAAACACTTCAGAAGGGTAAATGACACATTTTTCTATAATTATATTTGTATGTTTGAAAAGTAACTTGAGAAGAAAAGAGTCTCTGATGAGGCTTGGGAACAAGTCAAAAAATTTGGATGTATATTTCTACAATTTCTCACTTTCACCTATATCAGAGTTGGTTGCTTCAATGGGCATCCATATATGCTACCAAGGTATCGAGGTGACAAGTTGATTTTGATGGAGTTGTGAAGACAAATTGTGGATGTGAATAATAGCAAGCAGGAGCTCATACAGTTGGATTCAAATTTCAAGTTCAAATTGGTAGGTATTCCATTTCCATGACTCCAAAGGCCAAGGCAATGGAGATGGAAATGCAACGGGTGACTTTGAAAAGGTATAAGAAAAGACATGACTTTGATTACCGAGGAATGCAAGATAAATTGAAAGGTAATTATACTCGTGTTCATAAGATCAAAGATGCATGGGAAGAATGTAGAGGTGATGAGGATGTAAGAAAGATATACTTCAATCAGCTTACCTTGGAACAAGTTAGAAACTTTGGTCTGGATGATATCCCAGAGGATATGCAAGAGGAAAATGACATAGTGGGTGATGTATATGCAGAAAATTAGATTGCTGACACTCTTCTTCCACCAATTCAGTGGTCACAGAAGGAGATGACTTCAGTAAGAGAGAGGTTCCAACCCATTCTTGCAAATATAAATGTTTGGTTATAGAAGAAAGGGATAAAGATAAAGCCTTTCAAAACAGGATTAGAAGAAGAATAGACTAAAGAAACTACTGGTAAGAGGGAAGAGTTGAGAATGAAAAACATGAAGATACTTCCAACACCAGTAAGAAGCCAAGGCATATCTTCAAGATAAAGGGAGATAAAGGCAAGAGGAAAGAAAAAGAGGGAACATCTACTCAACTAAATGTTGAACAAGAAGAAATCGCTACTAAAGAGTCACATGAACTTCATGTTACATCTCAACTTGAGTCTACACAGGTAACACCCCCTCCTTCTCCTCCTATAGTTTCAACTATTCAAACTCATGTTCCTCCTGTGTCTTCAAGTGCTCAAGCTTTTCCCAATATTTCCACTATTTTTGCCAGACCATCTGTGTTTGTGCATTCTATTCATTCATCTCCATCAACACCTATAAATGAACCATTGTTTGGAAACCTTCAAGGCAACATGGAAGATGAGTTTGGTTCTCTTTCATCTTTACCAAGTTTATTAGATGTACCTACATCTATGATTGACCCAAGCAAACGGTCTAAATTTGATAATTTATGTTTGCATCCATGTCTAAAGTGTCAATTGATGTCAATCCTACTACTGTTCAAACTCAAACTTCACCCATTATCACTTTCATTCCATTTGTGTCCACATTAGTACAAGATACTTCAATCCCACCTGTTTCTCAAACTATAAATCCTACCCCATCCTCTCAAACTCTAGAAATAGAAATGAGAGGCAATTCTTTTGTTCTTCCCCCTTGGCTAATGTCACAAAATCCAAAAATAAAGAAGAAAGTCATATCTCTTGATGAGTTTGACTTTGGTCAATTGGTCCCATCAAAGCCCAAGACAACCAAAAAGGCCAAAACTTTGTCTAGGGTGCTTGTTGATCAACCAGGAAACAAATATGCTGAGGTAGTTGTGCCTCTGCTAGATAAAAATCTCAGTGAGATCGAAGTTTTTTTATTATAATGTCTCAATAATTGAACTTGGCAAGCAAACACATGAAAGTTCCAAAGTAGATTTGATAGCACAATTGGTTGTGTTGCTCGGGAGGTATGATAGAGACAAGGTAATCAAAGATCAACTCAAGGCATAGGTGGAGCAACTAACATCTGTGCTACTCAAGATAACCTAATCATCAGAGCAGGTAGAACCTATTGAGGTGAGTGTAAATGATGAAGCCATTCAGAAGGTTAAAAGGATTGGGGCTCAAGGTCAGGAAGTGAATGCCTGGATTGAAAAAATATTGGCCCAAGGCACTTAGTTGATAAATTCTTCAATTGAACTTTACAACAATCTGGGTGAGGTAAAGAAAGAAGTTGACCAAACACGTGAGATACTTTCTCAAGATATGCAACTAATAGAACAAGATCTCGAAGCATGGAACAAGCTACGAGATTTCAAGATGGAGGTACTAGTTGAACATGGGGTCATCCCCAATAGGAAAAGATATGTTCAGTATAGGGAGGCAATGATAAATAAGAAGGATGTCATTAAGAGCCTAATCAAAGATTTAGAGGATGATTTGAAGAGGGGCATGAACAAAGGTCTTGATATTTCAAATGAGCTTGTTTAACTTCCTTGTCATATGTTAGATGATAATCAACAAACACTCCCTTTTAATATAGTCATCCAAGAATTCACCACATTGAAATTTACAGAGGTAGGGATAGACGCTTTTTCATTGTCTTCTATTGATAGGTTGGTGAAGTTTCGGGTAATTCTAGATAGATTGCAAAAGATGTTGAACAAGCACAAAAGTGGGCCTATCATCCTAATAGACTCCATTACTAGAACTTACTAACCATCTTTGAGAATACATCGAGACCTAACAATAATGAAGTACAGGCCACCATGAAAAGATATAAAAATTTCTTGGAGAAGGATAAAGAAGAAGAGGATGTGCCTTCGGACACTTAGTCATTTTTTCTATGTTTTTGTTATGCAATTTGTAATTTGTAGATGACAAACCACATGTCTTTTTGAAAAATGAAATTACATGTAGTTGGCGTACATAGTCCCAAGTCAAATCGAAATCTATTTTTGAATAAGTCAAAATTGTAAATTTCCTATTTTTTCTCATAGCCTCTCCCTATAAATAAAGAGGGGCTCTTTTGTAAATATTATCTTTTATCTATTGAAGTGAAGCGCTACCATTTTGAAGAGTAAATTGAAACTTTGAGTTCATATTGTAAATCATTTTTCAATAAATATAAAGAAAGCAAGTTGGCATCCAATATTTGCCTTGGGTTAACCTTGTAGTGCATTGGGATTGTTCTTAAGTCTTTCTCTTGTGTATGTGGTTGAATTGTGGTGTAGAATCAAATATATTAGAAGGTGCTCTGAATCTGATTTTGTAGTCTTTGAGTTGCGATATCATCTTTAGAATTGTGTTTATGTTCATGAGTGGAAAGTAACTTGAAGACTTTGGGCTGTGAGTTATTATCTATGATTGTTTGATCTTATCTTGGCATATGGTGAATACTTTGGGCTACATCATATACCATACTCTTTCATTTCTAATTGGCATAAGAAGCAACAAAAGACTTTGTGCTGTTGTGGGTTTCTTGATGTTAGCACTTGTTAGTATCATTTCAGTTATTCTTTTGTGTAACTTATTAGATATTGGCCATTATTGCTCCAAGTAGTGGTTAATGGTTCATTACATGTTGTAAGTATCATGGGATTGCTGTTGTAAGTTGTAAATGTATCTATTCTGAAATAAGAGAATAAGATGATATGAAAATACCCCATGGATATTAGTAGTGTTAATAAACTTAGTTAATTACTAGTTGATCATAGTTAGCAATAAGAAGGGAGCCTCCCCTTTCTAAGAGGGGAGAATTATTTCATCATAAGTTGTGGTTGATATAACCATTTTGTTATCAGTTAGTTGATAAGAAAATATTCACCAAACAATTTTTGGCGACTCTACTAGGGATTACTAAACACACAACCAAGAGCCTCATGTATTTGGTTGAAGTACACCAATACCTCATTGTATGTAATTATTTTGTTGTTGTTACTGATCTATCTTTTTGTCAAGTTTGCAATCTGGAAGAACAAAGTTATACTCATGGAAGAAGGGCTCTAGGACTCATAGATCCTACTTTTGAGTTATTGCTAAAGCATAATTTTGATCTTTTGCCTACATGTCCAAGGACACCTCTTTAGCGTACAAGGAGTTTCCCTCCCACGAATGCAAGGTCTCCTATACCAAATGAAGTTTCCAGCACTCGTAGGGTTCTGCCTATCACACCACTACAAAAATTTGTTATTCCACCTTTCAACTTTGATAGAATGGCTGCTCAAGGTCTGTGGGGAAATGCTTTTGGGCCATTGAATTTGGCACCACCATCACATGATCTTCCTTGAGGTTCATGTAAGAACTTTCTCGTTCTACGAAGATAACAAACAAATTCTAGATTGCATGCGATATTCTTGGAGTAGAGCATGAAGATGTGTCTGTGAGGTTGTTTGTAGAAATGCTCCAAGGAGTGGCTATTAATTGGTTTTCTCACCTCTCAGCAGTAAGTATCACTAGTTGGGCTACACTTCGAAACAAATTCAAAGAGAGGTTCAAACTAGCAGATGATGCTCATGCTTTGTTGGCTCAACTTACTCAAATGAAAAAGGAACCACATGAGCCCATGCATTAGTTCATGGAAAAGTTTAATAAGATGAAAAATAGAATTCCAACTATTGTTGAACCCACAACTGAAAACTTGAAGTGTTTCTTTATTAACACTCAATTGCCAAAGGTGAGTTTTTTCTATGAAGGGTAGCCCCAGCTGATCTTGTAGCTACTTAAAGTCTGGCTACCAAGATAGAGGATGGTTTAATCCTTTCTGGAAAGTTAAGGAAAGATTCAAATAGGTCTAGAGGACAGCCCTCCTCGACCTCACCTTCTACTAGCACCGCGGATCCCATGGTGCAAAAGCTAGCCAATGAGTTGCTAGCTATCAAGAAGCAGATGTCTCAATGTTTGTTTATTCCTTCCTAAAAGGATATTCTGAGGAGGACCTACCCAAATGCTTCTAACTATCCAAACCATGTTGCTAAAAATCAAAACCAAAATAGACTTCCCCCACCACAAGGAAAGCTCACACTGGAGGCGCCACCTGTAAATGTAGCAGTGGGTTTTTATGAATCCGAGCAAGATGATCTTCAACAACCAAAATATACTCAAGAAGATGGTGCTAATCTCTTCAAGGAGGAGGAAAAAGAGGTAGTTGGTGACTCTAATATCAAGTTTCTAAATTACAAAGAAGGGGCTGAACAAGAAGAAAATACATATTGTGAGTCTTATGCTATTTTCACCTGCTCACAAAATCAGTTGTACCATCATCGAGAGACTGATAAAGCTCAGTCAAAGGATGACCTAGGTTTGCTGATCATGATTTCCAAGAGGAGAACTCCTTTACTAGTTCAACCAAAGGACATAGTGGGAAACAAACAAGTAAGTATGCCAAATCCTCCTACTTCTACTTCTGTATCTAGATCCAGTGCACCAAATCCAAAACCTCAAGTTGAAAATCCCCCATCTTTAGCAAATCTGTACCAAAATTTTGATATTAGAGACCATGCTAAGAAGACTAAAATCCAAATGTCAGAGGTAGAGTATCTCCAAGCTAACCCTGAACAATTTGAAAGACTGGCCAAGTTTGTCAAAAGCAAAGGAGACCAATCTGGTCAAGATTCTTCCAAAAATGTACTCGTTACTCCTAAAACAAGGCCTACACAAAGAAACGTCATTGCAACTCCTTCATCTACTCCTGGGAAAATAAAGCCCTTCTATATTTCCTTACTTGTCAATGGTCATAAACTGAGTAATTACATCATTGATTCGGGTGCCTTTGATAATGTGATGCTTGCCAAAGTAGCTAATGCTTTGGGATTAACTTTGACAAAGACTTTTGGTAATTTTTTGTTTATGGCAACTAAGCAAGTGTCCCTCATAGCGAAAATCAAAGATGCTCAATTTGCATTTGTTTCTTTTCTTGAGAAGAGGATCAAAATGATTATTCTTGTAGCAGATGTCTTAGCTTCATATGGTATATTATTGGGGCAAAATTTTTGTAAGGATGTTGGTGGTGAGATCAACACTGATTGGTCAGAAGCTAGAATACCTATCAAAGGTGTCATTCAGAAACTTCATCTTGAAAGGGAAGCCAAGTACACTGTGACAGAATCTGAGGATCCAAAAGCTCAGATTCTTTTTGAATCTTCTAGTATGGGTACTTATTTCTTGACTACCGATGAGGTTTCAGAGTCCTCGGATGATGATTCAAGTGAAGGTTAGGTAACTGAAGATTCGTCCTCTTCAAGTGAAGAGATCATAAATTTTGAGACCACCAATGTAGGAAATTCAAATGATGTTTGGACTTTGGAATTCGATGGTAGTTGTTCTTCCACCAGATCTGGAGTGGGGGTAGTTCTCATATCCCCAGAAGGAAATATCTTTCCCTTTTCTTTCAAGTTGTAGTTTGACAACACTAAAAACACTGTTGAATATGAAGCTTTGTTGTTAGGAATGGATGTTGCACACAAGAAAGGAATAAAGAATCTTCATGTGCAAGGTGATGCCAAGCTAATTGTTTGTCAAGTAAGAAATCTATACCTGACAAAGAATGAAAGATTGAGGCATTACCACATTTATGTCTGGGATTGCATAGAAAAATTTAATGCCTTTAACATCTTTGTAGTTCTGAGGGAATACAATGACAGTGCAAGTTATGTGGTTGTATCAACTATTTTCATGGTTTCGCATAAGGATTTCAAGGGGAGTAAGTATACCATTGAGTTGGTTTTTTGACCGAGTGTTCCTGACAATTCCAATCATTGAAAAATCTTCAATGATGATAACCAAATAATCGCCTTTTTGGAGAAGGAAAAAAATTTCAATGAGTTGTACTTTGAAGTGAGTACATCAATTTTCCTCCTCGAGAATCTCTCTAAAGTGGATCAGGAAACTTGTGAAGAAGTACTATAGTTGAAAGGGAAAGAAGTTAAACATGAGATTCCTCTCAAGTCAGGATCCCTATCTCAGAAGCAAAAGCAAAGGCAGTACAACCTGAAAATCTCAGGTACCATTCTGGTTGAGATTCAAAAAATGTTGAATGCTAGAATTTTTTTTCCTATCCATCATTCCATGTGGTTAGCTAATATTGTTCCAATAAGAAAGAAGAATGGAGAAATCTACATTTGCATGGATTTTCATAATCTAAATCATTCATCACTGAAAGATAATTACCCACTGCTGGTAATGGATCAAGTTTTAGAAATGGTGACAGGTTTAGAAATGATGTCTATGTCAGACAGTTTCTCAGGATACAATCAAGTAGAAATAAGTGAAGAAGATCAGCACAAGACTGCCTTCACCACTCCATGGGGTACTTTTGCATAATGTAGAATGGCTTTCAGATTGATTAACACTAGTGCCACTTTTCAAAGGGTTATGGACCTTGCTTTCCATGATGAGATGGGTAAGTTTATTGTAGTTTACCTTGATGATTTGACTATCTTTTCTAAGAATCATCAAGATCATTGTCATCATTTGCGCCAAGTGCTAGAAAGGTGCTACCAGCATGCTATTTCACTCAATCCCAAGAAATCTAACTTTGAGGTTACAAAAGGTAAACTTATTGAGCACATCGTGTCTCAGAAAGGTACCAAGATTGATCTTGAGTGGGTCAAATCCATCTAGAGTCTTACCTTGCCTTCAAGAGAGCAGTACATTCTTCTTTGGGAAGGTAAATTTCTTGCAAATATGTGTTCTAGATTTTGCAAAGAAGGCTCGTCATATAATGTATATGATGAAGGGAAAATCTACTTTTAGTTGGAGTGCGGAAGGAAAAGTTTCTTTCCATGATATAAAAGAGGCAACTCCGCATGCTCTGGTCTTAGTCTGTCTAGACTACACCAAAGACTTTATCATGTACAACTATGCTTAAGAGCATACTCTATCAGCCATCCTAGTGCAATAGAATAAGGAAGGGATTGAATCTCTAATAGCCTTCATGAGTTGTCCTTTGAAGATTCATGACCTCAAATACTCACCAATGGAGAAACATGCTTATGTTGTGGTAAAAGTAGTTAAGCATTTTAGGTATTATGTTCTTAACTCTCATACTATTGCATTGGTGCCTGATTCAACGGTCAAGTCAATCTTGACTTAATAAGAATTTGGGAGTAAAAGAGGTAATTGGATTGCTAAGATCCAAGAGTACGATATGGAGATTGGGTCAACCAAGTTAGTTAATGGGAAAGGTTTATGTTAGTTGATTGATGACAACATACCAGAAGAGATATTTGATGATGAGGAAGTAAATACTAAGGGACTTCCCATAGTCCTATTCATGAGCACAACGGATGAGTGGTATTCAAACAATGCACATTTCCTCACATATAGAGAGTGTCCCAAACATTTTTCATATAAGGAGAAAAGGATAGTCAAACTCAAAGCTACAAATTTTGTTCTATGGGACCGTGGTTTGTACAAAAGGAGTATTGATGGGATTTTTCTACGATGTGTAGACAAGGCACAACAAGGTAAGTTGTTGGAATCTTTTCACAACTGAGCATGTAGAGGACATTTTTTAGCTCTAGTTACAACTCACAAAATTTTGAGAGCAAGGTACTACTAGCCCACACTTTTTAGGATGCATACAACTAGGTGCATAAGTATGAATTGTGCCAACACTTTGTGGGGAAACCCAAGTTGGTAGCTCTAGCCCTCAAGCCGGTACTAATTGAGGAACCCTTTCAGCAATGGGGTATTGATTTCATTGGTGCAGTGAATCCACAATCAAGTGCGGGACATAGTTATTTTCTCACAGCTACTGATTATTTCACCAAATGGGTGGAAGCCATTCCTGTAAAGCATGCTACTTCAGAAATGGTTTACAATTTCCTCAAAGAAAATATTATCTCAAGGTTTGGGGTGCCTAACAAGATAGTAGCAGATAATGCTACTTATTTTTCATCTCATGAGATAACAAAATTTTGTTTTGAGTATGAAATCATTCTTTCTCATTCTTCTGACTGTTATCCCTAAGGAAATGGTCAAGTTGAATCAAGCAATAAGAATCTAGTTACCATAATCAGGAAGTTGATTGATGAAAATTAGAGAACTTGGCACAAGGCATTGTATGATGCATTGTGGGTAGATCGTATCACCCCCAAATGGTCAATTGGTATGTCTCTATTTTAGCTCCTATATGGTTTGAATGCTAAGATACCTATCACATTGGAGTTGCATGCTCTGAAGTTGGCTAAGACAATTGAGGATGAAACTTTTGACAGTTCCATTGACAAGCATGTTATGATTCTTACTGAACTTAAGGAACAATGCGTGAAGGTGGTGGTGTTAGTTTTTCTTCTGAATCAGCATTAGGGTTTGCCAGTTCCTATGCACGTGCAGATTCAACCAACTAATACAGGAGGTTGCGTGAGCTCCTCCCCTTCACTTCTGGTTCTGCCGCACCAAGGGGGGTGTCCCTATAACTTTAAGATGTGACCTTGATTAGCTTAATGACAGAATGATTTAGCTTGACAGCAATAGGCAGAATACTCTCATGTATGGACCAAGATCTGCATGGTAGATCACAAGGTTGGCAACATTCTTGGACATATTTATCTGGTGGGTATGAGAGCATGCAGGGGGTTCCTAATCCTACTCCTACAACTAACAGGTTGAAGTGATGAAATGGGTGGACATAATGTCCTGGATGCAAGACAAGGGGTTTTGGCTCATAACTACTGACCCAAGAGCAGACTGGTACCTATCCATTGGGAAAGGAGTCAACTAGACGTATACAACAGATGGTTTGCAACTTTCACTCACGTTTCAGGGGGTTGGACTGATGTTTGCCTTACAAACATCACCCAAGGATGGGTGTTTAGCTGCCTCTACTTACAGATATCCCTGCTGACATGCAACCTTCCCCATGCTCAACCTAAAATAATTTAATCCACTCCTTGAATGGAAGTTAGAGATCAAACATGTGATACAGAAAACCATACCCTAGAACCTGAGAAACCCTTATCAACCAGATTTAGAAGGAGAATAACATGCAGCAAATGGAGACAAGCAGATAAACACATGCAATGAAGCATTTCTCATATAAAATCAACATTGAAACTGAACATATGTGCAAAATACATTCATGTTGCAACTCATAAACTCCAAAATGGGATAGAACAACCAGGGTCATGCCCTATCTTTCATTATTTACACAAAAATGCCCTAGGCCTTCAACAACCTTAAATTGAGCAACACAGCCCTACTTATACAGCAAGGAGGTGCTCAGCCTTAATCACCAGGCAAACTCAAAATTTGCCAGATACAACGCATCATCAAATTGGCGCTCAAACATTCAATGCTGTAGGTGGAAGAGGAGACAGGGAAAGGTCTCAAGCCTTGCACCACTGCCCATGGATGTACAACATTAATTAGGTACTAGATCTGTCCACGCCATCACCCATACCTCTGCAACAACCGCCATTAATGGCGTACCAACCCGCGGCCTTGGGAAATGCAGAATACTATGCATCGCAAACCTTTCCCGCCAAAATGTATCATCCTAATATTTCAAATTATGCAGGATCAAATTATCCCACATGCACCCCGCGGTGACCTCCTCATTACTTTATATACTGAGTCGTAAGCATATATGATGTCGGTGCCTTTGCTCCTGACGGCATCAACATAAAACCCCGTCATCATCCTCCTGCATGATATTCGGATGCACAAAATATCATCCTGACGTCAGCAAACCACCTGCTAAGCTCATCCCGATAATTCATATCACCCTGATATGAAATATCACCCTGCGGGAAAGCATATTTGGACCTCATCACCTGATATAAAATATCATCCTGATGACCAACCTTGCCTTCATGTGAAATATCGCCCGCATGATAATCGCCTTCATCGGCAAAACCTGATGCATCAGAGGAAGATCCTCCTGCTCTGCCGATACCATATGTCTAGCCGATGAAAATCCTGCTGACGTCACCGTCATATCCTGCTGACGTCACCAGCATATCTGCCTATCACGCACCTCCTCATATCCGGATGACGTCATCGTCATATTCACAACATCGGGGGATCTCCATAAAATGACTAATGTTAAAATATGACTCCCCGGACCTTGATGACGTCACCATCATATTCATACATCGGGGTGATATTCAGATATGAAAATATCACCCCCTCCTTCAGAAACATCATGATGCAGATAGGCAAAAAAGCAGATATCACCCTGACATAAGAATGACGTCAGTATCATCAGGGTGATAAAACAACGAACATGAAGTGATAAAACAAACATCAGGATGATCTTAACAAAGATCACCCAATGTTTAAATATGATGACCCCACGGAAGATCGGGTCATACTTAGGACTTTGCAGCAACATCATCAAGATGATCTTGCCTTAAGATCACCCGATGTTAAAATATCACCCCGGCGAAAGATCATGCAGGCAGAAAATATGATGACCCTCACAAGCAACATCAAGGTGATGACTGGAAACATGATGATGATGACCTCCTCGGAAGAAAAATGATGCTGATGCTGAAACATGCTGAGGAGGTCCATGGACTTAGAGATTTTTTTTTGGATTTTTTGGGAAGGTACTTGCATGCTTAAATGCTTGAAAACTGACTGCTCATGCAGGCACCAATAGTGGCTCTGTCTGGGGATGCATGCCTCTTGCAGGCATAGTGAGAACCACAGATCTCTGGGATGTAGACCAGTCCCTTATCCATTGGGCACAGAGTCAAACTTGCACCAACCTGCATCACCAAACACACTTGATGGCCTAAGGCCACCAAGAAAGGGAAACCCTGTATCTCCCCTTATCAAACACCTTGTTTTCATCTGCATTCATCGAGTCAAGCCTGGAGATACTGTCATGACCTACCCACAAACAAACCTTGTCATCTGCATATTCAACCCTCTGATTTAGCTTGTCACAGTCAACCCTATGCAAACAACCTTCAGCATCCAGCAACAAGTGAATGCAGTGTTCATCAAGCAATGCATATTCAAATGGTATGTAACACTTATCATCATCTGCATTAGCAGTATGCATTGCAAAGTGATCCCCTAGCTGCACTGAAAATAGGAAACACTTAGAGTCCACCACATAGCTGGGAAGATCAAGGCTCATTTCATCAGCTGGCCTATCAAAAGAAAATCTTTCAAATTCAGAATTGTGCACATCATGCACACAATCATTAGGTACATCATGCTGGAAAATATCAAGCTCTGGCACCTCTTTACAATCTGGAACATCTTTACAATCACTTACCTGATGTATGTTCGTTTCTCCTTCATCAAGATGAGAAACATAATCCAAGTCAAAAACAATGTTTAGATCCTCACCATACTCAAATGGATCCTCATCACCATATGTGTCAAAAATGGGTGATCTAGGTGTCTCAGCCTCATCATGGTATGCCATTGGTTCATGGGCAGCAGAACATGCATCTTCATCACCAATGAATTCATTTTGTGGAGGGGTATCAGCCTATATGGCATAAGCAAAACTACAATCAAATGAAGAACAATCATGCTCATCATTAGCACTTGTTTCAATCTCTGACTGCTCTTCATCATCTCCATGTGTCTGAAAAAGAAGGCATTGATTTACACATGGAACTGCTGCTCCGTTTGCTTATATCTTCTCTGTCTTGAGTACAATACTCACAGTCATCTCCACAAATCCATTCAAAAAGTTGCTCATTGCTATCCACAACCTCATTGTTGCTTTCATGGCTAGACACCACAACTTGATGATCAACCCATGACAATTCTAGTTTGTCACATAGAGGATCAAAAGGGCTGAGAAGAGGTTTAGCCTTCTGACTAGCAGACACAACAGGGCTACTACTATTCAACTGGGCCTGCCGAGCCTCTAAGAATATCAACCTATTTTTTATCTCTTCGATTCTTTTATTCAACATATCACCCCCTTCTTGACTGAGTATGGGATAATACATATTTGGATTCATAAAAATTTCACTCTTAGACATCCTTTGTCTGCCTAAGACCTAAGGCTTCCCCTGGCATCTAACTTATACAATAAACAATAAATATAAAGGGGAAGAAGCTAGGTACCTTTTCTCATCCAGATGTAGAAATATAAACATCTCTCATCACATAGCATACATCTACCTTTCATGTGCACTTAAATTTTTTGCAGAGTCGCCACCTCTCTAGAGAGGACAAAATTTACAACAGCTGAAAGCTCACCATATATTTTTCTGAGTTCATTCCACCAGCAGAGCAGAACTTCACCAGAGACTGCAGGATATCACCTTTTTAAATCAACATCCCCAGCGGAGTCGCTATTTTGTTGGTTTTTGCTTCTGAATCAACATTAGGGTTTGCCAGTTCCTATGCACGTGCAGATTCAACCAACTAATACAGGAGGTTGCGTGAGCTCCTCCCCTTCACTTCTAGTTTTGCCGCACCAAGGGGGGTGTCCCTATAACTTTAAGATGTGACCTTGATTAGCTCAATGACAGAATGATTTAGCTTGACAGCAACAGGCAGAATACTCTCATGTATGGACCAAGATCTGCATGGTAGATCACAAGGTTGGCAACATTCTTGGACATATTTGTCTGGTGGGTATGAGAGCATGCAGGGGGTTCCTAATCCTACTCCTACAACTAATAGGTTGAAGTGATGAAATGGGTGGACATAATGTCCTGGATGCAAGACAAGGGGTTTTGGCTCATAACTACTGACCCAAGAGCAGACTAGTGCCTATCCATTGGGCAAGGAGTCAACTAGATGTATACAACAGATGGTTTGCAACTTTCACTCAAGTTTCAGGGGGTTGGACTGATGCTTTCCTTACAAACATCACCCAAGGATGGGTGTTTAGCTGCCTCTACTTACAGATATCCCTGCTGACATGCAACCTTCCCCATGCTCAACCTAAAACAATTTAATCCACTCCTTGAATGGAAGTTAGAGATCAAATATGTGATACAGAAAACCATACCTTAGAACCTGAGAAACCCTTAGCAACCAGATTTAGAAGAAGGAGAATAACATGCAGCAAATGGAGACAAGCAGATAAACACATGCAATGAAGCATTTCTCATATAAAATCAACATTGTAACTGAACATATGTGCAAAATACATTCATGTTGTAACTCATAAACTCCAAAATGGGATAGAACAACTAGGGTCATGCCCTGTCTTTCGTTATTTACACAAAAATGCCCCAGGCCTTCAACAACCTTAAATTGAGCAACACAACCCTACTTATATAGCAAGGAGGTGCTCAGCCTTAATCACCAGGCAAACTCAAAATTTGCCAGATACAACGCATCATCAGATTGGCACTCAAACATTCAATGCAACAGGTGGAAGAGGAGATAGGGAAAGGTCTCGAGCCTTGCGCCGCCGCCCGTGGATGTACAACTTCAATCAGGTACTCGATCCGTCCACGCCATCGCCCATACCTCTGCAACAACCGCCATTAATGGCGTACCAACCCGTGGCCTTGGGAAATGCAGAATACTGTGCATCGCAAACCTTTCCCGCCAAAATGTATCATCCTGATATTTCAAATTATGCAGGATCAAATTATCCCACATGCACCCCGCGGCGACCTCCTCATTACTTTATATACTGAGTCGTAAGCATATATGATGTCGGTGCTTTTGCTCCCGACGACATCAGCATAAAACCCCGTCATCATCCTCCTGCATGATATCTGGATGCACAAAATATCATCCTGACGTCAGCAAACCACCTGCTGAGCTCATCCCGATAATTCATATCACCCTGATATGAAATATCACCCTGCAGAAAACATCACCTTGCGGGAAAGCATATCTAGACCTCATCACTTGATATAAAATATCATCCTGATGACCAACCTTGTCTTCATGTGAAATATCGCCCGCATGATAATTGCCTTCATCGGCAAAACCTGATGCATCAGAGGAAGATCCTCCTGCTCTGCTGATACCATATATCTAGCTGATGAAAATCCTGATGATGTCACCGTCATATCCTGCTGACGTCATCAGCATATCTACCTATTGCGTACCTCCTTATATCTAGATGACGTCATCGTCATAATCGCAACATCGGGGGATCTCCATAAAATGACTGATGTTAAAATATAACCCCCCAGACCTTGATGACGTCACCATCATATTCATACATTGGGGTGATATTCAGAAATGAAAATATTACCCCTCCTTCAGAAACATCATGATGCAGACAGGCAGAAAAGCAAATATCACCCTGACATAAGAATGACGTCAGCATCATCAGGGTGATAAAACAACGAACATGAAGCGATAAAACAACATCAGGATGATCTTAACAAAGATCACCTGATGTTCAAATATGATGACCCCACGGAAGATTGGGTCATACTTAGGACTTTGCAACAACATCATCAGGATGATCTTGCCTTAAGATCACCTGATGTTAAAATATCACCCTGATGAAAGATCATGCAGGCAGAAAATATGATGACCCTCACAAGCAACATCAGGGTGATGACTAGAAACATGATGACGATGACCTCCTCGGAAGAAAAATGATGCTGATGCTAAAACATGCTGAGGAGGTCCATGGACTTAGAGCTTTTTTTTTGGATTTTTTGGGAAGGTACCTACATGCTTAAATGCTTGAAAACTGACTGCTCATGCAGGCACCAACAGGTGGATCGCATTGCAGAGCATGAAATTCAAGTGAAGAAGAACATTGACAAGAAAGAAAAGTCCTAGATTTTCCAAATTAAAGATCAAGTTCTGTTATGGGACAAGAGAAGAGAGCTGAAAGGGACGCATGGAAAATTTGATTCTTTGTGGAGAGGTCCTTTCATGATTCACCAGTTCTATGGTGAAAATAGTTTTCTTCTAGAGTATCAAGATGGAACACCTTTTCTATTGCCTCACAGTGGACAACATATGAAGTTGTTCACTCAGTAAAGTGACAGATAAGTTTGTACAATTTGTATATTTTTGTGGTATTTTAGTTTTTGTTGTTTTGTGTTGTATTTGTCCACCTGACTCTATAGCCCAATGGTTGGATGAAGGCACTTAGAGTTATGGGATTCTTTTCCATTCGATCATTTCAAAGGATGATTGAAGGAAGCTCCCCAGTTAGAGCCAGTTGTTATCTTCAAATTTTGCTTGCTTAATTCATGGGATAACCCCTATGAAACTTATTGTTTTATAGCCCACATCCTCTAAGCATGCAAATTGAGACGAATTTTAAATCATCTCAAGCATGGTTTGACCCCTCAAGAAATTTTTTCATTTTGGGTCACCATTTGTATTTTAAAATTTTACAAATGTGTGTTTTTAAGAGTTAGTTTTATTTCCCTTGGTGCAAAAGTGTAGAAATTCTACACTTGGGCATTTTTATGTGAAGTAAGTGTAGTTGAGGAAAATTTCTCTGTAACTATACCTATCATGTAGTTGTGGAGAAATTCTCCTCAACTATAACCCCTATATCACATGTTTGGCCATTAATAGCCATTAATGGTGGGA
Organism: Cunninghamia lanceolata; assembly: GCA_027924645.1. Classification (NCBI taxonomy): domain Eukaryota; kingdom Viridiplantae; phylum Streptophyta; class Pinopsida; order Cupressales; family Cupressaceae; genus Cunninghamia; species Cunninghamia lanceolata. The sequence goes on from BSBN01000137.1 coordinate 170,081, forward strand.
TTTAAAATATCTTTTAATCCCTATTTCATTTTGTTTTTACTTTTAGTCTTTCATCTTTTTACCTTGTTGTTGCATTGCCAGTTAACTTTGTGTGCCCTTCGTGTTTGATCCCTTTCTCATAGTTTTTCACCTTCGGATCTTCGACTCATAGACTCGCAAGTATGTCACCATTTATCTTAGTTATCTTTTCTGTGGTTTCTTTATCTATATTTTAAATGTTGTTCTCTGTGTTTTTTGGAAATCCTAAAATTTGGTTTTCAATCTCAGTTTATAGTTTTTCTTTTGTTTCGTGTTTATGCTTGGTTATTTTCTTCTTAGTCATTTTGAACTGTTGGCCCCTTGCTAAACTCTAGTTTTCATTACTTGTGTTTTTTGTCGACGGTTTAACCACTCAACAATGTTGTTTGGAGTTTTATCTCTGAACAACATGATCTTAAGATCAAATGTTGTTTGGAGATAAAACTCTGAACAACATTGTTTTTTTTCACTATCCTTTCCATGGTCTTGTGTGGGATTTATTCTCCGCACAAGACCCCGTGTTGGGTGTTGTGCGGAGAATAAACCCTGCACAACACAATTCATAACATCGTTCCATCAAAACCTTTAATACAAAGGTGTTGTGTAGATTTTATCCTCTGCACAACACCCTTGGTTATTAAGGTGTTGTGAGGAGAATAAAACCTGCATAACACTCGACTGGCCCTTTATACCTTGCATTACTTTGTAATACAAAGTGTCATGCGAAATTTTTTCTCCGCACAACACTTATATTTCAAAGTGTTGTGCAGAGAAAAAACCTGCACAATACCCTACATATCCACCGAAATGTTGTGTTCTGGTGTACTTCAAAGAATTTTTCTCCAAAGTGCACCACAACGACCTACCCTTAGTGCACTTCAAAGAATTTTCTCCAAAGTGCACCTCCTTGTATTTTTGATCTACAAGCAATGCAGTTCAGAGATTTTTCTCCAAACTACACCCAAGGGAACTACTAGGTGTAAAAGTGGAGAATATTTCCCACTTTACACTAAACACCGTCTGAAGTGTGAAAGTGTAGATTGTTTCCACAACTGCATGAAGCTAAATTTTTGGAAATTTTTCTAACTCTAGAAAGATTTCTTGCAATCTACTGCTAAATGTTTGAGTCTTATCTAAAGAATGAAAACATGAAGTACAAGTATCAAGGTGTCTTCCCAATGACCTCTGTGGAGTCCAACATAGATGATATCAAGGATACGAAAATTCGGCATGTTGACATGTCATAATTTCTAGAGAGGGTAAATAAGCAACCTGTTCCTGCACACATGAAATGTATCCTCAATAGTGATATTCATTTGGTTTCCACTTTCCTAGTATCTTCTCAGAATCTGGAGTTTGTATTGGCAATGGCAATGAAAATTGATAAGGACAATAGAAGCATATAAGATGCAGAGGGGAAAGTTATAATAAAGTTGAATGAAGAATTCTTTGACAAAGTTTTAATGTGTCCAGATATTGATGACTATGCTGATCTCATAGTAGAAAAGGCATAGGATCACTATGATACGCATTCAGATAAGTCTAGGAAAATCATCAATACCCAGTGGCTTAAGACTGCTAGGCCTACAATTGCAAGGTGGCCCAAGACCGCTTACTAGAGTGAATTCATTTAGGAGGTAGGTGATCTCATAACACTCCTAAGCAGAGTTAAAGGTCTTCCAACATCCAACACTTTTCAAGAGTGGATGTATCAGTATATTTATGTCATCAGGAAAGGTAATCAAAAGATATGGTGGGGACAACAAATTAGTGACTCAATCTATGAATAATTGTCTAGGGTGTCTACATTACTGAAGTTCTATATGACTTCATATTTGGTGTATGCTACTATTTCCATGATGCATTTTCCTAGTCTCACTTCAGAAGGTGATAGGAGAAATATTCCTGTGTATGAATACTACCCCCAATTGAAATTGAAGGAAAGCATCAAACATTTCAGGAGGGTAAATGATGCATTTTTCTATAATTATATTTGTATGTTTGAAAAGGAACTTGAGAAGAAAAGAGTCTTTGATGAGACTTGGGAAAAAGTCAAAAAGTTTGGATGTATATTTCTGCAATTTCCCACTTTCACCTATATCAGAGTTGGTTTCTTCAATAGGCAGCCATATATGCTACCAAGGTATCCAGGTGATAAGTTGGTTTTGATGGAGTTGTGCAGACAAATTGTAGATGTGCATAACAAGCAAGTAGGAGCTCATAGAGTTGGATTTAAATTTCAAGTTTAAATTGGTAGGTATTCCATTTCCATGACTTCAAAGGCCAAGGCAATGGAGACAGAAATGCAATGGGTGACTTTGAAAAGGTATAAGAAAAGGCATGACTTTGATTACCAAGGAATGAAGGATAACTTGAAAGGTAATTATACTCATTTTCATAAGATCAAAGATGTACGGGTAGAATGGGGAGGTGATGAAGATGTCAAGAAGCTAGACTTCAGTTGGCTTACCTTGGAACAAGTTAGAAATTTTGGTATGGCTAATATCCTAGAGGATATGAAAGATGAAAATGACATAGTGGGTGATGCATATGCAAGAAATAAGATTGTTGACCCTCCTCTTCCACCAATTTAGTGGTTACAAAAGGAGATGACTTTAGTAAGAGAGAGGTTCCAACCCATTCTTGCAAATACAAATGTTTGGCTGTAGAAGACAGGGATAAAGATAAAGCCCTTCAAAATAGGCTTAGAAGAAGAATAGACTGAAGGACCTACTAGTAAGAGGGAAGAGTTGAGAATGATAAACAAGTAAGATACTCCTAGAACCAATAAGAAGCCAAGGTATATCTTCAAGACAAAGGGAGATAAAGGCAAGAGGAAAGAAAAAGAGGGAACATCTAATGAGAAATAGCTTGAAGACTTTGTGCTGCAAGTTGTTATCTTTGATCTATTTATCTCATCTTGGTGTATAAGTGAAGAATTTAGGCTACACCTTACTTCAAATCATTTTATTTTTAGTTGGTGAAAGAAGCAACAAAAAACTTTGTGCTTCCGTGGGTTTGTGGTAATTCATAGTTCCTTGCATAAGTAGTAGTTTTGTTGAAATCATTATCATAAAGTGTAAACATATATTCTAAAAAAAGAGAATATGATGGAATGGAATCACCCCAAATATAGTTCTTAGTGTAAATAAGTTTTATCAGTTATTAGTTTGTAATAGTTTGCAATTAGAGGGAGCCTTCCCTTGCTGAGAGGAGAGATTTATCTCATCACACTAAGGTTGATATAACCATTTTGACTTCAGTGAGTTGATGACAAAATATTCACCCAACAAGTTGAGTATATGTCATATACTCAATCCTATTTTGGAGGAGATTGAACTTTTGAATTTGTGTTCTAGTAACAAGTTGAGGCTACACACAATGGTGTTTCTCTATGAGCTTATTGTGTCATCTTAGCCTGGTGTTCTTAGCTTTCATTCTCGTGAATGATGGAGGATGAGATAGTTGTGGTTGAGATGGTGGTCACTTAGTGGATGTTGTAGATGCTTCATTGAAGGTTGTAAGTGCATAATAGAGTTAATTGGTGTAATATGCTTATGGTCATGGTAGATAGTTTAGAGATTTGTTCAAGTTTTTATTTTGCTCTTGCAAGGTATATGACAAATGAGAGAATGTTGGTATTAGGTGTGTCATATACCTCAAGCACTTGTACTAACATTAAATTATTTAATTAATTTGTAATATTTTATGTGGCCTCATGAAAAGGTCATCCCACTTTGACTTGGCCATTATGCTAGGTGTGTAGAAATTTATAAGAGTGTCTATGTCATGTAAGGTGTGTAAGAGCATCTATGACATTGTAAGATGTGTAAGAGATCCTATGATGTGTGTAAGATCATGTAAGAGGGGGGTTACGTAGTGGACTTGTAAGAGTATCTTCCATTATTAGTGGGTGTAAGATATAAATATTTTTTCATGGGGGAGTGCTTGGGAATTACATATGTCAACTTAAAAGGTGTATGTTAAAGATGCTTGTGGGGGAGTTTCATTATAATTTTGGAGACCACTCTCTTGGAGTGGGTCATGAAAATTATTACCATCATATTTTCAGACCTTGTTTGGGCCCATGGTATTATTGTTTGGTGACTTTTTGGATCTCCTTAAGTCCATATATTGAGGGCTTGAGATGGGGGGATAATGTATTGTCTCATGTAGGGTTATGCCACCATTTTTTATTTAGTATTGAATAATGTTGATCCCCCTTTTTCCTCATAGAGAATCGGACTCTAAGAAAGTATTGTAACCATTGGTTGTTGTTGAATGATACATTAGATGTGATTTCAAGGATGGGATTTTCATGAAAGTGTGTTCTCATGGTATATTTGTTTCACACTTGTTTTTTTGATTGCTTCTATTCTTATTCTCTCATTCTTTCCTTTCTAAGTGTTATTTATATGCCAAAATGCTATTGAAAGTTTTGTAGGTTGATTTCTATAATTTTCTCCACATATGATTGATGTGGAAAAAGGTAATCAGGTTTGGTAGTTGAGCTCTATTTTGAGTTTATTTTCTAAGGTGTTTATGGGCATATTTCATTTATTTTAGGACTCATTTAGTCTATTTCCTAAACCTTTTTTTTATGTTCACTAGATTGACAAATTTTGTATTTTTCTATTTCTAATCAAATTATGTATTTTTTCTAAAACTATGTTTATTTCGATGCTACTACAATCATGGTAGCATCCTAATTTAAAAAAAAAACATCCTATGTATTTTTAAACTCTCTTTGTATTTTTCTAGCCAAAGCCCTATTGACTGCATTGCTTTTCCATGTTTTTTTGCCATTGTGATGCATGGGCATCTTCTTTATTTTCTAAATTTTGTGTTAGCAGGTGATTTTTGGGTTCGATGTGTAGGGTTAGATGACAGGATGCAGGTGAAGGAAGTTCCTATTGCCAAAGCGAAATGAACATTAATAGTTAATTATTAACCTTTAGAGGATCAAATAAGTTGTGGAATTGGTAATAGATGCAAGAATCTGTTGCATTGAACAAGCTTGGGGAAACGGTCAGCAAAGGTGGTGTTGGTTCGATGAGGAAGAGAAAATGATAATAGTTGGATAGGCATTGCCAAGGGTGGTTCGATAGCTAATTTGGGAAGTGCTGGCAGGTGACATGTAACGTTTAGCTAAGGACAGAGTAGTTAGAAGGTAGGGGAGCAACAACATCTTGATAACAGTCACAAAAAGGAGGAATGATTCTCTCTGTAGAGGAGTGGCACTTATGGGAAGAGGAGACAGACAAACGATTACAATAACTGACCATTGGCAAGAACAGAATAGATATGAAAGGTGCGTTGAATGCATAAAAGGAGAGTGAGCAGGTATGAGAAAAGGGAGAGAATGACCAAAGAAAGGAAGGCTGAGATACTAGAAGAAAAAGGTCGATTGCAAAACGCCAATAAAAAGCAGAGGCCGTCGGAGGTGAACTGGAGGGGGGAAGAGAAGCTTGATGAAAAGGAAGGGGGTCAATTTAGAGGAGTTCGTTGGGAACTGAATAGGGAGAAAGGTCGATCAATGAGGCCAGTTGGTGAGAGACAGCATAGAAGAGAGATGACTGATTGAAGCAGGCCAACAATGTTGCAGAATAGAAAAGAAAGGCTAGCAAGGAGGCAGAGAGGTCGATGGAGAGGAGAGAAAGGATGAGCAAGGAAGCTAAAACAAGAGAGATTGAATGAAGGAGGCTAGTTGATAGAGAGGTCGAAAGTTAAAGGTTGTAGATTGAAGGCTGAAGTATAGAGGCCAGCCGAAGTATAGAGGCCAACAGACAGAGAGAGAGAGAGAGAGAGAGAGAGAGAGAGAGAGAGAGAGAGAGAGAGAGAGATTTCAAGGAAGGCAGAGAGGGACGAATCAATTGTCCAAGAACAAGGAAATGGATTCCCTTGGGAATCGACTATTTTGTAATCAGTTTGGTTTGAACAATGAATAAATAATTATTTTGTTTTGTGTGGTTATTCTCGTCTTTGAGTTAGTTTCAAATTGGGTTTTCTATAATTGATTTAAAATCTGAAAATACTCTATTACAGAGTTGTCTAGGTTATAGTACTGGTCCCTATCACTTTAATGACAGAAGGTCTATAGAAGTTTGTTTAATATGCAGAGACAAGGTTCTTAGTTGGTGGAATGCATGGATGGAAGGAGCATGTTTATAGATGAATGTTATCATATTGGTATCAAAGCGCAAAAGATATTGAGTGCTGAGTAGATCACTGAAGTGAGGCAACTTAGCCAGGAAAACATGAAGAAGCAAAGTACCAATTTTGAAAGAGAGCTCGCAGCATTAAGAAAAGATTTGGCACAATACCTAATTGCAAGGCAGCAAAGGTTGGAGGAAGAAAGTCAATAATATTTTTGGGTCTAGCCAATGAAAAAAAAAAAGTAAAATGGTTTGTAAAGAGGATTGTGGAGGAAAGAAAAAGGCAAAGCATGAATGCCTTGAAAAGAATAGATGAGAATGGAAAGGGTACCCACAAAAGTTGGGATAGCGGAGAGTTGCCTCTAGATCAACATGGACTGAAAGAACCTGTTGAAGTTCTCATAGTGGAAGACTTAAAGGAAAGGCAAAAAGAAGCAGTGCCACAAACAACACTTGTAGAAGAGAGGAATGAAGAGACGAGAGTGTCCCTAAGGGAGGCACTTATGAGGACATATTGGTCCTTTGTTTTATTTGCTAATGTTGTGTTTGAATGTGTGTATACAGTTATGATGAAGGTCAAGAATGAGACCTTGAAGATAATGAAAGATGAGGCAAGAATAGCCCCTGAAGAAAGAGTAGAACATGTGAATGAGAAGTGTTTGGTTGCAGTAGAATGTATAAAAGAGTTTGCAGCAGAGATACATTGTAAAGTGCCTGAAAATGAAGAGGAGCATGAAGCTAAGGATCTCTGATTAGAAGATGAAGATAAGAAGACAACCCCTAAATTCTACGATGCCTTAGAAGAAGTTGTAGATGCAGTACAAGTTGCTCATGTAGAAGAAGAGATGGAAATCGAAGAAGCCAATGAAGAGAATAAATCAGGGTAGTAGGTAAGGAAAGGTTGCAATACTGATTTTTGTTCTATAAATGAAGATTGTAATGTTAGTTTTAATCATGTGCATAGAAGTGTGAATATAGAGGAACACGTTTGTGAGAAGAGAAAATGGGTGGATCATGGGTACATAGTCCCAAGTTGGCAAAAGAGAAAGATGGATGAAGAGCAGTAGTTGGAATATAGGAAGAATGTTGTTTTTGATTATGTTTATGATGACAAGCCAATGCAAAGATGAGGGCTATGTAGATGAACAAGCGACAATCAAATTTGAAGGTAAAGTGGCCAGCACGAAGGCCTAGAGAAGATATTGCAAGGCAAAAGGCAAGAAGCACAAGTGCAGTAATGAAAGTGGATCAACCCAGAGGTGTGGCAAACAAAGTTTGGAGAGCAAAGAGTATGGCAATAGGGAAGACAAGGGGAGCTACAATAAATGATGTTAATAAAAGAGTGGAGGTTGTACAGGAAGATGTTGGCAAAGAGTTTGTGAAGGAACTTGATGAGAAGAAAATGGAGGCACTAGAGTGGCAGCAGTTGAAAAAGGACACATATGTTATGAAAGGTAAACAAGCTGAGTTAATTAATGATATTTTTGATTTTGTTGAAAAATATAGGGAGGAGTTAAGTAAAGTTGCAGAAGGGCAATCTAAGTTTGATGATGGTTATGAGGCTTTGAATGAAATTTATAAAGAAGAAACCAAGGTTGAGGAATTGGATAGCGATAGTGAAATGAATGAGTATGAGATGCAAATGTGGAGGATTATGGATGAGAAAGAGATGAGGAGGAGTAAATATTAGAAGAAGAAAGAAGGTAAGCAAAGGTAGTGCAGCAAGAAGCATGCCAGAGAAGAGGAAAGGTTTATTGGTAAAGTTGAACTTGAAAAGATGACAACAGTGGTATATGTTGCCAAACATGAAGATGTAGATTTGGATAAGAGCACAACTACAGATGAAGAAGATGATGGTGGAGCAACCATAGTTCTAGAGGAAGAAGGCAAACATAAGGAGAACGAAGATTATGCAACAATAGTGTTAGAAGGAGGATCAACAACTGCAGACATTGAAGAGGATTTGTGGAGAAAATTGGCAGCCATTGAGCAAGATTGGAATAAAAAGATTGAAGATTTGAAGATGATTGTGATAGACGATGAATCTGAAAACAATTTGGCGCAGTAGGTGGCTAGGGAAGAAGAATGGTTGGAAGAGATGACAAATAAGCCTGTTGTGTATGGTAATGTTGAAAACATAGAATATTTTCCAATTGTTTATAATGTGTACAAAGATGAAAGGTGGATAGAAATGGGAGAAGATAGTCTCATGAGGGCAACCCACAATGTTGCACAAAAATGTTGGAAGGATGTTGTTTATGGGCCACAAAGAATGTGGAAGAAGAGGAAGAAAAGGTAATTAAGTTTGTAGAAGAAACACATGTGTAGGAGCACATGATCCTTGTCCCCTAGGGAGTCTGATGTAGGGGCATCTTCTTTATTTTCTAAAATTTGTGTTAGCAGGTGATTTTTGGGTTCGATGTGTAGGGTTGGATGACAGGATGCAGGTGAAGGAAGTTCCTATCGCCAAAGCAACAAGAACATTAATAGTTAATTATTAACCTTTAGAAGATTGAATAAGTTGTGGAACTGGTAACAGCTGCAAGGATTGGTTGCATTGAACAAGCTTGGGGAAATGGTTAGCAAAGGTGGTGTTGGTTCGATGAGGAAGAGAAAATGATAATAGTTGGATAGGCATTGCCAAGGGTGGTTCGATAGCTAATTTGGGAAGTTCTAGCAGGTGACATGTAATGTTCAGCTGAGGATAGAGCAGTTAGAAGGCAGGGGAGCAACAACATCTTGATAACAGTCGCAGAAAGGAGGATGAATGATTCTCTTTGCAAAGGAGTGGTGGTTATGGGAAGAGGAGACATGCAAATGATTACAATAACTGACCATTGGTAGGAACATAATAGATAGGAAAGGTCTATCGAATGCATAAAAGGAGAGTGAGCAGGTATGAGAAAAGGGAGAGAACGACCGAAGAAAGGAAGGCCGAGATACCAGAAGAAAAAGGTTGATTGCAGAACTCCAATAAAAAGTAGAGGCCGTCAAAGGTGAACTGGAGGGGGGAAGAGAAGGCTAATAAAAAGGAAGGGGGTTGATTTGGAGGAGTTCGTTGGGAACCGAATATGGAGAAAGTTCGATCAATAAGGCTAGTTGGTGAGAGACCGCATAGAAGAGAGATGACCAATTGAAGCAGGCCAAAAATGTTGCAGAATAGAAAAGAAAGGCCAGCAAGGCAAAAGAGAGGTCAATGGAAAGGAGAGAAAGGACGAGCAAGGAAGTTGAAATGAGATAGGTTGAATGAAGGAGGCCAGTCAGCAGAGAGAGGTCAAAAGTTAAAGGTTGTAGATTGAAGGTCAAAGTATAGAGGCCGACAGAGAGAGATTTTAAGGAAGGCAGAGAGGGACAAATCAATTGTCCAAGAACAAGGAAATGGATTTCCTTGGGAATTGACTATTTTGTAATCAGTTTGGTTTGAACAATGAATAAATAATTATTTTGTTTTGTGTGGTTATTCCGTCTCTGAGTTAGTTTCAAATTGGGTTTTTTGTCATTGATTTAAAATCTAAAAATACTCTATTACAGAGTTGTCTAGGTTATAGTACTAGTCCCTGTCACTTTAATGACAGAAGGTCTGTATAAGTTTGTTTAATATGCAGAGACAAGGTTCTCAGTTGGTGGAATGCATGGATGGAAGGAGCATGTTTATGGATGCATGCTATCACATTGGCTTCCTTTTTTATCTATAAAATAAACTTTTGTGGCAACATTTTCCTCCCTTAATCATTCCTTTTATTTCTCTTTTTCATTCTTTTTTAATTCTTAGCCATTCTTCTATTCTCTCAACTACTAGTTTCTTCAAGTTTTCTACCATTTTGCATGCTCTTATGCTCTCTTGTTGAAGAAATACATTGTTATAAATATCTATTTTGACCTCTCTCCATTGCAAAAGCTCTCTACGAAACTCTATGAATTTTTGGGTTTTTTATATATTTCCTTTATTATTGCAATAAATTGATTGATTCCCATTTGAGTTTTTCATTCTTATCAATCTAACAAGTTTATTTGTAAGGTTTGGTAAAGAATATCTTTCTTTGTTACTCTCTTCCATCTCTTCTTTAGGAGAGAACTCTATTTCTATGATATTCACATTCCTTCAAAAAATTGGAAAAATATTGTGGGAAGTTGCTCTTCTTTTCTTCTTAATTTGGAAAAGTGTTGGGGGTAGTTTCTTCTCCTTTCTTCTTTGAGCGAGCTCCTCTCCTTTTCCCTTCTTCTTCTCTTTTTCCATTGAGAAAGAGTTAATGGTGTTGATGCTTTTGCCTCTTCTTAGTGAGCTCCTTGTTTTTCCTTTCTCTTCTTCTTATCTTATTTCCCAAAGGATATTTCCCTTTGAGTCAAACTTGATTCGGGGAGATTATCTTTTGTGGACTGTCTCATTTTTCCTCTAAAATTAACAAAAACTATTGGAAGATCTCCTCTTTAGTCCTCCTTTGATTCAAGGGATCTTCTCATTTTGTTCTCTAATTTCATTCTTCACACTTAGCATAAAAGTTTCTTTGATAAGCTTGTTAAGCTATTTTCATCTATCTTTGTCTTCCTATTTTTGGCACGCAAAGTGGATTGTTCATCTCCTTTTGGCCTACACAATTTAGCATAGTGCATAGATCTCATAGATATATTTATTACTAGTTTACACAATATTTTTCTTATCCTAACCCTAGTCCCAAATCTATGTTTGCACACAAATACATTGATATCCCATGGAGGTCATAAGACCAGAATAGGGGTCTGAACATTTTGATAGGCTCTTATGCACTCGCCCCCTTTCCTCCTTTGGCTCAAATGTAGGTTTAACATTTTGGTCACTCCAAAGTAGCAAAATCTCTCCTAGTGACACATGGTTTGCTTTAATTATTATTGTTTATATTCCTTCAAGTTAATTTATCCTCAATCAATTTATTTGTGTGTATACCATGTGCTTTGATCATACTTAAATGTCTTTTTTGGGTTACACTTTTTGGCCAAACTTGACATTGAAATCAACATTTTGAACTAAATCTTCACTTTTTGACACCTATAGCCACTAAACCGTTAGGAATTTGAAGATGATGCGAACTAGTGATTTGTGATATTTTGTTTGTAGATTCTAAATATATATATATATATATATATATATATATATATATATATATATATATTAAAAAAATTAGAGTTAAATTGTAAAAAAATATGCATCTCCTTTGATAACTAGTTTTTAATAGTAAACAATTTTTTAAAAAAGTGATGTGTATTCCGTAGCACATAACTTCTTTTCTACAAAAGATAAAATTCTTATTCTTTTGAATTTAGATTGGTAACGCCGATATATAGGGCATGCATTCAGTTTCATAATGTTTTGTTGAATAGTTTTTTTTAATTAAGCTTTGAAGTCAAACCAATTATAATTTAGACATAGGTGTGTTCTGTAAAGCATAACTTTTTATGCATGTATCGAAATCCAATTTTTCTTTTTTTTGTTGAAACAAGGACATCAATACCTAGGACATAGATATTTTTCAAAAAAAAAAATCACTAATTTACTAATTTTCCATGTGTGTAGAACAGAGAACTTGATTGATGCAGAGGCATCCACACTATAACCTTCACATATAGCATGGATGTCTGCAGACCAACCTCATCATCATCATCTTCGCCATCATCATCATGTTTCCTAAAACCACCAACAACATCATCATATTTCGCGTTACACAGTCAGCATCATCATATTTCGGACGATCACAATCATCCTCCTGCCAACTACTGTTCACCTCCTCCGTCTTCCGCCTAACATCATCATGATATTCAGCGGGTGCAAACATCCTCCGGTTGCACTGTTCATCGGGCTCCAAACACTAACAGCGGCATCATCATGATACGCGACACCTCCTTCGTCAGCAGGATAACCAATATCCGGTTGCCCCAAAGATCCTGATGACGACCACCTTCAGCAGCTTACCTTCGATGCTCCGCTAGCCGACGACACAAGCAACAGCATCATGATCTGCTTTATCCAGTTCTCTCGAAACCTCCTGATGATGCTAATACAACCTTCTGCCGATACCCAAGCACTTAACGACGGCAGGTTAAACTCGCATAGGGGGGATATCTCAATATCCTAATGACGATGACGTCATATCCTGATGACGATGATGTCACCCAATATCCTGATGACCTCTTCAACACTTAGTCAAAAAAACAAACTTTCTCTCCCGCATCTACTCGCGATATGCGGATGATTGGCACTCCCGATAGATGATCCTGATGCCGATACGCTCTTCCTCGGCTCCTCCTCCAGATGATGATCACCCCGACGCACTTGCACTTCATGCAATCGAAAGCATCATGCTCTCCTCCACTTATCCGGATGACGATGTCCGAACTGACTGCAGGATATTCACCAAGATATCCTGATGATGCCGTCTTTACGAACTTCTTCACTTAGTGAAATTTCACTTCGCCGATCTTCCTGGGATGACCCGATCCAACCTCAGGGTGATCTTCCAACGCAAACTTATCAACTTGACCTAGCACATGCCCATGCTAGGGTCTTCAACATCTTTCAGCCACGATCCTGCACACCTGCATGCGAACAAACAAACTACAACCTACCCTACTGTACATTACCATTCCACCGATCAGATGAGTCAACCGGTGGAATGGATCAGTGAATCCATGAAACCACTCAAACCAGCAGATCGATTACACTAAGGAGATCAAACAGAAAATGAAACAGGATCTTTATTGATTTCAAAGATGCACTACAATATGATGTTCCTCACACAGCACACTCGAACTCCTCTACTTAATGCAACACTATACTGCCGATCGATGATCTCTACAATTAACCGATCTCAAGCTTATAAAGATTTATCTACGAGTACTACTGACCCGACTCCAAGCGGCTGGGAACTCTCCAGGTGGCTGGGAGATCCAACCGATCATACATCATGACAGCTGTTATAACCAACTAACTAAAAATAGTAAAAGCCTGGTCAGCATGATCTTATCATGATCAGCATGACCTTATTACATGCATTTGGTCTTAACAGACCTTCTTGGAAACACAAACAAGACCTAAACTACTAACTGCCTCATGAAGGCCAGCTGTCAGGTAGGTGCCTCTGCACCATACTCCCCAAAAGAAAAGAACTCATGTCCCATGAGTTTAGTATGTGGAAGTCTTCCACCTTTACACTTTGCTTTGTCAATAGTCTGACCTGCTCCAGCTTTATCTGCTGCTGACTCTTGGCTGCTCCAAGACTTCTGCACTGTAACTTGCTTTCTGGCAAGTAAATCCTCATGCCTGTTGATGTAGGCCTTTTTCTCACATACCCTGTGTTTGTCAGGTTGCCTGACCAGAACCTCTTTCTGAACTGCATCTGTAGGGTTCACCTGTATCTTTCTTTCAATCTTTATAGGACAAGCAATAGTCCCAACTATGACAACATCCTTGTCATTCTTCTGAACTGGTTGCTGTTTGCACCCCTGTTTCTGAACCTGCTGCTGACCTCTGTCAGTCACAACTGAAACTTTCTTCAGCTTGTTGTCTGTAACAACTCCGTTCTCTGCAGTATCCTTATCTGCCTTTATGCCTGTTCCTCTAGGCATCTGCACATACTCCTTCTTTCCCATCAAAATGATTTGAGCTGCCTTCTGTACTGCAGCTTTTGCCTGCAATGGCATCAACTTAATAGTCTTCCCATCCTTCTTGATGGTGTAGGTATTAGCATACCCATCATACAGTACCCTTCTGTCAAATTGCCATGGTCTACCCAACAGTAGGTGACAACATTCCATAGGCAAAATATCACACAAAATTCTATCCTGATATGGCCCAATCTGGAAATCCACATATGCCTGTTCAGAGACAAAAAGTGATTGACTATCACTCACCCAAGATGCCTTGTAAGGGTGTGGAATCCTTTCCAGCTTCAGTTTGTCCACCATTTCCTGAGATACCATGTTGTCTGTTGAACCAGTATCAATGACTACCTTACATACTTTACCTTTGCTCTTGCATGTGGTCTTGAAAAGAGCTCTTCTTTGCATCAGATCCTTTGATGCCTGCAAACTAATTCTCCTTAGCATCAATGATTCTCCACTCTCTGGATATCCATAATTCTTAGGACCTCTGTTTGAACTCTGTGCACTTTCTTCTACTTTCTCTTCTTGTACCAATTGTACTCTCTTGTCATTAGTTCTATCACTTCTGGATGATGAACCTTTGTTTTCTGGACATTTGAAAGATGGATGACCAAACTCTCCACAGGTGTAACACTTTCCTGAAAATGTAGTAGAACCTCTACCACCTCCAAATCTTCCTCTATTACCTTTCCATCCACCTCTGAAATCAGACTGTCCCTGTCCTTTACCAGTGTCTTCTTGAACCTCATTGGTTTGCTTTTGTGCAGGGGCTGTTCCTCTTCCCCTATTGTTTCCTCTTCCTCTCATGGACTTATCATGTCCTCTATTCATCTTTTCTTCAATCCTGATTGCCATTTGATAACAATCTTCCACATTCTTAGGGTTAGCTAACACTAACTCATCCTGTATGTTAAACCTCAAACCAGCCAAGTACCTAGCCACCTTTTCTACCTCATTCTCATGATGACCAAATCTCATACTCAACAGATAAAATTCCTCAGTATATGCTTTCACATCCTTGTCTTTCACATCCTTGTCAGTTCGGACATATCATGTTCGGACAGGCATATGTGGATTTCCAGATTGGAACATATCATGATAGAATTTTGTGTGATATTTTGCCTATGGAATGTTGTCACCTACTGTTGGGTAGACCATGGCAATTTGACAGAAGGGTACTGTATGATGGGTATGCTAATACCTACACCATCAAGAAGGATGGGAAGATTATTAAGTTGATGCCATTGCAGGCAAATGCTGCAGTACAGAAGGCAGCTCAAATCATTTTAATGGGAAAGAAGGAGTATGTGCAGATGCCTAGAGGAGCAGGCATACAGGCAGTTCAGGATACTGTAGGGAAAGGAGTTGTTACAGACAACAAGCTGAAGACAGTTTCAGTTGTGACTGACAGAGGTCAGCAGCAGGTTCAGAACCAGGGGTGCAATCAACCATCAGTTGAGAAGAATGACAAGGATGTTGTCATAGTTGGGACTATTGCGTGTCCTATACAAGTTGAAGGAAAGACAGGATTGAACATTTCAGAAGTTCAAGAGGCAGTTCAGACAGAAGTTCTGGTCAGGCAACCTGACAAACACAGGGTATGTGAGAAAAAGGCCTACATCAACAAGCATGAGGATTTACTTGCCAGACAGCAAGTTACAGTTCAGAAGTCTTGGAGCAGCCAAGAGACAGCAGCAGACAAAGCTGGAGCAGGTCAGACTATTGACAAAGCAAAGTGTAAAGGTGGAAGACTTCCACATGCTAAACTCATGGGACATGAGTTCTTTTCTTTTGGGGAGTATGGTGCAGAGGCACCTACCTGACAGCTGGCCTTCATAAGGCAGTTAGTAGTTTAGGTCTTGTTTGTGTTTCCAAGAAGGTCTGTTAAGACCAATTGCATGTAATAAGGTCACGCTGATCATGATAAGATCATGCTGACCAGGCTTTTGCTATTTTTAGTTAGTTGGTTATAACAGCTGTCATGAGGTATGATCGGTTGGATCTCCCAGCCGCTTGGAGAGTTCCCAGCCGCTTGGAGTCAGGTCAGTAGTACTCGTAGGAAAGTCTTTATAAGCATGAGATCGGTTGATTGTAGATCATCGATCAGCAGTATAGTCTTGCATTAAGCAGAGGAGTTCGAGTGTGCTGTGTGAGAAGCAGTATATTGTATTGCATCTTTGAAATCAATAAAGATCCTGTTTCGTTTTCTGTTTGATCTCCTTGGTGTAATCGATCTGCTGGTTTGGGTGGTTTCATGGATTCACTGATCCATTCCACCGGTTGACTCATCTGATCGGTGGAATGGTAATGTACAGTAGGGTAGGTTGTAGTTTATTTTCTGTTTGCATGCAGGTGTGCAGGATCGCGGCTGAAAGATGTTGAAGACCCTAGCATGGGTATGTGCTAGGTCAAACTGATAAGACAGAGTGTCGAAGATCACCCTGAGGTTGGATCGGGTTATCCCTGAAGGATCGGCGAAGTGAAATTTCGCTAAGTGAAGAAGTTCGTGAAGACGGCATCATCAGGATATCTGGGTGAATATCCTGCAGACAGTACGGACATCGTCATCCGGATAAGTGAAGGAGATGAGCATGATGTTGTCGATTGCATGAAGTGCAAGTGCGTCGGGGTGATCATCATCAGGAGAGCCGAGGAGGAGCGTATCGGCATCAGGATCATCTATCGGGAGTGCCAATCATCCACGTATCACGAGTAGATGCGAGAGTGAAAGTTTGTTTTTTTTGACTAAGTGTTGAAGAGGTCATCAGGATATTGGGTGACGTCATCGTCATCAGGATATTGAGATATCCCCTTATGCGAGTTTATCCTGCCGTCGTTAAGTGCTAAGGTATCGGCAGAAGGTTGTATTAACATCATCAGGAGGTTTCGAGAGGACCGGATAAAACAGATCATGATGCTGTTGTTTGTGTCGTCGGCTAGCGGAGCATCGAAGGGAAGGTGCTGAAGGTGATCGTCATCAGGATATTTGAGCAACCGGATATTAGATATCCTGCTGACGAAGGTAGTGTCGGAGATCATGATGATGCCGATAGTGTTTGGAGCCCGATGAACAGTG
Organism: Cunninghamia lanceolata; assembly: GCA_027924645.1. Classification (NCBI taxonomy): domain Eukaryota; kingdom Viridiplantae; phylum Streptophyta; class Pinopsida; order Cupressales; family Cupressaceae; genus Cunninghamia; species Cunninghamia lanceolata. The sequence goes on from BSBN01000137.1 coordinate 186,962, forward strand.
CAACCGGAGGATGTTTGCGCCCGCTGAATGTCATGATGATGATAGGCGACTGGCGGAGGAGGTGAACAGTAGTCGGCAGGAGGATGATTGTGATCGTCCGAAATATGATGATGCTGACTGTGTAACGCGAAACATGATGATGCTGTTGGTGGTTTTAGGAAATATGATGATGATGGCGAAGATGATGATGATGAGGTTGGTCTGCAGACATCCATGCTATATGCGAAGGTTATAGTGTGGATGCCTCTGCATCATTGATGTTCGGTGAAAAACCTACATTCACAAGCAATAAAAAATAAATATAATAATCAAATTAAATATATTTAAAATTATACTTTTTGGGAAGCTTATAATAAAGACTACATACTTACAAAACATAAATTTCAAATGAATTCATTTGATCCCCCAAAAGGTAAATCAAAAGTGGTTTTTTATCAACATTTTGATAGGTGTAGAGGAGACTCCATTATAGGTATGGTTTAAAACTAGTGGGGTTCTATCAAAGAGGGTTTGAATCTAAGGAGGTTTGATCAAACCCTCTTCAATTAAAATTCTTTAAATAGAACATCTCAAGGTTTAAATCATTATATTTTCTAAAAATATGTGATTTCAGCAAAAATCAAAATGTCCCAGAAAGTGTAACCAATTATTGTCGTAGCACCCATTCCTTCAAGTTATTTTATCCTCAATCAATTTATTTGTGTATGCCATGTGCTTTGATTATACTTAAATGTCTTTTTTGTTTCACAGGTCTCTATATGTAGGACTATCATTTTTATTTTTCTATGTATGGTAGATGTGAATGCAATTGCATAGACATCTGCTAGCAGTGGAAACATCCTTGTACATCATAAAACTAGTCCCTATACTAGAATCAAGTTTCAACCAATCATTGAACCAATTTTCATGTTCTCCATTCCTATTTATATTCTAAGCATATTTCCTTTGTATAATCTAATTCAATTGCTAAATCATTTCCCTTGTTGAAAAAAACTAAAATCAAAGGCACTACTTAAACTAGTCTTCAATTTTTTTTGTATTTTAAGGGAAACCAATATGATTGTTAGTCTAATTAATACACATTAGAAAGAAAAAAATAATCACCCTTTAGTAATAAAGTCTATTTTAATTTTTATCTTTCAGTTATTAAACCTTGGCTTCTATCGAATGGGAATGGCTTTCGACCTAGGCTCTCTATCAACAAATAGTATTTATGGTGGTCTCCCACCATTATTTTTCAAGACAAGTTCTTGGCTTCAAGATTTTTTGGATGTGCACCCTTAAAAATTTCAGGAGAGGAATCAAGCATACCTAAGATTAGTATTCCAAGGTCAATTCTATTTAGTTCTATTTGACTCTCTTGGTCACAAGCGAGAGCTAAGTTTGATATGGACCTTGTGGATAAAGATACATTCCAAGTGATAATTAAGGATGTGCCTCCTCTAACATTTGCACAAATTTTTTTGTACATTTTGCTAAGCCTTTGTCAAAGGATTGAAAGTGATATTTAGGTAGTGTGAGATCATCATGGGCTAAATAGTGGCAATGGAGGAAAATAAAATAGATATTAGCTTTTCCAAAATGGATATTCATTTTTTTTTTCAAAATTTTTCCTTAATTTGATTCAAAATCCATGAAGATTAAAATAAATATCCATTTTGATTTCAATTTTCCCCCTCCCCCCCCCCAAGAAAAATTTGCTTGGGAATCCAAACCTACCTTTTCCACTCAAAATGAGGAGTTAGTATGTTTTCATAGATTTTCCTTGACTTCACCCATGATGTTGACAAACATTTCTTAATCCAAATTTGATAAAATGAAAAGGGTATATCCAAAAAGCTCTCAAGATTCTAAAAATATAATATATGTCTGATTATAATTTTAATTGGTAATTATTAATAATTTTTTATGTACACCATGTCTATCAAAACCATTTAACCTTTTTCAAATTTGAAAGATGCATCACACTCTATGCTTCGTTGGATATAAGTCTAGGAAAAAAAAAGCATATTTTTTTTACCAAGTTAGGTTGGCCAGAAAATTATTTTTAATATTTTAAAAAAGTTGCAGTAAAAACTCATAACCAATTATTTACTTACAAAAAAATTCACAAAAATATGTATCACATTTGCTTGTGTGTCCTTTACTTATTTTTGAACATTCATTTTTTTTTAACATATATTTAGGTTTGCCGGAATGACAACTACTTATTTTTTTTTTTTTGAAAATTTTAGTAGTACCTCATTGCAATATCCAATTTTCACTAAATTAATTTAAATCTTTTCAAAAAACAAATAATAGCCCATAAACTACATTCATTTTTTTACAAATTTTGTTATTACATATTTTTTAAATTGTGTAGATAACCCATTGAGATTTTTACATGAAGTTACTTAAGTCTATTTTTTAGCATTTTTATCGCCACTTAAAGGTATTGTTTGGCCCATGATGATCTCATAGTCATCCATTTTGATACACCTTTCTACATGTATACCCCATGCAAAGGATATAAGTGGCTTTCTATACATTTGCCTATGATTCAAAAAATGAATTCTACATGAACTCTTCAATCTCCATCTTCTATTTGGGACAAATAATTCCAAACGTTCTGGAAAACAATCAAGGAGATCAAGATTGCACATTTTGCCTAGTGTTTACTTTATTAGTTTTCTTTTTGGCAATTAGTTAATGCATCTTGTTGTTTCTAACCCCATATACCCATTTTGTGGGAAACTTGAAACTTTTAAGCATTTGTTTTAGTTTTTTTCTTGTACGCAATGTACTTAATGGATGCATGATTTTTTGAAGTTTTAAACCAAAGCCATTTACATAGCATAATGTTAACTATTAGGTATTGGGGATAAATTTCCAACTAAATTCTCCCTACTGTGGCATGTTTTGAAATTAGAGATTCTATTTTGTATCTATAAAATTAAGAGTGTTGTTTTATTTGCTAATACTATTGTGGATTCCAATTTTGTTTTACTCACTCCAAGTCATTGGTGGATTCTCATGTGCTCATGCTGATCTAAGTTTAGGCCAACAAAATGGCCTTGGAAGTGCAACACATTCAAACTCTCCTTGATCACATGGGAATGTCCCTTGCACTTTGGCTAGGGTCCTACCCTCTTTGCTTTATCATGACATATCACCCCATTGGGGACAATGGTTTGGTATTATGAATCTACTCAACATTGCTCTCAGACCCATTAGATAGGCTCATATCCATTATGGGTTGGGCAATCATTCGGCCGGTATTTGCTTATTAGCCATTAAAGGGGATGGGCATCACCTGCTTGACACTCTTTTGTGTCCTCCTAGCAATGGGAGTGGGCCTCTCATAGTAGCTAAAAAGAGTTTGCTCGCATAGCGTTCAAGATCCATAGTTACAAAAGAGCTTGAAGAAGGGAGATCTCACTTCTTTTATTGATTGGAATCTTCCGGATGAAAAGGACTTCCCTAATGGAAGGTGGGATGATCCTAATGGTTGAAGTCACCCTCCACACCATTTTAACAGCTTTAGTTAATTAAATTTATTTATGAACTTTGATTTTATAATGTTATAGATAATCATTTCCGGTTTTGAAGATCTATTTGACGACCTAGGTGTTCTCTTTTTAAGGTCGTATAATACCTCGTTTTAGGACTCCACTTTGTTTTTTTCCTTTTTGAGATCTAATGTGATTCCATTTACATTTTTTTTACAGTAGAAGAAAAAGGAAAAAAAACAAAAACTTCCCTTATTCCAATGTCTGTTAGGAATCCAACGTTGGAAGACTCTCTCTATAAAGTATTATTATTCTTCCTCGCGAGTCGTGCAATATATTCTTATTGTTGCGTGCCTCGTTTCCGTTTTGGCTTTGGTATGGAAATGCATGTGAATACTAATATACCCTGCGTATCATACTTATAACGTGTATTACGTATTTAAAGCTTCATATCAATAATGGTATATGCCTTCCTTGGACCTAATTATTGTTAATATAATTTCAATTTATATTAGGTACGAATATAAATATTGATTATAATATTAAGTATTAGGCGTTTGTGAATGGATGACACCCACCTTTTTATATATTAACACCACAATAATAATATTAGAAAATCAAAATTGTAACTACCCAGTTGGTGATGGTATATCATTCCAATTGATTTAGCTCATTAAAATATTAACATATAATCCAAAATTGTTCATCATGAACAACTCGATTATGTTGTTCCAACAATATTTAGGTAGGATATTTGTATATTTTAGTCCAAAAATCTCTCTCCCTCTCTATATGTAATAACCTTGCAAGTAAAATGTGGTTTTGTCATTTTGATAAATTTTGAAAATAGTTAACATTCCTTTTTATATAAGGAGTGAGCTAGATAGTAATTTATTGAACTTAATTTATACATGTATAACTTAACTTGTATGAATTTAGGTATAATATTCTAGGAAAAAATGTTATTTTACAAAAGTAAATAATTTAGTTTTAGGTTTGCTAATAAATAATTTAAATGTAGTTATAGAATTATATTTTCTTAGGATTGTAAGTGGATCATTTTTGTTATGTTTTGTCTTAGATTCTACACAAGATTTCTGTCTTTGTTTGGATTGAGTTTGTGCTTATAGTTTATTTTTACATCCACGGATCTATCCTATGTTGCAGAAATCTGATCTTGTTGGTTGTGTACTTTTACTTTCCTGATTTGTTATGCTTTACTTTGCTATGAGGAATTGGAGTATTTACCTTAGAGGGGGTACTAAATTGCTAGGGTGCATGTTCTCCTAGGTTAACCCTTAAAAAGGATTGACTTTATAGTCATGCCTGATTGACATGCAACAAACAATTGTGTTAATGTCCTATATGAAGATGCCGAAGTAAATTATATTCTTTTAGTGCAACAATTGACGTGGTTTTTAATAATTGCTCCTGAATGGTCAAATGATCTAAGATGAGAGATGATGTTCTCAAATATGAGAGGAAGTGAAATGAATGCAACTGAATACCTTTAATTATAAGGACATAGCAAAAAATTCCAATAAACCTATGATTGGTTGGCTAACAATGACTAGTGAAATGGGTGGGAATTAGCCAAATTTGAATTTGAATTTTGAGAGTTCAAGGGTCAAATCTATAGACACGAGATCACTCCCATACCTAGAGAATGACACAAAATAATGAGGTGGCCAAATTTGTGCAGAAAATAAATGTATGATCATGGAGGATACAATAAATGTGGTTTGTATGGAAAAGTGTGTAAATATGGATAAGCTACCATCAAATTTATGAGAATTATATATGGAAATAGGTAAAAACAAAAGAAATGAGCCCAACTTTACACAAAATTATACCATTTGTTGATATATAATTATATTGAGACATTTTATTTAACTAAACACAAAATCAAATAAGAATTAATATGAATATACAAATTTCACATATAAATCCTCTAAGAAAATAACTAAATCATGTCCCTTTAATTGTGGAAGGCTCTTCATAATTTTTTTGGAAGGTAGCTCTTTAACTCATATTCCATAGCACAATGAGTTTTTGATACTCATATTAGACTAGATGAAAACCTTAAGACCTTATAGAATAATCAATGCTTCCACCCTATTATTCAGGGAAAGGTGTATAGGGTGAAGAAATTGAAAAGGTATAATATCATTATCTTCAAAACAAAATCATTAAAACAAGCCTTACTTGAATTTCCTCCTAAATCACCGTTTATGTTATTTTTAGTAAAATTTGTGGATAGATGATGAGCCTTAATAGATGAAAATATTTATATTATATGAAGAAATTTAATATTTTTTATAAAATAATTTTGAATTATAAAGTTCTTATATTTAAAAATATTATAAATTTAAGTATGATGTTAATTAGTTAAGAAAATTTGTGTAAAATATTTGTCAAATTTTAATGTATATAATTTTCTAAAAGGATTAATCCATATAATTTATTTTAAATTTAATTAAAAATTACAAAGTTAATGGATTCTAAAGGCTAAATAAAAAAATTGTAGTTCTAAACCTGCCTAACTTGATATAACACTAGAAAATGTAAGATTGGCATTCACAAAATTGATGGAATAATACCTTATTTGATATAACAGTAGAAAATGGAGGATTGACATTCACAAAATTGATGGTATAAATTCTTTTCAAATGCCACTGTTTAAGCCAATTGTCTTATATTGAAGAAGTAGAGACTTGAACTCACCATCATTTAGACACCTACAACAAAAGGCTTTGCACTTAAATCAAGCACCTTTTGGCACTGCCAAGCCACTTTTAGGCACACCTCTATGCAAATATAATACAGCGAAAATTTCTATATATGCACAACTTACGAAGGGTAACAAGAGTGATATATACAGGGGATTCTTGAAGATCCACTGAATTAACTTGTAATGCGAAGCATGTTGGGCTCTTCTTTGTATGCATAGGGATATGTTCCTTTCAAAAACTCTGAATCAATTCATTTTTGCATGTCTATTAAGGTGAAATGTATCTTGATTTTGGTTAATGGCGTTCTCGTAAGTTGTAACTTAAAAATAACCATCCATGCTTAGAAATTGAAATCCATGTGCTGGCCATTACAAAATTTAATTTTGTTCATAAGACATTGTATATTGCTGCCCACAGATTATAAAACATTGTATATTCAGGCCCATATACATCTCTTTTGGGGCGACAGTACCATAAAGTGTGGTAACTGTTGAACTCATCATTAACATATAATTTTCCATAACGATAAGAGAAATCATTAGAGGAAAGACTTGTGGAGAAGGTGCGCTGAAATCCAGTCAAAAACCATTAAAATAAAGTCATAACTCATCAGCTATGCTACCAAACAAGCTCTAGGTAGCTATATAAAATGCCAAACTAGTACAACTCCAAAATAGTCTATATTTGACAAGTTTGCAGGACTGACAACCCAAGCTCTCTCTTTAATGATAATGGTTTCCAGCAAGCACTGATGTCCTACATCACCCAAAATAAAAAATGCATTGTTATGACATGTGATAGAGTGGTCACTGCTCAATTCAGTTTGAAAAGTGAAATTGAAAAAGGCCCACAAGGTAAAACATGCAAAACAATCTTAAAAAAAGAACCCATAAAATACAGGGTTCCCTTGTCTGAACATGTGAAAAAGGAACCACTAAAAAAATGACTAAAGCTTCTTCTGACTCTCTCTGATTTTGTCTGTATCAATTCAAAAGTACTCGACAGATGGCCACTTTGTCAATCCCAATGTAGTATCTAATTAGCTGTCAACATGGGCTATGAACAGTTGCAGTAAGATGGGCCAAGCTCTGCATTTTTTGGGATGCTACAAAAGAGTAAATCTCAAAAATGACAGAAGGTACTATAATTACAGCTGATGTCTCAACGTCATATAGGCTGTAATCTTGTTATAGTATGTTGATGTAGGTAGGCAGTGTGTTTTCACTCATGGGTATTCTGCCCAGTCATGAAAATGATCTTTTTGAGATTGAGTGTTGAGGTTAAACTGTGGGACAGGTCACTGTGAAACCATGTGAAAGATTAGGGCTTGTCATACAAGTACCCACCTGCATAAGATTCCCCTGCAACCTCCTGACTGCCTTTCCTTCTAACAAATGTTTTTTCTTTTACAATAATTTGTTCGGTGCACAACTTTCTCAGACCCCAGTATAGAAAGAACATTGAATGAGACGCTGGTTACAAAGAGAATTTAGAACAGTAGCACCACTGCAAAATAGTTGAGGGTTGGTCAAACGGTGCATTTAAAAGGAGGTGGAGTTCTGGTCTGCTATAAATTGGTCCACCATGGAATATTATTGCTTCAATGTAGGCAACAGATATTCTCCTATTGGTGAAGATGGGAGGTGCCCATCATTGAAGAAAGCTAAGATAGATCATCATAGAAAGCTTTTGCAATGGGGATGGTGTTTGATCAATGCCAAGAAGGGCTGTTTGAATACAAATGTTAATGTGGGTAAGCAAGATCTGGTCATGGGTTGTTGCAAAATAGGTTGGAGGCAGCTATTCTGGAAGCTGAGAGCTGAGTTGAGAAAAATGATAGCTAGCAGGCCAACTCAGGGATTTAAATATGATGCATTAAGCTATGCTTTGAACTTTGATGATGGATGCTGGCAAGACTCAGATTTGCATTGTTCTGCTTGTTGTGGGTGTGATGGCAATGCAGATCCACTTGAGCCCTCAAAACCCTCTTCTTAGTTTTGCTTTTTAGTCTCTGCTATGGATACTGTTTTGTGTTTAATGTAGATCTCTAAAACTATTGTTTGGAGATCTCACTTTAGAAATTATTCAGTGCAGACCATTTGAACACAAGCAATTTTGAGTTCCATTTGCAGAATATTTCAGGTTAAGTCAGTTGTATATATTCATGGCGATGGCATTAAGGATGATCAGAGTCCTGAAAGAATTTGAGATTAAAAGAAATTAGGATGTCAAAAGTTTTCTTAGTATTTGTAATATTGGCATTAGTAACCTTCTCATATGAATGCCATGTTTCGTATGATTGTAACATTGACATTATTCCTGCTTAAGCCACATCTTGAACATTAATTTTTGAGTATGAAAAGAAGATTATTCTACATTTTTTCCCATAGATTTCTATATTTTTATCCGTTTATGAAAGAGAGAGATCGATAAAGCAAACTAAAGGTGTGCAGGAAAATACGCAATAAAGGAAAATACGCAATAAACATAGAGTTTTAAGGATGATAATTACCATTATGCCTGCCAAAGCCACTCGATGAGCCTTCACTTATGATCAGGGCCTAAATTTGACGGTCGACCCTGCCTGTCAAGCAAATTTTTTATGATAGTTATTCACTCAAACTTGCCTTTTGAATATTAAGACATATTTTTATTATAAAAAGATTATATATAAACTAAATACATATATCAGAATAATTGTATAGAAATTTTGACGCAAACTTTTTAAAATTTTGATTGTATTTTACGGTAAAAATAGCCAAATACGGCCATACAGCCATCAAGCCCTGCTTATGAGCATGAAAAGAAGATTATTCAATTTTTTCCCCTTAGAATTCTGCTTTTTGTTAAATATATTTATTGGATTTATGAAAGAGGGGTATTTGAGTAAACCAAAGTGGCCCAAGGAAAAATGCAAAGGATAATAATAATTTCATTATATAAGGTATTTGTATATGTCATTTTTTATTGTTTTTGGTGAAGTCTCAAATGTAATTCCATATCTACAAGTGATATACTCTTATGTTAGATTTGGCTGATAGCTCAATCTCTATCCTCATTCTGTTTCTATTTGTACTTATCCCTATACAGTATTTGTTATGTACTGATCATTATTAAATTCATTCACACTTAATGCCATGCATTTGCTTCATGCCTCAAAATCATCATTTAATCATTGAGCTTCATTTCCAAGTGGTAAAGAATAAATGTTGTTCAATTTGACAATGTATGAGAATTAATTTAGAATTAAAATATTCAAATTTAAATTTCAACTTTCTCACCCTTTTCTATTAGTCATTATGAGTTGACTTAACACAAATTTGTCTAATAAACATTCAACATACACTTATTTTTATCTAGACATAAGGGGACTAAAAAGAACAAATAACAAAAATTTTGATTTCTAAAGGGACTAAGAAGCACAACCACATTGTATGCATATAGGCTACATGCATGCTTGTGTACGACGCCTTCGATATTTCTCATCATCACTAATGCAGTTTGCCATAAGGGTTGAACTAGGAGAATACAGTCACCTATCAAATCTGTATTCTCCTTAGCAATGTCCCTAGACACCACCTCAGCACATTAAGATATCACATAGATGAAGATGAATAGATTACTCTGACACATTCTGTCAGTTGAGATCCATGCAACATAAATCAAATCTAAGCACAAGATTAGATCTATAACGCTCAGGGTCAAACCTATAGCACTTGAAATCGATCTGTCAAAGTCTAAGAGAAACACAATTAAAATTCTGTCATTTTACTTCCAACACATGTATAAGTTGTGATTTTGAGTTACAATTAAAACATTATAATTAAAATAATAAATAACTCTCTGTTGACCACCAAAATTAGCTAAGTGTTCAATTTTGTTATTTGCAAATTTCAAGATTCTATTACATGATATTCACAACTCTAAATTATGTTAAGTGATTTCCATAATCTTAAACCTATTTTTAGGAAAGAAATATATGTTTTTTCTTTATATTTTAGTGAGCCTCACTTGTTCTACACCCTCTAGGGTTTAGCATTAGGGTTTCTTTTAACTTCTAAATTAGGGTTTCAAATTTAGTTCTCCAATTACATCATTTTATATTAGATTTTCTTAAGGTTTGAATTCCTTTTATTTGTGCTTCATTGGCTATGTTCATTCCTTAAGGTTTTTGTGATACACTGTGTGATTTTATTTAATTTTATTGTTTTGATGGTTCAATTTGACTTAAGGGAGATAGAACCCATGTATAGATGGAACCATAAAAATAACAAAATTGGCTACTCAACGAATGAGTGCCATTATATATTATCTTAAGTCAAAGTATCAGAAATACATTCCAAAATTGGTCCCTGCATAACAGACCAACAAACTAGATTTTTAACTAATATTTACAAACATACTAAAAATAACTATATTGTATAGTCTCTTATGCCACCTCCAGTCTCATGCCCCTACAACACCCGATTCTTCCTCAGAGTCCTTCGACAGCTGCAACTCTACCCAATCCACTCCAACACCATTTGCAAGGCCAACTACTATTTTAGAAATGTCACCCCCACGAGCTTCATTTTGTCTCTCCACCTCTAGGTGATCATCAATAGGTATCACAAATGAGATCCTCAACCCGTTGTATCTTAGCAGCACCTCCAACCAACACCGTCTCTCCAACTTGAATCCTAGTCCAAGGATGGAAAGCTCTATCACCTTATCAAATCCCCCTCTCCATTTGGCACAAATGAGTACCCTCCCCATCTCTCTTACCACATCCTTCATTTCTCCTAAGTCTAGGAGGACGCCAACGAACATACCAGAGATGTCCATATTCACCTTGTAGTTTTCATTCAAGTTCAAGAAAGCCTCCCCCAGAATCATCCCAATTGCGTGGAAGCCAATCGCTAAATTCAATTTGAAAATCCCTCAGAGCCTCCTATTTGTAATTGGTCCCTAGAATGCCATTTTCTTTTGTGAGCCGGTAAGCATCACCATCGACTCCTTTGCATCAAACAAAAAAAATGCATTTGGTTTCACCTTCCCGATATTTAACAGCCCTGAATCGACCCTTGGCATAAGGTGCAATTACTCCTTCATTATTGCTTGTCATACTTCGACTCTCTCCTGTGCCTCTCAATACTCCTAAATTCATCATTCCCACCTCAACTCCTACCTTCTCAAAAATTCATGTCAAACAACCTATTCAGCGTCCATCACAAGCCACTTGTCTCACACCTCATCATCAAACCTAGCCCCACTCCATCCTTATGTCAACTAGCACATGCTCTCCCACCCCTGGACATATGGCAACACTCCCAAGCATTCCTCTAATTGGTTTATGCTATCAGTTTGAAGTGGCCAGTCTAAGTTAGGGGCCATCATTTCTCACACATCTATCATTTGGCTAGTCACCATCTCCTCCCTAAGTTCAAATGCTGTGTTTGCCAATCTATCGACCACTTTATTCGATTCCCTAAACATATGATTGACTTTAAATTTTAAAAAATTGTCCAAAAGAGCCAATCCAATAATGAGAAGATTATCTAATCTTCAATTCAACGTTTGTTTGTTCCTGATTGCATTAATAATTATCTGAAAGTCTCCTTCTATGTGCATCCTTCTGATCTCTAATGAGAGACCCAATTGCAAACCAATAATAAAGGCCTTCTGATCCCTAATGAGAGACCCAATTGCAAACCAATAATAAAGGCCTGTATTTCTACTTCATTGTTTGACATGATCCCAAGGTGCTTTGAAACTACTCCACAAAACTTGCCTGCCTCATCCCTAATTACACACCCAATTGAATAAGGCCTAGGATTTCCCCTTGAGGCACCATTAATGTTTAACTTGTGCCAGCCCTTATCAGGGGCTAACCATCTTGCCTCTGCTCTGACTTCTAAAGGGTGATCCCTTGAGACCCCTTAAATGGGGGACTGTGTGATTTTATTTTTACCCACCTAACCAACCCCTATTTTCACTTAGGGTTTGTATTTGTTCATTTGTCCAAGATATATTCATTCACTAATTTCTATGGTTTCATATTAGATTTGACATATCTTTTATATCATTTTCATCTTAAGGTTTGATCCTTTCATTGCCACATACCTAATTAATCCCACTCACCCACCCTTAGATTGCATCATTGTTTATAATGGGTCCTCATAGGTCATGATCTCTTGTTGATTTACATGCATATCTTTTTTATTTGATACATTCCTAAAATATATGACACATGACCTTTCATCCTCGATCTATTTGTCCTTTTATGTTTTGGGTAAGGATGAATTATCTAGATGGAATTGTTTCTCTATTGTGTCATTTCTTACCCCTCTTTCATAGACTTGGTTAGTACAACTATTCTTTCCTTTTTGGCATACTTCATTTTCCCATAAGTTTCATATTGATCCTATTTATCCAATGGCTTGTGATAGTGATGTGCATATACCTAGTTATAGTTTACCATATGATATATCTAGTGTGATGGTCATTGATGAGGTTACACGTTCTTTACCTCTTCATGACATTGTTACACCTTATGGTTTTACATGTCACAATTATCCTATGTTCACCCCTATGGATTTACCTTCTCCCATACATGATGATTCATCTTGTGATGATTAATCTTACATATCATGTAGCTCTTATGGAAACCGATGACATTTTGTTACCTAGTGATTCTTTTCATGGTGATGATACTTCTTTATCTCTTCATGTGATGTTTGTGACACTACTATACCTCCTTATTTATTGCAAGATGATGTTATTATTCTTAGTGAGTATTTGCTAAATGATGGTTAAATATAAATGCTTCTTTACATGTTAAATCATTATTTCTTTCTAATGATGAACATTTAGATGATGATATATTATTGATTACTGAGTCACTTTTAGACTTCATTTGAGTGGTAGAGCATTACAATGGTTTTCTTTATCTTGCTTATAGTAGATCATTTATTTTTGAATTTGGCACACTTTTATTGTTCATCTTTCTAACTCTAGTGCACATGAGGATGGTATGGACCCAGTGATACCTTCTCATGATCTATATTTTAATGCTTGTCTAGGTCCTCTACCCCTAATAAACATATTTTTATTCATCTCATCCTATACTTCCTTGTTCACTTATATATTCTCTTATTTGTGACTCTCTTGCTTCATCTTTCCTCAAGAGGATTCTAGTGATAAATATACACATGTTTTACCTTCAAATGAGTTTGCTAGTCCTTCTTTATCTTATGGATCATGGTTTATTAATGTTATATGCTTGGCAATGAACATAGCCATAGTTCTTTATTTTCTTGTGCATCTGAAGATGGTGACTCTTTGTCTCATGATGATTTGGTTGCTTATGCATATTCTAATGACTCTTCCTTAGTAGATATCATGGATTTTTCTATATTTCAAGATGATGTATAAATTTTTTATGTAGACTCTCCTTTGGATCCATTCATGCTTTCATATGATATATCTTTGAGTACTTCTAGAGTACCTCTTCTTATGTGTCTTATCTTGAAGATGACAACTTATCTATACTTAAACAAGAGGGACACCATGATGATCTCTTACAATTTTAACTTGGTATATCTGAGGATAATTTGCCACTAGTTGATGGTACATCTTCTCCTATTGTTATGCATGATATGCATACATATACAAATATGAAAGTATGCCAAAAATTCTATTTCCCTTTAGGATAACTATCTTATCAGTGAGATGGCTCATCTAAAAAGCATGTTAATGATTATGAACAAGACTTTAAACCATAAGAGCCTACCAAAGTAATATGGCACAATCCATTGACATTTATGACATATAGATATACCCTTCACTAAGTGGATTTATGGTACCATGTTTTATTATTATGGTAGAGGATATCCATTATGACAATTACGATACTTCCAAGTTGTGTGACTCCATTATTTTCATGAAAATCAATTGCTTGGTTATGAATATGTTGTGAATTTTACATGTTTTATACCCCTAATGGACTGTACACTCATCCAAAACATTAGGGTCTAGGGCATCACCCTAACTAGAGGGTTTGGGGGCCCAATGGGCCCACAATGTTAGGGTTCAATCCTTGAGAAAAAAGGTTGGGCCCTTTTTCAAGGTAGTTAGTTAGCCCATAGTTTTATGCCCATTGTTTTATAATATCACTTAGTGGTTTCCTTTAGTGACATGCTTCTCTCACAAATCTTTGTGAGTTCCACAAAGTTGTCTAGTTAATGCCAAAGTAATATCATAATAGTTGGATACTTTGGAAACTTATAAAGACTTTTGAATCCCTCTATCTTGATGTATGTGAATTTTGGAAATTGAATTAACCAATTTTCATACTTCCTGATTGTAGGTACAACATTCAACAACTATCTTTTAGTCAAATCTCCTAAACTAGGATTCTAATAATGTACATGATGAAGGCATCATTTACCCTCTTATAATGAATCATTGAGCTCTTATATTTTATCTATGGATAAAAATCATACACCTTCCACTATCCTTGATTTGACCCCACTACTATTTTCTTGGTGAATCCTAGGTAAATGGCCTTTTTGGCTAATGAGAACACAAAGTAGACCATATAGAAGCATCTAGTATCATCTAGTATTGTTAGCTTCTCATGTAAGTTATCACTAATCAAATGATAGTAATGAATCATCTTGTTATCCTCTAGAACACTATGGATGAACTTGAACATCCATGGTGCAAATGTGGAAGTTGTGGGCAATCCCATTATCTTGCTTAGCAATGTCACCATGTCTCCAATCTCTGTTTGAAAATCACTCCTAAGGAGTCTCTTTGATATCTTAGAGATGGTTTTCCTATATTTCACCATCCATATTTTGTTGATTGACCTAAGGTAGGTGTTTGGGTCTTGGTCATAATAACTTTGATCTTGTTCTATTGTCAATTGCACAACTTCTTCATGGTTCAAGGGGATTTGAATGCCTTAGAAATGGTAGCTAGGGAAAAATCTTCCAACTCCTTAGTATCTATAGTCCTTATCTTTCTCTATCCTACATCATAATGCTTGGCACATGTTACCACTAGTTCTAGAAATTGAGTGGAAGTGGGGAATCCTACGGCTTGGACAATCCTATTATGGAGCATCTTTTGAGCTCAGTTAGAATTAACATATCCATACATTCTAATTTTGAAATCGTCTATGTCAACATGACCTAAGTTAGCATCTACAATAGTGTCCCATGAAGATGAAATCTTTCAAGGTGGTACTACCCCTTGAAATTCATACTTCATTTTTATGGCCCTTGACATGATAACCTATAAAACACCAAAGAAACGCCACTAGATTCAAAATAGGTCTTAAAATTGTAAACATTCAAGTGTTTTAGTCATTTAAGATAATTTACAAGGTTTGAAAGGACATCCAAACTTTAGGGTTTTACATCAAAAATCCCTTTGTTTAGGATAACTCCACAATAGTTAGTTTTATTGATAAAATGTAGTTATAAAATCTTTTGCAAAAAATCAATGGAGTACTAGACATTAGGACTTTACATCAAAAGTTCAGAAGTAAGAACTAGTTCCACAATTTATACTTTAAATGACTCTACATAAAAAAAAATTAACCTTTTAAATTGCTATTTGAAAGAAATGCAGAGATTATACGGACAACTAATTTTTAAGTTATTAGATAAGATGTATGGAAGTTAGGTAAAGTCCCACAATTATGTTGTTCTTTATAGTTTGAAAATTATTCACTTAAAGTTTGTAGAGAATAACTAGAGTTAGGGACATATGAATACAAAAATAAATGTCCTCTTATCCACTAAACTCTTGCAACTTAATGCTCTTGTAATATTTTCACTAAGTGTTCGCATTTCAATTTTATCTTTGGAAAACTTTGTGTGAAGATTCTTAGGACTTTCAAATATCAGCCCAAAAGGCTAAAAGCTCTAGTTCTCCACTAAAAGTGTGCAAGTTAAAATTTCTTAAGGATTTTTCTATCATGTTTTAAACTACCCCTTTGCTAAATTTCATGCAAAAAATTCAGGGAGGTTCAAACATATATTGAAAGTATTAAAGTCAATTTCTCCACTTGAATCCCATAATTAATACATTTTATTTGAAAGGGAAAATTTCAAGTTTTGGATCATGTCTGGGAATTCAACTCTAGACAGAAGATTTCAAACAAGTAGTCATTTTATTACCAAGGTATCAAAATTTTTAAACTTTTATGACCTAATCATTTGGCCTAATTTAAAAAGTTTGAATTTCTAGGTCTCGTTAATGAACTAGGGGCAAGTTTTAACATTGAGTTTATGTAATCTAAGGTTTGATCAAATGGTTTACAATCAATTCAGAACAATTGTTGAATCAATGGTTGAAATTCAATTCAAGGGAATTTGATAACTTACTATGATCAAATGTTTACGTATGCATCAATTCAAAAATGAATAGGAAAGAAATCAACCTATTGGTTTTAAAAGTTTAGTGCAAAGGAAAAAATGATTGAAGATCAAGGAAACCTATATGGTTGAAACACTTTGAGGAGAAAAAAACACACTTCACAATCGTCACTTGATCTAACAAGTGTAATGATACAAGAAAAATGCATTCAAAGCCATTGAATTTGTAGATTTGGATTGCCTAGGGTTGCAGAAGAAAGTTCAAATTGTCAGAGCTCGACTGTAATATGAGAGTAGGATAAAGAAATAATAATTTGAATGCATTATATACTTTTCCTAGTCCTATTACATGCTACCATTTATGCAGGGGAAAAATAGGTGGGAAACTAGTGCAAACAAGAGCACTTTTGCAAGGAGAATAAAGACTAATGGGCTTCTAGACATAACCTTAAAATGGAAGTATAACCCTAAAATTATGCAATACCACAAAACATGACCTTTAAAACTTTGAATCATTTTACACTATCATATAAACATGCAAAATATAATTGGGGCATCAACACATATGAACAAAATACTAGATGTCCGACAGTACATCAGGATTCTATAAAAATCCACTTACGAGAATTTTAAGAATTTAGACTAACCAAGGCATGTTTATATAAAGGGTTGGGACATTGGGAGGTCTGGACATTAGTCTAAAAGTCTAGTAGCCTATAAAAAGTATGCTATCCAGAAAATAGTTTTTAATATTAATATTTGACTAAGGCTACTATCTCAAACCTATTGCAAATGACTCAAACACTTAACACATGATCCTTAACCATCTTAAAGACATAAAATAACCTTCCTCTAAGGATATAAAGGAATGATAAATAACAACAAAACCTACACTAAACAATACAAAAGAGGGGGTCCACATTTTGTCGAAAGTAAAATGGGGTGTGTGTGTGTAAGGCATAAGAAATGGAAACTCTACTAGGGAAATGATCTTGAGAATTTCAAAGATAAAAGAAAGATAAGAACCTAGATTTTGTAGTTACACCCACATATTAGGATAAAATCATGAACTAAAGGTCAAGAAAGACAAAACCAATGAGCTAGCACAACCTTATATGTCTAGGAGACCTAAGTTTGTGCAAGTGAGTTAATTTCCTACCATTGGGTAAACTAGGGTAGTCCATGCTCTCCAGACATTAAGCTACATGGATTGATCCCTCCTTATAAACTACTTGTACATGGCTCTACTATGAGTTAGGCATCTATAGGCCCAATGAGGTTTTCTCTATGATTCCACTCAAGGTATGTCTCTATTGCTAGCCAAACATCCATAGCCCTGGTAGAGGTACTTGAATCACCCATCTAGTTAAGTTCTTCTATTATTCTTTCTTTTCTTTTTTTTCTTTTCATATTTTTCATTTTATTTTGATATTCTTTTCAAGAACATTTGTGAATTTTAGAAATGAAGGTGAACAACTATAGAATGGAAATCAAATTTCAACTGAACATTGTAATAATCCAGTGCAAAACCAAATAGAGATTATAGGAAATCATATCAGAAATATAATGAAATAAAGGAACAGAAGAACTGAATAAATAACACAATGTTTACGTGGAGAAACCATTTCAAGAAAAAATCCACACAAGAAGAGATGCATCGGTCTGTATTAACTTCAATAGAGTTTACAATACATCACTAACAACCTCCTCTTTAGTCTTCAATCCAACAACACCTATTTTTCTAGTCTCAACTCTCTACTACACTAGAGCTGTAATGTAATGCCCTCATTAAAAGAGTCTTTCCATCTAGAGAAAAAAACCCTAACATAACTTCTACCATAAGATTTCTGACCTAATGATGAATGGTCTATATTGGCTATGAAATTACAATATTTTACAAGGCAATTTTCTAATAAAAACTTTCTTCGGGGGCATTGCCCCTGGATCCCCTATTAGGAGTAATCAATTACATAGGATTTACAAGGTTGGTGGTGTTTCCCCAAAATTGAATTTTTTGGTCCTCTATTTTCTCCTTGTCCTCATGTTGTGTTCTATGTCTTAGTCTCATTTTCTTCTATTAGAAAACTCTTAACTTTCCTAACTTAAAGTTTGAAGCCTTATTGCTTATAATGCTTTGTTGGAAAATTTAAGATTTTTAGAACTTGGCTCATCCCTTTGTTTCATTCAGAAAATGTTTCTATTGGCGAACTTGTCGGAGAAATATTGAGTTTACAAACTATGTCAATAAATTTCTAAGTTCATGAACTCTTATTTTTCCAACAAGTGTTCATTGTTTCACTTCTCTTTAGTCAGCTATTTTTCTTTTTTCACGAACTTAATTTTGGTCCATAAGTTGTGCTTTTCACTAATTTGTCAATTTCCCGGTAACCCAACTGTAGTCCTTACCCTTGTCAATCCCTCTTATCAACTATCTTTGCCTTTTGTGAACTAAATTTGGCTCTTGAGTTTTATTTTTCTCTGGTTTCTCGATAAGCTGATAAGCCGACAATCTTTGTTTTCATGAAGAGTATCTTGCTGGTAAAAAGAAGAAATGTCTTTGGCTCACAACCTTCCTCAATAAATTTCATGGAGATCACATTTTGTCAACTACAGTTAAAATTTCTGGACTTGGTTCATGAATTGATGAAATCGCCAACAAAGCAATGGGCACATATATAATTAGGAACACATGAGGTTATGAGATGGCTAGATTTTCCAACAAAGGGAAAGAGTAAAGTGTTTGGCATCAAGACTGTGACATTTATTGCAAAGAATATTTAATGTCCCAACCCTAACCCGCTTTACTATGCTATAAAATAAAGTTTCTCATTTAATATCCTCACAATTGTTATTGAGAAAGCATTTTCGGGAGCTAACCATAGTCAGTCTAGTTGTCCTCTTCTCATAAAGCATCATAATCAAGGTTCTCCTTCTCACAAGGATAAAATTATCGATCAACAACAAGTGTCTACAGATAGTGTCAATCCTAGCATTCCTACCACTGTTTGCCATCTCCAACTGCAAGGCAAGATGGGTCAAATAAGCCTCAATAAGACACACATTCTAAGGGTTCTACTAGAGATAGTGTGCAAACCCCCAAGAAAAAGCAAAGAACCAAAACATGTCTAAATCCATAGACAGATAAAACATCAAAGCAACATCAAGAATGAAGAGGATAAGGATGCAACATCACATGCACAACAAAGTAGAACTCCTCCTCATATGTTTCAAGATGGTGTGTTTTAGCCCCCTCCCTCTTCTCATTAGTAGCTTGGAGTGGATGATACTCCCAAATCAGATAGGGTTTCTCATAAAATCACGGTTGATTATTCAGTGACTACCACTCCTACCTAGTTGAGGAAAGAAGTTGGAAATAAAAGAAGATATTCTCAGATAATTGACATAGAATTCAATGCAGTGGCTAGATTACTAAAGTTGGAATCCACCCCTAAGAAGGTTAGGAGAATGTCTAGACTCATGGTAGATCCTATCTCAAAACACCAATATGTGGAAGTTGTAGTGCCCATGGTAAACAAGGAAATGAAGGATGTATCTACAGATGATTTCCATGTCTGCACTATAGATTTGGGACCACCTACTATGTAAGGTGACATTCATAATTCCAAGCTGTCTGTTGATATTTTAACCATCATGTTAGAGGAGAAAGAAAAGGATAATGAAGTTTTGGAGGATCAGGAAATATCTTAACTTCATATATCAAGTCTATTGTTGATACAACTTCCTAGCCATTTGATGCTACTACTGGCATTCCCAAGGGAGTAACCACTAAAGTTTTTTATCAGATAAACAAATACAAATACCTGGGAAATAATGTGGAAGAGTGGGTTGAAAAACTAACAGTTGATGGCCTTCTCTGTATTCATGATGTTTTTACTCTATATACTAAAATTTCCTACAAAAAAACTAAAGTTTTGAATGATTTGAAGATAATTAAGAAAGATGAGGCTATGTTGAATGTAGCCAAGAATAGTCTCACTACTATGATTAAGTTGGATTCCGGCATCCTTGTTGCAAAAAAGGTCATTGATAAACCTGAAGACAATGAATATGTAAAATGGTTTGTTGCTGTTGATTGGAAATTGAATATGGAGAAACAGTGCATAAATTATTATTTGAAGAACCTGGCAAAAAACAATAGGTCACATCTACTCGATCTCAAGAGTTCTTGTTGCTCTTTAGGAGTTGATCTCTATGATGACACTGAATCCAGTATTCTAGAAGTGGATGTTATTAAACATGTCTTTAAGGACTTGTTGATTGAAGAGTTGAAGGTGAAAGAGGATGCTGTAGGGAATTCCATAGAATGACTAAGTAATGTGTCTACCTATTTGTTCAATTTCAAGAAGGATGTTGTGGAAATGGATAGAAAGTACAAGAGGCCATCAACACATTGCAAACATGGAGAACGAGGCTAGTGATCACTGGCATTCTTAATTCCAAAACTGTTATCTCAATTCTAAGCAAATTTAAGGTTCTCCATGCCATGCTAGATTCATCTCAGAAAGCAAGGGCTAAGGAAAAAATGAAGGCTATAGATGAACCATAGAAGTCTAATACGGTGGATGAAGAAGATAATGAATCATCTTCATAATTGATCTTTGATTTTTGTAATTGGTTATGTTAAAACTCATTTATGTATTCAGGACTAGGTGTCATTAATAATTCATGAACATGGACTTTATTTTATTATATGTTGTTAGTTGATAAACAGTTATATGAGGAAATGTTAGTTCCTCTCTTTTACTATATAATGTATGAGTGAAAGAGAAGGGGGGATCTTTTTAGTGGAGATTACTTTTCACGATTTTATCATTGGATATTATATTTATGGAGTAAGGGGGATATTTTGATACAGCATATGTGGTGTCAATTTTGGATAGAACACGGTATTTTGTTCTAATCTATTCATTAATACAAGAGGAAGGTTGACAATGGGTTTATTATTTCTCTATGTATTTTCCATCTGCTCTTTGTATGTTGAACGTGTGGTATTTGGAATTTTGATATCTACATTTTCCCTGTATAAAATATTGATAACCTGCTTCTTTGATAAACATATTGCCATTGGAGTGTCTTCCTTCTTATGTTGGAATTTGATGCAAAGGTGGTAGTTTGATTACTATGGTTCATTCATTGGTTTTCCATCATTCGTGTGTTTGGAGGGACGTCATAATAAAATATTATTACAAATAAGATTCTTTCCTACAATACATTATGTGTTGTGGTTTTGATTGAAGTTTATATTTGTGGGAAGTTACCTTTATTGCTTTCAGGTTAAAAGCACATCAAAAAACTATTTTAAATCCATCTTATGAAGGGAGCTTTACCTTCTAAAACATTCAGAAGGTAGTTTATGAAATTGCCCAACTGTTAATGAGTTTTGTTACTACTAAAATTGGGTGAGTCATTATTAAACAATTGGTGATGAAATTTGTTCACTAACAGATTTTTGGTGACTCTACTGGGGAAATGAATAATAAGATCATCACAATTAAAATCTATTGGTTCCCCTCATCTTATATAAAACTACATATTGTTTGAATCTAAGATTACACTGATTCTGTTACAACCGTGAAGGAAGATTTCAATCATATATAAGGAAGGTTTATAAAATTCTTGAGTCGCAATGCACAAGAAAGATTCCCTTCCTCCATTTCTAAAAACTTTGGTTGGTACATAGAAGAATAATATCTATGGTGCTCCAAAGAGGGTTTGGACCAGTACTCCAACCCAACGTAAATTGGCTCAACATTGAGCAAGAAGACATAATCACTTATTTGAGGAATTTGGCCTGGGAAAACAAGCAAACGAATGTATAGTTTCATCAGGTAAATAAAACTCTTGATTTTGAAGAAGACCTTGGTGAATAATTAGGAAGGCAAGCCTAAGAATTTGGTGTTGTACACAAAAATTTTCTTGTGGAAGAGGTTGTCGCAGTACCAAGGAGAGAAAGACCCTTCCAAATAAACAAGGTCTTGGATAATAGAAGGAACAACTGGAGAAACAATCGTTAAAACAACTATCAGAACAATCATCAGAATGGTCAATGAATCAATTAGTGATTATCTAGAAGTGGTGACTCTATTGGTTTCTAAAATACTATTTTATTATTAAAGTTGGCTTCTAAAAGATAAACAAGGGGAGACAGGAATAAAGGTATCATTGACTCTGACTTTGATTTATTAGAATCTACTAATTTCACTACCTTTCCTTTAAATCATAAAGTTAGGTCCTCTAGCAAAGCTTCTTCTCCTATTTGTCTTGTTTCATCTCCTGTGTGCCAAGCATTAGTCTTGCATAGTACCACTTTGCCAATGACAATCAACCTACAACCTCACATGGTTCATCAGCAATAGTAGCAACCACCTATCCCATGGGGTGCTGGTATTGGTCCATCGACACTTGGTGTTTGGTTGCACGACTTGCCTAGAGGTTTTGGGAAGATTTTGCCCAAATTTAGAGGAGATGGAAAAGTCACGCTAGATGAACATATTAATGTCTTCTTTGCTACATGCTCCATCTTGGTCATGCAGCATGAAGATGTTTCTGTCAGACTTTTTGTTGAGACCTTGTCTAAAGTTGTTACTGAGTGGTTTTACCACCTGGCCCCTGGATCTATTGATGGATGGGCCACCATGAGAATAAAATTTGAGAATAGATTTAAATATATTGAGAATGAACACACTCTACTGGCATAGTTGACCTTTTTGAAGAAAGAAATGCATGAGCCCATGAGAGAGTTCATGGCAAAGTTTAATCGGATTGTAAACAAAATAACTCCCAACATGAGGCCCAACAATGATATTCAAAAATGTTTCTTTATCAACTCCTTACCTCCTGATGTTAGTTACACCTTGAAGAGAGAAGGTGTAGCAAATCTCCAAGGAGCTCAATAAATAGCCATTTCTATCGAGGATGATCTCATAATGTAATGCCCTCCCAAGAAATACTCAATTAAAAATACAATAACTTAATAAAGTAGAGAAGTAATTGTAGAAATATGATAATTTAAGAAAAACTACTTACACTAATTTTATAATCTCCTTATAGAAATGAGAATAAAAATGATGAAGAACACTTGTCTGCTACAATCTGACCAAAAGATTACATAATAAGTCAAATGTTTTATTAGCTATTTGAGATCCAACCTAATCTATTTAATTAACTAGTAAACAATGCGATAGATAAACTCATCCTACAATAATTCAACTAAACTATGTATCATACAATGTAATTAATTGATTTAGAAAAAAAACTCAAACCAAATTATGATATTAAGAGAATGTATGCATATAAAATTCAAGTATCCACTGCTCACAACTATGATCTCATTATACCGTAGCATGTTAATTTCAATCAAACTTATACAATGAATTTTATTGTCACTTATCCGGATAGAGAGAGTAACGCGTACACAAACATTAAATTGTATCTTCATTGGCTATTAACTGAACTGTTATAACAAATTCATTTATGCAAAGATAATATATGTATATATTGAAAACATAGGAAAAAATCATGTATTATCGAAATGTTCGTTTATATATATATATGTGTGTGTGTGTGTGTGTGTGTGTGTGAACTGAGTATCAATAGAAAGAATTAAGGACGTATCTATTACATATAATGGATGAGATAAAGAAGAGTTTTAAAGGAAATAGAGAATAGTAGCAATGGTGGTTGGACTGCGGTGGCCAAGAGCTGACTGCAACCAGCCATTATTGGCTCATGGGAGCCATGGCTCGCACAACACCCACAACGCATCTATGGCTGGCCATGGCAGTCACGACTGCCCACCCTGAACATAATAACAAACAAAATTATAACAATTACATACTCTTTAAAAGAATTGGGTGGTTCGGCTGTGGGTGGATGATGACCACCACAAAATTCTTCCTTTGAATACTTAACACTGAAATTTGATTTATTATTTGTAATTCCATATTGCATAACACAGAACTATAATTATGTCTACTAATTCATTTCTAGAAATCACATAATAAACAAAAGTTATATCTAAAAATTTGTACAATAACATAAGTTTCAATTTGAAATAAATACATTATTGAATCATCCACTTACTCATTAGATTTCACAAAATGATGAAATAAACACAGTTCATTTCAATATAGATTCATTGTGTAAGAAAAATGGAGAATCAAATTACTTGAGTAGAGAGTTGATTTCAAATTTTACTTTAATTCCAATATAGAAATATATCCTTCAATCTATAATTCTAAAACTTTACAAACAATCAGATTTGATCAGCGAACAAAAGATAATATAAAATTCTTTTTTACACCAAACCCTATAATAATTTGCATATCCAGATGAAATACTGAAAACCTGCATAAACCAAAATAGAGCAGCCCAGTCCTGCTCTCAACCCATTTGCAGGACTAATTATTCCAGTCCACCCCCAAGCGGGAAACAAAATCCATCATTCAAACAAATAGCAATAAAACAAAAATCAGAAAACAAACTAATGACAATGGACTCACACACATGGAATCTGCACATGAAATTCCAGTAAAGGGGAAGAAGGGGAATTTCCTTCCATCTTGGGGCACAATTTTCACTCCCTTTTTCACACAACTCCACACTTCCACACACAAATTCCTCCCTTCATCACCAACCAACCATACATCTTCCCAACTCCCATTCATACTCCACAATCTCCCATCAAATCACACTCTCATTCTCCATTTATCCTAACACAAATCAACCCACAACACCATCACAAACTCCACAAAACCCTAAGAGAGGCTCCACACCCTCCTTAACCCCACATGAGGGAAGCTCTCATCTGACCTGGAGGGAAGTTCCCTTTTGTACATCCAAACTCCATTGACAATCAAGCAAGATACACACAACACAGATTTTTTTACAAATCTTTCATATCCCATCGACTCTACATTTACAAAATTCAACATTACACTAAACTATCAAAAGAAAGCAATCATACCTTAGCTGTCCAAGTTAGTATCAACCCAACACTTCACTTCAAACAATTGAACAACCTATTTCCTGCTAGCAATCCTTGATCATCCATTCAATTCAGCCAAAATCCTCTTCCTTTCCACCATCCCTGAGCATCCAAAGATGAAAAAAATAAGAAAAGATAACTCCAGCAAGAAAATCTACAGCTCTCTTATTTCCTAGAATGAGGAAAATGATTCACATTTCCTGTTTTTAAAATAACATATTTTTCCAACTCTTTACATTCCCCTCTCACAAATTAAAACAAATACTTTCTTTTTTTTTTAATTCAAATAAACATAATAAAATATCACATGCTTTTCAACACAAGCCCCCCTTACAAAGTTATAAGAAATAAATAAAAAATAATCAATATTTGAGCATATGGGTTTTGTCTCCAATTCTTAAGGAACCTGGGCCACTCTACCTACAAAATCTCATTGAAACATCAGTATATTTTGAAACTTATAGCCAAAGCAATTAAACATTTAACTTTAACATTTCTAACATCAATAATTACAAAATCTAAAATATCAGATAATAATATTTATTTTGCCGGAATTAAACATACAACCATTAATATTTTATAATCAATTATTTTACTAAATAAATATCTAACATATTATTTCATTTTAAACAACTAAATAAATATCTAACATGAATATAAAACATTTATTTCCATAATCAAAATAATAATATCCATAGTCCATAATCTCAACATCAACCAAGTCCAATACACACATACACACCAAAATATAAAATCAAGTCAACTATCTAGAATAATACTAACTAGGCCTCACACATAACAGCTGGGAAATGGAGAAGGGAAATACATGCCAATAAGGGTCAGGCAAGTACCTCTACTGATCTTATAGTACAACACGTAGCCAATTATGTGCTTGCTTTCAAGAGACAAATGCCAAGAGGACAACAATAGCCTTACTACCATGATGTCCCCAGGAGAGAATATGGGATGCCAAATGTCAATAGTAGAGCTCCAATGTTGCATGGCCCAAAACCAAGGTTGGCATTAGAAGGTCCTTCAACCAGTGGGAAAGCTAATCATATGGTATGTAACTTTCATCTTACCACTAATCATGATGGCAATTCCTATCCTGAAATGACTAGATTCATGCAAATGCTATCTATGAATGAGCATGTTAATGAGCCCATTGTGGAGGAGGAGGACACAGAGTAGCATGGTGATGCCACTATAAATTTTTTGGATTATGAATCTGATTCAGATGGGAGTGAGGATTTATATGTTGAATTCGAAAAATTGAATTGTATTATCTTCACCAAAGGACAACATAGTCATAGAAAAGATGAAGAACACTAGAACCAGTCTAGTATTGATACTCCTTCTCCTAGAGTCTTATGACCTAGGAACACAGCTGGAGGATTCAAGAAAATGATGGAAGCACTCTTAAAACAACTCTTCCCAAGGTACCTGTTTCTTCTTCTTCTTAAGAACCTATTCAACTTGCTTTTGATATTGTGGAATCTTGTAAAAATACTAAAATCCAAATTTATCAGGTAGAGTACCTTAGGCTAAACCCTAACAAGTTAGATAGACTTGTAAGATATGTGAAACAAGAACCTTCTTCATCTTCAGCCCATGTAAATGCCTAGTTTTCAAAGAATGTAGAAAAAGAAAAAGCAAACCCCATAGAACAAGCCTATGGTTCTAGGAAATCCGAACTAGAAAATCCCTTTGATAAGACAAATCCTTTTTATATTTCTCTGTTCATTGCTAGATACAAACTAAGCAATTGTGTCATTGATTCTAGGGCCTCTAACAATGTCAGGCCTGCTTAAGTAGCCAAATCATTAGGTCTGTATCTTACCTCATCCCATGGAAAGTGCTACTCAATGGACTACACCCAAGTTCCCATCATTGGTCAAATTAAAGATGCCCAAGTAGCCTTGGCCACCTATCCCAAAAAGAGAATTAAGTTGACCATTTTAGTGGCTGATAGACCTACTAGTTATGGCATGTTGCTGAGTAGGAGTTTTTGCAGAGATCTTGGGGGCAAAATCCAAATGGACTGGTCTCATGCTTTCATCATTGTAGATGGGAATAAAGTCTGGTTGGAGCCTAAACCCAAGGCTTAAATTCATTATTTTGAAGTCTGGGGATCCTAGGTCAGAGATCTTGTATGTGGAAACTAGCCCAGGAACTTATATGTTCTCATCTACTTCAGAGGGAGAAGAACCTGAACTGATTGGGTGCAACTTGTTGAATGAGTTGTGGACATTAGAGTTTGATGGTGGTTGTTCATCATCTAAGTCAAGTGGAGGCATAGTGTTAATATCTCCTGACGATTATAAGTTTCCCTTTGCTTTCAAATTGGAGTTTGAAAATACTAATAACACTGCTGAATATGAAGCATTGCTTCTGCGGCTAGAAATGGCAAAGGAGAAAGGGATCAAATAGTTGAGAGCCCTGGGTGATGTAGAACTAATTGTCAAATAGGTAAGTAATGTCTTCTCTATAAAGAATAGCAAGTTGAAACATTAACGGAATAGGGTTTGGGATAGTTTAGACTATTTTGATGATTTTTGTATTGAGTTTGTTCATAAGGAGCAAAATACTAGAGTAGATTCTCTGGTAGATTCAACATCCTTACTCCTTCCTCACTCTAACTTAAAAGACAATTCTTATCAGGTGGAAGTTCTTTATAGGCCCAGTGTATCAGACAATTTGAACCATTGGCGGGTATTTGATAACGATAAATAAATTATTTCTTTCTTAGAAAAGGTTGATGCTTTTGTGAATCTATTCTTTGAAGGAAGTAGTTCACAAATTAATTAGGTCACGGAAGGTGTTACTAGTCAACCTGATGGAGTAGATGAGTAAGTGATTTAGTTGAAAGAAAATAAACTTCCCAAAGGCCTGGTGATCTTAGAAGATCTTTTTGACAAGCATGATAGGTATGTCAAATAGAAAATCCAACCTATTATCAATTCTTTAGCTGAATACAATCACATAAATATTGGTACAGATGCAGAACCCAGGTTGGTGTGTATTGGAAAATGTTGCACAACCCAAGAAAGGGAATGGTTGATCTCCTTGTTGATTAGGTACAAAGATGTCTTTTCTTGGTGCTATGTAGACCTTAAGAAATTCATGGATGGGAGGCTACAACATCACATTCCCTTGAAACCAAGTACTAATCCTTTCAAGCAAAAACATAGATCTTATAATCCAAAGATTGTAAATGCTATTTAATGAAATTAATAAAATGTTGAAAGCGAAGATTATATACCCTATACATCATTCCACTTGGGTGGCCAACATACTCCCTATTAGAAACAAGAGTGGAGAAATAAGGATCTGTGTAGATTTTAGAAATTTGAATTAGGCTTCATTAAAGGATAATTATCCCTTGCCTATAATGGATCATATATTACAGACTATTTCAAGCTCTGAAATGATGTCTATGTTGGATGGTTTCTCTAGATATAATCAAATAGGTGTCACTCCTGAAGACTAGCATAAAACAACTTTCACCACTCCTAGAGGGACCTTTGCTTATAATAGAATGCCTTTTGGGATTATAAATATTGGTGTAACTTTTCAGAGAGCTATGGACTTGTCTTTTGGAGACCTAATAGATAAGAATATTGTTGTTTATCTTGATGATTTGACTATTTTCTCTAAGAAAAGAGCTAACCACATTAACCATCTAGAAGTTGTTTTACAGAGATGTAGAGACCGTGGCATATCTTTAAATCCCAAGAAGTCTATCTTTGCAGTTACTAAGGGAAATTTTTAGGACACATTGTCTCTAAAGAGGGGATCAAGATAGATCATGAGAGAGTTAAGGCTATTCAATAGCTAAACCTACCTACTTGTAGAAGCCATACTAGGTCTTTCTTTGGGTAGGTTAACTTCTTAAGAAAGTTTGTTCTTGATGTTGCAGAGCTAACCAAGCATATAGAAGAGATGATGAAGGGCAAACTTGTTTTCAAATGGAATAATGAGAGAAAGGAAGCATTCAAGGCTATTAAAGAAGCAATCACCAATGCCCCAACTCTAATACACCCTAATTTTGATAAAGACTTAATCATTTATTGTTATGTATCAGAGCATACCTTGTCTACCATACTACTTTAGAAAAATGAACAAGGTATGCAGTTACGGTAGGAGGGTTCATAGAATGAACCGTCTGGACCGTGCAGCAAGAGTAAACACAATAGAAGCAACTCAAAGAAATGGAACAAATGTAGACTCAGTCATTTAGTATATCATAGAATTCAAATAGAGATTGGTCGGCAACATGCGGGCTTACAATTAGGGCTCACAGGCCTAATTACATACATGCACAAGATAAAGCTTTGAAGATCCTTCATACAAAATCTAAGCTATCAGTTATCACTATGTTATGAACTACTTTCCTAGGGATCTATTACATCAATATATATCCTTTCCAGACCAATAGATTCCTCTGCGTTGGCCAAAGAAGGTCACAAACTCCAATGAAGAGCTGTAACGTGTGAACATGGATAGGTCAGACCTAAATGTATGGAACTCCTCTAGAAAATGAATGAAATGAAGTGCAAATCTTTGGGGAAGGTCGGTCATGAACCAAAGATCATTGAATGATGTGTCTTGGGTTCCAAAGATTGGTAAATGCTTCCGCAAGTTTCTCCTTCAGCTGGTTGTCTGTTATTATCACGATGCTCTTTTCTAAAACTAGTCAATCTTTTGATAGCGATATCTTTCTGGTAATGATGTGCAGACCTCTAAATTCTAGATATGATGTTGATGAATGAATGTAGATGCTAATTCTAGCTCTGCAAGGTTTGAAATGTAACTATGATAGAATGCTAGATCAAAATGTAGAAGTTGCTTCTGACTGAACTGCCTCAACTGAACTAGAAAATGAAAAGAAACAAACTGAACTGCAAATAAAATGAAATGCAAATTTTTTTGGTTGATGCAAGATTGCTCTTGAAACAGGGATGCTCCTACATCAGACATCTAGGGTTATTGAAAAAGTGAGTCCCTCACTTTGCTGGGGATAGGGGAGAACCAAGACGGTCCACCTCAGCCTGAGAAACCCATGCTGAATCTTCTTCCGGTCTACCTTTCCACTTCACAAGATATTCTTTGTATTGTCTTCCTCTAGTGCTGCATCCATCTCTGCTATCCAAAATGTCTTCAATCTACTCCAGTGCTTGTTGTGGTAACCGCTTCTTCAAATCTTTTTCCATGCTGTCACTGAGCTCTGCTTCATGATATTGATAAAGATCTCCAATGTTGAAAATAGGTGAAATACCCAATGTCTCCAGTAACTCTACTTCATATGCATTTCTTGAATCAAATTTCCTAAGTATATTACAAGGTCCTGTTGGTAAATAGATTTGTTGATTTTAAATAACCTTCGTGAATAACTCATTTTTGCCCTTGGATCAGCAACAACCTGCTCACAACAGTTGAAGAATCGCAGGACTGTGTTGACTCCTCTTTGCACTTGAGAGGGGTAGCTTCCTTGTATGATGGGGGTATATTGATTTTTTGGGGTTATGAGAACAAAATAAATCAAATAATGAAAACTAATGAAGAAATGAGAAATAATCTTATAGATTCAAGTTCTGTACATTCAAGTTGAGATACCAAAACTTAACATGATAATCTTTTCCACATGCAATGTTTAAAGGAAAGCAAATGGTTATTATTGATTAAACATACAAATATCAACAACAACACATGAAATTGAATTGAACACACATCCAAAACATTTCTTTATTGCTTTCTTGCTTGAATAATACTATTCGAGTCCTTTACACAATGCCTTGCGAAAAAGTGGAAACACTTTGATTGAATTACAATGTTGTATTTATAGGTGAGGTTAGTAACCACTTAAGGTAACTACCTTAACCACTTTTTTTAACTACTTGGTATAACTACCTTCATAAGTGCACTAACTTTGAATAACTAACTTTCTTTTGTAAAGATAGCTACTTAGAGTAACTACCTAACTTAGGCACCTAAAATAACTACTTTGTGAGAAATAGTTAGGATGAACCTAACTTTACAATCAAAAGAGAGAAGATTAGACTCGAAGGAGAAACTCAATCATGATCATTACTTACAAAACAAGCCAAAATCATGAATTGAGCTACACACAAACACAACAAAAATGGAAACTGTACAATATGCAAACTTGCATTTATTCTCTGCTTGTCAATGGCGTTGTTGACAAAGTTGCGAATTCTGGAAACTAATTTTGCAGACCAGACTCTCTTTCTCTAAACATTCTGAAAAGTCAGATGGCTGGGGTGATAGATTTGCCTTTAGGAATCAGAGTATTTGCTATCCTCATCTTCCAAGTTCTCAGGCTCTTGTGGACATTACTCAATTCTGCCACCATACTTGGTACTTGGGAGGCAGAAATCTTCAATGAAGTATAGAGATCGACCAACTTGTCCATTGTGTTCTCATCGAAAACTTCTCTATTGAAAAGTTGCCAATCAATCATATCTTGAAAACCATCTTGAATTACCTGTGATTCTCCCATCAATGATGCACTCGGAAGGATGGCGCTGAGCTAATCCTGAAGCTTTGCAAACACTCGTTCATAAGCAAGCATCAGTCTTTCCTATTCTACTGAAACTTGGCCAATGATTACCAATTTCTAATTTATGCTTTCTACCCAAATTTCCAAGTAGTTTTCCTCTATACCAGGTAGGATCTTTTTTGCTACGAGGGTGTTGACATCAATCTCCATCATCTTTGCAAAATCCTTCAAGATACCCTTCCATACTGCTTCTTCTTTCTTGACACTCTTCAACTCTTTTTCAATGATCTCCTTTTTTATTAAGGCCTCATCATGGACTGCTTTTGCCTTAACAAAGAAATCAAATGCAATAGACTTGATTTTGTTCATCCAATTCTTAGTGGTTTTTCCATAAACTTGATATTTCTGTAGACTGTCAATAATACCTTTTTTAATTTCTCCTTCTTGGCTCCAGTTGGTTTACTGATGATCAATGCTAAGTGGCATGGTAGAAGTGTCGACTATGGTCTTCAAGTAAGAAGACAAACTCTGTACTTGTTGTTTTAATTGATCTTTCGATTGTTTCTCCCTTTCGGTCCTTTCCACTAGCCTTGCGGCTACCACATTGAAGTTTTGTATGTTGGCTTCATGAGTAGATGGGCCCATATCAATCCTTGACACAACAAATTCTGCTAGAGTGGCTTCATTCACATTTATTTTAGAAGTGGGCTAAGCTATCTCAAGGCACATGTTTCCTGAATTAGAGTCAATTTTTATTCTTGAAGCCACCTTGATCTTCTTCGGCTTCTTGGATCTCCTAAAGAGATCAGAAACTATACTGAATTAAAAAATCACCAGTTCTTCTACCTTCCTTTTCTTCAATAGGCTTTGTTCTAACCATGGTAGTGAAAGATCTTCTGATAGCTCATGTGCATTGCTTGATTGGAGATCTTGTTTTTCAGGTATTGGTGAGGCTGTTTTCTCTCCAACTTTTTCTATTTGATACACTGGATCCTTTGAGGAAGGAGGCTCCATAACTGAAGTAGAATGTGGTACTTCAGGGAGAGGGGATTCAATGAGTATTGAAGAATATGTGGTCGGTATGGCTTCATCAAACCCTGGATCAAATATGACTTCTTCTTGTTCCTCTTCTACTCTTGAAGTAGAACCTATTTCTTTTTCCTTCGACCTTGGTTTCTTCTTCTTCTGCCTGGGTTCATCTCTACATGTCTTTTGGAGATTGCTTCTCCACAGAGGGTCTTCATCTCCACCACTTTCCTGGGTTCTCTGATGAGAAAGAACATTAATAACTAGTATGCGGCAAGGGACTGATGAAGTGGAACTGTCCTGGTGATCACTTTTTCCTCTTGATGTCTCTTTCCTATTTGCCAATTTCGTTGCAGTCATCTGGGATATCTTCTTCTTGATCCAGGCTTCAGATTTCTTGATTACAAAGCTGGTCCTCTCCTTGACATCTCTAATCTCTGGATCTTCCCAATTAATAGCAGGAAGAGGTTGAGTCTAGATTTCTTCAAAATAGAAGGGATCAATTAGATCCGATTCATCATCTTCAATACCTTCAATGACCCATTCCATCTTGAAATCATGAATTTGCTTCAAGGTGAACCTCGTCTAGTCTCCTTTTCTGACCTCAAACTCGTCTTCGTAGTCCTCCCAAAAGTCTTTGAGATTGGGGAAATGAAGGTATCCATGACCAAGCTTCGAATTATTCTTGAAATATCCCTTGTTGTCGAAGGGGAATCTCATTTGGTATGTATACAGGTTGATCATGGCTAGGGCCTTCTCCATATTTTCATCTCTCAAGCTAGATTCAGATTTTTAGTCACCGAGGCAAATAGGGAATTCCACTCCCTTGTTCTTCCTGTCTCGACATTTCTTTTGAACTAATACCAGCTGTCTACAAAGCTCGACCAAAACAAGCTTGTCATCCACATACCTTGGCAATTTAGAAGGGTAACTATCAAATCCTCCTACTCGAAGGTAGGTGAACCTTGGAAACTGAATGAAGTAGCTGCCATACTTCTTTATCAACAATTACACTTCCTTTGAAATTATGAGAGATGTGTTTCCTTGAAGGAACCTTACTGCAAGCATTGTGAAAGCATCATTCACTCATCTGAAACATATAAAACTTTTTTTCCAATTGTAATTGCTTGTAGTAATCATAAGCCTATGTTTCCTGATTTAGAACACCTGTGGTACTCAAACCAGGCCATGATCTCAAATTGGCAATTGCATATACCAAGTAGGATGACATGTGGAATCATTGACTGGTCTTGAAGTGGATTAGTTGGTCATGTATGCAGTCACTGATAAGGTGACCCCAATCAATAAATTATTTTCCTGCTGATATGACAATGATGAAGAGATACATCCACATTTCAAACTCGGTTGAGTCAGGGTTGCTTGTCAACCTATGAAGAAGGGCAATCAGATAGAAGATCTCTTTGATAAAAAGAGAATGGTGCAGTGTCTTAGGAAGTTGAGTCTGTCTGCCTCTTAGTTTTTCCATCCATTCCTTAGCCAAATTGTTCAAGCATTTGCTCCTGTTATCACTAAAGTATTTGTAGGCCTTTTGTTTATCGACACAAATGCATTTCTCTTTGTAGGGTAATCAGAGAATGATGGCAATAGAAATCCCGTCGAGTTTGGTCATCAGGTGCCCATCAATGGATCTAATCTCTCTGGCTTTAGGATTGTACCTTTTTGCACATTCAATTACTAGCTCCAAACATTCGACAACAGTGGGAAAACAAGCTGTATTCACTAGGCCACTCTCTACAATCCTTCGGGACAATTTTGATCTGTCCCCTCTATCAATGACTTCCTGATTTCCTATAGGTCGATATGACCCATTTTGGTGTCAAATACTTCCCGAAGTGTGGTGTCAATCAGGGGAGCATACTCGTAATCTTGAGACTTATACTTCATGATGGTGTTTTTCACAAGTTTAATAATATAGACTCTTTAACCAGCTTTGCACCTACAACTTCTTTGAAAATTCCTAGGATTTTTGTGAATAACTTATTTGCTTTGAGGCTACAAGTATCCTTCTCATGGAATATACTCCACAATGATTGAAGTGGTGATGAAAAATGAAGATTTCACTATGTATCTCTCACAAGGAACCCCTCCCTATTGACTTTCCATCAATTTCATGATAGATTTCGAGCATTCAAAAGCATGTTTTATTGTGCAGGACAACAACCTTGTGCAATAAATTTATAGAAAAAAAAATTCTCTTTAAAGAGGTCTCCCTAGTTATTTGGAAGAAGTAAATACCTTCAAAACATCTATATCTATGGTGTCTTAGCAGTTTGTCTATATTTACTCATCATGTGGAGCAATATGTTCTTGCGAGAAGCTTTTATCCTTTATAACACTTGTAAATGTTTGCATAAACCTTATTCAAAGGCTCACATTTGTTTGTAGGTTGTGACTATCATTTCATATTAGGGGTGTAGGCTGATATGGGATTTAAAACAATCATATTTGTTTGGTAGCTATATGTCTATATATAATCATCACTTCCATTCTTATACTCATTGTAGTTTCTTTGTATTTCAAGTTCAAGAGAGGAAATAACAGAATGACCAAATGCCATGAATGATGAAACCCCATGTTGGCATGCATAGAGATGATGATGGCAAAGTTTGCATCTTGTCCATCGTTA
Organism: Cunninghamia lanceolata; assembly: GCA_027924645.1. Taxonomy (NCBI): domain Eukaryota; kingdom Viridiplantae; phylum Streptophyta; class Pinopsida; order Cupressales; family Cupressaceae; genus Cunninghamia; species Cunninghamia lanceolata. The sequence continues at coordinate 222,749 of BSBN01000137.1, forward strand.
GATGCCTTTAGTTGAATCCATGCTACAACTATCTGCCCTTCTAGTGTTCCATGGTGCAATTGGCTATGCTTTAACAGAAAGGTGGAGAAGATTAACTACCTACCAGCACTCGCGCCCATGGAAGGTTTGATGAATAATGCTACCTGTGATTACAATGTATGCCGAAGATAACCTCGACTAAAATGATGTTGTAGGAGTCTTCATATGTTTGGCCTCTCATCTCAAAACAATTATAGGGTTTCTCTACCACCTTCGTGACATGCCAACTTTTGGGTGTCGTGCACTTGAAACAATGTTCAAGTTTGGTTAATTCATTTCGAGGCACTCTTTCAAACCTCGCAGGGATTGCTAATAGTTCTGAAATGGATAATGATGTCTGATGATTAAGAAAATGGCTTATTTTATCGGTGGTGAACGTTAGTTTGATGATGGATTAAACATGTCGATGGAAAATAAGTATAACGGTGGCAATATGTGGCAATGAGTGTGGTCATCATACCATTTACTTCCCTGCGGGATGCCTTTAATTCAAACCTCTCCATCTTATTGAGTTTATGGTTCACGGCTGAGGATGGCTCTCGAACCCAATCTTTATGCTTTCATTTGTGTGATGATGTCAAGTGTGACACGTATCTAATTTGTGTTGCTGATACTTGGGTTGACCAATATAGATTATTTGGTGATAGCTTTTGACTCATGTTGTGGTTTGAATAGTTTAGCATGTTCTCTTGCCACCCTAGCACGTGCATGATAACCGAGTCACTCATTTCAATGGATGACTATAACCTATTCTAGAGCCCTCAACAATTTTCCTTTCTTCGACAATTCGAGAGAGATCTTGAACCAGTGGAGATTTACAACTCAACTTTTGCTATTGAATCTTTTAAATATAATTCATCTATGAAGGGAAATATATATCAAATTATTGCATTTTTATTTGCATAAAGTTCTGACTGGATCCCTGACAAATCATTCCATGAAAGATTGGAATTTGAAACTTTCCCAACCTATGGGGTATGTTGACATTGAAACTCGTCGGATGAGGTGGCAATTGGGGAACTGGATGACACAAGTGAATGCAACATCTTGACATTAAGTTATCACTTGGACTAGTGAAAGAAGTATGCATATGGTTGGTGTTTCGCAAGAAGACTAGAGTAGACTTAATCCATTCAATGCATGATAGCACATGTTAACTCATTGCAAAAAAAAAAGTTCAAATTTTGGGTAATCTGAAATGGGACAACAGGTCCAAACTTCTTCATCTTCAACTTGTTATATGTCCCAACTGGAAATCTTTCTTTTCTCAAGTGCACCATTACGTCATCTCCCTCTTTAAATTCCTTATGTCTTCTCTTCTCATCTGCCTTTTCCTTATATTTATTGTTCATATCCTCCAAATGCTTCTTCACCTGATTATGCACTGTCTTCATATGATCTACAAATTCCTCTACTTCTGTACTCCTCTTTTCTTCCATGCTGATATCTCTTAACTCTGCTACTCCTCTAGGATTCACTCTGGTCACAATCTTAAAAGGTGTTCTTTTGGTACTCCTATTTACTGAATTATTGTATGCAAACTCTTCTTGTGAAAGAATCAAATCCCAACTTCTGGCTTTCTCACCAACCAAACATCTCGACAAGTTTCCCAAACTCCTATTCGCTACCTCTGTCTGTCCATTAGTCTGTGGATGAAAAGATGAACTGAACTTCAAATTTGTTTTCATCTTCTTCCAAAGTGTCTTCCAAAAGTACCCAACAAACTTTGTATCTCTATCAGAATCTATACTCCTAGGTAACCCTTTCAATCTCACAATCTCCTTGAAAAATAGGTCAGCCACATGCACTGCATTAGTTATCTTCTTACAAGGTATGAAATGAGCCATCTTTGAAAATCTATCAACCACTACAAATATTGAATCATGTCCTCTATGTGTCTTCGGTAATCCCATTACAAAATCCATGCTTATGTCTTCCCAAGGTCTCTCTAGTACTGTCAAAGGTTTATACAATCCAACATTCTGACTACTCCCTTTTGCAACTTGACAAACTCTACAACTCTGCACAAATCTCCTAACATCCTTATGTATCTGAGGCCAAAAGTAGTTTTCACTCACCAAAACCACTATCTTATCAATGTCAAAATGTCCTGCCAATCTACCACTATGTTTCTCCTTGATCAAATTATCTCTCATTGAACTTCTAGGTATGCACAATTGACTTCCTTTGAACAACATCTCTTCCTAAATAAAATAATCCAACCACTTACTCCTATATGTCACAATAGGTTCCTTACATGCTTTCCAAGGTTTTGCAAAATTAATGTCTCCCTCATACATGATCTTCAATTCATCAAAACCCAACACTTCAACTCTCATTTCTGTCTACAAGTTTCTTCTTCTACTTAATGCATCAACAACTTTATTTGATTTTCCACACCTATGCTTCAACAGAAAAGTGTAACTCTGCATGAACTCCACCCATTTCATATGTCTCTGATTCAACTTACCTTGACTGTTCAAATATTGCAAAGCTTGATGATCTGTATACAACACAAACTCCTTAGGCAACAAATAATGTCTCCACTTCTTCAGGGCTTGAATTATGGCACAGAACTCTTGATCATAAACTAAATATATTCTCCTTGCATCATTCAACTTCTCACTGAAATATGCTACAGGTCTACCTTCTTGACTTAACACTACTCCAATTGCATTTCCACTTGCATCACAATCTACTTGAAATACCTTATTGAAATCTAGTAATGCCAAAACAGGTTGTTCTATCACCTTATGCTTCAACAACTCAAAACTTTTATCTGATCTTGATGTCCACTTGAAATCTTTTAGGTCACCTCTCATTGTCTCTATCATAGGCTTATAAACTAAACTAAATTTTTTGACTAACTTCTGGTAGAAAGTAGCCAATCCATGAAATGATCTAACTTCTCCAATGCCCTCTGGTGTAGGCCATTCAACAATTACTTTTTACTTTCTTAGGGTCCATCTTCAATCCTTCCACAGAAATCAAAAATCCCAAATATACCAACTCTTCCTTCATGAAACTACATTTATTGATGTTTATCAGTAATTTCTCTTCTCTCAACCTCTACAAAACTTGTCTAATATGCAACAAATGTTCCTCATTTGTTTTACTGAAAATCAAAACATCATCCAAGTATACAATCACAAACTTACCCAAGAATTTCTTCAAGACTTCATTGATCAATCTCATGAAAGTACTCGGTGCATTTGTTAATCCAAAAGACATTACTAACCACTCATACAATCCTTCATTTGTCTTAAAAGAAGTCTTCCTTTCATCTCATTCTCTGATTATGATATGATGGTATCCACTCTTCAAATCTATCTTTGTGAAATATTTTTCTCCATTCAAACAATCCATGATATCATCCATCCTAGGTAAAGGAAATCTATACTCAACTGTGATCTTGTTTATTGCCCTAGAATCAGTACAAATTCTCCATTCTCCATCTTTCTTAGGGGCTAACACTACAGGTAATACACAAGGACTCAAACTTTCTCTGATCAAACCTTTTCTCAACAACTCCTGTATCTGTCTATTCAATTCTTCATTCTCTTTTGGTGTCATTCTATGTGTTGCCTTGTTAGGCAAACTTGCTCCCGGTATAAGATCCATGTGATGATTGATACTCCTTATAGGTGGTAATCCTTCAAGTACATTATCTGATATGATGTCTTCATACTCTGTTAGCAATTCTCTTATCTCTTTCGGTTGTTCTTCTTCAGTTTCTTTCTTCAATGCTTGAGGCTTCTTAGGAATCAAGGCATAACACATATTCTCATGTCTCAAACCATCTAGAAATTTCCTTCCATCTACCAAACAAATTCTAGCATTCCCATATACTTTGCTCTTAGGATCATCCTCCAAAGGAATCAAAGTAATTCTCTTTCCATTTGATGTTATAGTATATGTATTCTTTCTTCCATCATGTATAGATTTTCTATCATACTGCCAAGGTCTACCCAACAAGATATGACAAACATCCATATGCATAATATCACACAAGACTTCATCATGATATGATACAATATGAAATTTCACCAAACATTGTTCACTCACCAATACCTTATGATCATCCTGAATCCATGCTATCTGATAGAGCTTAGGGTGTTTCAATCTTTCCAACTTCAGCTTAGTCACCATCTCCTCTAAAACTAGATTATCTGAAATACCACTATCAATTACAACTTTACAACACTTAGCTCTTGATTTGCATCTGGTTCTAAACAGACTTTTCCTCTGTGATGGTTCCTCATTTGCCTCTATTTGAAATAGTGCTCTCCTCATCACCAATGATTCTCCTTTCTCTGAATTGTCAACTGAACAGGGATCACCTAGTTCAATAGGTTCTTCTTCAACATAGGCTGCTCTTCCACTATTTTATGTCCTCTTGCTTGTACTACCCTAATTACGCTCAAATGCTCTATGTCCTTCACCTCCACACTTGAAACAAGTACCTCTGAATGTTCTCTTATCAAATCCTCTTCCTTCTCTTCTATATCCTTCATTCTGGTATGATGCACTAGGGTTTCCTCTCCGGTAAAAAATTCTGTCATCTCTCCGATAAGCATTGTTATCTTTGTCCTCCTTCTTAAATGGGTTGTCAAACTTGTTCTCCTCTGGATATGATCTATCTCCTCCAGAATAAGTCCTACCTCTTTGAAATTTACCTCCTCTACCTCTCTGTCTCTGATAATATCTTTTATTCAGCTTCTCCTCAACTTTTAGTGCAAATTGATATGCTTCCTCCAAAGATGTCATCCTTACTAGGCTTAGCTCTTCTTGAATGTTTAATCTTAATCCATTAATGTATCTAGCCACTTTCTCCTTGCTTGCTTCACTATGTCCTATTCTTATGATCATTTTATGAAATTCTTCAGTGTACTCCTTCACAGATTTTTCCTTTTGTCTCAGGTTTTGCAATCTTTTCAACAACTCCAACTCATAGTCAGCAGGTATGAATTGATTCTTTAACTTTGTCACCATCTGGTCCCACTTTGTAATCTTTTCTTTCCCTTTTCTATTTCTTTCCAACTAAACTTCTTTCCACCATATAGCAGTATGTCCTTTCAACTTTGTCTTTGCAAACTTCACCTTCTCCGGATCTTCAATTTCCTCATACTCAAAGTATTCTTCCATGTCATTTATCCAGTCAATCAACTCTTCAGGGTTCAAATTACCAGTATAGATCGGTACATCAACTCTAGGTCTCTTTCCAATCTTTGAAATCACTTACAACATTTTTTACTTGATCTGATTCTTCGTCTTCATCACCTCCTAAGGTTTCACCAATTTGTTCAGCAGATTGAAATTCTTCTTCATCATCACTTTCAACATTAGGTCTCGGTGTCAATCATCTTCGCCTATCTTCTTCAACAACATCCAAATGAATTCACATTGTTTTAATCATTTCCATCATCTCATCCATTCTACCAGCCATTGTCCCAATAGCAACAAATCTCCATGGTGGCATTCTTCCTAGGATCAAGTGCAAACTACCTCAAGTTCAGTGATCTGGCTACAAGGTAACAACTGCCTCTCAATCGATGATCGGTTGCAACACAAGTAACCTGCCTCAATTCAGCGATCTGTCCATAGTAAGATCTTACAGAATTCCTTTTCCAACTTTACTCAATTCGCTCTCAAAGATTCAAACTTTTGCTCTGACACCACTTGGTGCAGTCACGATAGGAGGGTTCACAGAATGAACTGTTCGGACCGTGTAGCAAGAGTAAACACAACGAAAACAACTCAAAGAAATGGAACAAATGTAGACTCATTCATTCAGTATATCATAGAATTCAAGTAGAGATCGGCCGACAACATGCGGACTTACAATTAGGGCTCATAGGCCTGATTACATACATGCGCAAGATAAAGCTTTAAAGCTCCTTTGCACAAAATCTAAGCTATCAGTTGTCACTATGCTATGAAATACTTTCCTAGGGATCTATTACATCAATATATATCCTTTCCAGACCAGTAGATTCCTCCACGTTAGCCAAAGAAGGTCACAAACTCCAATGAAGAGCTATAACGTGTGAACACAGATAGGTCAGACCTAGATGCATGGAACTCCTCCAAAAAATGAATGAAATGAAGTGCGGATCTTCGAGGAAGGTCGGTCATGAACCAAAGATCATTGAATGATGTGTCATTGGGTTCCAAAGATCGAGAAATGCTTCCGCAAGTTTCTCCTTTAGTTGGTTGTCTGTTATTATTAGGATGCTCTATTCTAAAACCAGTCGATCTTCTAATAGCGATATATTTTCGGTAATGATTCTGGACCTATGAATTTTGGATATGATGTTGATGAATGAATGTAGATGCTAAGTCCAGCTCCACAAGGTCTGAAATGTAACTATGATAGAATGTTGGATCAAAATGTAGAAGCTACTTCTGACTGAACTACCTGAACTGAACTAGAAAATGAAAAGAAACAAACTGAAATGTAAATGTTTTTGGTTGATGCAAGATTGATCTTTAACCAGGGATGCTCCTGCATCATATAGAATCCTCTATAGCCTTCATGAGTATGCCTCTGAAGAAACATGAGATGAATTACTCACCCATGGAGAAACATGCCTTTGCAGTAGTAAAAGTAGTGAAACAATTCAGGTTCTATATCCTTCATTCTCATGTTGTTATTTATGTCTCTGATCCTGCAATTAAATCCATTTTGAAACAACAAGAGATTATTTGTAATAAATGGGGAGCTTGGGTGACAAAAGTACAAGAATACGATGTTACTATTAAGCCAACAAAGCTAGTTAGGGGTAGAGGTCTTTATAAGTTAATAGGAAAAAACCTACCTAAGGAGAATGAGGATCTCCCTCACTTACTTTGTAGATACTATTGATGAATGGTTTTCTAACATCACTTTCTTTTTTACTTATGGAGAATGCCCACCTCATCTTTCAGCTAAAGAAAAGAGGAGTTTGAATCTTAAAGCTCCAAAGTATGTGATATGGGAAAACTCTGTACAAAAAGGGAATCAATGGTACATTTCTAAGATGTGTAGGAAAAGAACAACAGAGGAAACTCCTTGAGTTTTTCCATAATGAAGCATGTGGAGGGAATCTGTTAGCATCATTAAAATTTTAAGATCTTAAGACAATGCTTTTATTGGCCGGGCATGTTCAAAGATACCTATGACTGGGTGTCTAAGTGTGATAAGTGTATAAGGTTTGCCAGTAGACCTCAGTTAGTTGCTCTTCCTCTTAGGCTAGTAGTTATTAAAGAACCTTTCCAGTAGTGGGGCTTAGACATCATAGGGCCAATCAATCCAAACTCTAGTGCAAGGCACAACCGTATTCTGATAGCCACATATTATTTCATCAAGTGGGTAGAAGCTGCTCCTATTAAACATACCACCTCTAAGGTGGTGTGTAAATTCTTGAAAGAAAATATCATAGTCAAGTTTGGAGTTCCCAAGAAGATTATGATAGATAATGCTTCAAGCTTATCCTCTTTAGAAATGTCTCTTTTATGTTATAATTATGGGATCAATCTTTCACATTCTTCTAATTACTATCCTCAAGTAAATGGACAAGCAGAATCCAACAATAAAATTTTGGTCACCATTGTTCGTAAGTTGGTGGAGGATAATCAAAGGAATTGGTACAAGAAGCTTCATGACACACTATGGGTAGATATGACTACCTCAAAAAGAGAAACGAGTATGTCCCCATTTGAACTTGTGTATGGTGTTGGTAGTGCTCTTCTCATTCCACTGGAGCTTTCAACTTTACATTTATAGAAGGCCATTGAAGATAAGCATTTTAGAGATGATGTGGAAACGAGAATCATGTATCTCTCTAAAAGTGAAGAGAAGAGAGAAGTAGTGGACCGCATAAGAGAGCATCAGAAGAAGGTAAAAAGGATTTTTGACAAGAAATCCAGGCAAAGGGACTTTGTGATTGGAGATATTGTATTGTTATAGGATAAAAGGAAGGAGCTTAAAGGGGTTCATGGGAAATTCGACTAGCTTTGTAAGGGGCCTTTCAAGATTAGAGTAGTTGCTGGTGACAATGCCTATTTCCTGGCACATCTGGATGGTACTGAACTACCTATTGCCTATAATGGGCAATACTTGAAACTTTAGAATTGGTGATTTTGTCCTACCATGTATCATAGTTTATTTTAGTTTGTCTTATTTTGTCTTATTTTTCTCTCTTTTGGTGTGTTTGGGTCTGACTCTATGGCCCAATGAATAAGGCACTGGCTTGCCAGAGTTCTCTGGGTTCTTTGCATCCTTCCAATCTTTGTCCCTAGTTAGAGCCAGTTGTTTTCCCAAAATTGAAATTTTTGGCCCTTCTCTATTTTCCCCTTGTCCTTGTGTCATGTTCTATGTCTTAGTCTCATTTTCTTCTTCTATTAACAAATTCTTCTCTTTTCAAACTTAAAGTTTGAAGCCTTATTGCTTATAATGCTTTGTCAACAAATTTAAGATTTTCAGAACTTGGCTCATCCCTTTGTGTTTGTCAAGAAAATGTTTCTATTGGCGAACCTATTGGATAAATATTGCATTTATGAACTATGTCGACAAATTTCTAAGTTCATGAACTCTTATTTTTCCTGAAAAGTGTTCATTGTCTCACTTCTCTTTAGTCAGCTATTTTTCTTTTTTGTGAACTTAATTTTGTTCCGTAAGTTGTGCTTTTCACCGATTCACCAATTTCCTGATAACCCAACTATAGACCTTACCTTGTTGAGTCCTCTTATCGCCTATCTTTGCCTTTTGTGAACTAAGTTTGGTTCTTAAGTTTTTTTTTCTCTATTTTCCCGATAAGACGATAAGCCGACAGTCTTTATTTTTGTGAAGAGTCTCCTGCCAATAAAAGGAAGAAATGTCTTTAGCTCACAACCTTGCTCAATAAAGTTTGTGGAGATCACATTTTTCCTACTACAGTTACAATTTCCATACTTGGTTCATGAATTGATGAAATCACCAACAAAGAAATGGGCACATATATAATCGAGCATACATGAGGTTATGCGACGACTAGGTTTGCCAATAAAGGCAATGAGTAAAGTGTTTGGCATCAAGACCATGACATTTATTGCAAAGAACATTTAATGTCCCCAACCCTAACCCGCTTTACTATCTTATAAAATAAAGTTTCTCTTTTAACATCCTCACAATTGTTATCAAGAAAGCATTCCTGGGAGCTAACCACAATCAGTCTAGCCATCCTCAGCCTGTAAAGCATTACAATCAAGCTTCTCCATCTCACAAGGAGCAAATCATGGATCAACAAAAAGTATCTTCAGATATTGCCAATCCTAGCATTCCTACCACTGCCCAAGATACTAGTTTGCCATCTCTGATTGCAAGGCAAGGTGGGTCAAATGAGGATTCTGCTAGAGATAGTGTGCAAACCCCCAAGAAAAAGCAAAGAACCAAAAAAGTGTCTAAATCCATAGGTAGATAAAACATCAAGGCAATAGCAAGAATTATAGAATGAAAAGGATGAGGATGCAACATCACATGCACAACAAAGTAGAACTCCTCCTCATATGTTTCAGGATGATGTGTTTCATCCCCCTCCCTCTTCTTATCAACAGCCTAGAGTGGATGAAACTCCCAAATTAGATAGGGTTTCTCATTGTAGATACCCTAAAATATCTTGACCATTTAATCGTCCCAATTAATTAATTAATTAAATCCTGATTTATCCCCAATTAATTAATTAAATTTTATTTATTTAATTAATTAAAATCCCTTGGTCACCTATATTGAATTAATTTAATTCAATATTTATCCCCTTCTAACGTTAGCCCATATTAATTAAATAAATATCAAATATTTATTTGGTTAATATTCCCATCCTTAATTCCAACTTAATCACACCCTTAATTAATTAATTATCCCCTTCACATGCCTCCATAACCCAAATAAAAAAAATTTGAAATAAATCCCTCACCTCTCACCTCATTGCAACACGTGTCGCATTGTCTACCCTCCACTTAATCCCTTCACATGACTTGCCAATTTAAATATTTTATTTAAATTGGAGCTAATTATTCTTCTCCGTCCACTTGTCACATGACTACATAGTCACATGCACCTCTTAGCCTTTTATTCTAATTTAAAATTCACCTCTCTTCTCCATCGCACACTTGTCACAAGGCTAAACTTGATCCATGTATGATCAATCTCAACCATCCATAAGCTAAAAGTCAAAATCAAATCTCATCCCTCCATTTCAAACAATCTTTTCTATAAATACAACCCTCTTCTAAGCCATTTGCATCCAATCTTGAGCGTAGAATCACTCTATCAAAATCATTCTTGCATTTGTGAGCTAGGGTTTAGTGATTCACATTTGCATGAGAGCATTTCACATTTTATCATTGTGGGTATAGCTAGAATGTTTATGGGTGCAGCATTATCAACCTTAACCATGGATTGTGGATCATCTTGAAGGTATATTGCATTTGTTTCTTTGCATTTGTGTTGATTTCCTTCATGTTTATTTTCATGATTTCATTTGGCACGCCCGGTGGGACCCCTAGGTCTTGGTTTTACTAATTCTTCATTGTGTTTTGAAGATTTTTCATCAAAAAGCCGTACTGCAAGTTCTGTTCCAGGTTTTGGCGCGATATTTGACTATTTTAGCATGATTTTGTCTCTGTTTGGTGCGATTTTACTCGACTGTGGCGCGATATCATCGACTTTTGGCGCGATTTTCTGTCTTGGCATGATTTTTCTGTGTTTCATTTGACAAATTTTTTGTGATTGTAAGATTTTGCATTTTTGGTTTTATGACTCGGTTTCGCACTTGCAGGTTCTAACAAGCTTTGTTTTGCAGGTTTTTTGATCAAAGGTTTAATATTTTTTACTAGGGTTATACTAGGGTTTGATATTTAGATTGTATGTTATTTAGACTTGCATTCATAAACTAGGGTTTTTAGATTTTTGGTTTATTAGGGTTTGAAATCATATAGAGGCCCATATTGAAGCAAATAGAAGGGCCTAGATTTTCATTTAATTTGTTTTTAGAGGATAGACTATTTTTCTGTCATTTTGGCACAGTCTGTACCCAGATCCACGTGATATTTCATCCTCTACAAATAGGTAAATCAAGTAAACCTTATATTGGCACTATTTTATCTTTTTGTGGTGCGATTTTTTGATATTTTGGCACTATTTCCTTGATCTGTAGCGTGATATTTAATATTTGTAGAACTATATTTAGTTTCAACATAATTCATGTTTTCTATAGTGCGATATTCTGCTGACTGATAAATATTTTTTGTGAGTAATTATTGGCACGATTTCATGATTTTCTGGCGCCTTACTGTTCTGTTTTGGCACTATTTTTCTATACTAATTTTCTGACTGTGCAGGTTATTGGCCAAACTCTGCAACATAAAAAAATGCATGTCAAAGACTTGAACTCAAAAACTACTAACAATTTGCTGTAGGTTTTGTTAAATTAGGCACACTTTGTTTTGGTCTTTAAAATGAACTTTTATGTGTTTAGTTGGCAAACATTTCATTTGGGTGTAAAAAGAACCATTGCTTGATCTTAGGAACATTTGGATTTGGACTTAAAAAGAACATTAGCACATGTTTGCCATGTTTGGTGCACTTGCACACTTTGTGTTACCCAAGGGTTAGATTCGAAGTATCCTCTCCCCTCGCCTTTAAAAAGATCTTGGGTGTAAGAGAAATGGTTCTATTCTCTTCTTTTTAGGATGTGGGCCTACCCTTGAGACACATCCATATGGAGAACTCATTGGTGACCACAAGCGATACTTTTAGCCAGTCCATTATATGTAAATTGAGGATAAGGCGAAAGCCAAGTCTAACCGGTATTAGCGTATACCATTCGATGCTAGCTCGAAAGGAAGTAGTACCTTTGGGTATATGAGACTCCTAGTAGAGTTAGTTAGAACCTTAAGTGGTTTGTCGGATGCTCGTATCGTGTCGGTCCCCCAGATGTTCCCCCACTATGAACCATTGTTTTAGTAGCCCAAATCCTTCTATTTGTTGACGCAAAAGGGAAACCTTTGAAGCGGCTCTGATTCATGCGGTTTTTAGCTGAGGTAGTAGGGACAATCCTAAGGTTTGGTGGGGGTACGAGCCTTAGGAAACCTGGATCTTGGTATGCGTGAGAAGTGAGTGCACTGTAAGGGGGAGCCAGTGCTACCAAGATCTTGGAGCTACCTGCTTTGAATAAGTGCAGCTAGGGGATTCAACAAATATTGTCCTTGCCTTCACCTTAGGTTGTGCTTGTTTGTCTTCAAAATTTGCAAAAAACAACAAAGACATTGCATTAAAAAACAAAATTTCCCATTGTGTGAATTGTGTGCTTTGCATTTGTTTGCCAAGAGATATCTTCATTTTCAAAAACCTTAGAAAATCCAAAAAAATCAAAAAACTTAGAAAATCCAAAAAAATAAAAAAACCTTAGAAAATAAAAAAAATCAAAAACCATAAAAAATTAAAAAAAAAAAACCTTAGAAAATCCAAAAAAAAATCAAAAACCTTAGAAAATCCAAAAAATCAAAAACCTTAGAAAATCCAAAAAAATCAAAAACCTTAGAAAATCCAAAAAAATCAAAAACCTTAGAAAATCCAAAAAAACCAAAAACCTTAGAAAATCCAAAAAAAATCAAAAACCTTAGAAAATCCAAAAAAATAAAAAACCTTAGAAAATCCAAAAAAATAAAAAAGCCTTAGAAAAATCTATCCAAGTACTTAGAAATCCCAAGAACATCTTTAGCCTTGTCTCATTGATCCCTTTTCATTCTATTTTTCCATCCATATCTTAAACATCCATCCATTCATCTCATCTTGACCTTAGAGAAAATATTTTGATTTGTTGGACTCTCCATCTTCTAAACATTTCATCTCAAAAATCATTTTTCACTCACATCTCATCCAAGTTGCCCATTAATCCATTCACATTTCATCCCACCAATCCATCCACCTTAGGACTAAGCTTATGTGCAAAAGATTCAATCTAGATCTCATCTTATCCTTGTTTGTAAGATACTTAAAGATTAGCTACCTTTTGGTATCCTTATAAACTTCATCCATCATCATCCCTATTTTATGTTGGAGGTCATTAGTCTACCTTCAAGTAAAATATCTTATCATCCTTTTACTTTAGGTCATTAGTCTACCTTGAGTAGAAGGAAATCATCCTTGAAACAAAAACCTAAAGATCTAGATTTATCCAAGCTCATTCTTTTGGTCCTAAAACCATCCTTTTAAAGTTCAAACACCATATCTTTAGCCAACTCCATTATCAATATCACTCTTTAGCCTTAAAAAATTTCATCCATTTCACTCTTTCTACACTTTGGGTCCAACTAATTACAACTTAATCTCTAAGGTCTTTATTCCCAAGAACATCAAACCCATCTCATAATCAAACCCACTTCAACATCATTGCATGCCCTTGACAAGGTTACAAGCTAAGAGACTCCAAGAAATGGGATCCTTTGATAGTGGAATGCCTCAAACCAACCAAAACAATGTCTCTATCAAAATTGGAATGCAACCAACCGATGAAAATAATGTGCCCTATGATGATTTAACTCAACCTCCGCCATCACCCCATGGAACGAACATACCTAACCAAGAGGTTGAGGATTTCTTACAAGATCCTGGGGCCATGGATGTGTTACATAGAGTCCTCAAGTAAGACCCTAATAGATTTATGGATCACCTTATTCAACTTTGGGCCACTCATACAAACACTAACACCACCACACAACAAATCACACTCACTATTCCGGGCAATACCCCAAATGCAAATACTTCCATTAGCCTCCCATCAAACGATCCTAACTCCATAGCCATCATATCATAATTACTTTCACAACAAAATGTCAATACTTCCAATGCCGCTACCATTTCCATGTCCCAAGATAATCAAAACCCGAATTTGCGACGACAAGAGGTCAACACACGACAAGATGCCAACACACGACAAGGCCAAGACACACAATTACCACCCTATCTTCAATGAATCTGTCAAGACAATTCTACTCCACAACAACCTTTGACAATTGAAATGGTCCAACAAATAGTAGAGAAGGCAAAGGAACCTAAAAAGAAACATTATTCTCTTGAGGACATATGTCATTATCCTTTTGACAAGAATCTATATATGCCACAATTCCCTAAACACTTTGAAACACCAAAATTTGACAAATATAAGGGAAAGGGAGACCCTCGGGATTACTTGTGGGAATTCTACTTCGCTTGCCTTGAAGTCACTCAAGAGGACACATACTTAATGAGAATTTTTCCCAAAATCCTTAGTGGAGAAGCCGCTGAATGGTTTATCTTCCCTGTGGTATTAAATCATTTGAGGAACTTGCGGACAAATTCATAACTCATTTCTCCTACAATTGTGAACATGAAATCTCTATGACAAATCTTTGTAACACTAAACAAAAGAATGGAGAACCATTTGCATCCTTTTTACAAAGATGGAGAGCAATAGCAAGCAAGTTACCATGGCAAATACTTGAGAAACAACTCGTAACCATGTTTGTCACTAATTTGAATTCTGAATTAGTGTTTCACTTGCAAGTGTTTTGTACCTCAAACTTTGAAGAAGTTATTGAAAAGGGAATAACCATTGAAAAGGCCCTTGTTACTAAAGGATCAATAAAACTGTATGACAACAACAAGAACAATCACAACAACAACAACAACACCTCAAGAAACAACAACGCTCAAACAAGTGACAAGCCGCACTTTTGGAACAAAAATAAGAATTCCCTCAATGATGGAGTAATGGATATAAAAGCTATCCAAAATGTCCAAAATAATCCCCCGCTGAATATCTCAAGAAATAATGGGAACATACCTAGGGGACCTCCAAGACAATAGAATCACCCTAGAAGAAGATTTACTCCTTTGGAGGAACCCATTGCAGACATTTTGGATAGGTGTGTGAAAGGAGGTTTATTGCAATTACCACCCATAAGACCCGTCGATGAAAGTCAATTCAAACCCGTATGGTATGACGAGAATCAATATTGCAAATATCATCGTGTTAAGGGACACCCCACATCAGATTGCATGAGATTAAAACATCGCATACAAGATCTCATAGAAGCAGGCAAAGTCAACCTCCAAGATTCTCCAAATCTATCTCTGAATACAAACTTGGGAGCATACAAGGATCCCCTCCCTGATCATAACAAAGGAAAAGTGTCCTCATCTGCAAACCAAACATATCATGTTGTCCCTCTGCCAAAATGTTTCAATTTCGTTGTTGGCTGAATAGAAGAATCCTTTAGCCATGTTAATACTATTACAATCCAAGTCCAATCCCAAACTCCTGATTGTGCGGTCACAACCCATCGTGGTCGCGTCACCATTCGTGGTGCTACTAACCAACCAACTGCAACTGATCAACTTTCATTGTATGCACCTTCCAATCCACTTGCCTATAAATACAACCTCCTAGATCATCTAGGAAAAACACCAGCCCAAATAATAGTTCTTGAGCTCCTTCGCACATCGCCACTTCACAAGGAAATTCTAGATAAAGCCTTGATGTAAACACAAGTCTCTATTGATCTAAATGTGGAACAATTTCAAGCTATGGTATCCCACCTTGCAGCACCACATCGCCTTACCTTTTCAAAAAAAGACCTTTCTTTAGACACATCTCATAATGAAGCCTTGCACATCAAATTCCTAGTCCATAAACACATTGTAAAAAGGGTTTTAATAGATGGTGGCTCTAGCCTAAATCTGTGCACTCTAAAATTATTAAAACACTTGGGATATTTTGATGTGGTTGTAAATGCAAACAAATGTATCACCATAAAAGGGTATGACGACACAGAGAGATTGTCTGTAGGAACTATCAAACTCCCTATTCAAGTGGGACCTAAGATTTTTGAGACAAAGTGCCAAGTCCTTGACCTTGATATTCCTTACAACATTCTTCTTGGACGACCATGGATTCATGCTATGCAAGCTGTGCCTTCCACTTTCCATCAGTGCCTCAAATTCTCGCACAACAAAACTGAGGTTACCATCTATGCCGATCCTTGTCCTTTTCAATACCGCAACTTCTTGGAAGGACATGATCATACTTTTTGTCCCTATAATCATCCTGTTGTGACCCCTTCCAAGTCTTCAAAAACAACCCAATCATCTTCCTCCTACATTGATCCTGCCGATTTGCCATCAACATCCCAATCCACCCCTCATCCTGAGATCGAGATCAAGGCAAGTGACAAAGGATGTGATGAATACGACTTACACGGTGCTTTCTTTTGTGTCAGACTTCTACCACCATCCCCTAAGACATATGGCATTCCTAAGGGCAATGAAGTCTCTACTGTAGTCATCAAGTGCAAACCAACACCAACATTTGAAAGAAAACATCTCATGGAATAAGATGTTTTAGAAGATGTATCCTCATGGCTATACAAGGATGAAGAAGAGCAAGAACTCCCGGTTCTTCCATTAGAAATCTATGGTAAAGGTTCCCAAATATTTAAGAAAATGGGATACGAGGGACAAGGGGGCATTGGCCTGCATAAATTAGGGATCATTGAACCAATCCAAGATTATGGACATTATTATCGCCAAGGGATAGGGTATGGAATATTAGAACTGCCACCTTCAGAATGTGAGTGTACCTTTGCAGAGGATGCAAAGGCTTTCCCGGTAATCAATGACAGTGATGAAGAGTATCGTTCTGACTCCTTCTCTGATTTCGCCGAACTCTTTGAATCCTCCATCTATACCATCTTTACATTATCCTCCATGCCATCCACAACTAATAACCTACCTCTCATATATCCACAACTTATCGATTGGGACCAAACAACACTGCCCGTCCTGGATGTTGTACAAAATGATGAAGCTCTTGCTAAGTTCATGGGAGTAAGAAATCACATTCCTTTGGGATATCATAAAGTAGGATATATCATGGAACTTAACATTGGTGCATATTTTGGCAAGACCACCCAATCTCTTAGTCGCAAAATGATGAATATAAAAATAAAAAAGACATCCCCTGGCGAAAACCACTTTGTGGCGCTTTCAGATGATAAAAAAGTAAAAATAAAGGACGTATGCTCTGGTGAAAACCTCTCTAAGGCGCTAGAGGATGAGAGATTGGACCTCCCTGAAGTACCTAAATTTTATCAAGAAACATCTCCTATCTTGACAGAAGCATCACAGGAAATGAATCTTGGCACAGAAAGCGAACCTCGGATCACATATCAAGTTGAATCATTGACACTGACAGAACAAGGAGCCTTTCTGAATTTCTTTAAACAATGAAGCATCAACTTTGCATGGACTTACACTGATATGCTGGGGCTAGATACTACTCTCATAGTTCATCACCTTGCAGTATATCCAAGTGTGAAACCAGTAAGACAGAAATTGTGAAAGATGCATCCACAAATAGCATTACTTGTCAAAGTAGAACTGAAGAAACTTCTAGATGTGGGATTTATTCAACTGATAGACTATCCCCAATGGGTATCAAATCTGGTACCTATGAAAAAAGTGACTGGGGGCATCTGTTCTTGTACTGACTTCTGAGATCTCAACAACACTTGTCCTAAGGATGATTTCCCCCTTCCTAACATCGACATGATCGTAGATCTCACTGTTGGACATGAAATGCTATCCCTCATGGACAGGTTTTCAAGATATAACCAAATCAAGATAGTTGAGGAAGACCAACATAAGACATCATTCATAGCACCATGGGGAACTTATTGTTGGGTCATGATGCCTT
This sequence comes from Cunninghamia lanceolata, assembly GCA_027924645.1. Taxonomy (NCBI): domain Eukaryota; kingdom Viridiplantae; phylum Streptophyta; class Pinopsida; order Cupressales; family Cupressaceae; genus Cunninghamia; species Cunninghamia lanceolata. The sequence goes on from BSBN01000137.1 coordinate 240,541, forward strand.
TCGGATTAAAGAATGTAGGAGCTACATATCAAAGAGCAATGACAATCATCTTTCATGATTTCTTTCACAAGATAATGGAAGATTATGTAGATGACCTATTGGCAAAATAAAAAACAAGAATGAAACATCTAGATGTGTTAGCATAGATCTTCGATCGATTGGAAAAGTATAATGTATGACTCAATCCTAAAAAGTGTGTTTTTGGGGTAACCTCCAGGAAACTCCTAGGATACATAGTGTCATGAAGAGGGATAGAGGTAGATCCGAACAAAGTCAAATCTATAATGGAGATGCCTCCTCCTTCAACACTTAAACAACTTAGAAGTCTACAAGGTAAGTTGCAATCCATTCGTCGATTGATAGTGTAGCTCGCTAATAAATGCTAGCCTTTCCAACATCTACTTAGAAAAAACACAACTTTTCAATGGGATAATAATTGCTAGTTGGCCTTCGAACAATTGAAGAAATATCTTGCCAATCCACTAGTTCTCATGCCACCAAGACCAAGACAACCCCTTCTCTACATATCAGCAACAACAACAACAATTGGAGCTTTATTGGCACAACAGGATGAGCAAGGAAAAGAGAGAGCCATCTATTACATCAGTCACATGTTGATAGCATATGAGCTTAATTATTCACAAATCAAGTGAGCTTGTTTGGTAGTAGTCTTTGCATCACATAAGTTAAGGCACTATATGCTTAGTCACAAAACCAAGCTCATTGTGACAATCGACCCGTTAAAATATCTGCTAAGCAAAGCCGCTCTCACTGGAAGAATAGCAAAATGGGTAATGGTCTTGAGTGAATTTGACATTGAGTACACAGAATGAAAAGCCATCAAAGGGCAAGTTATCGCCGATCAATTAGCAGATGCTCCTATGCCAGTTGAACATCCTTTGTTGTCTGAGTTTCTAGATGAATCCATATTGATAGTTGCATCAACAGAAAACACTTGGAAAATGTATTTTGATGGGTCGTATACTCATCATGGCTCGGGGGTAGGTCTCCTGTTTGTCACACCTCAAGGAGACAAAATCCCTCGGTCATACAAGATAACATTCCCATGTACCAACAACATAGATGAATATGAGGCTCTCATCACAGGGCTTTAGATGGCAATCAAATGGAAAATAGAGACATTGACAGTATATGGTGATTCACAGTTGGTTATCTGACAAGTCAATGACGAGTACAAAACAAAAGATGATAAGCTCCTACCATATAAGAGAATGGTTGATGACTTCAAGGATTACTTCCAGGATATTCATTTTGAACAAGTTCTGAGGCTTAACAATAAAGCGGCTGATGCAATGGCCACCATTGGGTCATTGGTAGATATGAAAAAAGATAGCAAGAGATGTGAATTTTTGGTGGAAGAGCTTCAAATCCCTGCTTATGATGTTCTGTAATCAGAACTTGTATGCAACATTGTTGGTCCTTTGTCCCCGTGGTACCAAGAAATCTATTTATACCTTCATGATAACATCCTTCCACCCAACCTGACATCTACCCAATGACGAACCTTCATCCACCGATCATCTCGTTTCACCATCATTGCTGATACTTTATACCGAAGGAGTCTTGACGGTACTCATTTGAGATGTCTTGACGCTAGGGAGGCTGAGACGACTTTGCACGAAGTGCATGAGGGTATCTGTGGGGTGCATTCTAGTGGACTGACCTTAGCCAAGAAGATTCTTCGAACAAGGTACTATTGGTCGACTATGGAAAAAGATGCGCATGATTATGTCAAGAAATGTCTACCTTGCCACCAACATGGAGATCTAATACATGCACCATGATGTAGGTGCATCCAATCCACAGTGGCCTCCATGAGGCATTTAACTGTTTAATGTTTATTTTGATGTTTCCAATAAGGTCCTAAAAGACCATTCAATGTAATAAGGTCTGTTTGACCAATGCATGCTAACTTAGGTTGTATTTAGGTTTATGTTGTAAGTCCCAAGTGACATTTGTCAATTGTAATCGCATAATGCTAAAAATAGCAACAATGCTAAAAGTAGGCAGTTGGAGGTTGTTAGATCTCCCATCCACTTGGAGGTTGTCTCCCAGCTGCTTGGAGTCGAGTTAGTACTACTCATAGTGACTAGATAAATACTCCAAGGTCAGATCAATTTGATATCATATGGTAGACAGATCGAATTGTATTGAGTTGAGCAATTGTGAAACTGAGCAACTGTATATTCGCATTTCTGAAAAGCATAATAAACAAATCTGTGTTGTGTATCTCCCGTTATTTGATCTCATTAGATTTTCCTCTGTAATAATCAATTTTCTATTTTGGGATTGAGATGTATTGTTAATCCATTCCACCGGTTAGATTCATTCGAATCGGTGGAATGGCTGTACAGTGTTGTTGTTTTGATTTTTTGTTTGTTCGATTTCATGCTTGCAGGATTGGGTACGAGATGCATTGAACAATTCTATCATTTGCATGTACTAGGTTTGACAGGGTGCAAAGGTCTGTAGGGTTGTTGAAGGAACAGATCTGTGCAATTGCTAAGTATAAAGCGGGTCAAAATAGTGAAAATCCGCGTAGTTTCAATAGACATACAAATTGTGTATATATCACTTTTGTATGCGGGATATACATTCTCTGAGTATATCACATTTCTCCATCGCAATTGTATGTGGGAAACATACATTGTAAATATACAAGTCTATCGCATATACAAGGGAGAGAGAAAGCTTCAGGTGGATGCAAGGTGGTCAACATCAGTCAAGGATACATCGAGTCGGATGTAAGGAGTGACTGGTGGCGACGGTAAAAGGAACTAGCAGTAGCAGGTCATGCTATGTATGCATAAGTTGGTTGCATTGGAGTGTCGGCTGGAGATTTCTAGAGACTGTCAATGGTGAGTGTTATGTCGATGGTCGCGGGAGCAAAAGGCTACATCGGGGACAAACATAGATTAGCGGAGAGGGTTGGAGCTACGCCAATGGAGGAAGTCTCAGCGATGAGAGTTTAGTCTTGCATCGGCGTAAGGTGAGCATCAGGGAGACAATAAGCAAGGTGACTGATAGGTAAGGTGTCGTCAACATGCAAGCAATACAAAGAATGTACATTAGTTATGAGAAATGCAGAGTATACGTCAGTATAAGGTATGTGATCGGAGTAAAGGTGTTTTGTTCAGCCGATAGTTTAATGTCTAGCTGATAGGCAAGTACAGTGTGGATCTACAAAGGGAAATGCAGGCTAAGGGGTTTGGTTCTGCATCATAGTGGTATCAGAGCTAGCGAAAGCTCTAGGCGGAGGTTTTTAAGTATTTAATTTTCTGAAAGCTGATGAATCTGATTCTTGTAGTGTGCGGACAGAAGATGTTGAGGTCAGTTATGACCATTCACCAATAGAGATTTGCCTGGAAGAGGGTGTAGAGTGAAGCCACTACGAGATAGAGTGGTAGTGCATCTCCAGGATCTGATGTTGGATGAGAGGATTTGCAACAGTATTGGTGTTGCCTGTGAATGTTTATGTCAAACAGAGAAAGTGAAGAAGGGGCTAGTGACATGCCTCCAAAAGGGATGACCACCAAAGTGGCTAAGAAATTCAAGGAGATGGAGGAGCTGATCAAATCTGGAGTCAAGGAAGCACTCCAGGCTGAGTTGAAGACCTTAGGAAAAGGCAAGAAACCAGACGTAGAGTCTGATGAAGAAGAATAAGATGGGGAAGAGGATACAACCTCAGAACAAACCAGTATATCTGCAAACCAGAAACAATTTTTGGAGGCTATAAAATCACTTGGTAAGGAGTCATCTGAATCAAGAATGGAGATTCTGATGTTCAGCGGAAAGATGGACACAGAAGTCATCAAATGGATCGAGGCTTTGAATAATTACTTCAAGTACAAGGATGTACCAGAAAATAGAAGAGTCAAGTTTGCAAAGACGAAATTGAAGGGTACTGCACTCACATGGTAGAACTACACCTAGGGAGAAAGGGTGAAGAGTGGCAAGAGCACGATCTAATCCTTGAGTCGGATGGTAGAGAGGATCAAGGCTCAGTTCCTACTAGCAGATTATGAAGTGCAGATATACAGAAAAATGCAGAACCTCAGACATAAGGATATGGATGCATTCACCTATACAGAGGAATTTCATAAATTATCTCTAAGATGTGGACATGCTGAGTATGAGAAAGGAAGAGTTGCCAGGTATATTAATGGCCTGAAGTACAGTATACAAGATGAGATTACCATCTTGACACCAAAAACTGTGAACAAGTGTTTCCAGGTGGCGCTGAGAGTAGAAGAGAAATTGAAAAGAAAAGGAGAACAGTAGAACAAAGGAAGTGGAAGATAGCAAAGAGGGGGAAGAAGTCCTTTTAGAGGTAGAGGAAATGGATTTGGACACCAAGGTGAATCCAATCAAGAGAACAACAAAGGAGACAACAGTCAAACTCAAGGGGGAAGTTACAATCAAAAAGGAAACTTTAGGGGTAGGGGACCTCTTAGATGTTACAGTTGCAATCAAGAAGGCCACATAGCCAGTAGATGTCTAGAAAAAGCAACAAGTTCAATGGGAGATAGAAGGACAAATTTGATTCAAGAAATTGATTGTCCAAGTGTGCAAAGCTCAAACACTTATCAAAGTGTGAATGCTCCTGACAGTTATGGATATCCTGAGCAGGAAGAAGCATTGAAGTTAAGGAGAACCATTTTGAAGACATCCAAGGATATGCTACAAAGGACAGTTCTTTTCAGGACCAATTGTAAAAGAAAAGGCAAAATATACAAGGTAGTAATAGATTCTAGTTCTACAAATAATATGGTATCTCAGGAAATGGTGGATAAGTTGAAACTGGAAAGGATTCCACATCATACCCCTTACAAAGCATCTTGGGTGAGTGATAGTCAATCACTTTGGGTATATGAATAGGCATATGTTGATTTTTAGATTGGATAATATCAGGAGAGGGTTTTATGTGACATATTGCCCATGGCAATTTGATAGGAGAGCATTGTATGATGGATATGTTAACACATACACCATCAAGAAGGATGGGAGAACTATTGTGTTGATACCATTGCAAGAGGATGTTGCAGCACAGAAGGCAGCCAAAATCATTTTAGTGGGAAAGAAAGAGTTTGTGGAGATGCCTACAGTAGAAGGTATAAAGGCAGTTGAGGATACTTTAGGGAAAGGAGTTGCTAAGGATAAAAGTTTGAAGGTACTTTTAGTTTTGACTGATGGAGATCAGATGGACTGACAAGCAGCCACAAGTTGATTGGAAAGACAAGGATGTTATCATAGTAGGAACAATTGTTTGTCATCTAGAACCAATGAGAATTGAAAGGCAAACATGTTTTGTCATAGCAGTAGTACAAGGAGCATTAACTAAGGTTTATAATGCAAGTGTACAGACAGAGATGATGGTAACATAGAATGACAAACAAAGGAAAGATGTGAGTAGAGCCTCCGATGCTAGGTAAGAGTTTTGGGTTCCATGGAAGCAGGTTGCAGTTCAGAGATCATGGGGAAGACATGAGCCAGCAAAGAGTAAAGGTGGAATAAACTCAAGGATTAACTCATGGGACATGAGTTCTTTTCACAGTGGGGTGTATGATGTAGGTACATCCAATCCATAGTGGCCTCCATAAGGCATTTAACTATTTAATGTTTATTTTGATGTTTCCAATAAGGTCCTAAAAGACCATTCAATGTAATAAGGTCTGTTTGACCAATGCATGCTAATTTAGGTTGTATTTAGGTTTATGTTGTAAGTCCCAAGTGACATTTGTCAATTGTAATCGCATAATGCTAAAAATAGCAACAATGCTAAAAGTAGGCAGTTGGAGGTTGTTAGATCTCCCAGCTATTTGGAGGTTGTCTCCCAGCTACTTGGAGTTGAGTTAGTACTACTCATAGTGAGTAGATAAATACTCCAATGTTAGATCAATTTGATGTCATATGGTAGACAGATCGAATTGTATTGAGTTGAGCAATTGTGAAACTGAGCAACTGTATATTCGCATTTCTGAAAAGCATAATAAACAAATCTGTATTGTGTATCTCCCATTATTTGATCTCATTAGATTTTCCTCTGTAATAATTGATTTGTTGTTTTGGGATCGAAATTGATTGTTAATCCATTCCATTGGTTAGATTCATTCGAATCAGTGGAATGGCTGTACAGTGTTGTCATTTTAATTTTCTGTTTGTTCGATTTCATGCTTGCAAGATCAGGTACGGGATGCATTGAAAGATCCTAGCATTTGCATGTGCTAGGTTTGACAGGGTGCAAAGGTTTGTAGGGTTGTTGAAGGAATAGATCTGTGTAATAGCTAAGTATACAGCGGGTCAAAATAGTGAAAATTCGTGTGGTTTCAATAGACATACAAATTGTGTATATATCGCTTTTGTATGCGGGATATACATTCTCTAAGTATATCACTATCGCATGTTCCTATGTATATCGCATTTGTCCATCACAATTGTATGTGGGAAACATACATTGTAAATATACAAGTCTGTCACATATACAAGGGAGAGAGAAAGCTTCGGGTACATGCAAGGTGGTCAACGTCGGTCAAGGATACATCGAGTCGGATGCAAGGAGTGACCGGTGGCAACACTAAAAGGAACTGGTAGTAGCAGGTCATGCTATGTATGCATAAGTTGCTTGCATCGGAGTGTCGGCTGGAGATTTCTAGAGACTACCGATGGTGAGTGTTATGTTGATGGTCGCAGGAGCAAAAGGCTACATCAGGGAGAAACATAGATTAGCGGAGAGGGTTGGAGCTACACTGATGGAGGAAGTCTCAACGATGAGAGTTTAGTCTTGCATCGGCATAAGGTGAGCGTCGAGCGACAATAAGAAATGTGACCGATAGGTAAGGTGTCGCTGACATGCAAGCGATACAAAGAATGTACATCAGTTATCAGAAATGCAAAGAGTATACATTAGTATAAGGTATGCGATCAGAGTAAAGGTGTTTTGTTCAGCTGATAGTTTAATGTCTAGCCGATAGGCAAGTACAGTGTGGATCTACAAAGGGAAATGCAGGCTAAGGGGTTTGGCTCTACATCACACCATCACAGGAATTGCAACCGATCACGACTCCATGGCCCTTTTCACAATGGGGGCTCGACCTCATAGGGAAAATCCATCCACCCTCTTCCAATGGCCATAAGTTCATCATCACCACCATGGAATATTTCACTAAGTGGGTAGAAGCCCTCCCACTCACCTTTACCACTGGTGTCCAAATATCCAAGTTCATCTTGCATTACATCATATGTCGTTATGGTATCTCGCACTTCATCATCACGGATAATGGAAAGCCCTTTAAGAACCAAGAAGTTTGCACCTTGTGTGACAAGTTCCATATCCAGCACCGTTTCTCCACCCTGTATTATCCACAAGGTAATGGTCAGGCCAAAGCTTCCAACAAAACCATTTTGCATATCCTAAAGAAAATAGTCAATGAAGCTGGTCGCGATTGGCACGTACAACTTAATCCTGCCCTATGGGCTTATTGCACTAGCATTCATACACCCACAGGAGCCACACCCTATTCATTAGTGTTTGGTTCTGAAGCCATCCTGCCTATAGAGGTCGTGCTCCCATCTTTGCACATTTCACTGAAGAACATTATCACTAATGAGGAGTATTAGACTGCACGACTAAATGAATTAGAGTTGCTGGATGAGAAACGCATAAATGCCCTGAACCATTTGCAAGCTTATCAAAATCACCTCCGAAGAAGTTATAATAAGAAAATGAAGAGCCGCAACTTTGAGGTAGGTGATCTTGTCCTTATGGAAAATTAGAAGAACATTCAAAATCACCCTAAGAAAGGAAAGTTTGAACCTAATTGGTTGGGTCCTTTCATTATCACAACTAGTTATGGGTCGAGAGCCTATCAACTATCCACACCTAAGGGGAAGCCTCTAGAGGAACCTATGAACATCATGCACTTGAAGAAATTCTATGCATGACCCATCAAATATCCCAAAATCAAAAAATCAAAAAATTAAAAAAAAAATCAAGGAAAAACTAAGTGCAATAAAGTCATCCAATGGTGAAAATCGCTCTGGTGACGCCTTAGATAAGTACCATGGTGAAAACCTATTTTTAGGCACCATGTGTAGTGGCCGGTCCTACCATCTAATAAAATCCCTCTAGGCATCTTACCATCTATCATGCTATAATAACATCCACCATTGCGTAATCATCCATCCCATTTCCTATGCCATAGCTTGGAGTTTGAAGCATTTTGGTCATCCCACCCTCATCTCCTTTCATAAATCCCACCCACTAATAACATCCTGGAGATGATATCCTTGTATGCTCCTAAGAGTTGGAAATCCTATCAAAATACAAAAAAAAAATCACAATATTCCAAAAATCCCAAAAACATTCATAAAATGTCGTGAAAAACCCAAAAACATCAAAATATTCCCTCAAAATACAAAAAAAAATCAAAATATCATCAAGAAAATCCAAGCAATAAATGTACCCACAAACATCATCAACCCACATCCTCTTCATCTGCAATCACTCAGAACCATCCTTCTATCCACGAGCCACCCCTACATCATCAAATCCAACCAGAACTACATATTCATCTCACCTACATCTTTTAAAGGATCTTGATCCCATGGATATAGGTATGTAGGCAGTCTGGAATACGAAGGAAGTATCCAGTACTCAGGGCCACAAGATGCACCCATTCAACCCAGTTGGATGGTCCAGATCGATCAAACTTACCTTGCAAAGCAAACTAAGCATCAACACTAAAATATCATCCTCAAAACACAAAAATTGTCAATCAACAAATCAAACCTCAACATCAAAAATGGCCAGCTATCTGCTTGCTTATCCTTTTCAGCATTTCATACAACAAATATCATCAACAAGTTCTAGCCTTAATGGATATATCGTTCCTACAATAGGCGGAATCTATTTATCCTTTATCATCATCAATCATTATCCAAACTTGCTTAAGATCATTAGGCTATCTTAAGTAAGTCATCCTTATCCTATCTAAACATCTCTTGGCAATAAATACATGGATGTTGTCTTGCTTGTGATTGATCTTGTTGACTCTTGATTTTTATCTTTACCTCCTTCTAGGGATACTTGAAAGCTGCCTTGATCTCATCATATCTTGGTATGTGGATGAGGACACCTAGAATGGAGTATAGTCATTATTTTGGGATACTATGTTTGAAGGATGGTCTCCTTACCTCTAAGAACGGTATTCAAAGCTTGATAATGATGTGTCAGTTCTAACATATTTATCTCTTGGGGCATTTAAGCACAGATCTCGCCTTTTATGTTTCTAGGAGGTTATGTTATGAGTCCCCTTCCATCATCTAGTCAGGGTTGTGCTATCTTATGGGTCTAGGTACTTATCCCTTTGCTTGTAAGTCCGGTCCATGCAAAAATAGGATAATAATCAGCACTTTGGTCCTATTATACCTTGGTGCACTCTATCCTTTTTTGCTATAATAAACCTAGAAATGCTCTCAATGTTATCATGTAAGTACTAATCCTAGCTCATTCCTTTCCCCCCATTCAAGTTTTTCATCCATCTAACTTCTTTCCTGTTCAACATGCCTTGCCTAACACCCACCCCCTCTAACATGAGTCCCTCAATGACGTGGTGTCTACTGGCTTAGTTTTCTTTCCATTTTCCCTATACCTATCCCCATTTGTCCTTTCCCCTATCCTTTCCAATCTTGTCATCTAGGGTTTGACATAATCTAAATTATATCATGACATATTTTGCATTCCATCACATTGCATTTACATTTTATTTAGATGCATTATCATTATTACATTGTCACTTGCATTATATTTTAGGTGCATTTCCACTTACCATTTGTATACCATACATCATCACATTTTGCATATATAAGAAAATAAAACATAGCATAAATCATATACTAGGCATGGCATCCATAACATCATGAAACATAACATCATCATATAAATCATTAGCATGCAAATATTTGTCCATATCATAAATCATCATAAGTCAAATGCATCTATTTTCATAGTCCAATATAACATACATAGGAAACATGTTAGATCATAATCATTTTGCATACATAAAATAAAGCAAGTAGCACAACACATATATCATCATCCATAAAGCATGAAATAAACATAAGTGCATAAACACATCATCACCACAGCATATAGGTCACCAAAATCATCTCATATATATATATATATATATATATATATATATATATATATATATATATATATATATATATATCATCATCATCATCGAAAAAACTATACATGACTCATATATACATCAAAATATGTCATAATGCCTCCAAGGGCCAAAATGATACAACATCAACAAAATGTTAGCTCTAGCCTAATGAGCCTCTCTCTGACTGGGTCAGAGATCCCCCTGCACCCTGTGGTGGCTGTGATGGATGTGGTACCTGTGGTGCCACCTGCTGAGATAGTGGCTGATGGACAGACTACATCGATCTCAATCTATATGAGCCTGACATCCTAGATCAACTCTGCTGACTAAAACTGGGAAGTTGTTGCTCCTGAGGAACAACTGTGCAATAAGCTGCATAGTAGTATTCTGCCCGAGAGGCCTGCTGTGATGCCCATCTTTGGTCATCCATCAACTGACTCTGCACCTATATCAGCTGACTCTGCAACTGCACTATCTGTTCTGTGCTCCCTCCAGCCACTAACCCCTGCAACCTGGAAACCTCAGCCTGCAGTCCTGAAACCTAGCTAGTCAAACTAGCCACCTGAGTCTCTGCTACCTGATGCAACCCTCTTTCTCTCTGATTACTCTGCTATCAAGGCCATAACCTGTGCCTATAGAGCATTGATCTAACCATCCCCATCCCTACTACCTCCATCTATAGCTGCTGACAATCCCCGCAGCTGTGCTAGCTCCTGATCCTATCTCTGCAGGGTATCCTCATAACTCACTATCCGAGCACGTAGGGTAGCCATCTCTATCTCCTCATCATCCCCTCAGCCTCTCTGCCATGATACCTATCTCTTTGCTGGGATATCCTCTCCTCCTCTTGAGCTACCTGCCCCTGGGGTCCCAAAGCCACTAACCAATACCTATTGTAGCCCTATAGGTCTCACCTGTTACTGCCCAGTCTGTCTCACCTACGAACCTGTGGGCCTCCTCAGCTGTGGTGGCCTAAGAGGTGGTGTTGCCCCCCTCTAACCTGACTGTATCAATATCCTACCAAAAGATACCGGTCCCCTTTCTGCATGTGGTGGCGGTGGTCCTCTAGGTGGTGCCATCGGTCCTCTCTGTAAGGGCCCTCTCTATGGTGGTACCTACCCAACCCTACCACTTTGCTCTCTCCCACCCTGTCCTCTGCCAGATCTCCCTCTGCCTACCCTCCTCACCAAACTGCCTACTCCATCATCATCATCATCATCATCATCATCATCTGCTCCCTCCTCCACCGTCATGTCTGGCTTGGCCTCCAGATCTGATAGTCGGTTGGGCCGCCACACGGCCCACTATCTGTCATAGTCAGGTGTAGCACCCACATCCACAATGGTACTCTGCCAGTCCAACTGCTATGGCTGTAAAGCATCAAAATCGGCAATGGCTATTTGTGGTACCATCCGAGGAGGCCATCTCCTATCTCTCGCAGTTCGTCCAAAAATGGCCATCACCTATGATACATCCTATCATAGACCAAACTGTCTCATAACACACGAGGGGATGTATCTATCTATGGTCTGATCTCCCCGCCCCATGATGTATCGTGTCTGAATCATCCTCATCTAACCACTGCTCACACCCAATGTATGGCCTGTATACCACCCGTGTCACCTCATCTAGCAATCTCCACCAGTACCTCAGCATCCCTGTATATGATTGTTGTAGCTGTCATCGGTACTTGAATACATAAGCCTCAAATGGCTGTCGGTGCAATACTCCCAATGGACGCATGATCAGAATATGCTCAAATGCCCAAACATGTAACAATGCCACTCCTGCTGATAGGGCACTGTCTAAATGATACACAACTATGTGCATCTCATGATACAACTGTGCGAGTATGCAGGGACCCCAGGCAAACACAGTCCCGTGAACAACCATCTCCTCAATAACCTCGCCCCAACCAACTGAGAATCCCCATCCCCTCCTGTTTGGCATAACCACTCCACTAATCAGAGCACAAAGAAATAGGACCCAACTCTGCTCCCCAGCTGCAAGAGTTTGATGGTAACTCATCACTCGATCCTCCTCTACTAACACGAACACACCTGGTGCAAAGGCCCTCTCCAATGTTGGTCCTCCTCTACCCACATCATAGACCACTCATCTCCCATGTATCAAAACCTTTAGGATCTGATAGACATCCTCTAGGGTGATGGTAATCTCACCCCTTGGCATCCAAAATGTACATGTCTCTGGTCTGAACTACTCAATCAAAGTTGTCATTAGAGCTCTGTGTGCCTACAACACAGGCATCTCTGTAGGTGTCCACAGTCCCAAAGCATTAAACGGTGCTCATGTAGCCTCATCAAACCCAGCCCAAAGTGCCATCACCTTAGGCACTCTCCACTCCCGCAATGACACAATACCCCCATCAATCTACATTTTATCACCCAATTTATTCCTAAGCATTCATTTTTCTTCCTAACCTTTAAAAAAAAGCACTAACAGAACTTGATATTGTGCTAAAATTCATTTTAGCACTGAAATTCTAGCTAATTGCACCAACAGAACATTTGGAACCACCATCCATAAATGTAGTGCTATTTAAACAAATAGCGCTAACCTACCCTAACTTCACGCCAATATCCTAACATGTGCTAGTTCCCCCAAAAATCGCGCTACCAAACCACATAGCGCCACAACCCCCATTTTCGCGCCACAACCAAGAATGGCCTGATGCAGAGTAACACAGTGGAAGCTTGACAACAGAGTGAAAAACCCTTTGAAGCCCACAAAATAGCCATTATAGAGTATATCAGCAAGATAACTCAAGTGTCACATTGAAACATACATATTTTTCCTTTCGGCAAGACCATATATTGTCAGCAAGTCTAAATCTTCATTGGCCGATAGGCCGATGTCTCTGTGCAACTTTGACTTCTTCCTTGTCGGTGAGACAATACACCATCGGCAAACTAGAAACTCCTTCGGTCAATACACATCTCTCGCCGAAAAGCTTACTTCCAACTTCCCCATCGGTAAGACTGCCTCTATCGGCAGTGACTCCACTTCTCTTGCCGACATGCCGATAACATCCCCATCGGTGAGACTTTGATGTTCATCACCCCGATCGGTCAGACCTACCTCCGTCGGTGTAACTTTCTCCTTGCTTGCCGATATCCTTTCTCACACCGATGCCTTTGTATCTCTTAGACTTTCGTCGGCCAGGCATTGTTTATCGCTCTAACATTCCTCTTCTCTCCCGATCGTAACTCTTACACCAATATGCTTCTATCGGCAAGATCTCGTTGTTCGCCGTGACTTCCAAATCTGCTTCCGATGACTCTTATCACACTGATGCATTCTCTTACCTTTGCAAATACACTACATCACCTTCCATCACCAGTCTCCCTTCTACCTTGACCTGATGCAGCCGGTCAATACTTGCATTCAAACCAATGCACATTGACAATACAACATATGTTGAGACATACAACCTAAATGACGGATATACACAGAACGACCACACATACAACTACAAGATACTCACAGCTTGCATATCCAATTTACTTCAGTGATGTATACTCGATGCCTCTGCAGAATGCACCCAAAAATAACACTTACATATGAGTACGATATATACATGAATTGTATACTAGGTGAAACACTGCGAAACACACCCAATAACTATTTCTGCATTTTGTAACTGAACGAACAACACAGAAAACTACTAATTCAACACTGAATGGAAATAAACTAACAACTGGGGGGTCATTCCACTGATTTCAGAGAAATCCTCCAATGGAATGACCCCGAACGATATCCACAGTAATTAGACCAGAAAACACAGAATCCTTCTATTCCTGTTATTTTCAAAAAAATACAAATTTATCCTCTCCTTCCTTCTTCGTCTGTCTACTCCTCTTACAGATACAGACTTTATCTATGTGAATGACACCTATTTGGACAGTTACATACGTGGTGGAAGGTGAACCACCAACAACCATTGTTTACAAAAACAAATAGTTCGGTTACATATTTTTCAATTCTTCTTGACATGTATACAGTCGTTTAATATGGCTCGAAGGCCTTTACAAACATAGCATTACTTGTTTTGAATATAAAATGTAAGAAACCTTTTAGATTTTCGAGGTGCTCCTGCACCATACTCCTAGACTTGAAAAATTTCCATGTCCCATGGAAATGCTCGGTGAAAAACCTACAATATCTTTTGGCTCTCTCAATGTCTTCAAGACTCTGCAACTGTGACTCCTATCAATGGCTGCCCTCGAAATGTAATAGCTGAAATCCACTCCTTCATGCTACACCAACACCTCTGTCCCTCACCTGGGAGTCCTCTCTCGCCTCTCTCCCCAGGACTTTTGGTGACACCAACTGGACCTCCTTCTCAGGCCCTTGAACCATCTCCTATGGCTCCATGATAGATCTCTTATCTGCCTACCATAGCGAGTGAACCTGCACTTGCAACTGAAAGTCACCAACATTCCTTTCCAGCAATCTTCCTTTCAGCTTCTTGCTTCTCTCTTCTTCTTCATTTGTCTTCTGCCTATTCAGTGACAGAATACCCACAACTTTCGCCAGACTTTTCGCCAGCTCTGATACCTCTTGATGCAGATTAACACAATGGAAGCTTGACAACAGAGTGAAAAACCCTTTGAAGCCCACAAAATAGCCATTATAGAGTATATTGGCAAGATAACTCAAGTGTCACACTGAAACATACATATTTTTCCTTTCGGCAAGACCATATATTGTCGGCAAGTCTAAATCTTCATTGGCCAAGGCCGATGTCTCTATGCAACTTTGACTTCTTCCTTGTCGGTGAGACAATACACCGCCGGCAAACTAGAAACTCCTTCGGCCGATACACATCTCTCGCCAAAAAGCTTACTTCCAACTTCCCCATCGGTAAGACTGCCTCTATCGGTAGTGACTCCACTTCTCCCACCGACATGCCAATAACATCCCCATCGGTGAGACTTTGATGTTCATCACCCCGATCGGTCAGACCTACCTCCATCAGTGTAACTTTCTCCTTGCTTGCCGATATCCTTTCTCACACCGATGCCTTTGTATCTCTTAGACTTCCGTCGGCCAGGCATTATTTATCGCTCTAACATTCCTCTGCTCTCCCGATCATAACTCTTACACTGATATGCTTCTATCAGCAAGATCTCGCTATTTGCCGTGACTTCCAAATCTGCTTCCGATGACTCTTATCACACCGATGCATTCTCTTATCTTTGCAAATACACTGCATCACCTTCCATCGCTAGTCTCCCTTCTACCTTGACCTGATGCAGCCGGTCAATACTTGCATCCAAACCAATGCACATTGACAATACAACATACGTTGAGACATACAACCTAAATGATGGATATACACAAAACTTTTGCCAGACTTTTTGCCAGCTCTGATACCAATCTGATATAGAGGAACCTAGTGGAAGCTTAAATACGGGTTGAAAAAACCCTTTGAAGCCCACAAAACAGCCATTATAGTGTATATCGGCAAGACCATTTAAATGTCTCGCCGAAACATACATATTCTTTCATATCAGCAAGAGGTCTTCCAAGGTTTCACCGAAATCAAACTTACCTTCTTTATTGACCAGACATGTGTTATCGGCCTTCCCACATTCTTTCTCCCCGACGACCTATCTCTCACCGATACTGTTATGCACATCGGCCAGACATTACTATTGGTGTGACTTATTCCTTCCCTTCCGATGGCCATCCTTATGTCGATGACCTTACACCGAAACAATAAAACACCAAACTTTCCCCCATCGGTGAGACCTTGATGTTCATCACCCCAATTGGTCAGACCTACCTCTGTTGGTGTAACTTTCTCCTTGCTTGCTGATATCCTTTCTCACACTGATGCCTTTGTATCTCTTAGACTTTCGTCGGCCGGGCACTGTTTATCGCTTTGACATTCCTCTTCTCTCCTGATCGTAACTCTTACAGCGATATGCTTCTATCGCAAGATCTCGCTATTCGCCGTGACTTCCAAATCTGCTTCCGATGACTCTTATCACACCGATGCATTCTCTTACGTTTGCAAATACACTGCATCACCTTCCATCGCCAGTCTCCCTTCTACCTTGACCTAATGCAGCTGGTCAATACTTGCATCCAAACCAATGCACATTGACAATACAACATATGTTGAGACATACAACCTAAATAACGGATATACATAGAACGACCACACATACAACTATAGGATACTCACAGCTTGCATATCCAATTTACTTCAATGATGTATACTCGATGCCTCTGTAGAATGCACACAAAAATAACACTTACATACGAGTATGGTATATACATGAATTGTATACTAGGTGAAACACTGTGAAACACACGCCAATAACTATTTCTACATTTTGCAACCGAACAAACAACACAGAAAACTACTAATTCAACACTGAATGGAAATAAACTAACAACTGGGGGGTCATTCCACTAATTTCAGAGAAATCCTCCAGTGGAATGACCTCGAACGATATCCACAGTAATTAGACCAAAAAACACAGAAACCTTCTATTCCTGCTATTTTCATAAAAATACAAATTTATCCCCTCCTTCCTTCTCCGTCTGTCTACTCCTCTTATAGATACAGACTTTAGCTATGTGAATGACACCTATCTGGATAGTTACATACGTGGTGGAAGGTGAACCACCAACAACCACCGTTTACAAAAATAAATAGTTTGGTTACATATTTTTCAATTCTTCTTGACACGTATACAGTCGTTTAATATGGCTCGAAGGCCTTTACAAACATAGCATTACTTGTTTTGAATATAAAATGTAAGAAACCTTTTAGATTTTCAAGTTGCTCCGGCACCATGGCCCCAAAACACCCTCAATTCGCATTAAAACAAAAAATTAGCGCGAGTCCCCTTAATCGCGCCATTTCTCAAAATGGCACCAAAAACCCTAATCGTACGATTATTGAAAATAGTGCTACATAGCCTTACGATTGCACCATTTTCCAAAATGGTGCCAATCCACCCACATTTCACACCACGCGATGGTGCTAATCACCATAACGTACCCTTTTCCCGACCAAATAAAATGCAAAAAAATGCGCAAAAATTCAAAAAACGAAGAAGGGATCGATGACTCACCTGCTCGCCAGCCTCCGTCGCCCGCATGTATGTCCGTACCCGCTCCGCCAGGTGTATATATCGAGGGTAGAAAGGTAGGTTGCCACCGCCTACCATCTCTCTTTCTCTCTCTTTTTCTCTGGATTTCTATTGGCTATGTGTGCAAATGACTCACCTTGGGCCCACTTTTTGCTATTTATAGCTAGCCATGTCACCTCTTTTTCATCGTTTTCTTCCCTAAGGAGCATATTAACTCCTTTTTTGTCCGTTTTTCCATCCTGCCCTCATTTTTCACCTCCGTTTCTTACCTTTTCAAGAGTTCACCCTTAAAAAAAAAAAAAATTGCCTAAACTCTCAAGGGGGCATCCTCTACCCATTTTATTCCTCCCTGCAACTGGGGCAATTTTTCTTTGACCTGACGCCACTCCTTGCTAAGTCATGACGCCACGTCAAAGAGGGGCAAATGTAGATACCCTAAAATATTCTGACCATTTAATCATCCCAATTAATTAATTAAATTTTATTTATTTAATTAATTAAATTTTATTTATTTAATTAATTAAATTTTATTTATTTAATTAATTAAATTTTATTTATTTAATTAATTAAAATCCCTTGGTCACCTATATTGAATTAATTTAATTCAATATTTATCCCCTTCTAACGTTAGCTCATATTAATTAAATAAATATCAAATATTTATTTGGTTAATATTCCCATCCTCAATTCCAACTTAATCACACCCTTAATTAATTAATTATCCCCTTCACATGCCTCCATAACCCAAATAAAAAAAATTTGAAATAAATCCCTCACCTCTCACCTCATTGCAACACGTGTCACATTGTCTACCCTCCACTTAATCCCTTCACATGACTTGCCAATTTAAATATTTTATTTAAATTGGAGCTAATTATTCTCCTCCCTCCACTTGTCACATGACTACATAGTCACATGCACCTCTTAGCCTTTTATTCTAATTTAAAATTCACCTCTCTTCTCCATCACATACTTGTCACAAGGCTAAACTTGATCCATGTATGATCAATCTCAACCATTCATAAGCCAAAAGTCAAAATCAAATCTCATCCCTCCATTTCAAATAAGCTTTTCTATAGATACAACCCTCTTCTAAGCCATTTGCATCCAATCTTGAGCATAAAATCACTATGTCAAAATCATTCTTGCATTTGTGAGCTAGGGTTTAGTGATTTGCATTTGCATGAGAGCATTTCACATTTTATCATTGTGGGTATAGCTAGAATGTTTATGGGTGCAACATTCTCAACCTTAACCATGGATTGTGGATCATCTTGAAGGTATATTGCATTTGTTTCTTTGCATTTGTGGTTATTTCCTTCATGTTTGTTTTCATGATTTCACTCATAAAATCACAGGTGATTGTTAGTGACTACCACTCCTACCTAGTTGAGGACAAAAGTTGGAAATAAAAGGAGATATTCTTAGATAATTGACATAGAATTTGATGTAGTGGCTAGATTATTAAAGTTGGAATCCACCCCTAAGAAGGCCAATACAATGTCTAGAATCATGGTAGATCCAGTCTCAAGACACCAACATGTGGAAATTACAGAGCCCATGGCAGACAAGGAAATGAAGGATGTATCTGCAGATGATTTCCATGTTAGCAATGTAGATTTAGGACCACCTACTATGCAAGGTGATATTCATAATGCCAAGCTATCTGTTGATATTTTAGCCACTAGATTAGAGGAAAAAGAAAAGGAGAATGAAGTTCTAGAGGATCAGGTAAATATCTTAACTTCATATATCAAGTCTATTGTTGATACAACTTCCTAGTGATTGGATGCTACTACTGCCATTCCCAAGGGAGTGACCACTGAAGTTTTTGATCAAATAAACATATACAAATACCTGGGAAATATTGTGGAAGAGTGGGTTGAAAAAATGACAGTTGATGGCCTTCTCTTTATTCATGATGTTTTTACTCTGTATACTAAAATTTCCAACAAACAAACTAAAAATTTGAATGATTTGAAGATAATTAAGAAAGATGAGGCTATTTTGAATGTAGATGAGGCTATGTTGAATGTAGCCAAGAATGGTGTCACTTCTATGATTAAGTTGGATTCCAGCATCCTTATTGCAGAAAAGGTCATTGATAAACCTAAAGATAATGAATTTGTAAAATGGCTGGTTGTTGTTGATTGGAAATTGAATATGGAGAAATAGTGGATAAATGACTTGAAGAACCTGGCCAAAAATAATAGGTCCCATCTACTTGATCTTAGGAGTGCTTGTGGCTCTTTAGGAGTTGATACCTATGATGACACTAAATCCAGTATTCTAGAAGTGGATGTTATTAAACATGCCTTTAAGGACTTGTTGATTGAAGAGTTGAAGGTGAAAGAGGATGTTGCAAGGAATTCCATAGGATGGCTAAGTAATGTGTCTACCTATTTGTTCAATTTCAAGAAGGATGTTGTGGAAATGGCAAGAAAGTATGAAGACACCAGCAACACATTGCAAACATGGAGAATGAGGCTAGCGATCACCAACATTCCTAATTCCAAAACTATTATCTCAATTCTAAGTAAATTCAAGGTTCTCTAGGCCAAGCTAGATTCATCTCAGAAAGCAGGGACTACGGTAGAAAAGAAGGCTACAAATGGACCAGAGAAGTCTACTATGGTGGATGAAGAAGATAATGAACCATCTTC
Source organism: Cunninghamia lanceolata (assembly GCA_027924645.1). NCBI lineage: Eukaryota > Viridiplantae > Streptophyta > Pinopsida > Cupressales > Cupressaceae > Cunninghamia > Cunninghamia lanceolata. Next base: position 260,530 of record BSBN01000137.1, read on the forward strand.
ATAACTGATCTTTGATTTTCATAATTGGTTATGTTAAAACTCATTTATGTATTCGAGACTATGTCTCGTTTAATACTTCATGAACATGGACTTTATTTTATTATATGTTGTTAGTTGATAAACAGTTATACGTGGAAAAGTTAGTTCCTCTATTTTACTATTAAATGCATGAGTGAAAGAGAAGGGGGGATCTTTTTGGTGGAGATTGTTTTTAATGATTTGATCATTGGATATTATAATTTGGGAGTAAGGGGCATGTTTTGATACAACATATGTGGTGTCAATTTTGGATAGAACACAGTATTTTGTTCTAATCTATTCCTTAATACAAGAGGAAGGTTGACAGTGGGTTTATTATTTCTCTATCTATTTTCCATTTACTCTTCATATTTTGAATGTGTGGTATTTCAAATTTTGATATCTGCATTTTCCCTATATAGAATATTGATAACTTGCTTCTTTGATAAACATATTTCCATTGGAGTGTCTTCCTTCTTATGTTGGAATTTGATGCAAAGTTCTATTAGTTCAATTACTACACAATTCATTCATTGGTTTTCCTTCATTCATGTGTTTGGAGGGAAGTCATAATAAAATATTATTACAAATAAGATTCTTGCCTGTAATACATTATGTGTTGTGGTTTTCATTGAAGTTTATATTTGTGGGAAGTTACCTTTACTACTTTCAGGTTAAAAGCACATCATAAAACTATTTTAAATCCATCTTACGAAGGGAGCTATACCTTCTAAAACATTTAGAGGGAATTTTATGAAATTTCCCAACTGTTACTGAGTTTTGTTACTACTAAAATTAGGTGAGTCATTATTAAACAATTGGTGACAAAATCTGTTCACTAACAAATGGCACCTTAATCCTAATAGTGAAGTTATCTCAACTCACAAGCAATGAATCTTGTTGTTGGGTTGGGAATCATAGAGGCAAAAAAGGTGGAGACCTTTATATTTTTCACTTAATACATGATTACTAGAACAAACCAAAGCCACCTAAGGAATATTAAGACGTGTGTGTATTTATTTAAGGTTTTAGAAACATTTTAAGGTGTCAAGCAATTGATCCAATATACAAGGACAAACAACATTTAACCCAATACTAATGATGGGGGCTAAAAGAAACCCAAGGTTATAACCAACCCTTCTCGAAGGAATGCTATAATAGATCACCCAAAGAAGTCTCATTGATGACACTTACAAATAGCCCTTTATTCAGATATTTTGGCAAAAGAACCTAGAGACTGAGAAAAACAAGACCTAAAGAACAAAGAAACTAAACTAAATCCAAACACATGAATAAATCAAATGAAACCTACACTAACTATTTACAAGGAAGACACTAGGACTGCCTATGCTTGGAAGTAATGCTTTAGAGACTAGCCATTAATGGGTAGAGGGACATCTTCTATATTAAGTGTTTGAAGCTTATAGATGTTGTCTCCAATAATTTTGCAAATTTGGGATGGACCTAACCACAACTTATCAAGCTTACCATGTTCTCCCTTATTCTCATGAGCCTTGTCCTAGTAAACAACCATGTTAGAAATATGGAAAGTTTTAAGTTTTTCTCTCTTCTCACACCAATGCTTGACTATGCCTTGATATTTCATAAACTTTTATAATGTTACACCTCTTTTATCTTCCAAGTGTAATAGATGAAGGAGTATAACTTCTACTTTATCATCAATATCAAGATAGTCATGCATAGATTGTAAAGTGGGAATCTTTAGGTTGACTAGAAAGACAAGATCTGGGTCATAAACTAGGTGATAAGGCAAGGTACCCAATGTGGTTTTGACTCTTGTCCTATCAACCCATAAATCATATTTTAGTTATGCATGCCACTCTCTAAGATTTTTATCTAGTAATTTTTCAATGACTTTGAGTAAATTTCCGTTAGTTGACTTTGCTACAGCATTACCTTGTGGGTAAGAACTAGAAGAAATTTTTAAAATTATACCATAATCATAAGCCCAATTGGAAAAAAATAAAGAAGAGAAGGTTGGGCCACTATCACATACTAGAGAAAATGGAATACCAAACCTGGTTATGATATGTTCTCTAAGAAACTTGGTTACAACCTTAGTTATATATTTCTTGCATGATTGAGCTTTAGTCCATTTAGTACAGTAAACAGTGGTAGTAAGGATATACCTGTGGCCTACAAAAGAGCGTGGATTGATCATACCAATGAAACCAAGGCCCCACCATGCAAAGGGATGCATCTCCATGACTAGCTATAGTTGCAGTGCTAGATTCCTTTCTTTGGACGTGGATGTTTGGTAAGTATGACAAGAATAAACATGGGTATGTGTATCCCTAAATATTCTAGGCCAATAATATTCTATACATTAAATTTGATGTGTTGTAGCTAAACTCAAACCCTACCTTGTCCCAAACTTTTCATTAAAATCTTTCAATACCTGAGTCACCTCTTCTTTTCCCAACCACTTAAGCTAAATACCATCATGATTTATTTTGTATAACACTCCATCTTTTATCATGAAATTGATTTGTTTGGAATGCAAGGCCCTCAGTTGGGTTGAATTTAAATGAACTATACGTTTGTTATTTAATAAGTAGAAAATCACATCAGCATACCACTTGTCATTCATAATAATATCCAACAAACACTGCTAACACAATATTTGAGGGTCTATTTTTTTGCTAGTGCATGTCAATGATTTCCCTCTAACTAGATTCATTGGAGTTACTTCCAAATAAAATTCCTACAAGATTGTGGCCCATTTTCCTCTCCTATCTCCAAGTTCATTTTGCATTAATAAAGTTTATATTTCAAGATCAAGAACTATAGAAAATACTTCTTAAAATGTAGTTCTCAAACTTCTTAATAGCCCAAACCAATGCATATGATTGTTTCTCAATGTTAAGATATCTAAGTTCTACTTATTTGACAGGGTGTTCATAAATGCAATTGTACTTTCATCTCCTTGTTCTTTTCTTTGAGTTAACATGGCAACATAAGTATGTTCTAAAAGAAAAGAATAAATATAGAATGACAGTATAATATGGGTTGACCAATACTAGTGCCTTCGTAATTTCTCTCTTTATTTTAGTGAAGGCATCCTTTGCTTGAGGTGTCCATTCTATCTTGGAATCTTGGTACAACATGGCATTAAAAGGTCTCACTATTTTGGTGAAGCCTATAATGAATTTATGCACAAATTTAATCTTGCCAAAATAGGATTTGAGTTCTATTTTTCTTGCTAGTGGAGGGATTTTAAGGATTTCTTGTACCATTTTTGGATCTATGGAAATTCCTTTCTCTAAAATTAGGTGTCCCAATAAATTTCCTTTAGTAACCCCTAATATGAACTTCTTCAGACTTAATGAGGTGTCATGTTATTTACACCTTTGAAATACCTCCCTAAGGTTAGTAATATGGCCACCCATATTCTTTGAAAACATTATTAGATCATCCATGTATATAAGTATGCACTTACCAAATAGATCTTTAAAAGAAATGTGCACTATGCTCTCTAGAAAGTGGCCCCAACATTAATTAAACCAAAGGGCATTATTCTATGAGCAAAGGTACCCCATTTCATAGTGAAATATAGCTTAGTCTATCTTGATAATCTACCAAAACTTGGTTATATTCAGAATACCTATCAAGGAAGGACATCATCTGAGAACCATTTATAATTTATAGTACTTCATCTAGAGAAGGCAATGGATAGTCATCTTTCTTAAAGGCTCAATTTAGGTTTCTAAAATCAACACAAAATATTTACTACCAATGTGGAGTGTCTCACTAAAAAAATATTTCTAGCTGACAACAATTTATGTACCTCTTGAGGAATCAAAGGCTCCAATAATGCATTCACTTGTCACTACTATTGCCTAAAAATATCACTCTTGGTTTTGGAAGAATGGTATGAGTGATAATGGAGGTATCAAATGTTTTGAAATCTTTATAACTCTAAGCAACAACATCATGATAATCTTTAAGGACTGACTTATACCAGTCTTATCTTTTGCAGTGCAAACTTTTGCAAGGAAAATGTTCTTCACATTTCCTTCATTCCCCATGTTGTATGAAAGATATTCTCCTCCATATTCAACACTATTCTTCTATTTACTAAGTTGATCCAAATCAAATAACCATTACAGCTACACCATTCCTTTTGGAATTATGCTTGTGTTTAGATTAGCTATCCCTTTGTCATCAATCTCTACATCCTCTCTTTTAGATTCATCAATAATTTATGGGGCAATATTATGGTGCAAGAGATCTGGAGTGGATCATGCAGTTTGCCATTTCATTCAAGGACCTATTCTTCCATTCTACAACACCGTTCTATTGAGTATTGTATGGAACTGAATGTTACAAATCAATCTCCTTTGATGTGTAAAACCACTCAAAATGATGGTTGACATATTCACCACCATTGTCAATGCACAAAACTTTGATGGCTTTCCTTGATTGCTTCTCTACAAAAGTCTTGAAGTCTTGAAAGTGATCAAATACTTCAAACTTATGTTTGAGAAAGTACACCCAAGTATAGCAAGAAAAGTCATCAATGAAGGTTAGAACATGTTTTGTAGGAAAAGAGGGAAGATGGGATTGTTTGGCTAGATCCTCCTATCACTACAAACATTCAAGGACATTTCAATCAAGTTGAATCACACCTTTTGCAAGAGGATTCACCTATAGGTTGGGGTGTCACTTGTAATGGTGTGGAAATTTAGAAATTATCAATTAATGTATTAATTTAATGCTCAAGCATGCTCAAAACTTTAATTATGCAAAATTGTAAGCAAATTGATAAATTACGACAAATGCTTGCAGACCAAGATAGTAGATAGAGATTAGTTATTGACCATTTTTTGAAGTTCGTGATACAGAATATTCAAAGACTTCTTGGCTCATGCCCTAGTCCAATGCAATGTTTTCTTCAGGGGGTTTCAGACTCCTTACGACACTGATGATCACTGTTCTATCCATTTCTGTTACGGAAGATGCGGACACTAGAGCTCGCACCGTAGTCCAAGGTAGGATGTTCTTCAAGATGTCAGGACTTCTTCTAATGCTAATTATCACTATCACAGAGATTTATGTGTCTACAACCTCAGAGGACTTTGCCACTAGTGCCCTAGTCCTAAAAGTGCACCAGGCTACTTCTTTCCACTAGGTCCAAAATCCTTATCTTCTACAACCTTCCTTTGAAACTCCAATCCATGAAATCTAATACCTGTAACCTACAATCACATGGAGTGTGGTTGGGGGTTGTGGTGTTTAGGAGCTTACCTCAGTCAAGCCCTGGAAGGACATTCAAGTCTTCCAACCATCGTTGTTAGATAAAGAGTGTGTATCCCTACGGAATAGAGGCAAAAACAAATTGATAAATGATTCAAACACAAATAGATATCATGTCAGAGGTGTAGCCCGCATGTAGATGAAAATCCTTCAACACATGAGAAGATGAAGCTAAATCTGCAATCGCAAACACAACAATATTCTGCTCTACAACAATAAATATCTTGAATGCTCCAAAATCATAAGTTCACCAAAAGTTCATAATCATCTTCTAGTTTACAAATGAAACCCTAAACATGCTTATATATGCATTCCTGCTTTAAATTTCATAATTCAAACTTAAGATGTCAGCAACGGAACCTTCTAACAGTCACATAACCAACACTCAAATTTGGGACCTACCTAAAATAGGACAGGACTAGGGCGCAAGTGCCCAAGTCCTTAGGTCCTATTTCAAGGCAGGTTCAAATGCAACAATGTCTCTCAAGCCTCATTTGACATGGGTTTTAGGCCATTTTCTTCCGAGAGTTAAAATGAACATGCAAGATGCAAAACAAGGGACCCAGGAGCTAAACTTAGGAGGTAAAAGTCCTAGGGGATATTTTATGACATAACATTTGTCCCCCACTTTAATGTATGTATGGAAATATGACCCATACATGCATTAAAGTACAGTCAAAACACAACAAACACGCCAAGCACTTGAAGCTAATGCATACACAAAGATTGAGGAACTATTTCTAATCCCAAGTCTCAAGTAGATATTAGAGAAAATACACCACAGACATGCCAAACATAGTGAAGACAGTAACATGCACGTAAAACACAAAGAAGATGGTAACAGGAATGCAAGACACGGAGAAGACAGTATTGAAGACATGCAAAACATGATGAATATAGTGATTATTTATTTTTCATTTTGTCATAGATAAATGAATGCAGATGCAGATGCATGGAAGGTAAAAATGCAATACACAACCCAAAATGTAGGAGGAGTATTTATCCATGCTCTTTGGACTATATATGGGGCAACAGACATGCAATACAAATCTCAAAGTGTAGGAGGGGCATTTTTCCATGCTCTTTGGACTACACCTAAGAACAAACATGCCATACAAATCCCAAAGCATAGGAGGGGCATTTTGCCACACTCTTTGGACTATACTTGGGAGCAAACACACAGAAGACATGAGCGTCGTATAGCATGCCAAAGACATACTATATGTCTTGAACACGGCAAACAAGGTGATCGAAGGAACTTATTGCTAAGCCCCCACCATCTCAGACACATTATAGGCATACTTGACGGTTGGGCTTATGCCACAACAACCACCAAAGACATGCTTAAGGGAGGATACACCAACCTCACCTACTCAAAGGACTTTTGAAATAAAAAAGATGTGCACTAGCTCAAGAGATACACCATCCCTGCCTTCGTAGAGGGCTTAAAATAAAACGGATATGCACGATATCCTGCCTCCGTAGAGGGCTTTCTCATTACAATATAAATTAAAGATGTGCACTCACACAGAGATACAACATCCCGCCTCTACAAAGGGCTTACAAACATGCTTCGTTAGTATCAAAATCATCAGATAGCTTACCTTATATGTCCCCACCTTAAGGTGGTTGATATCATGTACCAATATCAAGCACTTTAAGGTAGAGAGAAGACACACAAGGGAACATGAACCCACACAAAGCCCATGCCCACAAAGGTGACATGTACTTTACAATCGCCGAATGTTCCCATGAACACACAATTTCCTATAAGAAGAGAGGTTAGAAATCTTTCTCTAAGATAATAACCACATCACATGATAATGTATAAACATAATCACATCAAGAGCCAAGGTTATACTATGGATTTGAAAATCAAGTATAACCATGGGGCTATACTATAGAGATCTCAGAATTGAGTGTAACCAAGACAAGACCCAAGATAAACAAAGTGCACAAAGTAGCTATATTGTTATGGTTTGTTAGAAAATATAATACATCATCAAAATATCACACGAAGTGATTGTACTAGCTAATCGTCGGATAATATATATCAACCCCGTCGTCTTGTATGGACTAGGTCCATTTTTGCTTACTCCTTGAAGGGACACATGCTCCATATCAGTATTATTTGTTTTTCGTCATCCGCCAACTAGATAGAACCACTAGAAGAAGGTCAACAATAAATCAAGAGAGGAGAACAAGTGCCTTAGGGTTGTCACGTAGGAAGGTGCCCCCAGGTCACCAACTGCAATGCTATGCCCCTAAGATATAACACATAATAATGAAAATAGAGGAGAAACAAGATAGAAGAATGATGATACAAATAAAAGGGTCACAATAGAGGTGGTCTCCCGATATATTGACCTTACAAGAGTATAAAGGGTTATCCAAAGAGGCCTAAACAACACATAACACATCACGGGGAAACACAACACAGAGGAAAGGGTTAGAAATACTTACCTGATACAATACCATGTTAAGAACATACATATCTAGGAGGTGGCCACCCTTGAGAGCAACTATAATAGTTGCTACAACAAGTGTGGCTTAAAGAGGGAGAAATACTTACCTGTTTCAATGGGATATTTCTTGGCAGACAATTATTGTCTATCAACCCAGGGTATCTCGTATGTCATTTCAATCTTGTTGATATTGTATTAACATTAAGTTTAGGATGATGATAAGCTTTAGTGGGTTTTAAAGAATGGTATCCAATACCGGCTATGTAGTTAATTCCAGTAACTTGTAAAGGTACTTTTATTCCTTGTTGATTTATGCCACAACCATTACCTACATAGTCACAATTTTTGTACAGAATCTAAAATCCATGACCATATAGAGAGTCCATTTCCTTAGAAGATGGTGAAGCTTCGTAGGTATCATAATATGTAGTATAAGTAAGAGTATTGTCTTTGTTTTCTACCAAGGGGATTTTGGGTTTCTTAAGTGTTTCCAAAGATTGCTTAGATGAGATCAATGCAACTTTTGATGTGTCAGAGTTATTGAGTTTATATTCTCCTATACTACAAGGATTAAAATCTAATGAACCCCAATCGTCATCAAAAAGTGCATTCGATGTTTTAGAGTCTTGCACAACATTATCTATGGCAAGAGGCATTGATGATTCCACTTGTAAGTTCTTTAGACTTTGTTGATTGTTAACACATTTTTGCATTTCAATATGCAAACAACTATCCAGTTCAGGAGCAGCTTCCATAGTGTAGAGTCTGTCTTGATAAATAAAATTTATTGATCGATTAAGGGTAGATGGGATTGCCCCCATGGCAAGGATCCATGGTCTACCAAGGATCATATTATATGAAATAAATCTAGGAATGACATGAAAAAGGGTAGATAATGTCATTGGTCCCACCTTTACAGGTAAAGTTATAGTACCAAGGGGTTGTCTACCAACATTATCAAAGCCACAAATACTAATTATATTTGATTTAATCAAAGAGGTATTAACGTTAATCCTATGTAACAAATTAATACCACAAACATTAAGAGCCAATCCATTGTCAATCATAACTCGCTTTATCAACTTTTTATTTACCATGACAAAGATTATAAGAGGATCATATTGGTTTTGAATTTCAGCTGATGGTAATTCATGTGGTTGAAACAAAATATCCATTTTTGTCGCATGCATACAATCTAACAAGGCAGATACATCATTCGGTTTAACAACAGATGGTACAATTACCTTTTGTAAAGCTTCTTGGAGCATTCCATGGTATGTAGGTGATGTTTGTATTAAATCCCAAAGAGAGATCTTAGCCGGAGTAACATGAAGTTGCTTGACAAGATCATATTCTTGACCACTTTTAGGAGCAAGACAAGGTGGTGGAGGGAGCATAGGTTGAGAACATGAAAAAGAGACAGGCACATGAGGTGCTTGCTTACTTTGCTTGTTATTATGGGTGTTATATGTGTGAGCAATCACATTTTGAACACCTTGACTTCTTTTAGTGATTTGTCTCGCATAGTTTAGGATGTAATCAGGGGGTCGAGGTGGTTTTCAATCACCTTGAACTGTAATCATTGGTTTTAAACAAGAAGGTGCATTAGGTGCCCCTCACACAACCATATTATGAATATTGCTACACTTATCTAGGAACCCCTTACTGGGTGGAATAAGTCTATTAGTAAAGATTGAATTAACATTGTTTTCTTCTCGACTATACCCAACATCTATCCCTAAAGAATTTAATGTGAGAGACCTTTTCTCATCCACTAATGCTTCATCTTGGCCAGGGAGAGCATTGGAATGAAAGAAAGGTAAGGTGTTGTTAGGAAGGTTACGTGTTGTATCATTAATAGAGCTATCCATAGTCTTCTCATCTAAGGTTCTTGGATATTCAACTATAGGAGAAGTAGGATAACTTATGGAATCATCATCATCATCATCATCATATGTTTTAGCTATTAATTCCAAAGCATTAAGGGAGCTTTCACACTCATCATTCTCAATGTGTTTTGTTAAATCTTCTACTAACAAAGGGTATGTATTCATGAGAGATATGAAGTTGTCAAAATCAGATACATAGTCAAGGATTTCAAATGAAGAGCATTTAAATATATCCTTATGATACATAGCTTGTATATAAGTGAGAACATGAGGATTCATATTAAGAAATTTGTAGAAATTCTCAAAGTTTTTGATATATGCATGTAAAGATACCAAAGAGCAATGAGATGAAGATGCCATAATGAAATGTCTTGTAACATCAATGTCCAATAAGATCTAGTAATACAAGACATGCAAAGTTTTATGTTACTTGATACACCCTAGATGTGTGACTATTTCACTCCTAAGCACTTGTTTGAGGGAAAGGGCTAAAAAGATACACAAAGTACACAACAACACAATGGATAGGAGGAAAGATTTCAACCCAACAAGGCTCAATTGATGATTTTATGTATTTAAATTGAATGCAATCAAACAATACCAATTTATGCTTGTTTACACACCTAAAATGTTCACTTTTTTCACCTTATTTCAATGCAAATGCTTGCAATAAATAGTGTTGTAAGGAAATTGATGAGGAGAAGTGAATTATAACCTTAATATTAGTCCAATAATGAAACAATATCCTTCCCAACACACCTATAATGCAAATCTAACTAGATGACAAGGCAAAATCTAGTGAAAATGCAAGGTTTTTAAACCCTAATTGTGAAAATAAGGCATGAAACTATGCAAAAATGACACTATGATGAAACACTACAATTAGAAATCAGTCCTAAAAGAGTGTTTAAAAGAGGAGTAAAATCTGAAACAAGATTTTAACTACAAACCCTAGTTTTTGGAAAAAATAAGTTATATGAAAAATGCAAAATTTCAAGAAAATTCTAACAGATGAAGTATGAAAATGCAATGGAAATGATTGTAAAGTGATGAAATTCTGTAATTTATATTAGACCTAATGAAAATATCAGAAATTTAATGAAATTATGTCAAAATACAAGCCTAAAATGGCATTTTTTTCAATTTTTTTCATTTTTCTTGTAAATTTTCAAATGTAATAAGATGAAAATTAAATGAATTAATGTAAATCTAAGGTACAACTATCAGCTAGGTGAAAAATTCAAATAAACATGAGTTCACCAAAATGTTTTGTAGGAAAAGAGGGAAGATGAAATTGTTTGGCTAGATCCTCCTTTCACTACAAACATTCAAGGACATTTCAACAAGTTGAATCATATCTTTTACGAGAGGATTCACCTACAAGTTGGGGTTTCACTTGTAATGATGTGTAAATTTAGAAATTATCAATTAATATATTAATTTAATGCTCAAGTATGCTCAAAACCCTAATTATACAAAATCGTAAGCAAACTGATAAATTACGACAAATGCTCGCAGACCAAGATAGTAGATAGAGATTAGTTACTGACCATTTTTTGAAGTTTTTGATATGAAATATTTAGGGACTTCATGGCTTGCACCCTAGTCCAATGCAATATTTTCTTCAGGGGGTTGCAGACTCCTTATGACACTGATGATCACTATTCTATTCATTTTTGTTATGGAAGATGTGGAGGACACTAGAGCTTGCACCGTAGTCCAAGGCAGGATGTTCTTTAGGATGTTGGGACTTCTTCTGATGCAAATTATCACTTCATAGAGATTTTTGTGTCTAAAACCTTGGAGGACTTTACTACTAGCACCCTAGTCCCAAAAGTACACCAGGCTACTTCTTTCTGCTGGATCCAGAATCCTTATCTTCTACAACCTTCCTCTGCAACTCCACTCCATGAAATCCAATACCTATAACCTGCAATCACAAGGAGTGTGGTTAGGGGTTGTGGTGTTTAGGAGCTTGCTTCAGTCAAGCCCTGGAAGGACATTCAAGTCTTCCAAACACCGTTGTTAGATAAAGAGTGCATATCCCTACGGGATAGAGGCAAAAACAAATTGATAAATGATTCAAACACAAATAGATATCATCTTGGAGGTGTAGTTCACATGTAGATGAAAATCCTTCAACACATGAGAAGATGAAGCTAAATCTGCAATCACAAACACAACAACAATATTCTTCTCTACAACAATGAATAGCTTGAATGCTCTAAAATCATAAGTTCACCAAAAGTTCATAATCATCTTCTAGTTTACAAATGAAACCCTAAACATGCTTATATATGCATTCCCTCTTTAAATTTTGTAATTCAAACTTAAGATGTTGGCAACAGAACCTTCTAATGGTCACATAATCGACATTCAAATTTGGCATGGGTTTTAGGCCATTTTCTTCCAGGAGTTAAAATCAACATGCAAGATGCAAAACAAGGGACCTGGGAGCTAAACATAAGAGGTAAAAGTCCTAGGGGGACATTTTATGACATAACAGAACATATCTAGATTTGCTAAAGGATGGAGGAGGAAATAGTACAGCCAAATCACTGTGAACTAACTCCATTGTCTGTGAAGCTCTCCATGCCTTACCTTTATCAAAATTTTCCTTAGGATGCTTACCAAGGATGCAACCTTGGTAAACACTACCTGAAAATTAAACTCAAGACAACCCTGTGACCATGCTCTGCTGGTTGAGCTACTACAAGTAGTAGAAGTTAAGATGGCCAAACTGCTCATGCCATAACTTACTCACATCATTAGAGTGAGTGAGCAAAATAGTCAAAGTAGGATCATGAACAAAGTGAGAAAATAAATATAGCCATGACTGATGATCTGCTCTCCCAACTGCAATTGTGAAACCACTATGCAACTCACAAATCTCCACTGAATCAGGAGTGAACTCAACCCACTTGCCTAAACTTGTGTGAGTGATTTGATATATTGATAGGAGATTAGTTGATAATGAGGGCACACAAAGAACATCATGTAATGTGCCATCCCCAACATCAATAGACCCTCTCCCACACACTTCAATAGGAGTGTCATTGTCCATCAAAATAGAAGGAATAGTACATGGATCCAAAGATTCAAGTTCATCCTTAGATGAAGCCATGTGGTGTGAAGCACATGAATCAAAAACCCAAGTGGGTTGTTGTGAAACAACTGCTACAAGGGCCTTGCCCTTTCCTTTCCCCTTATTGTTTTCTTTTGCCTTGTTAGCCCCTCATTTGAATTCTATTTGATAGACTCAGGAACACTAATATTATTCTTCTCAAGAATGTGTGTCAAGTGATCAATTTATTTCTTCAAACACTTATGTTCATCATGACTAGGTCTTTTACAATAGGCACATTGGATCTTCTCTTTCTTAGGCTTGTCACCTCTAGAAGATTAGGTCGCATTAGTTTCTTTCGAAGTAACTGGTATCTAATCCTTCTTCTCCTTGCTATTCTTTTGTTTCTTATCCTCATGGTTGCTAATTTTTCCTTTCTATTATTTTGTGCCTTAGTTGGTAGCCAAGGCATGTGACTTAGAGGATTTTAGAGTGCCCATCTAGATTAGTTTATCCTTATCCTGTGTGAGAGATAGTGAAATCATCCAAAGATGGCATAGTGAACTGTGTCCCAAGTGCACCCTTAGTAGCATATAAGGTAGAAACAAATACACAATATTCTGAACTTAGCTTAGAGAGTATACTAAGAATCAGTTGTTCATCTCTCTTTTCAATTCCACATTGTTGTAACTGTAGCCTTAGTGATTTCAATTTTGTGAAAAAATCTTAAATTTTGTGTTGGAGTTGCCTAGACTTAAACTAATTAGTTCATTTTTCCAACATATGACCCCTCATTGAATCTTGTGTGCCAAATAGAGATTCTAGCTTTGTCCATATGTGAATTCAAAGACTCAATGTGAAAGAGCAAATCAGGAGAAACAAACAAACACAATGTTCCATAGGCCTCATCACATTTGTTAAACTACTTAGGCTTATCTTCATCTTTAGCAGGTTCAGTTTCAAGTCCCATTATTATCCTATGTAATCCAACTTTCCTTAAGTAAATTTTCATGTGTGATTTCCACTCAAAGTAGTTGTAGGGAGTTAATATGGGTACTATTGTTTGATCCATGACGAAAAAATGTAGAAAAGAAATGCTGAAAAAAAAGGAGAACACACATAAGACAACCCCCCCTTTTTACTCAATCAAAGAACCCCCCATGAAAAGATGATTTGGCACTTTATAATTAGTGCATTTACAACTGCCTCTAGAAAGAAATACTTATTGGTCTTGATCTCAATGCATTACAAAATCCTCACAACTTGGGTGTATGTTGAAAGTACAATACTATCTAGAACAAACCCAAGTGAAACTAAAAACTCCACTACGAAGTACACAAAAAAAATGCACTTTTGAAAAAAGAATCACCTCAATCCGAGGTCATATGCAAAAGTTAAGCACCTTTGAAAGTCCCAAAATGGGAACTATGCAGAGTCACTTGCAAGAATCTATGATTTCTAAGAAAACTATGTACCGAAATCAAGAATCATCTGCACCGTTGTGAAGAGTACAAAAAATAGCCTAAATCAAAAAAAGAAGCTCAAAAATTGGAGGTTGGGAGCCTGAGTTATGAGCATGCAAAGCTGGTCTTCAAAAAACAAAACTCTATCCGAGAGGGGCTATGAGTGCAAAGAAAAGTCTCCGCCAAATTTAGAGAACTCCAACCATTTTAACAAGTTCACCAAATATAGTAATACTCTACTAAAAATATTCAGTCTTTGTCAATTGTAAATAAGATTTGTACCTGCCAAAAATGGTGGTGTCACCAAAATAAATGGCACTAAGGCCAAAAAAGGCAGAGCAGGCCATGAAATCGAAGAGCCTATTTGGTCAAAGGGTCGAAGGGTACAAATTAGCAGGCCCAAAAAGAGTTTAACGAGGGGCGAGGGCCAAAGGTTGCACTCGGCCAACACCGAAGGTCTGTGGGCCTTCACAAGGGGCCATGAGCCTTCAAAATGGGGCTTGGTCCCCAAAGGGAGGTTGACCCCTTGTATAGGGTTGAAGCCCCTAATTAAGCAACGCTTTAAGTGCTTTACACAATGCTTAAAAGCGCTATTTAATTTTTTATTTTTTATTTTTTTTCATTTTATACTTTTTACAATGTTTTTTATTTTTGCAAGAATTTTCATAGAAGAAGCACACAGATCTACATGTTGGGGGGTCAAATGGCCTTTTGACAAAAAAAATTTGAGTTTCTGACTCTCAGCGATGAACCTAGGCATATTATATATGAAAATTCACCTATAAGGTCTTCCAGACACAATGAAAGGGTCATTTTGGCCTAAAAATGCTCCGAACAGAAGATGTCCTCCAAATATGAGATTAAAATCCTTGTTCCGCAACTATGTCAAATGATCTTCGATTTCGGTGAAACAAAAGTCAATCTTAACTTTTTCAAGCCTCCTGGATGCATTGGAACAACTAGAAATGCCACCAATATAACCAAAAACACTACAATAATCTAGATCTCACAAAACACATATGCAAAATCTAGAGGTTAAAAGGTTTACGTCAAACTTTTATGATTCTCCAGATCATTCGAAGATGCAAGAGAAAAGCATACTGGATTTTTGGGAAAAATTGCAACAAAGCTTATTAGCAACCCCCAAATCTCTCAAATAAGGAAACTACAATCTATTCTGCACTAGAACAACTCTAATACCATGTTAGAATCTGAAAAGATGATTAACCTAGAAAACTAGTGGAAACGAATAGGTATGAAACTGTGAAAGCAAATGATACAAGATCAAAATAACAACACAGAGTTAGTCTCCATGAGAGTAATGCAAATACTAGAAGCAAAATAGCATTATGATGATGCAAAAGCAAAGGATGCCTAATACAAGATAGGTAGCATGTTTATATAGAAGAGGGAGAGGGTGGAGGTGGCAACACCAACCAATAGGAAGCAACCATCAATTAGACTAAACATAGCAAAATATCTTCCCAAGATAGCTAATGGATGCTCACCTTTAGGAAGGTGACACCTCATAACCCACTCACCTAACTAAACATGCTTTATGAACCTAAGCAAGATTAATAAAAGGTGTAGGAAAAACCCAGGAATAAAGGGAAAATAAATAACCCAACTAGGAAATAAAAACCTACATTAATAAAATAGTGCTTCCCTAGATATGGTCACCATCATAGAACACTTAGGAGAATCAAAATACCACTGAAGACATAACTCGCATCCTCATTGAAAAAGATATGATGGACTTAGCTTAAGATTTAAGGAAAGAACTCCTGATTGCCGCCCATTGTACCCTTGCTAATGTCATCCCTTGTAGAGAAACTTTCTACTGATACCTAGCCACTTTTCATTTACTACTCCCACATTCTTTCCCTCTTAACACCATGAATCTAGAATATGGGGTAGGAACATCCATGGAACAAATCACAAAGCAAATCATGGTCTTACCTGGAAAAACACTTAACATCAATACTCAGTTGACAACACAGTAGGAGGGAGCACTTCTTGATCTTCTTATATCCCATTCAAAAACTTTTTCTTGGGAATATAAATACATGAAAGGCATACCCCATGAAATTTGCACCCACCATATATAGAGGATG
Source organism: Cunninghamia lanceolata (assembly GCA_027924645.1). Classification (NCBI taxonomy): domain Eukaryota; kingdom Viridiplantae; phylum Streptophyta; class Pinopsida; order Cupressales; family Cupressaceae; genus Cunninghamia; species Cunninghamia lanceolata. The sequence goes on from BSBN01000137.1 coordinate 276,820, forward strand.
TTAAGCCTATTAGACAGCCCCAAAGAAGATTAAACCCTACACTCAAAGAAATCGTAAAAACTAAGATAGAAAAACTTTTGCAAGCCGGACTCATTTACCCTATCTTAGATAGCCAGTGGGTTTCCCCCTTGGTTATAGTGCCCAAAATAATGGGAAATGGAGGGTATGTATTGATTATAGAGAGCTGAACAAGGCCACAAAAAAGGACTATTTTCCCTTGCCACTTATTGACCAAGTACTAGATAACCTAGCAAGATGGAAATACTTTTCATTCCTAGATGGGTTTAGTGGATACAATCATATCCAAGTGGCACTAGAAGACCAAGACAAGACCACCTCCACATGCTCATGGGGCACCTTTGAATACAGAGTCCTCCCATTTGGCTTGTATAATGCTCCAGCTACTTTTTAGAGGGTTTTTTTAGCCATTTGTGCTAAACTAGCTAATGAGTGTATGGAGGTTTACATGGATGACTTTACTGTTTATGGGAATACCTTTAAAGAAGCCCTCAAAAATATGTAAAAAGTGTTGCAATGCTATGAAAAGAATCAATTGTCCTTAAGCCATGAGAAATGTTTTATGATGGTGGAACAAGGTATTGTCCTTGTGTTACATCCCCAAAACCTTGACTATGTTTTACTTTTACTATCATGTGATTAAGTGGATAACTAATCATAGATTAACGATTTGACATTAGGAAAATGTCAGGATAAATCATTGATTTTATGAATTATGATTAATGCTTAGAGTTAGAAATGAGATTATATATTATCGAGATTATTTAAGCATGATGTATAATGATTTATTGATGATACACGGATCATAGTTTTTTATGACTGTGAGTGTAACCAGGAAAAAATTTCCACCTCCAAGAATGGAAGGAGAGTATCACCAGAGAGAAGGGGATAGATGTTCTAGAAAAGTTAGGTTTTTCATTTGAGTTCTAAGATGTACATTTCGTGAACCTTTGCGAGACAGGGTATGTTTTAGTTAACTTCCCTTGTTCAGTCGATCTTTATTCAACTAGTGTCTATTTGTCATTAAGGGTTTTCAATATTATCCATGTCGATTTGGTTGAATAATGTTTAGAGAACATTATTAATGATTAGAGTTTAATCATTGTCTTTTGTAGAAGATTCTTGATTTATATATGAACCTTTGCAAGACGGGGTATATTTTAGTTAACTTCCCTTGTTCAGTCGATCTTTATTCAACTAGTGTCGGTTTGTCGTTAAGGGTTTTCGACATTATCCATGTCGATTTGGTTGAATAATGTTCAGAGAACATTATTAATGATTAGAGTTTAATCATTGTATTTTGTAGAAGATTCCTGATATATATAATTTTGTAAGTATCAAATTAATTTTATTAATGTCAGTTTTAGATTACAAAGGGGGAGGAAGAAAACCTTAACCCCATATCTGTATTCTATTGCATGATTATTGTTAGCACCATAACAGTGATGAAATTTTTCTTGGTGTCCAATAGTTCAGCATATAATTATTTTTGCATATTATTACTTATGTGATATATAAGTGATAATCATATGATAGTCTTGAATCTTTATCATACTTTGATAAGCCTCTTGTGTCGAGAGAAATCCCTTTAAGTAGTTTGGTATGACTCCACTCCCCATGGATTGTGGAGAAAATGGGGGAAGTGTAATTCATGATGGGCGTGAGCCTTGTTATCCACAGGCCCACAACCGAACATGGAGGAAGATTCGGTGGAAATTGGTTTTATCCTTGTTATCCCCATGAATGAGGAGAAGGGGGTGGGAAAATTTATTGTTTTTCTATTAGATTTGAAAGGAAAAAGGAGAACTATCAGAAGGAGCTCTAAGGGAATACTGGGAATGAAATAGAGTTAAGGACTATAAGAATAAGGAAGAACTTCTTATAGAAGTCTTCATTCAAAGTTGGTGACTCGATGAATACAGGTAAAGATTGCATTGCTTTGATGCAACCAACTATATATTGCTTGAAATATTTGGGTTGGCGCATGTTTCAAGCTGATAATAAATAAATGTTATGGAAACCTAGATATAGATCGAAACTATTGTTCTTCAAATGCTTCTTTGAAATATGGAACTAGGCATATGTATTAAGGCCAACGTGATATAGACATTTTTGTCTCTACATGTTAATAAGTATGAGACTGTGACGTAGCCATCAATGTCTCAGTTATTATCTTTGTGCCGAAGGGCACTTGTTATACATTAAAACCCTGGATAGTCATTATCCATACTACTTCATTAATATGGAGATTGCTTTATGGTTTGAAACTGGTAGGAATCAATGTTATCTAAAGAACCAAGCTTTTCTAAATAATAATTACTTTGTATAGAATGACCACCATTAATGATGGTATCTTAGAGATGAAAGCTATTGTGTTATGAACCCATGTATACTGTATTTTAACAGTAGTTTGAATAACTCTAGCAATACTAGTTGACTATGACAACGAGACCTTAGAAATTGAAATGTGGAAATTTAACATGGTTTGACTTGAAACCATTATCTTTATGTGCCAGTGCGCTTCATAACTTATCATTAGAGATATAATCTTCTTTACTCTGCATGAGGAATATCAAAATGATAGTAATGTTATTAATGCACTTTGAGTGCATATAGTGCCTCGAGCACAAAGGGAGTGAAAACATGAATAACCCTAGATTATCTATGAATAGAAAACAAGAGGGAGAGCTTGATAGCTCAATTACTATGTAATCCTTTATGATTAATTTCTTTCTATTGTTGATATTGATTCTTGAATTGAGTAGAAGGTGTTAGAACCTTTTAAGTCTTTTATAGACAAAGAGTCTACTATAATGGAAAATGGTACTCTTCTTTTACTTTATATTATCGATTTACTTTATACTATCGACTTAAATAGGATATTTTATAGTCAATATGGATTGAATGAAAATCCTTGAAACAAGTTAAACATCTTAACTAATCTCATGAAGTTATAGACCAAGAGGTCTTGAGAATAAAAACTGAGAACATTTAAACTATTGAAATAAGGAATAGAGTCACCTGAAGTCACAGGTTCCATGTTGCAAATGCAACAAGAAAAAATTTTGGAATTCACTCCAAGGATCAGAGTTAGAAGTCCAAGTCAAATGGACTAAATGAGAAGTTTAATTAATTTATCCCATGACCAGAATGGGCCAAACTACAATTATTGTAGGATGAGATAGCTTCTAAGTTGAGTTAGAAGTGTGTGAACAATTGACTACGTTATTGTGAAACGTCTATGTATATTAAATCTTTGGCCAAATTAATGCATCCATCTCTACATGCATTAGTCAATTCATTGTGTTCCAGATGGCATAACCATCCAATAGTGTCATACATAGTTAGAGCAGATCTATAGTTGTATAATTGTGATGGGTTATGTGGGGCACAACACTAGAAACTCATATGGCAAACCTATTGGTTCTTTATATCTATTCCCTTCATGAAGGGTAGGGCCACATCCTGGAAGGAAGGTGTGTGGGGGACTATCAGTTTGTGGTTGGAAGAAAAGCACTCAGGTAATGCTCTCCTTCCCAAGCAGATGACAAGACAAGACTTATGAAGACAGATATCAAAACTCCAGATGTAGTATATTCTATTTATATGACTTAAGAGTCAAATTTTATGTATTATCTTTATTACCATGAGAAAAACATTGTGATTGTAAAGTGAAGGGTTTCACTAACATGCTATCTTTGAATATGTTATATATTTTCAATTTGAAAATATTGAAAAAAATATATTCTTTTAATATAATGATTATGCAAATGAATATTGTTTATGAAAACAAATATTTAAGATGATCATGATTATTTACTTAATAGTAAATTGGGGATGTAATTCTAGGTAATATGAGATTACATGTTAGACCTTGGGCATCATATATTAGCAGAAGGAATCAAGGTAGATCAAAACAAGGTAGAAGTGATTAACCAATTTCCTCCACCTAAAAACCAAACTAGTGTTAGGAGTTTCTTAGGTCATGCAGTCCATACTATAGGAGGTTCATAGAAAATTTTAACAAGATAGATGCCCCAATGTTCTCCCTACTAACAAAGGACACTGAATTTCATTTGAGAAAAGACTACCAAACAATATTTGAGACCATTAAAGAAAAACTCACAGTTATGTCTGTTTTAAGAGAACCTAACTGGAATCTACCATTCCACATTCAGACAAATGCATCAAATCAATCAATAGGAGCAGTCTTAGGACAAAAGGAAGAAGAGGAAGGTATGTATACAATTTATTATATAAGTAAAAACCTTACCCCTACTGATAAAAACTACACAACAACTGAAAATGAATTATTGGTTGTCATCTATGCCATCAACAAATTTAGACATTACATCACAGGATACAAAATTTTTTGTACACACTGATCATGCAGCCATTAAGTATTTAATGAACAAACCTATAGTAGGTGCAAGAATCATTAAATGGTTGTTATTATTGCAATAATTTGATATCACTATCATAGATAACCCAAGAAAGTTTAACTCGGTCACTGATTTTCTATCAAGGTTGTGTAGAGATGGAGACAACCAACCAGTGGAAGATACGTTCCCAGATGAAAATCTGTTTGTTATTTTTTTATCACACCTTGGCTTGCTGATATAGCCAATTTCTTGGCTACAGGCTTGTTTCCTTCTCCCTTTACTTAGAAACAAAAAAGAGATTAGTAAAGGAAAGCTTGCCTTATAAATGGTTGAATGGTTTGTTGTTTAGATGTGGCCCTGGCTTTGTGTTGTGCAAGTGTTTAAGGGCTAATGAAATCTTTGATGTATTGAGGGCATGCCATGATGAGCCCACAGGACGACATTACTCCTCATAGACAAAAATCCACAAGATTAGATTAGAATTGGTTATTATTGGTCATCTCTCCACAGAGATGTGAATAGATATGTGAAACAATGTGATTAGTGCCAAAGGATGGGTCGACCAACCTTGGACACGGGAGATGACACTACACCCTCAGGTAGTTTTAGAACCATTTGAACAATGGGACCTAGATTTTTTTGGACCCATCTCTCCAGCATCCATAGGGAAAGAATACTTCTTGGTGTGTATTGACTATGTGACCAAATGGACAGAAGTTCAAGCATTGCAATTTGCCAGAGTAGAAAAAGTTGTTGATTTCCTATATAACAATTTTTTTCTAAGATTTGGAGCCCCAAGAGCAATAGTTTCAGATATAGGTCCACAATTTACCCCTCAAGTGATAAAATCTTTCATATATTTGTATTAGTTCAAGCACATGAAATCCTCACCTTATCATCCCCAAGCCAATGGGTAGGTGGAGGTGACAAACAAAGAACTAGAAAATATCTTAACAAGGATAGTAACAATGAATAGAAAAGATTAGGTCAATAGATTACATGAAGTGGTATGGGATTACAACACAACATGGAAGTCAACAGCAAAGTTCTCACCTTATGGACTAGTCTATGGAAAGAAACCTATACTGTCAATAGAGTTTGAACTACACACATTCAGGACATCACTAGATATTGGACTTCCATTATCCATAGCATAACAAGATTAGATTCTACCACTCAATAAAGTGGATGAAATTAGGATGGAGGCCATACAACAAACAAAACTCATTCAGTACCAAAGGAAATAGTAGCATGTTCAACACATTAAGAAGAGGACATTTCAACAAGGAGACTAGGTTCTCTTATATGATTCCAAGTTCAAGGAATTCAAAGGGAAATTACAAACCCATTGGATCTAGGGCCTTATGAAATTAAAGAAGCCTATGACAATGAAATAGTCTAGTTCCCACCTATTGATGGAGGGGAAGATACATTTATGGTGAATGGTCATAGGATTCACCTCTACCAGTGGCTAACCACAAAGGAGGAATTTGTCAAGGATTTGTGCTATGTGACAAAGGTCACACTCTCTTGCACAAATTGAAAAGTCTAAAAAAAAGAAGAAAAAAAATAAAAAGAAAGGGTTGAAAATCAGTAATATGGAACCCCTTCTCAAAAAAAATAAATAAATAAAAGAGGAAGACTAAAAACTAGTCAAATGGTAGTCTTTATTACTAAGGGAAGTGAAAACCAACAAATGGTGGTTCTCTTTTTCATGCAAGTATCAAGAAGGAGCACCTCTGAAGCCAATTAGGAGTACCTATGGAGCCAATTAGGAGTACCTATGGAGCCAATTAGGAGCACCTTCGGCACTCTGACAACAAAGGGGATTCAAGACTTCCAGAGCCTACCTCTCAAAATGTCTAAAGGACACTCAGAAAAAGGTAATAAAGTCATTATGACTTTATCCACCTCACCCTCAAAAATAGGCCAGGTCACTAGTACTCATAACAATCAATCATTGGCGAGCCCTATTTTCAAATCATTTTGCTAACACCATCTGCTGATGATGGAGCTATCTCATTAACCACCAGTTCAGATAGGGATCCTATCACTTCACATCCTACAAATATCATGACAACTAATTATGAAGGCTACATAAGGAGGAGTGGTCGGGTCACATCTTGTGGAGAAAGCATCACAAAATCCTAAGCATGACACCTAATTATTTTAATGATAATCCATGTATTAATCTTAATTAACTAATTATAGCAAGTATTTTGAGTTTTTATTTTGTACAATTCACTTGGACTCCTGTACACTACCATTATTCCCAAATAAAGCCCAACACATGTAACCCCTAAACTATCCAACTATCACAAAAGCTTCATAACTCTAGAGTGACATAACCTTCTGCAAAATGTACTAAATCATAATCTCTAACTTTGCAAGCCATGATTCCCTCACAACTAACTTAGTAGTTTACAATACAAGTAAAAGACATCTTATTGCTAAAATCACCATTTGGAATGCTCAAAAATTCAAGCAAGGAAAATTGAACTCTAGATTTTAAGAATCAAAAAGCTCTAGAGATGGGATAGGTATGTTGTGAGGAGGTTTTAGAAAGGTAAGTAGGTAAAGTTGAGGGTTTACAAGCTAAAGGGAGAAAAAACACCAACAAGTTTCAATCTGTTTGGAGGTATGGGGGTTAAGAAAAATCAGAGCTAGAGATAGCAGAGGGACTGTTACAAGATAAAGCATCTACTGATATATTGAGGGCTATAGGATGGCTTGAATTCCTAGAGAAATTCAAAGGGTACAATGAATATATTGTGGAGGAGTTCCTCTCTAACCTATAGAACAACAAAACACAAGTATAAGGGGTCACCATTCTTATATCTACATCCATCATCAACAGGATCTCCAGACTCCTAGAAGAAGGTGAGAGGTTATATCACCTAAAAACCCTATATAATGACTTAATCAAAGATTTCTCCATAGATAATGAACCTGAAATACAAACACACACCAATAAGGGAGAAGTAAAAGGAATTGTCAAAAACACCCTTCCTCAGCCATGGTAGTCCTAGATCATGTGGTTAATGAGATATTTCACCTGTGATGGCGAGGTCTCCCTTGTATTAGGGCCCATTATGCAAATGTTAATTTTTAAAGGCATGGTCACACACCCTGAATATAGGATAAATTTACCTAACTTCCTATATTCTGCAATGACCTCATCAACAGAAAAATATCAATAAGGAAAGGGTCTTCTTAAACACCATGGCTTTATATACCCCATTTTAATGCATCATTTTATCTCTAAGAGGGGAGGGGAGGCCATGTGGCAAGCCTTTCTAGATGATACTCATAGGTCCAAGAAAAAGGGGAAGAAGGCAGCCGTAGATTCACCATCCACCACTCAAGAAATGGAGGAGGAAAGGCCAGCTCCATCCACTTCTTCCTCATCTGCTAAGAAGAAGAAAAAGGTTAAAGGAATCCTAGGAGAATCATTTGCTACACCAAGACATGAAGAGGTCATACCTGAGGAAGAGTCCCACAAAATACCCCACAAAACAAAAGGGAAATTAACATTGACTGGGGAATCCACCCCAGCATAGAAAAAGAGGGGTGTTATAAATTCTCCTCAAATTCCAGAAAGGGTAGGTGAAGAGGAAAAAGTAGAGGAGCCTACAGAGACTCCCAAGCCCCAAAAACATCAGAAGAAAAAGGACCTAATAAGTGTAGAGACTCCTCCCATTTTGAGAAGGAGCAAAAGAGGAAGGGTAACTGAGGAGAACACTCCAGAGATCCTTATTCTACAAACTACCAAGGCACCTAAGGTTGTACCTACTGAACCTCAAATAATTTCTTTAGATTCAAAAGAAGAGACACTAGCACCGGAGACACAAGAACAATAGGTGTTCCAGAGATGCCAATGAAAAAGACATAAAACTCAGATAGAGAAATACACTGCGCTCCTTACTGGAGTACTTGTTGGCTTCCAGACCTCAATGACTCCTCCTAAGGATTACGCTGGGCCATCACATGCCCAAGAGTTTGTTTAAGAAATAGAAATAGAAGAGAAGAGGGAATTCACTTAGATGGAAGGGGCAGTGAGGGAAGAAGAGCAGGGAGGTTTTGAAGAACAACGAGATATTCAAGCACAGGAGATAGAGATGACAAAGGGTTGGAGACAGGGAGCTTTTCCCATCCTTTTGATCAGGAGGATATTGAAATCTCCAGAGAACAATAGCTAATGGAGGAAATTGATAACTTGAAAAGATAGTTATGGGGTAAACAATTGATCATTATAGACCTTAAAAAGGTCATGTAGGAAAAAGAATCAGCAAATCAATGACCTTACGGAACAAATAGAGAAGAAAGAAAAGGTCTTTGAGGAAAAAGGAACTGAGATTAAGAAAAAGGATGTAGAGATAACACAAAGAGACATTCACATCTCTAGTGTTGTCAAATCCAGGGATAACAATATCACCTTAATATTAGCCCTAATTGAGAAACTACACAATCAGGCCTAGGAGTTAACAAAGGTCAATAACAAAGATAATGATCAGGTAGAATTGATTAAAGGATTGGCTATTCCAGTAGCAACAGTTGATCAAGGAACACAAACTGAAGTCTCCCTGAAGACATTTCAGTTGGATGCTCCTAGGGCATTGATGAATTGGGAAAGGAGGTGTCAAGAGTTGTCTGGTACAACTATCATGCTCTAGCTACAAAGAAAAGTCACTACGATGACTGAAAAAGTAAAAACCTTAGAAGAAAAAATAATGACAATAGCCAATATTTCTTCAAAAATACTCTCATGTAGGTCACCCAGTGGTAGTTATGCAGTTTTCTTAAAAGAAGGGGTCCTTCAGAGAAAAATCTCATTGATCCTCTCTGACCTTATTGAGACCATAAAGGATGAGAATGATTTCTTTAAGGTGTATATGTAGAGTAGTGATGAGGATAAAAACTTCCTCTGTGAGGCTTTTTGCATTATTCCTTTATTGAAGACCATACATTCTTTATCAATCTTTTTATAGGAGAATGTCAGTTAAGGGTATTCATGTCCTTAATGAAAAATCACCAAATCCAGCATGAGAGAATGGAGGCATATACAGTGAAACTGACAGAAATAAACCTATTCCTTCAAAGAGAATGCCCAAATCCAATGGCCTTTAAAATTCATTTTAGGTTAGCAATCTATTCTCCCAAATCTAATATATTACCCATGTATTAGTAGAAGCTACAAGCATGTGTTATAGAATTCAACTTGTTCATGCATACCTTAGCTGATCAGATTATGACAATTTACAAGAAAAGGTGGAACACCTTAACCTAAGATTAGAAAATGAGGGACCTAATATCTCCAACTAACCTCAAATGGTTTATGAGGAAGGAAACCTAGGCTATGGTGAAAATGATAGATAAATATAAACAAGAATGGATAGGGGGATGCTACAGGCCACCCTTGATCATTGAGCCCTTGCCCATGTGGGATGAACAATTGGAAGACACCATATTTTAGGCATGGATAAAGCAGATTGAAAGATTCAGAGGAAATACTGATACCAGCACAAGAACTTGGACAACCTCTGAAGAAGAATACAACATCTGAGATAGATTATACAATATCAATAAATCTAGGCTTTCAATAGTGCAGGAGGACCTACAAATCTTAAAGATCAAGGGGGATGATGAGTGGTAGGTAGCACTCATTAGAACACACCTTTATGTTCCCTTTTTCCATTTCATGCACCACCTTATCTGTTGATTGCACTATGAAAACTATAAAAACTTGTTTAATTATGTTAATTAAAGATGAAATGTTGAAGTTGTTGTGATGAAAAGGCTCATGTTTTGAATTTAAACTGACGAAATTATATAGAAATTTCTTCTTTTATCATAGGTGTCTATCTATTAAGAAAGGAAAGGTTTTTGAAGACTCCAGAGATGTTCCTAACTATCTCTGGAGTTGAGTAAAAGAACACTACAAATCACTCCAACATTTTTCTAAAATGGTTGGAGGACCTCCAGAGTTGGAGTGGCAAGACAAAAAGGGTTGTTGATCATGCGACCTCTGGAGTTGTGTCCTAATGGACTATAAGGTGATCTTTGGAGTGCACAGAATCTATGGAGCTGGTTCACTGCCAGAATCTCTAGAGTTGTTTCAATGCCAGAATCTCTAGAGCTGTTGTAAAGCTCCGGAGTTCTGCACATGAAGGCTAGAGTTTTTGAAGAAGACAACTACAATGGCTCAAAGGAGACAAAGTACACCTGCCATTTGATTTTTACATGAATTAGGGACTTCTAGTATTATGTTCTTTTAAAGTTAATTCTTTTTTATCAAGGCCTCCACGACCCGTTCTATCAAAAGTCAAAACTCTAGATTTAAGGACACCTCCAATGTCACTTAAGTCTCTTTAATTTCTACATGGTTATACTTTTATATAGGTAGTTACATGTTTAGTCTTTATAATAAAGATCTTTTGTATCTTAAGATGAAATGAGAGTAAGCTAATAAACTCCAAAGATATGATATCATCAACAAACTGATATATATATTGTATGGAGATAGTAGAATAAGATGGATAGTTTTTATAGTCTCATGCAGATTTTTGCAAAAACATATACTTTTGAAATATACTCTATCTTGGAAATAATGGATTAAAGGAAGGATGTGGTTCTTCTATTTGTGTGTTCAGAAATTTATGTTTAGTCTTCAATTCTGAAGGTGTGGAGCAAGGGCCTAGTCCCACTAACAAAAGGAAGGCTAGTATTGGTTATTGCTTTCTTATATTATTGTATATTCCTTAATTTAGTTTTTCTTTCTTTTATAGAAACAAATCAGATTCTTGTTAATTTAGTTTTGCTTTTGTTTTAATGTTTGTTTCAATTTTTGTAATAAGATAGATCATTTTAGCATTGTACTATTCCAATTCCTAGACTAGGTTTCTCTCACAACAATTAGTTAAAAGCATAAGTTTGTTTGGATCAATAGGCTTCATTTCAGTAGGTAGTCTTAGGACTGTTAATTATTGGTTTCTATTGTAGATTACTGTGGACACAACCCTAGATTTGACAAATAAACATGATTAAATGCCAAGGTACAATGACCCTTGTTAGTACCATCTGAAGACAAGAAACTAATAAGAGGTCAATAACATAAACATAAATGCAATAAAAATAATACCTTCACCTCAAATCATTCTCTCCTTTGATAGAGCAGAAATGGATTGTACCCAAGCTCCACTTGATATGCTCTTGATAATGCTTGTATGAATATATGGAGATTGCTCAATAAAACAACATAATCTTGGTATAATGGAGGATAGTATGATAGAAAATGATAGCATGTCCTTGATAGAAATATATGTGATGTTGATGGTTGAGTGAATCATTAATTTATAGATTCATGATATGAGGAATGGAGGGCTAGGATTAAGAGGTGCAATAGATGAAATGAATGGTTAAGATTTGATGAGATGAATTAGGGATAAGGATGGAAGCTTCTAGGGAAATTTTATGTGAATGGTTGAGATTAAAAGATGTAGTATGAAATGAGTGGTGGAGATGAAAATTTAGTTTGACTTTTGAGACTCTCATTTATTATTTGTGGTGAGGGATGAGGATGAGGGAAAGTCGAAAATAACTAATCAAAAAATAAAATTAGTTAATTAATTATTGGAGAGGGGTCATGTGTGAGGATAAAATTAATTAAATAAATAAATTTAATTAATTAATTTGGTTAAGAGAGAACATTGATTACTTAATTATGATTTATTTAATTAATCTAGGTGATGGAGAAAATGGAATTAAAATGGAATGAGATAAATTAATTAAATAAATATAATTTATTTAATTAATTTAAATGATGAGAAAGGACATGAAGGAGACCTAAGGATAAATGTGTCGCAAGGTAATGTTAGGATGATGTTACAAGTGATGGTGGAGGTGTGGTCAATTTTTAATGTCTACATTTAGGCCCTCTTTGATATGGCATCGCGACTAAAAAGAAGTGGCATCATTTCAAAGAATAAATTATGCCTTGGTCGAGTGAAGGAATGATGGAGTAGTGATGCCTCCTCAAGAGGTTATCCAGAAAAATAATTTTTTTGGTTGAACTTTCAAAAGAAGAAAAAGGTGGTGATAAGTGGATAGGGAATGAAGAAATAAGTCAGATGAAGAAAAAATAGGGAATAAATATGGAGGAATGGAGAAACATTGAAGAAACCTAGGGCTAGGGTTAAAAATTAGGGCTTGGGGAACCTATAAATAGGGGTAGAGGGGCCTATTTAGGCTCATTTGCATTCACACCTAGTAGAGATCAAAGATAGTAAGATCGTAGGAGTGTCCAGGCAAGATGGTGTAAATTCCATGATGTAGGCATCGCGGAGAGTAGGTTTAGACCTATCAACAACTACTAGGCATAGGAGTTGGGGTATGTATCTCCTCTTGAGTCCCTAGGGGTAGTTTAGGGGGTCATAAATGCGAGTAGAAGTAGGATAAAACAAAAGTGTTAATCTACTAAAATGCTACTTTTACATCAAGATTGGTGCTTATGCTTAAGATCACGATGTTTTTGTCACAGAATAACACTTTTGAAGCACATTAGTGCTTATGAAGTGCTCCAGTACTTTTGCTGGGCAAAGGCACACTTTTGCAAAGAAGTACCTATGTAACTAGGGTTAGTGCTTTCACCTAAAATGGTGCTTGTATAGGGGATTGAGGCACTTGTACAACAAAGTCAAACTTTTGCTAGATAAAAGGGTGATTTCGCTAGAAAATGGTGCTTGCACAGGACAAGGTAGCACATTTCTACAAATGCCACTTGCATAGGATAAGATACCACTTTTATGTGCTAAAAAGACATTCTTAGAATCCAATTTATAAAAGACTAATGACATGTTGTGGATGGATGTAGGAGTAGCTAGAGCCTATACAGTCACGAGAGTGGAGGCATCCAACTATGAGGTTGAGTCCATAACTTTTAGAGATGGATAAGGAGTTCTTGGGGGCGACAAGGCTATGGGATATTGCCTACATGCCAAAGATCCATCCACATCAAGTGATGATGACAACCTTGGTGAAGAGGTGGTAGAGCGAGAGGAACAAACTTTCCTATTACTAACAATAGAGATGACCATCACCTTGGAGGACATGTGGAGGATCCTATGGACCCTTATTCATGGAGAGCTAGTCAAGTATGACCTGACTATAGGAAAGGAGGGTTTAGAGCAGGTCTTTCTGACAGATGATCTTCCCATTGATGATATTGAGATGGATTTAGCGAAGGTGATGGGGACACTAGCACCTCTACCCCAATTTGTAGTAGGACTAATTGCAGGCTTATTAGTACCAGACAGGAGATCCAGAGGGATTTTTGATTGGTTGGGATCAAGTACTTGAGTGGATGATGATAGATGGAGTGGTCTATGCCTAGGGCCATGTGTGCTAGCACACTTATATCATGACATGCATGTAGTGGTTTACTGGTAGGGGTAGAGTTTGTGATGCAGTGTAAATCTGCTACACATTGGGTCCTACAAGCACATAGAGGTATTAGGTCTAGTGGTAGGCAAGGCACAAGGAGAGGAACAAGCTTATGTTTATCAATCTATCAGAGATCTTTGACATAGGTAGTGATGAGGCATAAATAAACTCATTTCTTTAATGGATCAAATAGCCTTTTTGCACTATCCAATTCCCTAGCCTTGCTAATTTATTTATTTTTTTAAGTGATATTTATCTATTTTAATAAAATATTGTACAAATCCTGATTCCCTAAATTGATTGAAACTAGCTTGTAAATGTTGATTTAATGGCACAAAAAGTTGGGTAACTGTGTAGGTTAATGTATTGCCTAATAAGTGGACATCATGCAGCTATGGATGAGTGCATCGAAAGTTGTGGACACCAGAAATTTTAGGCTTGCATTTAATGAAGACTTTGTTTTATTATGCTATTTCTATGGTTACTCAAAAGACATTATGACTCCACTCGGAGTCCTGTTTATGTTTAAAAGACAACAATAGTTAATTTTTTGTTTTTCAATTACAAGACCTCTTCAACTGGCATTTTCCCGCCATCTTAAGTTTAGGAGTTTTTGAAGTAGATTAGTTTTGTTGTTGCTCGAAATATGGATATAAAATAGACACTATGGATGAATGAAAAACAATTCCTTAGTTCAAAAATATATTAGGATCTGTGTACTAGAAAATTCTATGAATGGAAATGTTGTTCTGAGTTTTAGTTCTTTAAGGATATGAAGATTTAAATGGACTTCTTATGTTCTGGAAGTGATTGAATGTGAATTGAATTAAGACAAGATCTCCCATGAGCTGGCCACTCATGGGACTATAGGATAGATAAGTATTTTTATTTCTGTGAATATTTTATTCAGTTAAAGATAGTTCATGTTTAGTTGTTGTTAGCCTATACGAGTGTTGTTCAAAAGATAAATTGTTGTGTGTTGTTGTTCGAAACTTTTTGTGTAGATTCAAAGTTTTCCGACGCATCTACCTTAAGTTAGAATCTTTGTTTTTTGATAATTAGAATGGGGAATGTTTGCAGCATAAACAAGTTACGTTTGTGAGTTGTTAGCTTAGAATTTATCTATTTTCTAGTATAAAATTTACATTCTTTCTAGTTTAGAATTTTTCTGCTTTCTAGTCTAAAATTTGAATGCTTTTCGTAGAGGGACATAATTACTGTTTCATTTCCTATACTGTTTCAATCTTTTTATAGAATTAGAAAACTATTTTCTCGATGAAATATCCAAACTCCCTATTGCATACAGCCTCAGACACTACCTTGATTGATAAACTAATAATTTTCATCTAAAGTATTAGGACCTTACGACAGCGTATCAGGTAGATGGGTGATGTGGCTTACTAGAGAAAGGTAATTGATGAGATCTATATAGCTATTTGGAGGCCATGGAGGGGTTGTGAGGCTTGGGAGGGAGATACTAATCATCTTCCGTATACATAGTAGACTCAGTACATCATCGACTGCACAATTCATATTATTGAGTGGTACATGCCTAATAGGGTGCGCCAAATGTTTGGACTACCATAGACTAAACCAAGGCATGAGGTAGTATTTATTTGGGTCACTAGAGAGGTTTATGATTGGGGATTCCTATAGATGTTGTGTTGGCTATCACAGATTGGCATTGGGTGGTACAAGTACCTTGGGTGTTGAGTGTAGACATAGATTATGTACGAACAATAACAAACTATGATGTATGGTGGGCCACTCATCGGCCTATTCAACTTATGAATCCAGAGGGACAAGTGGTGGTAGTAGGAGGTGATGATGGAGGAGCAAGGTGAGTGAGGTGGAGAGTAGAGGTGAGAGGTTGCAAGGGCATAGGATGAGGGAGAGTCTATAGTGGAAAAGGATGAGGGGGAGATGGTGGTGATGGGTAGATGATGATGGTGAGGAGGGGGATGCAGTGTGGATTAAATTAGGGATTATGACATCAAATTTGTAGGAGTACTGACAGGAGAGAGATGACTTGCGAGTGGAGAGGGATAGTCTACAATCAAAGTTGTAGAGGGTATAGGGATTTCTTGAAGAGGTACATGCATAGGGAGGAGATGATGGAAGCTAGTTAGTGGAGGTGATAGATGGGCAAGATAGGGCTCAGGCTAAGGTGGAGGAGATGCGGGTTGAGAGATAGAGCTTGTAGTTAGAGTTGTAGAGTGTTCAAGGATTACTTGCACATGCATAGGCATAGAGGGGTGATAGAGATTAGCAATTAACTTGTATGATGGTAGAGAGAGATGTTACGATCATACAGTGGTAGAGGGTGAAGGATCTATAGGCATGACTTTGATAGGAGGATAGGGGATGGCACATGCATTAAGTGACAAGGCTCACACTCAGAGAGAGGTGGCATGATTGTCACAAGAGGCTGAATACTATCATATCCTATATGAGGGGGTAGTACTAGCAAATCAAAGAGCACCTAGATTTACTACATGAAGTTGTTCAGGGGATTCAATATCTATGAGGTTAGGTCCTTCAATCAGGATGAGACCACTAGGGCCAAGGGGTCTACAACCACCAGCAACATCACTAGCACCTTCAAAGGGGGTAGTTATAGTTAGCAGTGCTATGGATGGATGGATAGATTGTATATTGTATGCCTTTAAGCTCATTGTATATGTATATTTTCATTCTTAGAGCCTTTGGGTAGACATTTATGTCATGACCATATTTTTGTATGCATATATATTAGATGAGTTATTGTGTTATGGTTTATGTGATGTGATGGATATATGATGTTATTGGTATGGTTTTATTATGTATGCAATTGTTATATGATGTGGATCTAGAGTAAATACAAGAAACGTGTAGACCTCAAGAGGAGAGAGGTTAATCTTCAAATTGGACACATAGTATTAGCTCATTTGAGGAAGGACAAGTTTCCTAAAAGTGAGTATAATGTAAACTAAAAATGAAGAAAATTAGCCCTTGTAAAATTTTAAAAAAGTTTTCTAACAATGCTTATGAGATAGAATTGCCAAGTGGTGTTGGAATATCTCCTATTTTCAATGTTACAGAATTGTATCCATAGAAAGAAGGTGATGATGAAGGTGACATAGCTGAGAGCAAGGAAATTTCAGTTGGGAAATGGACAAATCAATTAACAAAAGCCAACAAGGAAGAACTAGAAGCTATTTAAAACAATCAAGTTGTTGAAAGGACAAGGAGTAAAGAGTACTACCAATACTTAGTGAAGTGGAAAGGTCATTCAATAGAGGATGCCAATTGGATGACTAAATCAAACATCAACAAGCATGGGAGTAACCTTGCAGACCTTAGGAGTATGAGCTCAAAAGACAACTTTTTGCTCCTTAGGAGTATGATGCAGGAGCATCATTTTATATTGTTCTATATTTGCATTAAAATATAGCATTAGGTGTTTAATCATAGTTTAGGAGGTGTTTCTGTAAGTTTGGACAAATAAGTAGTCATAAATTTCAAATTTTAATGTTTTTACTCAACCCCAAGTACCTAATTAGGGGTTTGAATACTTAATTTGTAAAATTTAGTTTGCATGGGCATGAGGTAGGTAGTTAGGGATGTTTAAGAATTTAAAAAATAATAAAAAGTCATTTTGTATTATTTTTGGGAGAAAGAAATCAAGTTTTTTGTTGCAGGTAAGCTGGCATGGTGTAAACATGGGTTTTAGATCTCCATTTTTGTTGTTTATTTTTCTTGTGTATGGAGCATTATTAGATGGTTTGTCATCATTATTTATGTGAAATGGATTAATTTCATTCATTAAATTAGAAGATTTCAGTCATTCCCTAAAAACAATGTTGTACAAGTGTATTTTTAGTACTTTTTAGACTGATAAACTATAAATTTCAGGCTTTGTACAAAATTTTAAGAACTCCAATTGGTACCTAGATATGTCTAGAATCAATACAAACCTAATGCACTTGGTTAGAGGTCTTGAAATGAAAAATTAACTCAGAAATGAATTTTTTACCTTCGCTTCCCTGTCAAAAACCGTACCTAGGTGAAAGTGAGAACTTTGGAGTTTTGAGGGTTAAACACCTCCTCAACTGATGAAATTGGATCTATAGGTCTGTGTCAACCTACTTCACTTTTTCAAGTATGTTTTGTACCATTTTGGCATGTATGTGTTGGCAATATTAGCATGATGGTGTAGAAAGTGATAAGCATGATGTTAAGTGGTGTTGTCATTTGTTACATCCCCTTTTTGGATTCAATATTACTATTTACTTTTTCTTAAATAGTACAGTTATGTGGATATGTTTTTAACATCATAGGAACTGATGATATAAATAGAGGAGGTTAATTTTATGAAATTATGGAATCTATTTGATTATGATCAATATGATGTTATGAATTAGAATGTCTTTTCGATATGAAAATGAAATGATTTGATATAAATGTGTTTTGAGTAGAATATTGGTGCTTTGACCACAAAATTGTATGTGAGATTGTCAATGACAGGAATAGATGGAACATGTTCGCCAAGAAGAAAGAAGAAGAGAAAGTATCTTTGAGAAAGAGAGAATAGACTCTGGAATAACCCATGGGTGCTTGCGACTGAAAATACAAATCAGGTAGACAAACCTAGATGCTTTGTGTTCGGGCTAAGTCAGTTTTAGTCGAGATATTGACGTCTATTAGAATAGGTCTTTCTCCTTTCATAAGTCATCATTTAGAGTGTGGGAAATCGACATCAGTGTCGTAATACTCTAAATCGTGTCATCAAATATGAACGACTGATATATTGTTTATATGTAAATATATGTATATACTTATGGTCAAGTTGTAAGTCGTGTCTTGTTATTTGTTCGACGCAAAAGTCAGAAGTTGTACATAAGTTGATCTCAAGTCTTGTTCTGCGTTTGCGATCAATTCGTCGTTATCGTTGTAAAGCACTACGAGTGTATGACGTAAACGTCTCCTTGTGAAATTCCACGGATGTTGAATTGTTCTTTATTGGGCTATTATCGATTACTAAAGGGTTTAAATAATATTTAAATCTAGAGACCATGGTGTGTAGTACCCTTGGTCGTATGATATTGGAACATGTAATATTTTGTTAGTGTCATTTTGAGATAAATTCCTTTATTCTTTAGTGATGTCGATAATTGGGCAGAAGCTCAAGAGGAACACACTTAAGCTCTTATTAAGAGGTCTTTTATTTCGAATAGTCTTTTGCTTTCATGCTTTAAACCTCAAGATAGTCATCGCTCTAGCCTTTATTATTATGTTTGCATTTGTTTTATACTATTAACTGTTTTGAGTAGTGGGACGGATTGTTGAGTCTGGTAACCGCCACCTTGCCTATGTGGAGCTCCATCTTGGAGAATGATCGCAATTTGTGGGAGTGGCCAAACCATTTTCTGGTTGAGGTCACATAAGGTGGGAAAACATTTTTGCATGACCGATTAGATTCCCTTATCGATAGGCATGGTCAGGTTAGTGGAGGAGACAGTTTTTCCTTCGCAGTGAACGGGGGAGATTTAGAGAAGTAAGGGTCAATTTTTAGAGACAGAACATGGAGGAGGAGCAAAAACAAGTCTGTGTGCGAGGAGCAACAAGTGAACGGCTGAGAGAATAGCTAATGTCGTGGACCAGTCTATAAGCAGACTCAAAGTCTATCTTCAGGTTCTCTTTTTCTCTTCGCTGCGTAGTCATAGTTTCCTTGTTATGAGTAATGTCTTAACTAGCATTTCGATGGAACATAGAATTTGCCTGAAGATACAAAGTGTTATTTGTTAATAACTATAGCCTGTGTGTTTTGTCATCATCAAAATGAGAGCTTTCTTTATGTCTTCTACACTACACTACACCGCACCAAAGATGTGAAACCTACAGTTTGTTGTATTGTCCGACGAAGGTCGAGAATAACTGTATAGTCATTGGTTTAACCTTAGAAGGTTTATAGTTATGTGTAGGGTGCAAATCTGAGTATGTGTTGGTCGTAAAACATTTCACCACTATAACAAACCGCAGCGGCAAAGAATTGGTTGACAGAGAATAAGATCTCTTTGGACAGTCGAATACAATACCTTGGCTTTGTCAAGTTTAAAGGTCAGTTAGTATTAGAGTAAAAGACTTGTTGTGTCAACCATTGACAGAGGATTATTATTAGTGAAGAGGTGCAAGTCGTAACATGTAGGACTTCATTGTTATCCTCTTTTTCTGAGTTTAAAACTAGTCAGTCGACCATCGTGAAATTGTTAACCTAACTGTGAATAATAACAAGCTTTAAACTATTTGGTTTTGAAGGTGATTCTTTTGCTATTGAAGTATTTAAAATATTGTTTTTCTGAGAGAAGACCTTATTGTTATACCAATTATTATTATGAAGTTTTTACAAACAATGTAATGAGTCTTTTATCAAGTCTCAAGCTTAGACTTACATGCAATCCAAATTGCTAGAAGAAATGATATGACAAGGTTTTCTAATGTATAGATTGACAAGATTAAGCTATCTCAAAGATTTTGACACGTCGAAGTAGTACATTGTGAGTGTTAAATTTTAACGTAGGGTTTTTGAACATTGTATTCTTTAAATTGGCTTTTAGTGAAACCCTTCCAAAACAACAGAGTTGAGTTTAGTGTCCACTCAAGAGTGGATAATTTAAACAATGGGCTAACTTTGAGATCGTTGTAACAACGCGTAGCATTATCTGAATAATCAATATGCTAGGAAACCATTATTTTATCTTGAAGATGGAGAGGTTTCCATGAGCTTGTAGAAAGAGAGTAAACCTCAATGCCATGTGTTAATGCATGATGAATTTCAAACACCTTGAGGTTATCGAGGTTGTTATACAGAACTTATAAAAAGGTAACTGTAGGATTGCAATTAATTTGAGTTGAGTGGGGTGGGTGAACTTATTACATATGTTGATACAATGCTAATTATATTTAAATCCTTTGGCCAAGGTAATGCATGATCCTCAAGTGCATTGATTGTTCACTGTGACTAGATGGCGTAGCTTGTGGAGTGGTCATGCTTGACTAGAGGGTATCTAGGGGATTGCATGATAGCAAGTCATGTAGGTCACAACACCAAAGCTCAGATGGCAAACACCATTGATTATCCTAAGTCTATCCTCTTGAGTAGGGTAGGCCCACTTCCGGAAAGGAAGGAGTGCGGGAGATCGATGGTCTGTGGTTGGAGGTTAAGCTCCTTGAAGATACTTTCTCTTCTTAATTCTTGAGGATTGCTGAGACTTGAATTTGGATGGTCGACAATCGAGATGCAGTGACATTGGTAAGTTCCTATTTTGGATTTGTTCTATGTAACTTTTAACAACATATTGTTTAAATGTTATGGATGGATATTTCTTTTTGTTTTAAGTTATATATTCCTGATTATTGTAAGTCAATGTATGTTCTTCTTGGCTATAAGAATTGGAAACAAACTATTTTTTTGTTTTAAACTTTAAAAAAAATTATTACCTATGGTTAAAACTTAGTTTTTAGGGTGAAATCAGAACTGGGTGTTACATATGGTATCAGAGCTAACCAGGTTCAGCACTAGGGCTGATGAGTCCACTAACCTGATTAGGAATCAACATTATGTGGGTAGCTAATGATTTGATTTACTATACCAGGATGGTACGTATCAAGAAAACTGCAAGGAAGTCTTTCCCTAGTAGGGAACGTTATCTGCAAGCTAAGCAGAAACAACTTGCGATGATCAAGACTATTGAGAAAATGAATGATGAAAATGACATTTGGCTAGATGATGTGGAAACTTTTGCCAATGCTCTGTCACGACTCAAACGAATGAAAAAAGAACTCCTAGAGACAGCTAGGACGGTAGCTCGAATCATGGTCAATTGTTGCCCTATTAGTGTACCAACGATCACTAGGGATCCTCGTATACCACCTAGAGCTGAAATCATTGTACTATCATCTGATAGCGAGTCTGAGGGTTATACACCTCGTGAATATGTGTTGGACAATGAATCTGAAGGTTACACCCCACTTGTAAATACTAAGTGAAACATGAGATATGTCTATCTTTAAAGAATGTATATACAGTTTTGCAAAGTATAATAAAGACAAATTTTGGTTTGAGAATAATTATGGTTATGAGCAATCATTATGTTTTGATAATATACAAAATGATAAATCATAGAACTGATTAGTACTTGCTTAATCAGGTGAGAAAACAAACAATCATGGATCAATCAGAGTTTAATGAGAGAGAATATCAGGAAGGTCACAACGCTCAAGAAAACTCCACCGATAAATTGGACAGAATTCTTAATATGCTTACTGAAACTAAGGAAAGGTTGGGCAAATTGGAAAAGAAAGTGAATGAAACAGGGAATAAGGAGGGTACAAATGAGAATTCTAATAATGCAAGTAAAAGTAAACAACGGGATCTTGGCACGTCAAGTGAAAACCAAGATGATAGTGAAACTCAGAGGGAGACAAAAGACAAACTTGTACTGGAACTATCTAAGGATATGAAAAAGATTATCCCTCCCAAATTTGGCAGAACAAAAATTGGTGATGCAGCAGAAGCATGGTTAATAGAAATGGAGAAATACTTTGAAATCAGAAATTACTCTGAGATTACAAAGGCAGTGTGGGGAGCATATCAGTTATCTAGAGAAGCATCCACTTGGTGGATGAACAAGAAAATGGAACTAGAATTAAGTCCCTTGAAGGTGACATGGAATGAATTTGTGGAACTTTTTTGAAAGAGGTGGTTACCACAACTATATTTTGATCAAAAGTTAACAGATTTCCAGAACATCAGGCAAGGTGATCTGTCTATGGTTGAATATGCAGAAAAATTTACCAGATTGTTGAAGTATGTTCCTCAATCTCAAAAGGATGAAATATTTCGGATAATAAAATTTATCATGGGACTCAATCCTCAGATTGGCGGTGAGGTGGAGGTGCATGGTCCAAACACAATGGACCAGGTTTATGAGAAAGCAATTAAGCAGAAATAGAAGATCAAATCCATTTCTGCTTACCGTGAAAAGAAACGTAAGAGATTTGATAAGAACTACAATGATCAAACATATAAAAGGAAGAATGAAAAAGGATATGAAAACAAGAGGTTCGATAAAGGAAATCAAAAAAATAAAGGGGGATTTGGTAATGAACATAGAAATGAAGACTATAAGAAAAATGACAATTTTATGAAGAACGATGATGCTTTGAGTAGACCATCCAAGAAGAGAGGACCAATTGGAGGATGTTTTTCTTCTGGTGGAGATCATTATGCTAACCATTGTCCTAATAAAAAGAAGAACGGGCAGCCTAGGAATACGGTACTTCCTTTGCAGCAGGAAGCGTTTCAACAAAGGATTCATGCCGCCCTTGACAATCGACAAACTGAGTATCAAATTACTCCCATTGAGATAATAGGTACATTATTTGGAGTTCCTATTTCTATTTTGTTTGATACTGGTGCCACAGAAAATTTTGTGCCATCTAGAGTCTTAAGTAAATTTCCTAGCAGAGCTGGTTTTATGTCAAAACCGTGGACAGTTGAGTATGCAAATCACTCAAAGGCTTAGGTAGAGCAATGTTTGTTCGAAGCTACGATTGATATTTCAAACTTCTCCACTGAGGTAAATTTATATGTAGCACCTTTAGGGTCCTACGATGTCATCTTAGGAATGAATTAGTTGTGGAGACATAGGGCCAAGGTAGATTGTTTTCATAAAACAATTGAGTGTCTGGATGATAAAGGAAATATAGTAAATTTTCAAGGTATTCAAAGGGAAATAAGGATCAGATCTATTTCTTCAAAACAATTAAAGCAGGCTAGGCGTAAGGGATGTCAACTTTTTGCAATCAAAATGGACCTAGTAGAGGAAGCCTTAGAGAAGCAAACATTTGAGGAAAAATATCCATATCTTTGCAATTTCAGTGATGTATTTCCTGAGGAACTGCCAGGCTTGCCTCCAAAAAGAACCTTTGATTTTGCCATAGATATTAAACCAAGATCTGAGCCAGTATCTAAAGCTCCATATCGAATGACCACTACTGAACTTATGGAATTGAAGGCTCAATTGTAGGAGCTATTGTCTAAAGATCTAATTAGGCCAAGTGTATCACCATGGGGAGCTCCAGTTATTTTCGTCAAGAAGGACGGAACCCTTAGACTGTGTATAGATTATCAGATGCTAAATAAGGCAACAATAAAGAATAAGTATCCATTGCCACGTATTGATGATTTATTTGACCAAATGCATGGTGCATCAGTCTTTTCTAAGATAGATTTGAGATCTGGATACCATTAGTTGAGGTTGAAAGATGAAGATATTAGAACAAGATATGGTCATTATGAGTTTATTGTGTTACCATTTGGATTAACCAATGCACCTACCGCTTTCATGAATCTCATGAATAGTGTTTTCAAAGATTGCCTTGATAAATTTGTCCTAGTTTTCATAGATGATATTTTGATATATTCCAAAAATGAGGAGGAGCATAGACAGCATCATCAAATTGTTTTGCAACGATTAAGAGAACACAAATTGTATGCGAAACTCTTGAAATGCACTTTCTTTCAGAAAGAAGTGCAGTATTTAGGACATACAATATCAGCTGAAGGGATATCAGCTGACCCAGCTAAAATTAAGGCTATTATGGAATGGCCTATACCTTTGAATGTTTCAGAGGTACGAAGTTTTATGGGATTGGCTAGATATTACAGAAAATTTGTTTTGAATTTCTCAAGTATTGCTAGTCCAATTATTCCTTGCAGAAAAAAGGAAAATGGTTTGTTTGGACTGAAGAATGTCAAAAGGCATTTGATTTGTTAAAAGAAAAGTTAACAACATCACCAATCTTGAAAGTCCTTGATCCTGAAGGACAATTTGAGGTTATTACTGATGCCTCGGGAGAAGGGTTAGGAGGTGTACTTATGTAAGATGGACGTGTAATAGCCTATGAATCAAGAAAGTTGAAAAACTATGAGTAGAATTACGCTCCTCATGACTTAGAATTGGCAGCAGTGATTCACGCCCTTCAGATGTGGCGACATTATTTGTTGGGAAAGACTTTTATACTAAAATCAGATCATCAAAGCCTTCGTTACATATTTACACAACCTCATCTCAATGCAAGACAAAGGAGATGGTTAGAATTAATATTAGATTATGACTTTGAGATTTCTTATATCAAAAGTAAAGAAAACTGAGTAGCTGAGGCTTTAAGCAGAAGAAGACACATAGCTTCTATAATCTCTATTCATGCTAATTTTAAAGATTTAGTATTGCAAAGTTTATCTAGAGATGAATATTATGAGTAGGTGAAACAAGCTCTGCAATTAGACCTTAAGGATCCAAGATATGATGAATTCTATTTTGAGTCAGATGGATTGATGAGATTTAAGGGAAGAATCTACGTTCCTAATTCTATAGAACTTAGAAACCTTGTTTGGATGGAAGTTCATTGTGCACCTTATTCTGGACACCCAGGAGTAACAAAACTTTTAGCTAATGTCAAGCCGCTATATTTCTGGAAAGGAATGAAAAGTGACGCTACAAGGTTTGTAGCAAGTTGTTTGGAGTGTTAGAGAGTGAAGGCAGAACACCAACATCCTATTGGATTGTTATACCCACATGATATTCCAGAATGGAAATGGCAAGTTGTTAGTATGGATTTTGTTCAAGGGTTACCAATGTCTAAGAATAGACATGATGGAATATTGGTTGTTGTAGATAAACTAACCAAGGTAGCACATTTTATACTAGGGAATTTGACAGATGGAGCTCATATTTTGGCTCAAAAAATTATGCAAGAAATATTTAGATTGCATGGGGTACCTGAAAAAAGATTATATCCGATAGAGATGCTCGAATAACCTCTCGATTTTGGCAAACTTTATTTTCAGCATTAGGGACTAAACTCAATGTGAGCACCGCTTATCATCTTGAAATAGATGGACAAATAGAAAGGGTTAATTAGGTCTTAGAAGATCTTTTAAGAATGTATTGCATGGATCAGCAATACAGATGGGAGGAATATTTACCTCTTGTTGAATTTGCCTATAATAATTCCTATCATTCTGCCATTAAGATGGCACCATTTGAAGCATTATATGGAAGGAAATGTAGAACTCCTATAAGCTGGGATAAGCTAGAAGATAGGATAAGCATTGGACCTGAAATGCTTGCAGATATGGAAGAAAAAGTGAAAATGATTAGGAAGAGGTTGGCAGAAGCCAACGACAGGCAAAAACGTTATGCAGATCGCAAACGGGTGCCTAGACATTTCTCTGTTGGTGAGAAAGTTCTTTTGCGAGTGAAACCCCATAAAAGCTCAATCAAATTTGGTAAATCATCAAAATTGGCTCCTCGATATGTCAGACCTTTTGAAGTCCTTGAGATTATCAATTCAGTGGCTTACAAAGTTGCTCTACCTCCAGTCTTGTCCAAAATGCATAATGTTTTTCATGTTTCATACCTAAAGAAACATTTTGTAGGTAATGACCACATTCTTAAATGGAATTCTTTATAGATACAAGAGCCAGGAGTGGTTGTGATCGATCCACTCAAGGTGCTTGAAATGTGTAAACTTCGTTTACGTAATCGAGAGGTTTTGCAATGCAAAATTCAATGGGACCAATATGACAAGGATAGCGCCACTTGGGAAGACTATAAAGACATCTGCCAAAGATTTCCTTATCTTTTCAAAAACATTAATGTTAAACTATAAAAGTTTGTTTTATGTTAAAAATTTTGCTTGGTAAACTCAATCATCGGGGACGATGATTCTATAGGGGAAAGATATGTTACATCACCTTTTTGGATTCAATATTACTATTTAATTTTTTCTTAAATAGTACAGTTATGTGGATATTTTTTTAACATCATAGGAACTGATGATATAAATAGAGGAGGTTAATTTTATGAAATTATGGAATCTATTTGATTATGATCAATATGATGTTATGAATTAGAATGTCTTTTCGATATGAAAATGAAATGATTTGATATAAATGTGTTTTGAGTAGAATATTGGTGCTTTGACCACAAAATTGTATGTGAGATTGTCAATGATAGGAATAGATGGAACATGTTCACCAGGAAGAAAGAAGAAGAGAAAGTACCTTTGAGAAAGAGAGAATAGACTCTGGAATAACCCATTGGTGCTTGCCACTGAAAACACAAGTTAGGTAGACAAACCTAGATGCTTTGTGTTCAGGCTAAGTCAATTTTAGTCGAGATATCGACGTCTGTTAGAATAGGTCTTTCTCCTTTCATAAGTCATTGTTTAGAGTATGGGAAATCAACATCAGTGTCATAATACTCTAAATCGTGTCATCAAATATGAACGACTGATATATTGTTTATATGTAAATATATGTATATACTTATGGTCAAGTTGTAAGTCGTGTCTTGTTATTTGTTCAGCGCAAAAGTTAGAAGTTGTGCTTAAGTCAATCTCAAGTCTTGTTCTACGTTTGCGCTCAATTCGTCGTTATCATCGTAAAGCGCTATGAGCATATGACGTAAACGTCTCCTTGTGAAATTTGACATTGAATTGTTCTTTATTGGGCTATTATCGATTACTAAAGGGTTTAAATAATGTTTAAATCTAGAGACCATGGTGTGTAGTACCCTTGGTCGTATGATATTGGAACATGTAATATTTTGTTAGTGTCATTTTGAGATAAATTCCTTTATTCTTTAGTGATGTTGATAATCGGGCAGAAGCTCGAGAGGAACACACTTAAGCTCTTATTAAGAGGTCTTTTATTTCGAATAGTCTTTTGCTTTCATGCTTTAAACCTCAAGATAGTCATCAGTCTAGCCTTTATTATTATGTTTGCATTTGTTTTATACTATTAACTATTTTGAGTAGTGGGAGGGATTGTTGAGTCTGGTAACCACCACCTCACCTATGTGGAGCTCCATCTTGGAGAATGATCGCGATTTGTGGGAGTGGCCAAACCATTTTTTGGTTGAGGTCGCATAAGGTGGGAAAATGTTTTTGCATGACCGGTTAGATTCCCTTATCAATAGGCATGGTCGGGTTAGTGGAGGAGATAGTTTTTCCTTCGCAGTGAACGGGGGAGATTTAGAGAAGTAAGGGTCAGTTTTTAGAGACAGAACATGGAGGAGAAGCAAAAACAAGTCTGTGTGTGAGGAGCAACAAGTGAACGGATGAGAGAATAGCTAATGTCGTGGACCAGTCTGTAAGCGGACTCAAAGTCTATCTTCAGGTTCTCTTTTTCTCTTCGCTACGTAGTCATAGTTTCCTTGTTATGAGTAATGTCTTAACTAGCATTTCGATGGAACATAGAATTTGCCTGAAGATACAAAGTGTTATTTGTTAATAACTGTAGCCTATGTGTTTTGTCATCATCAAAACGAGAGCTTTGTTTATGTCTTCTACACTACACTACACCACACCAAAGATGTGAAACCTACAGTTTGTTGTATTGTCTGACGAAGGTTGAGAATAACTATATAGTCATTGGTTTAACCTTAGAAGGTTTATAGTTATGTGTAGGGTGCAAATCTGAGTATGTATTGGTTGTAAAACATTTCACCACTATAACAAACCGCAGCGGCAAAACATTGGTCGACAGAGAATAAGATCTCTTTGGACAGTTGAATACAATACCTTGGCTTTGTCAAGTTTAAAGGTCAGTTAGTATTAGAGTAAAAGACTTGTTGTGTCAACCATTGATGGAGGATTATTATTAGTGAAGAGGTGCAAGTCGTAACATGCAAGACTTCACTATTATCCTCTTTTTCTAAGTTTAAAACTAGTCGGTCAACCATGGTGAAATCATTAACCTAGCTGTGAATAATAACAAGCTTTAAACTATTTGGTTTTGAAGGTGATTCTTTTGCTATTGAAGTATTTAAACTATTGTTTTTCCAAGAGAAGACCTTATTGTTATACCAATTATTATTATGAAGTTTTTACAAACAATGTAATGAGTCTTTTGTCAAGTCTCAAGCTTAGACTTACATGCAATCTAAATTGCTAGAAGAAACGATATGACAAGGTTTTCTAATGTATAGATTGACAAGATTAAGCTATGTTGAATATTTTGACACATCGAAGTAGTACATTGTGAGTGTTAAATTTTAACGTAGGGTTTTCAAACATTGTATTCTTTAAATTGGCTTTTAGTGAAACCCTTCCAAAACAACAAAGTTGAGTTTAGTGTCCACTCAAGAGTGGATAATTTAAACAATGGACTAACTTTGAGATCATTGTAACAACGCGTAGTGTTATCCGAATAATCAATATGATAGGAAACCATTCTTTTATCATGAAGACGGAGAGGTTTCCATGAGCTTGTAGAAAGAGAGTAAACCTCAATGTCATGCGTTAATGCATGATGAATTTCAAACACCTTGAGGTTATCGAGGTTGTTATATAGAACTTATAAAAAGGTAACTATAAGATTGTGATTAATTCGAGTCGAGTGGGGTGGGTGAACTTATTACATGTGTTGATACAATGCTAATTATATTTAAATCCTTTGGCCAAGGTAATGCATGATCCTCAAGTGCATTGATTGTTCACTGTGACTGGATGGCATAGCTTGTGGAGTGGTCATGCTTGACTAGAGGGTATCTAGGGGATTGCATGATAGCAAGTCATGTAGGTCACAACACCAGAGATCAGATGGCAAACACCATTGGTTATCCTAAGTCTATCCTCTTGAGTAGGGTAGGGCCACTTCCGGAAAGGAAGGAGTGCGGGAGACCGACGGTCTGTGGTTGGAGGTTAAGCTCCTTGAAGATACATTATCTTCTTAATTCTTGAGGATTGCTGAGACTTGAATTTGGATGGTCGACAATTGAGATGCAGTGACATTGGTAAGTTTCTATTTTGGATTTGTTCTATGTAACTTTTAACAACATATTGTTTAAATGTTATGGATGATTATTTCCTTTTGTTTTAAGTTATATATTCCTTATTATTGTAAGTTGATGGATGTTCTTCTTGGTTATAAGAATTGGAAACAAATTGTTTTTCTGTTTTAAACTTTAAAAAAAATTATTACCTTTGGTTAAAACTTAGTTTTTAGGGTGAAATCAGAACTGGGTGTTACATCGTTGATGGTAACAAACACTGATGGCAATAAAGACTGATGGCAACAAAGGTTGATGGAAACTAAGACTGTAGTGTTGTCAGTGTTGGCCTCAAAGATTAAAGATACAGTGGTCTAGAAAATAGCAACAAAGGTTTAAGTCAGGACAGAGATTGTGACAAAGGTAGAGTGTTCGAGAAAGTGTCAACTAGACATATGAAGAGAATTGTACAGAACAATTTGATTGATAATTTTGCAAGAGGGTTTAATCCTCTTCCTCACAAGATGACTTTATTCCTCATAGAAGACTACTATGCAAGAAGATTTAATCTGGTAAGGAGATATGTTATGAAAATTGACTAAGTGTTAGTCTGGTAAAACTAAGCTACAGAGTTCTGGTAATTTGGTCTGCAATAGTCCACTATTGAAAATCTTACTCTGTGGTTCTAAAATGTGGTTATTGATCATTGGATACATCTAAATCTAGAATTCTATTTACTAATGATCTTCAGTGTGAAAGATGTGAATAGTAGAAGTCCAGCCTAATAGAGTACAGTTGTTCTTAGCACAGAATATGTAAGTAAATGGATCTGCATTTCTCTAGAATGAAACATTTTTCTCTGTGGTTATGAGGTATTGTTGGTACATATTCATGGAGTCCAAATCTAAAGTTTCAGGTCCTAAATCCTTCTAAAATGAAAGTTAGAAGTGACAGAGTATCGCACTATGTATTAACAGTGTATTGATAGTGCTAGGGACACATTGAGACTCTGCATTTTACCACAAGAAAAGGGTTTGCTATGTAGATATGAGGATAAGATGTTGAATTTCTGTAGCATGCATATTCTAAGTTTTAAGCAATTTGGAGGTCCACATACCAATTGGTTAAATAACAGATAGTTCATAGTCTTGTTATTTTGCCAGTGGAGCCAACTTGAAGGTGTTGATGTTGTGCGTGGGTAAATATACTTTGTGGAGATAAGTGGGAGCTATTTTAGGTCCATGCTGACCTATTTCAATTTCTTTCAAAGTTTGAATCTTGGTGCGAAGCGTGTGAGTGAAAGTTTGGGGCAGATAAGTCCTATATGGCATGTTTTACACATTATATTCAATTAGGCTGACCTAGTTGATGTTGTGAAAGAAGCGGATATATGTGAAGGGTTGGTTTCAGTGTTTTGTGTAATGAATGGCATAAGTGTGATCCGAATGATGCAACAAGAGTCTATGGATGAGAATTGAGTGAATAGAGAGTAGAGGAGTCTGGTATTTCAGAATAGTTTGCAGATTAATGTGTTTGTACATTGAGCCTCATTGGAACTGTACTTCAGGCATATGTGTGATGCAATTGTAAATAGTTCAATCCTACCAGTGAGCCACCCATTCTCTTCTATCTCCTTCCTTCAGGATAGTGAGTCCTTTGGCAGTGAGCCACATGTAGTGAGCATTCTTAGACAATGAGTCCACCAATTGTATCAACCTTAAATGGTTGCCTTATTATAATATATTGTGAGCTAATCCTCACCGTGGTTTTTCCCTTTTTGGGTTTTCCACGTAAAAATCTTGGTGTTCATGTTGAGGATGTGGAAAACAAAATGAAAGCAAACACAAGAAAATGCAATGAAAACAAATTTTATACCTTCCAATGTGATCCATAAACCCTAGATAGGGTGGAGAGTGTTGTACCCAAACACTCTAGCTTTACCCCAAGATGATAATGGACAATGTGAAATGCTCTCAAAACCTATGCAACTCACTAATTAAACTACCTCAAGAGGATTGGGGAAGAGATTTTGGCATGATAACTTTGCTCAAATTGTGAATGATAAAATGGCTTGGGAGAGGCTCTCTTTATAGGTTTTTTGAGAGAGGATTTGATCCAAGGGTGGAGATTTAATTTGGAGATCAATGGTTGTGAATGCATTTGATGTGGAGGGCCTAGATTTAATCTCCAAATATGGAAGGTTCTGAATAAAGATGAATTTTCAATTCATCTTGGGAAAGGGGTGGATTAAATGAGTTTGGGTGAGATGGATTAGATGTGAATTAAAAATTCACATGGGGAAAAGAAAATGAATTAAAAGTTCTTTTGGGGAAGAGTAGAAATAAATGAGTTATGACATGTGTAAGGGGTGTAAGAGGTTATTAATGAGATCTTTGACATATGTGTATAAAAAGTTGATTTATGTGGCATAAATATCAATTTTTTATTTGGGGGATATGGGGAAGCGTGTTAAGCTAGGTTTGACCATTTTAATTAGGGTAATTAGCCTAATTAATATGGCTGGAAAAAATTAGGGAATGGGTTAATAAGGGGTTAAGATTAATTAAATAATGTTTTATTTAATTAATCCTAGGTCTAGGGTCATGTAGGTTAGGCTAGGTAATTAAATAATTGATATTTAATTAACTAGGGTAGGGATAGGTTAATTAGTAGGTTAAATTAATTGGATAAATATGATTTATCTAATTAATTGGGTTTAAGGGAAAGGGGAAATTAATCAAATAAATATTTGCACATTTATTTAATTAATTGGCTAAGTTAGACTATCGAATTAATTCAATTTTAAAGGATGAAATGAAGGGAAATTGATGTGTTTGTTGACTTTGGAGGTCAGTTAGATGGTTAAGACATTTTTAGGTGTCTACATTTGGCCTTCTTTGATGTGGTGTCATGACCTAGCAGGAAAATGGCGTCAGGTCAAAGAATTTGTCCCAGCTGCCCCAAGAAGGAATGAAATGGATGAGGGATGCCCTCTCGAGAGGTCAGGTGTAAAAATTAAAAAAATTAGTGGAGCTCTAGAAAGGAAGAAATGCCTATGAAAAATGGGTAGAGGATAGAAAAATAGGTTGACAAAAAGAAAAATGAGTGAAAAATGTTATGATCTGCACCCTGGGGAGGAAAAAGTGTGTTGGAGGATGACATGGTTGACTATAAATAGAAAAGTGGGCCCTGAAGTGCCACATTTGCACTCACTGAGCCACGTGGATGAAAGAGAAGGAGAGAATGGCAAACCACAACCCACTCTTCCCATGATTCGAGCACTTGTCTGAGCGAGTCCAGTCCTATAGGAGAGCACCAAAGGCTGGCGACTAGGTAGGCTGAAACCCTAACTATGTCATTTTTTGGTTACCGCATTAATTATTTCAAAAAATGGGTTTTAGGGTTTGGGCTCCATCAGGAAACCGATTGGCACCAAAACAACCTGGATTGGTGCCATCCTTTGGATCAGCACCATCCGGTCCGGGTACAAAGGGGGGAATCAATGCCAAAATAAAAAATTTTGGTGCCTTCGTCTAGTTTAGTGCAAAAACATGTGGGCTAGGGTTCGGGCGCATTGGCACTAAAACAAGGTAAAGTGGTGCCATCATCTTGAGCGGAGCCATGCTGGGAATTAGTGCCATTATCTAGATCAATGTCATGCCAATGTGTGGCGCACCATCCCATCTATTGACACCATGATGTAAGGTGGTACCATCCTGGGGGATCAGCACCATAGGGTAAATCCACGCTATTTTTTGAAATAGCACATAAGGGCTATGCAGTGGCACCTTCTGGGGATAGGGTAGCGCCATCTGGGGGATTGGCGCAATAGGGGAAATTAGTGGTGCCAAAATTGATTTGGCCTTAAAAGGAAGAAAATTTAGTTACAGAGGACTATTTTCAGAAGAATTTAGCAGGATTTTGACAAACACTTGGTGAATACAAGTTCCTGGAGGGTTTATAGGATAGCAGGAGTGACATGTTCCCACTGTGACAGCCCTATTTGCTAGATTTGATGAACTGACACAAGCCTGATTAAAAGACTTGAGATCATTGACTGTAGCGGATATGCCTGTGCTACGAGCACATCGGGTGATGATGACGGAGGTTGTGGAGTGATTTCGACTAGAGACCTATTCTTTTCTCCTACCAATAGGAGAGATCACCATCATGCTTAAGGATGTTTATCGCATCCTCAAGCTACTAATCCATGGAGACCAAGTAGTCTATGATACACAGAGGGGGCGACCAGTCCTACACAAAGCCTTTGCTCCAGGTCATCTAGAGTTATCAAGAGATAGGTGAGAGATGAGATATGAGGAGACTTTGGTAGCAGGTGAAGACCACTTCACCTTGTTTCTCTGTGTGTTGATTGGAGGAGTAGTGATGCCGGATCAGCGGGCTAGAGGTTTTGTAGTTGGGTGGGGATTGATGATAGAGGGTATGTTTTGGTAGGGGACAGTCTACACCTGGGGGCCAATGATGCTGGCACAGCTATACCATGAGATGCACACAGTCATGTATCACTATGATTCTGCACTATCGATTGGGGTCACACTGCTACATGTGTGGGCATTTGAGCATATCATGATTACTAGGCCGGATGGAGGATACTACCGTTGATAGTTTGAGGCCTATGTGCTTTTATATCTGTATCCTGTTGAGTATTCTCACATTGGATAGTTACATTATTGGTGAAAGGCACTTGATGAGGTGACTTAGGTGATATGGCGGCCATACATTAGGGTCGATCCATGGCCAAGTGATGACATACACTTGCCTTATACTATTTAGCTGCACTATTTGATGGGCCGCAGTCGGCACACTATCAATAGGTATCTTCCGTTGCGGGTGATGCAACAGTTTGGAATACGGCAAGATTTGCCTCAGGAGATGGCGGTCTTTTCTAGGACACCGCATGATGTGAGATGGCCACTGACCATAGATCCATAGGTGGCATTAGCAGACTTTGTAGCATTGTAGCCACAACAGTGGGATTGAAGGAGTACAGTAGCAGATGCAGAGACTACACCTGCATATGATTAGTGGTGGGCCACCTAGAGGCCAGTCCATTTGACGGACCTGATAGAGGAGCCAGATTTGATAGTGGAGGATGAGGGAGATGTTATTAAGGAGGAGTTGGTGATAGAGGAGGTAGAGGAGGAGGTGGAGGGGGATCCGATGGGAGTGTTGGCAGCAGCAGCCCAAGCACAGGCAGGACGAGGTAGAGGGAAGAGACGACTGAGACGACGACTGCTAGTGCCACCCCTACAGCCACAGCCATAGAGACGAGAAGGGGGCCAGTGGCCACCACAGCAGAAGCAGGCACATGGCTCTATCTAGCTAGAGCAGTATATAGTGAGGCCCAGACAGTAGGCACCATAGGGACATCAGGAGGTACCTGTACAATAGGTATAGGGAGGGTCAAGAGGGTTGATGCCACCTCCATGGGCTCCTTTACAATAGCAAGGACTGAGGGCCATCCTAGCGTAGTAGACAGTCGAGGTGCAGGTGACAGAGAGGACTTCCTAGGAGCACATCCCTGAGATGACAATGTCATTTCTAGGGATTGGCAAGGTGGAGGCACGAGGTTCAGGAGCTAGATCAAGGCTAGCATCAAGAGTGTGGACATCACGTCAGTGCACCTGAGGAGATGGGGATGATGAGGAGGTACAGACCTTCTGAGGGTAGGTGAGTGCATTGTAGGTGTGGTTGACATAGGCTCAGAGTCAGGTGACCGCCCTCACAATAGAGTGGGATTCAGTGGTGGCACAGGCTCAGGAGGAAGAGATGTAGGTGGCTAGATTATAGGGGATGGTTTCAGCGAGTGGGATGGGGCTAGTATTTTCATAGATGTAGGCATAGATCACACAATTGCAGGGATAGCTTTCACAGGTATAGGATCAGCTCCTAGATCAGAGTAGGCAAGCTAAGTATTACCATGCAGCTTATTGTACAGTTGTCCCTGAGGGGCAGTGGATTCCTAGCTATAGCTAGCAGAGTGGGTTACAGATGTTTGGATCACATAGGCCTAGGCGATCCATCTAGTTAGTGCAGTAGCCTACCGCACCCCCACCATGTTAGATTCAGGACAGACAACTGAGAGGGGGGGTGAATCAATTGTCCAAAACTTGCTTCTAATTCAAACACTTAAATCCTCTTTGTTATTTAATAGCATATCAATTAATCACTCATGAAAGCATAAAGCATAAACACCAGAGCAGATACACATCAACACATGAGACACCAAGATTTTGACATGGAAAACCCGGTCAAGGGAAAAACTACAGGGTGATTAACCCAAGGATTATTCTCTGTTAGAAGAATAAGAAAAATAGATGGCACATGCCAATTAGGGCTCACTGCCCGAGCACACTGCTCACAAGAGGCACACTGCCAACAAGAGACACACTGTCTACAAAGTAACAAGTATCACAAACTTGAACTGGAGATTGACATCTTTACCATGCCTGGATCAGTTCCATTTAAGCCCAAAAATTCCTGCTCTGCCTTTCACTCTTCTTCTTCACTATGCCACACTCATCCGCACCAAGACACACTTCAAAATGAATTCACAATCTCTTATTTATACAAGGCATCGACTTAGGAACACTCATCTAAGTCAGCAAACACCTATAAGAACATTCACAAGATGTGTAATATATATGGTCGGCCAGTCTCAAGAAGAACACCAACATCCAGTGGTTTTTACATCAAATCCAAACTCCAACTTCAATGTGGACCACCAATAAGAATTGTACACGATCAAAAGATCACCAAAACCTTTCCTGAGTCATCAAGAACATCCGCACTTTATCATCTTACTAGAATTCTTCTCTTCTTCATCTGAAACTTCAAGAACACAGTCTGTCATCATTGTCATAATGAAAAAGGTGCTTCCAGACCTCCAAACCATGAACAAATCTATTTGTCACTTCACATAGACTTCTTCAACACTCCCTCCAATCCTTAGAAAGAGATAATTCAATTCCAGAGCTCACCGGGCCAATCTGTGACACTCTGTCACCACTAAACATCTGTCTGAACCGATTCTACTTGAGCGACCATAACTGCTTTAGATCTTCATGCGGACCTCTGAAATCTTGACTAGAGCATCTCAAGACTCATATCTACAAACCCTTTAAACTGCATCCTCTGATCCTTAACCTATTGAGGACTTTTTCCTTCTTGTCATCACTGTTCTTCATTATTCCTGATTGAGACTAATTTCCTCAATATCCTCAGCACACAGCTCATCCAATTCTTACTCATTCATGCAATATGAGTATGTTGACATCAATGACAACATTGGTTATCCTCATACTTGCAACAATCTTCCCCTTTGTCATTGATGGCAACATATGATGTGAAAAACCATCAAGACAAGAACTTCTCCTTTCTGTCACAGCTCCCCCTGTCAGCAACAACCCTTCACATGTCTTCTCTTCCTTTACTGCTTCCCTTTGATCATCAACCACTTATTTTTCACATGTCTTCTCTCCCCCTTTGACATCAATGGCAAAGGGCTCATACTTGAAACTTTAACACATCAGAATCATACCAGCTGCTCCCCCTGAGTAGCAGCTCCCCATCACCAATCCGGATCACAAGATATGACTATGATATCCACTGGACTGATGTACATCAGTGCATCCTAGTTCATCACCAGAGGGGCAATGACCCCTAACTTCTCCTTGAGATACTCAAAAGAGTCCTTGGGAAGAGGTTTAGTAAAAATATCTACAAGCTGATCCTTGGAGGGCACATACTCCAATCTAACGTCACCCTTGTTCACTTGCTCTCTCAGAAAGTGAAATTTGATAGATATATGATTAGTCTTAGAATGCAACACCGGATTCTTAGAAATATTTATTGCACTTGAATTATCACAGAAAATTGTGATAGGCTCATCATATTCTACTTGAATATCTCTTAGCATCTGCTTCATCCACAAAAGTTGAGTGCAACTTCCTCTTGCTGCAATGTATTCTGCTTCAGTTGTAGACAGGGATATTGCCTCTTATTTCTTGCTTAGCCAAGAAACCAACCTTTTTCCCAAAAAGAATGCTCCTCCACTTGTACTCTTCCTATCATCCACATCTCTTGCCCAATCTGCATCTGTATATGCATGAAGAGAAAAATCATGATCTCTAGGATACCATAGACCTTACTCAATTGTTCCTTTTAAGTACCTAAAAATTATTTTGATTGCCATGACATGAGATTCTCTGGGATCAGCCTGGAATCTTGCCACAAGACCAATAGCTTGTATTATATCTGGTCTAGTTTAAGTGAGATACAGTAATCCTCCAATCATTGATCTGTACTTTGTCTGATCTGTCTTAGGAGAGTCATCATCTTTGCTCAACTTACATCCAGTTGCCATGGGAGTGTTCATTAGATTTGAATCTTCCATTCCAAATTTCCTCAATAATTCTTTCACATATTTGGTTTGAGAGATAAAGATTCCTTTCTTTGTTTGAGTAATTTGCAGACCCAAGAAGAAATTCATTTCACCAAGCATTGACATTTCAAACTCACTTTTCATTTGATTTGCAAAGGTTTTACACATACTATCTCTTCCTCCAAAGATGATATCATCAACAAATACTTCAACAATCAAGATGTTTTCATGATCAATTTTGAAATATAGGTTACTATCAGTAGTACCTTTGTTGAAACCAATCTTCAAAAGATGTTTGTCCAGCCTTTCATACCATGCTCTTGGAGCTTGCTTTAGACCATATAGTGCCTATTTTAATTTGTAGACCATATCACCATGCTCAGATAACTAAAATCCATCCAGTTGTTCAATGTACACCTCTTCTTCTAAGTCACCATTCAGGAAAGCAGATTTGACATCCATCTGATACACTTTGAAATCTTTAAAGGCAACAAATGCAAGAAATAGTCTGACTGCTTCAATTCTTGCCACCAGAGCAAAGGTTTCCTCAAAATCAATCCCTTCTATTTGAGAGTAGCCTTTGCAGACTAATCTGGCTTTATCTCTGATTACTTCACCAACTTTATTTAGTTTATTCCGGAAGACCCATTTGGTTCCAATCACATTCTTGTTTCTAGGTCTAGAAACAAGATCCCAAGTGTGATTTTTCTCAATTTGCATCAACTCTTCCTCCATTGCTTTGGTCAGTTTTTGAAATCAGACACATTCATCTAAATTTTGAGCAATTTTCCTTCTAGTTTGTACACTTTTCTTTTGTCACCTATGATCTGATCTTCAGAGTGGTTCAGTCTTACATACCTTGGAACTTTGGGAGTTTCTTGCACTTTTGTTTCTTGATCAGGCTCATTCAGACCTATCTCTTCTTCCTGATTTACCGGATCAATTTGAACCTGATTTTCAGAAGAGGATTGAGCTCCTTGAACCAGAGAACCATTCTGATCATCTTCATCATATTCATAAAACCTTGAGGGCTTCTCAATTCCTTCATCAACCTTCACATTTGTACTTTCTATCATCTTTCTCAGTCTCTTATTGTAACACTGGTATGCTTTGCTTTGAGTGGAGTAACCCAAGAAAATTCCTTCATCACTTCTAGCATCAAACTTTCCTAGATCTTCATCTCTTTTAATGTAACTTTTGCTACCAAATACTCTGAAATATCTCACAGTAGGATTGATGCCAAACCAAAGTTCATAAGGAGTCTTACCAGTATTGCTTTTGATTTGAACTTGATTGAGAGTATAGACTGCAGTGCTGACAGCTTCTCTCCAAAACATCTAGGGAACATTTGCTTCCATCATCATTGTCCTGGATGCTTCTTGGATGGTCCGGTTCTTTCTCTTTACTACTCCATTCTGCTATGGATTCCTAGGAGCAAACAATTGTCTCTTTATACCATGCTTCTCACAAAAATCTATGAATTCACTGGATGTGAATTCACCACCTCTATCAGACCTCAGACATTTTAGTTTTAATCTGGTTTGATTCTCTACCATAGCCTTGAAGATTTTGAACTTCTCAAAAGCTTCTGATTTCTCTTTCAGAAAGGTAACCCACATCATCCAGGAATGGTCATCAATCAATAACATGAAATATCTATCACCTTGCATACTCTTGATTCTTGTCGAACCACATAGATCAGTATGAACTAATTCCAATAATCCGGTAGAGGACTGATCCTTGCTTTTGAATGAGACTCTGCTCTATTTACCCAACTGACATTCTTTGCACAAACTATTTGTAGGTTTTACCAATTTTGGCAGATCTCTTACAACCTGAGTATTGCTTATCTTGATGATGTTATCAAAATTTACATGACACATCCTTCTATGCCATAACCAACTCCGATCAACTTGAACAAACAGACAACTTTTATTAGTACCAACTAGATGGAAGATATTACCTTTTGTTTGAGTACCAGATGCAATCTCAGTTCCAGAGCTTTCAAAGATCCTGCATTTTCCATTCTTGAACTGGAGATCATAACCTTCGTCCACCAACTATCCAACACTGAGAAGATTGTGCTTCAATCCTTCAACATACAGTACATTACCAGTTTTGTTCTTTCCATCAAAAGAAATAGTTCCCCTACCTCTGATTCTACCAGCAAAATTATCACCAAACTTTACCATTCCTCCTTCATACCTTTCCAAATCTAAAAACTTGTTCTTGTCACCTGTCATATGGTGAGAGCATCCACTGTCAATAACCTAATCATCCTTTTCTTCAACTTGGGCAGCCAAAGCTCTTTCTACAACCTTATGATTGACAAATTCAGAGGATATTGGATCTTCTTCCTTGATGGCAATAAACACCCATTCATTTCTGGATTTGTTTCCTATCTCTGATTCATCATCTGTTACTCCTTCATTATCATCTTCTTCATGAACATAATAACAATTCTTTTGGAACCTTTGTTTGTTAGAATTTGACCTTGTAGATCTTTCTGGACATCTTGAGGCAAAATGACCAATCTTATTGCAGTTGAAGCACTTAAAGGGTAATTTTCCTTCATACTTACCAGATCCTCTTGGCAGTCTCTTTGTAATGAGGGCTTCAAGTTGAGTTGTTTCTGCTTCTTCCACTTCCATGTCTCTTCTTGCTTGATCATACCATGACAGCTTCCTTGAAGAGTTTTCTCCTGGATCAAATCTTTGTTTACCTTTCACAGAGGCACTAGATTTGAATGCAAATTCAGTCTTGGGGGGATCATCTCCAAACTTGGTCATTTCAAATGCAGCCAGTTTGCCAGCCAATTGGTCTCTTGTGATAGTTGTATGGGCTCTGAATTCATCAATGGCAGCAACCTTGATTTTGTAGGCAGCTGGAAGGGATCTGAGAATTTTGCCAACAATCTCATTTTCATCCAAGACTCCACCAGCATTCCTAATTCCACACACCAGCTTATTTACTCTTGGCATAAAGGTAGTAATATTTTCATCATCTCTCATATTCAGTCTTTCAAATTTCCCTTTTAGACTCTGCAACCTTGCACACTTAACATACTCATCTCCTTCATGCAGAAGTTCCAGTTTAATCTAGATCTCATAGGCAGTTGGTAGGTCAATAACATTTGAGAGCTCTGAGTCAATTAATGCACTTAGAAGAGCCTCTTTGGTTTGCAGATTATTTTTAGCATCTGTGATTTCATTTAGAGTTGTCGGACCACCCTGTGGAGGTGCATACGCTTTTGTGACCATGGATCAGTACGCCTTTCCCATACACTCCAAGTGACATTCATGTGACCTTTCCAAAGAGAGAAGTTGGTTCCATCAAACTTCAGACTATCCTTCTTGTATGACGACATCCTGGATCTCCTCGAGCGGTTAAGCTCCTTTTAGAGGAACTTGGCTCTAATACCAATTGTTAGATTCAGGATAGACAACTGAGAGGGGGGGTGAATTAGTTGTCCAAAACTTGCTTCTAATTCAAACACTTAAATCCTCTTTGTTATTTAATAGCATATCAATTAATCACTCATGAAAGCATAAAGCATAAACACCAGAGCAGATACACATCAACACATGAGACACCAAGATTTTGACGTGGAAAACCCGGTCAAGGGAAAAACCACAGGGTGATTAACCCAAGGATTATTCTCTATTAGAAGAATAAGAAAAATAGATGGCACATGCCAATTAGGGCTCACTGCCTAAGCACACTGCTCACAAGAGGCACACTGCCTACAAGAGACACACTATCTACAAAGTAACAAGTATCACAAACTTGAACTAGAGATTGACATCTTTACCATGCCTAGATCAGTTCCATTTAAGCCCAAAAACTCCTGCTCTGCCTTTCGCTCTTCTTCTTCGCTATGCCACACTCATCCGCACCAAGACACACTTCAAAATGAATTCACAATCCCTTATTTATACAAGGCATTGACTTAGGAACACTCATCTAAGTCGGCAAACACCTATAAGAACATTCGCAAGATGTGTAATATATCCGGTCGGCCAGTCTTAGGAAGAACACCAACATCCGGTGGTTTTTACATCAAATCCAAACTCCAACTTCAATGTGGACCACCAATAAGAATTGTACACGATCCAAAGATCACCAAAACCTTTCCTGAGTCATCAAGAACATCCGCACTTTATCATCTTACTGGAATTCTTCTCTTCTTCATCCGGAACTTCAAGAACATAGTCTGTCATCACTGTCATAATGAAAAAGGTGCTTCTGGACCTCCAAACCATGAACAAATCTATTTGTCACTTCACACGGACTTCTTCAACACTCCCTCCAATCCGTAGAAAGAGATAATTCAATTTCGCAGCTCACCGGACCAATCTGTGACACTCTGTCACCATTGAACATCTGTCTGAACCGGTTCTACTTGAGCAACCATAACTGCTTCAGATCTTCATGCGGATCTCTAAAATCTTGACTGGAGCATCTCAAGACTCATATCTACAAACTCTTTAAACTGTATCCTCTGATCCTCAACCTATTGAGGACTTTTGCCTTCTTGTCATCAATGTTCTTCACTGTTCCTGATTGAGACTAATTTCCTCAATATCCTCAGCACACAGCTCATATAATCCCTCTCATTAATGCAATATGAGTATGTTGACATCAATGACAACACTGGTTATCCTCATACTTGCAACACACCATAGGTACCTTAGCAGCCACCATAGCCACCATCACAGTAGCAGCAGCAACCACACCCTGGGTCACCCACTGATTTGGCTAGGGGATCATCAACCTGGGGCTAATATATCTGATGTAGATTTTGGGCCCTTAGAGGCATTTTTGTATCATGACTTGTATATTTATTATGATGATGTACATTATTTTGTGGCGATTTATGATGATTTATGATGATGATACATGATGATGGCATATATATGGGTGGTTATGCATATTATGGTGTTATGGGTTTATTATGTGATGTGATGTACCATGGATCATGACGATGTTTATATGATGGTTCATGTTATGGGTGTATTTATGATGCATGTTTTTGTGGATGTATTTTTGTGGTTGATGATGATGGTGCCGATTATGATATGATGTTATGGTTTATTTCTGATGATGATGTGATAGATG
This sequence comes from Cunninghamia lanceolata, assembly GCA_027924645.1. Lineage (NCBI taxonomy): Eukaryota > Viridiplantae > Streptophyta > Pinopsida > Cupressales > Cupressaceae > Cunninghamia > Cunninghamia lanceolata. Next base: position 320,001 of record BSBN01000137.1, read on the forward strand.
GTTTTATTTATGTTGCATTATGTGATGATATGATCAATGATTACATTGATGGTACTTGGTGGGCTGGTTAGAAAGCCCTTATTAATGGTAATTTAATTTAGATATTAATTGTTGTAAGGATTTTCTAATGTTGTTTGTTATGATTCTGTTGGCTTATGGATGGATGTTTTATTATGATATCATGATTTATGCCGGTAGTACTTGGCAGGCTATTTCCCTCATTTCTTCATGATGATGCTATGATTTCATTGTGGATATATGTTATGATTTGATGATGTCATGGTTTCATGGATGGATGATGTTATATGTATGTAATGTTTATGATGATGATGGATCATGTATGTAATGTGATGATGTTATGTTTTTCTTATGTTGATGTGATAATGTTGATGTATGTTATGATTATGGATTATAATATGGAAAATGAATGTGAAATGCAAATAAATGATCAAATTAATAAACATTTATTATGGATGCAAAATGTAATGAATTGGAAATATGCAATGGTTAAATGATGATTAGCTGATTACGATAATGCAACTAATGGCGTAATGCAATGATTTATGAAATGATCAAGTCATGACACATGTTATGTTCTTTTAAAATCCTGGGTGATGGGGCTAGGTGGGGGAGGGGGGGCAGGTTAGGGAGGGAAATAGTTATGGGTTGGGAGGAAAGGGGGATTGTGGGGATGGGTTTAGGGGGTGCTAGGTTATTGGAAACCACGTCATTAGGGGGGGTTTGGGTTTAGGTGTGTTAGGTTGGTTGAATGGGTAACGGGGTTAGTGAGAGGGGGTTAGTTAGGAAGGGGAGGTGGTTAGAATGGATAGATGGGGGGATTAAAATTCTAAGCCCAAATAGGATGGTTAGAAGGGTGATGAAAGATGATGTGAGCTAGGTGTAGTATTTGTATTAGACTATTGAGAGCATTTCTAGATTTATTATAGCAAAGTAGGATATGGTTCACGAAGGTATGAGAAGACCTAAGTGATGATGTTTATCCCACAATTGCATGGACTAGACTCACAAACAATAGGTTGATTTCATGAATGCCCAAGCTAGTATAACCTTGCCTAGCTGAGGGAAGGTGACTCATAACATAATTTCTCATAGTACATAGAAGGTATGAATACCTGTATATGCAAATGGGATGCACTATGCTAGAACTGACCCTAGCTTCAAGATATGAATAATATTCTTGGAGTAATGAAATCAACCCACAAGCACATCATACAAAAATGATGATGATGTCTATTCCAGGTGTTGCCTGCCACTTACCATGATATGATGAGATCAAGGTAGCTTTGGAAATAACCTAGAACAAGACAAAAAGATAAAAATCAATAATCAAAAGACCAACAAAATGACACAACAGCCATTGTATTCTCTTGCCAAGATAAGTGTTGATAGGATGATGGATTATGTCCATTATAGGAATGATATATCCTAGGACATGAATCAGTTGGGTTCTGTTGGATAAATTTCAAAAGGTGGGCAAAAGGACAGTCAAGCCATTTGTGATGATTGTAGTTGGTATGTTGATTGATGATTTTTGCATGAGATACGATGTTTTAGGCGTATGCTTAGTGTGCATATCATTTGTTGAATCTAGCAAGCTCAATAAATAGGGACCATCCAAACGGGTTGGATGGGTGCATCTTATGTACCTAAGTACTGGATACTTCCTTTGTATTCTAGACTGCCTACATGCCCTGTGTCCACGAGATCAAGGCATTTTCAAGATGCAAGTGAGATGAATATGTAGTTCTAGTGAGACTTGATGATGTGGGAATGGTTCGGGATGGATGTGATGATGGTGTGTGTGATGATGATGTAAGTGTTTTTATATCTTCCTGCTTTTTTCCAATGTTTTTGGATTTTCGGTTTTTTCCTATTATTTTTTGAATTTTTGAGATTTTACAATTGCCTAGAGAGATGCATATGACTGGCTTTCCATTCATAACACCTAATCTGTAATAAATTAATGCTAAATTGGGTAAGTTGCATCACAAAATTATTTTTGCATTAATGCTCACCAACCAACATTACTACTTATTGTAGAATAATAATTACAAATTGTATGAATATTGCACGGCTGCACTAAGACAAGCATATGTTCACTAGAGTTGACATCATAGATTCAATTGTTTGAGGGGGTCTGGTAGTATCAAGATGACATTTAATGATTTTATTGATTTGTGTTTACCCCATTTCCTCATGAGATGTTTGAGGGATTTCCAGTTTGAATCAGGTGAGGTGCTTCAATTGCTTCGTACCATTTGGATGTCATCCTTGTATGCTTTATTGATTCAACATGTGGATTTTCTAATGTTTTTGGGATTTTCAGATTTTCTATTATTTTTGGATTTTTTGATTTTCTATTGTTTTTGGATTTTTTAGAATTCCAAGCCATGGGAAGTGTTTGATGTGGAGTATCGTGATGGAGAGAGAACTTATTAGATGGTGGAACCAGCCACTACACATGGTACTTGAAATAGGTTTTTACCATGGTACTTATCCAAGGCATCACTGAAGTGATTTTCACCACTAGACGGCTTTATTGCACTCAGGTTTTTCTTGATTTTTCAATTTTTTTTGAATTTTTCTATTTTTTTTATTGTTTTAAATTTTACTTTGGGATACGTGATGGGTTATGCGTAGAACCTCTTCAAATGAAGAATATTCATGGGCTCATCCAGAGGCTGCCCCTCAGGTGTTGCAATCTGATATGCCCCTAATCCATAGCTAGCTGTGATAACATAGGGTCCCAACCAATTGGGCTCAAATCTTCCTTTTTTAGTGCGCTCCTGCAAATTTTTCTAATTTTCCATGAGGACAAGGTCACCTACTTCAGACTTGTCGTTCTTGATTTTCTTGTTATAGCTTCTTCATAGGCGATTTTGGTATGCCTGCAGATGGTTGAGTGCATACATGCATTTCTCATCCAATAGTTCTAACTCATGTAGCCTTGCAATTCAGTACTCTTCATCAGTGTTTATATTCTGTAAAGAAACTCTAAGTGATGGGAGCTCAACCTCAATAGGTAAGAAGGCTTCAAAACTGAATACTAGGGAATATGGGGTGGCTCCTATAGGTGTGCGGATACTTGTGCAGTAGGCCCATAGGGCGGGATTAAGTTAGAGGTGCCAGTCACGACCAACTTCATTAATTGTCTTCTTCAGAATGCGTAGGATGGTTTTGTTTGAAGCTTCAACCTGATCGTTACCTTGGGGATAGTATGGAATGGAGAAATGGTGTTGGATTTGGAATTTCTCACACAAGGTATAGACTTCCTGGTTCTTAAATAGTTTCCTGTTGTTAGTAATGATGGAATGGGGGATGCCATAATGACATATGATATAGTGAAGAATGAATTTGGCTATTTGGATGCCTGTGGTGAAAGTGAGTGGAATTGCTTCAACCCACTTGGTACAGTATTCAGTTGTGGTGATGATGAACTTATGACTATTGGATGATGGGGGATGAATCTTACCTACAAGGTCAAGTCCCCATTATGAAAAAGGCCATGGAGTTGTTATTATCTGTAATTCTTGCGATGGTTCATGGATGAGGTCCCCATGTTGTTGACACGACAAACATTTCTTCACGAACCTGTAAGCATCTCGTTCCATGGTCGGCCAGTAGTATCCTGTTCTTAAGATTTTCTTGTCTAGAGTAGGTCCACTCGAGTGTACCCTGCAAATGCCATCATGTACCTCTTGTAAGTCTACCTCAGCTTCCCTAAAGTCAAGACATCATAAAAGTGTACCATCAAGACTCCTTTTGTATAAGGTGTTTCCTATAAGAGTGAAGCAAGAGGCTCGGCGGATGAAGCTTTTTCGTTGGGAGGTTGATAGGTTGGGTGGGATGCCATTGTCATGAAGGTACATATACGTCTCTTGATACCAAGGGATAGGGGACCAACAATGTCACACACCAGTTCTGATTATGGAACATCGTAAGCTGGTATAGGAAGTTCTTCGATCAGGAACTCGTATTTCTTTTTGTCTTTCTTCATGTCCACCAAAGATCCTATCATGGCCATGGCATCTGTTGCTTTGTTGTTTAACCTTGGGATTTGTTCAAAGTGGATGTCATGAAAATAATCTTTAAAATTATCCACCATTCTTTTGTAGGGCAAGAGCTTATCATCCTTAGTCTTGTATTCATTGTTCACCTATCAAATGATTAATTGAGAATCTCCATAGACTACTAGCTTTTTGATCCTCCACTGAATCACCATGCGGAGTCCTATGATAAGAGCCTCATATTCTAATATGTTGTTGGTGCATGGAAATGTAATTTTGTATGATTTGAGGATGGTGTCTCCTTGAGAGGTAACAAACATAATGAATGCCCCTGAGCCTCGATGCATATAAGATCCATCACAATACATCTTCTATGATTCTACTATTGATGTTACTAACAATATAGACTCATCAATAAATTTTTCTAGTGTTGGTTGCTTCGTTGGGATTGGTGCCTTAGCTAATTGATCAGCGATAACCTATCCTTTGATATCTTTTCTCTCTATGTATTCAATATCAAACTCACTTAAGATCATTACCCATTTAGCCATTCTTCTTGTAAGAGCTACTCTGGTTAGTAGATATTTCAGCGGATTGATCTTGGCAATGAGCTTAGTCTTGTGATTAAGCGTGTAGTGTCTCAAATTTTATGATGTGAATATGACAGCTAGGCATGCTCGTTTAATTGGAGTATAATTTATCTCATAGGACACCAAGGTGCAGCTGATATAATATATGGCCCTCTCCTTTCCTTGTTCACCATGTTGCACCAACAAGGATCCTATAGTTGTTTCCATCGTTGAAATATATAAGAGGAGGGGTTCTCCTTGTTTTGGTAGAATCAAGACAAGTGGGTTAGTGAGATATTCTTTCAATCGCTCAAAAGCATTCTGACACTAACTATCCCACACAAAGGTTGTATTCTTGTAGAGTAGATGTTGGAATGGTTGGCATTTGTCAGCAAGCTGTGCTATGAATTCTTTGAATAGATTGAAGCTTTCCTTGTAGACTTTGTAACTACTTCAATGTCTTTGGAGGAGGCATCTCTGTTATAGCTTTGACTTTGGCAGGATCACTTCTATTCCTCTTCTTGACACTATATATCCTAAGAGTTTCCTGGAAGTGACCCCAAAGACACATTTCTTCAGATTCATCCATACATTGTATTGTTCTAGCCTATCAAATATTTTAGCTAACACGTTCAGGTGTTCCTCTCTAGTTTTAGATTTTCCTAGCAGATCATCTACGTAGTCTTCCATGATGTGATGGAAGAGGTCATGGAAGATGACCGTCATTGCCTATTGATATGTTGCTCCCACATTCTTCAGGCCAAAAGGCATTACTACCCAATAGTATATCCCCCACGGACATATGAAGGATGTTTTATGTTGATCCTCTTCTATAATTTTGATTTGATTGTATCCTGCAAAACCATCCATTAGAGACAGCATCTCATGCCTTGCTATGAGATCCACTATGATATCAATGTTGGGTAGTGAAAAGTCATCTTTTGGGCATGCTTTGTTAAGGTCTCTAAAATCTATATAGCACTGGATTCCCCCAGTGACTTTAGCTACAGGTACAATATTAGACACCCATTCAGGGTAATCTATTGGCCAGATAAATCCCACATCTAAGAGTTTCTTGAGCTCTGCTTTGACTAGGAGTGCAATTTGAGGATTCATTTTCCTTAGCTTTTATTTCATCAGTTTTGTATCAAGATGTACTGCAAGGTGATGAACAACCAAGGTAGGATCCAACCCTAGCATATCAACATAAGACCATGTAAAGTTGCGGCTTCTTTGCTTAAAGAAGGCTAGGAAGTTCTCCTACTTCATTGTTGTAAGGGATTCTACTTTGAAGGTTATTTTTAGGGCTTCCTCTGTCCTAAGGTTCATTTCCTGTGATGCTTCCACTAGGATAGGTGATCTGTCTAGATATACTTCATCTATCTCAGGAAGGCCCATGCTCTCATCTCCTAGCACCTCATAGAGGTTTTCACTAGGTGATACATCCTTTATTTTGATTTTTTCTTCACCCAAAAGTGCCACGGAGTATTTTTCTCTAGGGTGTATTGTTTTAATTCTTAGGTTTTTGCAACTAAGAGCATGGGTGGTTTCACTGATGTAGGCATATGTGTTGAGTTCCATGATATATCTAGCTATGTGGTCTCCAAGGGGGAAGTGCTTTTTGATCCCCATCATTGTTCTATGCCACATCAAGGATGGCAGGTCCTTGTTGGTCCCAATCTATAAGCTCAGGGTATATAAGAGGTAGGTCACAAGAGTTAGATGGGGTGGTGGTCATGGTATAGATGGTGTATATGAAGGTCTCGAAGAATTTAGTGAAATCACTAAAGGAATCTTGATGGTCCGCTTCATTAATGTTATCAACCACAGGGGAGACCTTAGCAACCTCACCTAAGATACATTCACCATTAGTGAGGATAGACTCTTGTTTTCCATATCCTAATCCTTGAGAACGGGGGTTCCTTGTTGCTTGAATTGGCTCCACAATCCTTTACTCATGAAGGCCTATACCACCCTTTCCTTTATAGCCCTTATACTTGACAATCTCAAGACCCTTTCCATAGATTTCGGTCAGGATGGTAGGGGCTTCTTGCTCTATTTCTTTGTCTTTGTATAACCATGAGGATATGTCTTCAAGAATATCCTAATCAAGGAGGTGCTTCTTCTCAAAGGTGGGGGATGGTTTGCATTTGATGACCACCATGGAGACCTCTTCTTCCTTCAGAGCATGCCACACCCCATGTTAATTAGCTTGATCTTGACCTCGGGTGGTGGGGATGTTTGGGAAGTGGTGGTGATGTTAGAAGGGTCAACATATGAGGTGGATGATGTAGGATTGGTTCGGGAGGCAGGTTTATTAATGGGGTTGTTATATGGATAGAAGGTGAGATCGTGTCCCTCCAAAAAGCTACAATATTGGAAGGGATGGGGATCGGCATAGATAGTTACTTATGTGTTGTTGTGAGGGAATTTTAAGCATTGGTGAAATGTGGATGGTATGGATTGCATGGCATGGATCCATGGTCAGCTAAGGAGAATGTTGTAATGGAGGTCAAGATCAAGTACCTAACACTTGGTCTCCAAGATTTTCTGCCCTACTTGGATAGGGAGTTTGATGGTGCCTTCAAATAGTCTCTCGGTATCATCATACCCCTTAATGGTTATACATTCGCTAGTGTCCACAACCACATCAGAGTATCCCAAATGTTTTAACAATTAAGAGTGCACAGGTTTAGGCCGAAGCCACCATCTATTAAGACTCTTTTTATGATATGCTTGTGGATGCAGACTTCAATATGCAAGGCATCATTGTGTGGGCCGTCAAAGGCAGGGAGATCCTTCTCCAAGAAGGTGAGATTATGAGGTGAAGCGATATGACCCACCATGGCTTGGAATTGATCAAATTCAGGTTGGTGGGGACTTGGGTCTCCACTAAAGCTTTATCAAGGACTTGTTTGTCAAGGGGTGACATATGGAGCAGCTTAAGGATGGAGATTTGTGTAGGGGTTTTACCTAGATGATCTAGGAGGTTGTATTTGTGAGAGGATGGTGGATTGGTAGATGTGGATGTGGATGGTTGATCGTTGGTGGGTGCCCCATGGATGGAGACACGACCATGAAGGGTAGTGATGACACAATCGGGTGTTTTTGCTTGAATGATAATGGTGTTGAAATGGTTAGAAGATTCTTCTATTTGACCCACAATGGAGTCAAAAGAAGTGGGAGGTGGAATAACATTGTAAGCTTGGTTGGACGAGGATACTTTTTCTTTGTTATGGTCAGGTAGAGGATCCTTGTAAGCTCTGAGATTTGCATTGGGTGACTGTTTTGGTGGTTCATCGAAGTCCATACTACTCTTATCTATAAGATCCTATATGCAATTTTTTAATCTCATGCAATCAGATGTTTTATGCCCCTTGACCGATGGTATTCACAGTAGGCATTCTCATCAAACCATGTAGGTTTAAATTGATTCTCGTCATAAGGCCTAACAAGGGGGAGAGTTATCAAATTCCCCTTCTCAATCTTGTCCAAAACATCTTCTATTAGTTCTCCTAAGGGCGTGAATTTCCTCCTAGCGGTGCTATTTTGCTTGGTTGGTCCCTTGGGTACATTGACATTGTTGGCGATGGATGTACTTGGTGGTGCTTGATTTTGTACATTTTGAACGACTTTCACATCAGTGACACCATCATTAAGGGTGTTCTTGTTCTTGCCCCAAAAGTGAGGTTTCTCATTTGATTATGTGTTGTTATTTGTGTTTGGGGCATTGATGTTGACTTTGTTGTTGTTTTTGTTGTTTTTGTAGGTTTTGTTTTCATAGAGCTTGATCGAGCCCTTAACAATAAGGGCTCTCTCAATGGTGGTGCCTTTGTCGATTACCTCTTCAAAGGTATATGCGCATTGAACTTGTAAATTGAATCCCATTTCTTGACTAAGATTAGCCACAAACATGGTGACTAGTTGTTTTTCAGGGATAGGCCAAGGGAATTTGCTTGCCAAGCCTCTCCATCTTTGCAAAAAGGCAGCGAAGGATTCTCTGTTCTTTTGTTTGGTATTGCAAAGATTCGTCATTGATATTTCATGTTCAAAATTATAGGAGAAATGATTTACAAACTTCTCCGCTAGCTCAGGGAAAGTCCTAATTTCAGGAGGAAGATGTGCAAACCATTCGATGGCTTGACCACCGAGGCTTCGAGGGAAAAGTCTCATCAAATAAGTATCATCATATGAGACTTCAAGGCAAGTGATATAGAACTCCCTAAGGTGTTCCCTAGGGTCTCCCTTTCATTTGTATTTGTCAAATTTGGGCGTTTCAAAATTTTTGGGAAAGGGAGGCATGTATAATGTCATGTTGAATGGGTAAGGGCAAATATCCTTGAAAGAATATTGCTTTTGTTTGTTTCCCTATTGCATGCTATCCACTTTTTGGATTAGGGTTTGCACAATGCTCGTTAGATCTTGTGTTGGGGGTGGTTGTGGGATGTATGTTTGTTGACTGATGAGTTGTTGGAGGTGAGACAGAATTTGGTTTTGTGAGATGAGGTTTTGATTTTGTGGGATGAGGTTTTGATTTTGGTTAAGTTGGGTGAGGTATTGTTGATAGGTATGAAGTTGTTGTAGAATGTGGGGTGGTATTTGATTTTGATTAGGGTTTTGTTGTGATGTTTGGATGGATGACACAACGGGCCCTTGGGAGATTGATGGATTCACATACGTGAAGTTGGATGATGGGTTGTTGACAAGAAAATTAGAGGTGTTAGGGGGTTGTTGAGAGAATAGTTGGTTCATGAAGGCTATGGTGTTGGGGTTAAGCAGAGGCACACTCATGGAAGCACTTGTGTGCATAGGGTTGTTGGGAATAGTGAGAGTAATTTATGGGATAGATGTGGTTATGTTTGATGTGCTGGCGGGGTTGATGTTGGTGGGGTTCGTTATGGTTGAGACATTGGTTGGATTTGTGGGATTTGTGGATGTGGTTTGAGACATGTTAGGGTTGGTGTGTGACATGGAAGGTTGTGAAGATGTGGTGGGGTCGTTATAAGTAGATGCATTATGAGGTACATTAGCACCATTTTTGAGGAGGAACTCAAGATATCTATTGGGATTCGATCTTAGGACTCTGCCGAGTATATCCATGGAATTGGGATCTTGTGTGAAATCTAAGACATCTCGGTCTACTTGGTTGGTGTTTGATAGAGGTGCGGGTGGTTGAAAGGGGAATGGATTTACCATTGCATTGGCATCATATGAGGGTATTTGTTGGATTGTGGGCATGTTATTTTGGTCGGTTTGTGGAATTCCTAGACCAAAGTTTATTCCAAGGTTGGCCATTTCTTGATTTTTCTTGGATTGGGATCTTGTTATGGGCATGCAATGATGTGGATTTAATTGGGGGTAGATGAAGGTCGAGACCTTAGAGAATTGATTTGATTTATTGGACCCAAGGATATGTGGTGATGAAATGGGATAAAGATTTAGGTTCAAGAGAGTATACTCCCTAAAATCTAAATCCAAGGAGGGACAAGGTTATGGTGTGATTTTGATTATAGGTGTAGACCTTTGGGAGATAAATCTCAAAAAGGTAGAAACCTAAGGATGGTAAATATCAAGGATATTGATTTTCAAAAATTTTGGGCCAAAAGGTTGAAGGATGGATTGGATTGGAAAGATTGATTTGGTGAGAAAGATTTTGGGGTGGGTTTGTTTGGATGATGTCTCATCTAAGGAAAATCTTAGGTGATTTGGATGTTTTGGAAGATAGATTTTGATGATGTTTGATGTTTAAATCAACAAGTTAAAATAGGTCTAGATTTTGGGTGTTGCAAGGTGGATGTTTCTTCTTACTCAAGGTAGACTTATGACCTTGGGCAAAAAGGGATGATTATTCTACTTGAAGGTAGACTAATGACCAACAAGCAAAATAGGATGTAAAAGGATAAAATCTAGATTTAATTTTTGGCTCAAAGGTTGATTTAGGGATATGATTTTTGGTATTGATTGATGTTTCGATTATGGGATTTTTTTATGCTTTTGATTTAGGAGAGATGGATGAATTAGGGATGGGATAGTTGGATGATGAATTAAGGTCCAAAAGTAAAGATCCAATGGATGAGGAGTTATGGAAGGGAAGAGATTATGGTGTATGAAAAAGGGGCCCAATATTGAAAATGATTATTCTCTGAGGTCCAATATGGGAATATGGATGAAAATTTTGAGTCAAAATGGTTATGGTTTTGACGGATTTTGGCAAGGTGAATATGGATTATGGATGTGGATTTGTGAGGGTCAAATGATTGTCAAATGTCTTGGTGATGGTCTAATGGCTTAAGATCTTTTGATAATGTCAAATGATGTTTGTTCTTTGGAAAGCATGAAAACACTTCAAACAAGAGAACACAATGGCCAAAGGTTTTGTTGTGAAAATGTGAAAATTTATCAAGAATGTACAACCTAAGGTGAGCAAAGGACAATACTTGTTGGATTCCCACTTGGATTTCTCTAGCCACACTTACTCAAAGCGGATAACTTAGAAGCTTGGTGGCACTGGCTCCCCCTTACATGGCACTCACTTCTCGGGAACACCAAGCTTCAAATTCCATAAAGACCTAAAGATCCCAAGAAATTTGTTATCTCTACTTTGAATTTTGAGAATGTGGGACTGCTCTAGAGGTCTATCTTCCAACCCCCTGCACCAATAAGTAGAAGGTTTTTGGCCTCTAAGACAAATGGTGTTTAGTGGGGGAACATTTGGGGGATCGGCATGTTATGAGCATCCGATAAACCACTTAAGTTTTTGACTAGCTCTACTAGGAGTATCATATACACAAGGTACTACTTCCTTTTGAGCTAGCACTGAATGGTAAGCACTAATACCGATTCAGACTTGGCTTTTGGCTTATCTTATTTTATATAGCGGACTGATTGAAAGTACCGCTTGGGGTCGCAAATGAGTTCTCCTTGCGGATGTGTCTCCATAGTAGGCCCGCCTCCTAAAAAGAAAAATAGAGTAGAACCATTTCTCTTCACCCAAGATCCTTTTGAAGGTGAGGGGAGAGGATACTTTGATTCTATCCCTTGGGTAACACAAATGTGCAAGTGCACAAGACACGGCAAACAATTGCTAATGTTCTTTTTAAAGCCCAAAATGAAGTGTACCTATGATTGTTTGCAAACAAGATTCATTTTATGCACCAAATCCAATTGTTTTCTAGGCTAAACAAGCAAAGGTTCTTTTTAGTGCACCAAAATGAAATGTTTTCTAAACTAATAAATCCCTACGAAGATGTTAGTAGTTTCAGGTTAAGGTCTTGGACAAATGATTTTTAATGTGCAAAATGCAGTAAACAACCTCCACATATCCCAAAGTCAGTACAGAAAAAGGTGCCAAAATAGACAAATAAAGTGCTACATAACCTTAAAATGGTGCCACAGAAACTACCAATGGCACCATAGACTACTAACTAAATGACTTATGGCAATTACAGGAAAAGTTCTACAGAATTTGGAAATAGCACTACACTAACAGAAAGCATTATAGAATCCTAGGATAGTGCTAGAATTGCCAAAAGTGCTATAGAAAACTGAAATGGCGCTAATATACCAAAAGGTGCCATAGAATGTTAAAATAGTGCCACTATGTTATACCTATGATTTACCTGGTTTGCTATGACGGATAGTGCTGACCTGGGCTCAGATAGCGCCAAAATGACACGTGTTGATCAAAGCTTCAAAAAGATGAATTTTAGTTGCAAAATATTTGTTCAAACAAGGCTAGTGGTTGTTTCTTAGCCCGATAACACCCAAAATGCCATAAATAATGCTTCAAACAACCTTCTAAACAAACCAACTAAGCAAGGGTTAGAGATCAAAGTGTTGAATAGATTTTAAAGGAATTTCACCATAGTATCCCCTAGCCCTGCATATTTTCTGCAAACACCAAGAGCTTAAATGCTAAAAAAACACTAGAAAATACAAAAAACACAAAAGATTTAAGTCTATGGTAAGTGGGTTAGTCATGTAGGAAATGGCACCAGAATAGTCAGAAATAGCACCACTATTTGAGGAAATGGCTCCACTATGAGAAGGAATGGCGCTACACAGAGAGTGTTTAGTGCCATGACCTACAAAAAATAAGTTTTTCTACAAAAACACTCATAAACAATGTTAGATTTGGACCTTGTGGATCCCACCTGGCGTGCCAAATGAGGATGTGGAAAATAAAATGAAAGAAAACACAAGAAAATGCAATGAAAACAAATGTTATACCTTCCAATGTGATCCACAAACCCTAGATAGGGTAGAGAGTGTTGCACCCAAACACTCTAGCTTTACCCCAAGATGATAATGGACAATGTGAAATGCTCTCAAAACCTATGCAACTCACTAATAAAACTAGCTCAAGAGGATTAGATAACAGATTTTGGCATGATAACTTTTCTCAAATTGCGGATTATAAAATGGCTTGGGAGAGGCTCTATTTATAGGCTTTTGGGGAGAGGATTTGATCCAAGGGTGGAGATTTAATTTGGAGATCAATGGTTGTGAATGCATGTGATGTGGAGGGCCTAGATTTAATCTCCAAAAATGGAGGGTTGTGAACAAAGATGAATTTTAAATTCATCTTGGGAAAGGGGTGGATTAAATGAGGTTGAGTGAGATGGATTAGATGTGAATTAAAAATTCACATGTGGAAGAGAAAATGAATTAAAAATTCATTTGGGGAAGAGTGGAAATAAATGAGTTATGACATGTGTAAGGGGTGTAATAGGTTATTAATGAGATGTTTGACATATGTGTATAAAAAAATGATTTATGTGGCATAAATATCAATATTTTATTTGGGGGATATGGGGAAGGGTGTTAAGCTAGGTTTGACCATTTTAATCAGGGTAATTAGCCTAATTAATATGGCTGGAAAAAATTAGGGAATGGGTTAATGAAGGATTAAGGTTAATTAAATAATGTTTTATTTAATTAATCCTAGGTCTAGGGTCATGTAGGTTAGGCTAGGTAATTAAATAATTGATATTTAATTAACTAGGGTAAGGATAGGTTAATTAGTAGGTTAAATTAATTGGATAAATATGATTTATCTAATTAATTGGGTTTAAGGGAAAGGGAAAATTAATCAAATAAATATTTGCACATTTATTTAATTAATTGGCTAAGTTAGACTATTGAATTAATTAAATTAATTCAATTTTAAAGGATGAAATGATGGGAAACTAAGTATTGAAAGGGATAATTAATTAAATAAAAATTTAATTAATTGATTAGAAGGGAAATTGATGTGTTTGGTGATGTCGGAGGTCAGTTAGATGGTGAAGACATTTTTAGGTGTCTACACATGTGTTATGAGTTGTGGCTATATGTTTTATGCTTAATTTTCCTTATTGCAACTAAATATGCTAAATGGATTAAAATATTTGATATGTAATTGGTTTAAGAGAATGTTGATTCACCCCCCCCCCCCCCTTAGTATTCTGGGTGTTCAACAATTGGTATCTAAGCCAAGTCCTTTGGAAGAAGCCTAACCACTCAAGGAAGATCTTGGAGATTGAACAAATGGCTACTAGAAGATTACCTATTCCTCCGGAAGAGATCCCTGCTGTCAATTTCACTAAAGAAGATGGTATGCTTGACAAGATAGGAGAACTCAATGTTGCCCTTGAAGATCCTAAAAGAATTGAAAATGAAAACAAAGATCTGAAAGAAAATGTCAAGGAAGCAAATGAATACATCAAGAAATTGAAAGAGAAAATCAAGAAGTTCAGAGAAAAGCATAGGGAGGTCAGTGAACAATTGATGCAAGCAAATGAAACCATCACCAGCCTAAAAGTACAAGTTGAAGAAAAGAAAAGAATTGAGGAATATCTTAATGCGGTTGTGAAAAGAAAATCTGAAGAATGTACAAGGCTTGAACAAGAGGTTGTGAATCTAAAATCTGATCTGGAGATAGCAAGGAATCATGAAGACAAATTCAAGATGAGTACTGCAAAGCTTGATGAAATGATTGCAAATCAAAAAGGTCCTAATGATAAAGAGAGTTTAGGATTTGAAAAGGGTGAAAGTTCAAAATTAGGTCTGACATCAAATGTTGAAAATAAGAAGAACAATAGCAAACAGCTCCGGAATCAAAGAAATAAAGCTAGAAGACCACCAATCAAACAACCAAATGCACAAAGGTGCCCATATTTTAATGGTTTTTGTCATTGTTGAAATAAATTTGGACACAAGGCAATAGAGTGTAGAAGAAGAATGAATCGAAATGCTCCATCTTTCTTTGGTCAATGCTTTACTTGTAAGAGATTTGGTCATAGTGAATGCAAAAGTCAAATGATGAATGGCTATAACAGTGGTAGAATGGCTCAATCTTTCAATGGTTACTGTTATACATGTAATGGATTTGGGCATAAAGCTAATCAATGTAGATCTAAAATAAATGAAAGGAATACTAGTTAGAGGAATACTGTATGGTATAATTACAATAGACCTGGACACATTTATAAGCTTTACAAAAGCAAAAACATGAGGAAGGAGAATCTGATAAAGAAGAATGAACCAGTACAAAAGGTTGATTCGATAGAGACAAAGAAGGAAATGAATAGGATTTGGATAAAGAAGGATGTAACAAAGGTTAAGGACATATATGAAGTTACCTCTGATGCAGAAGTTTCCTCCAGTAACTAAATTGAGGGCTTTGGCTTAGAGGGAACTTTAATGAAAATCTTTGATCCCTTGCCAAAGAAAAGATGTTGATGCTTCAGCATGAGGAAATATGGTGTTAATCAACATGATTGAACTATTGAAGAAAGCTCTGATAGAAAATCTCATAATGCAGAGCATTTGAAGTCGACTGTGTATATAGAAAGGTTTGACAACTTTATCAGACAAGGCATTTATGGCGAATTAGGTTAAGGAAAAAGGGGTTATAAGTGATTACACTTGATCAAAATTCATTTTTCAATCAAATCTTCAAGTGAGAAAGAGCTGAGCAATGCAGTGAAAAAGAGATCAAAGCATCCCAAGATTCAGGGCCTTCAAACCCTAGTGCGACAAGCGAAGAAAAAGGTATTTTCTGGTTTACCCCATTTCACCGTGAACCTTGCACTAAAGTTTTTGAATTCATTAGCAATGGCTTCACCTAAGTAGTTGAGGTCTCTAAGCATCCACAACCTAAATTCAAGAGGCATCCCGATAAATCCATGAATGATGATCCGGAAGGTGCATTCTCGCATATCCCATATGGAGTATTGTATACTTCTGATGTTAGCGCATACATCCATGTCAAGATGGAAGAGTACAACCACACAAAGTTGAGTGAGATTTGGTTTAATGAACTTACTAGTGATGACTATGAACTCAATTAAGAGTATGGAGTCCTAATGGAGAAGAATCTTGATGTATGGAACAAATTTCTTGTTTTCTACCATTTAGATGAATGGGTGAGATATAGTCTTAGCAGAATGCATGATAATTTTTTTTAGCTAGACACCCTACATGTGATTAACAAAGAAGTAATTAGGGTTGTAATCGATATGTGCTCAACCGAACTTGTGCCAATGCTTAAATCCATCAAGAATGAAATTGTAATGGAGCAAACAAGAGCCAAGTATGACAAAAGAGCTTTGACTATTAAGGATATAAAGAACCCTGCTGTAAAATATGCATCCATGATGATTGGTTATAAGCTCTACTTTTCTAACAGGGAAAATTCTATGTCTGGGACTGACATAAACATGCAATATGAGATGATAGAAAATGGAGAAAACTTTGACTTGTGTGAATTATTGAGATTGCAACTAATGGAGAATTTGAAAAAGACAAAAGACTCTAAATATCTCTTCAAGTTTGCAACTCTAATCATATGTTTGATGTTCTACTTTTTGAATGAAGTCCTCGAAACTATAAATGCAATATGGCTATCAGATAGACTTGTAGCCTATTAGATCAGGGACTACTTGTTTGGCTTGGGTGATGTAGAGGCTCAAAAGAAAGCCCTCTGGGGTTTCTTCAAATCTTTTTAGGAGAGAATGCATGCAAGGGAGAGAATACCAAGAAAACTGGTAGAGAAATATCAGAATGGCATTACCTTTTTAGTAACAAAAGATGCATGCATAATGGAGGCTATAGAGACTAGGACTATGTGGATACCAGAACTTGGTTATGAGGTGCCTCCAGACCATGTGATTGGTCTAGTAGATATACTACTGAAAAACTCTAAGGATCCCAACAAAGAAAGATTTGGGACATACCAAGAAAAATCTTTGAAGATTCCTATGGAATAGACCAAGCCCCAAACCAAGAAGAAAATTCAAAGGATGGTTGATGAGTATGCAGAAAGCATAGGCATATCTAAGGAACAAGTACAACAAGCAAGGGCAAGAGATGAGGAAGGATATGGTGCTACTGAGACTGTAGTTGGCACAAAAATATCAGGTAGAGAAACTACCACCCCTTTAGCCACCAGTGAAGCAAAAAGAAAGGAAACTAGTACCCCTATGGAGCATACTAGTGCTCCGATAAAGGAGAAATCCTCTCTGATGAAGCCTAGAACAAGATTTTTTACTTCTTCTGGTATTGCTATTAAAGCCTCTGGATCCATACCAACAACTACTCCTAAGAAGAATGAAGCAACCAATTCTTCTGTGCAACAATAGCCTGCAAGGAAGAGAAGGGTTAATCGGAAAGCAGTAAGAAAGGACTATGTGATTCATGATGATATTGAGGAAGAAGAAAAATTAGTAGAACCCAAACTGATCTGGAAGAGGACAAAAGATGCTTCACAAAATGAAGCAGGTGCCAAAAGAAGAAAGACTCATATTATAGAATCTAAAAGTGAAAAAGACAGAGAAAGAAAAGGAAGTGTTGATCGAGCATATGAAGAAAAAGATGAAAGGAGAGTCAAGAAAAGTGCCTCTGGTTGAAAGCCAAATGGAGGAACCATTAAAACCGGTAAGTCCTCACTCTCCAATGAGACTAGATGCTCTATTGGAAAATATTACACAACATGATGCTTTAACAGGTACTGGCAATTTGTATAGTGAAGCTAATGATGTAGACAAGGCCACTATAATTGAGGCCATTGTAAATTGTATCATAATATATGAAGTTGATATCAAATATATTGCTAGTCAAGTTCTTGCAAAAGTGTGGAAAATTTTGATGGATAGAAGAAGAGAAGCATTTGAGGAGGAAGGGAAAATAAAAGAATCTACTTTGAAGAGTATTGATATCTCTTTGATAGAAGAGAATAAGGCCACATTGGCCAAGTTATACTCAAAAAAATTGAGAACAAAGTAGAGAGTAAATACTCTCATGAGTAAAGACAAAGATGACTTTGACAAAATATAGAAGGAAGCTGTAGACAAGATTGTTGACCTGGCACAAAGGCTGGGTATGACCCATAAAGGCAATGAAGAGGAAGAAACTACCAAAGACAACACTCCTCGGGATGCTACTTAGAAAATTGATGCTCAACTTGAGCATGCAGATGACAATAAGTCTCTAAAGAAAAGAGGGAAATAGAGGATGAAATAAATGTAGTAAATACTGCTGCTACCTCTCCTACTCCTTTAGAGAATATAGAGAATATTGAAGAGATGAGAGAGCCATCAGAAGACATGATAGTTGAAGAAAAAGAAGACAAAATGAGGCTAGTATAGACCAAGTTAATAATACTATGGACAATGCCTTTACTCTGGTGGATGATGGTGAGGTGAAAACAAATGATGGAAATCATCCTCTGGAATCTCCTAACTCTCAATTGATATCTGAAGAGGAAAAAAAAGATAAGATTGGTGAATGCTTTGGAATCTCTCCATTAGATTCCATCAGAGAATTTTTGGCAAAGAGAAGGCAATCAAAAACCATGTCTTCACTACAATTACTACAAGTACCATCCTTAGATGGACATATTAATTTATCTAGTATTTCTCCATTGCAAAAACTTTAACTGGGAACAATCTTTCAGGCAACTGCTCAAGAAAAAAATTTGTAGTCCCACATAGAAGGAAATGAGCTGATGGATGAAGACATGAAAGTTTTTGAGAAGATAGTGCCTAATATTAAGAGATGTATCTCTTTCTCCTCCACTTCAAATAAGAAAACTAATGGAGTTTGTAAATAGTCACTTTGAATCTTTTGAAAAAGTAGCGGAGAAGAAGGTTAGGGAAGAATTTATGATAATCTGAGGCTAATAGAATTGACAGATAAGTGCTCCAAGGTACACATTTTGTTAGATAACAGTGTAAAGAATATTCATAATGCCATAAGTGATGCCAATGCATTATATCAATTTTGTTTATCCTAGCCCATAACTACTAAGGAAATAAAAGACAAAACTGAAGGCCTTGAGATGCAATTGGTAAAAAACTCCAGAACCTATGATCCCTTAAAGGACATAAATGGAAATTTAAGAGTAGAAGTGGAAAAGACTCATGCCCTAATAAAGAGATTGCAGAGTCAAAAGGAGTCTATAAAAGACCAGATTAGTCAGCTGAGAGAGATAGTCAATTTTAAGATGGCTTCTTTGATTGGTTTGTTAAGAGAGGCTGAAAAAGTTGGGAAGATGACTAAGGCTCCTACTATAGTGGATAAAGCAAAAGAATTACTCTTGTAGATAAATGGCTAGATATAGATATTATACTATGCAAAGGTATAGTGGGACTCAACAGTAATTCAATTGAAGAATATATATAAAGACATCTTTCCCACAAATCATTAAGTTTGTCATTTTATTATTTCCTGTATAAATATGCAGAAGGTTAGAAGGAAATAGTTTTGATATCTTGGTATATAGAAATAAGATATTTAGGGAGAGTCAATTCAATTTACATATACTTGTATACTAGATAGGGAGATCTGATGCAATGTTTTCTTTGTACACCCTTTGCCATTGATGTCAAAGGGGGAGAGTATTTTGGGAAAAAAATTGGCATGTTGCCATCAATGCCAAAGGGGGAGATTGTTGGCAATATAAGCATGATGGTATAGAAAGTGATAAGCATGATGTTAAGCAGTGTTGTCATTAATGGCAACAAAGGCTGATGGAAACAAAGGTTGATGGTAAATAAGACTGTAGTGCTGTCAGTGTTGGCCTCAAAGACTAAAGATATAGTGGTCTAGAAAATAGCAACAAAGGTTTGAGTCAGGACAGAGACTATGACAAAGATAGAGTGTTTTGGAAAGTGTCAACCAGACATATGGAGACAATTGTGCAAAATAGTTTGATTGATAATTTTGTAAGAGGGTTTGATCCTCTTCCTCACAAGATGACTTTATTCCTCATAGAAGACTACTGTGCAAGAAGATTTAATCTGGTAAGGAGATATGTTATGAAAATTGGCTAAGTGTTAGTCTGGTAAAACTAAGCTACAAAGTTATGGTAATTTGGTCTGAATCAGTCTGCTATTGAAAATCTTGCTCTACGGTTCTAGCATGTGGTTATTGGTCATTAGATACATCTAAATCTAGAATTCTGTTTATTAATGATCTTTGATGTGAAATATGTGAACAACAAAAGTCCAACCTAACATAGTACAATTGTTCTTGGCATAGAGTATGTAAGTAAATGGATTTGCATTTCTCCGGCATGAAACATTTTTCTCTATGGTTGTGAGGTATTGTTGGCATGTATTCATGGAGTCCAAATCCAAAGTTTTAGGTCCTAATGCCCTCCAAAATGAAAGTTAGAAGTGACAAAGTATCACACAATGTATTGACAGTGCTAATGACACATTGAGACACTTACATTTTACCACAACAAAAGGGTCTACTATGCAGATCTAAGGATGAATCTATGTTGAATGTCTGTAGCATGCATATTCCAAGTTTTAAACAATTTGGAGGTCTGCATACCAATTGGTGAAATAACAAATAGTTCATAGTGTTGTTATCTTGCTAGTGGAGCCAACCTGAAGGTGTTGATGTTGTGTGTGGGTAAATATACTTTGCAGAGATAAGTTGGAGCTATTTTAGGTCCATGCCAACCTATTTCAATTTGTTTCAAAGTTTGAATCTTGGTGCAAAGCATGTGAGTGAAAGCTTGGGGCTGATAAGTCCTATATGGCATGTTTTTCATGTTATATCCAATTAGGCTGACCTAATTGATGTTGTGAAAGAAGTGAATCATATATATGAAGGGTTGTTTTCTATGTTTTGTGTAGTGAATGGCATATGTGTGATTCGAATGATGTGACAAGAGTCTATGGATGTGAATTTAGTGAATACAAAGAAGAGGAGTCTGGTATTTTAGAATAGTGTGTAGATTACTTTGTTTGTACTTTGAGCCCCATTGGAACTATACTTCATGCATATGTTAGATGCAATTGTAAATAGTTCAATCCTGGCAGTGAGCCACCCATTCTCTTCTATCTCTTTCCTTCAGGACAGTGAGTCATTTGGCAGTGAGCCACATGCAATGAGCATTCTTGGACAGTGAGTCCACCAATTGTATCAACCTTAACTGGGTGCCTTATTATAATATATTATGAGCTAATCCTCACTATGGTTTTTCCCTTTTTGGGTTTTCCATGTAAAAATCCTAGTGTTCATGTGTTATGAGTTGTGGATATATGTTTTATGCTTAATTTTCCTTACTGCAACTGAATATGCTAAATGGATTAAATTTTTTGATATGTAAGTGGTTTAAGAGAATACCAATTCACCCCCCCTCCTTGTATTCTGGGTGTTCAACAATGTGAGGGTGTTATTTCTCAAAAACTCATTTTTGGGGACCTAGAGGGCTAATTAGGACTAATTTTTTTCCATTTTGAAGGGTTTGCATTTCATATTGGAGGCTTCCACTGTAGCATGAGTTGTATCTTAGTGTGTTTATATTCCCAATAAACTCCATAAAATTGTTGTCCCATCTGATTTGTCCTAAAACATGACTACTAGAGAAAGACAATTTGTCAAACAAGTCATTGAACATTATTCTTTTGCTGCAAATTCCTTTCCCTTTGCATCATTATTTAGTATATGAAATGATTTATATTTCTAACAGAGTTCATATATCCATTCAAATTTCTTATTATTTTTTTTAAAAGTTTTTCACTAGGTCCAAAGATGGTTGCATAGTCTCTAATAAACTTGCAATGATAGTCAATGTATCCCAAGAATGCTTTTGTTAAATTGAGATATTCTTCATAAGGGATTAATTAAAAATTATATCTATTTTGAGAGGATCTATCATTATTCCTTCTTTATAGATAAAGGGTACAAGTAAAATGCCAAATGATGTGGCAAATATGCATTTCTTTAAATGAACTACAACCCTAAGACTATGGCATATTTAAAATATTAGTCTTAGTGTATGTAAATCATCTTTCAACATCCCATAAATTGTCCAATCCTCCAATATACTTTAAGGAAATCATGTATAAAATCTCTGAATGCATTAACCATAATCCTACTGAAAACTACGAGTGTATTATTTAGACCAAATGGAACTACCATATACATATATGATCCCCATTCATTTGCAAATGTGGTCTTGGTCGTATCTTCTTCTAGTATCTTCCCTTGATGGTAGCTAAAAGAATCCATCAACACTCTTGAGTATTTTTCTGTAAAACGGGTTGGAAAGGGATCTTGGATATAGGCTTTGTTTAGTTCTCTAGAATCTATGTACCTATCCTTATATCTCTAGTCTCTTTATTTTGGACTACCATAGGATTGACTGATTATGTATTTCCTACCACTTTAATGACTCCTCTAGTGAACATTCTATCTATTTAATTTTTAACTTTTACCTTTAGATTTGGAATAAGCTAGTAGGGTCTCTATATTAGTTTTGCATTGTTCTTTAATTGGATTTTGATCATTACCCCAACTTCTTCTTTTATTCATTTTAACTTTGTGAAGTTTCTTGGGAATAGATCCTTGTATTCCTTGAGTATCTCTACAATTTTCAATTCCTTTTCTTCTCCCCAATAATCTTCAATTTTATCTAGTTTTGGTTCATATTCCTTAGCTACAATATCTTCTTTTATTTTCAATCACTGGTAAAAGTATTGACTTGTGTCTTCATATTTATCCACTATTTCTCTTTCATCTTCCCCTATTTGTATATCTAGATTCTTAGGATCTTCTTGTTCACTCAACAAATCATTGACCTCTTTTCTTGGTTGAATAGCATATGTTTTATGGTACCACAGTTGTCTATGGTATCCATTCAATCATTTTTTGTTAGTTGTCCTCTCTTTGAGGTGCCACATATATCTTTTCCTTCACAAACTCCCTTCTTACCTAATATTCCAATAAGGTTATTACTTATTTAATTCTTGTTAACACATTATTTATCTTTGGATTTGGGTCCTAGAACTTGAAGGTAGAACTACAAAAATCAACTTTGGTTATGTTCCAATATTTAGTATCTACCCTTAACTCTTGATGTATATACCATGCTCTCAAGTGATAGGAGTTAGGGTCCAATAGAATAGTTATATTCTTAACATCTTAGATCTATCTCTTCTATTCTATCCCATAATTGCTCACAGTCATTTATATAGTTTTGTAGATCTTGAATACCATCATTATCTATTTCTTCTTCCAAGTACCTAATTTTAATTAGAGTTGTCAAAGCTTTCCATGTTGGTATGTTTGGTTTATGCATGTTCCAACATCTTGCAACACTTAGTATCAATGTATCATCTAGAGCTTTTATTCTAAAATCTTCACTTGCAAATGTTCTTTCCATGCCCTGAAAATAACCCAATAAATCTCCTAATCTTGAATAGTGTGATAATTTTGTATGTGAAATTCCTTGCTATATGTAGTTTACTCTTTTGTTTTCTAACGGGTTTATTTTCTTATGGTATCCATATATGTGGTTTTAGATATTTTTCTAGCCATAAAGACTTTTCTCAATCCAAGTATCTTCTTTTTGTGTTTCTATGGTTCATCCCAAGCCCAAGCTTCTACCACATCATCTATGTAAATTGAAGAGCTTCAATGCCTATGAATATCTCACCTTTTGAATTGGGTTCTTCATCCCATTTCTTTGTACATATATTCTTCCAATTGTGCATAATGTTTTATTTCTCTTATCTTCATCTTTTTTCTTCTCTTCATTATATATCTATGTATACTCCTTTTACACCTTCATTAAAAGGAATGTGCAATGCTTTACCATTTCCTCATAGTATTAATTCTTCTTTCTCTGCATCTATTTCGAAGATTTTTCCTTTGTTGTGAGAATCATAATGTATTACTCAAGTCTTTTCAAGCCACATAAATCATGGATTCTTTCGATTGGCTATGTTTCTAGTGGTGCATCTAAGATGGTCTTTCTACATTTTCCATGCACCTTTATTTTCACAAATTTCTATGATAGTCTAGGTTTGTTTACTCTCGGTGTATTATCTTAGGGTTCCACCTATGCCAATGTTATTAGGAAATTAAGTCACTCCCATTGTCCTAATAATTGATAAATAGCCCTTTGATTCCCTTGTTAATTGTTTGTGTTGTGCACCATCACCAAAAACCAATAGAATCCCTAAGAAATAGAATAAACCCTACCCCCTTCTACTAGGTTTGGCCTTGTCCCTATCAACAATTACCTGCATAGTTAAACCAATTGATCAAAGCATTGAATTTCATGAGATAATCCACGAATTGTAATCAAAATAATATCAATCCAATAATCTAGAACTCTTATTAGAGATTATCATTTTTGTATTTAATATGAATAAAATCATTTTACAAAAAATGTATTAGTCTAAAATATTAATTTTGAGAGCAATAATCTAAAATTTTTATTGAGACCATTATTCTAATTTAAATAGTAATCTAAAATTGTTACTCAAAATAAATATTTCTCTCAAACTTACTTGATGTAATCAAATTTAATATTAATTGATCATTAATTAAATATTCATCATCAAAACTCATAAAAGATAATCGCAATCAAACCATATTAAATTCAAATTAACCATTCATGAGTCCTAATTATAGAATCCTTGGGGGTGATTGTTAGTCAAAATAGAAGATTATGGGACATTAGATAAGATCCTACTTTGAAATTTTATTTTAAATGTATACATATATTAAAACAATATTTTAGAAATGAGATAAGCATGTAACTAAGCTTCCAAGTTTTTTTTTTTTTTGAATATTTTTAGAATTTAATTTTCTCTAAATTTTATTTCATTTCAAGTTTGTGGATATAATTTAAAAAATAAATTATGATTCTTATCTCTTTGTAGAACATTTGAACTCCATAGGAATCAAAGAAAGAAAATAGATTAATATCTAGAAATACAACTTCAAAGTCTTTGATAAAAATTGTCACTTAAATAGACCATATTGATTAGATGATTTGTAATATCAATACTACATTACTAAAAATATCCACATAACACTCACTAATTTTTTTGATAATTTAATATAATTATAAAATAGATTGACATAATTCACATGAAAGTTTATCTCAATTCAAATTTTCTTTTGAGAGAACTATATCCAAAGATTAAAAAAATAGATTAACCTCAACAAATTCAATTTCAAAGTTTATATTAAAAACTTATGCACTTTAATCCTAATTAAATAATTTATAATATAAATATAATATTACAAAAAGTCAACATAACTTAATTAAAACTTATTTAATTCTTTTAATATAAATATATGGCATTATAAAATAAATCTCAATACAAAAATCACATTCAAGTTTCTCTCAATGTTACTCAATATTATTTGAGGGAATTATTATCACCATTACAAAAATTTTAGTCTTGTCATAATACAAAACATGAAAAATAGCATGTAGTTTCTTAAAAGAACTTGTATTCCATAGAAATTTATGGCTAGGTTTCCAACCATAACATACTTGGTATGTTGTTCAATCATCTTGAATGACAATCATATAGTTCAAATCAATCTAATAATCTTTACAATTGTTCTTCATTCAATTGACACCCCAAAATGCTTGAATGAAAGATTTAGTTAGAGGATGGTGTTAAAATGTACATTTTACAAGCATGTAAATCAACATTTGATGTTATATTGCCTTGCAAACTTGCCAAAAGATTTAAGGATGAAACAACATAAAATTTCAAAGATATAATTAAAACTTGATATGAAATAAATTTAGTTTGAACTCTAAACATATTGAATGATGCTAAGTATTCTACCATAATGGATGTGTTTGATTACAAATAAATAAAACTATAGATAGAGAATATCAAAATGTTTGTACATCCCGTAAGTCTCTAGCTTCAGCAACAGTCCCATTAGAAAGACCAATATCTTCCCATTTGGCAGTTATGGTAGTATTTTTAGAATTTCTGTTCCATAAAATGACACCAACTCTTGCATTCAACGATTGGATTGGCCTTGCAGCTCAAAAACAAGTGGAACAAAGGCTCTGCAATTCTATTATAGAAATCCAAAGACTGGTAAGAGGCTTAACGGTTGTTCCATGGTGGAGCTTGGGGACTTTTTTTTTAAGTGTAAAAGACTCACTGCCCTAAATCAGAGATTAATCAATCTTCCTAAGATACCCACTGATTTGGGGTTTTCCAATCCCTGAAAATATTTTATTGCTACAATAATCTGAATATGGATGATGCCATGTTTGAAGCATTCATGGACTTGTGCTCACATCTTCAGAATTTTCCTTCTACCCTCGTCATTCAATCCAACTTTACTTCAAATTCTCGTACCCAGCTTTCTGCCTGCGGATTTTTTTTGGTTGATTATTTCAAGTGTAGTAATTTGCAGTTTTATAATTTGAAAGATGAGCCGTCGCAAAGAAAGAAAGGGTGGAAAGGAGAAGAATGGATCATCGCCCAAGGACTTGACTAGAGAAAGATCTACGGAAGCGTCTCCCAGAGGAAAGAGGGTCAAGGCTCCTGCAACTAGCAAGCATCAACAATCTCAGGCCGAACCTAAAATTTTTCCAGTTCATCGGAGTCTGGTAATTTGTTTCAGCATTGTATAACCCTTTCTATTTACTCATGTTTTTCGTTTTGCCCGTCTGTAATTCTCTTCCTCTTTAATCTGCCCAATTTGTTTTTTAATCCACACAGTTTCATCCTCCGCCCACCAAAACTACTCATATTTTACTTCAATCGACCCATTTTCATATTTTTAGTCGACCCATTTCCACTGTTTTTTTCAATCCACCCATCTTGTATTCAATCCGCCGATTTTTGTGTTTCAATCTGCAGATTTCCAAGTACGTTTGTATTTCATTCATTCACTTGTTTTCTTAGATTAGGTTTTTTAATACTTTCCAGGTCTATAGATGAGCTGGGTTTCATCTGATTGATGTGTCCTCTTGTGCTTTTGGGAAGATTTCTCATATTACTAACTAGATTATTGCTTGACTATTTTGAATCATTCACTAGTTGAACCGGGTGTTGTTTGGTTATGTTTGAATATAGGTGTGGTGCTAAGCAGAGAGGTAGGGGATTGTTTCAATCATAGATTAGTTGCCTGCAGAGACTTCATCCTGGGATTTTTTGCTGTTCATAAGGAGGCCTTGTTTTTGCACTTAGGGTTTGCCATGCATTTTTCATGATATATGAAATGACTGCTCTGTTTTCCTTTATCCTTGAGTTTGTCTATTGGAAGTGTCTCTGTAGTTAAAGAGTTGGTTTAACAGCAGAGCAGAATGTCTGCCCTGCTTGTGGCATTGAATTCGCATGAATCAATGACAATAACTAAATTCATTTGTTAAGATCCATTGATTCATGCCATTGGCAACAATGCTTGAGATTTGGACGTGCATAATTCATGGAGTACATTCTGGTTGTTGTTCTGTTTGGTTTTGCTCCTTGCTCTATCTTATGAGTACATGCTGGTTGTAAAGGACTTGCTTTAATAGTGCAGCTGAAAATCTGTTGTGGATCTGACTTTGAGCTCGTTCCCGTACCTGTACTGGCAACTTAGATTTTTAGTAGTATCAAATATATATGTTGGATTTGTTACTCTTGTTGATAGAAATTACTTTTGACCTGATTTGTGATCTTAAGGCTGCGCTGAGTTCCACTTCTCTTATCTTCTAGCAATATAAAGAAATGGCATGAACGGTTCCATTTCAGTTGCCTTAAACTTACAATTTCAAAAATACATTCCGTCTTTGGTATTTTCTTTGTTAGGGGGCAGGGAGGATTTTATCCACAGCTCTTTTTTCTTCAGTTATACATTCCATCTTTGGTATCCACAGCTTTCTCTGATCTTTCAATGAATTCATGCATCTTGAAGGTAGATGTCAACATTATGGAACAAAAATTAGAGTACATGTTGAAGTGAAATGCAGAGTGGGATGGGGTACCTACCATCGTGGATGGTGGAATGCAAATATTTATTTATAGATTTGCCTTAAACCATGAGGCTTCTCGTGTAAAATAGATCAATGTTTATGGTTTTGAATTGTTTATGAAGCATGGATTGACAAGGTTGACTAAGAAGTCAGTCTGTCTGAAGGCATCACGTTGAAGTGTAGTTTGTTCTTTTGTTGTACAAAGCTTTGGGATCAAGACTTTTTAACAAAAAAAAATGAAATTGAGTGCAACCTAAATAAATTGTTGTAAGTCTAAGATAATTAGTTATTTCAAGAACTTTGAGTTTGCTAATGCTAATTTCAAATAGATTGATCATTTGGAAAATTGAAAGCAATGATTCACAGGGATCGCCTCTTCTTCGGTGCTGATATATTTTATTGCTTAACAATTAATAGATCTAAGTGAATTTGTGGGTTTGGCACCTTTCCTGTGGTAAGAGCAAGTCTGTGAACCAGCCTCACACACGAGCAAACTCAATCCAAATTTGAAGCTTGTCAACTGAGTGATACTGAAACAATTGATTCCGCTTTCTGTTGACTTCATATGTGCTGTTGGCCAAAAAATATGTCATAAGGCTGGAAATAACGTAATTCTGAAGTAGAATAGTTAGCCACTGAAAGAATACACAATTACACCGAATTGCAAGAGGAAGTTGCTGTGAAAAAATACATGGTTAACTGCTCAAATCATATGCAATAGGTCTCTAGAGGGTTCAAGAATTAGCTAAAAGGATAATTAGGTGAATCAAACCACACAATGTGCTGAAACAACTGATTCCACTCTCCATTGACTTCATATGTGCTGTTGGTCACAAAATGTGTAACAAGGCAGGAAGCATGAAGTAGAATAGTTAGCCATTGACATAATACACATGTACACTGAATTGCAAGAGGAAGTTGCTACTAAAAATGCCTGGTTTACTGCCCAAATCATATACAATAGGTATATGGGGGGTGCAAGCATTAGGTAAAGTTGAAATATATAATTAGGTGAACCAAATCACACAACATGGTTAGGCATAGCCAAACTCAGGTTCAACAGTAATTAGGTGAACCTTACTAACTACTTAGGGAGCTACAATGGTTCAGATTATTAGTTGCAATTTAGCCATTCTCATTGCTAAGATTATGTGATGGTCATCATGTTCAATTAATGCAACTAGTTATCATGATTTTAATTTGCGGCCGTGACTTAAATGATGTGCCATTTGTCTGTGATGTTTCAATAGCTAGCACTCTTTGACTCAATGACACTGCAGTTATCAAAAACTAGAACAAGGTAATGTTTGAAATGAGGATCACCTTTCTGATCTCGTGATTGAATATATACTGTATACGATGAGTTAATGTAATGCTCTCGTTGGAAATATCTAGATTTATATGACCATAGACTATATTTGCTACTTTAATATGCCTTACACAGCACTTCCTTATCTAACTCATATTAATTCTTTTATATAATTATTTTCCTGAATACTTAAATTGCTGGAGAATAAACTGGGAAACTAAACAGTGCTGATAGTTCCCAATAACAGCAATAAATGATTTAAACAGAACAGAGATCCCAATATATTTCACTACAATGGCAGAATACCAAACATTAACACAGTTTACCAGTAAATCTGAATGCACTGCAAACAATAAAAACACACATATATATACTACAATGGCAGAATACCAAACATTAACACAGTTTACCAGTAGATCTGAATGCACTGCAAACAATAAAAACACACATATATATAGTGCTTCAGCAGAGTGGTGGAATACAAAAGATTAGAATCTTTGCCAGTCAGAATCTTTAACTTCAAAGAATTTAATAAAGACTACTCTTTTCTATTTCATGTCAGGCAAAGCTTCTTAATTGTTAACTTTCAAAATTTTCAAATCATTTTAAAACTCTACATAGCTTACACATTATAATATTTAGATTCCCTTACATACCCCCTGAACATGATTTTACCTACTAGAATGTATTTCTTAAAGTTCGTTTTAAAATATCTATTCATAGACTACAAAATTGCCATTTACTACCATAAAAGGAGTAATAATAGAAAGGAATTTGTTTATGATAATGAATTTCATATTTACTGTCAAATTATAATACATACAAATTCCATCTTTCTAGCCATAAAACAGATGACCATTCCTGCCCCTTTATGATCCCAGAGCTAACATTTAATTTTTGCACTTGTTAAGTATTGAACATTTTTTGTAGGGCTACACTTTGTGTCAATTATTCAGTACTCATGTTTGACATTCAGTTATAACTTATGGCACGGATTAGCTAAGACTAAGAGAGTGTCAATCCATCATGAAAATGTAGCTTGCTGGTCAGGAGTGGCTGTCAAACTTCAACCTGACTATTTAGCTATTTCTATGCTTCAAAAAAATAATCAAAGTTATTCTTTTTGTCTAGTTGTTAAGAGTCAAGAAATTCAATAAAATTAATCATTGTGTTTAACTAGTCTGAACATCAGGATTTGGAAGTTACTAAAACAGTAAATTCATTAAGATTCCTTACAATACATGAATCAAGTGCAACCCTACAAAATTACTTAGATCAATGCTTCCTCTTCTCATCTTGTAGATGTGATCATCAATAAATCTAATTTGGATCGTATGGTGACAATGCACTTGACTAATATTTTTCCTGAACTGCATTTCATATAGTCTATAATTCATGTGCTATACAAACATGTCGTGTAAGCATTTCACAACAAAGCTGTTACACAATCCAAGGAAACATTAATCATATTTTGCTTGTCCAAGGAATATGAATTTCCCTTGCCTGTCAAAGATTCAGTATCTAACAAACAAAAGAGAAAAATGCCACAAAACTTGTGATATAGAGGGCAAGAAACTAACAAAATATATTTTCCTTCATTTAAAACTAAGGTCTTAAAATACAATTTTTTAAAATCAAATCTATGCTGACTGCATTTGGCAGGGACTGCTGCTGCTGTGCAGCTCTTGTTTCATAAAAGATAATCATTGACATATCATGTATGATACCTACATCTCCCAGTTGTTATGTATATTTCTTGTAGTTCTCCAACTATTTGCAATCTTGGGAGCCCAAGTTGCAGGGTTTTCTTGACCCCTGAAAATTTATATACCCATATTAAAACTAAGAGCCTGAATGCCTTGATCTTAGACCATTAAAAACTACATTCATATACGAATGAAGGAATGTTTCTTACCATTCACACATTGAATAGAAAATGGGGCGGCCTGCCTTTCTGAGAGCCTCGCTCATGTTTTGGTACCTGATGCTCTCAAACAAATTTTTAAAGTGTAAAAATCAAGCACAAACCTAAAGACATTCATTTAGTGCAGAGGTGACATTTACCTCTCTTTAGTATCTTTATTTTCATTGCTGCAGTTATCATATTTCAAATAGTCTACTCCCTGCATATTCATTATTCAATGGTTTTCCCCCTTTAGGGGAAAAGAAAAGCTGCCTAGCATCTTCATCCAAGGTGACATTAGTTAAATCTAGAGCAATGCAAGAGAAATTCAATTATAATGATAGTAGCCTGTTACCCATGAAGCAAAAGTTTTGGCATCTTGCTCTTCATATCCAAGAGAGCCCGGCATGGTTTTGCTGCATGTTTGTAATCTGTAAAACAAAAACAATGTCAATATGAATAAACTAGATATAGAGTAACTTGTTGAATTATCTTAAGGTAGAAGGGCTTATCAAGTATACAAGTTTGGAAATTTTTAAAATTAAAAGATATTAATTTTGCTGTCTTTACAACTACTGACAACTTTTAATCCCTGGGAGAGTGGTCTGCTGCCATTCTAATTTCAAAAACATTGCATAACTTACATAATTGTTACTTAAGGATAGGATATATGTGTTATTTTCTCACCCAGCATCTGAATATATTCCTAGCTTAAGTCCCTTGGAATAAACATAGTCTGCCAATGCCTTTATGCCAGAAGGAAATGTAGAAACTTTTGCAACAAGATTACCCTGACCACATAGAAGGGTATGAATTTAAGTACATCAAAATACATAACATCTAACTCTAGCAACTCTCAGTCTTCTTTTTTCATGCATATAATATACCTCATCATCTCTGTTCAGCTCGGCCCAGCAGTCATCTTAATTGACACATCCAGATTAACGTTAGTATGGCCTAATTGGCAAGGGAAAATATATACAGCTAATAGAAATGGCGGAGTATAGCTGACCTATATTAACATATTCATACCCGAGCTTGGATAATCGGGTGGATATCATTGCATCAGCTGTATGATGAACATAAACCAATAAAAAAATTATTTCAGATGAAACAGTACTAGAAGTCTATTGAAGCACTAAAGAATACAATACCAATTGTACCCTGTTATCACTAAGAGCATAAGACCATGTGACAATGGTTCAAAGACCAATAGATGTATAATGATATTCATTACATTCAGATTACAGTATTGTTTTAGCTTTTAACTAAATCTTCCCATGGTGAGAAGTTCAGAACAATGCTATTCATAATCGAAGTATGCAGGGTACCTGTTTCACGAATAATCTCCTCAGTAACATGGCGTGAGAAATGATTCCAACTGTTCCATCTAAATAAAGGAAAGAACTAAATCAATCTATGAATAAATTTACACATGCATGAGCAAATGATAAATTTCTGTACTAATCCACCCTGTAATTTTGTGTGGTGGGCATTTGTAATTGAGAAACATTATACCCATCTGAGGCTTCTGACCAAGCCCATTGGATACTAAAATTCTGCGCCCCACAGGAGCTGATTTTGCTTGATAGCATAAAAATGCAAAAAACCAAACCCATATTATCTCCATGGTTTGCAATGTGCTCAAAACAGAGAAGTTTAATGCTATATATAGCATCTTGATTTTGGTTGTGAGCACCTACAAAAATCCTTGGATTTGAACTCAACAACTGTTTTGAGCAGATTCCAATGTATAAACCATTGTGAACGCCTTAATAAACTCATTTAGATTCGCCGTATGCTGATGAGAACGATAGATATAGCTATTTTAGTGTTTTTCTTATGGTTTATATTTTGTAGCATAGATTTTTCGAAGAGGGTTGTTAAGAGTTTACTCAGTATAATTCTTCATTTTGCAACCTTCAATAGCTTCCATTGGTGAGTGAATTTACATGTAATATAAACTCTAAAGGAATATTTTATCTAAGACTGCGAATTACAATGAAAAAGCAGTCTAAGACTGCAGGGAGAAAACAATATGCACAGAGCAGCAAAGAAGATATATACAACAGATGAACATGTCCAACATCCATAAACATGGCACCGGATCACTTTGTATAAGAGGCTTATACAGATACACAACCAATCATTTCGAAACAAATAGAGATATCAGAACACTGACGGAGCAGTTGCAGGGCCATACATCAGAACCCTGTAACCGAGCTTAAACCCAAAATGTTTATGGTTAAAGACAAAATACTAAAACACAATGATTAGAAAGTTCCTTCCAATACTAAAGGCTTTAAAAGTTTGCTTAGACCATTAATCTAGCATCTATTTTTTTTTTTTCTTCAGCACAAAATACAAAACCATTAAAATACTTTAAAAAAATCATAATACTTCAAAGTTTAAGGAAGAACCCCTCAAATCATATAGCATATTGCCCTCCACTTCTATTATGCCCATCAAACAATGTCAAGATACAGTAACATAAAGATAAAAGTAGCAGTAAGATTTGGCAAGTTCCAAGTTGCAAATAGTGAAAACAGGTTATTGTATTATATGTATCCATGGGCTCCAGTAAGCATTCTTATATTTGTCATTAGTATTAACTATAAAAATAGTTGTGATTATTAGTTGTATGTATTATTAGATACATTTATGTAAATTATGTATGAATAAACTCTAAGTAAATAAACTATAAGAAAGATGCTGCACTCCTTTCTATTTTGCATTTAATTATGTTGTGTGTTACAAAACTTGGCTAAAAAATGGGGAAACTCATCCTTGTCCTCGAAGAAAGGAAAACAAGTGAGTCGTCCAATACAAGAGTTATTTGTCAATGTAATAGAAGTAGCCACCACACAATGAAAAAAGGTTATTCTAATTTTAAGTATCGGATTAGTCATCTTCCCGCTATGTCATGAGAGCCAAAGGACAAATGCTAGCAAATTGATAGGGTTGTGAATGAATTTGGTGGTGGTATGTTATATATGTTTATTTTATGCTCAATAAATAATGGGTGAATGAATGGAAGTGCATATCTATGTAAAGTTGCATGCATGTTAGATTCAATGCAAGGTGTTTGGTAGTCTATGTAAAAAGAGAGAGCACCTAAAGCCTCTCTAAATAAAATAAAAAACAAAATAAGGAATGTGTATAATAATAAAACTCAAATAGATAAAATGGTTGTGAAAGAAGTTTGTAATACAAGTGCTCTATTAAGGAAAATATGTTGCATTGTGTATGTCTCCTTAGTTTTGACACCGTATGTTTCTTGTTACAATTGTCCAAAAGAATCAATTTTTTTACTAGGCCTAATATGTAATTTTTTTTTTGATACATAAGGATAAGATTATATTAATTTTCAAAGAAAGGGAATTACAATCTTCTGCTATGCATATAAATAAAATTGTAGAGACTCTCTGCATCAGCCCAAACCATCAAAAAACCCATCCCCCAACCATGCCAACAATTAAGGATTACAATGCAAACATCTCTTGCCTCTTGATATCATTGAGTTTTGGTTGTAGATTTGGCCCCTGAATTAGTGTGAGAGCGTTGCTGCATTTTCCTCTTGATTTCCTTGAATTTGTGGAAGCAATTTTTCCTTTTCTGCACTATGTGCCACTCCTTGTCCTGGCCATTGTTTTGTTCTTCTAAAAGAGGAGAAGCGGGCTATGTAGCTGTATTTTCATCTCTCGGAATGAGGGGACCCATAGATTCATATGAAACTTTCATTTTTGAAGCGCTGACAACATTTTGGGAAGGTACCATAAAGGAAACACCATTTGCATTTGGGAGATCTAGACCTTTAGTAGCACTAGCTTGAGACAAGTTCTACTCCCCCACAAATTTTGAAGAGGACTTAACTTTTTGTATTACCTTTCTCACAAGAGAAATCTTATTATCCCCCTCCGCATTTTGCTTCCTAGAGCCCACCTTTGTGGGAGAAATATTCTGTTTTGGAGCGTTCACCACAGAATAATGTTTAGGGGAAGAGTCCTTCCACCAAGAGGCCACCCGATTTGGCTAGGACTTGATTGATGGGCAATCCGCAACAATGTGGCCGGTTTCATAACATCTCCTGCACCTGAAAATTAACCCTTTGTAATCAAAAGGTTGCTTCCAACATTGTCCATTGGCCCTCAAAACAATTTCCGCTGGAAGATCCTTAGAGGTATCCAACTCTACCAGGATCCTGACATAGGTTGTGTGAATAAAATTTCTTGAGTTGTCATCTGTATACACGAATTTACCCAGAGAGTTTCCAATGGTAGCAAAACATGATTCGAACCAGTAGTGGAGAGGGAGATTTGGAGGTGCACCCAAGTAGACAAAACTATGAATGATTCATTGGACGGGTTGAATTTTGGATGCCAAGGTTTCAGCTACAACAGATTGTCTTCCCAAAACCATACATAATTCAGAATGGTGTTTTTGTCTTTCCTGCAATCAAAAACCACAATGAAATATCCTTTTGCACTGGGGTAAATTTCTAAATTGCTATTCATAAGAGGGAGCCATGATTTTGAAATCCAATCATGCAGATCTGGAACGCTGGGCCAGAGGCGGTTGAATCTACCGATTAAACTATTGTCGAAAAATAATTTTTCATTTTCACTCAGCTCCTTTGACACAGAAGCATCAAACTCCACAGACAGAGATTTGCTAGCGCACTGAACCATCCTTCTGTTGCCTATGCAAAACTAAGGTTTTTGTGTAGCATCTAAGGGAGAAGAAAACCTTGACTTGACCACCTCCAAAAATGAGGGTTTGCCCTCCAACGGCCTCAGCTCAGGAGGTGAAACACCTTGTGCCTAATCTGTATGCAGTTGATCATTCAAGGAGGGCAGATTTGACCAATTGGGCCCAAATTCATCAGTCCTCCCACCATGAGCAAGCAAAAGAGGGGTATCGTGGACAGAGGGATTCGATGCCCTAATCTTCATGTTGCCCAAAGGAGCATCGGAGGTCAATGCAGAGGTAGAGGCGAAGGGGGAAGCCAATGCGCCATGTGAATAGACCATTTTTCCTTATGAATCCAAACTGTAGGCAACCTTGTTGATAACTGAGAGGGGGGGGGGTGAATCAATTATCTTAATTATTTTAGCTTTATGAATTTCCTTATCAATTAGTGCAACATCAAATCAAATAAGCAAAACATAACCATGAAATAGAAATAACATCAATACACATGACACAATGATTTTGACGTGGAAAACCCTGTTAGGGGAAAAACCACGGGGTGATTAACCCAAGATTGTATTCTCTATTAGAAGAATAAGATAGTACAAAATGGCACTTGCCAATTAGGGCTCACTGCCCGAGCACACTGCTCACAAGAGGCTCACTGCCTATAATAGTTTATACAAGGAAACTAGATACTTGAACTGATGAGAAGCATCCACATATGCTGAGGTTTAGTTCCGGTTAAGCCCAATATACTGATCTGCTACACTTCATTCTTACTCTCCTTAGGTGTTGCTGTCCTGTTACATTCCGGACCTGTCTTACTGCCTTCACACTGCTCTTTTGCTTTTCTTCGCACCACACAATACACCTCTTCACCTTTCTTATTGAAATCCATCTGGTATATATATCTGCACAAAGGATTTCAATATCTTTCTAGTCGGCATTTGGAATAGTCAATATTTTCCCAAACTCTAGTCTATCGACAGAATGCTTGCTTACCAAGTAATGTGAATCAAGGAGATACTTATAGGAGTCATCTAACATGTCGGCCAATCATGGATGATACCTTAAGAACCTTGATCACCATCAATATCTCATTCGGAATAATTCTGATGCTCTATCGGTCAGTTCTTCCTCTGTCTACTCTGCCAAACCAGACCCCAATACTTAGATGCTCATATCTCTTCACTCTTTCATCATCGGAGGCTCAATCCCTGGAATCTATTAGTCAAGGTATTCCTCTTGACTTCCCCAAGTCCGCACTTTACAAAGATACTTCCTCTAAGAGATCCGGACCTGACTGTCGGACTTTGTTGCTTGCTCTGTTCTTGTTTACCGGACTAAGGTATTCTTCAATCTGACTTCCGGTAAAGATACACCATGTCCTACGGATGTGTGGAGTGGTCTTTGTTGCCATCAATGACAACACCAATGAAGCCACATAGTGTCTCTTGCCAACAATCTCCCCCTTTGGCATTGATGGCAACACTTAGTGAAAAATAACTAAGTGTCACACTACACTCCCCCTTGGTTGATGCTCTGTTCTAATGTACATTTTTTCGAAGCTCCCCCTTAGCTGGATTCCACATTTTTCACTGCTCCTCACTCCCCCTTTGACATCAATGGCAAAGGGTAGAATCCGCATACCAACAATCCTCAAAAAAATCAACTACACTTACCCGCATAAGTATAAATACATGATACACTTACATATATTGAAGTATATCTGCAAAAGATGTCTTCAACTGGGCAAATTCTGTTGCCTAACTTTGCTTCATCCTGTCCAAAATTGAGATGTGACCACTCAACAGGAATGCAAAAGCTTCTGCCCTCTTAAGATCTGTCGGATCACTGGTTCAGGCTGTGGTCTGGGCATCAGTTAGGGCCTCATGCATGGCCTCTAATTTAGGGAGAGTCATCCCTCTAAGTTCACCCATCCTGCTTAATATGTTCTTCCTCTCCTTCTCAAACTTCTTAATCTCATTCATGATTACAATAGTTTGACATTTCTGGTTTATTATGGATACAGTGAGAGGATCAAAATTCTGAGAGAGGCTTGACAGTTTATCCTCTTGTTCTTTCACTTTCTTCTCAATATCCTTTGTTACTTTAGTCGAGGATATACAAAATTTATATACTTCTCCTCCATCCTTAAGAGCATTTTCTAAGCTCTTTATCCCAATATCCATATTTCTCCTGTCATTGGTTATAAAGCCTTGTAACTCAGAGAATCTCTTATCCAAAAACTCTTTCCAGAACTTCACCTCAGCTGATTTCTCTAAAGATTCAAAATGAGTGCTGACAGAATTAACAAGAGACTTGAGATTATCAGATGAAGAAGCTGAGGAATCCTTCTGAAAGGATGGCATGATCTTTTCAAGCACACCGGATGCAATTTCTAGCAGCTCACAGTCTTCCATGTGAGACTTTAGAAGTTTCTCTTTAGCCTTTGCTTGGGCAAAGGATGCTATCTTCATTGTTTGAACCGGGGAGAGAGAATCAAAGTCAAATGGTCCTTGAAGTAACTCCGGTTCATCAATCTCCATCATTTCTTTAGTCAAGAAATCCTTGACAGTTTCTGTAGTGTCTCTTGTCAGAGACAAAGTTTTCTTTCCTTCTGCACGATCACTTGTGTTCTTCTCAACTTGACCTTCTTATCTTCCCTTCACTTCTTCTTCTTTCTCCTCTATTCTTCTTCTCCTTTGGATCCAGAGACTGTTTGAGAATCTAGATTTACTTCTCCTTGGACTTCCTCTTTCGGAACAGAGGAATCTAAGTCCTTAGCTTTTTCTTCACTAGTCTCCT
Organism: Cunninghamia lanceolata; assembly: GCA_027924645.1. NCBI lineage: Eukaryota > Viridiplantae > Streptophyta > Pinopsida > Cupressales > Cupressaceae > Cunninghamia > Cunninghamia lanceolata. Next base: position 358,543 of record BSBN01000137.1, read on the forward strand.
TTGCCTCTTCTTCTACAGTCTCAGTAGATTCTTCTTTGTTATCCATTCCCGAGGGATCATCACTTAAATCCTCTACAACAGGAATATTGAATCTTTTATAGGCTTTCCAGAGGATTTCTTCTATTTCTTTTGCCACTTTATCAGTTTCTCCAAGCATGAGTTGATTCATTCTAGCCTTACTCCGGAACTCATCCTTGCAATATTTGAAGATCATATTCATTTGCTTCTGAGTGATTGAAGGAAAGAGATGAATGGCTATCTGTTCCCGGATCTCAAGATCCTTTGCCTTAGCATTATTCTTTCTTATTTCTAATTCCTTCTCTAGGCTTTTGGGAATGAGAGATATGATTTCAATAAAAGCCTTATTATAGATATTCAAATATCTGACTATAGCTTCTTGCAAGATCTTTTGGTCAGCTTCATTATAATCATCATAGAATTCAGTCATTGGTTTTAGGTTTCCATCCACAGTGACTGATTTGACTACATCATCAATGGCAGAGTGGGACTTTCAACAAATTCTTCTGCCATCTCTTCCATGTCTTAACTTGTAGAAGATTCATCGGATCCTTTCTTCTTCTTCTTCTTCATTTTCTTTACCTCCTCATCTGACTCAGTTTCTTCATCATCCTTCTGACTGATATAAGACCTTGTGGCCTTTGTCTTAGTTCTTTTCTCTGCTTTACCGGATGATTTTGCTTCGGGTTTAGATGCCTTTGAGCTTTTAGCAGTAGCAGGTGCAGAGCTCTTAGAAGATCTGGTCTGCGAGGGGGCTTTTACCGGAGCACTTTCTTTTTCTACTTCTTCCTTTTCTTTTTCTACTCTTTCCATCTTTTCTCTGTGGGCATCAAGTGCCTCTTTTGAGATTCCATGCCTCTTGGCAACTTCTTCAACTTCCCTTCTCACTTTCCTCTTGATTTCAGGCTGTCTAAGTTCCACATGAACTTTTACACTCAGCTCTTGGAAGGTTCCAAACCTTTCTGCCTTAGGGTCTTTGGGCTAGCTCAACAGATGTTGGATATGCAGCTCTACAATTTTCTCATCTACTTCATTGTCCTTGGCTCCACTACCTCCATCAGGGATTGATCAGTGTCAACCATGAAACACACTGTATCTTTGTACATCTCAACCAATGATTGGGGAATTCTTTCTCTGGTTTGCATCATATTTTGAAAGTTCTTGAAGTAACCCCACAGAGCTGTATTTCTTGCCTTAGCATCCCCAAGCCCATGCAAGTAATCTCTGATTTGAATTGCAACAGGTCTGTCATTTTGCCATACCCAACCACTGGATCCAGGCAGCTCATTCATAAAGTAGAAAAACAAACATAATATCAGTCCACCATACTTAAAAGAGTTCTTTTTGTCCTTCATGATCTTCTGTAAGTTTTCCATCAGTTGGCTTGGAAGGAGTTCACAGAGATCATATCTGCATTCTTTCTCAACATTTCATAAGTAGTATACACAGCAGTTTCGGATACTGAATTCTCCCTACTGGAGTGATATATCTTATAGCCAATTATCATAGATACAAACTTGATATCCGGATCAGTGATATCTTCTATGTTCATTGCTCTCTTATCAAATTTTGATCTGGTGGCCTCAGTCACAGTTTGGTTTTTGACAGATTTGAGAACAGGTAATCCTCCGGAAGAGTGTAAATCGATTACTGCCCTAATTGCATCCTTGGTGATCTTGAATGGTTTATTCAACCATAAGAAGTTATCATGCACTCTGCTCAACACATACTGGACCCACTTGTCTTCTTCAAGACAGGGGAAATGGATGTACTGACCGAAATGTTTATCCCGGATGGCCTTATATTAAGGTTTTAGCTCAAAAGATTCATCTATCAGTTCCTTATGGTAAATATACATTAGTTTGGAGTCTTCGAATTCCTCAATGTTTACATGAATATATGCCCTAATGTCTTCAACATGTAAAACCCCATGCGGAGTGTTGGAAAATGCACCTAAGGGATCCACTTCTAAAGATTTGTAGGGATGTTTCTTAAATTTAGGGCGAGGCCTATCGAAAATCTTTACAACATTTGGAGTACCCATCTTCAAAGATTTACAGAGAGATATTCAGCAACAGAAAATACTTTTTGCATTTCTAGGGTTCACTGAATGAGCCAGATTAATTTGCTGGCTGAGTTGACTTCAACGGTTGATCTTGAGAATTTGAAACAAATTGTTGTAGAGCTCCTTTTCTTTTCTTCTTGAATGCAAATGTGCAAATGACGAACGAATGAACCCTTTTATTTTTGGGAAAGCCCTAATTTCACGCTACAATAAATGCGCAACTTAAGTCATTCTAGTTGCCTTGTTCTTCTTATTCTGAGACAGATCTTTTTCTGGATCACTGAGATACCCTTAGAGTTATTCTTGGTGAATAGTGACAATCTATCTTCCTTTCCCTAATCATTTGATCTATCCGTAGATCAAGATTCCACAATTTTGAATCAAGCCAGATCTAACTGTGAGAATGCTATTTTTACCAGATGACTGTTGAACCGGATCAATCTTGGTGGATTAGATTCTTCAAATCTTCTTGCGGATCTTTCATACCTTTACCAAACCTACTTTAGATGTTTCTCTTAAGAACCTTTTTATCCGCAACTTCTCATGTGCCAATTTCAGGCACCAATTGACTGGCAAGGGGAATTGGTTTTTCTTAGTGACTCCCCCTAAGCCAGAGCTCATCTATTCAATTTCTGGAAGGATTATCAACACCAGATTCTGGTGTGGATCCATCCCCAACATTCTCTGTACTTTTCTTCACCTAGATCTTATTCATCTCCCTTTGACTTTCATTCGCGTTCACTTTTCCCTTTCCTTTGTCTTGGCTGTGATTAGACTGTTCTGGACCCCTTTTGTCTTGATTCTTTCTTTTACAGAATTTGGCAAAATGACCAGATCTATTGCAATTGTAGCAAACAACATTTTTTTGCATGTTTGACTGATATCCTCTTGATCTACACTGATTAGCCATATGTCCCATTCTATTGCATGCAAAGCATCTACCATTGAATGAATTGTTTATTTGTATGTTTCTACACTCATGGGATTTGTGACCATACCTTTTGCAATTGAAGCATTGTCCGGAGAAGGATGTATTAGTCTGATTCATTCTTTTTCTGCATTGATTTGCTTTGTGACCAAAGTTGTTGCAGTTGTGGCAGTATCCATTGAAAGATGGATATATTTGAGCATTTGGTTGTCTTGCCGGAGGTCTTCTAGGCCTGTTTTTTGGATGTTCTGATCTTGAGTTTTTTTGACCGGATCTAGAGCTTTCACCTTTTTCATACCCCAAGCCTTGCTTGTCATCCACCCTCTTTTGGCTTTGAAGAAGAACTTCAAGTTGAGCAGAGCTTATCTTGAATTTCTCTTTGTATTCATTTGTTGTTTGAAGATCCCTTTTAAGAGTGTCAATCTGATTCTCAAGTTGTTCTTCATTATCTCTAGCTTCTTCAAGATCAAATTCTAGATGCCTGATTATTCTATCCATTTTGTGGCAGTCTTTTGACTTCTCCATGAGGGATTGTCTTAGATCATCTTCAGTTTTTCTTTTCTCTTCAATTTCTTGGGTGAATTTCATAACTCCTGATTCCATTTCATGTCTTACCATAATGACCTCTTTTGATAACTTTTCACATAACTTGGTTTTCTCCTTCAGATCTTCATTTGTGCCATTATCTTCACTTTGACTTGCCAATTGCTGAAGCAGATCTTTTCTCTTTTTCATAGAGGTACTCAGTTTCCCTTTTAGTTCATTTATGAAATCATCAGCCTGTTTGAGTCTTTCCTTCAATTCATTGACTTCAGAGTTGGATTGCTCAAGATCATCTAGGGCAGACTAAAGTTGTTCTCTCATACCATACACATCCATTTTAGTTCCTAGATCTTCCTCAAGCTGTTAGGCTCTGTTTGAAGGAACTTAGCTTTAATACCAATTGTTGATAACTGAGAGGGGGGTGAATCAGTTATCTTAATTATTTCAGCTTTCTAAATTTCCTTATCAATTAGTGCAGCATCAAATTAAATAAGCAAAACATAACCATGAAATGGAAATAACATCAATACATATGACAATGATTTTGACGTGGAAAACCCTGTTAGGGGAAAAACCACAGGGTGATTAACCCAAGATTGTATTCTCAGAAGAATAAGCTATTACAAAATGGCACTTGCCAATTAGGGCTCACTGCTCACAAGAGGCTCACTGCCTACAATAGTTTATACAAGGAAACTAGATACTTGAACTGATGAAAAGCATCCACATATGCTGAGGTTCAGTTCCAGTTAAGCCCAATATACTGATCTGCTGCACTTCATTCTTACTCTCCTTAGGTGCTGCTGCCTTGTTACATTCCAGACCTGTCTTACTGCCTTCACACTGCTCTTCTTCTTTTCTTCACACCACACAATACACCTCTTCACCTTTCTTATCGAAATCCATCTGGTATATATATCCGCACAAAGGATTTCAATATCTTTCTAGTCGGCATCCGGAATAGTCAATATTTTCCCAAACTCTAGTCTGTCGGCAGAATTCTTGCTTACCAAGTAATGCGAATCAAGGAGATACTTATAGAAGTCATCTAACATGTCGGCCAATCATGGATGATACCTTAAGAACCTTGATCACCATCAATATCTCATCCGGAATAATTCTGATGCTTTGTCGGTTAGTTCTTCCTCTGTCTACTCTGCCAAACCGGACCCCAATACTTAGATGCTCATATCTCTTCACTCTTTCATCATCGGAGGCTCAATCCCTGGAATCTATTAGTCAAGGTATTCCTCTTGACTTCCCCAAGTCTGCGCTTTACAAAGATACTTCCTCTAAGAGATCTAGACCTGACTATCGGACTTTGCTGCTTGCTCAGTTCTTGTTTACCAGACCAAGGTATTCTTCAATCTGACTTCCGGTAAAGATACACCATGTCCTACGGATGTGTGGATTGGTCTTTGTTGCCATCAATGACAGCACCAATGAAGCCACATAGTGTCTCTTGCCAACAAACCTTTGCATTTCTGACCATGGCAACCACAAGATTGCACTCCCCATGCTTCGCATCATCCAGCCTAGAAACCCTAGCTTGGCAACCATTCGGCAGTTTGGTAGTTTTTCGCATTTTTGGTAGCGCAATGTAATTGTTTGTAGCTATAATTTTTTATTAACTCAAAATCCCATAGGTCTAATATGTAATTAACTAATTATAGATGCATACTTCAATTTGCTAAGAGAGTTGGTTAGAATGGAGGAGGTTGTAGTTCTAATGGTAGTAAAAGCATCTCTTTGTTTCCCTTGCTCAAGTGATGATGCCTAAATATTCAAGTTTATGTGATGTATAACACCAAATACCTTTGATCTTGATACTAAAAGAAAGTTTGAAGAGCCTACCATAAGTCCGGGACACTGAAATATTTTGTATATCTCATAAAAACTATGCAGTCTCTATAGATCTTGAAAGTAAATGATGCATGAGCATCTTGGTCCATGAGCAATCCTATATCAACCTGAAAAAATATCTCAAGTTTTGTTTTCAGTTTCATTCAATTTTTGTCTTTCAGTTGGTTTTGATAGTTTGATTAAAGATGAATTTTAGATTCAATTCAGTCAATTTAATGACATCACCTTGTAGAAGGGCTAAATAGGTATATCACACCCCATTTTTAAACTAATGCATTTATTTTCATTATTTTCAAGGAGACAAATAGTTAGTCAGAGAAAATATTATGATTATAGTAATGATGGGAAATGTATTTATTTATATTAATTTATATGCAAGAAATAATTATTTATGATGTCATTATTGAACACGTGGTTAAAATGATGAAATGGACTAACTACCGTCTTGTAACTAAGGTGGATGCAGGAACAATGTTGTTTTCCCTTTGATATGACGAGAGAGAGTATCACCATGGAGAGGATGCTAGATCATGTGAATGCAATGATGCTTATGCCATCTAGAAACACACACATATACTTAGTAGAAAGACCATGTTTATTTGTCAGCTATGTCATCGATAAGATGAAGGTTAAATCTCTTTTGTCATTTGATAGAAGCATGGTGTAAGCCTTTGGATGTCATATCGACGTGTATAAATCGATTAAACATGTTTAATCTTGTTGTTAAGATCTTAGTCAACTTGTGAGAATTCTTCATTGATAATTATGCTTCAAATGACCACAATTAGTGTTCAAGAGTATGCTGATATCGACATCTTTTAGTTGAGTATGTTATGTCTATCTATAAAGCTATTATTATTATTATTATTAAATATTATCATAGTTATTATTAATATTGTTATAAGCTAAATCTTGTTGGAGTCTCTCCCTTTAATCCTCCTCACCATACACCCTAGATGCTAGGGGAGTGGGAGAGGGAGTTGTCACTCCATACTCCCCACTTATCCTTGCATGGTAAGCCCTGTGGGAGTGGTAGAGAGAATCTAGGGGCGATGCAATTAATATATGCCCATGATTGTTGTTGAGTGGGTTAAGTAGGAGGAAGATAAAAGGTCTTGGGGGATGAAGAAGGAAGAGCTGGGAAGCAAATGAAAGAACAAAGAATTTGCAGCAAGGTGTCTGTGGATAAGAACTCAGTCCATCTGTCTAATAGGTAATTCTACTACAATTTGTAGACTATGATGGAGTATGAATAATATTCTTGCTTTTGAATAAGATCAGATATCATAGAAAGAGTAAATAGGACTGAGAGGAACCTCCTACAACAATATAATGAAAAATGCACGAAATGACAGAAATAGCTATGAATAGCAGAAACACAGAAGGGAATTTATTGATCGCAGGCCACTTCGAGGGGGCAACCTCCTTTGAGCAAGCTCAATACAATAAATTCGTGGATGCCTTCATTGGCCTCAACACGTACTTATATACTAAGTCTAATATAAACAACTATTACTTCCCATGAATGTGGGATAATACAATATGCTCACGGGATGACTTACAAAGCATATGCGTCCAAATATAATATATTAACAAAGTAAAGAGAAGGACTAAACACGGGTTCCTAACATCCCCTCCCTCTTAAAAAAAGCTTTGTCCTCAAAGCTTAAGATGTGGAAATTGTTGTTGAATCAGGAGTGGTTCCCTTATAGCATCCTCTGGTTGCATTCTATGCCACTGAATTAAGACCTCTGTGATGGATTGTGATCGAAGCTAACAGGTGCGTCTGTCGAGGATTGCCTCCGGCTCCAAAATGATGGATCCTTCGTTATCGAGTTCTGGTAAAATAGTTTGTGCTCTGACGTTGGTGCCAAGAACTTTCTTTAGATAAGAGACATGAAATAATGGATGAACTTGAGAAGAAGTAGGAAGCTCTAATTTATAAGCAACCGACCCAATCTTCTGAAGAACCTTATATGGCCCACAGAATTTCAGAGCTAGCTTATGACGCCCTTTGAGTTTCAGGGATGATTGCTTGTATGGCTGTAGACGAAGAAAACCCATATCACCTACTTGAAAAGTGCGCTCAGAACGGTGCTGATCAGCTTGTTGTTTCATTTGATTTCTTGCCATGTGAAGATTATCCTACAAGATGCGAAGAATCTTATCCCAGGTTCAGAGAACCATGTTGACTTCCTGAACTGGTGAACTATTGGGGGTGTATGGAAGGAGCACTGGTGGTGCTTGACCATAGACTGCTTCATATGGAGTCATTTTATATGCAGTGTGGTAGGAGGTATTGTACCACCATTTAGCGAGAGGGAGCCACTTTGCCCATTGATGTTGTTGTTCTAAGGTGAAGCAATGAAGATAAGTTTCCAAACATTTGTTGATAATTTCAATCTAACCATCTATTTGTGGGTGATACCTGGAACTCATCTTTAGTTTGCTGCTAGTGTGTCAAAATAGTTCTATCCAAAAATGACTGGTGAAAGTTGCATCACGATCTGAGACAATGGAAGAAGGGATTCCATGAAGACAGAAGATCTGGTCCATGAAAATTTGTGCAACTGAGGAGGCTGTATAGGGATGGCTAATTGCACAAAAGTGACTATATTTGGAGAGGTGATCAACCACAACCAAGATCACTATCTTTCCTCCAAATTTAGGGAGCCCCTTAATGAAATCCATAGAAATATCTGTCCAAAATTGTGTAGGGATGGGCAAGGGTTTGAGCAATCCAGAAAGGAGTATCATTTCACCCTTGTTGCATTGGCAGGTATCACATTCAGCCACCATCTATTGAATTTCCCTTTTCATTCCATTTGAAAAGAAGTTACACCATGCCCGCTCATAAGTTTTGAGGAACCCAGAGTGCCCTGCCGATGGGGAAGCATGGAGTTCATAGAAAACAACCTGCTAAAGATCTGTGCTCTGGGGAAGCACCAGTCGACCCTTATATCGCAAAGAAGCACCATCCCAAGAGTAATGCGGTACAACAGAGGGATTAGTGGCCAACTATCGAATGATTTGATATAATGAAGAGTCATTGACATAGCCCTACTGGACAGATTCCAACCAATTTGGAATAGGCATAGAAATAGATGAAAGGGAAGCTTGGTCATCAAATGTGCGAGAAAGAGCATCCACCACAATATTGTCCTTACCCTTCTTGTAAGTGATCTCATAGTCATAACTCATGAGTTTGCTGACCCATTTCTGTTGTGCTGGGGAGGAGACCCGTTGTTCTAGGAAATATTTCAAACTCTGGTGATTAGTCTTGATGCAAAAATGATTCTCTAGTAGGTATGGCCGCCACTTCTATACTGCATACAAAATAGCCATCATTTCCTTCTCATATGCAGAGAGTATTAAATTCTTGCCAGAAGGGCTTTGCTGGTGAACGCAATGGGATGTTCCTCTTGAAGGAGAACAACACCAATTCCATTGCTGCAAGCATCACTCTCAATGGTGAAGGTCTTGGAAAAATTTGGCATAGCTAGAACAAGTGTAGTACACATAGCTTGTTTCAATTTTTCAAATGCACACTCAACATCATGTGTCTAGATAAAAGCATCCTTTTTTAGCATAGCTGTTAATGGAGCTACAATCTTCCCGTAATCCTTGACAAACTTTTGATAGTAGCCAGTCAGCCCCAAAAAACTATGGAGGTTCTTGAGTGTCTGAAGATGTGGCCAATTTTTCATGGCATCTATTTTTGCAGGATCTACTCGAACCCCTTGGGCTGAAACAATATGCTTGAGATACTCCACTTCCTCCTAGCCAAAAACACATTTAGACTGTTTTGCACAAAGATGATGATCAAACAGAAGTTGCAGTACAAGATTCATATGTTGGAGATGCTTCACCCATGTTTTACTATAGATGAAGATATCATCAAAGAAGACTAGAATGAATTTCCGCAGGTAGGGCTAGAATATTTTATTCATCAATGCTTGGAATGTTGAAGAAGCATTAGTGAGGCCAAAGGGCATGACCAAAAACTCATAGTGGCCATCACGCATGCGAAAAGCCGTTTTAGGGATATCATCCTCATGAACCTGAATTTGGTGATACCTAGAATGAAGATCCAACTTGGAGAAAAAATGAGTGCCATGAAGCTCATCCATAATAGGAATCAGAAACTTATCCTTGATTGTGAAGTGATTAAGTGCTCGAAAGTCAATGCAGAGGTGCCATGACCCATCTTTTTTCCAGACAAGAAGGACTGGTGAAGTAAAAGAACTGGTACTAGGGCGAATAATACCTTGCTTTAGTAAGTCTCGAATGAGCATCTCAATCTCCATCTTTTGGTGAAATGGGTAGCGGTAGGGCCTAATGTTGGGAGGAATGCTTTTAGGAAGGAGTTGAATATGGTGGTCCTCTAGGCATGAAGGTGGCAATCCCACTAGTTTGGCAAAGACACATGCATACCTCTCCAAAATTTGTTGTAGATCTGAGTAGTGGAGATCACTGATGGTTGCATCTGAATGGAATGGAGCTCAGCGATGACACCATGTGAATTCTTCTTAAGAAGCTTTTCCATGTGATGTGAACTTGTGATGCTGAGAGACCCCGATTGTAGGCCCTTCAATGTGTGTTTTTGCCTATTGTCTGAAAACTGCATCCAAAGTTCAGCAAAATCCCATAAGATGGGTCTAAGTGTGCGTAACCATTGGGCGCCCAAAACCACATTACATCTACCTAAGGGAAAGGCATACATGTCAGAGTGCAGGTTATAATCTCCCATAGAGATACGCACATTGTGACACTTCCCTTTGCAAGGTAATGTTCCCCCATTGGCAATCATGACTTCAAAGCTAGAGCAAGGATGGACAAAATATTTGGCCTGTTTGGCAATCTGAGGGTCAATGAAGTTATGAGTGCTACCAGAATCAATAAGTATTATCAGAGGGAGCTTCTTGAAGAAACCCTTTACCCGCATGGTTCGTGGGATGCTAACTATTGCTAAAGCATGGAGAGAGATCTCTGGGTGGTCTTGCTGAGAATAGGGTCAACAAGCAACTGCTGAGTGTCGACCTGATCATTCACTATATCCTAAGCATCTGCATAAACTTCAATTTTAGGTGGAGAATCCACATCCAAGAGGTAGAGCTTTTTTTCAACAAATCTATGTCCCCAAGTGAATTTCTCATCACAATTATAACAAAGCCCTTTTTCTCTACATGCTCGCATCTCTACTTCAGTCAAATGCTTGATGGGAGTTGTTCTAGGAACTGGCATTATTTGAGGTCATTGGGAAGCTGCATTTCTGAATGGAAAAAAATTGCATTTGGATCGTTGTTGAGCTGTGATCTTGTCCTCCGCCAACTTAGCCAACCCTAGGGCTTCCATCATTGTGCTGGGATGAAACATTTTAACCTCAGAGTGAATTGCATCCTTCAGACCACTGACAAAACAACTCTTGAAGAATTCATCAGACAATCCCTTTGTGTGATTGGCCAGTTTTTCAAATTCTATTTGATATTCTCTCACAGTGCCTGTTTGGTTCAGTTTAGTGAGTGCTCCTGTGAAGTCATCAAAAGCACTAGGGCCAAATCGTTGCAAAATGAGTGCAAAAATTTATCCATTTTGGCTCTTCATGAGCCTTGATATACCAATGGAACCATTGAAGGGCTTCATGTTCCAAATGAAAGGATGCAAGTGGGACTTTGTTGACATCAAAAGTATTATGCAGACTAAAATATTGTTATTCCTGGTATATCCATGTAGTTGGATCATCACCATTGAAGCGAGGAAATCAAGCTTCGGCCCACGAAAATTGCTCGAAGAAGAGAACCCAGTGTCTGCAGAAGATTCTGGCTAACGTCTATTGGTCATGGCTGAATGCTGAAGATTGAGGCCAAGAATTTTTGCATCCAGATCTTGGAGTTTGGTTTTGAGGGCTGCAAGTTCATCCTCCACGTTTTTTGCTCCTGCGCGGGTGACAACCATAACCAGGAGATTTTTTTTTTTTTGGGGAATGGGTAGAAAAATAAAAACATAAACTTTTTTAGTAAAGGAAAATTTGGATTTGGGAAAAACTCTGATGGGTAATTGAGGTTTGACTAGGTTTTGGACACTTTCTGAGGGAAAGGGGAGAAGAAAATAGGGATTTCAGAAGCGGGGTGAAAGAATGGGAAAATTTGTCCAAGAGGGACAAAGGAGCAGAAATATGAAATGAACACTATGGTAAGATTTGAAGGCTAGTGGGTGAGAATCGAAGAAGTTATGGCAAACCCTAAAAATAGACAATATGAGATTTATGGCTTCGATAAGTGGAATTTGGGATAGGGTCCTCAAGGAAGGAAATATGCAGAATGGAATTTCAGCGGTTCCAGCGGAGTTTGAGAGGAAACAGAGCTAAAGAAAGGAAGATATGGCGAAAAAATAGAATTTTTTTAACTTTTTTTTAAATTTTTTCTGGAAACTATCTGCCAACTACTCTGGACAGATTCAATCTATGATTTGCCAGCTGTTAATAGATATAGGCCCTAGGTATGTTCGGCTTCCTAAAGGTTCAGGGGATTCACTCAGCTACCAATGTTGTCTAATGGCTTGCATATTTGGGCAATACCCCTCACTCCATGGCTTAGGTAAAACTGATAACCATTTTTCCACAAACGACAACTCTTGGTTTACCTCACGGATGGGAACTAGTCAATCAGGTAGGGGCCGTTGCCCTTTTCGCTGGCAGGTCCTCTCAATGGGCCAGCTACTTTGGGGTTCCTGTGGTACTCCTCACAATGAGTTTTAGGGCTATGCCTAGGCACTTCCCACAGTTAAGCAGATAGAGATTATTCCCTAATCCAAACCTACAATTGAAATGAACAATATAGATGTGAAAAAAAGAATTGCAATAATCACAACGCCTAGAGGCCATTGCAAAAAAAAAAATTCGGCAGAAATTCCACCCAGCGAGCCCAAGAAAGCACTCTGATACTAGATGAGAGGAACCTCCTGCAACAATATAATGAAAAATGCACGAAATAATAGAAATAGATATGAATAGAAGAAACACAGAAAGAATTTATTGATCACATGCCACTTCGAAGGGGCAACCTCCTTTGAGCAAGCTCAATATAATAAATTCATGGATGCCTTCATTGGCCTCAACACGTACTTATATACTAAGTCTAATCTAAACAACTATTACTTCCCATGAATGTGGGATAATACAATATGCTCACGGGACGACTTACAAAGCATATGCGTCTAAATATAATATATTAACAAAGTAAAGAGAAGAGCTAAACACGAGTTCCTAACAAGGATATGTTGTTTGCTGTATTGCAAAACATATTATCTCTGTGCTATTGTGAATATGGATTAGATGTATATCCTCTACAGAGGACTATCGTTATTTGAATTACATTACTATAACCTAGAAAGTGGAATAGTATACATATAACTTTGTTATTTATCAATCCTTATTGAATAGCCTATGCCTAGACGTATTAAACAGTTTAACACCTCTGAGTAGGAAGTCTTATGGCCATATCTTAGATGTTTCATATCTTATCTTTGATAATAAAGCAATAATAGCTTTGCAGGTTAATGGCCAAGACAATATGTAAGATATTTTAATGTAGACACTTGTATTACAACCATACCTTGGTGTTATATAGAGCTCACTATGTTATATGGAGCTCACTGTATTGTATATTAAGCTCACTATGTTATATAGAGCTTACAGAGTTATATATTAAGCTCACTGTGTTATATATTAATCTTACTGTATCTTGTTTATACATGGCCAACTGTATCTTGTTTATGTTGGAAATAACAACCAAGATCAACTAGTAAAAATGATACACTTCCACAAGGCAAGATTGCACATGTAAGCCAATATTATATTCACAAAAGCTAAGTAAAATATGTACAAAATGCCTTATTCTATAGGCATGAGAGAGGCAATCCACCTTGCATGTGGATTGACAAGTGCCCCATGATGTGGCACATGCAAGAATACAAGTGTCCTATAGGTGTTAACCTTTGGATCACTTGGATTATGCAAACCAACAACCTTGTGTGACAAGTGTTGGATGACTACAAAGTGCCTTTTGAGGTGAGATGGAAAGTCTTCCAACCTCAAAAGGTATGCACATGAGGTTTACCAAACAAGTAGGTAACCTCTAAGTGTCTAAAAGGTTGCACATTCAGTTAGACAAGATTTTATCTAACCTCATCAACCTAAGTACACTTAAGCTATAGTGAATAGATTAATTATTCACTCTAACACCCCCACTTAAGTGATATTTGGGGAGATTACAAAAGTGCAATAGATACACAAAGATATGGGTCTCGGCTACTAGGCCATGTTAGGTACCCATGTACAAAGTTTCTCATAAAGTGGAGTAAAGGAGAAAACCCAATGGGAACAAAACTTCTCTCCTAAAAGAGAAACAAAATGCATAAAAAAGAAAACAAGTAAAGAAGAAGGAGGACTTATACCATGATCCCCCCTAGGACAACTTATTTCACATGTGTACAATAAATTTCTCCAAAATAGGAGATACAAAGAGAGACTTGGAAGCCCCCCATAAGATATGCTGTAGTGCTTGTAGATGCTCAATGAAGTATACTGAAGTTGCTCCTTAAATGTCGAATAATGTTTCTCCCCTTAGGAAGAAAGAGAACTACAAATATATGCAATGAATCTTCCCATGGAAGAAGAAGATGATAAGTCTTTGGATGTCACACAAAATCCAAAGATAAGTATGAAGCCTTCACAAAGTGATGATGGGCCTCAATGATAGTACTGAAATCCTCTGAAACCTACTCCATTAGAACTGATTCCAAGGATGAAGATGGATGCACAATAGCATCGATATGGATGTCATAAAAAATGTCTACCAAATATGCATAGTGAGAATCATCAAACAAAATATGCATAGTGAGAATCACCAAACAAACATGCAATGTTTGTCAAGTACTCATCCTAAAAAACCGGTGTTGGAAGACTGATGGAAGTAGCTTGTTGATGGAAGTTTCTGGGAACCAAAGATGTAGGTTCACAAGGAGATGTGATCTCAGGAAGAATCGATGTGGAGGAAACAACTCCAAGGTTCAAATATCCATATTGAATCTCCTTATCCAAGTGTAATGCATGAAGATCATCATGCAAATCTGCAATATGTGAAGAACCAAAACAATAGAAAGAATATAAGTGAGAGTCATGATTTTCTTGTCCCATTGCAACAATGTCTCTACTCTATAAATCCCTTATGATCACTGAATTAGGCACGAATTCAACTATTTTCCCTATCCCACTATGAGTGATTTGATAAATGGAAAGGAGATTATTGGACAAAGAAGGGACATACAAAACATCATTGATTGTGTCTTCACCAATTTCTAGTGCCTTTTCCAAATGCTGTCATGTAGGTGTTATTTCCCATGAGAATAGGTGGATATGAACCTGGTTCATAGGTGGAAAACATATCTTTTGAATTTGCCATGTGATGTGAAGCCCCTGAATCTAGAAGCCACTTAGATGATGCATTATTAGTAGAGGCAACCAATGCCATTCCTTTGTTCTTATTCACATTTGAAGATGATGGAGAAGAAGAAAGAGAAGCCTTGAGTTGTGAATTTTCAAGTTCTTTTTGTTTAATGATTCTCGTGTACTCATCTTTTCTCTTTTTAAAACATGTAGATTCTTCATGCCCATTTCTCTTACAATAAGAGCAAAGAGGCTTTTCTTTACCTTTTCCTTTTGATGAAGACTCAGATGGAGGATTTGATTTTGTTCCTTTTCCTTTATCTTGATCTCTAGTGTGTTTCTTTGGTGTTTGATTTGAAAATGAAGATGTAACAAGTGCATGTGTTGACGAAGACTTCAAAACACCCATTTGTATTAACTTATCTTGTTCCCTTGTTAGATTAACAACAAAGTTAGCAAGAGAAGGCATAGTGAAGTTTGTACCAAGACCACTTTTGGTTGTATAAAATGCTAAAACAAACACTGAGAATTGATGACCAAGCTTAGATAAAATACTGAGGATCAATTGTTCATCTATTTTGGTGATGCCACATTGTTGGAATTGAAATCTGATTAAATTTAACTTAGTGAAAAAATCCTGTATAGTAGTGAAGTCTTGTGGATTAAGACTGATTAGCTCATTCTCAAGTTGATGTCCTCGCATAACATCTTGTTTCCCAAACAAACTAGCTAATTTTGTCCATACATCATTAGGTGTTGTTGCAAAATTAAGATGAAATAGAAGATCTTGAGATATAGCCATACAAAGTGTTCCATAAGCTTCATCCATGCGACTAAACCACTTTCATTTTTCTGATGCAGATATGGGTTCTATTTCCAAACCCAATGTGACTCTATATAATCCTAACTGTTTAAGTTTTATCTCCATTTTTTGCTTCCATGCATGAAATTTGAATGGTGTTAGAATTATATACATGTTGTAAATTTGAACATTTGACAACCCCCCTGAAATTATATTGATTTTGGAGAACTCCCCCAAAAAAATGCAAGTGAAAAATTACAAGTTGTGCAAGTTTGGAAGCCAAATCATCCGTTTATAACACACGGATATTTTTACAAATATTTGAATTGATGGCTATACAAATCTGAAAAATACCTACACTAATGAATCCCTTACAAAATTATGAGCAACTTCAAAAAAAATTTCGCGAAATTTCGATGTCGTAGGCGAAAGTTATGCCCTGTCGAAATTTACGATTACAATGAGCTTCAGGGATTAAAAAACCTGTCAAAAAGGCAAATTTTTTTGGTTTTGACTTCACCGAAGCGAAGTGGACGGAAACAGGTTTTTGTAGACTACAAATTTGTAAAAATCCGATAGACGGATTGAAAGTTGTAGCAATTTGAAAAAAATGCCTATGTTAGGCACTTTTGCAAATCCTGACAGTTTCCTCTAGCATAAAAAAAACTAACTGTGGCAGTTTGGATTTAATAGAAAATGTAATTGTTAAGTAAAATGTTAGCTGTTATGGCTTCAAACCACTGAAAGTTACAATAAATGCTAGAAAAATGTAACAAAAGATGCTAAATTCAACACTAAGGGCATGTCCCCATGGTGCTGCTTAGCTTATTTTGGCTGCTCAATTTTTTTAGGAGACATTTGTGGAGCCGATGACCCCATGAAACTTTATTTTTCTGCTTATTTTAAACAGTTATCTTAATTTGGAATTTTTTACTATATAAAAAAGCAAAAAATAAATTATTTTAATTTGGAGTTTTTTATAAATTGATATCAATGAATGCTAATAGAGAGTCCTAAACAGGACTGTACGATGTCGAAGAGCTGTTGAAGGACTGGTAATGGCCGACAGGAGACTGCGTGAGAGGCACTAGTGAAGGAGCCAGAGAACTCCAAAATGCTAGAGCCAAACACCACCGAACAAAGAAACTACATCAATAGACTGTCCACCATGCAAATGACCAAGTCAATCCTTCCAAACAGATATACACTCTAATTGCTGTTTACATACAAAAGAATGGCTCTTCGTAGAAGTTTAAAGCAAGATTCAGAGGTGCCGGTGGCTATTATAGCTATGAGGCTCTGAATCAATGAAGTGAGGGTGTCGAATAGGGCATTTGGAGGCCCGATGTGGAAGGAAGCTGCAGAAAGCACCTCTATGAAGCGGCCAAATGCAACATACAACAACCAAATAAATGGCGGTGAAATCTTCTGCAGAGTGTGCAATCCGTTGAAGGCTGCTTGCAGGTTAGGCGGCCAAGGTGAAGGAAATGACGATTTTGAAGAGTAAGTGGATCTGTTACGAAAGCTGTTCTTAAATATCATCCACTTTAACAGTCAAAGGTTAATTTTGGCTAATAAAAATAGGACAAATATTTACCACTTTTTGTTGTGAATGAGGTGTAAAATTACAATTGGCTCTTTGACCATTGAAGTGGATGATATTTAAGTAGAGTGGTTACGAATATGAAAGTCGACAGCCTTCGAACTAGAGGTAGAGAGTAATGACCATTAACAACAAATGTCAATGGGAAGGTCAAGCACTCGAATGAGCCTAGGCATGTTGGTTGAGTGGGCCTTCAATCTTGAACAAAGGAGGACTAGGTCGGCAAGAGACTTTGATGCTCTATGAAGCCGAACACAAAACGAAGCACAAACTAGTCGTTGAAACCTAGAACAGATCGAATGGCCTTCAAACTCAGAGAAAGACCTACACAGATGCTGTGAAACCTAGAAAATAGGCCGAATAGGCCAAAACAACCTGCAAAAAGTATTTTGACCCAAAAATTGAAAATGGCGAGCTTGGCGGGGGGCAAATATGCCCTCTGCTAAAAAAAATTTCATTTTAAAAAAAAATCCATACAATGACAAATGTGGCCATACGGCCATACAATACCCTAGGTAAGAGGTAAATTTTTTTTGTGAAAAATTAATTTTACCAAAAATCACCGTTTGAAGGGTCACCTTAGCTATCTCATGCCTTTTGAATGCAATGGCAACGTCTGTTTGGCTCCAGGATGAACTCTTGCAAGAGCTAAATGCAAAAATCACTCAAATTGAGAAGCATTTTACTATTATCGCTTTGATACCATGTTAGAAATAACAACCAAGATCAACTAGTAAAAATGATAACACTTCCACAAAGCAAGAAATTGCACATATAAGCCAATATTGATATTTACAAAAACTAAGTAAAAGATGTACAAAATGCCTTATTATATAGGAATGAGAGAGGCAATCCACCTTTCATGTGGATTGACAAGTGCCTCATGGTGTGGCACATGCAAGAAGACAAGTGTCCTATAGGTGTTAACCTTAAGATCACTTGGAATGTGCAAACCAACAACCTTGTGTGACAAGTGTTGGATGACTACAAAGTGCCTTTTGAGGTGAGATGGAAAGTCTTCCAACCTCAAAAGGTATGCACATGAGGTTTACCAAACAAGTAGGTAACCTCTAAGTGTCTAAAAGGTTGCACATTCAGTTAGACAAGATTTTATCTAACCTCATCAACCTAAGTACACTTAAGCTATAGTGAATAGATTAATTATTTACTCTAACAGTTTATACATGGTGGACTGTATCTTGTTTATACATGGCAGATTGTATCTTGTTTATACATGGCCGATTGTATCATGTTTATACATGGCTGATTGTATCTTGTTTATACATGGTCGACTGTATCATGTTTATACATGGCCGATTGTGGTCGACTATATAATTTATATCTATTTGACTATGTTTTATATTAAGCTCACAACATTATTTATATTAGGTTGTTGTACCTTAAGTGTAGCCGAGTGTACCGAGGACACTTAGAGCCCAGTTGGGTAAAGATCAAGTCAACAAGAAGTGCTTGACTATTATATAAAAACAAAGTTTGGTCATAGAAATTGTATTATGGGCCAAAGAAAACTATTAGAGACCTTAGTGAAGGTTGTTGTGAAACAAATTACTCATCCACAACAATAGTTATTCATGAAGATATAGAGTGTTTTGAAATATTTAAAAGAAGCTAGTTTGGGTCAAAGTCATTGTGTAGGAGCAATTGACATTAGACCAATATCTTCAAGTATATAAAGAGGAATGAGATGTATCTAAAAGTTATTCTTGAGTTATTCTACGCTATGCATATTCTAATTTTATAGAGGAATGATCTTTAACCCTATCTTAAGCTATGATTAAATTTGTTGGGTGAATATTTTGTCATCAACACAATGAAGACAAAATTGTTACATTAACCACAGTGTGATGAGATAAATCTCTCCTTTCAGCAAGGAGAGGCTCCTTTTAATTACTAACTACTATAGACCAGAAATTGACTTGGATTTATGTACACTAAAAGCTATTATTGAGACGATTCCATATCATCATATTCTTTTTTTTTGAATTGATGTCAACAATTTAAAATAACAATCCTATAATGCAAAGTAAAACGACTAAGAAACTCACGAAAGCATAAAGTCTTTCGTTTCTCCTTTTGCCAATTTGAAATTGGAAACTAAATATAATAGGGTGTAGCCCAAAGTCTTCACCAAATACTATGATGAAATCACATGAACATAAAAGATAGCAAAAGCTTAAAGTCTTTTCAATATCTTTTATTTGAGAACATAAAACCATAAACCTAAAGATAATTGTTGCAGCACAAAGTCTCCAAAATTAGCTTTAGAATATCTTCCAGATTATCTGAACTCACACTACAATTTGATCAAATAGATAAGAGAGCATAAGGAAAAATACATAGGAACAATTTCCAATACACCACAAGTTGCTCCAAGGCAAAGATTGAATGCTCACTTGATTTTCTATTTACTTGATAAAATATGATTTACAATTTGAACACAAAGTCTCAAAATGCTCTTCAATTCGGCAAAGTTTTGCTTCAATAACTAAAAGATAAAAATTACAATAGAGGCCCTCTTTATTTATATTGAGAGGCCATGAGAAAAATGAGGAAAAATCTAACAACTTTGACTTATTCAACACATGAGTCCTTATTGATTTGGGACTTCCTATGTTTTTACATGTAATTACATATAGGAAAAGTACATGTAAAGATGTCCATAACTATAAACAAAAGACATGAAAATACAAAAAAAAAACTAAGGTATGAAAATTTCCATCAACTTGCACCATCGTCTTTCTTCAAATGAGCATCGTACATTGTGAATGCAACTTGCATCCCACATCTTTTAGGGACAATAGTATTTTTAAAGATCATTCGAGCCCTGATTACTACATATTTTACTGTTGTGGCCGCCTTTGCATGACTAGTTAACTTAGATTTTAGGTTATCCAATGTTAACTGATTATCCAGAATATTGTCCAGAGATGAAACTGAGAAAGATTTATCTTCAAACTCCCTTTGGAACATATTCTTGAACCCCTGAATCATCTCATCAACAGGGAGAAATTGGTGATCATAAGATGTCAACCTGCATGGGAGCTTCTCCAATTTGTGCAAAAGACTAACATCACTTTTTTCACTTAATTCCTTGGCGCTTTCCAAATCTTTGATCAAGTCCTTTAAAACATTACTTCAATAAAGCAATGATTCTTTGGTTTGCACATAAGACTCACGATTTGGAATAACACCAAGTGATATTAGAGTTTTTACCTTTAGCTTTTTCATCTCAACCCACTTCCCATAGCTCCCATCTAGATACTCAATGTCTTGAGAAATCATATCAACTAGATCATCCAACTCGATTCTAATCTTCTCCATCTTGCTTTTCTTCTTAGCTGTCTCTATTAGAAGAGACACCCCTTGTTCATGCATCCTCTCCAAGTATTCATCAACCAATTTACCTTTGAGGTGAGTCCTTTCAGCTGTCATGTCCCTATAATGATTTATAATTGAATTGTTTATTTAAATAATAAGTTAGCCTTATATAAACTAAATATATAATATATTTATTTAAAATATATTATTAATATGTACTATTTAATAAATAATATAATTTAAAAATTATAAAATATGTGAAATATATATATATATATATATATATATATATATATATATTTAATTAACTAGATAAGTTATAATATAATATTTATGTGAATAATTAACAAGATATATTATTATATATAAAAATAAATATTACGAAGAGTCTTACCCATTAAAGTTAGAAAATAAAGTAATTTGGAATAAGGCAAAGTAATATGGTTAAACAAAAGGTCAAATTCAACATAAAATCATATAAAGATAAAAGTCTGATAAGACAAAAACATTATCCCACCATATTATATGCTTGTGAATAAAATAAGATAAAAGAGCTCCCATACTTATAACAAATGTATTTATTTAAACTATATATATTATATCAATAATGTACTTTAAAAAGATTATGGGAGGCCGAATGAGGATATTTATAAGTGCAACAATTAAGTTGGTTGACACCAACGATCACATTAATAAATAATATATTACAAATATATCTAATAATATAAATACAAATATTATTATTATCTTATATTGTAATATAAATATAAATAATATAATATAAATCATATATCATTTATTATGATATAAATGATATAATATAAATAATATAAAATAAATAATATATCATTTATTATAATGATATAATATAAATAAATATCTTTTAACCTATCCTCTTATGATAAGGGAGTTATGTATGGTTAGAACTAGTTTTACCACAAAAGGGAATTAATATAAAGTAATAAAATTTATAAGAGGGTAAGGATGTCTTTTACTAATAAGAGACGTGCCTCTTGAACATATCCCTTGAAAGGGAAATAAATAAAGGTTGTGAGATAGAAAGGAAAACATCATCGGAAGAAAATATAAAAAGAGTATCCGATAAATACATATATTTAGATCTGCATTATATATATTTCTGAGTCATAAGTAGGAAACATATCATAAATTAATATATAGAGATATGTACATCAGCAGTAAAAGTGTGTGAAATATATAGTATAAAATATATAAATGGCAACAACAATACAATAAAAGTTATATTATGGCGGTATAGGTAAGAAATCCTAGGTAAAGCTACAATAGGTAAGTAAGCAATTATATTTCCTTATTCAATTTATGATTTGTAAGAATTTATATTTACTTGTTCAATTTATAAGATATAAATGTTGTGAATAATCCATTGAATGCTAGAAAGCTCTAATAATCTCATATTAGGAAAAGCTAATAATAGTAGAGTAAACATCTAATGAAATATGCATTCAAAGGGAAATATCAATATACTAGTAATTATTGAATATCGAAGAGTGAATTTTTAAATAGAAGGCATGATGCCTAGAATAATAAGTATGTTCTATAAAGAGATTGATTATGACCATGGAGTACCGGGCTAGGATTAGTAGCCTTCCCCTTAATCCACCTACACACCTTATTAGTATGAGACTGGTGGTCAGAAGGAATCTAGTGTCTAGCACTTGAGATGGCAAGTCATTGCCCCTCAGAGCTAAGAGTGAAGTACTGCCGGGTGTAGCATGAAGCTCTTAGACCTAGGGTAAGAATGAAGTATTACCGGGTGTAGCATGAAGTTCTTGACCCTATGGTTGCATAGGACCTAGATAATATTAATGGCCTAACGGTAGGTGAACCTCGAGCTGGCTATAAGCCCCTCCGAGCCAAGAGTGAAGTACCTCCGGGTGTGAGGTGAAGCCTTGGGCCTACAGCCATGGGTCTTGGAATCCTTAACCCACCCTCTCATATTAGGTGAGTGGTTTGATTAATGGGTAGGATTACAAACGTCCTCCCCAAGGTATGTCCATGACTCATGTGTGATTAATGATATAAGACAGATCATGAACATGGATATATGACTAGAAAGGATATGAAATAGATAGAGTTTATTATTGTTAAGCACTTTATGTAAACATGATGAAATGATTTGTATACTAATGTGCTCTTTTACAAGTTGAAATTGTTTGCAAGGTTGCAAAATTTTTGGCTTGCTAGAAGGGGACATTACATCAGCCCTTTGAATAATGGGGTCCTCCACAGTTATTGCCTCAGGTGTTATCGACTCAGATGTCAAAGTAATATTCCTTACCAACGCTGCTAACTACTTTGCCATTGCTTTGTAGTGCTCCTTCATTTCCTTCTCATGATCAAACTTTTGAATCAAGGAATTTAGCGTAGACTGAACATTAGCTTTGGCACTTTCATGAGTAATCTTCCCAAGTTCAATTCTAGAAATGGAATAGTCACTCATGCTAAAATTTTTAATAGTTGCATCCGGCAGTGGCTGAGCAATTTCCACATATTTGTGGCCTTTATCTTCTAGTAGCCGAGAGAGAGTTTTAGGCTTCTTTTGTGTCTTCACCTTCACTAGCATCAGCTTCCCAAAGTCAAAGTCATTTGGAGAGATGGCTTGTTTCTTCCTCTTAGGAGTGTATGTTGAAAGTCACATAGGAAGCACTGATGTACTAACATTCGAATCAAACTCCATTGCTGGTGCAGAGGTAAATGTGCTCACACTCATGGTAGTGATGATGGGAGGAGTATTTGTAAACACAACACCTGGTACATCCACATTAGCAACTTGCTTAGCACCTAAAACAAATTGTTAAAAAATTGTAGTCACCAATGTCATAAGAGGGTGAAGAAAAACTAGGAATTGATCCTGAGGAACAAAGAACATTATCAAAGGCAACTTTAGGATTATCAAAAAATGTTCTTGAGGATGACGGTGACTCAGATGACTGAATAACAACTGGTGAAATTGGGGTTGTAGAAGGAATGGGCAAAGAAACTAAAACAAATACAGTAGGTTGACGGGAAGAGACTTCAGTTTCTTGTGACACATCTCTTTGCGGAGACATGGCTTCATCCTGTAGATTTTCTTGACCATCTCCCTCTTCTTTCTCTTGTTCATCTTCTTTTTCTCTTGAAGACTGGTCCTCAATATCCATTGCCTCTATGGCTAGTTCTTCAACATTCTATTCTTCAATCTCCTTTTCTTTAGCAACATATTCCTCTTCTACTACCTTAGCTTTATATCCTTTAAACACAAATTTAATCCTAGGCTTGGGTGCCTTGGATGTATTGGCAATATCACTTTTTTTCTTAGTCCTTAACTCAACTTTCTTCCTTGTTTTATCTAAGGCATCATCTTCAGAACTAGTTATGAAGTCCTCCAAGGGTATACCTTTGCATTGAAACCATAGATTGGTGTTGGCCAGAACAAGTTCAAACCTCTTTTTCAAAGAAGTTGTTAACTCCTTTGACCATTACACAACGGGTAAGGGAGAATTTGCAATTTGTTCATTGACATATCTAGGACTAATAATGTCCTCATTATCCACCATCTCTTTTGGAATATCAACCAAGCCCAAATATTTAATTTGGCTTAAGGATAACCTGCTGTAATCTAGCTTCCTGATTTCCTCTTTTTTTCTCAAGTTGACCCAAATATCTTCCACCATCGGCTCATGAAATTGAGTCTTTCTTCATATCTTATCATTCACTCCATGATAATCAAATTTGGGTCTTCGCTTGAATTGTTTCATGGTAACCATTTGCATTTCAGTTTCCATTACCTTGGCTTTTAGAGCAGTCGCAATAGAATATCTACCAATCTCAACAGGAAACCTAAATCTAGGCCTCTTTAGTTCCATTTGTTTATTATGAATGACAATCATTTTCTGACACAACTCCATCAGAACAATTTTATCAGAAGGGAACTTTGGCAACATATAGGGATACCCCTGATAACAACCAACTCTTAGATATGTGAAAGTCAAAAATTGAAGAAACAAGCAACCAAAAGCATTCACCACTGCCTAGGCTTCATCTGAAACTCTCCTTTGCTCCAATTAGGGGTCAAAGAGGCACAAGAAAACAATAAAGAAAGCACCATTCACCCTTCTGAAATGATGAATTAATCCTTTCAAGGTTAGTTGAGGATAATACTGATAAACTGGTACAACCCTCCTATCTAGACATCAGATGTTAAACCTGGGAAGCTTCTCATCGAAGTTGCTAAATATACAAGGTATGAAGTCATATAGAACTTGAAGGTAGTTGACACCTTAATTAGTTGCTCATGAAGAGCATTGCTAATCTGTTCCCCCTAGAATATATTTTGTTTGCCCTAAAGTATGATCCTAATTTATGGATACATCCATTCATGATATGTAGAAGAAGATGGAAGTCCTCTCACCCTACTCAGAAGAGTTATCAAATCACTTACCTCCTCTACAAAGTCACTCTTAGGAAATCTCCTGGGCCATTTGGAGAGATTGGCCCTTGCAGATTTCAACCACTTTTTTATTGATCACCCTTTTAGCCTTTTCAACATCCTTATCAAATTCTCTCTAGGTAATTGAGAAATCTAGCTCTACAACTTCCACTGGACTAGGACACATGAAAACCTTATCCATGAATTCAGGATCTAGTTTCATAATTACGTTACCATGAGCATCCACCACTGTCCTCTTATCCCTGTTGTAAAAATGAGCAAATTGGAGAACAAATTCAACATTGTGTGTAGCAACAGGAAAGGAAGCCTTGAAATGGATATTGCTCTTGATTAATTCTCTGCATATAATGGCTAGGTTTATCTGACTTTGTCGTCTCCACAAATTCAGCCATATTAACATGGCCAATTTCAGTGTCCCTTATCTCATCCACATTGGATGTGACTGATGTGATGGGGAACACACCATGATATTTAAACTTCATTGCTTTGGTCTTCTTAGGAGATGGGTCAATCATTTGAAAGGTAGACACCTTCGGATGAATCGATGATCTCAACAACTTGCAGAAGAAACTGCAACAAAAGTCATGATCTTGCAGTTAGGGGGAAAAAATGGCAATTTGCGAAACTGCATGTTGATGATCATGATCACAAGGATGTGCTTGAAAGGGATAAATTGCTAGCAAGTCGAAGAAATGGACGAAAGCGAGCTAAGGATAGCAAATTGAGAAATTTCCTAGTGTTGGAAAGTTTTCAGTATGTGAATACATGGGCAGCAAAAATCACCACCCCTGCATGCAAAGGGAATTCCATTCAGGAAACCATGCATAGGCGGCAAAAAATGTCGCCCTTGCATGTGAGCATCTTAAAAGGTATGTTTAGGCAGTAAAAAGATCTACTTTTGCATGAGAGGATAGGTTTGTATTATGTCAATAAAAAAGACCACTTGTGCATTGCTGGGAAGAATAACTTTAAACATTCGAGTGGCAAATTTTACTGCTTATGCAAGGAAACATTATATTAACTTCATGTAGGGGCAACAAAAAATGCCACCCTTACACTTAGGGTAAATCACGAAATGAAACAAAAGCATGGGTGGTAAATTTCACCGCCCTTGCATACCTCACAAAAGGATAACAAATGTGCATTGGCGGTGAAATTCACTACCCAAGCACATGACAATGATTGGGAAAACGTGTATGGACGGCAAGTTCTGCCACCCTTCCTACATGTAAGGTAAAACACAAAACTGCTAAGGAAAAAATGAAAACATTTTAAAATCTAACATAGGAACATTGAAATGCATGGTGAAAATTGCTAACTACATCAAACAAAAGACAATAACAAACATGACAAACAAAGATTTTAAAGAAAGAAAGATGAGACGACATCTATCAACACTCACACAAGTAGAAACCCTAAGTTTCAAAACAAGATCTTTGTAATGAAGAAGAGCATACGATTTATTACAATCGAAAAACAAGACATAACATGAAAACATTTCAAAACCCTAGCACGTTTAGTAAACAAAGAAACAAGCAGTAATAGAAACCCTACCTAGAACACAACATAGGTGAGAGAGCACAAATGACCTTCGATCCACCGAGAAAATTAATATCACACATTTGCATGAAAATCTAAAAGCAAATGAGAGCTCAGAGGGAAAACAAAGACGACCAAACGCAAAGACAAATGAAGTTTAAAATAATTAAAACCATAAAAAGGTTTTTAAACCCTCAAATTATCGTGCATTAATTGCACATGAGTTAGACGTAAAGTCATCATAAAGTGCAAACCACTACCATCAAACTCAAACCTCAAACCACTTCCTTTCATCATCCTTTTCAAGCCATCATTGGATGGAATGTTCTATGAACCAAGTTTGAGGCTAGGTTCAAACCTATTGAAGATGCACATGCTCTTTTGGCCCAGCTTACCCAAATGAAGGAGTCGCAAGAACCCATGTGCGAGTTCATTGTGAAATTCAATAAGCTGACCAATAGAATTCTGACCACTACTCAACCCACTGTTGAAAATCTAAAGTGTTTCTTTATAAACACTCAACTACCTGAGGTGAGTTTTCTTTTGTGGTAGACTAATCCGGCTGACTTGGCGGCAACTCAAGCCTTGGCTACCCAAATTGAAGATGACCTTATCCTTGCGAGTAAAATAAGAAAGGATACAAGCAGAAGTAGAGGGCATCCTTCTACTGACACTTCTACCACTAGCATCACTGATCCTATGGTGTAGAAGTTGGCTAACGAACTGTTAGCTCTAAAAAAGCAAATGTCTCAAAGTATGTCTATTCCTTCCTATAGGGACATACCAAGGAGAACATTTCTGAATGCTCCATACCAAGGAAATGCCGCTAGAAACCAAGGACAAAATAGGCTTCCTCCTACACAAGGAAGACTTACTTTAGAAGTTCCACTGGGTCAAATCCATTCAGGGTCTTACTTTTTCTTCAAGTAAGATAGTTGTTCACTCTTTCTTCAGAAAAGTGAATGTTTTGTAGAGATTTGTTCCTGAGTTCGTAGAAAAGACTCATCATATTGTTAATATGATGAAAGGTAAGTCCACTTTCCGTTGGAGCACGGAAGGTAAAGAATCATTTGAGGATATTAAAAGAGCCATTGCTCATGCTCTAGTTTTGGTATGTCCTAATTATACCAAGGACTTCATTATGTATAGTTATGCTTCCGAGCATACGCTATCAGCAATCTTGGTTCAGCAGAATGAGGAGGGTATTGAATCTCCTATTGCATTCATGAGTTGTCCTCTCAAATCTCATGAACTTAAATATTTTTCTATGGAGAAACATGCATATGCCATAGTGAAAGCCATTAAGCATTTTTCGTTTCTACATCTTGAATTCACATACTGTTGTGTTGGTTCCAGATTCAACAGTAAAATCTATTCTAACTCAATAGGGGTTTGGAAGCAAAAAATGTAACTAGATTGCCAAGATTCAAGAATATGACCTTGATATTAAGCCTACCAAGCTTGTGTAGGGAAAAGGTATGTGTCAGCTTATTGCTGATAATGTTACTAAGGAAATCAGGGATGAGGAAGCAAAAATTGAAGAAGTTCCCACTATTTTTTTTGTGAGCACCACAGATGAATGGTATTCAGATCTTGCTTATTTTCTCACTTATGGTGAATGCCCTGAACATTTCTCTTATAAAGAGAGAAGGACCATTAAGCTTAAAGCTACAAATTTTGTCTTATGGGACAATGATTTCTATAAGAGGAGCATTGATGGGATTTTTCTTTGTTGTGTTGATAAGGCACAACAAAGCAAATTATTGGAATCTTTCCATAGTTTGGCATGTGGTGGACATTTTTTAGCACCTGTCATGGCTCATAAAATTTTAAGAGCCAGATATTATTGGCCGACCTTGTTCCAAGATGCATATGATTGGGTGCGTAAGTGTGAACTTTACCAGCAGTTTGTGGGGAAACCCAAGTTGGCTGCCCTACCATTAAAACCAGTCACCATTGAAGAACCATTTCAGCAATGGGGTATTGACTTTGTTGGTGCAGTGAATCCACCATCCAGTGCAGGACATAGTTTTGTACTTACAACAACTGACTACTTCACAAAGTGGGTGGAGGCTATTCTGGTTAAGCATACTACTTCTGAAGTGGTTTGTAGTTTCCTCAAGGAAACCATAATATCCAGGAAGCAGCTTTGGGATCTTCAGATTTGGTGATGGTATATTTTGCTTCCCTTTCTGGAAGTAGCTTCTACATAACACCTAGATGGGTATCCTTGCTTCAAATAAGTCCATGTTGATTTCTCCACCAACATCTTTACAAAAATTCTACCTCAATAAAATTCCATGAGGTAGGAACATCGGCCACTAGGATAGTCATTTTTATCCTTTTCTCTAGAAAGGTAGCAAATGCAAATTGTGCATCCTTAATTTGACCTATCAAGGGTACTTGTTGTTGTTATATGGAGCCTAATTAGACTCAGAGGTTAAATTTACCCCACTTTTATTGGCGCGGTTTCTCCCCAAATTCCTACGGGGTCAAGGGGCAGTGCCCCTTGCGGGGGTTTGGGGGCAGCGCCCCCAAGATGGGGTCAAGGGGTGGCGCTGAGAGTTATTTTTTCATTGGCCGACATAAAAAAAACCCTATTTTTGTAACTGACAAAAGTTGTGATAAAATGGCTAAGGGTTAGGGTTTCCGTTGATATTGTATTGTAGCATTTTGCAACAGCATTGAGTTGTAGGGATTGCTGGTTGTAATCAATTTTGATTTATTGGATATCAATATTGGACTCTCTATTGGTGGATGTAGCCTGAGTTTGGGTGAACCATGTTAAAACTTGTCTCTCACTATTATTATTTCTGTGTATTTTTCATTCCTATGTTTAATCTTTATTTGCAACTAATTGATATCTTCTACCGGCTAACCCTAACACTTGTTTAGTTTCCATGGAAAAGCACCTACCAAAGGTCTTGGTCAAGGTTAAACCTAGAGCATCTGCTACCTTAGCAGGCATGACATTATCATAAGCTCTAGAATCTATAACACAATTAATCAATTTATGATTGTTCACTAACAAGGAAACATAGAAAGGTTCAATATTTCCTGTGGCAGTGGAAGGAGTTGCAACCGG
The DNA here is from genome assembly GCA_027924645.1 of Cunninghamia lanceolata. Taxonomy (NCBI): domain Eukaryota; kingdom Viridiplantae; phylum Streptophyta; class Pinopsida; order Cupressales; family Cupressaceae; genus Cunninghamia; species Cunninghamia lanceolata. Next base: position 388,241 of record BSBN01000137.1, read on the forward strand.
ATTGTTTTGTGAAGATCTTGTGTGAGGAATGACAAGACTTTATTTGGAGGAATCTTGTCCTCCAAGGGCAGTTTTATTTTTAACAAACCTAACTAATTGATCAAACTGATTAGGGTTGGCTTGCAAGTATTCAACCTCAAACATCTGAATTTTGGTCTTCTTGGCATGGTCTATTATATCAAACAATTTATATGATGGCGACACATCAAAAGGATTATTTTCATGTTGAGGTTTTAGAATACGGGTACTAGTATGAGGTACAAAAGAAGAAGATAGAGCATTTGAAGTACTTACTTGTTTTTCACCAACTGGGTCTCTGGGTTGAAAAGGAAGAGGCATTTCCCTCTTAGAAATGGAGATTGCAGGACAAGGATTTTTTGACTTTCCTTTATCATCTACTTGTTGATTCAACTAACTTTGAGATGGCGTGAAAACAACATATGACTCACCATAAGCATCTTCTCTTTGTTCAAATTCATCCTAAAAATTTAGGAAGCTAATATTCAAATCGCTAGTTAACTCTTCTTCTCCTTCCGTGAAGAAGTTAACGCCATCATCCTGAGCTAAATTAGGTTGAAAGGAATTATTGTATTCTGCTTCATAGTATCCAATGGCTGCATTGACCGGTGGAGCTTCCAAAGCAAGTCTTCCTTGTGTAGGAGGAAGCCTATTTTGTCCTTGGTTTCTAGTAGCATTTCCTTTGTATGGAGCATTCAGAAATGTTCTCCTTGGTATGTCCCTATAGGAAGGAACGGACATACTTTGAGACATTTTCTTTTTTAGAGCTAACAATTCATTAGCCAACTTTTACACCATAGGATCAGTGGTGCTAGTGGTAGAAGTGTTAGTAGAAGGCTTCCCTCTACTTCTGCTTGTATCCTTTCTTATTTTACCCGCAAGGATTATTGGGTTAAACTAGTTCTTGGGTTAGAGTTACTGGATTAACCATTAGTGGTCTTTAGCACATGGTTTTGTGCTAGTTGTATTGGTCCATGGTTTTGGAGCTCATGGTTTTGAGCCCATGGTTTTGCATGTATGTAAGTCTATATAATGGCTTGGTGACTCCATTGTATGTGTGGTTGGTTGAAGCCTCCAGGCTCAGTTCGGTTGGGACTGAGGGTTAATATGAAGATCTTCATTGCTGGTTTTTCCCCGGTTTGGGGTTTTCCAGGGTAAATCACTGTGATATGATTGTGTTCTTGTTGCATGCTTGATTTGAGTTTCTACTGTGCATTCTGAATTCTTGGCTCTGTATGTTTCTACAATTGGTATCAAAGCTTGAGTTGCAAGCTCCAGCGTTTGTGTCTGTGGAGGAGTAATGTAGATCACAGTGTGTGGAGATAAGGTAACATTTATTTTTTGATTTGGTATTCTTGCTGAAATAGAAGGTTTGAGCATGTACCTCAGTGCTCTAGCTCCCGAAAGAAGGTTGAGTAGGTCTGTGCAAGATTGGTCATGGTTGCTGCTATAGGCATGTTGCCTGGTCAAAGTTGCTGTATGCAGTTGTTGCATGGTGCCACAGCCAAGGCTGGCTGTAGCAAGAACAAGATTGTAATGGAGTTGTATGTAAAATTTAATAAATGTATTTGGGCTGATGGCTATAAGACCTGGTACATGGTTTTGGAGCTCATGGTTTTGAGCCCATGGTTTTGCATGTATGGAAGTCTATATAATGGCTTGGTGACTCCATTGTATGTGTGGCTAGTTGAAGCCTCCAGGCTCAGTTTGGTTGGGACTAAGGGTTAATATGAAGATCTTCATTGCTAGTTTTTCCTTGATTTAGGGTTTTCCAGGGTAAATCACTGTGATGTGATTGTGTTCTTGTTGCATGCTTGATTTGAGCTTCTACTGTGCATTCTAAATTCTTGGTTGTGTATGCTTCTACAAGGATAAGGTCATCTTCAATTTTGGTAGCCAGGGCTTGAGCTACCACCAAATCAGCCTGATTAGTCCATCGCAAAAGAAAACTCTTCGAGCGGGTAGTTGAGTGTTTATAAAGAAATACTTTAGATTTTCAACAGTGGGCTGAGCAGTGGTTGGAATTCTATTGGTCAACTTATTAATTTCACAATGAACTCATGCATGCATTCTTGCAATTCCTTCTTCATTTGGGTAAGATGGGCCAAAAGAACATGTGCATCTTTAGTAGGTTTCAACCTAGCCTCAAACTTGGTTTGTAGAACATTCCATCCAATGATGGCTTGAGCAAGAAGATGATAGAACCAATCTACCGCAACACCTTGGAGTGTCTCAACAAAAAGTCTCACAGATACATATTCATGTTCTACCCCTAGAACACCACATGCAATGTAAAAAGCTGCAATATGTTCATCGGGGTGAACTTTTCTATCACCATAGAACTTTGCAAAATTCTTTCTAGAACTACGGGGTAGGTGATGTAGTGGTGGGGTAAGATTTAGAGGCTCGAAAGCATTTCCCCATGGGCCTACAGGAGGTGGTTGAGCCATTATGCACTGATTAAAAGGTGGAATTACAAACCTTGAAACTTGTACAATTAGCAGAGTCCTATGCACACTTGAGGCTTCACATGGTTTAGGAGACCTTGCGTTGGTAGGAGGAAAACTCCTTATATGCTGAAGTCGAGATTTCGGAGGCAAAAGACTGAAATTATTTTGCTGCATTAACTCAAACATAGGATCAATAATTCCTTGAGCTCTCTTACTTCTTGTACACCTCGAGTCTACCAGAATGTAATATACTTAACAAAGACAAAAAACTTGAAAAAACTTATTACAAGAAATGAGGCCAGAATGCTTCAACTTAAAGCGTGAGGATCTAAGTTGCATGTTCGATCCCCAATGGAGTCACTAAAAATTGTTGGGTGAATATTTTGTCATTAACACAATGAAGACAAAATGGTTATATCAACAATAGTGTGATGAGATAAATCTCTCCTCTCAGTAAGGGGAGACTCCCTTTAATTTCTAACTACTACAGACCAGAAACTAACTTGGATTTATGTATACTAAAAGCTATTATTCAGATGATTCCATATCATCATATTCTCTTTTTTTAAAATTGATGTTAACAATTTAAAATAACAATCCTATAATGCAAAGTAAAATGACTAAGAAACTCACAAAAGCACAAAGTCTTTTGTTGCTCCTTTTGCTGATTTGAAATTGGAAACTAAATAGAATAGGGCGTAGCCCAAAGTCTTCACCGAATACTATGATGAAATCACATGAACATAAAAGATAGTAGAAGCTTAAAGTATTTTCAATATCTTTTATTTGAGAACATAAAACCATAAACCCAAAGATAATTGTTGCAACACAAACTCTCCAAAATTAGCTTTAGAATATCTTCCAGATTATCCGAACTCACACTACAATTTGATCAAATAGATAGGAGAGCATAAGGAAAAAGACATCAAAACAATTTCCAATACACCACAAGTTGCTCCAAGGCAAAGATTGAACACTCACTTATTTTTCTAGTTGCTTGATAAAATATGATTTACAATTTGAACACAAAGTCTCAAAATGCTCTTCAATTCAGCATAGTTTTGCTTCAATAACTAAAAGATAAAAATTACAATAGAGGCCCTCTTTATTTATAGTGAGATGCCATGAGAAAAACTAAGAAAAATCTAACAACTTTGACTTATTCAACACAGGAGTCCTTATTGATTTGGGACTTCCTATGTTTTTACATGTAATTACATATGGGAAAATTACATGTAAAGATGTCCATAACTCTAAACAAAAGACATGAAAATACAAAAAAAAGACTAAGGTATGAAAATTTCTATCAACTTGCACCGCCGTCTTTCTTCAAATGAGCATCGTACATTGTGAATGCAGCTTGCATCCCACAGCTGTCAAGAACAATAGTATTTTTAAAGATCATTCGAGCCCTAATCACTACATCTTTTATTATTGTGGCTACCTTTACATGACTAGTTAACTTAGATTTCAGGTTTTCCAATGTTAACTAATTATCCATAATATTGTCCAGAGATGAAATTGAGAAAGCTTTATCTTCAAACTCCCTTTGGAACATATTCTTGAACTCCTGAATCATGTCATCAAAGGGAGAAAGTGGTGATCTTTAGATGTCAACCTGCATGGGAGCTCCTCCAATTTGTGTAAAATACTAACATCACTTTCTTCACTTAATTCCTTGGCACTTTCCAAATCTTTGATCAAGTCCTTTAAAACATTACTTCGATAAAGAAATGATTCTTTGGTTTCCACATAAGACTCATGATTTGGAATAACACCAAGTGATATTAGAGTTTTTACCTTTAGCTTTTTCATCTCAACCCACTTCTCATAGCTCCCATCTAGATACTCAATGTCTTAAGAAATCATATCAACTAGATCATCCAACTCGATTCTAAACTTCTCCATCCTGCTTTTCTTCTCAACTGTCTCTATTGGAAGAGACACCCCTTGTTCAGGCATCCTCTCCAAGTATTCATCAACCAATTTACCTTTGATGTGAGTCTTTTCATCCCTTTGAATAATGGGATCCTCCACAGTTATTGCCTCAAGTGTTATTGACTCAGATGTCAAAGTAATTTTCCTTGCCACCACTGCCAACTGCTCTGCCATTGCTTTGTAGCGCTCCTTCATTTCCTTCTCATGATCAAACTTTTGAATCAAGAAATTTAGTGTAGATTGAACATCAGCTTTGGCACTTTCATGAGTAATCTTCCCAAGTTCAATTCTAGAAATGGAATGGTCACTTATGCTGAAATTTTTAGTAGTTGCATCTGGCGGTGGTTGAGTAATTTCCACATATTTGTGACCTTTATCTTCTAGTAGCTGAGAGAGAGTTTTAGACTTCTTTTGTGTCTTCACCTTCACTAGAATAAGCTTCCTAAAGTGAAAGTTGTCTGGAGAGATGGCTTGTTTCTTCCTCTTAGGAGTATATGATGAAAGCCATGGAGGAAGCACTGATGTACTAACAATCAGATCAGACTCCATTGCTGGTGCAGAAGGAAATGTGCTCACACTCATGGTAGTGATGATGGGAGGAGTATTTGTAAACATGGCACTTGGTACATCCACATTAGCAACTTGCTCAACACCTAAAACAAATTGTTCAAAAATTGTAGAGTCACCAATGTCATAAGGGAATGAAGACAAACTAAGAATTGATCCTAAGGAACAAAGAACATTATCAAAGGTAACTTTAGGATTATCAAAAAATATTCTTGAGGATGATGGTGACTCTGATGACTGAATAACAATGGGCAAAATTGGGGTTGTAGGAGGAATGGGCAAAGAAACTGAAACAGATACAGTAGGTTGAGGGGAAGAGACTTCAGTTTCTTGTGACACATCTCTTTGCAGGGACAAGGTTTCATCCTGTAGATTTTCTTGACCATCTCCCTCTTCTTTCTCCTATTCATCTTCTTTTTCTCCTCAAGACTGGTTCTCAATATCCATTGCCTCTGTGGCATGTTCTTTAACATTCTGTTCTTCAATCTTCATTTCTTTAGCAGTAGATTCCTCTTGTACTACCTTAGCCTTATCTCCTTTAGACACAAATTTAAGCCTAGGCTTGGGAACCTTGGATGTATTGGGAGTATCACTTTTGTTCTTAGTCCTTAACTCAACTTTCTTCCTTATTTGCTCTAAGGCATCCTCTTTAGAACCAGTTATGAGTCCTTCAAGGGTATACCTTTGCTTTGAAGCCATAGATTGGTGTTGGCCAGAACAAGTTCAAACCTTTTTCTCAAAGAACTTAACTCCTTCTATGACCATTACACAACGGGTAAGAGAGAATTTGCAATTTGTTCACCTACTTATCTAGGACTAATAATGTCCATATTATCCACCATCCCTTTTGGAACATCAGCCAAGCCCAAATATTCAATTTGGATTAAGGACAACCTGTTGTAATCTAGCTTCCTGATTTCCTCTTCTATTCTCAAGTCAACCCAAATATCTTCCACCATCAGCTCATGAAATTGAGTCTTTCTTTAGATCTTATCCTTCAGTCCCTGATAATCAAATTTGGGTATTCACTTGAATTGTTTCATGGTAACCATTTGCATTTTGATTTCCATTACCTTGGCTTTTGCAACAGTTGCAACAGAATATCTACCAATCTCAATAGGAAACCTAAATCCAGGCATCTTTAGCTCCATTTGTTTATTATGAATAACAATCATTTGTCGACACAACTCCACCAGAACAATTCTATCAGAAGGGTGTAGCACATTTCACAGTTGAGTATATTGTCTTTTCATTGATGTCAAAATATCAGGAAATCAGGATGTTGCATTACACAGTTTTCACAAGATGTAGTTGACAGATGTGTTGATCACATTATATTTCAGAAGATGCAGTTGACAGATGTGTTGATCACATTATATTTCAGAAGGATTCTTCATAGGAAAGTTTAAGTTATGCTTTCAGTGAAAGTGGCTAAGGTTGGCATTATGAGTGGTCTTCATGCAATTATGACACACTTTTGAATGTGACTTGTTGTAATCACAGTGGTTTGGTACCTTCTCAGTTTTTAAGTTGTAAAACTCTTACAAGTGGTCCTTCACGGTAATGACATCAGTGACACATCAGTGTTGATTCTATGTGAGTTTGTTCTGACTTAGTCATTTCAGAAGATGACACTCATTGCATCAATATTGAATCAGGAGAAGGGCTTATGTCATTTGATAAAAGTTAACTTGCATCATATTAACTTCATGACAGTGGCAGATCAGTTGAAGTTTGGTTTACAAGGTTGAGGTTTAAATATGTGTTGAGGTGTTTACATATGTTGAGGTTTAGAAAAATGTAAGTGGTAAATATGTTTTTTCCTTAACACTTAACAAGTCATAAACTTTGTGTTTAACACTTCTTATTCATTACCTTATTGTCCGTCATTAGTCTATGCACTTTATGTTATAAACTCAAACTGACCGGTAGAAGTGGTCATCGGGGCTTTAAGTTACGATGTAAAGGGTATCGGGTCGTGAGTTTACCGGCCCCGTTGGTTAGGATGCCCGGTTGCCGGTTAGGTTGGCATTGTATGGTCCGCGGGAAACACAAAATCAACGATTGTCTTTGAATCCTCAATTGGCGGGCACCGAAGATCGAAAGGTCAGTTTTTAAATGGAAAGTTTTGACAAATGGTCAGTTAGCCCGATTAAACTTGACGTCCTCCTTGTTCTAAAAGGCAATAAAGCTTCTATTTCTATCTTCTCTCACCGAAGTTTAAGAGATTTTTGAATATAGAAATTTATGAAAAGGAGAGAGTGAGTTGTAGAAGGTTACTAAATATGAAGAATATGAAAAGGCAGTGTTGTTCGAAGAGAATTCATTTTTGTTTATTTTGTTGTTTGATTTTCTTAGGGAATGTGATAAGGTTGAGATGAAATTATGATTGAAGCTGAATCGGTTATGGGAAGATGAATGTTAATGATTTTTTTTGAGTGTGCAGATATGTTTTCAAGGAGGATATATAAGATCTAATGGTAGTGTAAAAAAGTTTTTTTTGTGCAGAGAAGAAGAATGGTATTTTTGTAGCAAGATAATCCTTTTGCAGAGAAATTTTTGTTGACATGAAGAGACATTTTGATAGTGAAATTTGCTCAGTTTTGGAGATGTGTTGGTGAAATCAAGAATGGAGATTTTTGATCAGAATTGAACAATATTTTCTCAGAGAAGGATAAAGCTTTGAAAAATGATTTCAGAGAAAGTTAAAAGTTTTTTCAATATTGCAGTGAAAGAATCTATGAATTTGTAGAGTATGAATTGATTTGTTTTGAGATTGATTTGCAGAGACAGAGGTATGAAATATATTGAAGATCAAAATTGATTGACTGTAGGAGTTGAAGACAGTTAAAGGTTGATTGCAAAGAATTTATTTTGTTTATCTTAAAAGGGAGAAATAAGGTTGTGTTTTATTGAAACAGGGAAATCCCCTGAGTTATAACTTTCATTGAATTTTAGATGTTGTAATGTCAGTGAGACATGCAGAGAGATACAATTTGCCAGTGAGGCAGAATTGTAATGTCAGTGAGACAATTGTAATCTGAATTTTGTGTTAAGCCAGTGAGGCAGTTGAGTGGTTTTTATACCCCAGGAGGGTTTTCCACTCGGGAAATTTCTTGTGTCAAATCTGTGTGTTGAAATTCTGCATATTTACTTTGTTCCTTCTGAAGAATTCTAAATTGTGAAATTAGATTAATCAAAAGTATTAAAAAGTGTTAAAATTGTAAACAACACTGATTCACCCCCCCCTCTCAGTGTTGTGTGTATTCCTACAAAGGGAACTTTGGCAACATGTAGGGATACCCATGATAATAGCCAACTCTTAGATATGTGAAAGTCAAAAATTGAAGAAACAAGCAACCAAAACCATTCACCACTACATAGGCTTCATCTAAAACTCTCCTCTACTCCAATTGGGGGTCAAAGAGGCACACAAAAATGGTAAAGAAAGCATCATTCACCCTTTTGAAATGATGAATTGAGCCTTTCAAGGTCAGTTGAGGATAATACTAATAAACTGGTATAACCCTCCTATCTCCATCAGATGTTAAACCTGGGAAGTTTCTCATCGAAGCTGCTACATATAAAAGGTATGAAGTCATATAGATCTTGAAGGTAGTTGACACCTTAATCAGTTGCTCATGAAGAGCATTAATAATATGTTCCCCCCATAATATATTCTATTTGCCTTGAAACATGATCTTGATGTATGGATACATCCATTCATGAAATGTAGAAGAAGGTGGAAGTCCTCTCACTCTACTCAGTTTAGAGTTATCAAATCACTTACCTCTACAAAGTCACTCCTGGGAAAACTCTCAGGCCATCTGGAGAGATTGGCCCTTGTAGATTTCAACCACTTGGTATTGATCACCCTTTTAGCCTTTTCCACATCCTTATCATATTCTCTCTGGGCAATTGAGAAATCTAGTTTTATAACTTTCGTTGCACCAGGACACATGAAAATCTTATCCATAAATTCAGGATCTAGTCTCATAATTACTTACCATGAGCATCCACCACTGTCTTGTTATCCCTATTGTAAAAATGAGCAACTTGGAGAACAAATTCAACACTGTGTGTAGCAATAGGAAAGGAAGCCACCAAATGGATATTGCTCTTGATAATTCTCTGCATATAATGGCTAGGTTTATCTGACTTTGTCCTCTCCACAAATTCAGCCATATCAACATGGTCAATTTTGGTGTCACCTATCTCATCCACATTGGACGTGACTGATGTGACGGGGAACACACCTTGATATTTAAACTTCATTGCTTTGGCCTTCTTAGGAGATGGGTCAGTCATTTGAAAGGTAGACTCCTTCGGATGAATCGATGATCTCAGCAACATGTAGAAGAAACTGTAACAAAAGTCATGATCTTGCAGTTAGGGGAAAAAATGGCAATTTGGGAAACTGCATGTTGATGATCATGATCACAAGGATGTGCTTGAAAGGGATAAAAAGCAAGCAAATCAAAGAAATGGACAAAAGTGGGCTAAGGATAGCAAATTGAAAAATTTCCTAGTGTTAGAAAGTTTTCAATATGTGAATGCATGGGCGGAAAAAATTGCCGCCCCTGCATGCAAAGGGAAATTCATTTTAGAAACCATGCATAGGCGGAAAAAAATGTTGCCCCTGCATGTGAGCATCTTAAAAGGTATGTTTAGGCAGTAAAAAGATCCACTTTTGCATGAGAGGATAGGTCTGTATTATGTGTAAAAGTGGTGAAAAAGACCACTTGTGCATTGTTGGGAAGAATAACTTTAACATTTGAGTGGAAAATTTTACCGCTTATGCAAGGAAACACTATATTAACTTCATGTAGGGGCAACAAAAAATGATGCCCTTACACTTAGGGTAGATCACGAAATGAAACAAAAGCATGGGTAGTGAATTTCACCGCACCTGCATACCTCACAAAAGTATTACAAATGTGCATTGGTGGTGAAATTCATTGCCTAAGCACATGACAACGATTGGGAAAATGTGTATGGGTGGTGAATTCCGCTGCCCTTCCTACACGTAAGGTAAAACACAAAACTGCTAAGGCAAAAATGAAAACATTTTAAAATCTTACACAGGAACATCGAAATGCACAGTGAAGATCACCGACTACATCAAACAAAAGACAATAACAAACATGACAAACAAAGATTTTAAAGAAAGAAAGATGAGATGACATCTATCAACACTCACACAAGTAGAAACCCTAGGTTTCAAAATAATATCTTTGTAATGAAGAAGAGCGTAGGATTTCTTACAATCGAAAAATAAAACCTAAAATGAAAATGTTTTAAAACCATAGCATGTTTAGTAAACAAAGAAATACACGGTAATAGAAACCCTACCTGGAACACAACACAAGTGAGAGAGCACAAATGACCTTTGATTCACCATGAAAATCAATATCACATGTTTGCGTGAAAATCTGAAAGCAAATGAGAGCTCAAGGGGAAAACAAAGATGACCAAAGGTAAAGTCAAATGAAGTTTAAAACAATTAAAACCATAAAAAGGTTTTTAAACACTGAACTCATCATGCATTAATTACACATGAGTTAGACTGCCTCTACATAACATAACAACAAGGTGTATGGGTGGCAATTTCTGTCACGTTTGCACATAACAAAAAACCCTCTAACATGCAATAGCAGTGAAAAATGCCGCCTTTGCATGTAGAGACAAAAAAATTTCTAACACCTCAAAACTACAAAAACACAAGATTGAAAACTTGTGCAAATTTTGAGAAACCAATTTGAGAAGATATTTTAATGGATTCTTAGGGGCTAGAGGACTACGCACAAGGATGAAATGATTCACCTCAATTTGCGTACTTAGAGTCATAGGGTACAAAATGGACTAGTTTCATAGGGGTCATCCTACAAAATTGAATGCAGCTGATTTTGAGGATAACATCTGGCTCTAACTGGGGAGCTTCCTTCGGTCATTCTTTGAAACAATTGAAGGGAGAAGAACTCCAATCTATAAGTGCCTTCATCCATTCCATTGGTCTATAGAGTCAGGCAACACAAAAAGACTAAAAATGAAAAAGACACAAAACTCTACAAAAATACACGAACTTATCTATCGCTTTATTGAGTGAAAAGTTTTAGATGTTGCCCGCTATGTGGTAGCAAGAATGATGTGCCATCTTGATATTCCAAGATGAAACTATTTTCACCATAATGTTGACGAATGACAAAAGGGACTCTCCATAGGGAATCAAACTTCCTATGCATTACTTTTGGCTCTCTCCTCTTGTCCCATAACAAGACTTGATCCCCAACTTGAAAGTCTCTGAATTTAGCCTTCCTGTCAAATAACTTCTTTACTTGACCTTGGTGTTCCACGATGCAATCCACCAGTCTGGCACATTGTTCCTCAAGCTCTAAGAGGTACATTATGCATTTATCAATAGAACTTTCAAAAGTTCCATCTTCAACTGCCTTTGCCAACTTCAAAGCTGGTAGCTCTAAAGTAATTAGTATTTCAGCATTCAATCCATACAATAGCTGAAAAGGAGACATACCAATTTCTCTCTTTGGGGTAATACGGTCTGCCAGGTTGTCTAATTTTTATCTACCAACTTTCTGATGATAGTGACTAAATTCTTATTACTCAACTCAACTTGACCATTTCCTTGCAGATAGTAGTTGGATGAGTGAGATAAAGTGATCCCATATTAAAAAAAAAAACTAGTAATCTCATGAGAAGAAAAACATGTAGCATTATTTGCTACTATTTTGTTTAGAATCCCAAACCTGGATATTATGTTTTCCTTGAGGAAACTACAAACCACTTTAGAAGTAGTATGCTTAATCGGAATAACCTCCACCCACTTTGTGAAGTAGTCAGTTGCTATAAGTACAAAACTATGTCCTACACTGGATGGTGGATTCACTACACCAACAAAGTCAATACCCCATTGCTGAAATGGTTCTTCAATGATGATTGGTTTTAATGGTAGGGCAGCCAACTTGAGGGCATAATGTTGTGGACGATGTCTTGGGGACATCTTCCCATGTTGTGACCCTAATTCACTTTTGTCTCCTCTCTCATTTTTTGTGATTTCATTCTTCCGTTGTACTTGTGGCTCTATTAGTCGATGAATGATGACAATTTAAATATACACTCTAATAAGGACTATGCATCCCTAGTAAGAAAAGAAAAATGGACCTAGTCCATATATGAAGATGGGAATAATTTGTTAACTGACAATTGACTAGTAGAATCACTTTGTGTTGTGATGAGATCGTGTATCATATTGTGAAATTGTTGTAACAAGCCTTTGCAATACTCTAAATCTGCTTCTATGCACTTTAAATCGCTTTTGTCTCACCTTGTAGCTACACTCAATTATGAGATCCCTAAAGTATAACCTCACAGATATACTTGGTTCTGAACCCGTAAGTATAGCCTCTATTTGATTGAGCAATATGTTGCCTTATTTCTGTATGAGTTTCATGAAATGATTTGGTTATTATCTTAGCTTATTTTTCTAACCAAAGATTATTGTTGATCAATGGTTGTTAGCAAACATGATATTGGTCTATTGTGATTTTCTGGAACAATTTGGTGATTGTAAACACGTCACTTTGGGGCATGGGCTTTGCAAAAGCTTTTGTTCCCTCACGTGTTTTCAACCTTAACTTAAATGTGATTGCTATGGCAAGTGGGAGAAACCACTTTAAGGTGGGGGCATTTATTGTGGTAAATGCTTGACTATCTTAGATGTTGTGGTAAATTGTGTTGCATACACTTCCTTTTTATTGTAAGGCATCTCTGCGATGTAGGTGAGGTTGTGTACATTATTATGTGTTTGCAAGCCCTTCTGCGGAAGGCGAGATGACGTATACCCTTGATTAGGTTGCACTTCCTTTTGGAAAAAGTCCTTTTGCAAAAGGTGGGATGATGTAAATTATACCCTTGAGTAGGTTGCACATCCTTTTGGAAAACACCCTTCTGTAGAATACGGGATGATCTATACCCTTGAGTAGGTTGCACATCCTTTTGAAAAACTCATCTATAGAGGCAGGGTTGGATCTTGAGTTATTTACCCTTAGGCATGTCTTTGGTGGTTGTGGTAGCGTAGCTCAACCATTAGGTGTGTTTGGCATGTTTTAGATGGTGGAGCATAATGATGAGCTCCTCCTTGTCGCCTATGTTGGCTTTGTATAAGACATATACTGGGTCAATGACACACTCTACGACACTTGTGTATTCTATGTGTTTTCCATGTGTTTTCATGTGTTTTGTGGAGGAGCGAAGTGATGAGCTCCCCCCACGCCATGTGTCTTGTGCATTTTGTGGAGGCGCAATGTGATGAGCTCCCCCCATGCTGTGTGTTTTATGTGCTTTGATGGTGGCACGTAGTGATGAGCTCCCCCCATCACCTAGTTAGGGTAGTATAATTGTTTAATCATATTTTCTCTCCATGTATACCTTGTGTATTGCATGACTGCATTCATGTCTTCTTTGTGTATTATGTGCTTCTTTATTGTCTTCTCTGTGTTTTGCGTGACTATCAAGTGTTTTCTTATGTTTGCCTAAGCTTGGGGGCTAAAAATGGTCTTCCAAACTTAGAGTATGTCTTTGCTCTAGTGTCTAATGTGTTTGATGTGCTTTGATTGTACTTTAATGCATGTACTAATTGTAAGATCATACACACATTAAAGTGAGGGCTAAATGTTATGGAGTAAAAAGTTTCCACGTCTTTTTACCTCCTTATTTAGCTCCTAGGTCCCCATGATTACATTATATATTCAAAATGTTCATCCCGATGCAAAATTGCCCAACACCAATGTAAATTTGGAACAAGGGGCCCATGTGTTATCTTATCTCAGACCCAAAAGGAGCCCTAAGACTTGGGCACCATTGCCCTTGAGTCTCTCCTGATTGGTTGGGGCAAAATTAAAGTTATGTCAGCCTGGGACCTTTCAAAAGGTTTCTCCTTGTTGGCTCTTTTGGTTTAATTTGACGACTGTGAGTGGGAAAGCATATGTAAGTGTGTTTTTGAGTTCATTTGTACCTAGGTTGAAAAGAGATAACTTGAGATATCAAAGAAAAGCAAGCAAGAGCATTGATTGTGATTCTAAAGCATATTTGTGTGTTGTTATTGTATGTTTGTTGCATGCATGGAGTTATCATCTATTCACTTTTAGGGTTTGAATGATCTTCATCACTCTAAGGGATCATCACATAGGTGATATCATTGTTGTTTATCATCATTTGATTCATCTTTATTATCATTTTTTTCAACCTCTATCCCCATGAGGGCACACACTCTCTATCAAACAATGGTGTTGGGAAGCTTGAATGCTATCTCAAGATTTGACTAAGGCAAGTCCCTAAACACCATAACCCCCAAACCCCTTCTTATGTTCTTATGTGCAGGTTACAACAGTGAGATCTAGAGAATATGAAGATATAGGAAGATTGAGTGAAGATAAAAGGTTAAAAGAAGTTAAAAGATTAAAAGAACCTTATAAAAATAAAAACACTCTTATTTAAGTGATTGTTACGAGAAGAGAGAAAATAAAAATAATTATATTCCCTATTTTGTAAAGATTGGATGTGATGGTTGGAAGCCACCCTTTGGGTTATTATTTAAACCCGTGAAATGAATATAAATGGGGGGAGAATTATTTGAGAAATCACTGAGGAAAAGTATACAAAAAATATGCAAGAAAGTATCCAGGAAAGTATAAAGGAAGGAAAGTATATAGGAATCAAAGGGCACAAAGGAGTGAGGATTAGGGTCATTAGTTGGGTATTGAAGCATTTTGAGAAGGGGCACACAAAGCATGTCCAACTCATGGTAGAACATACACCCGGGAGTGTCTTGGCTAGGGCTGTGTTTGTTCATGTCATGAGGCACGGTTAATACTTTGTAAGAATAGGTTCCTCTTGGGGTGCTTCTTTAGTGGGAATAGCCAGGACCTGTGATTACTCCTTTGAGTGTCATATAATAGCATCTTAGTGCTTCACAGATAAGTGATTTATATATTTATTTGCAAGAAATGTTACTAATCTTCCATTGATTAAATTAGTGTTGAAAATTAATGTTATTAAAGTTTATCGATAAAGTATTTGGTTGTACAATGTTACTTGCTATGTTTTAATGTTTATTCAATGTATGAAAATAGATTTATTTATTTCTATTTCAAATAATTTACCTGCTTTATAGTTGTTAAGAAAATAATAACTCTCTGGTAAATGAATGCTACTTGGGTGAAAAGGAGATCATAGAAAATAAAACATATAATAAGATTTCTACACCAAATGAACACACTAGAGTGGACTCCTAGATAGGAAGCTAAATACTCGTATGCTATGAGGAGGTTATTGCCCTCGTATTGACACTCCTTGCCTTAATTACTATGTCTCTCTTCCAGTTTTTCTTACCGTCAGAGTTATACTCAATGTGTGATGTGTTCCTTGTATTGTTGTGCATTGGGATACTTGATCCATGCTTACAAATGTGTTGTGTGATATACATGTTGTTTGGCATGTGTGATTCCTTCTCTCCCTTGTTCGACGTGAGTGTGTATTCTACCCACGCAATAATTTCCTAGAACAGAGGGGTGGGCCTGAGGGCACCACATGGTTGGGTGGCATTGAACCACCATTGGGGACTTCCAAGATCTTCAAGAATGGCTTGGATTCACATGCAAGGCATAGATCCCTATATCATTGACTTTTTCCATTATATTGTAACTTTCATTATTGTATTGTAATTAAAGCAAATGTATAATTTGAGGACATTGGTGTCCTAGCCTTGTAATATTTATTGTAATTTGATCCTCCTTGGTTGAGGAATTGTAAACATTCTACTTACGTGGAGATGATATATTCATTGGTTTAGTGCTATTCGACATTGGTGTCAATCGTGCATCGTATCTGGTTATGTTTTTCCTTCATTTTGATGTTTTAACAAATGGAGTAGAAAACCTTATTCAATTTGGTTAAAATGAACCTAATTTGGTTAGTAAACCATGCAATTAGGCATTAGGCAAGTTTGTAGATAGTTATGTGTTGTTTTTGATGCCTTTTAGAATAATTTTTCTAGGCACAACCAAGACTACAACATTCAATGATGGTGTCCTAGGATCCCATCAATAGGTGCTAGTGCCCAGGGACCACAGTGCTAGGTGCTAGTGTCCTAAATAGTGGGGTTCAGATCAGGTGTCTGAACTTGTCTTTGGGGCCCTATTCTAGTCATTCGACCCTCTAGTGAAACTTGTTGTCGTAAGATATACTTTTGCCTTGTTGAATCTTGCCTTATAACCATTTTCATGACTGTGATTTATATTTTGGAAATTAATCCCTCTTCCATGTTGGGAAGCATGTTAAAATACTGAGAAACCTAATTAGTCTTCCTTTGACACTGTTTAGTATAAGTGTGAATGGTGTTGATGTCTTGTGAGCATTGTACCACTCTTGCGTGATGCATGATTGTGTATGTAAGCATGTGACACATGTGGCATGTTTAAACAAAAATATATTGGTCTATTTTCAATTATCTTGAGTTGATGCATGGTTGGGTGACATTGAACCACCATTGGAAACTTCCAAGATCTTCAAGAATGGCTTGGATTCACATGCAAGGCATGGATCCCTATATCATTGACTTTTTGCATTATATTGTAACTTTCATTATTGTATTGTAATTAAAGCAAATGTATAATTTGAGGACATTGGTGTCCTAGCTTTGTAATATTTATTGTAATTTGATCCTCCTTGGTTGATGAATTGTAAACATTCTACTTACGTGGAGATGATGTATTCATTGGTTTAGTGCTATTCGACATTGATGTTGATAGTGCATCGTATCTTGTTATGTTTTTCCTTCATTTTTATGTTTTAACAAATGAAGTATAAAATATTACTCGATTTGGTTAAAATGAACCTAATTTGGTTAGTAAACCATGCAATTAGGCATTAGGCAAGTTTGTAGATAGTTATGTGTTGTTTTTTATGCCTTCTAGAATTATTTTTTTGGGCACAACCAAGATTACAACGTTCAGTGATGGTGTCCTAGGACCCATCAATAGGCACTAGTGTCTAGGGACCACAGTGCCAGGTGCTAGTGTCCAGGGACCACAGTGCTAGGTGCTAGTGTCTTGGATAGTGGGGTTCAGATTAGGTGTCTGAACTTGTCTTTGGGGCCCTATTCTAGTCGTTCAACCCTCCAATGAAACTTGTTGTCATAAGATGTACTTTTGTCTTTTTGAATCTTGCCTTATAACCATTTTCATGACTGTGATTTATATTTTGGTAATCAATCCCTCTTTCATGTTGGGAACCATGTCAAAATACTGAGAAACCTAGTTAGTCTTCCTTTGACACTATTTAGTATAAGTGCTAATGGTATTGATGTGTTGTGAACATTGTACCACTCTTGTGTGATGCATGATTGTGTATATAAGCATGTGACACATGTGGCATCTTTAAACAAAAAAATATTGGTCTATTTTCAATTATCTTAAGTTGATGTCTTGAGCAAAAGCTTGGGGCATTACATCGTGCTCACTTGATTGGCATGGTTACAATGGCATCCATACAATGATCTAAATATGATCTGTGTTAGCCAAGCCAGAAATCCAATCAAATTTTAAAACATCCATAAGCATTGACCTAAATTTATTTGTTTACTGTTGAAATTGTGGTAGTGAATTTTCCCACAGAAGTACCAGGTCTTACACATACCTTTATACACGCCTCACTACAATCCTGTAATCACAAAAAAATTCTTGTTAATAGTGATCATTAAAATAAAAACACCAACATAAATCTCAGAAGGGAAATCAGTAGACCTAATTGCAAAGGCAAAGTTAGCATTATGACTGGCTCTCTAATAGGTTTCAATGCACCCTATTTCACACACATCTTCCATGCTGACATAGTAGCACCCCATGTCTCCTTGTCTAGCCATGCTCTCTCTTCCCACGCCTTGCACCTATGCAAAAAACACCCACAAAACAGAGTCCCTGAGATTTGATCTTCGGACCGCATAAATCATAGAATTTCAGGAATTTGAGATAAAATTTGGAGGAGATCATTCACTTGTGAAAAAATTTGAATTATGAAGAGACTGACATCCAACGGTCTCAAGGATTCCCATCATCTTGCATCCTTACAACATATTTTTAGTTGTTAGATGGGAAATTTAGCTTGTCAATTTCAGTAAAGGCAACACCTTCGATGTAATAAATAGTTATGTACTTTAGTAAATAAAAGTATAATAAATATTATACTTCATAAATAAATTAATAAGTAATATTTTTGAAATAATTATTTACTTCAACTTCTAGAGTTATTTTAGATTTTGTAAAAGTATATTTATATTTATATTGGAAGAACAATGTTTACTTTATTTTATTTAGTTAGCAAGTTATTTTATAGTTAGTTTATTTACTTATGAGTTTTGTTTTATTTTATTTTACTTAAAACTAAAATATCTTTTAGGATATTTTTTAAATGTATGTCTTTTTTAATTTTTATTATTTTTGTATGTCATCTCATTAATAATTTTTATTAACACTCCACCCCTTTGTTGCCACTAGTTAGCATGAAAATAGCTCTAAATTGACATTTCTCAATTTTAATAGATGTATTTAAGATATCTATACTAGTATAACTATCTATATCATCCTTCATTAATTACCCTTTGTGATCGTGCATATTGTCTAATATTAATTGATCTATTTTATTCCACTCCATTAAAACCACAAACAACACTTCTTTTCTTAGTTTAATTTGTGCTTGAGTGTGTTTATCTCCCTAATTAATCTAAACATAATTATATTTCCTTTCCAAATATATATAATTCAATGTATTAATATCCTTATGCTAAAGGGTGATGTTGCAATGGATGTGACCCTTCAACTAATATAATAGTTAATTGATTGCAAGAGTATATTTACTTAGGGAGTCTCCCCATCTCATTTTATAATACTAGACAAATTCATAAAAATCTTTTAATTTTTTTTTTTGGGTATATATCTAAAATTTATTTATGTAGCTTAAAAGATTCAAATATCTACATCCTTTGAATAACTTAGTAATAATGTTAGTCCAGCTCTCTATTTAATGATTTAAAAAAATAATAGTAATTATTTATTAGTTCTATTTTGTAATGGTGTTTAATGTTAAACTTGGCATTTCCTTTTGGCATTTCCTCCTATGTTATATTCTTTCTATTTTCTTAGCTCATGGATGACAATCCAAGACCATTTTTACCTTGTTTTAGGGTGAACTCCAGCAAACGATTTGTTTGCCTTTCGCTTTTTAATTCATTTTTATTTAGCTTGTCTTTATGCGTTTGGAAGTTTGGAACCCAATACTGTTTTTTGTTTTTTCTTTTTATTGTTATGTGCCTTGTTTTTATGTTATTTGAAATTATACCACATAAGTAATAAACAGATTTTTTAAAAACAATGTAACGTTGATTTTTAAGTAAATATTTGGAAATTGGGATCAACATCATCTATCGTCAACAACAATAATTTTAGTTCAATTATATTCTTCATTTTCAAACAGATTGAACAACAATAATTTTAGTTCAATTATATTCTTCATTTTCAAACAGATTGAACACTCTATTTTGGGACTGACTTTGAAAAAACGTTCACGCTTAAAGTGGCCATGACCATAACCATTTCTCTAGGCCAAGCTTGTCGTTAAGGTTTGAAAAAAATGTCTTCACCACCACCTTAATTTGTCCCTGCTTTAATTTTCTAACAGTAGCGAAATAATCTTGTTCTCACCATTGTATTGTTAAATATTACTATATGAATATTTATTTATTTTGGGTGGTTTTGAAAAATTTGCCAATATAAATTTTGGTTGTATAAAAATAATATATTTTTATTTTTATATCAATTAATTAATTAATTATATGTGATATCATTTGTATGTTTTATTCAATCAATTCAATTCAAATTTTATTTGGTTAATAGGTCATTATTATATAAATTTATGAAGTTTCTTGGTAATTCTGAAAATTTTGGTATAATAAAATTTTCATGGTATAAAATTATGGTTCTATAAAAATAGTTTTGTGGGTTTTTAAAAATAAAATTTTGTGAATTTTCTCATTGGTATATGGTACTTGCAATTTTGATCTCTTTTTAAAAATAACTAAAATTTGGAGATTTTGGTAGGACAAAGTATCTATGTCTTTTCAAAAAGTATTCAAATGCATGGATTGCTTTACTACCATCGTATTTGTATTACTAAATATATACTATTTACTCAAATAATGTACTGCCTATTAATCTTTATACATAGTCTTGGTAGTGTATATTGAATGTCCAATTATTAGTCTACATTACATATTTTGTTACTACATATTATTTGATTTTCCCAACAATGGTGTAGATTAAACACATGTAGTTGTTACTTAAAATGTAGTAGATATAATCAATTATTTAACAAAATGAGTCGATCTCCTTTCATGAAACAAGTTTCTACTTTGTCTATTTTGTCTAGTGTGTGGGATGGAATCCTATGAATTAATTAAAAGTAAAGATTTCCTACTATTTTTAATAGTGGTTATTAGGTAATCTATTTACATATAGACCTTTCTTAGATATTCTTCTATCTATATTGAACGTGGTATTGGAATCAAATAATACATCTCCATTGGTTTTATGACTTTGGACAAAACATTTCAATTGACTCCTTTTTTTTTAATTTAGGGATTTGTTAGTGGAATCCTTGATGTAGTTGCATCCTCTGTTCATTCATTTGTGGTGGATGGTGGTGAATGTCATGTTGCATATAGTTTATGTTGAGAATATGAGGCTATTGGAGGGCTTGTAGGGGTGCTTTTATTTCATTACACATAAGTTTTCAAGTTAGTATGAATATTAATTCTTATGGATACTATTTTTATTTTAATAGGCATTGAGGCAAAGCCATGAACATAGAGTGATAAGGCAAACTTAATCTACTTGTAAAAGTTAGAAATGTGGTGCTAAAAAAATAGATATAAATTTCTTATTTGCAGCACCACCCAACCAAATTGATTTTGCATAGTCCATCCATTATTAACTTTTAGAATCACAAAGTTTTTGATTTTTGTTTGTTCCTTAAGTTAACTAGGAGTTGAGGTCACTATTAGGGAGTTGGGCATTGCCTTGAACTTGGGCTATCATTGATAAAGTTCCAAGTCTTTACAAATTTCTTGAATCTTACTAAAATGTCTAGTTTAAAAAGTGTCAGTTTTGCCAAAATAATGGGTTTTAATGTATTTAATTTGTTGTTCCTTGTAGGATAGTATGCCACCACATAAGTATTAAGCTTATTTTCTAATTGCATTAAATGATTTTAGAATTTAAATATTGAGCTAGATATTTTAGAAATTGATGCTATTGTTTGGAATAAAAGTAAGTTAGCTTGTGACAAATGTAAAAAGATAGCACTTGCGCATAGAGGTGAAGTCTTTTATGAAGAATTGGTAAATGCTTGTAAACTCATAAGAATCTGTAGATTAAAAAAATGGTGTTGGCATATTGTTGTCAAGAATAACACCTAAGATAGAAAAGCAAATCTATTGTTATGAATTGTAAGTCCACTTTAATTAAGGTTCGACTTTGAAGTTACAAACTACACCTCTAGTTTTTGAGAACTTGAAGTGATGAATTTTATCTATTAAGTTTGATGAATTTATTTTGCTAAGTTTTATATGGTTAGTATACTAAATTGCATTTTGATTCTTTTCCCATGCTCATAATATTTAACTTTGACTTTGCTAGGTGCTCTAGCATATGGATTATCAAAAACATTCTACTGACTAGAACTTGAGGCTATCAAGGAAATAATGTGGTCAAAGAAGATTTTCTTGGCCAATAAATGGGATGACAAATTTAATAACCAATATAGTGCGACAAATAAAAATATTGTGGTTTGATTTGCATTTAATGAACATATAAAACCATAAGTTTTGTGTAGCATATGATCCACTTTGATTGGGATAGCATGGAATTTATCAACTAGCCAAATGACATTTGAATAAGAGTTTGGGTCTAGAATATTTAAACTAATATAAATGAAATTTGACCTTTGTTGAATATATAGTATCTGATGTTGATGTTGCCCCAAGTTATGTAAATTTGATGAGTTAGATAGGAATGTACTAAATGGAAAAGTGGCATTTGACCAAGCACTTGGGCATAATCAATGTGTAGTAGATGTTTATTTAACCAATAAGTGATTATATGATTTAACATAATTCGGTAAATTGCAAATTGTTTTTTATTTTTAAAAAATTTGTAGTGTAAAATTCTTTTTAGTTTTATTAATAGCAATAGAATGGTTACAACATATTACACTAAAAGGACACCAAAATAGATGCACAATTTTTTTTATATTATTTTTTAGTTCTTTCTCTTCATTTTTTTTTTATATTGGATTTCCTTTCTCTTTTTATTATTTTGCATTTTCCCAATTCCAATTTCTATGCTCATAACATTGTTTGGCAAAAAAATTGAGGTGATGTGAATGCACATTAAACTTCAACCAAAATCCATAACATTAAAACTATACATCTTCAATTTTTATTATCACCAAACTAGATAGATTATTTTGAAAGGGAATTTAGTTAGCTTCTAAAACCATTGTTTGATATGTCTTGTTTCAAGGTGAAACTTTTAATACTATTTGTTGGTATGCTACAACTACACTAATTAATGTGACAAATAAAAGCCATCTCAAGCACCCCTTTACCATTCATACCCAAATGTACAAACAATTCTATATTCTTAGTAGAGGGTTTCGAGGAAAAAGGAAGCTAACATTTCAATATCAAATTTCACACTTCATCATTTCATAATATTAGTTTTCCTTTTGCAGGTATTTTTAACTTCCATAAAACAATATCCCAATATCAAAGTAATGGATATTGCAAACATGAATATGGGTTTCTATAAATTATTTTATTTTCTACTTACGAATGTACCATATACATTAGGATATTTTGTCTTCCATTCTCTCAAAGTAGACACAACCAAGATCCACACTAGTTAGTAAACTTTCTTTTCATTAGATCTTTTAAAATTTTTTAGGAATTACTTTTGGAGCACTTATATTATGGAAAAATACATATTTATTTGGTTGGAAGTGATCATATATGAATTTCATGGATTGTAGGGGATTTTAGTGTGCTAGCACTAGTAGACTATGAAACATCCTCTTGAAAATACACTTCCTCTTTAATAGGAAACAATACTTCATATTAAATTAGAATGCTTTTGGAATAAAATGTGTGCATTTTTTGCATCAATGTTTTGGTTCACTTATTGATCAATCATCAAGATGAGCAAGAAATTTAATATTTAAATTCCTATAAAAATAGATCGTAATATAATCCATTAAAATAACAAGAATTATTGTGGTTATCTTGAAAGCCAAACCTCAGAAGGGTGGATAGAAAATGAACATAGTGGGTGATAGTGTCGGTGCATGCACCATGATACAAATTGAATATGTCTCATCAAGTTGATGGGAAAGACATGAGAATAGCCATGGAGAAAAGGCTCTATTTTGGAAGAGTCAACATGGTATTTATAGGGCATGTCCATGCATATGAATTCTCCATAAGTATTTCAATCAAAGAAAAACCTTAATATGTAAGGACTTGTGGCTACTAATCTTATTATACTCTAATTTATGTTTAGAGTTGAGTGTATAACAATGAATGTATGATTTTAACTCAAGATTATTGGTATTTTTGTTGATAATCTTCCACCATTCATGTTTTCTTAGAAGGATCCTAATATTACAGTGTATTATAAGGAGATTTGAAAATGAATTAGAGAGGAAATTTATAGGGTCCACATCCAACATACATAGATTTCCCCCTAGGTGATTGAGTCCAAAATTGAACCATTATGCATCTATATTTCTCCAAATTTTTGATGGAGACATTTGTTGAATGTCAGGAACACTGAGAGGGGGGGTGAATAAGTGTTCTAAATTTTTTTTGAAGCCTTTAACTTTCAACCATTTTCCAAAATTAATTAAACAGAAGCACAACATGCATATAAACAACAACCATAAAACATGAGACATAGACACCAAGATTTTTACGTGGAAAACCCAAAATGGGAAAAACCACAAAGAGGATTAGATCTCAAATATGTATATTGTAGTCTTTACAAATAATGATGTTCAGGCTTGATCACTCCATGGGCTTGGAACATGCTAGCTCACTGCCATGAAGTACAACTAGGTCTAGTAGGCTCACTGCCTCAACCCTAAACCTAGCAAGATTACAATAAGGGTTGTTAAACCCAGATGGAGGCTCACTGCCTTGATGAAGAAAACTCACTTTCCAAAGAAAATTTCACATGAAAATTGAATACTGCAAATGCATCTGTCACTTTGCTAGGGTGCAGTCATCTAATAACTAAATTCTGAATCCAAAGTCTTCATTGCTACTGATCTTCTAACAAGTTGCTCTGCTATTCACATACTCACACCATACACACACCTTCACACTCACCACAACTAAAACTCATCTCCTTAATATATCTGCATCATGATTTAATCCACAATCAGGTCAGCATCAGAGAAATGAAACGTGTTCATAAAAAGATGTGGCTTGTCGGCTTAATCCAATGCACTATATATTATGCGGACCCAAATATTTTCCCAAATGTGTTCATATAGGTCAGCTCTAATCATTCAATCACTTAGATAGTGGTGCAGGAGCTCCCAGTTTTAGTCATTTTTGGCTATGTCATGTTTTGTTGTCTTGTTATTTTGTTCTCTCTAAGGCTTTGAAATCCATTCTCATGTTTTGTAATAAGGACTTAGTCCATTTTGATTGACTAGTCCATTATAGTGTTAATTAAAACCTTTTTTCTAGGTATTTTCCTTTTTGAAACTTAGTGTTTCTGGTGAAAAGACAAGTTCCAACATTTCACTGCCCTTGGTGGGCAATTGTACAGTTGGAAGAGAATAGGAAAGGTTGTTAAAACTTTCTATAAACAAAATATTGTATAAACATGCCGACAAGAATGGGAAGAGAAGCTTTTTGGATTGAAAAAATAGTGATTTTATGCGTTCTACAAGAGACAATCATTCTGTACGGCCTGGTACAGATAGCAAGGGGTCCAAGGTCTGGAAAATGTGTTAGCATTTTGAATCACCTTTCTTTTGCATATAGTTAGGGCTCTTGACATTTCTGTTGAAGGGAGAACCAACTCATTTTGTAAAAACTATTTTGAAACCCTCCAAACTAGGGTTTGTGCTCAAAATGAGGAATTTCTCCTCTGTCCTCTGAAAGATTTCACCCATTTTTAGTAGGATGGAGGAAGGTAGGCTAGGTTTCATGTTTTTTATGGTTTTGCAGGTTGCATGCTTCTCTCCAAGGTGTTTGGCATGACTCTATCTAGTCTCTACAATGACTAGTTAGCTATCAAGGGTGGAAAACAGTGAAGTTCAGAAAAACACTCAAACCCACGACCAATTGAAGGGTGAATTTGATGTTTATGGATGAAGGTAGACTTGTGAAGATGCTTGTTTGTTTCTGAGATACTACATTTGATGCATTTCCTTTGAAAAGCCTCCAAATTAGGCCTCTTCATTGAAAAAGACAGTCTACTGTTGTGGAACGCCAATGGTACAGTACGGGTCTGCATGTTGGTGGAGGAGTACATGCTCATAATGGGTATTTGGATATGTAATTAGGTGTGATGGTCACTTGGGGTTTTGAGTAGTTATTGTTGGGTTAATCGTTCTCTTGGGCTACAAGGTTTAAGCCTTCCTTAAACACTATTTTTTTAGGATAGTCAAACCACAGTTTGCTGTCCTCTGTCTTTATAGGTATAGAACTTAGACTTTGGGTCAGAGACCTCATGTTAGTCAAGTCTTTGACAGGTGCATGCTGGTGGTAGTATGAAGATCCTAATTTGTAGAGCAGTTGGTGGTAGGTTGTGAGCTTTTGAAGGTGTATTGTGCATATAGGTTGGGTTGAGCAGTGACTCCCCAAAGTGAGTGTTGAGTAGCCTATGTGGTGGACACTAGGGTGTGGTCCTAGGATAGGTCAATCTCTTGAGTAGCCTTGTGTAGGCTTATATCACATTACCTTATAAAACTCTTGAAGGAAGCTTTGGAATCTAGATTCATTGTGTGAATTTCATCAACTACTACCTATACCTCTGCATCATATTGGTATCAGAGCCAATATCTGATTGGAAGCAGTGTATGTTAGACAAGGAGATTGAAATAGAGGCTAGTACAATGCCTTCCAAGACAATGAGTCAAGATGCCATCAAGAAATTGGTGGAAGAGATGGTTGAAGAAAGATTGCAAGAAGAAAAGAAGTCTAAAGGCAAGACCAAAGAAGAGGGAAGTTCTTCTAACACAAATGAAGAAGTAGAGGTAGAAGAGAGTTCTCAGGAGTAGGACATGTCTGCAGATCAGAAAGCTTTCTTGAATGCACTTAAGGGTGCTCATGGAGACAGTGGTTATCCCAAGATGGATGTGCCTATCTTTCATGGCAAGTTGGATGGAGATGCTCTCACCAATTGGATAGAAGCTATGTGCAACTTCTTTGATTACAAGGAGTTCAATGACAGCAAAAAGGTTAAGTTTGCCAAGACAAGGCTAAGAGGTTCTGCACTTGTGTGGTGGAACTACATGCAAAGTGAGAGGGAGAAGATTGGGAAGACTCTAAATGGAGTAGAATGGTGGATATGCTCAGAAGCAAGTTCATGCCACCTGACTATGAGATTCAAATCATAAGGAGATTTCAAAATTTGAGACAAAAAGACATGGATGTGGCTGCCTACACAGAAGAATTTCATAGACTTAGTATGAGGGCCAATCATAATGAAGATGAAAAAGGGATGGTGGCTAGGTACCTAAATGGTCTAAAATACAATCTGCAAGATGAGATCAGTTTAGTGATACCAAAAACAGTGGATGAATGCTTCTTATTGGCCTCTAGAGTAGAGGAAAAGCTGAGAAGGAAGGGTGAACAAAGTGCCAGAGGAAAAGGAGGTAGAAACCAAAGAGGAAGAGGCAGTTTTGGCTGTGGACAGTTCCATAAAACTGAAAATAACAGTCAGCAAGAAATATCACCTGAGATAGAGCATAGAGGAGGTTTCAAAGGTTTGAGAAGTCCTAATGGCAGGGGCAGAAATGGTGGAGGAGGTAGAGGACTAGGAGTCTTCACTGGAAGGTGTTATGGTTGCAACCAAGTTGGCCATACAATGAACAAATGCCTAGGGAAAGCCAACAGCTCTCATGACAGTGGAAAGATAAATCAATTAGTAAAGGATGATGATTGTGAGAGTGTAAATTCACCAATGGGAAGTGTTGCACCTGTTCTGGATGGAGAGAGTATGATGATCAAAAGGTCCATGTTGAAGATGCCATGGAAACAAGAGCCACTTCAGAGAAAGAATCTTTTTAGAACCCAAGGCCTAGCCTATGGAAAACTTTGCAAGATCATAGTGGATTTAGGATCTACTGAGAATGTGGTATCCACTGAGATGGTTGAGAAATGCAAGTTGAAGAGGCTACCTCATATCAGTCCTCACAAGATCTCTTGGTTGAACGAGAACCAAAGTTTCATGGTGGAAGAACAGACTTGGGTTGAATTTGCAATTGGTGACTACAAGGACAAAGTGCTATGTGAAATCATCCCTATGGATGCATGTCATCTGCTTCTTGGTTGCCCATGGCAATATGATGTTAAAGCTCAGCATGATGGTGAGAAGAACACTTATGTCATCACCAAGAATGGAAGACCATTGAAGATGGATCCTATGTTGGAGCAGCCCCGGGGGAAGAAAAATGATAGCAATGTCATGGTGGTGAATGGAAAAGAGTTTTTAAACCTTTTGAAGGAGAAGGATACCTAAGGGTATGCCTTGGTCATGAAGCCCAACGGTGGATCAGATCAGCAAGAACAAAAATAGAAGGAGATTCCATTAGAAGTGCAGCAACTTCTAGACAAGTATCAAGATCTTGTGGTAGAGGAAGTTCCTAACTCCTTACCACCCATGAGGGACATAAGTCATCAGATTGACTTAATACCTGGTGCTACATTGCCTAACAAGGCTGCCTATAAGCTGACACCAAAACAAAATGAAGAAGTGGCAAGGCAAATTCAAGATCTCTTGGAGAAAGGGCTGATTAGGAAGAGTTTAAGTCCTTGTGTAGTTCCAAGTGTACTTGCTCCTAAGAAGGATGGAAAGTGGAGGCTATGCATGGATTCTAGGGCCATCAACAAGATCACCATAAGGTACAGGTTCCCAATGCCAAGGATTGAAGATCTTCTAGATTATCTTGGAGGATCATGCTATTATTCAAAGATAGATTTGAAATCTGGATATCATCAAATCCGAATCAGACAGGGAGATGAATGGAAGACTGCTTTCAAGACCAATGAGGGTCTTTATGAATGGCTTGTTATGCCATTTGGTCTTAGCAATGCTCCAAGTACATTTATGCACTTGATGAATGAGGTATTAGTTGAATTCATTGGTAAATTTGTTATTGTTTATCTTGATGACATACTAATCTTCAACAGGACAAGAGAAGAGCATGTGAAGCATGTTGGTCAGGTGTTGGAGAAGCTACATGAGCACAAGTTGATGATCAACTTAGACAAATGTGAGTTCATGAAAACTGAACTTTTATACCTTGGATTTGTCATTTCTAATGGCTGTTTGAAGATGGATCTCTCTAAGGTTGAGGCTATTCTCAGTTGGCCTACCCCAAAAACAGTGGGAGATGTGAGAAGTTTCCATGGATTGGTGACTTTCTATAGGAAGTTTATCAGAGGTTTCAGTCACATTAGTGTTCCCATCCTCAACACCATCAAGGTTGGAGTCAAATGTAGATTCCAATGGACAAAGGAAGCTGATGATAGTTTTGAGTTGTTGAAAACAAAGGTGGCTGAGTTACCTACCTTAGTACTCCCTGATTTTGATAAGGTGTTTCTTGTTGAGTGTGATGCAAGTCAGCAAGCTATTGGTGCTATTCTCAGCCAAGAAGGACATCTGGTGGCAATCTTCTCAGAAAAGTTAAATGAAGCCAAGCAAAGGTATTCTACCTATGACTTAGAACTCTATGCAATGGTACAAGCTCTTAAGAAATGGAGACATTATTTGCTACCCAAAGAGTTTATTTTATTTATTGATAATCATGCTTTAAGCTTTCTAAACAGTCAAGAAAAATTGAACCATAGACATGTTAAATGGATGGAACAACTACAAGTCTATACCTTCACAATTAAGCACAAAAAAGGTGTTTCTAACAAGGTGGTTGATGCATTAAGTAGGAGGCTACTTATTGTTCATGAAATTTAGTTAGAAAGCATGGGCATTGACTGTTTAAAGGAGTTGTATAAAGAAGATTTAGATTTCAAAGAGGCTTATGATGTTTGTGTGAACTTGGCTAACACATTCCATGGAGAGTATGCAGATTTTGTTTTGCAGGAAGGCCTCTTGTTTAAGGGCAATTTGTTGTGTATCCCTAAGTGTTCCATGAGGGACAACATCATCAAGGAGAAGCATAATGGTTCGTTAGGAGGACATTTTGGCTTAGACAAGACACTAGAACAAGTCACAAGGTTCTATTTTTGGCCAAAGGTGCAATTAGATGTGAGGAAGTATGTAGCTAGTTGTGCAATCTGTCAAAGGGCCAAGGGTGTGTCTTCAAATGCAGGTCTATACCAGCCCCTTCCCATTCCCAACAGACCTTGGGAAAGTACCAGCATGGATTTTGTGCTTGGGTTACCTAGGACAGCCAGAGGGGTGGATAGTGTGTTTGTTATTGTTGATAGGTTCAACAAGATGGCTCATTTTGTGCCATGTAAATGCACAAATGATGCATCTCATGTTGTAGGTCTATTTTTCAGAGAGGTAGTAAGAATTCATGGTGTCATTGTCCATTGTAACTGATAGGGATTCTAAGTTTGTAGGTCACTTCTGGAGGACCTTGTGGAAGAAGTTGGGCACACAGTTGTCCTTTTCATTAGCCTACCATCCACAACTGATGGTCAGACTGAGGTGGTTAATAGATCACTTGGAAACCTTCTAAGATGCCTTACAAAACAACATAGTTTGGCATGGGACTTGGTTATCAGTCAGGCTGAATATGCCTATAATGATTCAATGAATAGAAGCACTGGTAAAAGTCCTTTTGAGATAGTTTATGGTTTTCACCCAAGGGGGCCACTTGAACTGAAGGATCTCCAAGGATGGCATAGAAGGAGTGCACTTGGTGAAGAGTTTGCTGCCTCCATGAAAACAGTCCATGATCAAGTCAAGTTGCAATTAGAAAAAATAGTTACAAAGTACAAGGAAAGGGCAAATTTGAAGAAAAGAGAAGTGCAATTCAAAGTTGGTGACTTAGTTATGGCATATCTGAGGAAAGAAAGATTGCCAAAAGGTCAGCCAACTAAACTCCTGATGAAGAAGATTGGGCCATGCAAAATAGTGCACAAATTCGGTCCAAATGCATATGAGATTGAGTTACCATCTGGCCTTGGTATCTCTCCAATTTTCAATGTTTGTGATCTTTTTCCTTTCAAACCTCCATTGCCCGGTGAAAGTGGATCAGATGTGGTGGCTGAAGATGCTGATTGGATCAAGGATTTGCCTCCAAGCAAACCTTTACAGTTGGAATGCATTCTGGATTCCAAAGTTGTCAAGAAGACTAGGAGAGGTGTCTACAAAGACTACTTGGTGAAATGGAAATATCTTCCTGACTCATAGGCCACTTGGATGACTGAAGTAGATATCTTGAAGCATGGCGTGACACTTCAACAATTGGCAACTAAAGGGACTTGAGTTCTTCCTCTAGGGGGAGTATGGTGCAGGAGCTCCCAGTTTTAGTCATTTTTGGCTATGTCATGTTTTGTTGTCTTGTTATTTTGTTCTCTCTAAGGCTTTGAAAGCCATTCTCATGTTTTGTAATAAGGACTTAGTCCATTTTGATTGACTAGTCCATTATAGTGTTAGTTAAGGCCTATTTTCTAGGTATTTTCCTTTTTGAAACTTAGTGTTTCTGGTGAAAAGGCAAGTTCCAACATTTCACTGCCCTTGGTGGGCAGTTGTACGGTTGGAAGAGAAGAGGAAAGGTTGTTAAAACTTTCTATAAACAAAATATTGTATAAAAATGCCGACAAGAATGGGAAGAGAAGCTTTTTGGATTGAAAAAATAGTGATTTTCTGCGTTCTACAAGAGACAGTCATTCTGTACGGCTTGGTACAGACAGTAAGGGGTCCAAGGTCTAGAAAATGTGTTAGCAGTTTGAATCACCTTTATTTTGCATATAGTTAGGGCTCTTGACATTTCTGTTGAAGGGAGAACCAACTCATTTTGTAAAAACTATTTTGAAACCCTCCAAACTAGGGTTTGTACCCAAAATGAAGAATTTCTCCTCTGTCCTTTGAAAGATTTCACGCATTTTCAGTAGGATGGAGGAAGGTAGGCTAAGTTTCATGTTTTTTATGGTTTTGCAGGTTTCATGCTTCTCTCCAAGGTGTTTGGCATGACTCTATCTAGTCTCTACAATGACTAGTTAGCTATCAATGGTGGAAAA
The DNA here is from genome assembly GCA_027924645.1 of Cunninghamia lanceolata. Taxonomy (NCBI): domain Eukaryota; kingdom Viridiplantae; phylum Streptophyta; class Pinopsida; order Cupressales; family Cupressaceae; genus Cunninghamia; species Cunninghamia lanceolata. Next base: position 419,786 of record BSBN01000137.1, read on the forward strand.
TAGTGAAGTTCAGAAAAACACTCAAATCCATGACCAATTGAAGGGTGAATTTGATGTTTATGGATGAAGGTAGACTTGTGAAGATGCTTGTTTGTTTCTGAGAGACTACATTTGATGCATTTCCTTTGAAAAGCCTCCAAATTAGGCCTCTTCATTAAAAAAGATAGTCTGCTGTTTTGGAATGCCAGTGGTACAGTACGGGTCTGCATGTTGGTGGAGGAGTACATGCTCATAATGGGTATTTGGATATGTAATTAGGTATGATGGTCATTTGGGGTTTTGAGTAGTTATTGTTGGGTTAATCGTTCTCTTGGGCTACAAGGTTTAAGCCTTCCTTAAACACTATTTTTTTAGGACAGTCAAACCACAGTTTGCTGTCCTCTGTCTTTGTAGGTATAGAACTTAGACTTTGGGTCAGAGACCTCATGTTAGTCAAGTCTTTGACAGGTGCATGCTGGTGGTAGTATGAAGATCCTAATTTGTAGAGTAGTTGGTGGTAGGTTGTGAGATTTTGAAGGTGTATTGTGCATATAGGCTGGGTTGAGCAGTGACTCCCCAAAGTGAGTGTTGAGTAGCCTATGTGGTGGACACTAGGGTGTGGTCCTAGGATAGGTTAATCTCTTGAGTAGCCTTGTGTAGGCTTATATCACATTACCTTATAAAACTCTTGAAGGAAGCTTTGGAATCTAGATTCATTGTGTGAATTTCATCAACTACTACCTATACCTCTGCATCAGATAGATCCTTCAAACATTTTGTCCCCTCCGCAAAATGATTTATCATACTAGTTAGCCTGTTCCTCAAGAGCATGCTTAACAGGTTCATCTTCTGACTTACAACTTTTACTGTGGATCTCAAAGCACCTCCAAAATCATATCAAGGATTGTTCATATATTACCAAACTTACCCTTAGAATTGCAAGGCATGATATCATCTTGCGAAGAAATGCGGACCATCAGAACTCAGACTCTATCTCTGTCAAGCCCTATCAAACACTATGCTGATGCTTAGTAGCTTGCAACTATCTTTCTTGTGGACTTTAGATCTCCCAACTCTAGAATTAGACACTTCATATAAGTCTCTACAACGTGCCTCAAAACTGCATGACAAAATGCTCACTTGCAGAGGAACATGGACCACTGCACTATACCCTGTTCACTATTCCTGCTATATCTTTGCTTACCTAGACTTAGACATTTCTTTAGGGTGACTTCTAGAGGAAGTTAGAACTTAATCTCTAAAGCATAACACTATCAAACAATTGAGAGCATTATACCTGAACTACATTATCGGATCATCATCTGCAGAGGCATACTACCCAACTTATTGTCATCTACTCTCTGCACATCTATACTTAGCCATTTCTTCCAACCTGACCTGAAATCTAATGTGATCTTCTAGAGTTATGTCTCTTTATCATGTTGATGAGATCTCTGAACCTTGTTGCCATCAATGACAACATACAAGTCCATACGGAGCAGTATCTCTTGCCAACAATCTCCCCCTTTGGCATTGATGGCAACACTTAGTGAAAAATACTTGACTACTCCCCCTTGCTAAATACGCTTTATCTGTCTACTCCCCCTGAGATGTTTATCCATTTTTCATTGATCTTCTTCTCCCCCTTTGACATCAATGGAAAAGGGTGTGATCCGGAACCAAAAAAATTGAGTCTTCAAAAAATTTATGTATTCTGCTGCATATTTACAAGTGCAATCTTCAACTTATTTTTACATGTGCTGTAGGATGTCATTGAAAATGTTCTTTACTTAAGCCCATTCACCATCCTAGCTTTTCTTGGCATTATCCAAAATTTGAATATGACCATTGAGTAGAAAAACTATAGCTTCTGCCTTTTGTAAATCTGATGGTGAGGCAGTTTGTCTAGCAAGCTATGCTTCAGCCATAAGCTTAGTCATTAAATCCAGTTTGGGACTGATCAGTCTTCTCAATTGTCCCATTCTACTCTTTATTTGATACTTTTGATTTATTAAATTATTCAAGTCATTGTGGATGTTAATGACTTGAGCTTCCTTGTTGCTGGTTGATTCATATATCGGATCAAAACTCTTAGAAATATCCATCAGTTTTACTTCCAATTCCTTGATCTTTTCTTCTGTCTTCTTTGTAACTTCTGGCCATGATAGACAAAATTTATATACATCACCAGCTTCTACAATAGCACTCTGAATATTCTGTATTCCATTTTTTAGTTGAGCCTTATCATGGGCTATCAACTTTGTCAACTCATCTAGCCTTTTCTCATTAAACTCTTGTCTAACTTTTGTTCAAGACATTTTTCAAGAGATTCAAAGCATGTACTTACATAATGAATTAGTCCATTGAGTTGACAAGTGGTAGACAAAGAGGTATCCTTCTGGTAAGTTGGCACTAGCTTTTCCAAAATGCTGGATGCATCATTTATGAGTTCACTATCCTCAATATGGGACTTCAAAATCTCTTCTCTTGCTTTATCTTGGACAACTAAAGCCAACTTGAACATTTGAGTAGAGACATTGTGTTTAGGTTTATTGGACCTTGGATCAATTCAGGCTCATCTAGAACTAATTATTCTTTTTCTAAAAGCTCTTTCACTGTCTCCGTAGTGTCTCTTATTACTTCTTCAGACACTTCTTCTTCTTGATTTTGTCTTGAAGGTTCCATGTCAATATTCTCTTGTTGACCAATGTTTTGGTCTAGTGTAGGGCTTTCCTCAGGTTGATCAAGTTCTTGATTATCGACTTTAATCTACTCCTCAAAATTCTCCTTGTTTTCTAGATCATTAGTCTATTGTCCTGGAAGAAAACTTACATTTCAGTTTGATCCTTTTCATCAGTAGGGTTTGATTGGACTCTTCCTTTTTCTTTTCTGTTACTCTGTCTTTTGCTAGAGGATTTGTATCAGTTTTCTCCAAGCCTTGATCTATGCTAACTTCTAGAATAGATGTGTCATCTCCAACATTTGTTTCTTCATTGTCATAGATGGTAGGAATATTATTTTTCTTCAATGCAGCCAAGGTGATCTCTTCTGTTTCTTTGACCACTTTATCAATTTCTCCCACACTGACATACAGTCTTTTTTCCTTCATCTTCTTCCTCTTTGTATCTTTGTTAGAGGGTTTCTTTAATGATGTTGTACTAGATGAAGTAGCAGGGATTTTGGCAGTCCTTTGTGTTATTTCAGGTTCTCGTGGCTTCTTTATAGGCTCTTCCAGAACCTTAGCCTATTCACTTTCTTGCTTTTCCTTCTTTGCTTTCTCTACATTTTCTTTAGATTCCCTGAGTTGCTCTTTAGTGATGCCATACCTTGCTTCAATTTCTTCCACCTCTTTTCTCACTTTTCTAGTGGATTCGATTTGTCTAAGTTCAACATGGAGTTTCATAGATAACTCCTCATATGTTCCAAACCTTTCATCCTTGGCATCTTTAGGTTTACTGAGCAGATGCTGGGCATAGTTTTCCAAAATGTGTTCATCTACCTCATAACCCATGGGCATTACCCATACAGTTCTAGGTTCCACATCCTCCATTAAACACTGATCCTTAGTGACCATGAAGTAGATGGTATCTTTGAATTAATCAACAATTGCCTTAGGGATTCTTTCCCTAGACTACATCATGCTTTGGAAATTTTTGAAATAGCCCCACAGGGTAGATTTCTGAGCATCAATACTTCCTATACTATTCAAATGATTTCTAATTTAAACTGCTACAGATTTATCATTTGTCTAGAGAAGATTCTTCATACCTGGTAATTCTTGCATGTAGTAGAAGAATAAATAGAGAATCAATGTACTGTATTTGAACAGATATTTCTGATCTTTGGTCTTCCTTAAAATTTCCATCAGTTGCTGCTGGAGTAGTTCACAAAGATCATACTCTGCATCTTCCTTCACCATCTTAAAGGCTGTATAAATTGTTGTATCAGATATTGAATTTTTAGGATTTGAGAAGTAAACATTGTAACCAATAACCATGGATGTAAATCTTACAGCATAGTCTTCAATATCATTGATTGTTAATGCTCTTTTGCCAAATTTGGCTCCGGTGGCTGCCATTACTTCATCATTCTTTATAGCTTTCAGAACTGGTACTAATCCGGCTGAGCAAAGTCTGTTACTAATCTAATTGCATCCTTAGTGATCTTAAAGGGTCTCTCAAGCCACATGAATTCATCATGAACCCTGCTCAATACATACCGGACCCATTCATCCTCCATGAAAGTTGGAAAGTCAATGTATTGAATAAATTTCTTTGTCTCCAATGCCTTGTATTCATTTTTTAGATCGTAACCTCCATCGTTTAGGTGATATAGAAATAAGTCTATGAGTTTTCTCTTCCCATGTTCTTCTAGGGCAACATGAATGTATGCCCTAACATCCTCAACATACAAAACTCCATAAGGAATATCTGAAAATGCACCCATTGGATCCACTTATGTTGCTTTGAATGGGTGTTTCTTAAATTTAGGCTGAGGTCATTCAGTGATATCAACAACTTATGAAGTTGCCATTTCAAAAATTTAACAGATTCACAAATGAGGTTTCAATGAAAATACCTTGTGTTAGGGTTTCCTTTCTTCAAATTTCTTCTACTACTTCAAATATTAGTTATTGCTGCTCAAGCTCAGCTTTAATCTCTCTAAACACTTGATAGCTTCAGATGCAAAGTGATTTCAAATTCATCCTAGCTCTCTTTTGTCCTCCGCATGACTTAACCTAATTGTCATTAATGCTTGTTCCAAAAAGCTGTTAAACTCTTTACTATGGAATACAGTCGATTAGGATTGCTCTGCAATGTGCTGTACTGACTTCTTTTCTTCTGATTTTTCCTTTAAGAGCTTTGTCATATCATATTCCATCATGCACCTTCATGCCTGATTTTGGCACCCACTTTATGGTAGGGGGATTTGGATTTTCAACATTGTTCCCCCTAAGCCAGAGCTCTCGATTCACTTCCCAGAGGAAGTGTCTGCACTAGGTACTGGTGTGGATTGGTCCCTGACTTCAATTAATTCTTTCTTGATCCATACCTTGTCCATTTCTTTCTTGGTTTCAACTGGATCAACCTTTTCTTTTTTGTTATCATTTCTCTGCTCTGTCTTCCTTTCTTCAGAATAGTAATTTCTCTTCACACTCTTATTTCTGCAAAATATTGCAATATGTCCATATTTACTGCAATTGAAGCACACCACATTCTTTTGACCTTGATTCCTTTTATTGATTGGATTTGATCTACATTGATTAGCCATATGTCCAAATCTATTGCATGTAAAACACTTTCCATTGAATGATTGATTGTTCCTTATATTTTGAAAAACATTTCTTACCAAACTTTTACATTCATTTGATCTATGTCCCATTTTATAGCATGCATTGCACCTAATAGAATTCTGACCCACTTTACTTCTGCACTCAATTGCTTTATGACCAATTTTATTGCAAGTGAAGCACTGACCAGAGAATGATGGAACCTTTTGATTTATTCTTCTTCCTACATTGAGTAGCCTTATTACCATACTTATTGCATTTGAAACAATAGCCATTAAAAGATGGGTACCTTTGAGCATTTGGTTGCCTGACCAGAGGTCTTTTGGGTCCTCTTCTTTGATTCCTAACTGGAAGGTTTCTGCCTCCTCCTTCTCTAGATCTATCTTAACCTGAATTTGAGCTTTCTTCCTTTTCAAATCCCAAGCCTTGCTTGTCATCAGGGAGTTTTTAACTAATTAGTAACTCCTCAAGCTTTGCAGAGCTTATTTTAAACTTTTCTTCAAAGCTTTTGACCTTTTCCAAATCTACTTTTAGACTTACAATTTATTTTTCAAGTTTGACACAATCTTCTGGTTTGTTCTTCACAATTGAACTTAGATCTTCTTCTATTTTTGTTCTTTCTACTTTCAAGAGATTCAAGGTTTCATTTGCTGATATTAATTGGTCACTAACCTCTTTGTATTTGTCCTTGAATTTCTTGACTTGTCCTTTTAGTCTTGCGATGCATTCATCATCTTCTTGCAAGTTATCCTTTAGATCCCTGATTTCTGTCTCAAAATTTTCAAGATCCATAAGAGTAGCTTCTAGTTCACCATTGCTTTCATAGTTCCCATATCTTCTTGCTGCCATGGTTGCACAATCCTAGATCTTCCTCAAGTTGTTAAACTTCTTCCAAGGAACCTCACTCTGATACCAATAGTTGAATGTCAGGAACATTGAGAGGGACGGTGACTCAGTGTTCTAAATTTTTTTTATGCCCTTTAACTTTCAACCATTTTCCAAAATTAATTAAACAGAAGCACAACATGCATATAAATAGCAACCATAAAACATGACACGTAGACACCAAGATTTTTACGTGGAAAACCCAAAATGGGAAAAACCACGGAGAGGATTAGCTCCCAAACATATATTGCAATATTTACAAATAATGATGTTCAAGCTTGGTCACTCCATGGGCCTAGAACATGTTGGCTCACTACCATGAAGTAGAACTAGGTCTAGCAGGCTCACTGCCTCAACCCTAAACCTAGCAAGATTACAATAAGGGATGTTAAACCCTGAGGGCTGTTAAACCCAAATGGAGGCTCACTACCTTGATGAATAAAACTCACTTTCAAAAGCAAATTTCACATGAAAACTAAATACGTAAAATGCATCTGTCACTATGCCAGGGTGCAGTCATCTAACAACTGAATTCTGAATCTGAAGTCTTCATTGATGCTGATCTTCTAACTATGCTTTGCTATTCACATACTCACATCACATACACACCTTCCCACTCACCACAACTAAAACTCATCACCTTTATATATCCGCATCATGATTTAATCCATAATCAGGTCGGCATCAGAGAAATGAAATGTGTTCATAGAAAGATGTGGCTTGTCAGCTTAATCCAATGCACTATATATTATGTGAACCCAAATCTTTTCCCAAATGTGTTCATATAGGTCAGATCTAATCATTCAATCACTTAGATAGATCCTTCAAACATTATCTCTCCTCCGCACAATGATTTATCATATTAGTCAGCCTGTTCCTCAAGAGCATGCTTAACAGGTTCATCTGTTGTCTTACAACTTTTACCATGAATCTCAAAGAACCTCCAAAATCATATCAAGGACTCTTCATACATTCCCAAACTTACGCTCAGAACTACAAGGCATGATATCATCTTGCAGAGAAATGTGGACCATCAGAACTCAGACTTTGCCTCTGTCAAGCCCTGTCAAACACTATGCCGATACTTAGTAGCTTGCAACTATCTTTCTTGTGGACCTCAGATCTCCCAACTCTAGAATTAGACACTTCATATAAGTTTCTACAACACCTCAAAATTGCATAACAAAATGCTCACTTACGGAGGAATGCGGACCACTACACTATACCCTGTTCACTGTTCCTGCTATACCTTTGCTTACCCAGACTTAGACATTTGTTTAGGGAGACTTCCGAAGGAAGTCAGAACTTAATCTATGAAGCATAACACTATCAAACAATTGAGAGAATTATACCTGAACTGCATTACCGGATCATCATCTGCAGAGGCATACTACCCAACTTATTGTCCTCTACTTTGTGTAGACCTATACTTAGCCATTTCTTCCAACCTGACGTGAAATCTGCTGTGATCTTTCAGAGTTGTGTCTCTCTGTCATGTTGATGAGATCTTTGAACCTTGTTTCCGTCAATGACAACATACAAGTCCATACCAGAGTAGTGTCTCTTGCCAACAACATTACCCTTCTAAATTATCATTAAAACCATTAGTCCCCTGGACTCAAAGTTCCCTTTAGCCAAATGTGAGACTTGAGTCAACATCCATCAATTGAGGATTGAGACGTATTGCCACATTCTAAGAAAGGAACGAATGTGTCCACATTACTTTCAAGAGACAGAGACAAAGGATCAGTTTTTAGGTGCATAGTTTTTTTAGGAGATATGTAGAATATATTAGTGTCCCTTTAGGTGCTTAGGGTAGTCTCATGAAACTTTCTTTAAGTATTAAGATCAAAGGTACTTGGTGTTATACATCACAAAAGCTTAAATATTTAGACATCATCACTTGAGCAAGGCAAACAAAGAGATGCTTCTGCTATCATCAAACTATATCCTCCTTCATTCCAACCAACTCTCTTAGTGGCTTGAATTATGAATCTATTAGTTATTTACATATTAGACCTAGTAAACAATTTGAGTTTTTTAGGCAATTGTGACAAGAAACAAAAATGTGTCAAAACTAAGGAGAGATACACAAGGCAACATATTTTCCCTAATATAAGCACTCATATTACAAACTTCTTTCACAACTAACTTACTTTTGGTTTTTATTATTTTACATATTCCTTTTGTTCTTGTTTAGAGAGGCTTTAGGTGCTCTCTCTTTACATGGAATACCAAACACCTTGCATAAAAAATAAACTACCAAACACCTTGTATGCAATCTAAGATGCATGCAACTTTACATAGACATGCACTTCCATTAATTCACCAATTATTTGTTGAGTATAAAATAAATAGATCGCACTCCACCACCCAACTCATCCACAACCCTATCGATTTGCTAGCATTTGTCTTTTGTCTATCATAACATGGTGGGAAGATGACTAATTAGATACAAAGAATTAGAAAGCCTTTTTTCATTGTGTGGTGGCTACTTCTATGACACTAATTGATAACTCTTGTATTAGATGATTCACTTCTTTTCCTTTCTTCAAAGACAAGGCTGAGTTCCCCCATTTTAGCCTCAAAGTTTTGTAGTCAAAGAAGAAACACAAATAATTTTTAATTAAATGAAAAATGGAAAGGAGTGCAACATATTTCTTACATTGTTTTACAAAGATTATATTCATATATAATTGCATAAATGTATCAAAACATACATACAACTAATAATCAAAAGCACTTTATACAATTAATACTATGTGCAGATTATTTATTGAAACAGAAAAACACAAAAGATGAGAATTCTTACTAGATCCCATAGACATAGATAATACAGTGCTTCCCTCTTCACTATCTACAAATTGGAACTTGCCAAATGTTATTGCTACTTTTATCCTCTCTATGTCACTTAGGTAGCTTGACATTCTCTGATCTTATGCCATGATAGAAGTGGAGGGAGGCACATTATATGACTTAAGTGGTTCTTCTTTAAACTTTGTAGTCTTATGATTCTATTTTTTGTATTGTTAGTGGTTTTGTATTTTTTGTTGAAGAAAAAAAATGAGTAGATGCTACATTAATGGTTTGTGAGAACTTTTATAGGCCTTAGTATTGGAGGGAGCTCTTTCTAATTGTCATGTTTTAGTATTTTTTCTTTGAGTATTGAAATATCTTTTCTCTATAGGTAATCATAAATGATTTGAGGCCCTTATCTAGATAAAATAATCTTTTAGAGTTTAGATTGCATGTACATTCACCTACCAATTGAGTCTATTGAAGGTTACAAAATGAATAATTATACTAAGTAATCTTTAACAACCTTCTTATGAAAATTCCAATCTAAAAACTATAAACCATAAGGAATCTCTTAAAATAAATATATCTATTTTTCTACATAAGCCAACCATATAAAATTAGATGATCTTGAAGCCTTAATTTGTCAAAGGAAAAAATAGATGCCACCTATGAAGCATGAAGATGCTCAATCATCAAATCAAACGTGGAGCAAATGATGTTAAGAAAAGTGAAAACCATGAATAGAAATTACTCTTATCCTCAATGTTAAATATCATAACTCATCTACCAAAAGGAGTGAATGATAGATTGCAATTATCTCAAAATATGTTAAAAGGTATATATATCTAATTGTTGTATGAAAATAATTTCATAATTTATAATTCATGTTTCTATTTGTTCTAATAATTTAATTTGTCTAATGATAGACCTAGAGAATTGCACATATTAAGGAGGCATATGGAATTTGTTGTGAAACTGAAGGGTCTAGATATAGAAACAATCCAACATGCTTGCTTGTGTAAATCATTGCATTAGATTGTTTCTCTTTAATAACCTATAACCTAGGAAAAAATAGAGTAAGTATGGCCTTTACCTAAAACATTTGCAACCGTGGCACATGTAACAACAAAACAACTATGTTTGTGGTTTTTAATTCCTATGATAGTACTAGATCAAATCATCAACTAATATTTTGTCTTTTCACCTAAGGTTTTGGAATAATACATGATTTGTTTTTTGACATCTTAATACTCTATTAATGTACAAGTTTTCTTTGAAAATCTTATTGATCCTTGTAGTAATAACCAATCTCCTTTGAGAATCTTTTGAGACCTTTATTTATCTTGATGAATATGCATCAATACAAACATATAAAGCAACATTTCTTTTTAAATACATTGTAGTCTATAGCTTGGAAGTCAAAATTATTGAACTAGTATTTGGAAGTGCTAGATGAAGCATTGATTGCTCAAGCTAAAACTAATAAATTAGTAATGGCACCTAAAGATGCTATTGAATGTATAGTAGGCACAAAAGTTTCCAAGCACTCCACATAATAACTTTACCAAAAAAATATAAATATAGAGTGTTTAGCCCAAAAAAAACTATAAATATTAATACCTATCAACCATTTAATTACACTTTTAAATACTATTACTAATTTTCTATTATTTAAAATTGTATCACACAAATTATTTTTAAAAAAGTATGACGTCAGATTTTCTTTAAATATTTGGGATCCTACTCATCTATCGCGAGGATAAAAATGATTTAACTATCACAGGCCACTTGCATCTCATTATATTCTTCATTTCCAAACATATTGAACACTCTATTTTTGTACTTCCTTTGAAAGAACGTCCACGTTTAACGTGGTCATCACCATAACTAGATCTGTCGGCCAAGCCTGACCTCAAGGTTTGAAAAAAAGTCTTCTTTGCCAGCTTATTTTGTCCTTTCTCTTGGCTTATGTTGTTTTTATCAGCATATGGCGAATCTAAATGAGTTCACATTATTAAGGTGTTCACAACGATTTTATACACATGAATCTGCTCAACACAGTTCTTGAGTTCAAATCCAAGGATTTTTTTGTAGGTGCTTACAATCAAAACCAAGATGCTATAAATAGCATTAAACTTCTCTATTTTGAGTACATTGCAAACCATGAAGATAATATGGGTTTGGCTTTTTGCATTTTTATGCTATCAACCAAAATCAGCTGCTGTGGGGAGCAGAATTTTAGTATCCAATGGGCTTGGTCAGAAGCCTCAGTTGGGGTATAATGTTTCTCAATTACAAATGCCCACGACACAAACTTACCAAAATAAGGGTGGATTAGTACAGAAATTTATCATTTGTTTATGCATGTATATACTTATTCATAGATTGATTTAGTTCTTTCCTTTTTTAGATGGAACAGTTGGAATCATTTCTCACGCCATGTTACTGAGGAGATTATTCGTGAAACAGGTACGCTGCATATTTTAATTATGAATAGCATTGTTCTGAACTTCTCACCATGGGAAGATTTACTTAAAAGCTAAAACAACACTGTAATCTGAATGTTATGAATATCATTATACATATATTGGTCTTTGAACCATTGTTACACTGTCTTATGCTCTTAGTGATAACAGGGTACAATTAATATTGTATACTTCAGGGCTTCAATAGACTTCTAGTACTGTTTCATGATTGAGAAAATATGAAATAAATTTTTTATTGGTCTATGTTCATCATACAGCTGATGCAATGATATCCACCGGATTATCCAAGCTGGGGTATGAGTATGTTAATATAGGTCAGCTATACTCAGCCATTTCTATTAGCTGTATATATTTTTCCTTAGCCAATTAGGCCATACTAATGTCAATCTGGATGTGTCAATTAAGATGATTGCTGGGCCGAGCTGAACAGAGATGATGAGGTACATTATATGCATGAAAAAAGAAGACTGAGAGTTGCTAGAGTTAGATGTTATGTATTTTGATGTACTTAAATTCATACCCTTCTATGTGGTCAGGGTAATCTTGTTGCCAAAGCTTCCACATTTCCTTCTGGCATAAAGGCATTGGCAGACTATGTTCATTCCAAGGGACTTAAGCTTGGAATATATTCAGATGCTGGGTGAGAAAATAACACATATAACCTATCCCTAAGTAACAGTTATGTAAGTTTTGCAATGTTTTTGAAATTAGAATGGCAGCAGGCCACTTTCCCAGGGATTATTTAAGTAGTCAATAGTTGTAAAGACAGCAAAATTAGTATCTTTTAATTTTTAAAAGTTCCAAACTTGTATACTTGATAATCCCTTCTACCTTAAGGGAAGTCAACAAGTTACTCTATATCTAGTTTATTCATATTGACATTGTTTTTGTTTTAAAGATTACAAACATGCAGCAAAACCATGCCGGGCTCTCTTGGGTATGAGGAGCAAGATGCCAAGACTTTTGCTTCATGGGTAACAGGCTTCTATTATCAGAATTGAATTTCTCTTGCATTGCTATAGCTTTTAACTAATGTCACCTTCGATGAAGATGCTAGGCAGATTTTCTTTTCCCATTTTTATGATACTAAAGGGGAAAGACCATTGAATAAGGAATATGCAGGGAGTAGACTATTTGAAATATGATAATTGCAACAATGCAAGCAAAGATACTAAAGAGAGGTAAATGTCATCTCTGCACTTGGTAATGAATGTCTTTAGGTTTGTGCTTGATTTTTACCCTTTAAAAATTTCTTTGGGAGCATCAGGTACCAAAACATGAGCGAGGCTCTCAGCAAGGCAGGACGCCCTATTTTCTATTCAATGTGTGAATGGTAAGAAACATTTCTTCATTCGTATATGAATGTAGTTTTTAATGGTATAAGGTCAAGGCATTCAGGCCCTTAGTTTTAATATGGGTATATAAATTTTTCAGGGGTCAAGAAAACCCTGCAACTTGGGCTCCCAAGATTGCAAATAGTTGGAGAACTACAGGAGATATACATAACAATTGGGAGAGGTAGGTATCATACATGATAAGCTCATGGTTATCTTTTATAAAATAAATAATCTAACCACAAAAAACATAATCTTTTTATATATTTTTGCAATGGAAGATGATGCTCACAAGGAATTGATTATTTTCAGTATGATATCTAGAGCTGACCAGAATGATATGTGGGCCAGTTATGCAGGCCCTGGTGGATGGAATGGTAATAGAAATACCGAGTGATATTATTATAATGTAAAATTATAGTGTAACATTCAAGCTCTATTTTAATGTTATTCGCTCTTAAATTGATGAATCAGATCCTGACATGTTAGAGGTTGGGAATGGAAACATGACAACAGAGGAGTACAGATCCCACTTTAGCATATGGGCTTTAATAAAGGTAATGAATATGCAAATTGGGATATAGTTTTATGTTGAGTTTGATTTGAATATTTTATTTTTATAGTCATTTCAACTATACTCCTATCTATAGGCACCCTTGATTATTGGATGTGACATAAGGTCTATGAGCTCTGAAACTTTAGAGATTTTAAGCAATGAGGAGGTCATTAATGTCAACCAAGGTGAGGAATATAACTATTTTAATATAAAATTTTGTGAATTTGTGAATTTGTGAACAAGTTCAATTTATATTTGTGTTGACCATTTTTTTTTGTCTTTCTCTAGATTCATTAGGCTCTCAAGGAAAGAAAGTGAGCAAGGAAGGGGATCTTGAGGTATTCAAAAAAATTGCAATGAATTTGATAAAATCTACATTTAATTTGTGATTTTATATTTAGAAATATTATTTATTTAATTATATATACATAGATATGGGCCGGGCCATTGTCGAATACCAGAGTCGCTGTTATTTTATGGAATAGAAGTTCTAAAAATGCTTCCATAACAGCCAAATGGGAAGATATTGGTCTTCCTAATGAGACTATTGTCAAAGCTAGAGACTTATGGGATGTAAGAACATTCTTGTATTCTCTATCTATAAGTTTGTTTATTTGTAATCAAAGATATATACCATTAAATATTCAATATGTTTAGAGTTCAATTAAATTTATTCCATATCAAGTTTTAATTATAACTTTGAAATTTTATGTTGTTTCAGCACTTAAATCTTTTGGGAAGTTTTCAAGGCAATATAACATCAAATGTTGATTCCCATGCTTGTAAAATGTACATTTTGATACCGTCCTCTAGCTAGATCTTTCAATCTAGCATTTTGGAGTATCAATTAAGTGAAGAACAATTATAAAGGTTATTATAATGACTTGAATGATATGATTGTCATTCAAGATTTTACAACATATGAAGTATGTTATGGTTGACAGACTAGGAATAAATTTCTATGGAATAAAAGTTCCTTTGAACTACATGCTATATTTCATGTTTTGTTTTATGATATGACTAAAATGTTTGTAATGGTAAATAAGTATTTGAGTAACATTGAGAGAAACTTGCATTAGAATTTTGTATTGGTTTATTTTATAATGCCATATTTATATAAAAAATAAATAAATAAATTTTAGTTAAGTTATGTAGATTTTTTGTGATGTCATATTTATATTGTAAATTATTTAATTAGGAGGCCCCATTAAAGTGCATAAGTTTTTAAGTTTTGAAATTGTTTAATTATTTAAAAAAGGAGGGCCCATTAAGGCATCGATGATCTGGTCCCCATGGCTCCTTGCAAATAAAAAATAGTTTCATCCTCCTTAGCTCATTCTTTGTAGCTTCTTCTTTGTTGATACTCTTTGGCATGTCTTGTCGAGGAGGGACCTCCTTTTGAAAATTAGTTTCTTCTATTGTGCTAGAAGTGGTGTCTTGCTCTTAGGAATCAAACTCTCCAAAGTTAGATCTCTCCTGATGGCATCCAACAATGATGGTGGATCAAAGGCCTTAACCAAACCCTTAAGAGGTTTTGTTAGACCCTCCACAAATACCACATCTAGTACCATCAATGATAAATTCTAAAAATCTACCACATATTGCTCTACTATGCCCTCTTGCCTCAACTGTGTTAGCTTACTTAAATGAACCTTTGAATCCTTCCTATCAAACCTCTTTATCAACCTCTAACTGAATTATTATAAGGTAGTGATGGAGTTATTCCCTTGTGTATCCACGCCATGGTACCACCACTCATGAGCCACACCATCCAAATGTATAGTAGCAAACTTAATTGCTTTCTCTTCATATATAGGGTTCAATTAAAAGTATGTATCTAACTATTGCAACCAAGCCCTAACTAAACATTTGTTTGATGCATCATATGTAGGTATGGTGATCTTACTCAATTGATGTTGTATGTCTTTTCAGGGCTGACTATGATAATATCTCCTTCCTCTTCTATGCCCATTATTTGTCTTCAAATCATAGTACTCACCGAAGGATAAGTCATTATGGATTGCTTGAATTAGAGCATTTTACTCCTCATGATACCTTACCATATTATCTTCCATGCAAGGCTAAAAATTTTGCTCCTCCTCTAATGGATCTCCTTTCATTTGTAGAAACTTTCCCTGAAATGTCTTAGTGGGAGGGTTGATTGAGACCCTCTCATTGGCTTAATTACTTTCTTCACTTGCAGTATTTTGGATTGTCTTGAATGCACTCAAGTAGTGATTCAACTCCCTCAAAGTTCGAGCCATCTTTGACATGGATTCTTTCATGGAATTTTGGATCTCCCTAGCCAACTCCCTATTACGTCAATTAATTATTTCCTAGATGTTTGTTTCATATTTCCTACCTCAGTCATCCATGGTTTCCTCTCATCTTCCCTTCCCTCTCTCCCTCTAATAATATCTAAATTCCCTGTCACTTCCATGCATCAAACTAGATCTACATCATAAGATTAGTTCTTCCTCAAACAAGCTGGAAAAATTGCTGCTCTAATACCATTGTAATGTCCCAAATTATAATTTTTGTAATTTTTTTTGTATTTTCTAAATGTCCAATCAAAAATAAAACTAAAACAACTATTGAAACAAATCCTTTAATAAATCCACCAATACTAGTTCACAATGGTATAGATCTTGGACATATAATTTGGAAAATTTATTTTAAACATGCAGAGAAATGCAAGTGGCTTCAACAATAACTAGAAATTACATATAATATTTATACTTTATTGTCCCTGCACAATGATGACATTGGGACTGTGCATCTAAGTTACCAGAAATGCAACGACATGACTTCGTTTCCTGTTTTAACTAGCGAAATGCCATTTCCATCACAACGGTTGTTTCTTAGCTTGCTATTACATTTTTGTCCATTACGAAGGAATGTGCCTATATTTTTTTTTTCATTTTCCCTTCACGTTTTGATATGTTATTAAGTAATTTGATAAGTTACTAAGCAATTTAAAAATTTTGTATACTATCAATGGTTGATTCATGTTTGACAAACAACTTTCACCACACAACTCTCTAATATTCATTGCTCCCCAACAATTTAGAGGAGTTGACGGGGAGTCAAAATTATCTTGATATCATGTAGGAAGACTTACAATGCTCAATGGTAATTGTAAAGATTATTTTTAATGCAAAGTAGTTTAATTAATAGGTGTGTTTTGGTAATCTTTACTAAGTGTTAAATACTACCTCACATCATTCTAAAGTAAAATGTGAGTGTCTCCACATAATTTTTAAGTTTTGCTCCAAAAAGATAAAAGTCATTGTTAATAAAAGTGAGTGTCTACTGTATTGTGGAAGATTTAATATTGGTCTTGACTCTTGTTATAAATTTAAATTTAGAAATAGAATGATGCTATTTAAAACATACACATGGATGATTAACATTTGGCAGTGTAAGTCTTAACATATGATATCAAGAATTTTTTTATTAGTAAAAAATTGTAAAGGTATATGTATATTGCAACCTCTAAATATCCGTTTGTCTTGTAACATAGCTGTGCATACGGTATATATAAGTATATAGATTGAATGACAGTTCAAAATTAGTCACATACAAATGACTGTCAGACTCCACCGATGCCTGCAATCCTTTGACAAGGTGAACAACAGTCGTAGCCTCTATTCAAGTAGCTGTTGTAGCTTGCTAACCCAGCCTCTGAACTATGATCTCTTTTTATGTATTTTACTTAAATATCATTCACTTTAATGGTCAAATAGTTAATAACAATTTTATATCTCATTCACAATAAAAAGATATAAATATTTGTCCTATTTTTTTTTGCTATTTATTATCCAAAATTAACTTTTGACAGTTAAAGTGGATAATATTTAAGAATAACCCCTCCTATGTACCAATATGATTGTTGACCCAACAAGGATCATGGTAAGTATGGATGGCTCTGGATTATAGATGATGAGTGGACTGGCAACCGACATAGTCTCAAGGTGAAAACAAGCAACCATTTTAGATTTGCTTCGCAAATGTGGATTGATAACCCAGCAAAGATGCTAATTGCAGTGGCTGGTATGAATAAACTCCAGGATATGGATGATGGATCGGTCTCTCAATAGCGAACCCAGTGATGATTTCCCTCCTCCCCTTAATAGCTACGATCACTCTCAATATCTGACCGGTTATAAATGTTGTGATCCTCAATCTCCTCCTAATTTAGGGCGGATCACTGTGGCTGTCAGCTGGTACAATTCAACAAAGGTTTCAACCTTCAGCAATGATGGCAATGACAGTAGCATGCAAATTTATGGAACCAAATGATGATAACACCATTGAAATAATATAGCGAATTGCTCAATGTGGCATTCCAAATATTTGCTTGCAAATTCTGATTACTTAATCTTAAAAACATGCAAAGCAGCTCCACATGCAATTTTTGTGTGGAATTCCTAATGCTAGAGGCAAGGGTTTTCATCTTCACCTCTGAAATAGACATTCAAGAGGGTTTTCGTTCTTCTGATTGTAGACAATAAGCAAGGGTTTTCATTCTTGATGTAAGTTTGAACACAAAATTTAAAGTGAAAAATGTCAAATGAAATCTTGATCAAATGAACCTTATTATATCTTTTTCTAAATCAGGTCCTTAGATCTAAATTTCCCTCCAAGTATTTAAAAATACTTTTAAAAATAAATAAAAATAGTTAAGTGTTTAAAAACACTTTTAAATTAAATATATTAATATTATATTAAGTTGCCTCTTAAATAAAGAATTACCTGGTCCAACTTAAAATTAATAGTATAATTTTTTTTCTCTTGCTCAATCCTTTAGCCTCTAGGATAAAATGATAGGCCCCCCTTAAGGGGACATGATAGATTTTGCCAAAAATTGGGTTTTGATATATTATTTGTTATTTCTTGTAGAACAATATGCCACCACATAAGTATTAATCTTATTTTTAAGGTGCATTAAACCATTTTAGAATTTAAATATTGAGCTAGATATTTTAGAAAATTTAATGTTATTGTTTGGAATAAATGTAATTAGCTTGTGATAAATGTAAAAAGATAGCAACTATGCATAAAGGTGAAGTCTATTTGGAAGAAATAATAATTTTTTGTAAATTCATATATAAGAATCTATAACTAAAATTAAAATTGGTGTTGGCATTTTTTGTCAAGGGTAACACCTAAGATAGTGGAGCAAAACTATTGTTAGGAATTCCAACTTCATTCTAATGAAGGTTCTATTTTTGAAGTTACAAAATGCACCTCTAGGTGTTGAGAACTTGAAGTAATGGATTTATTATCTATTAAATCTAATATCATCAATGAGATAGAATTTATTTTGCTAAGTTTTATAGGCCTTAATATACTATATTGCATTTTGATTCTTTTCCTATCCTCAAAAGGTAATCTAGCATATGGATTATCAAAAGCATTCTACTTACTAGAAATTGAGTCTATCAAGGAATCAATGCATCAATGCAGTCAACAAACATTTGTTTAGCCAATAAATGGGATGAAAAATTTAATAACCAAGACAATGCAAATAAAAAGAGAGTGGTTAAATGCATTTAAATGGACATATAAAACCATGAAATAAAAGAGAGTGCTTAAATGCATTTAAATGGACATATAAAACCATGAGTTGCATGTAGCATATGGTAAACTTTGATTGGGATAGCATGGAACTTATCAACTAGCCAAATGAAATTTAAATGAAAGTTTGGGTCTAGAATATTTAAACTGATATAAATGGAATTTGACATTTGTTAAATCTATAGTATCTATGTTGCCTTGAGTTAAGTAAATTTGACTAGTTACATAGGAATGTACTAAATGAAAAAGTGGCATTTGATTAAGTAGTTGGGCATAATCAATGTTTACTTCATGTTTTATTTGATCAATAAGTGATTATATATTTAACAAAATTTGATAATATACAATTTTTTTAATTTTTGAAAATTTTGTAATACAAATTTATTTATTTATTTATTTTTAGTGTTTTCTCTCCAATTTTTTTTTAATATTAGATTTCCTTTCTTTGTCCATTATTTTGTATTTTCTCTTTTTCTAGTTTCTATTCTTCTTGTAACATTCTTTGATGAAAATATTTGAGGTGGTGTGAATGTACATTAAATTTCAGCTAACAATTATACCATTAAAACTATACATCTTCATTTTTTCTTATCACCAAATTAGATAGATTATTTTGAAAGGGAATTTGGTTAGCTTCTAAAACCATTATTTGAAATTTCTTGTTTGAAGGCGAAACTTTAAATACAATTTGTTGGTATGTTGCAACTACACTAATTAATGTGATAAAGAAAAGCCATCTAGAGCACCCCTATTACCATTCATACCCAAATTTACAAGGCAAGTTTGTATTCTTAGTAGAGGGTTTAGAGAAAAATGATGTTGACATTTTGATATCAAATCTCACGCTTCATCATTCCATAATATTAGTTTTCCTTTTCTAGGTCCTTTTAGCTTCCATAAAACAATATCCCAATATCACAAAAATGGAAGTTGCAAACATGACTATAGGTTTCTATAATTTTTTTTTTTACTTATGAATGTAGCATATAGAATAAGGTATCTTGGCTCCCACTCTCTCAAAGCAAGCATAGGCCAAGATCCACAATAGTTACTAAACTTTCTTTTCATTAGTGGATTTTTTATCTTTATTTTAGGAAGTACCTTTGGAACCCTTGCATTATGGACTAGTACATATTTATTTGGTTGGAAGTGATCATATGTGAATTTCATTGATTGCAAGGGATTTTAATGTGTTGTCAATAGTGGAGTATGAAACATCCCCTCGAAAATAGGCTTACTCTTTAATAGGAAACACTACTTCATATTGAATTAGAATGCTTTTGGAATAAATTGCATGCATTTTTTGCATTAATATTTTGGATTGCACTCAATGATCCATCATTAGGATGAGGAAGAAAAATAATACTTAATGGCTATAAAATTAGACTGTAATATAATCCATTGAAATAACTAGAATTATTGTAGTTATGTTGAAAGGCAAACCATGGAAGGGTCAATAGAAAATTAACATAGTGGGTGATAGTGTTGGTGCATGCACCATGATACAAATCAAATGTTGTTCATCAAGTTGGGAAAGACATGAGAATAGCCATTGAGAAAATGCTCTATTTTGCAAGAGTCAACATGTTATTTGCAAGGCATGTTCATGCATATGAGTTCTTCATAGGTATTTCAATCAAAGAAAAACCTTAATTTGTTAGGACTTCTAGCTACTAATCTTATTCTACTCTAATTTATGTTCAAATTTGAGTGTATAACAATAAACATGATTTGTGTCAAGACTATTAGTATTTATGTTAATAATATTCCATCATTCATGCTTTTTAGAGAGCTACCAATATTATAGTGTATTATAAGGAGATTTACAAATGCATTCGAGAGGACATTGATAGGGTCCAAATTCAACATCCATGGATTTCTCCCCCTAGGCCATTGATTCCAAAATTGAACCATTATGCATCTATATTTCTCAATTTTTTTATGGAGACATTGTCCTTCTAAACTATCATCAAAATCATTAGTCTCATGGACTTAGATTTTCCTTTGGCCAAATGTGAGTCAATGTCCATCAATTTAGGATTAAGACATATCACCACATTCCAAGAAAGGAATAAATGTGTTTGCTTTATGAGAGAGAGAGAGAGAGAGAGAGAGAGAGAGAGAGAGAGAGAGAGAGAAAGAGAGAGAGAGAGAGAGAGAGAGATGAGAGAGATGATCATTTTATTTTTAGATGCATGGTTTTTATGAGATATGAAAATTAATTTTGCGTCCCTTTAGGGACTTACGGTAGTCTCTTGAAACTTTATTTTAGTATCAAGATCAAAGGTATTTGGTGTTATATATTAGAGAAGCTTGAATACTTAGACATCGTCACTTGAGTAAGGGAAACAAAGAGATGCTTCTACTACCATCAGAACTACAACCTCCTCCATTCTAACCAACTCTCTTAGTGGATTGAAGTATGCATCTGTTAGTTAATTACATATTAGACCTAGTAAAAAATTGAGTCTTTCAAACAATTGTGACAAGAAACACTAGGTGTCAAAACTAAGGAGACATACACAATGCAACATATTTGCCCTAATAGAAGCACTTGTATTACAAACTTCTTTCACGACCATTTTAGCTTTGAGTATTATTATTTTACATATTCCTTATTTGTTTTTTATTTTTTTAGAGAGGCTTTAGGTGCTCTCTCTTTACATAGACTACCAAACACCTTGCATGCAATCTAACATGCATGCAACTTTACATAGATATGCACTTGCATTCATTCACCCATTATTTATTGAGTATAAAGTAAACATATATAACATACCACCACCGAACTCATCCACAACCCTATCAATTTTCTAGCATTTGTCTTTTGGCTCTCATGACATAGTCTGAAGATGACTAATCATATACTTAAAATTAGAATAATATTTTTTCGTTGTGTGGTGGCTACTTCTATGACATTGACAATAACTCTTGTATTGGATGACTCACTTCTTTTCCTTTCTTCAAGGACAAGGATGAGTTTCCCCATTTTTTAGCCTCCAAGTTTTGTAATTAAAGAAACAACACAAATAATATAATTAAGTGCAAAATAGAAAGGAGTGCAACATATTTCTTACAATTTATTTACTTAGAGTATATTCATATATAATTTGCATAAATGTATCCATAAATACATACAACTAATAATCACAGCTATTTTTTATAGTTAATATTATGTGCAAATTATTAATTGAAACATAGAAACAACAAATAGGAGAATGCTTATTGGAGCCCATGGATACATATAATACAATGACCTCCTCTTCAATATTTGCAACTTGGAACTTACCAAACCTTATTGCTACTTTTATCCTCTTTATGTTTTGATAAAGATAACCAAGAAGGGTCCAAACTCATTACAAAAAGCCAAAAAGGCAAAAGAAACAAGCCACACAAGGAGAAAACCTAGCCAAAATAGCAAAGACAACACCAACAGAACCAGCTGCTGCGAATCTTACAAGACATGATACTAGACAACAACCAAGCTCACCAGAAGGACCAAGCCCAACACAAAAGAGGAACACAAGAGAATAGACAAAAGACCAGCCGCAGCACCCCATGCAGGGGGTGAGAAAGGCACCAGGAAAACCAACACTAAAGAACCACTCAAGGTGGTTTGAACCTAAACCTCATTAAAGAGATTTGTTTAGTTTCAGATCCTAAAACAGTACCAAAAGTTTTTGAATAAATCCCACTGCTCACCAACATAGAAGTGATATTGTGTTGCTTTTTAGAGGAAGATTCAACATCAGTGGGCTCCCTATTGTCACTGTCCTGTAAACATTGCTCCTACCTAGCTTCTGCAGCTGGTGGAGCCTTCCAAACCTTAGAATTAGTTTTAACCATGTCTTTATCTTGCTAATTAGAAACCCCACAACCTACAGAAGCATGTCCTGACTTGCGGTAGTTAAGACCCATCACTTGAGATTCCTCGTAGGTGATATTCTACACCCAGTCACCCAATCTTGAAGAAAGCGTGCAAGAAGAAGGGAGCACTTTTTCAACAATAGTATTAACACACAGTCTAGCATGGGTAAACCTTTTCCTATATTTGGTCATCTCATCAACATTAATGAGATCCCCCATGGAGCCAACAATGGCTGCCCAAACTTCCTCATCCTAGTATTCAAGAGGCAACCCTAGGAGATTTATCCAAACGAGCACTCTATCGAAGTAAACTTTTCCAAGGTCTAGCCCTCGCTCCCAGCTCTTGAGAAATAAGCAAGATCTACCTAAGAACTGCAGATCACTCTTAAGGATTTGCAATCTATCTTTATCAAGCGAGAAGGAGAACAGGAAGAAACCCTTCATCATCTCTGTGATTTTTAGAGGGCCACTTAATTTCTATTTTATTATAGTCCAAGCTAATAGTAGTTACATTCGGCTTGTAACCCATAAATTTCCCAACTAGGGCTTTAGTCCATCTGTTGGAAGATTTATCTAAAACTAAACTAGGGATGAAAATCTGCCCCTCAGTAAAAGTGCTATAAGAATCTGGGAATAAGGGAGGGGCACCTAAAATTGCAGCATCCCCAGGGACATCCTTCGAAGGAGGAGAAGCCACCAATCTCTTTGGATCCTCCTCAGTAGATCTAGCCTCAGCATTAGACCCTACTGGGTGGGGCTCTTTAGAAACCACACCATTCGAATGCTTTTTGTCCAGCGGAGAAAGCAAAACATTTCTAATAGGGGAGGAACCAACAACAATTGAGGGGGAAAGAAATCCTCGTATCAGCACCTTGCAAAGCCCTCCCACACTGTCTTCCTGATCAGGGAGCTTAGCCCTAGAATTAGACATAGTTCTCTGAGCCTCTAACTGGAGTGCTAAGAGACTCACTTCCTCAGCTTTTACTCTGGGATTGTTCCAACTATCTGCCTGATCGTAAGCCTTTGCCCTGGCATGAGAAATAGTACTCTGAGCCTCAACCCAAAGGGCAAAGAGACTCTCATCCTCAACCTCCTCACATGGAAAGAACCAGTCGTCCTCATCCTCTGAGAAGCCTCCTTCGTCATCATCCTCGTTGTCATCCACGCCTTCCTCATCTCTTTGAGCAAGGGTCGCTGCATTTCTTCTGCCGCTCCCGTTCCCATGCTCTCCGCTACCCTCTGTCGCTGCTCCCATTCGCTCCATTTCTAGAGACTCTAGGATATTTCCTTAACTTTCCAAACATTATTGAGGGAACCCATCAAACACAATTACTAGAGTTTCATAAGCATGATTTTTTTATCCTCTCTATGTCACTTATGTATCTTGACATTGTTTGATGGGCATAATAGAAATGGAGGGCAATATACTATATGAATTGAGGGCTTCTTCCTTGAACTTTGAAGTATTATGATTCTTTTTTATGTATTATTAATGGTTTTGTAGTTTGTGCTCAAGGAAAGAAATGAGTAGATGCTAGATTAAAAAAACTTTTAAAGCCCTTAGTATTGGAAGGAGCTCATTCTAATCATCATGTTTTATTTTTTATTTTTTTTCCTTTGAGCATTAAAATATCTTTCTTTCTATATGTAAATATAAAGAATTGGGCCATCTAAATAAAAATCTTTTAGATTTTATATAACATGTACATTCACCTAACAATTGAAGCTACGGAAGGTTGCAAAATGAAGAATTATACTGAGTAAACTCTAACAACCCTCTTAGGGAAAATCTATGCTTAAAAGAAAAATATAAACCATAAGGAAAACATTAAAATAGCTAATCTATTGTTGTCATCAGCATACGGCGAATCTAAATAAGTTCACATTATTAAGGTGTTCACATCCAAACAGTTGTTGAGTTCAAATGCAACGATTTTTGTAGGTGTTCACAACGGTTTATACATTGGAATTCGCTCAAAACAGTTGTTGACTTCAAATCCAAGGATTTTTGTAGGTGCTCACAACCAAAATCAAGATGCTATATATAGCATTAAACTTCTCTGTTTTGAGCACATTGCAAACCATGAAGATAATATGGGTTTGGCTTTTCGCATTTTTGTGCTATCAAGCAAAATCAGCTCCTGTGGGGAGCAGAATTTTAGTATCCAGTGGGCTTGGTCAGAAGCCTCAGTTGGGGTATAATGTTTCTCAATTACAAATGCCCACGTCACAAACTTACCAAAATAAGGGTGGATTAGTACAGAAATATTATCATTTGTTTATGCATTTAAACATACTTATTCATAGATTGATTTAGTTCTCTCCTTTATATAGATGGAACAGTTGGAATCATTTCTCACGCCATGTTACTGAGGAAATTATTCGTGAAACAGGTACCCTGCATACTTCGATTATGAATAGCGTTGTTCTAAACTTCTTACCATGGGAAAATTTAGTTCAAAGCAGTGCTGAATATTGTAATCTGAATGTTATGAATATCGTTATACATCTATTGGTCTTTGAACCATTGTCACACTGTCTTATACTCTTAGTGATAACAGGGTAAAATTGGTACTGTATACTATAGGACTTCAATAGATTTCTAGTACTGTTTTATGATCGAGAAAATCTGTCACAACATTTTTATTGGTCTATGTTCATCATACAGCTGATGCAATGATATCCACCGGATTATCCAAGCTGGGGTATGAGTATGTTAATATAGGTCAGCTATACTCAGCCATTTCTTTTAGCTGTATATATTTTTCCTTAGCCAATTAGGCCATGCTAATGTCAATCTGGATGTGTCAATTAAGATGACTGCTGGGCCGAGCTGAACAGAGATGATGAGGTACATTATATACATGAAAAAAGAAGACAGAGAATTGCTAGAGTTACATATTATGTATTTTGATGTACTTAAATTCATACCCTTCTATGTGGTCAGGGTAATCTTGTTGCCAAAGCTTCTACATTTCCTTCTGGCATAAAGGCATTGGCAGACTATGTTCATTCCAAGGGACTTAAGCTTGGAATATATTCAGATGCTGGGTGAGAAAATAACACATATATCCTATCCTTAAGTAACAATTTTGTAAGTTTTGCAATGTTTTTGAAATTAGAATGGCAGCAGATCATTCTCCCACGGATTAAAAGTTGTCAGTAGTTGTAAAGACAGCAAAATTAATATCTTTTAATCTTTTAAAATTTTCAAACTTGTATACTTGATAAGCCCTTCTACCTTAAGGTAAGTAAACAAGTTACTCTATATCTAGTTGTTTATTCATATTGACATTGTTTTTCTTTTACAGATTACAAACATGCAGCAAAACCATGCCGGGCTCTCTTGGATACGAAGAGCAAGATGCCAAAACTTTTGCTTCATGGGTAACAGGCTACTGTCATTAGAATTGAATTTGTCTTGCATTGCTATAGATTTTAGCTAATGTCACCTTGGATGAAGATGTTAGGCAGATTTGCTTTTCCCCTTTTAACGATACTAAAGGAGGAAAACCATCGAATAATGAATATGCAGGGAGTAGACTATTTGAAATATGATAATTGCAACAATGGAAATAAAGATACTAAAGAGAGGTAAATGTCATCTCTGCACTAAATGAATGTCTTTAGGTTTGTGCTTGATTTTTACACTTTAAAAATTTGTTCGAGCACCAGGTACCAAAACATGAGCGAGGCTCTCAGAAAGGCAGGTCGCCCCATTTTCTATACAATGTGTGAATGGTAAGAAACATTTATTCATTCGTATATGGATGTAGTTTTTAATGGTTTAAGATCAAGGCATTCAGGCTCTTGGTTTTAATATGGGTATATAAATTTTCAGGGGTCAAGAAAACCCTGCAACTTGGGCTCCCAAGATTGCACATAGTTGGAGAACTACAAGAGATATACATAACAACTGGGAGAGGTAGCTTTCATACATGATAAGCCAATGGTTATCTTTTATAAAATAAAGAAATCTAACCACAAAAAACATAATCTTTTTATATATTTTTGTGATGGAAGATGATGCTCACAAGGAATTGATTATTTTCAGTATGACATCTAGAGCTGACCAGAATGATAGGTGGGCTGGTTATGCAGGCCCCGGTGGATGGAATGGTAATACAATTATCAACTGGTATTATGAAAATGTTAAATTATAGTGTAACATTCAAGCTCTATTTTAATGTTACTCGCTCTTAAATTGATGAATCAGATCCTGACATGTTAGAGGTTGGGAACCGAAACATGACTACAGAGGAATACCGATCCCACTTTAGCATATGGGCTTTAATGAAGGCACCCTTGATTATTGGATGTGACATAAGGTCTATGAGCTCTGAAACTCTAGAGATTTTAAGCAATGAGGAGGTCATTAATGTCAACCAAGGTGAGGAATATAACTATTTTAATATGAGATTGTATGAACTTGTTAACAAGTTCAATTTGTATTTGTGTTGACCATATTTTTTTCATCTTTCTCTAGATTTATTAGGCTCTCAAGGAAAGAAAGTGAGCAAGGAAGGGGACCTTGAGGTATCTAAAAAAATTGCAATGAATTTGATAAAATCTACATCTAACTTGTGATTTTAAATTTAAAAATATTATTTGTTTAATTATATATACATAGGTATGGGCTGGGCCATTGTCGAATGCTAGAGTTGCTGTCATTTTATGGAATAGAAGTTTTAAAAATGCTTCCATAACTGCCAAATGGGAGGATATTGGTCTTTCTAATGAGACTATTGTCGAAGTTAGAGACTTGTGGGATGTAAGAATATTCTTATATTCTCTATCTATTATGTTTTGTTTATTCGTAATCAAACACCTTTGTCATGGTAGAATACTTAACATCTTAATTAAAATATATAGCATTAAATATTCAATATGTTTATAGTTCAAATTAAATTTATTTCATATCAAGTTTTGATTATAACATTGAAATTTTATGTTGTTTCAGCACTCAAATCTTTTGGGAAGTTTTCAAGGCAATATAACATCAAATGTTGATTCCCATGCCTGTAAAATGTACATTTTGACACCATCCTCTAGCTAAATCTTTCAATCTAGCATTTTGGAGTATCAATTAAATGAAGAACAAAATGTCAAGATTATTATAATGATTTGAATGGTATATTGTCATTCAAGATGACACAACAACATACCAAGTATGTTATGGTTGGCAAACTAGGAATAAATTTCTATGGAATAAAAGTTCCTTTAAACTACATGCTATATTTCATGTTTTGTATTAAATGATAAGACTAAAATGTTTGTAATGGTAATAATAATTCTTTCAAATAAACTTTTGAGTAACATTCATGTGAATTTTCTATTCATTTATTTTATAATGCCATATTTATATAAAAAAAATTAAATAATTTTTATTCAAGTTATGCAGATTTTTGTGATGTCATATTTATATTATAAATTATTTAATTAGGAGGGCCCATTAAAGTGCATAAGTTTTTAAATTATTAAATTATTTAAATAGGAGGGCCCATTAAGGCATGGTCCCCATGGTTCCTTGCAAAAAAAAAATAGTTTCTTCCTCCTCAGCTGATTCTTTGTGGCTTCTTCTTTGTTGATACTCTTTGGCATGTCTTGTGGAGGATGAACTTCCTTTTGAAGTGGTTTCTTCTATGGTGCTAGAAGTGGTGTCTTGCTCTTAGGAATCTAACTCTCCAAAATTAGATCTCTTCTGATGGCATCCATTAATGATGGTGGATCAAATGCCTTAACCAAACCCTTGAGAGGTTTTGTTAGGCCCTCCACAAATTATTTCATCTTGTACCATTAATGATAAACTATAAAATTCTACCACATATTTCTCTAATATGCCCTCTTGCCCCTAAAATGAACCTTTGGATCCTTCCTATCAAACCTCTTTTTCAACCTCTGACTGAATTATTATAAGGTAGTGATGGAGTTATGCCCGTGTGTAACCATGCCATGGTACGACTACTCACACCATCCAAAAGTATAGTAGCAAAATTAGTTACTTTCTCCTCATATATAGGGTTCAATTAAAAGTATGTATCTAACTATTGCAACCAAGCCCTAGCATCATATGTAGGTATGGTGATCTTAACCAATGGATGTTGTATCATGATAATATCTCCTTCCTCTTCTATGCCCATTATTTGTTTTCAAATCATAGTACTTACCAAAAGAAAAGTCATTATGGATTGCTTGACTTAGAGCATTGTACTCTTGATGATATCTTGCCATATCATCTTCCATGCAATGCTAGAAATGTAAATGTTGCTCCTCCTCTAATGGATCTTCTTCTTTCCTTTGTAGGAACTTTGCCTGAAATGTCTTAGTGGGAGGGTTGATTGAGACCCTTTCATTGGCTGAATTACTTTCTTGACTTGCAGTATTTTGGATTGGCTTGGATGCACTTAAGTAGTGATTCAACTCCCTCAAAGTTCAATCCATCTCTGATATGGACTCTCTCATAGAATTTTGGATCTCCCTAGCCAACTCCCTGTTAGGTCAATTAATAATTTCTTAGATGTTTGTTTCTACTCTCCTATCTCAATCATCCATGGTTTCCTCTCATCTTTCCTTCTCTCTCTTTGACTAATAATATCTGAATTCTCTATCGCTTCCATGCATCAAACTAGATCTGCATCACAAGATTAGTTCTTCCCCAGACAAGACCACTATAATGTCCTAAATTATAATTTTTGTTATTTTTTTGTATTTTCTAAATGTCGAATCAAAACTAAAACTGAAACAACTATTGAAACAAATCCCTTAATAAATCCACCAATACTAGTTCACAATGGTATAGATTTTGGACATACAATTTGGAAAAATTATTTTGAACATACTAAATTGAAATGCAAATTGCTTCAATGATAACTAAAATTATATATAATATTTAGAATTTATTGTCCTTGCACAATGATGACATTAGGACTCTATATCTACATTACTAGAAATGTAGCAACATGACTTCGTTTCCCATTTTAACAAACGAAATGCCATTTCTGTTGCAAATGGTCATTTCTTAACTTGTCATTACATTTCTACCCATTACCAAAGAATGTGCCTCTATTATTTTCATTTTATTAAGTAATTTAGTAAGTAACTAAGTAATTTGATTTTTATTAAAAACTTCGTATACTGTCAGTAGTTGACTCATGTTTGACAAATAACTTTCACTGCATAGCTCTCTAATCACTAATGTTCACTGTGTTGCAAGTATGAGGTGAACTAGTGTTGTCATTGATGTCAACATACTCATATTGCTTTGACAAGAAGGATTGGATGAGCTGTGTGCTGAGGATATTGAGAAAATTAGTCTCAATCCGGAACTGTGGAGAACAGTGATGAGAAGAACGCAAAAGTACTCAATAGGTTGCGATTTAGAGGATGCGGATTAAAGAGTTTGTAGATATGAGTCTTGAGATGATCCAGTTAAGATTTCAGAGGTCCGCATGAAGATGTGAATAAGTTGTGATTGATCAAGTAGAACCGGTTCCGGGAGATGCTCCGGAGTGAGAGTGTTACAAAAAGGTCCGGTGAGATTTGAAAGTGCATTGTCCTGTTCTATGAATTGGACAGAGTGTTTGGGAGGTCCTTGTAATGTGTCATCTCAATTGGCATGTGGTTTGGAGGTCCGAAAGCACCTCTGGCAGTATGACAGTGGTGATAGACTGTGTTCTTGAAGTTCCGGATGAGGAAGAGAAGAGATTCCAGTGAGTAGAGGAAGTGCAGATGTACCTGGTCATTCAGGCAGGTTTGTGAAGGTCCTTGGATCGTGTTGAGGTTGTGTTGTTGATCCGCATTGGTGGTAAAGCCCAGAATTGAAGATATTCTTCTAGATGTAGTTCTTGTTCAGACTAGCCAACCGGATGAGTTGTTCATCTTGCAAATGTTCTTGTGGTGGCTGACCGGATGTGTTATTCATCTTGCGAATGTTCTTATGGTTGATTGCCGACTTAGATGATTGTTCCTAAGCCGATATCTTGTATAAATAAAGGTTTGTGAGTTCATTTCAAAGTGTGTGTTGTGAAGCGGATGAGTGTGGCATAGCGAAAGAGCGAAAAGCAGAGCAGGTGTGACTCAGGCTTAAATGGAACTGATCTAGACATGGTAAAGATGTCATTCTCCAGTTCAAGGTTGTGATCCTTATGATCTTGTAGACAGTGTGTCTCCTATAGGCAGTGTGCCTCCTTGTGAGCAGTGTGCTCAGGTAGTGAGCTCTAATTGGCAAGTGCCATTTTTGTATTTCCTTATTCTTCTAACAGAGAATAATCTTTGGGTTAATCACTCCGTGGTTTTCTCCCTTAACAGGGTTTCCACGTCAAAAATATTGTGTCATGTGTTTTTCATTTCATGGTAATGTTTGCTTGTTTGAATTAATGCTGCATTGATTAATAAGAAAGTTTAGAAGAAGAAATAATTAGGATAACTGATTCACCGCCCCTCTCAGTTATCAACAATTGGTATCAGAGCTAAGTTCCTCCTAACAGAGTCTAACAGCTCGAGGAAGATCTAGGAGTCCAAATGGATCCATATGGTTTAAGGGAGCAACTC
This sequence comes from Cunninghamia lanceolata, assembly GCA_027924645.1. Lineage (NCBI taxonomy): Eukaryota > Viridiplantae > Streptophyta > Pinopsida > Cupressales > Cupressaceae > Cunninghamia > Cunninghamia lanceolata. Next base: position 451,112 of record BSBN01000137.1, read on the forward strand.
AAGACTGCCCTTGAGGATCTTGAACAGTCAAACTCTGAAGTCAATGAATTAAAAGAAAGACTCAAATAGGCTGATGATTTCATGAGAGAACTAAAAGACAAATTAAGTCTCTCTATGAAAAAGAGAAAGGAGTTGCTTCAGCAATTGGCAAGACAAGGTGAAGAAAGTAATGCAAATGAAGAGTTGACTGAGAAAACCAAGTTATGTGAAAAGTTATCAAAAGAAATCATTATGGTAAGACATGAAATGGAATCAGGAGTTATAAAGTTTACTCAAGAAGTTGAAGAGAAAAGAAAAACTGAAGATAATCTAAGACAATCTCTCAAGGAGAAATCAGAAGATTGCCACCAAATGGATAGAATTATCAGACATCTCGAATCTGATCTTGAAGATGCTAAAGATAATGAAGAAAAACTTGAGGATCAAATTGTCTCTCTAAAAAGGGATCTTCAAACAGCAAATGAGTATAAAGAGAAATTCAAGATAAGTTTTGCTCAACTTGAAGTTCTTCTTGGAAGTCAAAAGAAGGCAGATGACAAGTGTGGTTTGGGATATGAGAAAGGAGAAAGCTCCGGATCTGGTTAGAAGAATTTTGGATCAGAAAATCCAAGGAACAGGCCTAGAAGACCTCTGGTAAGATAGCCTAATGCTCAAAGATATCCATCCTTCAATGGATACTGCCACAGCTGCAATCACTTTGGTCACAAAGCTAATCAGTACAGAAAGAGAATAAATCAGACTAATTCATCCTTCTCTAGACAGTGTTTTAACTGCAAAAGGTATGGTCACAAGTCTCATTAATGCAGAAATATGCAAATGAACAAATCATTCAATGGTAGATGCTTTGCATGCAATAGAGTAGGTCATATGGCTAATCAATGTAGATCAAGAGGATATCAGTCAAATATGCAAAGAAATGTTGTTTGCCAAATCTGTAATAGGTCCGGTCATAATGCAAAAGTCTGCAGAAGCAAGAATCAGGACAAAAGAGGTCCAGTATATAATCAGAATCAAGATAAGGGTAAACAAAAGATGAATGCGGATGAAGTTAAAAATGAGATGAGCAAGATTTGGGTGAAGAAAAGTACTGAGAAAGTAGAGGTTGGATCCGCACCAGACTCTGGTGCTGATATTCCTTTCGAAAATTGAAAAGTGAGCTCTCGCTCAGGGGGAGACACAAAGAAAACCTTGTTCCCCCAGTCAGTCAATTGGTGCCGGAACTGGCACAAGAAGAGTTGCGGACTGAATGGTTCATAAGGGTAACATCCAAACATACTGTGGTTAAGTTTTGAAAGATCCGCAAGATGTTTACAGATCAGGATTGATCCGGTTCTTCAAGTCATTTGATTAAGAGAAAAACTGGTAATGTACTGTATGTTGAAGGATTGAAGCACAATCTTCTCAGTGTTGGTCAGTTGGTGGACAAAGGCTATGATCTCCGGTTCAATAATGGAAGATGCAAAACCTTTACAAGCTCTGAAACTGAAATTGCATCCGGTACTCAAACAAAAGGTAATATCTTCCATCTAGTTGGTTCTAATAAAAGTTGTCTGTTTGTTCAAGTTGATCAGAGTTGGTTATGGCATAGAAGGATGTGCCATGTGAATTTGGATAACATCATCAAGATAAGCAATACTCAAGCTGTAAGAGATCTTCCTAAATTGGTGAAACCTACAAATAGTTTATGCAAAGAATGTCAGCTAGGCAAACAGAACAGAGTCTCTTTCAAAAGCAAGGATTAGTCCACTACCGGATTGTTGGAATTAGTACATACTGATCTCTGTGGTTCGACAAGAATCAAGAGTATGCAAGGTGATAGATATTTCATGTTGCTAATTGATGGCCATTCCCAGATGATGTGGGTTACCTTCCTAAAAGAGAAATTAGAAGCCCTTGAGAAGTTCAAAATTTTCAAAGCTATGGTAGAGAATCAAAACGGATTGAAACTAAATTGTCTAAGGTCTGATAGAGGTGGTGAATTCACATCCAGTGAATTCATAGACTTTTGTGAGAAGCATGGCATAAAGAGACAATTGTCTACTCCTAGGACTCCACAGCAGAATGGAGTAGTTGAGAGAAAGAACCAGACCATCCAGAAAGCTTCCAGGACAATGATGATGGAAGCAAATGTTCCTCAGATGTTTTGGAGAGAAGCTGTCAGCACTGCAGTCTACGCTCTTAACCGAGTTCAAATCAGAAGCAACACCAGTAAGACTCCTTATGAACTTTGGTTTGGTGTAACTCCTACTGTGAGATACTTCAGAGTATTTGGTAGCAAATGTTATATCAAAAGAGATGAAGATTTAGGAAAGTTTGATGCTAGAAGTGATGAAGGAATTTTCTTGGGTTACTCCACTCAAAGCAAAGCATACCGGTGTTACAATAAGAGATTGAGAAAGATGATAGAAAGTATAAATGTGAAGGTTGATGAAGGAATGGAGAAGCCCTCAAGATTCTATGAATGTGATGAAGATGATCAGAATGATCCTCTGGTGCAAGGAGCTCCATCCTCCTCTGAAATTTAGATCCAGACTGATCCGGTAAATCAGGAAGAAGAAGTTTGTCTGAATGAGCCTGATCAAGAATTAGTAGTGCAAGAAACTTCCAAAGTTCCAAGGTATGTAACTCTAAATCACTTTGAAGATCAGATCATAGGTGACAAAAGTAAAGGGGTACAAACAAGGAGAAGAATTGTTCAAGATTCAAACGAATACTATCTGATTTCAAAGATTGAACCTAAGATAGTTAATGAAGCTTGCAATGATGAAAACTGGACCAAAGCAATGGAGGAAGAATTGATGCAAATTGAGAAAAATCATACTTGTGATCTTGTTCCCAGACCTAAAGACAAGAATGTGATTGGAACCAAATGGGTCTTCCGGAACAAACTGAATGAAGTTGGTGAAGTAATCAGAAACAAAGCTAGATTGGTTTGCAAAGGCTACTCTCAAATAGAAGGAATTGATTTTGAAGAGACCTTTGCTCTGGTGGCAAGAATTGAAGCAGTCAGATTATTTCTTGCATTTGCTGCCTTCAAAGACTTCAAGGTATATCAGATGGATGTCAAGTCTGCCTTCCTAAATGGTGATCTGGAAGAAGAAGTTTATATTGAACAACTGGATGGATTTCAGTTGTCTGATAATGATGATATGGTCTGCAAGTTGAAGAAAGCATTTTATGGATTGAAGCAAGCCCCAAGAGCATGGTGTGAAAGGTTGGATAAGCATCTTGTGCAGATTGGATTCAACAAAGGTACTGCTGACAGTAACTTATATTTCAAAATTGATCATGAAAATATTTTGATTATTGAAGTGTTTGTGGATGATATCATTTTTGGAGGAAGAGATAATATGTGCAAAACTTTTGCAAATCAGATGAAAAGTGAGTTTGAAATGTCTATGCTTGGTGAAATGAATTTCTTCTTGGGTCTGCAAATTACTCAAACAAAGAAAGGGATCTTCATTTCTTAGACCAAATATGTGATAGAATTGTTGAGGAAATTCGGTATGGAAGATTCAAAGCCAATGAACACTCCTATGGCAACCGAATGTAAGTTGAGCAAAGATGATGACTCTCCGAAGGTAGATCAGACCAAGTATAGATCAATGATTGGTGGATTTCTTGTATCTCACTCAGACTAGACCAGATATAATGCAGGCTGTTTGTCTTGTGGCAAGATTTCAGGCTGATCCTAGAGAATCTCATGTTTTGGCAATCAAGAGAATTTTTAGATATCTAAAAAGGACATGGAGTATGGTTTGTGGTATCCTAGAGATCATGATTTCTCTCTTCATGCTTACACATATGCAGATTGGGCAGAAGATGTGGATGACCGGAAGAGCACCAGTGGTGGAGCATTTTTTTTGGGAAAGAGATTGGTTTCTTGGCTAAGCAAGAAACAAGATGCAATATCTCTATCTACAACTGAAGCAGAATACATTGCAGCAGCAGGTAGTTGCACTCAAATCTTATGGATGAAGCAGATGCTAAGAGACATTAAAGTTGAATATAAGGAACCTATCACAATTTTCTGTGATAATTCAAGTGCAATTAATATTTCTAAGAATCCGGTATTGCATTCTAAGACTAAGCACATATCTATCAAATTTCACTTTTTGAGAGAATAAGTGAACAAGGAAGAAGTCAGATTGGAGTATGTACTCTCCAAGGATTAGATTGCAGATATCTTTACTAAACCTCTTCCCAAGGACTCTTTTGAGTTTCTCTGGGAGAAGTTAGGGGTCATGGCCCCTCCGGTGATGAACTAAGATGCACTGATGTGCATCAGTCCGGTGGATATCACAGTCATATCTTGTGATTCGGATTGATGATGGGGAGCTGCTACTAAGGGAGAGCAACTGGTATGATTCTGATGTGTTAGAATTGCAAGTATGAGCCCTTTGCCATTGATATCAAAGGGGGAGAGAAGACATGTGAAAAACAAGTGGTTGATGATCAAAGGGGGAGCAGTAAAGGAAGAGAAGACATGTGAAGAGTTGTTGTTGATAGGAGGAGCTGTGACAGAAAGGAGAAGTTCTTGTCTTGATGGTTTTTAACATCATATGTTGCCAACAATTTAGAGGAGTTGAGAGGGGAGTCAAAAGTTTCTTGACATCCAATGATAATGGTAAAGATTGTTTTTAATGCAAAGTAGTGTAATTAGTATGTTTGTTTTCATTAATCTTTGCTAAGTGTTAATTACTAGCTAGCATCATTCTAAAGTGAAATGAGAGTGTGTCTCCCCATAATTTTAAATGTAGCACTCCAAATATTATAGCAAATTGTTCAATATGGCACTCCAAATATTTGCACCAATCCTAATTACTTAATCTTTAAAATATGTACAAAATCTTCAAATCAGCTGGACATAATTGGTGTTTGGAATTACTAATACTAAAGGCAAGAATTTTCGTCTTCACCTCTAAAATAGAAACTCAAGAGGGAGCCAAGGGTTTTCATCCTTGGATGGAAATTTAAACACAAAGTTCAAAGTGAAAAATGCCAAATGAAATCTTGATCAAATGAAATTAGGTGCCACCTTAATATACCTTTTTAAATCAAACCTTTAGATCTAAATTTCCCTCCATGTGTGTGTGTGTGCATGTGCGTGCGTGTGCGTGCGTGCGTGCGTGTGTGTGTGTGTGTGAAGAACACTTTTAAATTAAATATATTTCTCTTGCTCAATCCTTTAGTCTACATAAAAAGATGATATGCTAGAGGCCCTCTCCATGATACTAGTTTGAAAAGGGGTCATGATAGGTTTTGCCAAAAAAAGGGTTTTAATATATTATTTATTATTTCTTGTAGAATAGTATGTCACCACATAAGTATTAAGCTTATTTTTGAGGTGAATTAAATGCTTTTAGAATTTAAATATTGAGCTAGATATTTTAGAAACTAATGCTATTGCTTGGAATAAAAGTAAATTAATTTGTGATAAATGTAAAAAGATAACAACTATGCATAAAGGTGAAGTCTATTTGAAAGAAATGATAAATTTTTGTAAGTTTATATATAAGAATCTATAAGTAAAAATAAAATTAGTGTTGGCATCTTGTTGTCAAGCATAACACCTAAAATAGTTCCACTATTGTTATGAATTTTAACTTCACTCTAATAAAAGTTCTACTTTTGAAGTTACAAAATGCATCTCTACATGTTGAAAACTTGAAGTGATGAATGAATTTATTATCTAATAGGTAAAATTTATTTTGCTAAGTTATATGGATAGTATACCATATTGCATTTTGATTCTTTTTCTATGCTTATAATATTTAGCCCATAGGCTTTACTATGGGAGCTTTTGCTCCAAAATCGGTCCGAAACCATTCAGTCCATCCCATAGACAATTCAGTACTCCCGAAAATAGTCATTGATTTGCCGATACCAGTCAGTATGCGGTAGGAAATTTGTTTCGCTGACCGCTTTCCCTCTTTCAAGAGGTTTTCAAGTTTGTTTGCTGTCATTTTCTTGGACTTGAAGTGCTGGCTGATAGGTGTAATGTCTGATTAATGTGCATAGAACACGACCATTAGGGTTTGATGCCATGGCTTGCCATAGTGACTGTGATTCATCATTATCTGCTCAACCAAAGATTGAAAGCGAGCTTTTGCCTCTCCAGCAAAAGCTCCAGCCAAAGATATCAATAAAATCATTATATTTGATTGCAGATCATTACTGGGCTTCAAACGCTCCAGCCAATTCCCCCAACAATACACCCGCCTCCTCATTCGCAAAGGCAGTAGGTCACATAGCAACTGTACTGCTCTGCACAAGATTTTATTGATATAGCCAACAATAGACAGTCTCAGTGTTGTGTTGAACCCCATAACTGCCTATATAAAGCTTAAAGATGCAGGAATGAGCCAATGACTATGCTTTTGAGTCTGTAGGAACAAACCCACAAAGTTTGAAATCCTTTGCAACTTATCCTCCACCAATAATAAATTGACAAGTAGAAAGGGCTATTCTTAAATATCATCCATTTCAATAGTCGAAGGTTAATTTTAGCCAATAAAAATAGGACAAATATTTACCACTTTTTGTTGTGAATGAGGTGTAAAATAGCTATTGATTGTTTGACCATTGAAATAGATGATATTTAAGTAGAGTGGATAGAAAGTAATCATAATTGAGACAAACATCTACGAGATTGTCCAATATCACTGAATCCAGCATTTCTTTAAACTCCATAATATCACCTGTGACCACTTCTTCCCATATTTCTTTATGGTTTTTCACAAACACAGTCTTTGAAGCCACTTTTCCAATGTACCGCACAGTTTCCCATGTTTCAGGCCTATCCTTTATGAACATCTTGTTTCCATCCTTTTGCTGTAATTCAAACTTTAGTAACATATTGTTTCCTTCCATTCGCTCCAGCACAAACTTCTTGCCAAGGTAGTCCATTGAGACAGACCCACCATTCTCAGATTTCGCTACGACAAAGACTACAGTTATCGAGAATCAATCACATGCCTTCAATGCTATGGATTGCTTTGACTTGATGGTCAATCTTTGATGCAAGAGGATCTACTCCCTGCCTTATACACTACACAAAACACCCAATTACACGGGCAATTTGTTGCCCCTAAACTTACAGTATCAACACACAAGATTGCAACAGAAATAACTACAATTTTATTTGATTTATAAAACGAATCTGCAGTTTATTTACAAATTCTTGGCCTTCAATGGCCTCTTCCACAATTCCAGCACTTCATATTTGCAAGTTCACACTCTCAAATTCTGCACTCTCTGCATAGCCTCTCAAGGCTTCATATCTCTCTGCACTTTCAAGCGCCACAATCTCGCCTATCTGAAAGTTCTCTGCTCACCCCAGTCTGAGCCTATTCTTCTCTTAGGTAATCGAACCCTTCCACCTTATATATCTTCTTCATGTTACTATATCCTTTAGAAGGTGAAACGATCCATAAAATGGAATTTATTTTCTTTGCTTTTTAACTGTGTTAAATCACATCAAAGACTTATAACTTTCCCTATGTCATTCCTCTATTCTACTTGGCTTTAGACATATGCCACCCTTCTCTTATTCTCCTTACAGTGTTCTTAGAATATCGAGAGTCACCAAAAAGAAATATAATATAATCTGAGTCGAAAATGACCTCTCCAAATTGGCACTATGGCGTTTTAATAATCTTCCCAAAGTCTTTTCCAAATTCGTCCTTATCCGGTCGCTGTGCCCCTTTTCATCTTTCTTATTTCTGATTTTAGATTTATAAATGATTCTCTTTCAACATCGATTACCTTGCTAGAAGGTGAATCGATCCCTTCAAATATGATTGAGATTACTTTAAACAAAAGATAAGATGAATAGCTCTGATGAGGCGACACCTTTGGCATATCGATGGTTTCTTCAACTTCCTGAAGCTGCTGTCATACCAACCCAATCAGAGAAAATCCCATGGAATGGACTTTGGTTTGACTTAATCATTTGGCTGGACAATTTAATCGAACTATTCTTCAATGTTTGCAATCCTCTAATTCTTCATTTGGTCAATCGGCTTGTACTTTTAAACTTTCTGCATATCAATAGCTGAAATATTTGCTCTGCGAATAGAATTTTTTTTTGTTTTTTTAATCCAAGCACCATAAGGAAATGATCTGTATTCACACGTTCACTGTGATCGGGCTTCATTGTAGCAACTTATCAGAAATACAATTGTCCCGGCTTAAAACAGAATGGTCTTTCAACAATCCACTCTTATATTTGATGCTCTCCAAGCAAGCATAAGATCACCATATGAATGCTTTGTTTGTACAACATTCAAGGCTTCAAATGATCCATAAACTGCACAAAACCAAAACCATGAGGCTCCGTTTTACGCCACTTCAAAAAATGCATAAGACTTCAAATTCTTCAATTCACTGGATAATATTTTAATATTTTCTCATTGGATGTATTTGTCACTTCCAAAGATGCATTAGTGGTTTCTTGTCTTGAAGAAAATAGGTATATGCACAAAGATGAAGGACCAAAAAGTTGCCACATGACTTTTTGGTCCCATACAAGTCATAACGCGAGCGCATTTTGCAAAAGTAAAACTCTATCTCTGTCTCTGTCTTTCTATCTCTTTGTCCCTGTCTCTCTTCCTCTCCTGCTCTCTCTCTCACTCTCTATCGCATTGGAGATTGAATCACCCATGTCATTTCTGAGAGAGAGAGAGAGAGAGAGAGAGAGAGAGAGAGAGAGAGAGAGAGAGAGAGTGTAGGGTTTAGGGGCATTATTTAGGGTTTATGAGTTTAGGGTTGCTCAACTTTAGGGTTTAGGGTTTCTTAAGTTTAGGGTTTAGCGTTTAGAAAGAGATAGAGAGAGGAGACCAATAGAGAGAGAGAGATTTTTCTTTTTTCCATTTCCTTCATCAATAAGGGAGAGGGAGAGATAGGGAAATAGAGGAATGATAGGGGAGGAGGTAAGAGATATGGAGATAGCGAGAGATAGATAGGTAGAAAGAGAGAGGAGATAGATAAGGAGAGATAGAGGAGAAAGAGGGGAGAGATAGGGTGATAGAGAGAGTGAGATGTCCAAAGAGATAGGGAGATAAGGGAGAGATAGAGAGATAGAGGTTTGGAGTTTCTCGGGTTTAAGGTTTAGGGGTTATGATTTAGGGGCATTATTTAGGGTTTAGGGGTTTAGAGAGAGAGACTACTTTTGATATGCAACCCTAAACCCTAAACCCCTAAATCCTAAATAATGCCCCTAAACCCTAAACCCAAGCAAACCTAAGCCTCTAAACCCTAAATAATTCCCCTAAACCCTAATCCCTAACCCTAAACCCAAGAAACCCTAAATCTCTATCTCTCTATCTTTATCATTACTCTACCTCTCAATCTCTCAATAATGCCCCTAAACCCTAAACCTAAGAAACCCTAAACACAGGTCTCTCTCTCTCAACCCCTAAACTCAAGAAACCCTAAACATTTATCTCCCTATCTCTCCCTGATCTCCCTATCTCTATTGTCTCACTACCTCTCAATCTCTCTACCTATGTCTCTTGCCATGCCCATCACTCTCTATCTCCCTATCTCTCCTCTCGGTGTCCTCTATATCTCCCTATCAGTCCTCTCTCCCTAAACCCTAAACCTCCAAACCTTAACACCTAAATAATTCCCCTCAGCTCTAAACACTAAGCCCTAAACTTGAGCAACCCTAAAACCCCAAACACCAAACCCCAAACACCTAAACCCTAAACCCAAGAAACCCTAAACCTCTATGTCGCTATCTCTCCCCTATCTCCCTATCTATATCATCCCTCTGCCTCTCAGTCTCTCTCCCTATGTCTCTGGACATGTCCCCCACTCTCTATCTGAAGAGAGAGAGAGGTGTTTAGGGTTTCTTAGGTTTAGGTTTTTGGGGCATTATTTAGGGTTTATAAGTTTAGGGTTGCTCAAGTTTAGGGAGAGAGATTGAAAAGTAGAGGGATGATAAAGATAGAGAGATAGAGATTCAAAGTTTCTTGGGTTTAGGGTTTAGGGGAATTATTTAGGGTTTAGAGGCTTAGGGTTTCTTGGGTTTGGGGTTTAGAGGTATTATTTAGGGTTTAGGAGTTTAGGGTTGCTTGGGTTAAGGGTTTAGGGTTGCATGTCAAAAGCAGTCTCTCTCTCTCTGTAAACCTCTAAACCCTAAATAATGCCCCTAAATCATAACCACTAACCTCTAAATCCTAAACTCGAGCAACCCCAAACCTCTATCTCCCTTATCTCCCTATCTCTCTGGACATCTCACTCATTCTCTATCACCCTATCTCCCCCTCTTTCTCCTCTACCTCTCCCTATCTGTCTCCTCTCTCTCTCTCTACCTATCTCTCACTATCTCCATATCTCTTACCTCCTCCCCTATCATTCCTCTATGTCCCTATCTCTCCCTCTCCCTTATCGATGAAGGAAATGGAAAAAAGAAAACTATGACTCTCTTTCTATCTCTCTCTCTCTCTCCTTGTATATCACTTTCTCCCTATCTCCCTATCTCTCTCTGCCTCTTAGAGAGAGAGAGGGAGAGGGGGTCCCTGTATATCACTTTCTCCCTATCTCTCTCTGCCTCTCAAAGAGAGAGAGAGAGAGGGAGAGAGTCCCTATATATCACTTTCTCCCTATTTCCCTATCTCTCTACCTCTCAGAGAGAGGGAGAGAGAGAGAGTACACATATATCACTTTCTCCCTGTCTCCCTATCTCTCTCTACCTCTCAGAGAGAGAGAGAGAGAGAGTTGTTTTAGTTCACCATAACATGATCGCGTTATAATGTGCTCATGTTATGTGAATGCACATAACATGAGCACGGTATAATGCACTCGCGCTATGCGTTGCCTTGGTTATTTCCAAGCCTAAGGCTTGGATTTGTCTTGGGCTTCCAACCCAAAGTCTTGGACTGTGTTTAGAATGTCCAAAGACATGTTTTTCTAGATTGTAGAAAAAACCACATAATCTGGAGCATGCTTCTCATTAGGTTTGCACTTATTTCGATGAAAACTCAAAAAAAATACCACCATAATCTTAATCTCTTTGTTAGCTATCTAACCATATAATTTTTTTCACATTTTGAGTACATTAAGGGTTTCATCTTGAATTTCTTTCGTTAGTGTGTCTATTTTTTGTCAAAAACTTGTGTCTAGCATTTTTAACTTTTTTTTAATCGTTCATCAAAATTAAAATAAGTTACATTTTTAGAAACTAGACTCCATTCTACATGTATTAATTTTTTTTTTTGATTTTCGATTAGTTTTCAAACATTTTAGGGGGGAGCACGCTCAAATTTCTATTTTTCAGGATGTGTCCACTTTAAAAATTACTAAAAAATCAATTATTCATAAAAAATTATCAGAAATATTATTAGGATAAACTACATGGTGTTAGCTAATTTCTCACCGGAGCGATTATTGAAATACTAAAAAAAGTTAACATTTTAGGGGGAGCACACCAGACGCTATGTTATTTTTTTTAGAAAAACAGGACCAATTTGTGTGCTCCCCTTTTTTTAACCCCTTAATCTCAACCATTTTTGGAAAAAAATAGTAGTTTGGAAACTAGATTCGAAACACTATGACTCTTATTTTTGTTCCATCTTCAAATTTTGAGTGTAGCTATCTTCAATTTCTCATCCAATATCAATGTTTCTTGATTTTAGAAAAAAAGTGGCATCTTAAGACCCCATTTTGGTACCTCATCTTTGTGCACTTACCCAAACATCAACCAAACTGAAACATAAAACCATAACAAAAACCAAATAAAGATAAAAATTATTTTTTTGGTTGATGCAGGATAGCTAGTTCACCCAGGATACTCCTGCATCAGACACATCGAGTAGAAAGTTTGTGAGCATAGGCTCACAAAGCAGAGTTGAGTAGTCAAACTACCCTTCCAAGTTGCCATCAACCTGCAGCGAACTCCTTCACTAGCCAAGAGCTAAAAATCAATCTTTCTTTCGCCTTTTCCAGCATCCTGCCAGAACACATAGCACCTTCCTCCAACAACACTGCTTCTTCCTCCTCTTTCCCCTTTTGGACTCATGTCCACCAAAGTTTGACCTCCTCCACCTATTTATTTCCTCACTCCTCTCCTCCTCTGTGGGTTCAAACCCACCTTTAATCATCCACCTCCACATATATCCTGTAACATCCTTAACCATCTCTACACACAACCACGCAACATTCTCTTGTCCTCTATTCATCTTATTTTCTACTACCACATCTGAAAACACAATAACATCACATAATTGATTTACCTCATTCACATTCACAGCTGCAACATCAAACTTCACTGTGATGTCTTCCACGTTCTCATCGGCTATAACTACATCCTCTACTGCTACAATCACTTCTTCATTTTCTTTCACCTTTGTTTCTCTTACCTTTTCTTCCACTGCCAAAATCTGCAACACCAAATCATCTTTCTCCTCATCCTTCGCTGCAACCTCTTCATGTTCTATCGCTATACCTTCAATCTCTTCATCCTCGCTGCCCACCACTTCATCTTCAACTGCTACAACTTCTTCTAATACAATCTCTTTCTTTTCTCCATCTTTTTCTTCATCTCATTCCTCATTTTCTACACACAAATCCACCTGCATACAAAACATCATTAGAAGAAACATGGGACTTCTCCTCACCCATTTTCTTTTTCATCTTCATCTCCACTAGACTTTCTCTCAGAACATGCCATATCTCTTGTCGCAAATCCTGTAGTGTATTATCCAACTCTTCCATCATCACACTCTCTCTCTGCTCACAATGAATGAAATTCCCAAAGGTCTTTTCAAGACCAACCTCATACTTTTCCTCTTCAACATTCTTTCAAACACTTTACCTACTAATCTCTACCTAAGAAGACTTCTAGAAGATGCTTCCTCACCCATTCTCTCTCTCTCTCAGTGGCGGAACTCAACACCTTCTACCTAGCTTTAGTCTTCATTGGAGAATAGCTCACCTCGGTCATGTGCATACTCTGCACTATCAGGATCACCTCGCTCTGATACCAATTGATGCAAGAGGATCTACTCCCCTTCCTTATACACTACACAAAACACCCAATTACATGGGTGATTTGTTGCCCCTAAACTTACAGTATCAACACACAAGATTGTAACATAAATAACTACAATTTTATTCAATTTATAAAATGAATTTGTAGTTTATTTACAAATTCTTGGCCTTTAATGGCCTCTTCCACAACTCCATCACTTCATATTTGCAAGTTCACACTCTCAAATTTTGCACTCTTTGCATAGCCTCTCAAGGTTTCCTATCTCTCTGTGCCTTCAAGTGCCACAAACTTGCCTCTCTAAAAGTTCTCTCCTCACCCCAAGCCGAGCCTATTCTTCTCTCAGGCAATCGATCCCTTCCACATTATTTATCTTCTTCAAGTTACTATCTCCTTTAGAAGGTGAAACAATCCATAAATGGAATTTATTTTCTTTGTTTTTTAACTGTGTTGAATCACATCAAAGACTTATAACTTTCCCTTCATCATTCCTCTGTTCTACCTGGCTTTGGATGTATGCCACTCTTCTCTTATTCTCCTTATAGTGTTCTCAGAATATCGACAGTCACCAAAAACAAAGATAATATAACTACGTCAAAAATGACCTCTCGAAATTGGCGCTATGGCATTTCAATAATCTTCCCAAAGTATTTTCTAAATTCTTCCTTCTTATCCAGTTGCTGTACCCCTTTTTCATCTTTCTTATTTCTGATTTTAGATTTATAAATGATTCTCTTTCAACATCGATTACCTTGCTAGAAGGTGAATTGATCCCTTCAAATATGATTGAGATTACTTTAAACAAAAAATAAAATGAATCGCTCTGATGAGGCAACACCTTTGGCATATCGATGGTTTCTTCAACTTCCTGAAGCCGCTGCCATACTGACCCAATTAGAAAAAATCCCATGGAATGAACTTTTGTTTGACTTAATCATTTGGCTAGACAATTTAATCAAACTATTCTTCAATGTTTGCAAGCCTCTAATTTTTCATTTGGCCAATCGGTTTGCACTTTTAAACTTTCTGCATATCAATAGATGAAATATCTGCTCTGTGAATAGAATTTTTTTTTAATCCAAGCATCATAAGGAAATGATCTATATTCACACGTTCATTGTGATCGGGCTTCATTGTAGCAACTTATCAGAAATACAATTGTCCCGGCTTAAAATAGAATGGTCTTTCAACAATCCACTCTTATCTTTGATGCTCTCAAAGCAAGCATAAGATCACCATATGAATTCTTTGTTTGTACAACATTCAAGGCTTCAAATCATCTGTAAACTGCACAGAACCAAAACCACGAGGTTCCCTTTTACGCCACTTCAACATATGCATAAAACTTCAAATTCTTCAATTAACTAGATAATATTTTAATATTTTCTCATTGAATGTATTTGTCACTTCCAAAGTTGCATCAGTGGTTTCTTGTCTTGAAGAAAACATCAACCAAACTAAAACACAAAACCATGACGAAAACCAAATAAAGATAAAAATTATTCTTTTGGTCGACACAGGATAGCTAGTTCACCGGGGATGCTCTTGCATCAATCTTCATGCATTCGTATAAATTTGAAAAGCTCCTTGCTAAGCACAAGAGGAAAACATTAATCATTGTATCACTAGGAATAACAAAGAACTAAGATTATCATTGAGATCATTTTCACATCTTAATAAAAAGAACTATTTTCTGATGGTATGTTTTACTTGTTTTTCCTCCTAAGGTTCATAAGTGACTCACATCACACAAGTTGTATGCTCATTTTTGTTTTTATTTGTTATCCATATTTATTCTCTACATTTTATAATGTTATGGTTATCTTAGGGATATTTTTTGTTTCACTTAGAGATTAGGTCATATTTGATTGCATACACAGAATTTTGTTCATGGGCGGGTGCAAAAAGTTGGGGCACCGAAAAGTGGCCAACTTTTAAAAAATAAAGTTTTAGACATAGTGTGAGTGTGTTATAACGCGCTCGCATTATGGCTTGGTATTTCCAAGCCTAACACCAAGGCATAACGCGCTCACGTTATAACGTGAGCACGTTATGGTCTGCTATATAAAAAAAACAAAATTTCATTTCATAATTTGATAGCATTTTACAAGAAACCCGTGGCTTGGAGAGAGGATAGAGCGCACTCGCGTTATCCAACATCCAATCAACTATTTCTTGCCGATTCATTATCAAAATGCCGCCATGATGTCAAGGAAATTGAAGAAGTAAGTTCTATTTGCTTTCTTGTGTGAATTTGTTTCTAAATAGGTAGGTTAAAATAGTTTTTGATGTAAATTTCTTTAATTTATAGGAGTTGATAATGCGCCTCCTCCTCCTAAAAATGCAAAAAATCCTCCATCACCTAAATATCAAATACCTGCGAAGAAGAACCCCAACCACAAACACCTCCATTTATTCCTGAATATGCCCCTGGAACACAAGAAAATATAATGGGGCAAATTGAAAATAATAAGAAACAAATTGAGGACATAATTGCAAGGTTGAAAGAACCTACAACTTCAACCTTGCATAGATCCACGCTTGCTCAATCCCTCGAGTCTATGTTATCAAATGTAGATTCAATTAGCAAGCAAATCACTAGTTGGACAAAAAAGAGGAGAGAATTTAGAGAGTATTATGCAGACAAGTTGTCATATGAACAAGTTAAAAATGAACAAATTACAAAAATGGACTTGTGTTCTATTTTCACAAATCCACGAACAAATCAACCTCTACCCCTTACATGCAAGAGGTTCCCTATCCATTGGTGCAACAACCAAGCAATAAGGGACAATTTTGCGTAGAGGTGGTGGATGGTTTTTGACCATCCTCCATGCAACAATAACGAGGTCTCGCAATATTTTTTGAGAAAACTCTACTGCGAGTGTGTCAAAAATAAAGTGCCAAATTATTTTGATATGCGGGAGTTCCATGGTAGAGGTGGGGAGTCAGCACAAGATAGACCAGGGGCACGTGTTGACCCACAACGACTAGTGAGATGAGCACTCGCTAGACTAGCCCATGAGCACATTTCTATCCCTTCCATTGTGAAGGAGAGTGTTGAGGCCAAGACACTTCAATCCATTAGTGCTTTGACCTAGAGCATCATACAGCATGCTAGTTCTACAGCACAGCATGGGCTAGGGGAGAGTTCAAGTAGGGTTCCACCCCATACTTGTCAGGCTTGTGGGTCAGCATGTGGTTATGACCCCATGAATAGTCATGATGCAGGTGAATAGGCTACATCTGTAGCTAAGCAGATGGTGATGACAGATCCCCTCCTGAGTGAGGCTTTCGGCGTTGATACTTAGGTAAATATTAGCAATTTCATTGAATTTAATTTAGTAAATTTCATTTTTGAAATGCAAGATTAACTAATTTAGTTTGATGATTTTAATGAAATTTCAAGGTCATAGCGTTGACGCAGTTTCAGTGGTACTCCACCTGCATATTACACTACATCATCTGCTGTCAGGGTATGTGACTAGCAAACAATTATAAATATTACATGTGAATAGCATCATTATATGAATGGTATTCTAATATCTGATTTTGGATGTTGAATAGGTTAATATTGGAGATTTCACGACAACACCTGCCAGTGGTGGTGGACTTTAAAGCTTCATGGAGGTAATAAAATAAATAGTTTAATGAATGAATTGTACTTACTAGATTTTTGTATTGGTTACATTTCATTGCACATCTTTCAAACTCAAAGCATTACTATACATTGCATAACTAATAACTAGATGTTGATAAATGACAAAATTTCAATTACAATATAGTTGTTTGAAAAATGCCTCAAAGAAATGTGGTCACATGGAATGTCATGACAAGCAAATGCATAGACAAGGACATCACCATGAGACCACATTTCTTTAAGGCATCTTTTCAAACAGCTCACTACCTTGTTTATGCTACCACATTTTCCATACATGTCTACCAAAGCTTGTTGATCCACTCCACACTATTATTCAACAAATTCTGTCTAATAAACTCATCCAATTACCACCAATTAGACCCCAGGACATGACACTCGAGAGGGGTATGAACCAATGACATCTTATATAGCATATGATTGACTCCAACATCATCTAGGTCCCTCCTTTGCTGACTCTAAAATTCCCCTGATGGTAATGTCTTCACCATTTCTCATAGCCCATACCAACTAGTTGTTACCTTAAGACACTTCTCCTTAGATTATATTTTGTCAACCCCTTCTGGTCCACCTCAACCTCATACTAATTCCCTCTTTCACCTTTACCTATCTTATGCCTCTAAATGCATTACTACCCCAACTCCACAACTTCTTTCTATTACTTCACCTACTCCACTAGCTATGCCCCTATCTTCCCCACCATATATCCACCTATTAATACTTCACCTTCCTCATTGACTTCTATCTCCCCTCTAACACCCCTCCAAGATAAAGTAAGAGAAAAAGTGTAGGACCTTTCCCCATCCACTTCTAATAGTAGGCCTAAGAAACTTCCCCAACACTACACCCAAACTACTAACCAACCCATGTCTACCCTACCTATTTCCTAATATACCCCTACTAGATGTCTCAGACCTAGTTTGCTTCCAACCCACCCCCCAACAAACCTCAAGACAAAGAAAATGATAAGAAATTTTTAAAATAAGGTTTTTCTTCTCCTATCTAGTATCTTTCCTCCCTCATATTATCCCACAAACTCTTGATATTCCTCCTTCCCGTAAACCCATAAACTTACCTAATGTCTATGTGATTTCTAGTTTAGGCATTGTCTTGTAAACCCATAAACTCTATCTTAGGCATTGTCCTACCTCGATGACTACTAAACAAACAAAAATTTGAGCACAACCCTAGCCCACCCTACCACCAACCTAAACCTAAACTAACACATTCACTCCCTCTCTAACTTCTTAAACCTAAAATTTGATGGTACTATGGTCCCTCCTTTGTTGACCCTTATACCACACAATAGTCATGAATCTTTGTCTAATTTGTATATATGCATTTGACTTGTGTGCTTTATTGTGTGTACTTCCATGTTTAGGTGAACACGTGTGTATGTTAGGAGCCATGACTTGCATCACTATTATAGTTTTCGTAATTGAATAATGATGTTTTATTTTCATATGATGCAGGCTGCAGAGACACCTCCCAATGTTCATAGGGAAATGGAGCATGGTGTGTCCTCTGCAATTAATAGCTCCATGCCTTTGATGGGGGTATGAGGTAGATTAGTAAATTTCAAATTACATTCGTTGTTATAGTTGTTTATTTTTGAAAAAACAAATGATTATTGATTTGAAGTTTAATTTCTATCTGGATGGTTTCTATAGGATATGACATCACCACAACCTAATCCTGGTACTGAGGCAAATGAGGAAAAAGATTTTCGGATAGCGATAAGTGGTTATTTTGTTAAATGTTTCATTTTTTATAATGTAATTTCTATATATTAATGTCTATACTTTTTATTGTAACAACTAGAGGTCCATGAACAACTAAATAGGAGTAGCCCTCAGGTTCATAGTAGACCACCCTCATATGCGTCTCCATCCCCTAGAAGATCAAAGGTTGCTCGTGATCTATTCTCTTCACTGGATAGAGGGGAATAACTTTTTATTGTGTTCCTTTGTTGTATGCCTATATGGCATTCTTGTAAGCGTATACGGCTATTTTGTATATATGTTATACTTATATCATCAAATATTGATGTATGCCTATATGGATATATGGTTAATACAAATCATTTTTGTTGATCATTATGTAATATGGATAGCTATAATGTAGATCATTTTTGTATGCATTTAGGTTTCAAAGTTTAATTGTCAAAGAATCCATCCCAATTGATGATAATAGAATTTGAGTTTTGGGTTGAAAGTTTTAGTCTCTCAAAACTAGACATGCTTGAGAAAATAGAGAAAGGAAGATTGGTCCTGTGTGCTTGTTTTTTTTAACATTTTAATTGCAAGTTGTATGGTATTGCTTTTTTGTGTGTGTGTTCAAATGTGTATTTGAATTGTTATTTTATGTATGTTTGGATACTTGTGTTGTACTAAGGTTAAGATTCTTGTTATACCTTAAACCCTAATCCCTCAACCCTCAACCCTCAACCCTAATCCCTCAACCCTCAACCCTAATCCCTCATTCCTAAACCCTAAACCCTATTTCTATTCCTAAACCCTCAACCCTCGACACTATACCTTAAACCCTAATCCATTACCCCTAAACCCTCAACCCTTAACCTTTAAAACTTAAACCCTAAAACCTACCCCTAAACCCTCGATGCTCAACACTATATCTTAAACCTTAATCCCTTAACCCTCATCCCTAAAGCCTCAACCCTCAATCCTTAACCCTTCAACCCTAAACCCTATCCCTAATCCCTCTACCCTCGATACCCTACTTTAGCCCTAATCCCTTGACCATCAACCCTATCCCTAAACCCTAAACCCTAAACCCTCAACATTAAACCCTAATTTGTCAACCCTAAACCCTAATCCCTTAACCCTAAACCCTAAACACTATACCTTAAACCCTAATCCCTCAACCCTCAACCCTAATTTTGATTTTCTTCCATTGCTTCAATATCATTGTTGTTTTCCCCATCAGAAACCAATTCATTCAGCAACTTGTAGCCCATTAGTTGACTTGAACTGCATACTCTATTAGAAGAAGGGCATCTTTTATCTGTATCAATGTTGGTATTCATAAGCCAATAGGTGTACTCACTATGAGAAAAGATTTGCATTTGGTACTTCCACAATGAGTAATTAATAGTTGAAATAAGAAGGATGATCATTATGACAAAAACTTTGCATTAGGGTACATCCACAATGGGCAATGAACATAATTGAAATCAGAACCCCTAGTCAACATTAAGTGAACATTTTTTTATTAAGAGTTTTTTAAAAGATCAGCATACTCTCTCCACCTATTTTCTTGAATTTAAATTGGGGCCATAAAAATGTCCACACATCTCCTCCCAATGTATAACCTGGGTGTAATTAAAACCATCAACTAGGTAAACTAAACAACTTTGGCCATAAAAATCAATCAATCTTTTAAAAATAGATATTAGTAACTATACATTTTAGATATCGGTAACTATACATTTTAGTACTGTTTCTTTCTTGATTTTCTATTTTTAATTAACTAATTTTTGTTTGTTTTAGACAAAATATTACAATCCTCATGAAGATCTTTTCTTGTATAATTTTCTCCTTTTGCATCTTTGGCCTATCTTTTCCCTCCTCTCTTTCAAAAGGATCCTTATTTTATCTTTCGATCTATATGAACTCTAAACATAAATCTATGTTTTTTGCTGTCCACCTGCTCAAAGATGCAAATGTCTCCTTCCTTGATATTATTATGATGTACAAAATATTCCCACCCCACACTTAGGGTAGCTATATTGTTATGAACAGACAAATAATCTCCCATTGTTAATTGGCTCTATCCACAAGAACTACTAAATTTTTTTCTAGATTGGTAATTGTAGAGGACATTCACCTATTTTTGGCAACTCCTACATTCCCAAACCATTACAAAAAATAAGTTATTTTAACCCAATAAATAGTTGATTGCATTGATTTAATACACTACTATTAAAGCTTAGCATTCACACAAATGTAGATGTTCATATTATAGAAGACTGCATTATATTAGACTATTAGAGATCCCTCAAAAAAATGTAAAAACCAAAATGCTTTGCCTTATGTTAGCTTGTTAAACCCATTCTTTTTGACACTCTTCTCTTAATAAAGTAAGAGTAATAAGAATAGAAGGTAGAGAATTTGATCTTACTAGTATGCATGGTCGGTTTACATTATGCAGATTCATTTTCATTGAATAAAAAGGTTTATCTGATTTGAAAGGTGGGGCAGAGTTCATTGTCATGTGCTTTTCTAGATGATAGGGTCCATAATGTCCAGGGTTCTTCAAAGAAAGGCCTGCAATAGAATTAAGTTTTTGTTATACCAATCCTCATGGTAAAGCTACAATTCAAATGCCTGCTTTGAAAGTTGAAATAAATTAAATTAGACTTACAATTTTGAATTTCAACCCTATCCCTAAATCCTTAACCCTCAAAACTTAAACCTTAAATCCTTTAAACCCTATCCCTAAACCCTCAACCCTCAACACTATACGTTAAACCCTAATCCCTCAACCCTAAAGCTTTAAAGCCTCAACCCTAAAGCTTTAAAGCCTCAACCCTTATCCACCCCTTTCCTCCCCTATCCGCCTCACCCCATCTCTCCCCTATCTCTCAACCCTTAGCCTTCTAGGTCTCTCTCTTATCCCTAAAGCCTCAACCCTCAACCCTTAAACCTTAAACCCTAAACCCTATCCCTAAACCCTTAAGCCTCGACACTATACCTTAAACCCTAATCCCTTATCCCTAAACCCTATCCCTAATCCCTCTACCCTCAACACTCTACCTTAACCCTAATCCATCGACCATCAACCCTAATCCCTCAACCCTAAATGCTATCCCTAAAGCCAGAACCCTAAACCCTAATCCCTTAAGGTCCTAAACCCTAATCCCTTATCCCTATACTCTGAACCCTATCCCTAAACCCTCAACCCTCAACCTTAAACCTTAATACCTCAACCCTAAACCTTAATCCCTCAACCCTCAACCCTAATTCCTTATCTCTAAACCCTAAATGCTATCCCTATTCCTAAACCCTCAACACTATACCTTAAACCCTAATCTCTTATCCCTAAGCCATCAACCCTAAACCCTAATCCCTCAACCCTAAACCTTCAACCCTAAACCCTATCCCTAATCCCTCTAGACCCTCAACACTCTACCTTAACCCTAATCCCTCGACCCTCAACCTTAATCCCTCAACCCTAAATGCTATCCCTAAAGCCTCAACCCTAAACCCTAATCTCTCAAGGTCCTAAACCCTAATCCCTTATCCCTAAACTCTAAATCCTATCCCTAAACCCTCAACGCTCAACATTAAACCTTAATCCCTCAACCCTAAACCCTAATCCCTCAACCCTATACCCTAATCCCTCTTGACCTTAAACTCTCAACCCTTAAACCATAAACCCTTGACCCTTAAACCCTCAACCCTTATCCACCCCTCTCCTCCCCTATCTACCTCACCCCCATCTCTACCCTCCTCTACCCTTGACACTATACATACATACATATAGGCATACATATATACATACATACATACATATAAGTATACATACATACATATAGGCATACATACATACATCAATACATACATACATGCTAAATAACCTTGAATATAAAACATTCCAAGGGAGACATAACGCAAGCGCATTATAATGCACTTGTGTTATGTCAAACATGACAAACATTAGACAAACATCAGACAAACTTTTGCGAAAAAGAATAAAATGTAAAACAAAACATAATGCGAGCGTGTTATAACGCGCTCGCGTTATATTTTACTTTGGGAATCCCAAGCCTTAGGCTTGAGATTTGCTTTGGATTTCCAACCCAAAGGCTTGGAGTGCCTTCCCAATGTCCACATACGTGTTTTTGCAAATTCTACAGGATTTCACATAGTTTCATTCGTGCTAACCCTTAGATTTGCATGTGTTTCAAGGTCGAACAAATTGGACACATGGGTAATGTTAGGCTTTCTCTAAGCTATTTAACGATGTAATTTTTTTCAAATTTTGACAATGTTAAGCCTTTCATCTTTAATTTCTTTTGTTTATGTGTTTGTTTTTGGGCAAAAACCAGTGTTTGGTCTTTTTTTATTGTAAATTAACCGTTCATTGAAATTTAAAAAAAAATTACATTTTTAGAAAGTAGACTCCATTCTACACATATTAAAAAAAATGATTTTCAATTAGTTTTCAAAATTTATAGGGGTAGCACGGCCAAAATTCTATTTTTTAGGATGTGTCCACTTTGAAAATTAGTAAAAAATCAAATATTCATCAAAAAATTATTAGAAAAATCAGGCATAAACTACATGATGTTAGCTAATTTCTCACCAAAGTGATTTTAAAAATACCAAAAAAAACGTTAACTTTTTGAGGGAGCTACAAAACATGCTAAGTTATGTTTTTTTGACAGCAATTTCTGTGGCTCCCTATTTTGAACCCCTTAATCTATACCATTTTCAAAAAAAAATAGTAGTTTAGAAAGTAGACTCAGAGCACTACAAACATTGTTTTGGTTGCATCTCCAAATTTTGAGTGTAACTATGCTTAATTTCTCATCCAAGGCTAGTATTTCCTGATTTCAGAAAAAAAGTGGCCACTTAAGACCCTTTTTGGCCTCCCATCTTCTTGCACTTACCCTCATGCTAGAGAGAACATATTCATTTTCTCTTAATTATTGGCAAGCTTCTAGAAGTTGAATTTTGTAGATAGGATATTGTAACCTATATAATATCGCAATAATTTCTAGCTGACAACCTTGGAGATGAACTTGGTGGCACCATGGCAGTTAGCATACACAAATATTCTTTGGAATCTTTATATGGGTACTGGGGCTTGTGTTGAGAACAATGACATCTACTTAAATATCATCCCCATCAATGGTCAAACAATCAATAGGGATTTTACACCTCATTCACAACAAAAAGTGGTAAATATTTGTCCTATTGTTATTGGTTAAAATTGACCTTTGACTGTTGAAGTCATAGTTCCATGGGGACGTGTCCCCCCTTTTAAAAGGGCCGTCTTGGAGACGGGGACATTTCTAAGATGGGGAGATGTTAGGGAAATGTCCCCCCACCATCCCCCCACCAAATCTGAAATGTCTCCCTTTGGGGGGCACTTCTGGACGTCCCCGAGACTTCTAGGCGTTCCCCCCAAAATGCATTAATTTTTTTTTATTTTTTTAAAATCAAAAGTTATAATTTGTTTTCATTTTTTAGTTTAATTTTTCACTGTTGGGCATGGAGTCTGGAAGTCTTGTCTGAGCTAGGCATCAAATCTGTCTAAGTCACACAGGTGAGGGTTTTCAATATTTATTTTTCTGCAAATCTGGTCTTTCGCCGTTCGGTGAGGGACCTGAGCGTTTTATTTTATGCTGAATGCCTCAAAGAGATGTCATCATGTGGGATGTATCCCACACAATGCCATCTCTTTGACACATTCAGTCGTGAGACTTAGAGACTGATAAAAAATTAAAATTAAAAAAAAGTTTCTAAAGCCTTTTTGACAAATCCATTTTGTGCATATCCTGTAATCATTGTAGTCCATGAGACTCCCTGCCTGTGTCAAAATGTGACCTTTGGTATAGGATATGGACATCCATCAAAACATAAAGGATAGAGGAATTTTGTTAGCTGTTGTAGTTGCAACTACTGTGTTAGACATGTATGCAAAATGTGGAAGCATAGACAAGGCATGTGAACTGTTTGACAGAATGCCTCAAAGAAATGTGATCTAAAAATGTGGAAGCATAGACAAGGCATGTGCACTATTTCAATGTTCACTAGTTCAATGAAATGATAAATCATTGCAATGTGTTTAAACTCTAAACTTTACTTATTAAGTTATTCCTTAGGCTTCTACATTTATACATCTTTTTATAACTAATTTTTCAAGTACTATATGTATTTTAGTGCACCGTTCCCCTGCTACCCCCCACCGTTGTCCCCCCGCTGTCCCCCGCTGCACCCAGAATTAGACCCCCCCCACCTCCCATCCCTGAAACAAACCCCCCATCGTCCCCCCGTCCCCGTCCCTGAAACTCCATGGAACTATGGTTGAAGTGGATGATATTTAAGACTAGCCCAGGATTCTCTCAATGTCTATCAAGCTTATGTTCCTTGACCCTTCTCCAAGTTATGGAGAACAAAATTTGGGTCAAGTGCATACCATGCCTCCTCCATCTGGCCTTCTGGTATTCGGGGCGTGATCTATCTCCCATAGCTAGAAAATATTGAACCTTTTACTTACCTCAATCAAGCTGCATCCAGGTGTCTTTTTTAACCCTTACCATTCATCATTGTTCTTATCCTTGCTACATCATTCCATCTACCAGCTGCAGCATACATGTTTGATAGCAAGATATGATTTGAATTTTCAGCATCTTTAGGTTCAAGTTCAAAAAGATGTTTAGTTGTAGGCTCTGCAATTGTTCAATATAAAAAATGAAACATCTAGCATTATTCACTTCACACTTTTAAATCCAATGTAGCACATCATAAAATTGACATTCTTTGTTATTTTATTGCAATAAGGAAAATTAAAAATTTTGTTTGTGAACTTGAGAAAGTGGATTTCCTCATATAGGATCATCAACAATTCTATCAACTGTACCTTTGTAGGACCAGAGATAGCTATGATGAGCCCTGCTATCTTACCAAAAGAAAAATAGGGCATGGTACTTCCATTTCTCCCTGTCTCAAACTGATTAACTATAACGTTGACATGCAAAAGGTATGGAAAAACTCAAAACAAATTCCTTTCTTAATTCTTGTTGCAAGTTGATTCCATATTCATCTATCGTGTAATATTAGCCACAACTCCAAACTGAACCAAGTGACATTCTCAATGCTTTGCATAGAGGAAATGAAACAACAGGGCATTGTAGCAGATTAGTTGAGGCTAATGCATAATGTGCGTGGAGCAATTTGAATAATAAATGTATGAAAATTTTAATTTATTTATATATTTTACGTTTATACATTATGATGATTTCATTTTACTTTTTAATTAGTGTATTGTGAAACAAAAGTAAATAATTAAAATTAAATAATAAAAAAAATAGTACTTAAAATAAAATAAAGTGAGAAATAGTTTTGGACGTATGAAAATTTTGGATCTTTGAAAGTGTTAACTTGTAGAAGCAAAGGTATACTCAAAAGAAGCCTAGGCTAATGAGTTTTTCTCTGCGTAGGGTGGCACAACCATTGATGAACATGTAGTTTTTTGCACACTCAAAAATATGAGAAGTTTTCTTATCAGTTAGAAGTGCAAGACTAGCTTCTTGTTTAAGATTATCTTGGGTCTTAGGTTTTATTTTAAATTACGAGTTATTTTGAAAGTTCATGTGCATGTCTTAAAAGTCTTATTATTTGTATTTTTATGGTATAGCATTTAGGATCGATTTATCTTATGTCCCATTTTGTTAATGCATAACAAAATAGTGAAGGTCTAGGTCTTTCTTTAGCAAATCTCCTTTTACAGGCAAATGGAGAGGCACATGTGTACACCAAATGATTGTCTCAAATCTAGATTCCATTTTCAAACATTAACTTTAATAAACAATTCATTTATGGTTGCCTATCGACAAATATGTTACTCATAAAGTCTATATTTTCCTTCAGCTCAAGTGATTCATGGTTTGGTACTCTGCAAGTACATTTCTTAAGTTGCAGATGATGACAGAGTATGATATAGCTGGTTAAGTACTCCGGTGTGAAGTTTCTTTAGGTGAAAGATGTAAAATAATTTGTTGGTTTTCAAGTGCTTGTGGATGTTTCTAGATCATGTTTGAGCTTGGTGCATGGTCCACATGTCATCGTGTAATTTTGAGGAAGCGTGCATTTAAAAGTTCATGGTGTAAACACAAGGATGGCTGACTTGGTTCTTTACACTATTTGTGGTTGTGCTTTGGTGAAAGTGAAAGTGTGATGAAGTGTGTAAGAGTGGATTTAAGTTTGTGCTAAGGCACGATGTGGTCTGCATTCATTCCTTTCCTCCACGAGAATGTTTAGGTCCAGACCTAATTTGAATTTTATAGGTTAAGTTGTGTTACCGACCTTGGAGAATGTTTTCATGATTAGTGATTGTATAAATAAGTGTCAAGGAGTTGTGGATGTGTGTGTGTGTGAGGGATATGATGTTTGTGATGTGAATTTGATCAGGGCAGTGAGAGATTTCATGTGTTAGGCTATTGAATGTAGTGAGCAGAAGGTGTCTACTATTTTTAGTGATGCTGCGAAGATGTTTGTGTTGTGATGGATATTGAGTTTCATTGGAACTGAACTCCATGCATAGCTTAGATGCAACTATATCAGTTCAAATCCTAGAAGTGAGATATTCTTCTCTTCTTTCTTTCTTTCTTAGTGGGTAGTGAGTCCACTTGGATAGTGAGTCACCTGTAGTGAGCATTCTCTCTTTTAGGCAGTGAGCCCTTTGGTAGTGAGCCTTTGCAATTTGATATTTCTATTACATTATATTGTGAGCTAATCCTCACCATGGTTGTTCCCTTTTAGGGTTTTCCACATAAAATCTGGTGTTCTCTTGTGTGTGGTGTTCTTATGATTCAGTTTCAGTTATTTGCTTTTCATGTTTAAACATCATAACATGTTTACTCAAGGTAGATCTAGGATGGTGCACAAGAAGGAAGTTTCCTGTTTGATGGATATTCAGAAAATGAGTTTATGACTGTCAATAGTGAAGAACTCAAGGTTGCTCTTGAGGATCTTGAAAGAACTGAAGGAGAAAATAGAGATATGAAAGAAAGTATCAAAAAATTTAAAGATCAAGTCAAGAAGCTTAGAGAAAAGAATAAGGAAATCAGCGAGCAATTGATGTAAGCAAATGGAACCATCACGAGTCTAAAAATGCAAGTTGAAGAAAATAAAAGAATTGAGGAATGTCTTAATGTAGTTGTGAAATGCAAATCTGAAGAATGTATAATGCTTGAATAAGAAGTTGTGAATATGAATTCAGATTTGGAGAAGGCAAAGAACTATGAAGGAAAATTCAAGATAAGTTCTACAAGGCTTGATGAGATGATTGCAAGTCAGAATAGTTCCAATGATAAAGGGGGATTAGGATTTGAAAAAGGTGAAAGTTCAAAGTCTGATTAGACTTCAAATTAGAGGAACAATGACAAGCAGATCTGGAATCAAAAGAATAAAGCTAGAAGACCTCTGATCAGACAACCAATTGCTCAAAGGTACCCATCTTTCAATAGTTCTTGTCATTTATGCAATAAGTATGGATACAAAGCATTAGAATGTAGAAGTAGAAGGAATCAAAATGTTCCATCCTTTTTTAGTCAATGCTTCACATGCAATAAAGTTGGTCATAGAGCTGATGTATGCAGAAGTAAAGTGAGTCAGAACTCTATTAGGTGTTTTGCATGCAAAAAGATGGGACATAAAGCTAATGAATGTAGAAGTCAAATGAGAAATGGCTATGACAATGATAGAATAGTTAAATCTTTCAGTGGCTATTGCCATACATGCAAGAAATTTGGGCATAAAGATAACCAATGTAGATCTAGAATGAATGGAAGGAGTACTGGTCAGACAAATGGTGTGTGCAACAATTGCAATAGATCTAGACATACCTCCAAGTTCTACAAAAGTAGAAGGATGAAGAACAATAATCCGGTAAAGAAGAATGGACCAGTACAAAAGGTTGATCTAGTAGAGACAAAGGAGATGAGTAAGATTTGGATTGAGAAGGATGTAACAAAGGTTAACGATGAGCCTGTACTAGTATCTGATGTAGATGTTTCCTCTAGGAACTAAGTTTAGTGCTTTAGCTCAAGGGGAGCCTTATTGAAAATATTTTCTCCCCTGCCAAAGGAATGGTGCTGATATCTCAACATGAAGGAATGAGGTTAAGGTATAGAAATAAAGGTTTAAGACATGACAAAGATTGTGATTGCAAAGGATAAAGGTAAAGTTGTGCAGATTAAATTGGTTGGTAATGTTTCAAGAGGATCTTATCCTTCACAAAGAAATTTGTTGTCCAAGAGAATTTGATCATTAATTAGTAACAAAAGTTTGGTTTGACAGAACACGGTTATTTACAGTACAGAGCAATTTTCATGTTGATTGCAGGTGTTTGAGGATGTATAGTTGAACTCAAAAGTGAATAGACATGAATCTGATGAATCATCAAGTAGAGAAAAGGAAACTAAGGAAAAGGAAATATAGGTTGAAGAACAAGAAGCTCTGGAAAGAATCCCTAGAACTCCCGTGTATGTGCATAAACATCACACTGAAGACCAAATCATTGGTGATAAGAGAAAAAGTGTATTGACAAGAAGCAGAGCTATTGAAGAACATGTAAATCTATGTTTACTTTCTAAAGTTGAACCTAAAATAGTGGTTGAGGCATGCAAGGATGAGAATTGGATCAAGGCTAGCAGACTTGGGAATGTGTCCCAAGACTTGAGAACAAAAATGTGATTGGAACCAAGTGGGTATTTCAGAACAAATTGAATGAGAATGGTGAAGTGGTGAGAAATAAGGTAAGACTTGTATGTAAAGGTTACTCACAAGTGGACGGAATAGACTATGAGTAAAATTATGCTCCGGTGGCAAGAATGGAGGCCATTAGGATGCTTTTGGCTTTTGCAGCACATAAGGATTTCAAAGTATATCAAATGGAGGTGAAGTCTACTTTCTTGAATGGTGAGCTAGAAGAGGAAGTGTACATAGAGCAACTAAAAGGATTTTAGTTGACAAATAAGCCAAATATGGTTTTCAGGTTGAAGAAGGCACTATATGGATTGAAGCAAGCTCCCAGAGCTTGGTATACAAGGTTAGACAGGTACTTATTACAACAAGGATTCAATAAAAGGCTCCACAGATAATAATTTGTACATCAAAGTAAGTAGAGATCAAATCTTGATTGTGGAAGTGTATGTAGATGACATAATTTTTTGGTGGAAATGAAGGTATGTCTAAGAGTTTTGCAAATAAGATGCAGAAAGAGTTTAAAATGTCAATGTGCGGGGAAATGAATTTCTTCCTTGGCTTACACATCAACTAGACAGATAAAGGCATTTTCATTTCTCAGTCAAAGTATGTAAAAGAGTTGTTAAAGAAGTTTGGAATGGAAGATTCTCAACTAGTTTGTACTCCTATGGTTACTGGTTGTAAGTTGAGCAAGAATGATGAATCTCCTAAGGCTGATCAAAGCAAGTACAAATCAATGATTGGAGGATTACTATATCTGACTACTACTAGACCAGATATTATGCATGTAGTATGTCTTGTGGCTAGATTTCAAGAAGATCCTAGAGAGTCACATGTTATGGAAATGAGGAGGATATTCAGATATTTAAAGGGCACTTCTGATCATGGCCTTTGGTATCCAAAATATATTGACCTTACTCTAATTGCTTATACAGATGCAGATTGGGCTAGTTGTGTAGATGACAGGAAAGTACAAGTGATGGAGCATTCTTTCTTGGTGGAAGAGTAGTGTCATGGTTAAGTAAAAAGTAGGATTCAATATCTATGTCTACTACAGAGGTAGAATACATTGCAGAAACATCTTGTTACACACATGTGTTGTGGATGAAACAAACCTTGAAGGATATCAAAGTTGTGTATGATGAGCCAATTTCTATTCTCTGTGATAATACAAGTGCTATTAACATTTCAAAGAATCTGGTGATGCATTCAAGAACAAAGCATATTTTAATTAGGTATCACTTTCTAAGAGAGAAGGTTGCAAAGAATGAAGTGAAGCTTGAGTATGTGCCTACAAAGGATCAGGTTGCTGACATATTCACTAAGGCTCTTCCAAAGGGTACATTTGGGTATCTTCGGGAGAAGTTAGGGGTTATTGCTTCTCCTTCCTTGAACTAGATGCATAAGGAGATACATCAGTCTAGTGGATTTCAAGGTTCATTCTTTTCTGGACTGATGATTGGAGGCTACCTCTTAGGGGGAGCAGGAAGTAGTCATGATGATTGTTGCAGTCAGGGGGGATATTCAGAGCAATGAAAGAAAAAGATGTTGTAGAGAAGTAGTTAATAGTGCAAGTATGCGCAGTATCATGAAAAGGGAAAGTTGTGACACCCTTTTCAATTTATGTCAAAGGGGGAGAAAGAATAATCAATGATTAGATAGAGAGAATAAGATGTAGAAAAGAAAGGGGGAGAGTAAGCAAGTAAAGAAGATTGGTGCAGAGTTGTGTCTTGATGGTTTTTCACATCGTGTGTTGCCATCAATGACAAAGGGGGGGATTGTTGCAAGTATGTGCTAATCGGTGTTGTCATTGATATCAACAAGCTTGTGTTGTCATTGGTGTCAACTATGTCTTCTGATGAGGTTGTTGTTATTTGGTTGAGTTTCTATGTTAAAGTGATTTGATTGCTTTGAGGAGGTGCTAAAGATGTTGAGAATATGCTTCTGTTGTTAGGTTTCCAAGCGTTTTTGAGAAAATTTGATTAATTATGGAAATAGTGTGTTGAAGAAGTCTTTTAGCTTACGGAGTGCTGTTTGAGTTTTTGCTTCGCATCTCTTTTGTGTTGGAGGTCTAATTATGTGGTTTGGATATGTTTTTTAGAAGTGTTTGAAGATGCTAAATGTAGAATTTGGTACTCTAGATCATTGTGTAGTGGAAGTTGTGTCCACCAGTTTGAGAACTATGCTTGACAGTGTTTGCAGTGTGTCTGGGAGAAAGTATTTTTCTCGACATTTTTCTGTAGAATGGTTTTAGGTGTTGCGGTTCTGGATGTGTTCTTATAAAGTCTATATTTTCCTTCAACTCAAGTGGTTCTTGGTTTGGTACTCTGCAAGTACATTTATTAAGTTGCAGATGATGACAGAGTATGATATAGCTGGTTAAGTACTTTGTTATGAAGTTTCTTCAGGTGAAAGATGTTGTAAAGGAATTTATTGGTTTTCAAGTTCTTGTGGATGTTTCTAGATCATGTTCGAGCTTGGTGTGTGGTCTACTTGTTGTCATATGATTTTGAGGAAGCGTGCATTTAAAAGTTCATGGTTTAAACACAAGGATAGCTGACTTGGTTGTTTACACTATTTGCAGTTGTGCTTTGGTGAAAGTGAAAGTGTGATGAAACATGTAAGAGTGGATTTAGGTCCATGCTAAGGCATGATGTGGTCTACATTCATCCTTTCCTCCATGGGAGTGTTTGAGTCTAGACCTAATTTGAATTTTATGGGTTAAGTTGTGTTGCCAACCTTGGAGAATGTTTTCATAATTAGTGATTGTATAAATAAGTGTGAAGGAGTCATGGATGTGGGTGTGCGTGAGGGATATGATGTTTGTGATGTGAATTTGATCAGGTTAGTGAGATATTTCATCTGTTAGGCTACTAGATGCAATCAGCAGAAGGTGTCTACTATTTTTAGTGATGTTGCAAAGATGTTGCTTGTGTTGTGATGGATATTGAGATTCATTGGAATTGAACTCCATGCATAGGTTAGATGCAACTATATCAGTTCAAATCCTGGTAGTGAGCCATTCTTCTCTTCTCTTCTTTCTTTCTTTCTTTCTTAGTGGGCAATGAGTCCACTTGGATAGTGAGTCCACTTGTAGTGAGCATTCTCTCTTTTGGGTAGTGAGCCTCTATAATTCGGTATTGCTATTACATTATATTGTGAGCTAATCCACACCGTGGTTTTTCCCTTTTAGGATTTTCCATGTAAAATCTAGTGTTGTCTTGTCTATGATGTTGTTATGATTCAGTTTTAGTTATTTGATTTTCATGCTTAAACATTATAACATGTTTAAAGGTTAATACGGATCTAAATGTTTGTAAGGGTTTGAAGTTTTTTTACAAATGATTCACCCCCCTCTTAGTTGTCTTGTGCATTCAACAACTAAAAAAAAAGGGGAGAAAGAACAATCAGTGGTTAGGGAGAGATTAAGATGTGCAAAAGAAAGGGGGAGAGTAAGAAAGTAAATAGGATTGGTGCAGAGTTGTGTCTTGATGGTTTTTCACATCATGTGTTGCCATCAATGACAAAGGGGGAGATTGTTACAAGTATGTGCTAATCAGTGCTGTCATTGATGTCAACAAGCTTATGTTCTCATTAGTGTCAACTGTGTCTTCTGATGAGGTTTTTGTTGTTTGATTGAGTTGCTATGTCAAAGTGATTTGATTGCTTTGAGGAGGTGATAAAGATGTTGAGAATATGCTTCTATTGTTGGGTTTCCAAGTGCTTTTGAGAAAATTTGATTAATTATGGAAACAGTGTGTTGAAGTCTTTTGGCTTACAGAGTGTTGTTCAAGTTTTTTCTCTACATCTATTTTGTGTTGGAGGTATGAGTATGCAGTTTGGATATGTTGTTTAGAAGTGTTTGAAGATTCTAAATCCAAAATTTGGTGCTTCAGATCATTGTAGAGGGGAAGTTGTGTTCACTAGTTTGAGAACAGTGCTTGACAGTGTTTGCAACATGTCTAGGAGAAAGTGTTTTGCTCTGCATTTCTCTGTAGAATGGTTTTAGGTGTTGTGGTTCTGGATGTGTGCTTATAAATTCTATATTTTCCTTCAGCTCACGTGGTTCATGGTTTGGTACTCCGCAAGTACATTTCTTAAGTTGCAAATGATGATAGAGTATGATATAGCTGGTTAAGTACTCTGGTGTGAAGTTTCTTTAGGTGAAAGATGTTGTAAAGGAATTTG
Organism: Cunninghamia lanceolata; assembly: GCA_027924645.1. Taxonomy (NCBI): domain Eukaryota; kingdom Viridiplantae; phylum Streptophyta; class Pinopsida; order Cupressales; family Cupressaceae; genus Cunninghamia; species Cunninghamia lanceolata. Next base: position 484,410 of record BSBN01000137.1, read on the forward strand.
TTGGTTTTCAAGTGCTTGTGGATGTTTCTAGATCATGTTCAAGCTTGGTGCATGGCCCGCATGTCATTGTGTGATTTTGAGGAAGCGTGCATTTAAAAGTCATGGTGTAAACACAAGGATGGCCAACTTGGTTGTTTACACTATTTGCGGTTGTGCTTTGGTGATGTGAAAGTGTGACGAAGCATGTAAGAGTGGATTTAGGTCCATGCTAAGGCACAATGTGCTCTACATTCATTCCTTTCCTCTGTGGGAATGTTTGGATCTAGACCTAATTTGAATTGACATTTCAAACTCTTTCTACATCTTATTTGCAAAACTCTTAGACATACCTTCATTTCCACCAAAAATGTGCGGGGAAATGAATTTCTTCCTTAGCTTACAGATCAACTAGATAGATAAAGGCATTTTCATTTCCTAGTCAAAGTATGTAAAAGAGTTGTTAAAGAAGTTTGGAATGGAAGATTCTAAACTAGTTTGTACTCCTATGGTTACTAGTTGTATGTTGAGCAAGAATGATGAATCTCCTATGGCTAACCAAATCAAGTACAAATCAATGATTGGAGGATTACTATATCTAACTACTACTAGACCAGATATTATGCATGCAGTTTGTCTTGTGGCTAGATTTCAAGTAGATCCTAGAGAGTCACATGTTATCGAAGTGAAGAGGATATTCAAATATTTAAAGGGCACTTCTGATCATGGCTTGTGGTATCCAAAAGATATTGACTTTACTCTAAGTGCTTATACATGTTATGTCAGAAAATGTCCCCTTGGGGGCTTTTCCCTCTTAAGGTTTAGCTCTCGCGTCCTGTTTATGCATTTAGAACAATTTTCATGATAATTTGACATCCCGATGAGAAAAACCTGAAGTTTCGTTGCAAATGGGACCTAGGGAGTGCACTTGACATGATCCCTACCTAAAATAGGGGGGAGGACTCGGGTGATCATACCCTAGTCCTACCCTATTTTAGGTTAGGCCTAATTTTTAAGTGTCAGTTTATGACCATTCTTTAGGTCCTATGCCGACACGGTAAGTTTGAATTATGAAATTCTTAGCGGGAATGTTTGTAGTTGTATACATAAGCATGATTAGTGATTCATTTGTAAACTAGATAGCAATTGTGATCTTTAGATATTCTTATGATTTGAGCATTCAAAATATTCATTGTGTTGCAGAGCAGAACATTGTTATTGTGTTTGTGTTTACAGATTTGGCATCCATCTCCTCATGGCATGAAGAGCATCCTCCTCCCATGAGATCTTCACTACAATGTGATATCAATTGTGTTTTCAATCATTTATCATTTGGATTTTTCCTCTATCATGCAGGGATATGCACTCTTTATTTGACAACGGTGTTCAAAAGACTTGAATGTCTCTCCAGGGCTTGACTGAGGCAAGCCTCTAAACACCACAACCCCAACCCATTTTTCTGTCATTGTAGGCTACAGGTTGTAGGAGTAGAAAAAGTGGAGTTGTAGGAGAGTAGTGCAGACTGTCAGAATTGTAGATCAGAAGAGAAAATAGGGACCTAGACTTGGGCACTTGCTCATTAGTCCTCCGGATCCCATAACTGAAGAATCTCTGCAACAACAGGATCAGGTTGCAGACAAGATTTGCAGATCTTGACAAAAGTTATGGCACTAGACTAGGGCGCTCACTCATTAGTCCCCAAATTTTCCATTTTCTAAAATTTGAAATCTGGTACGCATTTAATTGTCATTTGATATCTCTGTGTGCGAGCATTTTCTGCAATTTATCCGTTTACTTCTGAATTTGCATAATTCGGGTTTTAAGCATCATTGGACTTAATCAAATAACAAAATCACATAATTCCAATTTTACCCTATATTCTGAGTGATCAAAAGCCTATAGTAGACTCCCTACTTGACTGAAGTTCTTGAATGTTTAGAGGTGAAAGGAGGATTCTTACAAACTAGTAAAGTAAACACAAAAATCCTCTTCATCAAATATCACCTTAAACATTTTGGTGAACCCATATTTTTAATGAATTTTGCACCTTTCTAAGTGTTTTTCTTCAGATTTGTATTCATTTCATTCATTCATATCATTGTTCATCTTATTGCATTTGAAAAATTACAAAAAAATTAAAAATTTTGAAAAAAATTAGCATTTTTAGCTTGTATTTTCATATAATTTGAATTAGTTTGCATTTAATTTCAATAAATTTCTGTCATTATCATCAGATATAATTTAAAATACAGAAATTTTTCATTCATCATTCATTTAGATTGCATTTTCATGCTTAAATTGATAAAAATTGCTTGAAATTGTGCATTTTTCCATATAACCTAGTTTTGCATTAGCTAGGGTTTGTAGTCAAAATCTTGTTTCAAATTTTACTACCATTTTAAAACACTCATTAGGACTGATTTCTAACTGTAGTGTTGCATCATAGTGGTTTTCTTGCAAAATTTCATGCCTAGGGTTTGAAAACCTTGATTTTTCACTAGAGTTTGGCCTTATCGTCTCTTTAGATTTGCATCTTACACATGTTTAAAAGGATTTTTATAAATTTTTTCATTTCTATAAAGGTTATTATCTTCTTCCCCTCCTCAAATTATTTACAACACCTTTTTATTGGCTTGTTACAGTGGAAATTTGGTGAAAAATTACATATTTTGGCTATATTTTCCCTAGGGTTTAACCTTGAGTTGTACTACAAGCCTGTTGTGATGGATTTTTTGGCATTAGGTGGCTGTTATTACTACTATAATTTTCTTTGCATCATCATTTTCCTCACAACACCCTTTGTCATACTCTTTTGCATTGAAATTTGGTGAAAAATTGCATATTTTGGCTATATTTGCTCTAGGGTTTGACCTAGATTTGCACTCCAAGTGTGTTGTAATAGATTTTGTGTCTTTAGGTGACTAATATTACTGCTATAATCTTCTCCACCTCCTAAAATTCTTTACAACACCCCTTTTGTTGGGTCTTTGCATTGAATATTTGGAAAAAATTACATATTTTAGCACATTTTTACTAGGTTTTGACTTGTCATCATCTTAGATTTGCATCAAAAGTGTGTTGTGAAGGATATTATTACTTTATTGGACTAATATCAGACATATTATTTTCTTCCCCTGATCAATTTCCTTATAACACCTTTTCTTTCACTTATTTCAATTGAAAAAAGTTGAAAATATAAAAGCATTTTTCAAACGCTTTTACATAACTTTTGCACTTGTTTTTTTGCATAAGTGTTGAAAATATTTGAAATCTGATTGGGCACTCATATTAAAGAATACATCCATTGGTCATTTGAAAATTGGGCATTAATTCGTAGCATTTTGTGAAATTTGGCACATTGGTTACAATACACATTGTGTATTTCAACACTAGGTGTTTATACACTTTGTTTGAATCCCTTGATTGATTGTGAAATTTATGAGTTTTACTATTTAAATACCTGATTTCCTCAATATTGTCATCATGGATACTTCTTGTTATTTATCTTTGGAAGCATTGTTTGCATACATCATAGACATTGATAATTTCTCCAAATTTACTCATGAATATCCTCAAGTCTTGGAACAAATAGCATGTATATATGATGTTGATATTTATATGTGTTCCACATATGAAATCCTCTTCTATATATCTGATTTTGATAGCTTCACAAATCTCATGGGAATATATCCTCGGATATTCTCACTAAATTCATGATAAATAATATATATACTAGTGATGACCTCAAGATGTTAGATGAAGCCTTAGATGACTTTATGGAACATTCCACTACGGAACCTATTGCTAAAACCTATGGTTTACCTTATGATCCCTCTCCCAAAGTTTTTCCTCCTCATGAGGACACTTTGATGCAAGAGGACAATTTCATTGACACATCCCTTAACATCATACCACCAAATCTTCATTCTAATGCTCACTCTGGCCAAGATGAAGCATTAGTAAATGAAGAGACACCACCACTTTTCAATTCCAATGCTCACTCTGGCCAAGATGAAGCATTAGTAAATGAGGCCCTCCCTTTAACAAAGAACATTCCATGTATAGATAATGAGCATTCATTTAACAATAATCAAAATCCTACCGTATCGCATGAAACCTCTATGGATAATCCTACCAACCTTCTTCCTTTAGTTGATTGTTCACACACCTTGGATACCACTAAGGAAGAGAAGACCCTTAATCTCCTTCCTTTGATTGCATATTCAAGTCATTTGGATATCACTAAGGATTTAAAAACATTGACTACCTCTCCTAACAACTGTTGAAGTTGTGAAACCAACCTCACAGGACCCAGTGAACACTTGCAAAACCTAAGAAACCTTCCACAAGAGAAAAAAGAAAAGAGAGCAATTTGCACAAAAAGGATGCAATTAATGAAATGGATTAATGAATTACATGAGAGTACTTTCTTTTATATTTGCAAGTTAAAAAACCCTAATGAGAGATTCCTAGGTCTAGCTTAAGTGAAATAAAGTAAAGGTGACTTAATTAATTAATCAATATGATTAAATTAATTAAGTAAAGAACTTATTACTCTAACACCCCCCCTTAAGATGAACTTAGGGAGAAGCTAAGAAAACTAAGGACAAATGCATGAAAGAAATGATGGGTCCCAACAACTAGGCCTAATGAGGTACCCATGTAAAAAAGAGTCCCTCACAAATAGAGAAAAGAGAAAACCACGTGGGAAAAACTCCTCCCCAAAAAAGAGAACAAACCTCCCTACAAGAGAGAGAGAAGTGAAGGACTAAGAAGCCTCCACAAAAGATGTCCCAAAAGAATAGGAACATGAATAACTCCATTGAAGCATGAAATAGCTGCAAACACTGTCGAAGACTGACTACTATAGTGCTAAAAGAAGACCCTCCTCTAAAACAAGATTAAGATCAAAATCAAGAAGACAAGAATCTACATGAGTGCCCCCAACGACACTACTCGAATCAGATGGAAAACAAAGGCAAAACATATAGAACTCGAAGATACAAATGGCACATGTACCAAAAGTTTGAAGAACTGATCAAATGAAAATAGAAGGTCGCCTCCACACAAAGAATCACTAGTATAAAAAGAGCAATATATTACTAAAAAAACTACTAAAAACTGCTTATAAATGACCAAACATGGTCACATGACCATTAATAGTTTATTGCCAGTCATTTATAACATGACCAAATTGTTGACTAAACCAGTTTTAGTCATTTATTGGTTGTTTTGATTGATCAATTTGGTAGTATATTTAGTCGTTGATTTAGTCATTGATTGTTATAATCTGGTCACTTATTTAGTCATTTTTTATTCACTGATATATTTAGTCATTAATTTTAATCATCATTTTGATCAATTTGGTAGTATATTTAGTCATTTTTATTCACTGATTTAACACTGGTCATATATTTAGTCATATTTATTCACTTGGTCACTGATTTCTATTAATTGGTAGTATATTTAGTAAATTTAATTATTAATTGATGTCAATTAGTACTATATTTAGTCATTTTGAAGCTTGTACAATGAAACAACTTTGAGAAGGTAAAAAAAACTTGTTTTATTGATAAAAAATGCTTACAAACAACATATAGATTTGAAAATAAGTTACAATGCTTTCTCTTTGCTAAAAAAACCTTCATGGTTACAATACATAGCTCAAAGAATGAGCAAGAAACTAATTTTTTGAGTATCACTGATTTTCTGAGTATACTTTGATGGTTATTTCACTTGACACTATCATGGTAGCTTCACCCTTTGCCTTTGATTCTTTGTCTTTTCAAGAACCACTATGGACTATCATCAAAGCGCCTACTCTCTACCTTGCTGGATTGCTCAACACAAGTCTAGTCTATACTCTCACCTTGAAACACTTATCTATTTAGGCCACTCAAGATCTCAAAAACACTTATCCTTTTATGCTCTGGTAGTCATTGTGATAGTCTAGGATCAAGGTGTTGCAATTCAAAAGGATAGTGTCATCTTACCCACTGAGATTGTGCATGCTGAGATTCCATAGCTGTCTTACTCGTTGTCCATGCTCTCTTTTACTCACTGTGAACTGTGCTTACTCTATCATGCATTGTAGATTCTATTTTTTCTGAGTCTGGCTCCTTGAGAAGAAATTTGTGCTTAGAAAATACAATTGAATGTAACACTCTATTTACATCATCATCTTCCAAATTTAGTTCAGATTCGATGTCATCAAAACTAAGTTTTTTAGCTTCATTGAACAATATTAATAAAGTGGCTTGCAGTTGATTCTATAACAGATTCAGAGTCAATTAATATTGTACACAAAGTAGAATCATATTTTTCAGAAGTGCATCTCAATTTCAAATAAATGTTTGGGAATCCAATTTTGTTTACTTCTGATAGAAACTCTAAGTAGGCTTGTAAATAATAAATTTCTCACAAATGGCAATTGATATTCAAAAACTAGTCACTTGGTAAGTCGATAATACCATGTCTCTATTGTGTTGCCATCAAAACCGCCTTTCATGGTGCAGGTCCCAAGAGAATATATCCATGTAAGTTTACACTGCTTATTTTCCTTAGAATAGAGTTGTTTATAGAATAGGAATGAATGCAAAGGAATACAAAATAGTCATGTCTGCTATCTCAACCATAACTCTCCTCTTCCTGATGATTGATCATTGAGTATGATCTGAAATGTCGATGCAAAAACATACATAGTTGAATCCAGAAGAACTTTCACTTATTGTTATGGACTGTGGAAAGCTCATGCTTACTATATTCTTCATATTTATAAAGTATGATAATTTTAGTGGTTATCTAAAATTTTCATGAAAAATAAAGAAAAATGTGTGAAATTGATGAACATACAATAGCTCGTGACATTGTGTTATCATATCTAGTGCCAGCAGATGCAAAACTAACTCCATTAAGTTGGTCTTTGTCCTCAAGTTCCGAGTCCAGATATGGTGGCACCATCTCTTTTACCCAGTCCTTCCACTATGTTTATTGACAACATTATAAACCCAGATCAGAAAAATAAGAGAGAAAGACAAGGCATAGAAAAATGAAGGCAGTCATCTACTCAAAGAACTAAAGGGCATTATGTTTAGCTTGCTTCAATGTGATTTGATTACCTATGAAATATGTTGGAAGCCTTCCATTGTAGAAGTAGCCAGTGAATTTATGGCCAGGGAAAGCTTTTCCATAAGGAGGGAAATTTCTCTTAAGAAGGTTGAGATATGATTGTTATTGCCTGGATCTATAGTTGAATCTCCAAACACAATCACAACCGGTGCTAATTGTTTTGCATATGTTTCAACACACCAAAGACTACCAATGGAAATTGCTAAACCAAGCATAATCATATTAAAAGCCATTGAAACTATGGGGTATTGCCTTATGCATTTTCAATTTAAAGACTATAGTTGATTGGATCACCACCAAAAAACCTTAATTATTACCAACTTCATACTTTTTCATGTGAATTTCTTCTACTCAACCTAAACTAGTTGAACGTCCTCACCATTAATGCCTAAAAAGTAAACAGAATTAACCATATAACTATACCATGAAGGAAAAGTAGGAGACATGTCTAGTTTTAATTGGGAGGAGAAAACATTAGACATGTTCCTATTATGGTCTCATGTACTGTAATGATTGTAGGATACACATGGACATGCTCTTCCCGCATCACCGTGGGAGCTATCAATAGTTAGTACGGGAGTGCGGGGGGCTTCCCGTACTCCCACACTGATTCTTGATAGCTCCCGCAGTGATGCGGGAAGAGCCTGGACTGCATCTCCTATGGCCTTTGGTATATACAACTGTATGCAAAATGTGGAAGCTTTAACAAGGCATGTGAACTGTTTGGCAGAATGCCTCAAAGAAATGTCATTTCATGGAATGCAATGGTTGCGGGATATGCACAAAATGGATTTGTTGAAAAGGCTTTAGAAACTTTCAAGAAAATGTAATTGGCTAGTGTAAAGCCAAATTCCACAACCTTTGCCAGCATCCTCCCTGCCTGTGTCAAAATGGGAGCTTTGGAATAGGGTATGGACATCCATCAAAACATAAAGGCTAGAGGAATTTTGTCAAATGTTGTAGTTGCAACTGCCATGTTAGACATGTATGCAAAATGTGAAAACATAGACAAGGCATGTGAACTATTTGATAGAATGCCTCAAAGAAATGTGATCTCATGGACTACAATGATCGTAGGACTTGCACAAAATGGATTTGTTGAAAAGGATTTGGAAATTTTAAAGCAAATGCAATTGGCCAGTGTAAAGCCAAATTCCACAACCTTTGCCAACATCCTCCCTGCCTGTGTCAAAATGGGAGCTTTGGAATAGGGTATGGACATCCATCAAAACATAAAGGATAGAGGAATTTTGTCAGATGTTGTAGTTGCAACTTCCCTATTAGACATGTATGCAAAATGTGGAAGCATAGACAAGGAAAGTGAACTATTTGATAGAATGCCTCAAAGAAATGTGGTCTCATGGACTGCAATGATTGCAGGATATGCACAAAATGGATTTGTTGAAAAGGATTTAGAAATTTTAAAGAAAATACAATTGGCCGGTGTAAAGTCAAATTCCACAACCTTTGCCAGCATCCTCCCTGCTTGTGTTAAAATGGGAGCTTTGGAATAGGGTATGGACATCCACCAAAGCATGAAGGATACAAGAATTTTGTCATTTTTTGTAGTTGTAACTGCCTTGGTAGACATGTATGCAAAATGTGAGCATTGATAACGCATGTGAATTGTTTGGCAGAATGCCTCAAAGAGATGTCATCTCATGGAATGCGATGATTGCGGGATATGCACAAAATGGTTTTTTTTGAAAAGGCTTTAGAAACTTTCAAGCAAATGCAATTAGCAGGTGTAAATCCAAATTTGACAACCTTTGCCAGCATCCTCCCTGCCTGTGCCAAAATGGGAGCTTTGGAACAGGGTATGGACATACATCATAACATAATGGAAGGGGGATTTTTGTCAGATATTATAGTTGGAAATGCTTTGGTAGACATGTATGTAAAATGTGGAAGTATAGATAAGGCACATGAACTGTTTGATGGAATGCCTCAAAGAGATGTCATCTCTTTGAATGCAATGATTGCAGGATATGCACAAAATGGATTTGTTAAAAAGAGTTTAGAAATTCTAAAGCAAATGCAATTAGCTGATGTAAAGCCAAATTTCACAACTTTTGCTAGCATCCTCCCTGTCTGTGTCAAAATGGGAGCTTTGGAATAGGGTATGGACATCCATCAAGACATAAAGGATAGAGGAATTTGGTTAGATGTTGTAGTTGCAACTACCCTGTTAGACATGTATGCAAAATGTGGAAGCATAGACAAGGCACATGAACTATTTGACAGAATGCCTCAAAGAAATGTGGTCTCATGGACTGCAATGATTGCAGGGTATGCACAAAATGAATTTGTTGAAAAGTCTTTAGAAATTTCAAAGCAAATGCAATTGGTTGGTGTAAAGCCAAATTCCACAACCTTCACCAGCATCCTCCCTACCTATGTCAAAATGGGAGCTTTGGAATAGGGTATGGACATCCATCAAAACATAAAGGATAGAGGAATTTTGTCAGATGTTGTAGTTGCAATTGCCCTGTTAGACATGTATACAAAATGTGGAAGCATAGACAACGCACATGAACTGTTTGACATAATGCCTCAAAGAAATGTGGTCTCATGGACTACAATGGTTGTAGGATATGCACAAAATGGATTTGTTGAAAAGGCTTTAGAAAATTTAAAGAAAATGCAATTGGCTAGTGTAAAGCCAAATTCCACAACCTTTGCTAGCATCCTCCTTGCTTGTGTCAAAATGGGAGCTTTGGAATAGGGTATGGACATCCATCAAAACATAAAGGATAGAGGAATTTTGTCAGATGTTGTAGTTGCATCTGCCTTGTTAGACATGTATGAAAAATGTGCTCTTTAGATCTAAAAAGCAACCAATCATGTGATGCCACAAATTAGTGTACCAACAAAACATGACTTAATACACAAGTATTGGTCCACCCTTTTTTTGGGTCTTTTTGGACACCTCAACAAAAAGCATGATGATAGGCATCATATTTGATGATGTGGACCTGAAACCTTAGTTATAAGCAGAGGCCTTGCCAAGTAAGCTACTGTAAAAATTTGGAGCGATTCAAAATTGCCACATATGATGTTGAAAGGCATGAAGTTAGGGTTCTCAATTACTGAGTCGTCTCCCCTAGAATATGGAGTCTATCCTCAGGTAATTTGAAGAGACCATAGGGGGAGAAAACATCAAAAAATAGTCCTGAGGCATTGTCTAGAACAACACATTTCCAACAGAGATTCAATATACAAATATAATTAGGAAGAAACATTTAATAATAATAGAGACACAAAAGAGTCTATGTCATGTGACTTTCCACTTAGCCCTCAAAGTAAACTTAGGTGCCACAAAGACAGATAGATTGAAACTGCCAATAGGGCTGATCAAAAATAGAAAATTTAGGTGTAGTTTACAGTGAATTATTAACCCCTGTGAGGCATAAGTTCTCCAGATCCACTGCTAGACCCTGTGAGCAATTTTGTCCTGGATCTAAAAGTCTATTCTAAAGTTGGGGCATCTCATTGGGGCAGTGGATTTTGTGAGGAACTCTTCTCAATTCTGAGCCATTGAATTAGATTATAAAGACCAACATTTTGCCACTTTGGTGAGGTTGTATCGTGTTCTTTTTCTAGGATCGGTTCAACATATCAACACTTTGTAGGTATATGTGTAAGACATCCTTTGTAACCCCTATCTATGTTGGTGATATTGATTGCAGGCAACCAACAGTTGCTTGCAACCCGATGGAGTATAGAATTGTGCAGGATAGAAGCAATAAGGCCACTCTCCTACATTTATTTGATTACTTCTTGTATAATGGTTCAAAATTTTTGACAGCCTTAAAAATGGTGACTTGGTGTTTGCAGTTTCATTATGGCCTCAAGATGAAGAAGACACTACCAATTTTGATTGCCAATATTGTTAATGGATTTCTGAAGCTGTGAACACAAGACAACATCAACTCTATTAATGCATGGTAGGAGCATACATTTTAATATTGAAGACCCTAACACACCTCCATTTATTGGGTGTTATTCTAGAGTTATTTCAGACATTCACTATTATATACTTATAAAAATCTTTAATTTTTAATCATAGTTAACATTTTACTTAAAAAAAATAAAAAATTATTAGTTAAAAAATGTTTGAACTAAAGATTTTATATCTTTCAGGAAAACATGTTAAATAAATCAGTGACTATGATATCAAATATTAAAAGACAAAATCTCCTACACAGTTCTCTGAAAAGCCCTCTTTTCATTTCATTCGTGACTTTAAAAACCTTATGTCCATAAACTAGATAAATTTTTAATTTTTTTAATCATAAGTTAAAAACTAATCCCAGAAACACATCCTAGATTTAGAAACAATTACATATTAATATAAATATATAAAGTAATACAAGAATAGAATACAATAATACCTTTGTGATAAAGCAATCAGGTGGTCCAAACTGGTAAAAATTGTAGAGGATACCAATAACTGCAATCTTGTTGTCATCTGATATGTGGACCATATGCAACTCTAAAGGGTACCTGAGCACATAAGAGGGGTTTGTAAGTACCATAATGATCATTGTGCATTGCTAGTGAGACAATGCAAATCATGAAGGGGTAAGTTAACTACTTTATTTCATTTATGGTGTGTTCAGATGGGTGATGCCAATGGCATTGAGCTAATCGATACTCCACACCACCTATTTCAAGACTTCCTGCATCTTTAGACCACACTACCTGTATTTATTCAACATTTTATAGAGCATTAGTATTATTATAAGCTAGCAAGTAAGAGCCTAAGAGAAAGACAAGTAGTAATCTGAATTTCATAGCCTTTATTTTGCATTGTTGCATTTACAGGTCTATAATTCTTCTTCAATTCTCTAAGACTGGGATTGCATTGAACATGAAAAGTTTCTATATCGATGGGAGATTGTTGGTAGCCTATTCCAACTTCTTGCCCCTATTCTACTCCTCCTGCATCACCATCCTCTTAGTTTTCAATCATTAAATTATAATGCTCTGGTAGACATATATGCAAGATGTGGAATCATAGACAAAACACCTGAATTGTTTGACAAAATGCCTCAAAGAGATGTCATCTCATGGAATGAAATGATACGATTGTAGAATGTGCACAAAATGGATTTTGCAAGGAAACTCTCAAAATCTCTTAATTAATGGATTTTGCAAGGTTTTTATGAGGGTTTAGATAATAGAAAGGAAACTACAACAATGTCAATGAATGCCTCAATGGAAATAGATTAGTGGCTTGTTAGTGAATCTTTGACACTTTCTTTGGGTTTTGTAAGAATATACTTCAATGGATTACAATGACAAAACCTATGACAAGTTTTAAGAAATGTTTTTTATAAGCTTAGACCTCATGCAATGTTTTAATCTCAACAGCAATGTGAAACCTTCATTATGGGTAGGCAAAAAAATGGGATTGATCACCTACGACCACTGTCAACAACATGGATAGTAACAAGAAGTTTTAACAAGGGTTTGGACAAGCATCAATAACTCTTGACAATGAAGTATAAATTTAAATAAATGCCTACCATTTATTTGCACCAAAAACTTTCTTCTTTTGCTCTACAAATTAATTTTTTTTCTATTACTTTCCTTTTCTATGATCAGTTGCAACTTTACTTGGCTGCTACTTTTTGTAGCTTATAAATGGAGGAAATATCGTAAATGTGGAATGATGTATATTAGGCTATAGTTTAAGGTTAATATTTATAAATAAGATTAGTTAATATGTTGAGTCTGGAATGTCAATATCAGCTCCCAAAACCATCCAAACCAAAAATGTCATCCTTTTCCTCTAATGCATGGGCTCACTGCTTTCATGACGCTAATCAAGCTGCAAACTTGGTACCTATCTTAGGAGCAGACACTTCTAATGTGCTTGTATCTTGAAATGGCCTTGAAAATACTTTCAAATGGTCTAAATGGCTCATGTGTTTCTCCTATTTGTCATTTTTTCCATTTTTCTATTTATCTTATACCTTGATAAAGTTTTCACCAAATTCAAATCATTTGGCACTTGCAAAATAGTTGATAACAGATAACCAAACAAGGCATCCAAATGAACTTCAAAGTTTAAGCACTACATTCTAAAAACAAATTAAGCCTAATAAAGCTTACATGGCCACAAGTAAGTTTGCAAGCAATTGCATGGCTTGCTTTGTGAAGAAACACAGTTAGAAGCTTAAAAGGTGTCAATAATGGTGTCTTCCAAAGATGCAAAACATGATTTATAAGTCAACAAAAAAATAACATATATCCCTAGAGAACAAAATGACTTCAAATGAATTATCACAATTAAATTTAGGTTCATCCATACTATCATAGCAAAATCATGAATATAGCCAAAAATTTCATCTTTACTAAATCAACAATCTGATCAAATGTGAGAATGACTTGGTGGCCATAGATCAAGGATCACAAAAATAAAGGCACCAATAGTCACAATAAAGGTGACTTGATCATGATTGCAACATCTTTGAAGTTCCCAATCTTCCATTTCATGATGCAGAAGTTTCAAAATGTCAATGCCAATCTTCCTCACAATTATGTTTCTATAAATAGTTCATAGCCTGAAACAATCCTAATGTATAGGACTTAGTGAAAATAACGGTATACAGGCTGACTACCCACTATATCCCATTTTCAGATCTTGGTAGCTCACCAAAAATAAATGATATTGTTAAATTTGAGAAACCCCACAAATCATAATATATTTTCAATTTTCATAGAAGCTAGTAAGAAGTACACGTTGTGAAAAGATTCAAAGTAATTTTTGAGATGTCTATTCTAGATCGGAGGTTCTAAGGGCAATCTTAATCAATGTAATAGATAAATGAGTGGTAGGATTCAGATTACTTGGACAACACCCATTTCAACTTTTAAAACATTTTAACCTTGAATTTTAGAATTGTTTAGGATAAAATTGGATTTTGTTAATCTTTTGTTGTTTAGATGTTAAAATCTGCCTCTCCACTAAACATTGAAGGATCTAGGGTTGAGTGGCGAGCACTATCATACCCTAGGTCACTTTTAGATGTAGGGAAATTTGGATTAGGGAATTAATTATCAATTTCTCCTTCTCCTATGTCTAATTGACCATTAAAACCTTAATTATGTAAATACGACAACAAATTAACGAATGACGAAAAAAGCTCTTGTAGACAGGAGTAAAATACTGAATCACAGAATACCTATTTTTGGGGTTTTGAAGTGGAATAGTCAGGGACACTCGAGTGGGCATCCAAGTCCAAGGTACTTACTTTTTCACAGAATCTAGACCTCCTTCCGACACTGATCAGCCCTGTAACTTCTGTCTCCCAGGATCTGTCTGCAGAGGACACTAGAGCGAGCGCCCCAGTCCTTGAAGTGCTCCTGTCTCTGACTTCTCTTTAGATCTTGAATCCCTGATGTCTGTCTAGTCTTCCTATAACTCCACTTTTTCTGGATGCGACACCTGTAACCTACAATCACAAGACTTGGTTTGGGGGTTGTGGCATTTAGAGGCTTGCCTCAGTCAAACTCTGGAGGACACTTAAGTCTCTGAACACAATTGTCAGATAAAGAGGGCATGCCCTTGTGAGGCAGAGGCCAAAAACCAAAGGAATTAATGATAAAAACACAATGATATGTCACCTTGTAGTGAAGCTCTCATGGAGGAAGATGCTCTTCATGCCATGAGGAGATTGACACTCAAATATGCAAATATCAACACACAAAACATACAAGTCTTCTCTTGCAACACAATAGAAAGCCTTCAATCACCTTAAGAATGCCTAGAGTTCACAATGATCATCTAATTAAAATCTAGTTTACAAATCAATGCCTAAGCATGCTTATATATGCATCTACAAGCACTCCCACCAAGATATTTGAAATTTAAACTTACCGTGTCGGCAAAGGGACCTAATAATGGTCACTAAACGACACCAAGAAATTGGGGCTTCTCCAAACTAGGGTAGGACTAGGGTGTGGGCACCCAAGTCCTCCCCACCTATTTTGGGTAGGGTACAACTCAAGGGGTCCACCTAGGTCCAATTTGCCATGAAACCCAGGTCTCATTCCATCAGGATGCAAAAATATGAACTAAGATGTCTTAAATGCATACTAAAGACCCGAGAGCTAAACCTTATGAGGGAAAATCCCCCAAGGGGACATATTCTGATGTTACATTTAGCCCCCACTTTAATGTAGGGTTAGTGCAAGAAGTTGGGTCCACTTTTTGGCCAGAAAGTGGAAGTGTTTTCCCTGATTTCTAGAATTTGTCACATTTGACTCAAACATTTGAGGCACTTAAAGATTGAATATTAAAAGAATTTAGTAATATGAAATGTAGTACTTGGAGTCTAGTTTCCAAATATGTAATTTATTTTAATACCCACATGACACAAATTGATTTTCAATAGGCATTTCTAAAAACCATTGTTTAAAAGTCACTTTTTTTTACCATACCATACACGTGTACCGCCAACATAATTTCACCTAAATAAAATTATTTTTCTAAACCCTTTTGGGGAAATATGTGTAGTACAGTGAAGTTTGATGAGAATTTTTTTTATAATTTTTTTCCAAATAATTTGTTTTTATTAATTTTTTATTGGCCCTAATTGCTGTTTTCAAAAACCCTCATGTACGGCCAACATAATTTGAGAAAAAATAATCATAAAATAAATTTTTTTTATTGTGTAAAGAATGATGTGTAGATTGATGACATATAATTTTTTTTCAAAAAAAATTAAAAATTAAAAGTTATTAAAAAATACAAACACCTGTCATTTAAAGTTTTTGGACTAGTTTGCTCATAAATTAAATAATAAATAGAAAAACAAGTCCAATAAAAAAAATTACATATTTGAAAATTAGACAGTCATCTGTAATGGGTTTTAATTTTGTAAAACAATTTAGAAAAAAATGTCGTCAGCCATATAGGTAAACTCAGTCTTTTCTCTTGTTCTATACTTAGAAAAAAACTTGCAGGTCCAAGGCAAGGGTTTGGCTTACCATGCCTTTCCCAAGCCTAAGCTTTTAGGAACGGGTACCTGTTCTAAAACGGGTACCTGTTCCTTTTGTATGGGAAAAAAAGAACGTAGGCTTTTTTTTCAAATTCAAATATCTTTATAGAAATGGGTACCCATTCCTAAACAGGTACTTGTTTAGGATCGGGCACTAGTTTAGGATCGGGCACCAGTTTAGGATCAAGCACCCGTTCCTAAACGGGTACCCATTTTTAAGTGGGTACCCGTTTAGGCTTGGGTACCCGTTCCTAAACGGGTACCTGTTTCTGTCAGGATGTTTTTTTTGCCTGCAACTTCCCCTCTATGTTCACCCAACTTCTTGCACTTACCCATATGTAAAAACACGAGGCCAATGCATTCATTAAAGTAAGGTCACAAACACAACAAACACACCAAGCATAGAGAAGACACACCAATCACATGGAAAATAGTAATAGGCATGCAAAACACAGAGAAGACAATTGCAGTTACACATAACACGGAGCAGACAGTCAATGTATAGAAGACACATTAATGCATGGAAGATAGAAATGATATCTTTTTCTTTTCTTTTTCTCATATATATGAAATGAAAATGCAAGTACTGGAAAGTAAACGAACCTCCCATGATACACAATCCACTACCATAGAGCGCAAGTCTCTGTATATATGGGGCAACACACATACAAGACACACAAAACTTCCTAAAATGCATGAAGCACTACCCAAGAGCGTTGGCCTCTGCATATGGGGCAACAAACATGCCACACAAAACAAGCATGCCAAAACACACACACTTGAAGACACAAAGAAAACACGGCAGAAAAATGATGGTGTGTTCCCTATTTCTAGGCTCATCACCATCTCAAGCACATTACAGACACACACTGACGATTGGGCTTCATCATAACAATCACTGAAAACACACTTAAGGGTTGAGTTAGTCACAGAACCACTCCCTGCCTTCGCAGAGGACTTTTGAAAATGATAGGATAATGTAATCTACTCCAAGAAATACACCATCCCCGCCTCCACAGAGGGCTTAAGAAAAAGGATATGCTCGATATCCCACCTCCGCAGAGGGCTTACATGATTGATTGATTGCAAACAAACTCAGGATGCACGATGCACTACCCAAGAGCGCAAGTCCTACATCTAAGGTCAAACACATTGCTAACATCTATAATAGACAACTTACCTTATATATGCCCCCACCTTAAGGTGGTTGATATCAATTATCGATATCAAGCATGTTAAGGTAGGAAGAAAACACACAACGGAACACCAACTTTCACAAAGCCCATGCCCCCCGGAGGTGACATGTACTTTATGATCGCCAAATGTTCCCACAAACACATCCCTGCAAGAAACATGTTAGTGTCTATAACATCATGATAAACAACAACATCAATGCATATGATTAACCACACAAAGAGCCAACGTTATACAATGAATTAAGAGTTCAAGGATAATCGTGGGGCTATATCACGAAGCTCTCCGAATCGAGTACCGCCAAGGCTAGATTCAAAGGCAAATAAAGGTGCATAGAGCAACAATATTGTTAAGGTTTGTAAATGTGATAGAAACATGATCAAAATCATCACTACGCGGAAAGCACGAGTGCTCCACTAGCCAAGTGTCAAATAAGATATACAACCCCATCGTCATATTAGGAACTAAGTCCATTTTTTTGATTGCTCTTGAAAGGGACACTAGGTTCGCATCAATATAAATGTTTGTCGTTGTTTAGGGTAAAATTGGATTTTGTTAATCTTTTGTTGTTTAGATGTTAAAATCCACCTCTCCACTAAACATTAAAGGATCTAGGGTCAAGTGGCAAGCACTATCATACCCTAGGTTACTTTCAGATGTAGGGAAATTTGGATTAGGGAATTAATTATCAATTTTTCCTTCTCTTATGTCCAATTGACCATTAAAACCCTAATTATGCAAATACGACAACAAATTAATGAATGATGAAAAAATCTCTTGCTGACAGGAGTAAAATACTGAATCACAGAATACCTATTTTCAGGGTTCCAAAGTAGAATAGTTAGGGACACTGGAGTGGGCACCCAAGTCCAAGGTACCTGCCTTTTCAAGGAATCTAGACCTCCTTCTGACACTGATCAGCCCTGTAACTTCTATTTCCTGAGATCTATCTACAGAGGACACTGGAGCAAGCACCCAAGTCCTTTAAGTGCTCTTGTGTCCTTTTCTGCAGATCTTGAATCCCTGATGTCTGCCAATCCTTCCTACAACTCCACTTTTTCTAGATGCGACACCTGTAATCTGTAATCACAAGACTTGGTTTGGGGGTTGTGGTGTTTAGAGGTTTGCCTCAGTCAAACCCCAGAGGACACTTAAGTCTCCAAATACTGTTGTCAGATAAAGAGGGTGTGCCCTTGTGAGGCAGAGGCCAAAAACAAAAGGAATCAATGATAAAAACACAATGATATGTCACCTTGTAGTGAAGCTCTCATGGAGGAAGATGCTCTTCATGCCATAAGGAGATTGATGCTCAAATCTGCAAATATCAACACACAAAACATACAAGTCTTCTCTTGCAACATAATAGAAGCCTTAAATCACAATTGCTATCTAATTGAAATCTCTTGATCATCTAGTTTACAAATGAATGCCTACACATGCTTATATATGCATCTACAAGCACTCCCACCAAGATATTTGAAATTCAAACTTACCGTGTCAGCAAAGGGACCTAATAATGGTCACTAATTGACACCCAAAAATTGGGGCTACCCCAAAATAGGGCAGGACTAGGGTGTGGGTGCCCAAGTCCTCCCCCCTATTTTGGGCAGGGTACAGCTCAAGGGATCCACCTAGGTCCAACTTGCTATAAAACCTAGGTCTCATTCCATCGAGATGCTAAAATATGAACTAAAATGTCCTAAATGCATGCTAAAGACCTGGGAGCTAAACCTTATGAGGGAAAAGCCCCCAAGGGGATATTTTTTGACGTTACATTTAGCCCCCACTTTAATGTATGTATAAACGCGAGGCCAATACATGCATTAAAATAAGGTCACAAACACAACAAACACATCAAGCACAGAGAAGACACACCAATCATATAGAAGACAGTAAAAGGCATGCAAAACATGGAGAAGACAGTTATAGTCACGCAGAACACGGGGTAGACAATTAATGCATAGAAGACACATTAATGCATGGAAGACATAAATGATATATTTTTCTTTTCTTTTTCTCGTATATATAAAATGCAAATGCAAGTACTGGAAAGTAAACAAACCTCCCATAATACATGATGCACTATCATCGAGTGTAGGTCTCTGTATATATGGGGCAACACACACGCAAGACACGTAAAACCTCCCAAAATGCACAAAGCACTACCCAAGAGTGCTGGTCTCTGTATATGGGGCAACAAACACGCCACACAAAACAAGCATGCCAAAACATACACTTGAAGACATGAAGAAAACATGGCAGATAAGCAATGGTGTTTTCCCTATTTCTGGGCTCATCACCATCTCAGGCACATTACAGGGACACACCGATGATTGGGCTTTGCCAGAACAATCGTCAAAAACATGCTTAAGGGTTGAGTTAGTCACAGAAACGCTCCCAACCTCCGCAAAGGACTTTTCAAAATGACAAGATGATGTAATCTGCTCTGAGAAGTACACCATCCCTGCCTTCGTAGAGGGCTTAAGAAAAAGGATATGCTCAATATCCTACCTCTGTAAAGGGCTTACATGATTGATTGATTGATTGCAAACAAACTTAGGATGGACAATGCACTACCCAAGAGCACAGGTCTCTACATATGAGGTCAAACACATTACAACATCTATAACAAACAGCTTACCTTATATATGCCCCCACCTTAAGGTGGTTGATATCAGTTATTGATATCAAGCACATTAAGGTAGGAAGAAAACACACAAGGGAACACTGACTTTTTGCAAAGCCCATGCTCCTCAGAGGTGACATGTACTTTACGATCACCAAATGTTCCCACAAACACATCCCTGCAAGAAACATGTTAGTGTCTACAAAATCATGATAAACAACAACATCAATGCATATGATTAACCACACAAAGAGCCAAGGTTATACAATGAATTTGGAGTTCAAGGATAACTATGGGGGTATATCATGAAGCTCTCCGAATCGAGTACCACTAAGGCTAGATTCAAAGACAAACAAAGGTATATTATTAAGGTTTGTAAATGTGATAGAAACATCATCAAAATCATCACTACGTGGAAAGCACGAGTGTTTCTAGTAGCCAAGCGTCGGATAAGAAATACAACCCCATTGTCATATTAGGAACTAAGTCCATTTTTTTTATTGTTCTCGAAAGGGACACTAGGTCCGCATCAGTATAAATGTTTGTCATCATCCACCCGCTAGATGGAAACACTAGAGGAAGGGAAACAATAAATAAGAGAGGAGAAACAAGTGTCTTAGGGATAGTCACGTAGGAGGATGCCCCCAAGTCACCAACCGCGACACTGTGTCTGTAAGACACAACACACAACAATGAAATCAGAGAGAGAGGCAATATAGAAGAATGATGATACAAATTGAAGAAGGTCACAACAGAAGCGGTCTCATGGTATCCCGAACCTTACGAGAGAATTCAAGGTCATCCCAGGAGGCCTAAACAACACATAACACATCACAAGGGAAGCACATCATGAGAGAGATAAAGGGTTAGAGATACTTACCTGTAGGGCCCCTCAGGCTAGTGGGTATGACAAATCTTGATCTTTAGCTTAATGGTTAAGGCGTTACCACTTCTTCTCTCTTCCATATGTTCATGAGTTTGTGGCGGTAAGTATGTAGGAAAGGTTTCTCTTAATGATGGTTGAGAGGGGTTGTTTCCATTGTCTATGTGAGCTATAGGAGCATTCGAAATGCCATTTAAGTGAGCTTGTGGAGGCATCCGAAAGATACCCATTTTAGTCCCTATATAGGGTGTTGGAATGGCTTGAGTAAGAGGGATAGCTTGTTCTTCCATAGCATGTTGGATTTCATTTCTTTCCAAAGTATGTGATGGTTCATGGTCTATTTTCTGGTTTAGCATGTAATTGAGAAGTTCTTGAACATCAAGTGGCAAATTATCATTAGATTCAAGCAAATGGTCACAAAGAGAATCTGCATCATCCAAAGCTTCATCCTGATTAGGGAGAGTGGGAAGGGATGGAAGACTAGTGTGGATAAATGTATCAATGATATCTTTTTCTTGTGCCAATATATCCTCACCAAGTGGGGTTATGTTGGGACAAGTCTCTTTGTTTGATAAATCACCCATTGCTATGTCATTCTCATAGGTCTCGGAAAGGATTTTCATTATATCATCGTGAAACAAAGGGAGAGTGGGAGTAAAGTTATCATCACTACTTTCCCCATGATTATTTTCAGCTATGAAATTTGTAAGATTCTCCATGATTGAAGGAAAAACATCCACAGTATCACGAAAGTTATCACAGTAGGCTATTGATCATAGAATATCACATGTAGCACTATGGATTATGTCAATGCCATAGATGTATGCGATTTGATGCAATACTTGAGGATATTTGTTAGTCAATTTGAAAAAATTAGCATAGTTCACAATGTACTCATATAAGTCTTCTAAAGATGTATCCTTAGGAGAATCCATGGATGCAAAATATATGAAAAAATACTTGATTGTCTGTACTTTTTTAATGCAAACAGGTGATACAAAGGGTGTTATAAGTATTTTGATCAAGGGTAGAAAATTATATGTCTGATATTAGTCCAAAACAACAATATTTTCCTTCCCAACACACTCTTGATGCAAATCCAAGATAATGCCAAGTTAAACTATAGTGAAAATATGTCAGAATAGGCACTTTTTTCACCAAAACTTAATGCAAGATAGCATAACAAAGGGTGTTGTGAGGAAACTGATGATGGAAAGCAAATAATATCAGAAATAACAGCCACTTGGTGCTAAAATATCCAACACAACACGCTTTCAGTGCCACTTAAGGTAAACCCTAGTGAAAATATAGCAAAAATAAGCTATTTTTTAGGGTTTTTCAACTCCAAGACCTAGCAAAAAAGGCGTTGCAAGAAATTTTATGAGGGAAATAAAATAATATCAATAATATCAGTCACCTCAATCCATAAAACTGATCACAACACACTTGGAGTGCAAACTAGGTCAAACCCTAGGGCAAAAATAGTCAAAATGTGTAGTTTTTCACCAAATTTTCACTACAAGAGCCCGTTAAAAGGGTGTTGTGAAGATTTTTATGAGGGATAGAAAATTATTACCCTAATAACAACAAAATAATTCCAAAATATCTTTTACAACACACCTAAGGTGCAAGTTTATAAAGTCGATAAGGCCAAAATTAGTGAAAATCGTTGTTTTTGAAGCCCTAGGTTTGAGATTTTGGAACAAAATTCTATGTGAATGGTTTGAAGTATTATTTTTGATAGAAATTATATACTCTCAGATCTGAAAATGATTTTCAAGCGGAACATGCAAAATGCCCATGCAAATTTAATGAAAATGCATCAAAATTCAAGCGGAACATGATTTTCAATGCAAAAATGCAAATATTTTAAATCTAAATGCAAATTCACACTAAAATTCAAGACAACAACCAAATGTTAATTTTAATGAGCCTCTAAAATCGGTTGAAAAATCTGATAAAAGATTTTTCCTATTAACCCTAGATTTTGGAATTACTAGGTTATATAAAATTGTCAAAATTTCCACAAAACCCTAGCAATTAAATGATGAAAATGCAACCCAAAATTTTGAATTTTTGTATTTTTCTATAGTTTATATCAGATATGATGCAAAAATCATGAATTAGGAAAATTTAGGAAGAACTGATGCAATTTAGTAAGCCCAACAATGCAATTTTTTGTATTTTTCCAATTTTTCAATTTTTGTGAATTTTGCTCAATGCAATAAAGTGAATGACTAAATGAATGAATGAAATCAGTCCAAATCTGTAGAAAAACACTCAGCAAGTTGCAATTTAAGTCCAAAAACACGGGTTCACCAAAATGTTTAGGGTAAAATTGGATTTTGTTAATTTTTTGTTGTTTAGATGTTAAAATCTGCCAACATTGAAGGATCTAGGGTCGAGTGGCGAGAACTATCATATCCTAGGTCACTTTCAGATGTAGGGAAATTTGGATTAGGGAATTAATTATCAAATTTTCCTTCTCTTATGTCCAAGTGACCATTAAAACCCTAATTATACAAATATGACAACAAATTAATAAATTACAGAAAAAGCTCTTGCAGACGGGAGTAAAATACCAAATTAGAGAATACATGTTTTTAGGCTTTCAATGATGAAAATGCAACCCAAAATTTTGAATTTTTGTATTTTTCTATAGTTTATATCAGATCTGATGCAAAAATCATGAATTAGAAAAATTTAGGAAGAAATGATGCAATTTAGTAAGCCCAACAATGCAATTTTTTGTATTTTTCCAATTTTTCAATTTTTGTGAATTTTGCTTAATGCAATAAAGTGAATGACTAAATGAATGAATGAAATCAGTCCAAATCTATAGAAAAACACTCAGCAAGTTGCAATTTAAGTCCAAAAACATGAGTTCACCAAAATATTTAGGGTAAAATTAGATTTTGTTAATTTTTTGTTGTTTAGATGTTAAAATCCACCAACATTGAAGGATCTAGGGTCGAGTGGCGAGAACTATCATATCCTAGGTCACTTTTAGATGTAGGGAAATTTGGATTAGGGAATTAATTATCAAATTTTCCTTCTCTTATGTCCAATTGACCATTAAAACCCTAATTATGCAAATATGACAACAAATTAATAAATTACGGAAAAAGCTCTTGTAGACGGGAGTAAAATACCAAATTAGAGAATACATGTTTTTAGGGTTTCGAGATGGAACAGTCGGGGACACTGGAGCGGGCACCCAAGTCCAAGGTGCCTTCTTTTTCAGGGAATCTAGATCTCCTTCTGACACTGCTCAGCCCTGTAACTTTTATTTCCCAAGATCTGTCTACGGAGGACACTAGAGCGAGCACCCAAGTCCTGGAACTGCTCATGTGTCCTTCTTTTCTGTAGATCTCAAATCCCTGATGTCTGCCAATCATTCCTGCAACTCCACTTTTTCCAGATGTGACACCTATAACCTGCAATCACAAGACTTGGTTTGGGGATTGTGGTGTTTAGAGGTTTGCCTCAATCAAACCTTAGAGGACACTTAAGTCTCCAAACACTGTTGTCAGATAAAGAGGGCGTGCCCTTGTGAGGCAGAGGCCAAAAACTAAAGGAATCATTGATAAAAACACAATGATATGTCACCTTGTAGTGAAGCTCTCATGGAGGATGATACTCTTCATGCCATGAGGAGATTGATGCTCAAATATGCAAATATCAACACACAAAACATACAAGTCTTTTCTTGCAACACAATAGAAGCCTTGAATCACAATTGCTATCTAATTGAAATCTCTTGATCATCTAGTTTACAAATGAATGCCTACACATGCTTATATATGCATCTATAAGAACTCCCACCAAGATATTTGAAATTCAAACTTACTGTGTCGCCAAAGGGACGTAATAACGGTCACTAATTGACACCCAAAAATTGGGGCTGCCCCAAAATAGGGCAGGACTAGGGCGCATGTGCCCAAGTCCTCCCCCTATTTTGGATAGGGTATAGCTCAAGGGATCCCTCTGGGTCCAACTTGCCATGAAACCCGGGTCTCATTCCATCGGGATGCTAAAATATGAACTAAAATGTCCTAAATGCATGCTAAAGACCTAGGAGCTAAACCTTATGAGGGAAAAGCCCCCAATGGGACATTTTTCGATGTTACAGTCATCATCCGCTAGCTAGGTGGAAACACTAGAGGAAGGGAAACAATAAATAAGAGAGGAGAAACAATTGTCTTAGGGATAGTCACATAGGAGGGTGCCCCCAAGTCACCAACCATGATGCTATGTCTGCAAGACACAACACACAACAATGAAATCAAAGAGAGGCAATATAGAATAATGATATACAAATAGAAGAAGGTTACAATAGAGGCAGTCTCCTGGTATCCCCAACCTTACGGGAGAATCCGAGGTCATCCCAGGAGGCCTAAACAACATATAACACATCATGGGGAAGCGCATTATGAGAGATATAAAGGGTTAGAGATACTTACCTGTAGGGCCCCTGTCGGGCTAGAGATTGTCTATAAGCAAATCATCATCGTCATCTTCCCACTCCCTTATGATGGAGGATAGTGGGACATATGGTACCATAGCCAAATTCATATCTTGTTTATCATGTTGTTCATCGTTAGGATCATTTTTGTTTGGTTTAATGTTAGGATCGATGTTTTCTTGTTGAATTGTATGCAAGATGCTCCTGAGAGATGGAAGAATGAATTTGGTTGGAGTGATTTTAGTCTCTACCCTAGAGAGCTTTAATGTAGGAGACCTTAGACCTTTTGAGGAAAGAACATCAGAATGTGTGGAAGGTTAGGCGTTGTGAGGACAATTATCAATGCTTTTATCTCTAGTGATGTCCCAAGAGTTAATTGATCTTTTTAGATCCTTAGTAAGTTCCTAGATCCTTAGTAAGTTCCAAGTAACCTGAATTTTCAATCAAAGGGAGGAGACTAATGGTCTTCTCTTCTTTAGTGATATCCAAGGTGTGTGAACAATCAACTAAAGGAACAAGGTTTCTGTGATGATCCATAGAGGTTCCATGCATTATGATAGAGTTTGTATTGTTGTTAGATGAAAGCTCATTGTATACCAATGGGATGTCCTTTGTTAAAGGGATTTCTTCATTCACTAGTGCTTCTTCTTGGCCAGGGAGAGCATCAGAGTGGCAAAGTGCTAACGGCTCTTCATTTGCTAATGCTTCATCTTGGCCAGAGTGAGCATTAGAATGAAGATTTGGTGGTATGATGTTAAGAGATGTGTCAATGGAATCATCTTCTTGAATCAAAGTGTCCTCATGAGGAGGAACAACCTTAGGAGAGGGATCATCACATGTTTTATTAATAGGTGTCATAGTGGAATGTTCCATAAAGTCATCTAAGGCTTCATCTAACATCTTGAGGTCATCACTAGTATATATATTATTGATCATGAATTTAGTAAGATCATCCAATATCGAAGGGTATATTCCCATGAGAGTTGTAAAGATATCCAAGTCACCTATATGACAAAGCATTTCATATGAGGAGCACATAGAGAGATCAACATCATAAATGTGTGCTATATGTTCCAAAACTTGAGGATATTTATCGATGAATTTGGAGAAATGATCTATGTCTATGATGTATGTAAACAATTTTTCCAAATAAGTGGCCATGATATATGTTCAAATAAGATTTAAAAATTTCTCCAAAAGTATGGCAAATATTAGTGCAAAGCGATATACCCCGAAATAGCCTCAAATGCTTGATTTTTGATAAATTTTCAATGCCAATGAGTGAACCAAAGGGTGTTACAAGGATTTTAGTCAAGGGAAGCAATTTATATGTCTGATATCAGTCCAAAACATCCATAAAGTCACTCTCAACAAGATCTTGTTGCAAATCTAAGATAATGCCAAGTAGATTATAGTGAAAATATGTCAAAATAGGCACTTTTTTCACCAAAATTCAATGCAAGAGAGCATAGGAAAGGGTGTTGTGAGTAAAATCATGATGGAAAGAAAATAATATCAGAAATAACAGCCACTTAGTGCCAAAATATCCAACACAACATGCTTTCAGTGCCACTTAAGGTAAAACCCTAGTGAAAATATAGCAAAAATAGGCTATTTTTCACGGGTTTTCAACTCCAAGACCTAAGAAAAGAGGCATTGTAAGGAATTTTAGGAGGGAAAGAAAATAATATCAATAATATCAGTCACATAAATCCATAAAACTGATCACAACACACTTGGAGTCTAAACTAGGTCAAACCCTCGGGCAAAAGTAGCCAAAAAGTGTAGTTTTTGGCCAAATTTTCACTACAAGAGCCCGTAAAAAAGGTGTTGTGAAGATTTTTATAAGGGGAAGCAAATTATTACCCTGATAACAGAAATATAATGTCAAAATATATTTCACAACACACCTATGGTGCAGGTTTATGAAGTTGATAAGGCTAAAATTAGTGAAAATCGTTGTTTTCGAAGCCCTAGGTTTGGGATTTTGGAACAAAATACTATACAAATGGTTTAAAGTCTGATTTTTTATGGAAATTACATACTCTCAGATCTAAAAATTATTTTCAAGATTAAACATGCAAAATGCCCATGCAAATTTAATGAAAATGCATCAAAATTGCTAGTTTTTGTTGAAATTTTCAATGCAAAAATGCAAATATTTTAAATTTAAATGCAAATTCACACTAAAATGCAAGACTGTGCCAAATGTCAATTTTAATGAGCCTCTAAAATTTGATAAAGGATTTTGCCTACTAACCCTAGATTTTGGAATTACTAGGTTATATAAAATTGTCAAAATTTCCACAAAACCCTAGCAATTAAATGATGAAAATGCAACCCAAAATTTTGAATTTTTATATTTTTCTATAGTTTATATTAGATCTGATGCAAAAATCATGAATTAGGAAAATTTAGGAAGAATTGATGCAATTTAGTAAGCCCAACAATGCAACTTTTTTGTATTTTCCAAAATTTTTAATTTTTTTTGGATTTTGCTCAACGCAATAAATTGAATGATTAAATGAATGAATGAAATCAATCCAAATCTGTATACAAACACTTATCAAGTTGCAATTTAAGTCCAAAAACATGGGTTTACCAAAATGTTTAGGGTAAAATTGGATTTTGTTAATCTTTTGTTGTTTAGATGTTAAAATCTGCCTCTCCACTAAAGATTGAAGGATCTAGGGTCTAGTGGTGAGCACTATCATACCCTAGGTCACTTTCAGATGTAGGGAAATTTGGATTAGGGAATTAATTATCAATTTTTCCTTCTCCTATGTCTAATTGACCATTAAAACCCTAATTATGCAAATACGACAACAAATTAACGAATGCCAGAAAAAGATCTTGCAAATAGGAGTAAAATACTGAATCACAGATACCTATTTTTAGGGTTCCAAAGTGGAATAGTCGAGGACACTTGAGTGGGAACCCAAGTCTAAGGTACCTACCTTTTCAGGGAATCCAGACCTCCTTCCGACACTGATCAACCCTGTAACTTCTATTTCTCAGGATCTGTTTGTGGAGGACATTGGAGCGAGCGTCCAAGTCCTTGAAGTGCTCCTGTGTCTGACTTCTCTTCAGATCTTGAATTCCTGATGTCTTCCTAGTCTTCTTGCAACTCCACTTTTTCTAGATGTGACACTTGAAACCTACATTCACAAGACTTGGTTTGGGGTTTGTGGTGTTTAGAGGCTTGCCTCAATCAAACCCTGGAGGACACTTAAGTCTCTGAACACCATTGTCAGATAAGGAGGGCATGCCCTTGTGAGGCAGAGGCCAAAAACCAAAGGAATCAATGATAAAAAAATAATGATTTATCACCTTGTAGTGAAGCTCTCATGGAGGAAGATGCTCTTTATGCCATGAGGAGATTGATGCTTAAATATGTAAATATCAACACACAAACATACAAGTCTGCTCTTGCAACACAATATAAAGCCTTCAATCACCTTAAGAATGCCTAGAGTTCACAATGATCATCTAATTGAAATCTAGTTTACAAATGAATCCCTAAGCATGCTTATATATGCATCTACAAGCACTCCCGCCAAGATATTTGGAATTCAAACTTACCGTGTCGGTAAAGGGACCTAATAACAATCACTAACCAACACCCAAAAATTGGGGCTGCCTCAAAATAGGGCAGGACTAGGGTGCGGGCACCCAAGTCCTCCCCCCTATTTTCGGTAGGGTACAACTCAAGGGGTCCACCTAGGTCTAATTTGCCATGAAACCCAGGTCTCATTCCACTGGGATGCCAAAATATGAACTAAGATGTCCTAAATGCATACTAAAGACCCAGGAGCTAAACCTTATGAGGGAAAAGCCCCCAAGAGGACATTTTCTAATGTTACAAGAACAAGTTTTAGGCAAAGTCAAATTTGGGTATTACATGTAGCATAAGCAAATTTTAGTTTTGTTGCAATTGTCAAGAATTAATAAGATGAGAAAAACATATAATAATTAGTTACCTATACAAGCAACTTCATCAACAAAGAGGGTCTGTGGTCTGTGAGGTCCATTTGATGAACTATAAGCTGAACCTATGAATTTACCATTCATGCCACTGGAAACGTCATGACTTGTTCTTACATGATCACTCATGAGACTCTGGTAAGACTCATTCAACAACACTGTCGTTGCATGTCCCTGTAACAAACAACATAATTAGGTCTTCATCTTGATGTAGAGTACATAGTTTTTCCAGAAGCATACTACACTTAAATGATATAATTTATGTTGAGAATGGATGATGAAGAAACACCTCTTGTCCTTCTACATCAAGATGCTATTTCTTTTGCAGTTGTCAATATGCCTTACGAATGTGTTGGGTAGAAGTATCCACTGGAACACCCATCACTTTGTAGTAGTCTTCTCCATGGCATTCACATTTCACGCTCTTAATTTTCTTACAATATTGCTTAGATTGCTTTGGTACACACATACGATCAGAGAGACCACTGGATTGGGGAGGGGTGAATTGATCCGAGATTGATTGGTTTTGACTCCTAAATCAATTAGATAGGCGGGAAATGTTTTACGCGGTATTACTTTTAATTGTAATGAAATTTTTAAATGGTAAGGAAGAGGGAAATTACCAATTCGTGTGACTAATTATTTATTCATTTATTTAGTCATTTTTATTTGTGTGACTAATTATTTAGTTGTGTTATTTATCTGATGATCAAATTAGTCATTTATAGTTGTGTTGCAAAAAAATAGTAGAATTTAGTCATTTTTAGTTGTTGTGGCTAAAAGTTTTAGTCACCTAGTCATTTATTTGCCAAAATTCTACTAGTGAATGCAAGAGTGTCCATTGGTAAATGCTCCATCTCACCAAAATGCATGGGTAACCAGCCGCTACATCCACCTAGTACATAGGAATAACTACTAGATACATAACTCACTCCAACGTGAAACCAAGGAAGCATTAGCACCAATAGTAGAAATCCCCCATAATGCGAACAAGGGAGAGCGATGACAGGTACACTGAAACTATGTGAAACTAAGAACTACATGTAGAAGAAACAAGAACATCTAAATGTACAAACATGAAAGTACCAACAAATAAAAGGGTGTGCAAACCAAGGCACACTCGCATGACAAAGGTGTGATGGCAAAACAGAAGGCAAACATCAACCCCCCATGGTGCTTTATATCATAGTACGAGTACAATAAGGGACAAAATGATGTCCAAGATCTCAAGACTACATGTACAATATTTAGACACTTTATTTCAGTGCATTTACATATGAGAAATGCTTACAATGAAAGTGTACAATGGCCAAAAAAGGACCACATACTGAAAATACAATTCTCTGATAGAAAGAGAGGAAACTGATAGAGCCATGATGAAGTGCATAGAAAAACATGTACTTTCAAAAAAAATGGGACCCAAAAAGGAGTCTGAATGCAGAAGATATGGCTCGTAAAAGTCTCCAAAATGAGAACTGCACAGAAACAACACTGAGAAAACTGATTTCTAGAAAAAATCAAAAGTTAAAACAAAAAACCACCCACACAACTATGAAGAGCACAAAATTGTACCGTGTTTTAAAAAAAATGCACTAAAAAATACCACCGTATGACTAAGATATGGCCTCTAGAAGATGGAGTGCAAAAATGAAACTACCAATGGTGAAGGGTAGATTTGGCAAAAAGTCCACCTACACCAAATTTAGAGGAACTCCGCTAGATTTGGAGCAACTACCAAAAATAGAGACTCGCTAGATGATTTGGAGGTTTGCTAAGTATAGAGGGGCCCAGACAAATTTAGAGCTCTGATACCATGTTGAAGTTGAGAAACCAACCTCACAGGACCCAGTGAACACCTGCAAAACCTAAGAAACCTTCCACAAGAGAAAAAAAGAAAGAGAGAAATTTGCACAAAAAAGGATGCAATTAATGAAATGGATTAATGAATTACATGAGAGCACTTGCTATTATATTTGCAAGTTAGAAAACCCTAATGAGAGATTCCTAAGTTTAGTTTAAGTGAAATAAAGTAAAGGTGATTAAATTAATTAATCAATATGATTAAATTAACTAAGTAAAGAACCTATTACTCTAACAACAACACCTTACCTTCTCCTCATTTCTATGCTCTTTCTTCAAAAGATGTAGCACTAGTGAATGAGGAAAGGTCTCTCACATTAAATCCCTCAAGGATGGATGTTGAGATCACCCAAAACAAATTGCTTCTTCCACCTCCTATGAGGATAGTGAATAAGTGTACTAATGAACCCCAACAAGAAAAAAATCCACCTAACATTCAGTCAAACCAAGAAGAGTTTAAGAATGAAGAAAAGAATAATGAAAAAAGACTTGGCAATTGTACCTTATCTATCTCTTTCTTCTAACATTCAGACTTGGGAGGATGACGACCTCTTTGATGATGACTTCTAGCATGAATATCTCTATAGGTAAGTATTTCTAACCCTTTATCTCCATGATGTGTTTCCCCAATGATGTGTTATGTGTTGTTTAGGCCTCCTGGGATGACCCTTGACACTCTCGTAAGGTCTAGGATACTAGGAGAGTGCCTTTGTTGTGACCCTTCTTCTATTTGTATCATCATTCTTCTATATTGCTTCTCCTCTATTTTCACTATTGTGTGTTGTGTCTTATGGATGTAGCATTGCGGTTGGTGACTTGGGGGCACCCTCCTACGTGACTATCCCTAAGGCACTTGTTTCTCCTCTCTCAATTTATTGTTTCCTTCCTCTAGTGATTCTATCTAGTGGGCGGATGATGAAAAACATATTATACTGATGCGGACCTAGCGTCCCTTCAAAGAGAAATAAAAAAATGGACTTAATTCCTATATGATGATGATGGGGTTGTTATATATTATCTGACGCTTGGCTAATAGAATCACTCTATGCACTTTGTCATGTGATCTTGATGGTGCCTTATCTCACTTACAAAACATAATAATACTGCTGCTCTGTGTACTTTGTCTATCTTGAATCTTGCATTCCTCAGTTCTTTATGTGATTGATCATATGCATTGATGTTGTTGTTTATCATGATTATATGGACACTAACACTTTTCTTGTAGGGATGTGTTTGTGGGAACATTTGGTGATCGTAAAGTACATGTCACCTCCGGGGGGCATGGGCTTTGCAAGAGCTCATGTTCCCTTGTGTGTTTTCTTCCTACCTTAACGTGCTTGATATCGGTACATAATATCAACCATCTTAAGGTGGGGGCATATATAAGGTAACCTATCTGTTCTAGATGTTAGCAATGTGCTTGTTCTCAGGTGTAATCTCAAAAGACTAGTGGTAATGAGTCCCTCCTGCACTCTGAGGTTTGTTTGAAATCAACTTACAATCATTTAAGCCCTCTACAAAGGCAGGGATGGTGTATTTCTTGCAGAGAGTGCACATCCTATCATTTTTAAAAGTCCTCATCGTGAGGCGGGGAGCGGTTCTATGACTAACTCAACCCTTAAGCTTGTCTTCGGTGATTGTTGTGGTGAAGAGAAATCATCGGTGTGTGCCTATAATGTGCCTAAGATGGTGATGAACCTAGAAATAGGAATACTCCATCGCTTGTCTGTTGTGTTTTCTCCATGTCTTCCAAGTGTGTGTGTATTGCGTGTTTGTTCCCAAGCATAGTCTTAAAGACCGGTGGCAATGAGTCCCTCCTAAGATTTGGGATTTGTATGGCATGTTTGATTTGTATGGCGTGCTTGGTTTGTTTGGCATGTCTATTGTCCCATATGTAGTCTTAAAGACTAGTGGCGATGAGTCCCTCCTGCATTATGGGTGGTGTGTTTACTTTCTTGTACTTGCATCTGTCTTTCATATATGAAAATGAAAAAGAAAAAGAAAATCATTACTGTCTTCACTGTATTCAATATATTCACTCTATTCATTATGTTTTGCATGTCTTCAATGCTATCTTCTCCATGTTTTGCATGACTGTAACTATCTTCTTCATGTTTTGCATGTCTGTTACTGTCTTCTCTATGATTGGCGTGTCTTCTCCGTGCTTGACGTATTTGTTGTGCTTGTTGACTGTACTTTAATGCATGTATTGGCCTTGCATTTATACATACATTAAAGTGGGGGCTAAATATTATGTCAGAAAATGTCCCTTGGAGGCTTTTCCCTCTTAAGGTTTAGCTCTCGGGTCCTGTTTATGCATTTAGAACAATTTTCATGATAATTTGTCATCTCGATGAGAAAACACTGAAGTTTCATAGCAAATGGGACCTAGGGGGTGCACTTGACATGATCCCTACCTGAAATAGGGGGAGGACTTGGGCACCCATGCCCTAGTCCTTGTTGGGAATTAAGGTGTCTCAACCTTGGTATTTCCTTGTATTATTTCATTGTATTTATTTATTTATTGCCTATTATATAATTTGGATGCAAATCCTATGTTGTCATATTGTGGGAGTTCACATGGTGATGTGTCATCCTACATGGAATATGACCACATGTAATTTTGTCCTCACATTAGGAGATAGGCATCCCACTTAGTGGTAGGAATATTTTCCTGTGTCAACATTTTAGAATGTGTGGAAGGGAATATTGACTGAAATGGTCATGACAGATTCTTGTGACAAAGTTATGACATGTAAGAGTCAAAAATAGAAGATCCTATGATAGGCATGGACATGTGTCAAGAAGCATCTTTGAAAAAGGCATATTTGGGTGCCCCAAGGTGGACTATGACATGTTGTAAGATAATATGCTATTTATAGCTTGTGTATGACAGATTCTCTTACAACTGTAAGTTATGATAGCTATGATAGATTCTATGATGGTTGTAAGAGTCGTAAGAGCATCTGTCATAGCCCATTTTAGAAATAGGTGACCTCCTTGGGATCAGGTGACTTGACAAGTGTTAGGAGCATCCTATAGTATTGGACAAGTGTCCATAGGCTTGCGTTTTGGGCCATGAGGCCATGTTGGATGCCCATCTCAACGTGGAGCCATTTTTGCCTTGTATTTGTTATATAAACAGGTGCTTTGAGGAGAAGATGTATCATGTGATTGACATGTACTGTTATGCTACTGGTTTGTCTCCAGATACGAGTGTCAAAGACTCCTGAGAAATTGCATTGCAAGTGTATTGTAAACCATTTCAATTTTGATAATACATTGGACAGGTTTTGGAGTGTAGTTTTTCACCCGATAAGGGTTTTCCCCACGTATATCTTGTGCCTCTCTCTTCTGTCTCATTTCTATGTGTATGTGTATTACTGCAATATCTCCATTGTTGTTGTTAATATTCTGTAACTGTAAAGATAAAATTGAATTTGCACTCTTCTCTCCTCTTTAGATTAGTGTAGGAAGCGATTTCTGCACACCTGGCTTCCTTTCAGTTTGTATTAGAGCCTGACCAATTTTGGTTCTAGCTGATGGGTAGGGGTTTTTTGAGCTAATCTTAGTTTGAGTGGGAGTCTGTGTAGAGTATTCTGTATCTTGTTGCAAGAAGGAGATGGCAACCACATTCGAAAGAGTAGAGGTGGAGAAGTTTAATGGCACAAATTTCAAGTTGTGGAAACTCAAGATGGAAGACCTACTTGTTGATCGTGACCTATGGGAAACCGTTGATGGAACAAAACCTATGACAATGTCATAAGCTGATTGGGACCTCAAAGATCGGAAGGCTAAGGGTCTCATAAGACTTTGTCTAGCTAACTCTGTTCTGTTGAATGTCCATGAGGAGAAGACTGCTAAAAAACTTTGGAAGAACCTAGGATCTATTTATCAGGCCAAGTCCCTGGTGAACAAGATCTTTCTGAAAAAGAAGTTGTTTTCTCTAAAGATGGAAGATGAAGGATCTGTTCTGAACCATTTGAATGATTTTAACATAATGGTTGCACAATTGACATCTATGGGTATGAAAATGGAGGAGGAGGATCGATGTATGACCCTGCTTTGCTCTTTACCATATTTGTGGGATCATCTTGTCATGGCTATCGAAAGCACTACAACCACCTTCATGATGGATGAAGTAGTATCTTTGTTGTTATCTGAAGAAATATAGAGAAAGACATCCGAGTCAGCTAAAGAAGCTCTTGTGCTTTGTGGAATATGCAGAGAAAAAGGGAAGAAGAAGGACAAGAAAGGTGAAAATGGCAGATCCAAATCCTGTGGGAGATCCAAATCTCTTGGAAAGTCCAAGGCTCTTTGCTGGAACTGTGGGAAAACTGGGCATTTCTGAAAAGAATGTAAAGAGAAGAAAAAGAAGAAGAAGAATACTCCTGATTCAAATTCTGACAAATCACAAGATGATGGTGATGCCGTCATCGTAGCCCTGACCACCCATGCATTTGATGATGCGTGGTTGATTGATTCTAGTGCATTATTCCACATGACCTCGTATCGAGACTGGTTTACGAAATATGAAGAGTTAGATGGTGGAAGAGTGTATCTGGGTGATGATTCTCATCTAAAGATTATTGGTCATGGAAGAGTCTCAATCTGATTCCCTGATGGATGAGT
The DNA here is from genome assembly GCA_027924645.1 of Cunninghamia lanceolata. Taxonomy (NCBI): domain Eukaryota; kingdom Viridiplantae; phylum Streptophyta; class Pinopsida; order Cupressales; family Cupressaceae; genus Cunninghamia; species Cunninghamia lanceolata. Next base: position 520,169 of record BSBN01000137.1, read on the forward strand.
GAAGGGGATCACTGGGGTTATGCACATCCCAGGCCTAGCACAGAACCTATTTTATGTAAGTATGTTGAATGATGCAGGTGTGTAGGTTGTCTTTTCGAAGGATGGATGCAAGTCGACTGGAGGATTTGGAGGATCTATGGTGCTTGCAAAGGGTACTCAGAGAGGTACTCTATTTCAGCTAGAGGCATGCACTTCATAGTGCAATAGTTCTTCTGACTCGAAGAAAAGAGCTACAGTCACTTCATCGCCACCATCTAAACGAGTAGTGAAGAAATCTGTTGTAACACATTCTGATGGTAGTGCACATGCTTTGGAAGTTAAACTTTCCATTGAAAAGAATATGTTATGGCATTTGAGATATGGTGACATTGGTGAGAAGGGTATGTGTACCCTGAAAAATAAAAACCTCATTGAGGGGTTAAATGATTGTAATCTCAAGTTTGACTTTTGCAAACATTGCATTTATGGAAAGCAAAATTGTGTTCACTTTTACTCTAGTTCTCACAAGTCTTCTAGTGTATTGGATCTTATTCATTCTAATGTGTTTGGTCCTATTAATGTTCCTATTACCACCTACATAAACATTGAGGTTTCAAGAAATTAACATGCAGGCGCCTTCCCAAAAAATCCATAAAAGTTCTAAGTCTTTGGGCCTCCTCATCATATTTCAGATATAACCTGATATTCTGGAGGAGGGGGATATTTCCAAGTATTGGCCTGATTTCTTATGCAGGGGTCATATTTTATACCAACCTGATCCTTCGCCCGTGGGGTGATATTTTGAATATCAGTCATCTTATGGATGATCACCCTGCTGCTGCAAAGTTTCAATATGACCCGATATCCTGGGGGGTCATGTTTTAAATATCAGGTGATATTAGTCGAGATCACCCCTGTGTTGTTTTATCACCCAGATGTTGCGGACGTCAGATATTTGTGGGGGGTGATATGTACATGTCTATCGACTTCATCATATTCTGAAGGAAGGGGTGATTTTTCTAATATCAGTCATATTAACTATATCACCCTGATGTTACAACAAAGTTACAGTGCAGCTTGATATTTCTGCGGGGGGGTGATATTCTGAATATTAGGTCAGCTTACGAATATCACCCATGCCCCGATATGATGGTGACGTCATCAGGAGCTGACATGTATCATGCGGGAGGACCTTTTTATGATGCATCAGGGTGATGTTTCCTGCAGGGTGATATTTTCATATCAGGTTGCTTTTGAATATCAGGTGATATCTTCTTATCGGGGTGATTTTATGATAAGGGTGATATTTCACATTAGGGTGATGTGAAATATCATGGTGATTTTCAAGGGAGGATTATCATGCAGGTAGTTTTCTGATGCCAGGGTGATATTGAGCAGCGGAACATCATGCGGAGGGATCATGATGAGGTTTATATTGGCGTCGTCGAGAGAAAAATCGCCAACTATCATCTTCCCGTATGGTCATGCTTATAAGGTGTTCAGGAGGTCGCCGCGGGGTGCATGTGGGATAATTAGTTCCCACATGATTTGAAATTTCAGGGTCATGTTCCTTAGCGGGAAAGTTTTCAGGATGCATAGTATACTGCACTTCGCGATGGCCGCGGGTTGGTACACCATTAATGGTGGATGTTACAGAGGTATGGGTGATGGCATGGATGGATCAACTACCAGTCTGAAGATGTGAATCCCCAGGTGGCAGCGCAAGGCTTGAGACCTCCCCTGTCTCCTCCTCTGCAGGTTGCATTTAATGTTTGAGTGCCATTCTCTCATAAAGCAATGTGTCTGGCAGATTTTTGAATGTGGCCACATGATTAATGTTCAGAACCTTCCTGCTGTATATAGCAGGCTTTGTGACTCATTTTCAGGGCTGTTGAAGACCTGGCATTTTTTGGTGTAAATAACAAAAAGAAGGGCATTTCTTGGCTGTTGTATCTCTCTAGAGTTTATGAGTTACATGATGAATGTATTTTGCACACATGTTCAGTTTCATTGTTGATTTTATATGAAAAATGCATTATGCATGTGTTTACCTATTTGTCTCCTTTATTGCATGCTTTTTCCTTCTTTTGAATCTGGCTGCTAAGGGTTTCTCAGGTTCTAGGGTATGGATATCTGTATCACATGCTTCATCTTTAACTTCCATTCAAGGAGTGGATTAAATTGTTTTAGGTGAAGTATGGAGAAGGTTGTATGTCAACAGGGATATATGTAAGTAGAGGTAGCTAAATACCTATTCTTGGGTGATGTTTGTAAGGCAAGCATCAGCTCTAACCCCATGAAACCTAAGTGCCAGTTGCAAACCATCTCTTGTATACATCTAGTTGACTCCTTGCCCTAAGATAGGCACCGGTCTGCACCTGGGTTAGTAGTTATGATCCAAAACCCCTCGTCTTGCATCCAAAATATCAATTCCAACCATTTCATAACTTCCATCCTGTTAGTTTGTAGGAGTAGGATTAGGACCCCTGTATACTCTCATCCACAACCAGACAAATATGTCCAAGAATGTTGCCAACCTTGTGATTTATCACCCAAATCTTGGTCCACACATGAGAGTATTCTGCCTATTGTTGTGAAGCTAAACCTTTCTGTCATTGGGCTAGTCAATTTTAGATCTTTAGTTATAGGGATACCCCCCTTGGTGCGGTAGAACCAGAAGTGAAGGGGAGGCAGCTCACGCAACCTCCCATATTTGTTGGTCGAATCTGCCTATGCATTGGAGCTGGCAAACCCTCTACCGATTCGGGAAGCAACAGAAATGGCGACTCTACTGGGGATCGATATGAAAGTGTTATCCTGCAGTCCCTGGTGAATTTGTGCCCATCTGAGTCACCAAGAGATTTGGTGACTCCACTGGGGAGTTGATATCTGGATCTTTCATGAGAATGATGGTGCTCTGTTGGTGGAGTGAACTCAGAAAAATATATGATGAGCTTTCAGTGGTTTGATAATTGTATCCTCTCTGGAGAGGTGGCGACTCTGCATAAGTTTTAAGTGCACATGAAAGGCTGATGTATGTTATGTGATCCAAAGATGTTCTATTCATGGTTTCAGCATCTAGATGACAAAAGGTACCTAGCTCCTTCCTACTTGTATTTGTTGTTTTACTGCATAAGTTAGATGCCAGGGGGAAGCCCTAGGTCTTAGGTAGACATAGGATGTCTAAGAATGAAGTTTATATGAATCCAAATATGTATTCACCCATACTCAGTCAAGAGGGGGATGAAATATTGAGTAAAAGAATGGAAGAGATAAAAAATAGGTTGATATACTTAGAGGCTTGGCAAGCTTAGTTAAATAGTAATAACCCTATTATGTTTGCTAGTTAGAATGCTAAACCTCTTGCCAACCCTTTTGATCCTTTGTATGACCAATTAGATTTGTCATGGGTTGACTATAAAATTGAAAGTATGCCTGCCCAAGTGTACAATTAGATGCCTAGATTTAGTGGACACAGTGTGTGTGATGGGGGTGCACATATCCAAAATTTTCACAGTTTTATGGAAGGACATTCGTTTAGAGATGAGGATATGTGGATGAGGTTTTTTGTTAGATCCTTTGGTGCTAGAGCTAGAGATTGGTATTTGAGCTTTCCAAAGAGATCCTTTGCCTGTTGGGATGAACTTGTTGACTGTTTTAGAGAAGATTTTGCAAGAAAACCTGCTGATCTTGTTACAAAATTGATGGAAATTAGAAAACAAGATGAAGAGCCCTGTATTGATTTCAGTCATAGATTTGCAGTAGCCCTTTCACAAATCCCAGAAGTCTTCAGACCTAATATTTCAGCCTGTGTTGGCATATATTTTGAAGATTTTGAGGAGGGCTCTAGTGTAGTATTGAGGGAATTCAAGATAACCAATATGCAGATGGCATACAAGTTTTTAGAAAATATTGAAAAAATGAGAAATGAACACATGCTGAATTCCCTGTCCACAAGCTTTGGTATGAATAACAATTGTATGGCTGCAAATGACCAAGAGATTATGGCATCATATGAAGATAAAAATGAGAATGAAGATACACCAGATGAGGATGCCAGTAAAAGGATCAATGATGAGTCCCATTGCAAGATTGAGGTATCTGAATCTAAAAGTAATGATGGGGTTATGGACAGCAATGAACACTTATTTGAATGTATTTGTGGAGATGATTGTGAGTATTGTGCACAAGATAGAGAAGAAGTAAGCAAATAGAGGAGCAGTCCCATGTTTGAATCATTGCCTTTTATTCAGACACATGGAGATGATGAAGAGTAATTAGAGATTGAAACAAGTGCTAGTGCTAAGCATGATTGTTCTTTGTTTGATTATAGTTTTGCTTATGACATACAAGCTGATACTCCTCCACAAAGGGAATCCATTGGTAATGAAAATGCATGTTCTGCTGCCCATGAACCAGTGGCATACCATAATGAAGATGAAATACTGGGGTCACCCCTTTTTGACACATATGCTGATGAGGATCTATTTGAGTATGGTGAAAATCTAAGCACTATTGTTGATATGGATTCTGCTTTTCATCTTGATGAAGGAGGAACTAACATACATCATGAAGGTTATTGTAAAGAGGTGCCAGAGCTTGATCTTGTCTAACTTGGTGCAGCTGATGATTGTGTGCATGATGTGCACAATTGTGAATTTGAAAGCTTCTTCCTCGATATGCCAGCTTATGATACAATGAGCCCTGATGGTCCTAGCTGCATGGTGGACTTTGAGTGCTTTCAATTTTTAGTCCAGCTAGGAGATCATTTTACAATGCATACTGCTGATTTAAATGATAATAAGTGCTATGTGCTACATGGGATTGCATTGTTTGATAGATATGACATTCACATGTTTCTTGACGTTGAAGGTTGTTTGCATAAGGTTGACAGTGACAAGCTAAATAAGAGGGTTGAGTATGCAGATGACAAGGATTGCTTGTGGGTAAATCATGGCAACATCTTTAGGCTTGATCCAGTGATATCAGATGAAAACAAGATATTTGACAAAGGGAGATACATGTTTTTCCTTTCTTGGTGGCCTTAGGCCACCAAGTGTGATTGGTGATGCAATATTTGACTCTGTGCCCAATGGAAAGGGGACTAGTCTGCATCCCAGAGGTCTAAGGTTCTCGCCATGCCTGCAAGAGGCATGCATCCCCAAACAGAGCCTATGTTACCACCCACATAAACATTGAGGTTTCAAGCAATTAACATGCAGGTGCCTTCCCAAAAAATCCATAAACGTTCTAAGTCTTTGGGCCTCCTCATCATATTTCAACTATAACTTGATATTTCAGAGGAGGGGGTCATCATCATATTTCCAAGTATCAGCCTGATTTCTTATGCGGGGGTCATATTTTATACCAACCTGATCCTTCGCCCATGGGGTGATATTTTGAATATCAGTCATCTTATGGATGATCACCCTACTGCTGCGAAGTTTCAATATGACCCGATATCCCGGGGGGGTCATGTTTTAAATATCGGGTGATATTAGTCAGGATCACCCCCATGTTGTTTTATCACCCCGATGTTGCAGACGTCAGATATTTGTGGGGGATGATATGTGCATGTCTACCGGATTCATCATATTCTGAAGGAAGGGGTGATTTTTCTAATATCAGACATATTCACTATTGTTGACCCATTTTCCCTTGTCCAGAGCTAAACAGTTCACCTAGTACTTTTCCTTGAAAATCCTTTGGAAAATGTTCCTATAAAGCTTAAAGTGCCAAATTTCCTAAAAATCCTTGCCTAAAAAACCTTACCATTGGAAAGAGCTTGAAAAAATAGGCAAGTTTGCTATTTACATCACCCTAAAATTTGGCCAAATAAAGAAATTATTTACGGTCAAAGTTTTGGTCAACATATAGTTCAAATGTTCATTGGCGGGCTTGCAAATCTCTATTGGCCTTAGAAAATGATGAAAAAGGTAAGTTGTATGCATTTTGGAATGCATATGAGGCTCAAGGAAATGCATATACATTGAGGGAATCTATCACAGATTCCAAGAATATTCCCTTAATGTATATCGGGTTCCGCATGCATATTGTGTTGTATGTCTTCACATGCAATGGTTACATACAAGGTAGATTCCCAGAAATATTCTACAAATGTATATTTTCTTTGTATATTGGGTTTGTATATTCGCACATACAACCCAACATACAATCAAAATATACAAGGCCGATTATATGCATGTGAACAGTGGAATGTATATCGACGCATATACAAAAGAGAACGTATATTTCGCTTGTATGTTTGCACATACAAGAGAAACATACAAGGAAAATTATACAAAGCAGGAGATACATTACAGGGTATTCCCTCAATGCATATCAGGTTTCAAATGCATATTATGTTGTATGTTTGCACATGCAATGAAAAGATACAAGGTTTGACATACAAGTGCATCCGCTACAGTGGAATGTACATTCGGCCTTGTATGTTTCTTTGTATATTTCACTTGTATGTTTTGTACATACAAGCGAAACATACAGAGAAACATACAAGGCCGAACATACAAGAGGTGGGGCCTGCGCACATACAAAGCCGATATACAAAGGTTTACATGCAAGCCAGACCCGATTGCATTTTTAACTTGTTTTATAAAGTCTTGGGGTCCGCCTTGTATATGGGCGATTGTATATTGCGATATACAAGTCAGAGATACAAGGGCTATATACAAGGCGGACTTGAATCAAAGATCAAATTTAGCATTTTAGGTCTCAGGTCCGCCTTGTATATGTATAAGTGTTTTGTATATTTGAACATGCAGGGAAATATACAAAGAAAGTGATACAAGCCGGATCCAACCCAGCAGTCAAAGTAGTTGATAAATTTTTGGGGTCCATGGCTTGTATATTTGGCACTTGTATATTGAGATATACAAGCAAATAGACAAAGTATACAAGCCGGATTTCAATGTCTTTTCAGGCTATTTCATAAAATTTGAAGTCCGTGGCTTACATGTACAATTGTGCTTGTATATTGCAATATGCAAAGGGCAGATACAGTTTTCAGTGATGCTCCTTGAACCAGCTCAGCAATGAATTAGGCGGTGCCACGTGATGGCAGAAATACATGCAAGTTAACATACAAATGGTGGGGCCTGCATATACAAAAGGAAATTGTCTGCATATACAATTTCAAAATTCAAAGGGCAAATTCAAGTCTGATATACAAGGTGCCACACATATACAAAGGAGTTGCAAAGAAGGTTTTGGATGCCCATTCAGGTGGTAAATGCAAGTGATATATACACAGATGCAAAGCGATATATACAGGCGGTTGACCAAAACTTTGACTGCCTGTATCTCCTCCATCTTGGCCAATTTTGACATGTTGTAAGAGACAAAGATGCATATTTTGGTCCCCTCTTTCATTTGGTAGTGTTTTTAGGAGTTTTTGTCACCTTTCCATTTTTAGATCTGGCCTTGCATGTTTTGAGTGGTGGACGTTTCAGTGACTTTTGGGGCAGGATGTAGATATTTTTCGCATTTATTTCTACAGGTAATGGAAGCTGCTCGCATTGATGGTAAAAGATATTTCTCCACTGTCTTGTTCCAGATATTTTAAGGTATGCATTGTTGACGATCGATGATGCAGCAGCTTGCATTGAAGACTTAAAATATCTTTTATCTACCCAGTGCCAGATATTTGGCGCCATAACTCCTGCGGCTGGATAGTCACTAAATGTAGATATTTTCTGAGACAGTTCTTAGAGCACATTTTTGTAACTGACTTAGGTTAGTTTAGAATGCTATATATATGCATTCATATGATGAAAATAAGATTGAAAAATTTTGGGCATTCTAGTCTTTCTGTTTCCAAACAGAGTTTTCATATACTATAACCTTGCCTTTCATCGGATATATGCAAGTTATTTTACCTCCTTTGCTGATTTTCTAGTTCTGTGTAAATCTGCATATGGTTGTTTGTGAATGTCCTTGTTCCTCTCAATTATATTACTTCTTACCTCTACTGAAATCATTCAATCTATGTATACCTATTTGATGTATCTAATTATATTGTACATTTTCTCAGTGTTGTGGAAGTCTCTTTAATTAGTCTGGTGCATCACCCTTTGATTTCAAGTTTTCATCTGCATTTTAAAGCATTCCTTCTCCCTTTTCCCCTCTGAATTCAGTACTTTTAGGTGATAATTAGGCAAGGAAGCCGGCCTTCTCCAGAGGTTTGATCTCATTTAGCAAAGTCCCACACTTGGAGATCATTCCCATTGTGTCATTGGAATGTTTGGAACCTTTCCAAGCAGGGTGCAATTTCATGTGACAACAACTATATCACCCCAATGTTACAACAAAGTTACAGTGCACCCTGATATTTCTACGGGGGGGTGATATTCTGAATATCAGGTCAGCTTACGAAAATCACCCATGCCCTGATATGATGGTGACGTCATCAGGAGCCGACAAGTATCATGCGGGAGGACCTTTTTATGATGCATCAGTGTGATGTTTCCCGCAGGGTGATATTTCTATATCAGGTTGCTTTCGAATATCAGGTGATATCTTCTTATCGGGGTGATTTTCTGATAAGGGTGATATTTCACATCAGGGTGATGTGAAATATCAGGGTGATTTTCAAGGGAGGATTATCATGTAGGTGATTTGCTGACGTCAGGGTGATATTGAGCAGTGGAACATCATGTGGAGGGATCATGATGAGGTTTATATTGGCGTCGTCGGAAGCAAAATCGTTGACTATCATCTTCCCGTATGGGCATGCTTATAAGGTGTTCAGGAGGTCACCATGGGGTGCATGTGGGATAATTAGTTCCCACATGATTTGAAATTTCAGGGTCATGTTCCTTGGCGGGAAAGTTTTCAGGATGCATAGTATATTGCACTTCCTGATAGCTGCGGGTTGGTACGCCATTAATGGTGGATGTTATAGAGGTATGGGAGATGGCATGGATGGATCAACTACTAGTCTAAAGCTGTGAATCCCCAGGTGGCGGCACAAGGCTTGAGACCTCCCCTGTCTCCTCCTCTGCAGGTTGCATTTGATGTTTGAGCGCCATTTTCTCGTAAAGCAAGGTGTCTGGCAGATTTTTGAATGTAGCCACGTGATTAATGTTGAGCACCTTCCTGCTGTATATAGTAGGCTATGTGACTCATTTTCAAGGTTGTTGAAGACCTGGGCATTTTTTGGTGTAAATAACAAAAAGTAGGGCATTTCCTGGCTGTTGTATCTCTCTGGAGTTTATGAGTTGCATGATGAATGTATTTTGCACAAATGTTCAGTTTCATTGTTGATTTTATATGAAAAATGTATTATGCATGTGTTTACCTGTTTGGCTCCTTTGTTGCATGCTTTTTCCTTATTTTGAATCTGGCTGCTAAGGGTTTCTCAGGTTCTAGGGTATGGATATCTGTATCACATGCTTCATCTTTAACTTCCATTCAAGGAGTGGATTAAATCATTTTAGGTGAAGTATGGAGAAGGTTGTATGTTAGTAGGGATATATGTAAGTAGAGGCAGCTAAATACCTATTTTTGGGTGATGTTTGTAAAGAAAGCATCAGCTCCAACCCCATGAAACCTGAATGCCAGTTGCAAACCATCTCTTGTATACATCTAGTTGACTCCTTGCCCTGAGATAGGCACCGGTCTGCACCTAGGTTAGTAGTTATGATCCAAAACCCTTGTCTTGCATCCAAAATATCAATTCCAACCATTTCATAACTTCCATCATGTTAGTTTGTAGGAGTAGGATTAGGACCCCTGCATACTCTCATCCACAACCAGACAAATATGTCCAAGAATGTTGTGAACCTTGTGATTTATCACCCAAATCTTGGTCCACACATGAGAGTATTCTACCTGTTGTTGTCAAGCTAAACCTTTCTGTCATTGGGCTAGTCAATGTTACATATTTAGTTATAGGGATACCCCCTAGGTGCGGTAGAACTAGAAGTGAAGGGGAGATATCTCATGTAACCTCCTATATCTGTTGGCTGAATCTGCCTGTGCATTGGAGCTAGCAAACCCTCTGCCGATTCAGGAAGCAACAGTTCCTTCGATTTCAAAATCTGTATATTTTGTATCTTTCATAGATGATTACAGTATAAGGACATGGATTTATTTTATTAGAAGAAAGACTGAAGTCTTTAGTTAGTTTAAAGAGTTTAAAGCCTTTGCTAAAAATTAGACTAGTAAAAAGATTAAGTGTTTGAGAACTCATAATGGTGGTGAGTTTTGTTTGACAGAGTTTGATAAGTTCTATAAGGAGAAAGGGATTGAAAGACATAAGACAACTCCATACACCCCACACCAAAATGGAGTTGCAGAGAGGATGAACAGGACACTAATGGAGAAGGCTAGGAGTATGCTTAGTGGAGCAAGCCTCGAACAAAAGTTTTGGGCTGAAGCTGTAGTCACTGCTTGCTATTTGGTAAACAGATCTCCTACGTCACCTCTTGTTGGTAAAACACCTATGGAGGTGTGGTCTGGTAAGAAGCCTTCAGTTAGACATCTTCATGTTTTTGGTTGTGAGGCATATGCACATGTGCCTAGGGAGAAATGGTCTAAATTGGAAAACAAGGCTATTAAGTGTATCTTCATTGGCTATAGTGTCGGTGTGAAAGGATACAAGCTTTGGGATCCTATGGCTGAAAAAGTGTTCTATAGAAGAAGTGTTATCTTCAAAGAGCTAACACCTTCTTCAATTGTTCTATAGCTAGAACAGACAGAAAAGAAAGAGGATGCGGCTTAGTTTCCTTCTACCTCTGAGAAGACTAAATAGATAGACCCTGTGAGACCTGATGATGAGGAGAGCTCTAGCAGCTCTGAAATCTCAGAAGAAGAAGTAGAACCTCAACCTCAACCATTGAGGAGGTCTACATGAACAAGAAAGCAACTTGATAGGTTTGGTTATTCATTACTTGATTCTAGTTGTGCTTTTGCTTTACTTACTAACACTAATGAGCCTAGAACTGTGAAAGAGGCTATGGGCATGAAAGATGCAGGTTCCTGGAAGGAGGCCATGGATGATGAGATGGCTTCTTTGGAAAAGAATAAAACATGGGACTTGGTGCCTTTGCCTGAAGGATAAAAACCCATTGGATACAAATGGGTGTTCAAGAAGAAATTTGGTGTAGATGGCAGTGTTGAAAAGTACAAGGCTAGATTGGTTGTGAATGGGTACTCACAAGTGGAGGGAATTGATTATGGTGAAATTTTCTCTCCCATTGCAAAGCTGACATCTATTCGTTTCCTGTGATCTCTTGTAGTTGCTTATGACTTAGAGGTAGAACAGATGGATGCGAAGACATGTTTCCTTCATGGTGATTTGGAGGAAGAGATTTACATGTCACAACCATAGAATTACATAGAGAAAGGTAAAGAAAATTTGGTTTGCAAGTTAAAGAAGTCTTTGTATGGTTTGAAGCAGTCTCCTAGGATGTGGTACTTGAAGTTTGATGCCTTTGTGTTGTCGATTAAATATTTGAGATTGAAATCAGATCATTGTGTGTATTACAAATTTGACAATGATCATATTCTTATTATTGCATTGTATGTTGATGATATGTTGTTGATTGGGAATGGTAAGAATATGATTTCTGATTTGAAGCCTCAGTTGTCAGCATAGTTTGAGATGAAAAATCTAGGGGCAGCCAGGTACATTCTAGGAATGGAAATCAAAAGAGACAAAGCTAACAAAAAACTTTGGTTAATCTAGAGTAAGTATGTGAAGACCATGTTGGATAGGTTCAGCATGGCAGATTGTAGACCATTGTATGTTCCCATTTCAATGGGGACAAAGTTGTCTATTAATGATTGTCCAAAATCTCCTAGCGAGGTGGAGGATATGAGCAGAGTACCTTATGCTAGTGCTGTTGGTAGTTTGATGTATGATATGGTCTGTACAAGACCAGACATTGTCCAAGCAGTGGGAGTCCTTAGTCGATTTATGGCTAATCCTGGACGGGTACATTGGGATGCAATTAAGTGAGTGTTCAGATATTTGAGGGGTACTTTTGAGTATTCCATATGTTATCATGGAAATGTTACAGGACCTCCACATTCAGTCTATATTCATGGATTTGTTGATTTTGATTGGGTAGGTGACATTGACAGTAGGATATCCACCAGTGCATATGTGTTCACAATGTTTGGTGGTGTAATTAGTTGGATGAGTAAGTGACAACCTGTGGTTGCTTTTTCCACGACAGAAGCTGAGTACATGGCATCAACTCATGCTTGTAAGGAATCCATTTGGCTTAAGAGATTGTGTTCATACATTGGTGTTGATGCAGGACATATTACGATTTGTTGTGACAGTCAAAGTGCTATTTGCCTTACTTTCCATGCTAGAACAAAGCATATTGATGTAGAGTTTCACTTCGTGCGATACATGGTAGAGGATGGGAAGGTAAATTTGGAAAAGGTAGATACTTTGAAGAATGTTGTAGATGCATTGATGAAGCCAGTGGGTACAAAGAACTTCATATGGTGTTCGGAGTCTATGGGCCTCTTGGCCTATAGCAGTTAAATCCTGTTATTTCTATTGGCTCTTAGAAGGTGTTTGACAAGTGGGAGAATGTTGGGAATTAAGTGTCTCAACCTTGGTAATTCCTTGTATTATTTCATTGTATTTATCTATTTATTTCCTATTGTATAATTTAGATGCAAATCCTATGTTGTCATATTGTGGGAGTTGGCACGACGATGTGTCATCCTACATGGCATATGACCACATGTAAATTTGTCCTCACATGAGGAGATAGGCATCCCACTTAGTGGTAGGAATATTTTTCCATGTGTTGGCATCTTGGAATGTGTGTAAGGGAATATTGACCGAAACGGTCATGACAGATTCCTATGACAAAGTTATGACATTTAAGAGTCAGAAATAGAAGATCCTATGATAGGTATGGACATGTGTCGAGAAGCATCTTTGAAAAAGGCATCTTTGGGCATGCCAAGGTGGACTATGACATGTTGTAAGAGAATATGCTATTTATAGCATGTGTATGACAGATTGTCTTATAGCTGTAAGTTATGACAGCCACGACAGATTCTATGATAGTTGTAAGAGTTGTAAGAGCATCTTTCATAGCCCATTTTGGAAATAGGTGACCTACTTGGGATGGGGTGACTTGAAAAGTGTCAGGAGCATCCTACAGTGTTGAACAAGTGTCTATAGGCATGGGTTTTGGGCCATGAGGCCATGTTGGATGCCCATCTCAATGTGGAGCCATTTTTGCCTTGTATTTGTTATATAAATAGGTGCTTTAAGGAGGAGATGTATTATGTGATTGACAGGTACTGTTATGCTACCAGTTTATCTCTAGATATGAGTGTTGAAGACTCCTAAGAACTTGCATTGCAAGTGTATTGTAAACCATTTCAGTTTTGATAATACATTGTGCAAGTTTTGGAGTGTGGGGTTTTTCACCCAATAAGGGTTTTCCCCATGTATATCTTGTGTCTCTCGCTTCTATCTCATTTCTATGTGTATGTGTATTCCTGCAATATCTCCATTGTTGTTGTTAACATTCTGTAATTGTAAAGATAAAATTGAATTTGCACTCTTCTCTCCTCTTTAGATTAGTGTAGGAAGTGATTTCCACACACTTAGCTTCCTTTCAGTCTTGCCCTATTTTAGGTCAGGCCTAATTTTTAAGTGTCGGTTTATGATTGTTATTTAGGTCCTATGCCAACACAGTAAGTTTGAATTATGAAATTCTTAGAGGGAATGTTTGTAGTTGCATATATAAGCATAATTAGGGATTCATTTGTAAACTAGATGTCAATTGTGATCTTTAGGCATTCTTATGATTTAAGCATTCAAAATATTCATTGTGTTGCAGAGCAGAGCATTGTTTATGTGTTTGTGTTTACAAATTTGGCACCCATCTCCTCATGGCATGAACAACATCTTCCTTCCATGAGATCTTCTCTACAAGGTGATATCAATTGTGTTTTCAATCATTTTTATTTGGATTTTCCTTCTATCCCATAGGGATACACACTCTTTATCTGATAGCGGTGTTTGGAAGACTTGAATGTCTCTTCGGGGCTTGACTGAGGCAAGCCTCTAGACACCACAACCCCCAACCTAATTTTTTGTGATTGCAGGTTACAGGTTGCAGGAGCAGAAAAAGTGGAGTTGCAAGAGAGTAGTACAAACTATCAGAATTGCAGATCAGAAGAGAAAATAGGGACCTAGACTCGGGCACCTGCTCATTAGTCCTCCAGATCCTGTAACTAAAGAATCTCCAGAACAACAGGATCAGGTTACAAACAAGATTTCTAGATCTTGACAAAAGTTATGGAACTGGACTAGGGCGCCCACTCATTAGTCCCTAACTTTTTCATTTTTTGAATTCAAAATTTAGTACACATTTGATTGTCATTTGATATCTCTGTTTGAGAGCATTTTCTGTAATTTGTCCGTTTACTTCCGAATTTGCATAATTAGGGTTTTGAGCATAATTTGACTTAATCAAACAACAAAATCACACAATTCCAATTTTCCCCTATATTCTGAGTGATCAAAAGCCTATAGTAGACTCCCTACTCGGCTGAAGTCCTTGAATGTTTAGAGATGAAAGGAGGATTCTTACAAACTAGAAAAGCAAACACAAAAATCTTCTTCATCAAATATCACCTTAAATAATACAAATGCAGATTGGGCTGGTTGTGTAGATGACATGAAAGTACATGTGGTGGAGCATTCTTTCTTTGTCGCAAAGTAGTGTCATGGTTAAGTAAAATGTAGGATTCAGTATCTATGTCTACTACAGAGGTAGAATACATTGCAACAGCATCTTATTACACACAGGTGTTGTGGATGAAACAAACCTTAAAGGATATCAAAGTTGTGTATGAAAAGTCAATTTCTATTCTCTGTGATAATACAAGTGCTATTAACATTTCAAAGAATATAGTGATGCATTCAAGAACAAAGTATATTTTAATTAGGTATCACTTTCTAAGAGAGAAGGTTGCATAGAATGAAATGAAGCTTGAGTATGTGCCTACAAAGGATCAGGTTGCTGACATATTCACTAAGGCTCTTCCTAAGGATATATTTGAGTATCTTCAGGAGAAGTTAGGGGTTATTGCTCCTCCTTCCTTGAACTAGATGCATAAGGAGATGCATTAGTCCAGTGGATTTCAAGGTTCATTCTTTTTTGGACTGATGATTGGAGGCTACCTCTTAGGGGAAGTAGGAAGTAGTCATGATGATTGTTGTAGTCAGGGGGAATATTCAGAGTAGTGAAAGAAAAAGATGTTGTAGAGTAGTAGTGAATAGTGCAAGTATGTGCAGTATCATGAAAAGGGAAAGTTGTGACACTCTTTGCCATTGATGTCAAAGGGGGAGAGAGTTCATGTGAAAAACAAAGGGGGAGAAAGAACAATTAGTGATCAGAGAGAGAATAAGATGTGCAAAAGAAAGGGGGAGAGTAAGAAAGTAAAGAAGATTGGTGCAAATTTATGTCTTGATGGTTTTTCACATCATGTGTTGCCATCAATGACAAAGGGGGAGATTTTTGCAAGTATGTGTTAATCAGTGTTGTCATTGATATCAACAAGCTTGTGTTGTCATTGGTGTCAACTATATCTTCTGATGAGGTTGTTATTATTTGATTGAGTTGCTATATTAAAGTTATTTGATTTCTTTAAGGAGGTGCTAAATATGTTGAGAATATGCTTCTGTTGTTGGGTTTCCAAGTTCTTTTGAGAAAAATTTGATTAATTATGGAAACAATGTGTTGAAGAAGTCTTCTGGCTTACGAAGTGCTATTTGAGTTTTTTCTCCACATCTCTTTTGTATTGGAGGTCTGATTATGCTATTTGGATATGTTTTTTAGAAGTGTTTGAAGACGCTGAATCCATAATTTGGCGCTCTGAATCGTTGTGTAGTGGAAGTTGTGTTCACCAGTTTGAGAATCATGCTTGACAGTGTTTGCAATGTGTTTAGGAGAAAGTATTTTGCTCTGCATTTTTCCACAAAATGCTTTTAGGTGTTGCGGTTTTGGATGTGTGCTTATAAAGTTGATATTTTCCTTTAGATCAAGTGGTTCATGGTTTCTTCCTCCACAAGTATATTTATTAAGTTGTAGATGATGACAGAGTATGATATAGCTAGTTAAGTACTCTGGTGTGAAGTTTCTTCAGGTGAAAGATGTCGTAAAGGAATTTATTTCTTTTTAAGTTCTTGTGGATGTTTCTAGATGATGTTCAAGCTTGGTGCATGGTCTACTTTTCATCATGTGATTTTGAGGAAGCGTGCATTTAAAACTCATGGTGTAAACACAAGGATGCCTGACTTGGTTGTTTACACTATTTGTGGTTGTGTTTTGGTGAAAGTGAAAGTGTGATGAAACATGTAAGAGTGGATTTAGGTCCATGCTAAGGCATGGTGTGGTCTAAATTCATCCCTTTCCTCCACGGGAATGTTTAGGTCCAGACCTAATTTGAATTTTATGGGTTAAGTTGTTTTGCCGAACTCAGAGAATGTTTTCATGATTAGTGATTGTATAAATAAGTGTCAAGGAGTCATAGATGTGGGTGTGCGCGAGGGATATGATGTTTGTGATGTGAATTTGATTAGGTTAGCAAGAGATTTCATGTGTTAGGCTACTAAATGCAATGAGCAGAAGGTGTCTACTATTTTTAGTGATGCTGCAAAGATGTTGCTTGTTTTGTGATAGATATTGAGCTTCATTGGAACTGAACTCCATGCATAGGTTAGATGCAACTATATCAGTTCAAATCCTGGAAGTGAGCCATTCTGCTCTTCTCTTATTTCTTTCTTAGTGGGCAATGAGTCCACTTGGATAGTGAATCTACCTGTAGTGAGCCTCTGTAATTCGGTATTGCTATTACATTATATTGTGAGCTAATCCTCACTGTGGTTTTTCCCTTTAAGGGTTTTCCATTTAAAATTTGGTGTTCTCTTGTCTATGGTGTTGTTATGATTTAGTTTTAGTTATTTGATTTTCATTCTTAAACATCATAACATGTTTAAAGGTTAATATGGATCTGAATGTTTGTAAGGGTTTGAAGTTTTGTTAAAACTAATTCTCCCCCCTCTCAATTGTCTTGTGCATTCAACAATGAGTCTATCAAATGTATTCAAAGAACGCTTGCTTAGCCAATAAATGGGATGACAAATTTAATAGCCAAGACAATACAAATAAAAAGAGTGCGGTTTAATCCATTTAAATGGACATATAAAACCACGAGTTGCATGTAGCATATGGTGAAATTTGATTGGGATAGCAGGGAATTTATCATCTAGCCAAATGTAATTTGAATGAAAGTTTGGGTCTAGAATATTTAAATTGATATAAATGGAATTTGACATTTATTTGATGTTGCCTTGAGTTAAGTAAATTTGATTAGTTACATAGGAATGTATTAAATGAAAAAGTGACATTTTACCAAGCATGTGGACATGATCAATATGTAGTTGATGTTTTATTTCATTGTATAAGTGATTATATATTTAACAAATTTTGGTAATACACAATTTTTTAATTTTAAAAAAAATTGTAGTGTAAAATTCTTTTTATTTATTTAATATGTGTTTTCTTTCCTTTTTTAAAAATTGGATTTGTTTTCTCTTTCCATTATTTTGTGTTTTCTCTTTTTAAGTTTTTATGCTTGTAATATTCATTGGTGAAAATCTTTGAAGTGATGTGAATGTACATTAAATTTTAGCTAACAACCATTCCATTAAAATTATATATCTTCATTTTTTCTTATTATCAAATTAGATTGATTTTTTTGAAAGGGAATTTGGTTATCTTCTAAAACAATTGTATGAAATATCTTGTTTGAAGGTGAAACTTTCAATACAATTTGTTGGTATGTTGCAACTACACTAATTTGTGCAACAAAGAAAAGCCATCTCGAGCACCCCTATTACCATTCATACTCAAATTTACAAGGCAAATCTGTATTCTTAGTAGAGGGTTCATAGAAAAAGGAAGTTGATATTTTGATATCAAATTTCACACTTCATCATTCCATAATATTAGTTTTCCTTTTCTAGGTCCTTTTACCTTCTATAAAACAATATCCTAGTATCACAGTAATGGAAGTTGCAAACATGAATATGGGTTTCTATAATTTTTTTTTACTTATGAATGTAGCATATATATTAGGTTATTTTGGCTCCCACTCTCCCAAAGAAGACATTGGCCAAGATCCACAATATTTACTAAACTTTCTTTTCATTATTGGATTTTTAATTTTTATTTTAGGAATTACCTTTGGAGCACTTGTATTATGGACAAGTACATATTTATTTTTTCGGAAGTGATCATATATGTGAATTTTGTGGATTGTAGGGGATTTTAATGTGCTATCACTAGTGGAGTATGAAACATCCCCTTGAAAATACATTTACTCTTTAATAGAAAACAATAATTCATATTGAATTAGAATGCTTTTAGAATAAATTACATGCATTTTTTGCATCAATATCTTGGATTGCACTCAATGATCCATCATTAGGATGAGGAAGAAAAGTAATATTTAAATGGCTATAAAATTAGATTTAATATAATCTATTGAATTAACAAGAAGTATTGTAGTTATGTTGAAAGGAAAACCTTGGAAGGGTGGATAGAGAATGAACATAATGGTTGATAGTTTTGGTACATGCACCATGATATAAATCAAATGTTGTTCATCAAGTTGACGGGAAAGACATGAGAATAGACATAAAGAAAATGTTCTATTTTGAAAGAGTCAACATGGTATTTGCAAGGCATGTTCATGCATATGAGTTCTTCATAAGTATTTCAATCAAAGAAAAACCTTAATTTTTAGGACTTGTGGCTACTAATCTTATTCTACTATAATTTATGTTTAGATTTGAGTGTATAACAATAAATGTTTTGTGTCAAGACTATTGGTATTTTCATTGATGATCTTCCATCATTCATGTTTTCTTAGAGGGCTCCCAATATTCTAGTGTATTATAAGGAGATTTACAAAAGCATTTGAGAGGACATTTATAGGGTCCACATCCAACATCCATGGATTTCTCCCCCTAGGCCATTGATTTTGAAATTGAATGATTATGCATGGATCTATATTTCTCCAAATTTGTCATGGAGACATTGTCCTTCTAAATTATCATCAAAATCATTAGTCTCATAGACTTAGAGTTCCTTTTGGCCAAATTGGAGTCAATGGCCATCAATTGAGGATTGAGATATATCACCACATTCCAATAAAGGAACAAATATGTCCACTTTATTGATGCAGTCTAGAAATGGGGGTCTTAAAAGATAGCCAAATCTAGCAACCAACAACATAAAATTCACACAATAACAAATTTCAATATAAGATTTTATTTCATATCACCAACTTACATTCAAAACAACAACAATTTTAGGAGTACAATGTCTTCAAATTCAACCTATACACTCTTCAATCAGTCGATCTTTCTTCATAAAAATTTCTTTTTCCCCTTTGACCCACCAACCCCCTTAAAAGACTGCATCAACTTCCTTTTATATTTCAAGTTGTGGAAGTTAAATTGTCTTAGACAGTTACGTAATTGAATGAGCATATGAAACTATCACTTTCAACGAATTGATGATTCCATGATCCTTTGAACTCTTCCTTTACAACACATTTCGATGAATTGGTGATTCCATGAACCTTTTAACTTCATTGTTGGTGAGTCAACACCTTTGCGTACTTGCGAACTCTTCCTTCACAATGTATTTGAGTGAATTGACAATTGTAGGAACCTGTGGACTTTCCCTTCAGCATCCTTCTAGTGAATCAACACTATTAAGAACTTTCGACCCCTCTATTCAGTGAATCAACAATGGAATGAACTTTTGAACATGGTTCGGCAAATCTCCAAGTTCATGAACTTGAAAGGTCATAGAAATACCTTATGAACACCTTCGACACAAGTTCAAGTTCCTAAACTTAAAAAGTCACTGAAACAATTTATAAAAACTCCTTTTGATGCAAGACAAAGTTATCAAACTTGAAAATCTTTTGACGAAACATAGCTTGACAAATTATTTTGGTGCAACAAAAAGTTTGTGAACTCAAGTTTTCATTGATGAAGAGTTCATGAATTCAAGTTTTTTTGAAATGCTTTCTTTTGACAAACAAAAGAGTTCATGAACTGGAGTTTTGTCGAAATGCTCTAGACTTCAATTTTCCCCAAAATTCACCAAATTAAAATTGTAGATACCCATTTAGCCCTTCTGCAAGGTGATGTCATTAAATTGACCGAATTGAATCTAAAATTCCTTTTGAAGAAAACTATCAAAACCAACTGAAAGACAACAAAACTGAATGAAACTGAAAATAAAACCTGAGATATTTTTTTGGTTGATATGGGATTTCTTGTGGACCTAGATGGTCCTATATTAGACATGGAAAGTAAGTGAAATGTTCCATGAGTGTGAAGCTCATTAACATGTGAAGGTTCTTGGAATGGTGATACCATGCTTGTTCTTTATCCAAACTTCTTCTTTATTCACTTGATCTTTGTCTTCACACCATGCTAAATTTCTCTAACCCCACCTTCCCCTCCTTTTCCATTGTCCCTTCATGTTCTCTACACTCAACTTGTATATTATCATATCTAATCATTGTTCCATGTCCGCCATGAAAAAATTTCAAGTTTCCAACTTGTGGCTTTTGTTATTTCCCCTTTGAATACTCACTTCCCTAATAATTGCTTGTAGTCTTCATGCCCTTATTCAATTCTTTATGCAACGGACTCAAAAAATCAATACCATTTTCTTTATCCTCAATTGTAGTCCTATTCTCAGGACATTCTTGCAGACACCTAAAAATGTATCAACCTTGTTAACCATTTTCCCACATCAATTGTATTACCAACCTAACCCTTTGACCAATTAATTAAATAAAAATCATAATTATTTAATTAATTAACCCTAAGTCATTCCTAACCATCTACCCTTAGCCATTTACCCCTAATTTACCCTTTGTAATGAATTAATTTAATTAATTCATCACTAGACCTTATAACTTCATTCCTCATTAATTAAATAAATATTGCTAATATTTATTTAGTTAATTTCTCCACCTTCCTAATCATGATTAATTAAATAAATCATGCTTATTTAACTAATCTACCCTATCCTATAACCTCTATTTGAATAAATACTAATTATTTAATTAGCTACCCTAGCCTATATGACCCCTAGACCTAAATCAATTAAATAAACCTTTATTTAATTAATTTTAACCCCTCATTAGCCCCTTCACTAATTTTTTTCTAACTACATTAATTCATTTAATCACTTGATTAACTTGGTCAAAGCATGCTTGGTCACATGACCTTTCCAATTCATCTTTTCTCTTTCATGTTAGAGCTTGTTTTCATGTGAGGAGCTCGCACATGTGTTTGCCAAATAAACATGTGTCACATGACTCACACATTCACCCATAAAATGAAATTTTTAATTCTACCTCCTCCCACATAAAATATTTTTTTATTCCATCACTTATCTTAATCCTAATTAATGCTAAGCCCTTCCCAAGTTGAATTTAAAATTCACTTTTAATCACAACCCTCTAAGCTTGTTGATGGAATCTCAACCCTTCATCTCATCCTCTCATCTTTACCATTGATCTCAACTTTGAATCTCCATTGTTGGATTCAAATCCCCTCCAATTTGCCTATAAATACAAGCCTCCACAAGCGATTTTGACATCCAAGTTTGAAGTTTACTATGTCAAAATCTCTTCAACTTTCATATCCTCTTAGCTAGATTATGCCCATATTATGTCCAATTTGAGAGCATTCCACATTCAACCGCCTTGTTTGGGTAGAGATAGGAAGTGTGGGTGCACTTCCTCAACCTTATCAAGGAGTGAGGGAATTTCAAGGACTTTGCAAAGGTATAATACTTTGTATTTAGTTTTATTTTCATGTTTTATGTCCTTTAAACTCTTTTTCATCTTCATTTTGGCATGCCCAATGGGACCTCCTAGTCCTAAACTAGTGATTTTGTGAGTCTTTGTGAAGGTTTTCGATGTGTAGGTCTAGTTTAGTACAACCTTCTCTCGTATGCTTTTGGTTCACAAATTAGCCCCATCAATCACTATATCAGTGCTATCGAAGTCTGTAATAGAGCCATCAGGTGCTTTGTCAGCGCTATCAGTCCCTTTTTCAATGCTATTGGCACTTTTTAATGCTATTTTCCATGACAATTACAAAATTTTTAACTAATGCTTTTGTCTCTATTTTCCTCTACTAATCACTATCTGAAAGGCTAAGGATTTCTGTTTTGACAGGGTTTCTAGGCCTTAGTGTACTCCATTATCACTTTACTTAACACATTATGAAAAGAGCACTTAGGTTTAGTTTTCATCTTGCATATCTAACACTATTGGCTCTGTTTTTGAGTGACAGCTTTCTTTTTAGTCCCTTGGACTGACCTTGTAGGACCTCTAACCTTTTATTTCATCATTTTATGTAAAAGAAGTCTATTTTTGTGCAGGGCTCTCATTTTCTGTTGGATTAGCGCCATCAGGACTTAGAATTGCGCCATCAGTTTCTATGACAGGTGACAGAGAGGTATAAACATTTTTTACTATTTTAGCACTATTAGTGCCTCTATTAGCAATATTAGGTTCTATTTTAGTGCTATTATTCTCTATTTTTTGCACTATCTGCTATCTGTTTAGCGCTATTTCTCTATCTTTTAGCGCTATTTACTTTTGTTTTGGCAACATTTTTTTTGAAAAAGTTTGCAAGTCTGTGCAAGGGTCTAACTTGTTCGTGCAGGTGGTAAAAATGTTTGTCCAAGACATTTTTATCAAACTACTAACTAATTTGGTGCAGGATCTCCAGTCAAAATTATCTTTTTTATCACTAGATCTTAGTTGCACTAAAGTTAGCTTAGTTGGGAATTAACCATTGTTTGTCATGTCTTGTTTTCTTGTAGATGTATGCTCTCCCCTTGCACCTTGGTGTGATCTTGGGGATAAAAGTCTACTTGAAAAAACTTTTATTACTTTTAAGTGTATCCCAAAGGGGTTATCTTTATTGTGTATGCTGTCCCCTTGTGCCTATTGCAATCTTGGGTGATCAAAAGCAATGGATAATTTCTTCTTAGGAGGCCTACTTGGGGATTGTATCACCCCAAGGGATGACCTTAACCACGTGTACTAGTGGGGTATATCAAAGGGAGGAGAAGGAAACTTGTACCCCAATCTAGTTACATTGTCATTGAGACAACTTTGGGGCCCTACGTGATTCCAGACACAAGGTGAAGTGGTGCTTGCTTAACCTCTTGGTGCCACATCCCTTCAATGGACAAGTGTTCATGGTTTGGACCTCATGTACCTTGTGTATAAAAATGACTCCCTAGAAGCTTGTACTATCCTAGCTTAAGACCTTTCAGTCATCATATCTTGTGGTGCACCGCTGCAGTAGGAGGGGAAGATTGTTCACCGTACCACTATACTTGAGATATGGTCTACTTTGGGAAAGATGAAAGTCTCCAAGGTAAGGGGTAAGGTGGTCCATGACCTTATTTTCCCTATCTATCCAAGCTATGGCACGATGGTATTAATGGGGGTGGGGATCTTGGTTCACTTTTGAGTTAAGATCAACCCACAACCATTTTGTGAAATCCACAAGATATGAGACCCCCACTTGACTAATTTCTAGGATGTTCATTTGAATGGTGTGTCTTCTTTGTCAAAACCCATACAAGCCAACTATCCAGGTCCACCTTTGGAGTCAAGCCATTATGTTTTCTTGCTTGATTCAATGCTTGCCAAGAACCTTTGAAATCCAAAAGATCTAAAATTTGTCATCAATTCAATCAATTTGAACCTTTGAACAAGTAATCAATGCTATCAGTCCTCTATTTAGCGCTATTGGAATCCATGCTAGTGCTCTCTACCTAATTGTTAGTGCTATTATACCCTATGTTAGCACCTTCAGTCTGCACTTCAGCACTTTGAGTTACTCTGTTAGTGCCATTGGACCAAATTTTAGCACCATTTTTCTCCAAGTCCAAAAATCATTGACACTTAGTTGATCCTCCTAGCATAAATTTTATCATCCTTGTGACATGGAAATCCTTCAAAATCACCCCAAAATCATTTATCATACACCTAAGTCCATCCTTTATCAAATTTCCATCATCCCATTTGACCTTAGAGAAAGTCACTTTGATTTTCACTTTGAACCTTTGACCTTAGTCCATTCATCCCAATTCCAAATCAACCATTATCCTAACATTTCACCTTAATTCCATCCAAATTCAAAAGATCTTTCACCTCATCCAAACCATAGTCCAAGCCCATTATCCCACATACATCCATTTGACCTTAGAGAAATATTTTGATTTTCAACTTGGACCTTTGCACTCATTTCATCCACTTCAATCCAAATCAACCATTATCCAAACCTTTCACTTCCATTCCATCCAAGTCAACATTTCCAACATCAACCAAACCTTAGACCAACCCTAATCCAAATTATCCAAACCTTACTAAATCAACATCATCCAACATCAACCTTATCCAAATCGAATATCCAAATCAAACCAAACCAACATCAATATCCAAAAATCACCCCTCAAGTCAAATTTGTGCAAGATTTAAATATAAATCTCATCCTTCATCCTCTAATTTATAAGAGAGCTTAAGCATTTGTCTACCTTAAGTTATTTAATAAATTAGCCTTATCAAACTTAGGATAAATTGGCTTAGGAGCCTAGATTACTCCTAAGTGAGTTCTACGGTTCCCCATTTTTCTTGGAGATCTTGTCTACCTCAAGTAAAATAATCCCCTTCCCCTTTTTTCTTAAGTGTCTTAGTCTACCTTAAGTAAAGAGAGGAATATATCCTTGAAACCATAAGATCTAGATTTATTTTTAGCCCTCTTTTGATTTGGTTATCCTTATCAAGCATCATCCAAACTTATCCAAAGTATCTCTTATATCACCCATCAAAAATAATTATCCAAAGTATCCAAAATCATTCTCCAAAGTATCCAAAGTATCCTTGATCATTTATCTTATCACTAAATCATCCACATTTATTCACCCATCTTTCATCCAAAATCTTTTGAAAATCAATCTCTAAGGTCATAACCTTCACCCACCTTATCATCATCAAATCAAACCAATCCATACCTTTTCATTGCATGCCACAAACAAGGTCCCAAGCTAGGAAGAACAAGGAAATGGACCCAAATATGCCATGGGGAATGTGCCCTACCAATCAAAATAATGTCCTGATAATCCAACAACAAACATCTTTTGACACCAATGCTATGATAAACCCTTGGGAAACCCAACAAATAGAACCACCATCCAACACCAATAATGTTGATCAAGATGTAGACTTTATGTAAGATGCCGATTCCATGGATTGATTAGGCCACATCCTAAAGTCAAACCCTAATAAATATCTTGAATTCTTGATCCAAAATGGTGCTAAGGTACCTACCACATCACAACCATTCTCCTCAAACAATGTCCCTAACACATCACAACCTTCGTCATCTAACACCACCACATCAACCACATCAAATCCCACCTCCCTAGCAACATCAACCATCACTACATCTACCCCTCAAATCACCCTTAACATCCCTAACAATACCACGTACATGAGTGCTTCCACAAGTGTACCAAAATTTGATGCCAACACCATAGCCTTCATGAAACAACTTTTCTCCCAACTACCTTACAATACATCCAACATCCCTAACAATAATCCATGCAACAACCCTTCACAAACATCTAATTTCACATACACACAACCCCCTATTTTACAACCTCCAATTTCACAACCTCCTATTTCACAACCACCCATAGTATCATCTTCCACCCAAATCTTACAAAAAAATCAAAATAAACAACAACAAATTCTGCCACATATACTACAACAACTCATGGCCTACCAACAACATCAACAAAATCAAACCGCATCCCAACAACAACAAACACCCAACTTTCTACAACATTTAATCCAACAACAACAATCAAACATACCTCAACCACCTACCCAGGATTTATCAAGCATTGTAGAAAAATTAATCTAAAAGTTTGAGGACATACAACATGGGCATAAAAGAAAGCAATAGGGTTAGTGCAAGAAGTTGGGTCCACTTTTTGGCCAAAAAGTGGAAGTGTTTTCCCTGATTTTCAGAATTTGTCACATTTGACCTAAAAATTTGAAGCACTTAAAGATTGAATCTCAAAAAATGTTAGTAGTATGAAATGTAGTACTTGGAGTCTAGTTTCCAAATACATAATTTATTTTAATACCCAGATGATAAAAATTGATTTTTAATTTAGGCATGTCTAAAAACCACTGTTTAAAAGTCACTTTTTTTTAACCATACCATGCACATGTATGGCCAACATAATTTGACCTAAATAAAAGTATTTTTCTAAATCCTTTTGGGGAAAGATGTGTAGTATAGTGAAGATTGATGAGGATATTTTTTTATAATTTTTTTCTAAATATTTTTTTTTATTATTTTTTTATTCCCCCTAATTATTGTTTTCAAAAACCTCTCGGGTATGGCCAACATAATTTGAGAAAAACTAATCATAAAATAAATTTTGTTTTTGTTGTGTAGAGAATGATGTCTAGATTGATGACATATATATTTTTTTAAAACTTTAAAAATTAAAAGTTATTAAAAAAATACAAACACCTATCATTTCATGTTTTTGCACTAGTTTTCTCATAAATTAAATAATAAATAGAAAAACAAGTCCAATAAAAAAAATTACATATTTGAAAACTAGACACTGTCGTCTGTAATGGGTTTTAATTTCGTAAAAAAATTCAGAAAAAAATTTCATCATCCATATAGGTAAACTCAGTCTTTTCTCTTGTTCTATACTTAGAAAAAAACTTGCAAATCCAAGGCAAGGGGTTGGCTTGCCATGCCTTTCCTGAGCCTAAGCTTTTAGGAATGGGTACCTATTTTAAAATGGGTACCCATTCCTTTTGTGTGGGAAAAAAAAAGGGCGCAAGATTTTTTTTCAAATTCAAATATCTATATAGAAATGGGAACCCGTTCCTAAATGGGTACCCCTTTGGGCTCAGGCACCCATTCCTAAATGGGTACCCATTCGTAAATGGGTACTCGTTCCTAAGCGGGTACCCATTTAGGCTTGGGCACCCATTCCTAAACGAGTACCCATTTCTGTCAGGATTTTTTTTTGCCCATGACTTCCCCTCTATGTGGACCCAACTTCTTGCACTTACCCAATATTCATTCGAAGACATTTACCCATATCCATTTGATCATACCATCCCCATGCCTCCCTTCCCTAAGAATTTAAAAGCACCCAAATTTGACAAATACAAATGGAAAGGAGACCGTAGGAAACACCTTAGGGAATTTTACATAACTTGCTTAGAAGTCTCATACGATGATACATATCTAATGAGACTCTTCCCTCAAAGCTTAGGAGGCCAAGCCACTAAATGGTTTGTCCATCTTCCAACTGCTATCAAGACCTTCCACGAACTTGCGAAGAAGTTTGTCAATCATTTCTCATACAACTTTGAACATGAAGTGTCCATGACAGACCTTTGCAATAGCAAACAATGAAATGGAGAATCCTTCACCACCTTCTTGCAATGGTGGAGAGGCTTAGCAAGCAAGCTCCCATGGCCCATCCCTGAAAAACAATTAGTCACTATGTTTGTGACTAACCTTAATTAAGAGATGGGATTCCACCTACAAATTCAATGTGCATCTACCTTTTAAGAGGTCATTGATAAAGGAACCATAATTGAAAGAGATCTCATAGCCAACGGAGCTATCAAAATTTATTCAGAGACAACAAAACACCAACAACAAAGTCAATAGAAACAACAACAACAATAACAACCTCAACACAAACAACAACAACCAATCCAACAACAAACCTTGATTTTAGGGAAAGAGAAAAAACACCCTTGACAATGGTGTCATTGAAGTTAAGAATGTTCAAAATGTACAAAATCTCACACCATCCAACCCATCAAGAAGAAATAATAATGTTAGCATTCTAAAAGGATGACCAAGACAATCGAACACACCAAAATGATGTTGAATTGCACTGGACAACTGAGAGGGGCGGTGAATCAATTGTCCTAAAACTTTTAACCAAATATGATCATCATCTTATTAATTACTTATATTCAGATACAACCATGAAAGCATCAAATGAAAAGCTCAACACAAAATCATAAACAACACAGGAGATACTAGATTTTTACATGGAAAACCCTAAAAGGAAAAACCACGGTGGGTTGTAGCCCACAGAAATATATGAGTTATATCAATACCGAAAAATAGAGGCTCACTGCCTATGGATGGCTCACTACGAAAGGGTGGCTCACTGCCAAAAGGTTGAACTGAGATAACAACATCTACTCCATGCCAACGTTGAGTTCCATTAAAGCACAAAAACACCTCTGCTCTGCTCTACTACCTTACTTCACTTTATCTTTTCATCTTCGCACTTGGATACTTTTTCACGACTCAATTACAAGTATTTATATACTAGATCAACCTTGGAATGATCGTCAAGGTCGGCATTACAATCATCAACCATTGGAACAATCTCCAAGGTCGGCATTACAAACATACATAAAATAGGTCTTGACCTAATACAAAATTATGCTAAGAAAATATTGTAAAGATGTATACGGATCATGCCATGTCTTAGCTGGAACTCAAACATGATCTTTCACGCCACAACAGACTTCTACAATCTTCAAGAGATCTCCACAATCACTGGAATTAACCAAGTCAGCTAAGACTGGTTACACACTACATTATCTCAGAATAATCTTCGAACACTATCTGAATTCCTTAATGCAGACCAATGTAAAGGCAAGAACACAATTAGGAAGCATCCATAGGCACGTTGTAATCACTAGGAGCAACCACACAAAATCTAACCACTTTATCCATGAGATTCTTCACACCGAAGCACATGAACTTCACTGTCTTCAACTGTCATAAAAGAAAGATAGCTTGCAGACTACCAAATCATGAACCATTGTAGTTGTAGGCACTTACCATCATCCCAGACTCCCCTCTAGAACTGTAGAGAAAAATACTTCAACGCGAAGGAATGTGGAGCAAAGTACTTTCTCCCTTTCACCAGTTAATAATCAAAAAAGGAGGTTTTACTCTGGTGAATGTACCTCACTCAATTCTTCACACTAGAGGCTCAAACTTAGGATTTAGCATCTTCAAACATGCCTCTAAATAAATTCCAAAGTGTAGACCAAGATCTTCAATATACAAGAAATGCGGAGCAATCTTCTGGACTGTTCTTCAATAAGCAACTCACTGTGTTCACTGTAATTCACTGTTTCCTTTCTGATTCTTCCAGAGGGGCTACTTTTCTCAATATCCTCAACATATAAGGCTTCTAATCAATCAAAACAGTTGATACCAATGACAACATAGATATGTTGACATCAATGACAACACTGATTAGGCACATACTTGCAACAATCTCCCCCTTTGTCATTGATGGCAACATATGATGTGAAAAATTGTAACTACCATCAAGACAAGATTTTGCCCCTTACTCTTCATACATCTGCATTCTTTCCTCTCTAATTTTTTCACATGAATTCTCTCCCCCTTTGACATCAATAGCAAAGGGCACATACTTGCACTCTGCTGCTCTGAACCAAACTCTCTTCTGAAATCTCTCCATTTGACTACTCCCCCTGAGAAGTAGCTCGTACAAGCATCAATCCAGATCTGGAGGTGGAACTCTAAGTACCACTAGACTGATGCACTCTTGTGCATCTTAGTTTTGAGCAGGAGGAGTGATAACCCCTAACTTTTCTCTGAGATACTCAAAAGTATCCTTAGGCAGAGGCTTGGTGAAAATGTCTACAATCTGATCTTTTGTGGACACATATTCCAACTTTACTTCATTCTCTATCACCTTCTCTCTCAAAAAGTGATACCTTATTGACATGTGCTTTGTTCTTGAGTGCATCACTAGATTATTTGAAATGTGTATGGCACTTGTATTATCACAAAATATTGCAATTGGATCTTCATACACAACTCGTATATCCTTTAAAGTCTACTTCATCCATAATACTTGAGTGCAACAACATGCTGCTTCTACAGTTGACAAGGATATTGAATCTTGTTTCTTACTCATCCATGAAACCAATCTATTTACCAAGAAGGTACCTCTACTCGTACTCTTTCTGTCATCAACATCTCCAGCCCAATCTGCATCTGTATAAGCACTAAGAATGAAATAATTGTTCTTTGGATACCATAAGCCATAATCTGAATTACCTTTCAAATACCTCAGGATTCTCTTAATTGCGATCACATGTGATTCTCTTGGATTAGCTTGAAACCTTACAACAAGAAAAACTGCATGCATAATATCAGGTCTAGTTTGGGTTAGATAAAACAATCCTCCAATCATGGATCTATATTTTTTTTATCAGCCTTAGGTGATTCATCAATTTTGCTCAACTTGCAACTAGTCACCATGGGAGTACATACCAGTTTAGAGTCTTCCATCCCAAACTTCTTCATCAACTCTTTCACATACTTAGACTGAGATATGAAGATTCCTTTATCTGATTGATTAATTTACAGACCCAAAAAGAAATTCATTTCACCAAACATGGACATTTCAAATTCACTTTTCATCTCATTGGCAAACCTTATGCACATACCTTCATTTCCTCCAAAGATAATGTCATCAACAAAGATCTCAACAATCAAGATCTAATCAACATTGATTTTGAAGTACAGATTGTTATATGTAGTGCCTTTACTAAATCCCAATTGCAACAAATACATGTCTAACCTTGCATACCAGGCTCTATGAGCTTGTTTGAGTCCATATAATGCTTTCTTCAACCTGCATACCATATCACTTTGATTTGACAATTTGAATCCCTTTGGTTGCTCAATGTATGCTTCATCTTCTAACTCACCATTCAGGAAGACATATTTCACATCCATCTGATATACCTTAAAATCTTTCTGAGCTGCAAATGCCAAAAACATTTTGATTGCTTCAATCCGAGCTATTGGGGCAAAGGTTTCTTCAAAATCTCTCCCTTCAATTTGAGAATATCCTTTGTATACAAGTCTTTCTTTATTCCTTACAACTTCTCCATTTTCATTCAACTTGTTCTTGAAGACCCATTTAGTTCCAATAACATTTTTTTTCAACAGGTCTAGGAACTAATTCCCAACTTTTGTTCTTCTCTATCTATAGTAGTTCTTCCTCCATTGCCTTTACCCAATTATCATCATTGCATGCTTCATTCATATTTTTTGGTTCAATCTTTGAAAGCAAACAGTAATTAACTTATTCTTTTATAGCTCTTTTTCTTGTTAGCACACCTTTGTTCTTGTCACCTATAATATGATCTTTAGAATTATTGATCCTTACATACCTGGGAGTCTTGACAACACTTTCTGGAGCCTCTTCTTCATCCTGACTGTCTGATTGCTCATCTTTTTTGTCAATTTCTATAGTCACAGGTTCATCTGGTTCATAACAACTCAGGTATGATATTCTTTCTTTGCCTTCATCTACCTTCACACATGCACTCTCAACAATCTTTTTGAGCCTCTTGTTGTAGTACTAGTAAGCCTTACTCTTGGTAAAGTATCCAAGAAAGATTCTGTCATCACATCTTGCATCAAACTTTCCTAGATGTTCATCTCTCCTGATATAACATTTTCTTCCAAAAACTTTGAAATATTTTACTGTGGGAATTCTTCCATACCATAATTCATAGGTAGTTTTAGTACCATTACCTTTCACTTGAACTCTGCTTTGAATGTAGACAACAGTGTGAATAACTTTTTTCCAAAAGACTTCTGACAGACCTTCTTCCTTCATCATTGTCCTAGCAGCCTCCTGAACTGTCATGTTCTTCCTTTCCACAACTCCATTCTGCTGAGGAGTCCTAGGTGCAGACAACTGTCTCTTTATCCCATGGTCTTCATAGAAAATGTTGAATTCATTTGATGTGAACTCACCTCCTCTATCATATCTTAAGCATTTGATCTTCAAATCTATTTCATTCTCAACCATTTCCTTGAAAGATTTTAATTTCTCTAGGGCTTTTGATTTATCTCTTAGAAAAGTAACCCAAGTCATTCTAGAATAATCATCAATAAGAAACATGAAGTACCTGTCACCTTGTAGACTTATCATGCTTGTAGGACCATAGAGATCTGTATGCACTAGATCCAACAAACCAGTGGAAAATTATTCTTTGCTCTTGAAACTTGTCCTTATCTACTTTCCCAACTGATATTCCTTACAAATTGAGTTGGAGGGTTTCACAAGTTTGGGTAAATCTCTCACAGCCTAACTTGAGCTTATTTTTACCAGACTATCAAAGTTTATATGACACATCCTTCTATGCCACAACCAACTTTCATCTTCTTGATCCAATAAACAATAATCATTCATTCATTTCAATTGATAGATGTTACCTTTTGTCTTCTTACTAGTAGCAATCACAGTTCTGAAGCTTTCCATGATCTTGCACCCATTGTTTTTGAATCTTAGATCATATCCTTTGTTACACATCTGACCAACACTCAAAAGATTATGCTTCAACCCCTTCACATATAGAACATTGACAATATTATGCTTTCTATCAAATGAAATAGAACATCTTCCACAAATCTTACCAGCTGCATTATCTTGAAAACCTAACCAATCCTCCATCATACTTTTCCAAACTTACAAACTTACTTTTGTCACTGGTCATGTGATGTGAGCATCCACTATCAATAATCCATTTATCCTTATCTTTCTCAACTTGAACAGCCAAAGCACTCTCTTCTACTGGTTTTTCATCCTTCAACAGCTAGCAGAATTAGTAGACACAAGATCTTCTTTAATAGCAATAAATAGACACTCATTTGCACTAGTACTAGCATCATCAGATTCATCATCAGTCATACCTTCATCATCAAAATCTCTGACATAGTAGCATTTCTTTAGAACTCTAGGTATGCTCTTATATCTTTTCTTATTTCTTTCAATTCTTCCAGGACATCTGGAAGCATAATGACCTACCTTACCACAAGAGAAACATTTGAAAGGTAGTTTACCTTTGAACTTACTGGAACCTCTTTGCATCCTGTCAACAAACTTAGCTTCAATTTCATCAAAGTCATCATCCACTTTATATTTCTTAGCTCTGGAAATCTTTTCTAAAGTATTGGCTTTGAAAGCTGATTCAACTTTTGGAAGAGCATCACCAAATTCTCTCATCTCAAAGGATGCAATCTTTCCAAGTAATTGATCTCTATCAATAGTTTTCACAGTCATGAATTCTTCAATAGAAGCCACTTTGTGACTATAGGATTTTGGTAGTGATCTAAGAATTTTCATCACAACTTCCTTACCAGTGAGAGTTCTTCCCATACCTTTTATTCTAGTGACAAGTTCATCAACTCTACATAAAGGCTATTATGTTTTAATCTTAATTCATCTTCAAAACCTCATATCTCACTTTCAAGTTTTGTAACTTGGCTTCTCTGATAGAATCATCTCTTTCATACAAAATTTTTAGCTTCTCCCATACCTGATTTGCAAATTCAAGGTCAACAACTTTTGTCAATACTGAGTCACTTAAGGAACTTAATAGAGCATCCTTTGCTTTGACATCGAGCTCATATTCTTTGATATCATCTTTAGTTGTCAAACCACCTTCAGGCATGACAAATTGTGATAGAGTAGCTAGCCATACTTTATAACCAAGACAGAGAAGATGGTTTTTCATTCATTCCTTTGAAAGAGTATAATTTATCTCCTCAAAATGTGGAGCTTCCTTCTTGTAAGACATCCTAGATCTTCCTCAGGCTGTTAGGCTTTCTTCATAAGAACCTTGCTCTGATACCAATTGTTGAACATCACCGGACAACTGAGAGGGGGGTGAATCAATTGTCCTACAACTTTTAACCAAATATGATCATCAATTTATTAATTACTTATATTTAGATACAACCATGAAAGAATCAAATGAGAAGCTCAACACAAAATCATAAACAACACAAGAGACACCATATTTTTACATGGAAACCCTAAAAGGGAAAAACCATGGTGGGTATTAGCCCATAGAAATATATGAGTTATATCAATACCAAAAAATAGAGGCTCACTGCCTACAGGGCTCACTGTCCAAATTGCTCACTGCAAAGAATGGCTCATTGCCAAAAGAAGGGTCACTGCCAAAAGGTTGAACTGAGATAACAACATCTACTCCATGCCAAGGTTCAATTCCATTGAAGCACAAAAACACCTCTACTCTTCTTTGTTGCCTTACTTCACTTTATCTTTGCATCTTCACACTTGGATACTTTTTCATGACTCAATTACAAGTATTTATACACTACATCAACCTTGGAATGATCATCAAGGTCAGCATTACAATCATCAACCGTTGGAACAATCTCTAAGATTGACATTACAAACATACATAAAATAGGTCTTGACCTAATACAAAATTATACTAAGAAAATGTAGTAAATATGTATACCGATCATGCCATGCCTTAGCTGGGACTCAAACATGATCTTCCATGCCACAACAGGCTTCTACAATCTTCAAGAGATCTCCGCAATCACTGGAATTTACCAAGTCAGCTAAGACTGGTTACACGCTACATTACCTAGGAATAATCTTCAAACATGATCTCAATTTCTTAATGCAGACCAATGTAAACGTAGGAACATGATTAGGAGGCATCCACATGCACATTGTAATCACCAGGAGCAACCTCACAAAATCTAAACACTTTATCCATGAGAGTCTTCACACCGGAGCACATGAACTTCACTGTCTTCAACTATCATAAAAGAAAGATAGCTTGCAAATTGCAAAATAATGAACCATTGTAGTTGTAGGCACTTACCATCATCCCAGACTTTCCTCTTGGTGCAGGAGCACCAAGACATCTAGGATTGGGTTGATTTACAAGTTATTTTGTTTTGTTTAATAAGGTCTTTGAGACCATTCAACATTGTAATAACGCTTGAAAGCCATGCATGTAATTGGACTATGTCCAAATGTCTAGAATCTATTCTCTTGTTGTAGTCCTAAGGGGGACAGTCTTATTGTAAAAGAGGGCAGTCATATTGTAGAGGCAGTCATAGTTTTCTTTGCATTTGTTGCCCTCCTAGGGTATGTAGGAGGTGAAACTTCTTGGTTGTTAGCATGAAGAAGGCTAGGGAGACATGTTTGAACCTTGTCCAAGGTGAATGAGCATCATTTAGGCACAAAACAACTGACAGTCCTAAAGAGGACAGTTACAAAGCAGTGGACAGTTGTAGACCGGGTATTTGAACAGCCTTTACACCTCTCCATCGGTTCAACTACCCAAAATCATGTTGAATGCACCGGGGGTAGGCTTCATAAAGCCTGGAGTCTATTCATTTTGTAACGTGAAGAAGATTGGAAGGAAACATATAAAGAAATAACTATTCTCTTGCATTTTCTGTGTATTTTCTAAGTTTTCTGTGCATAAAGCCCGTACTTCTCTATGGTACGGCACAACCTAGGAGGTTGGAATGTATGAAAGTGTGATGTGTTGAGATAGCTACCAAACAAATCTAATTTGAGTTCTTGACACCAAGTATAGGGCCTTCTACATTCAATTATTAACAAGGCACTTGCTAAAGTCACTGTCCACAGAAGAAACCATTGTTCATATACTTTCCCTGTACCTGTACGGTCAACTGGTGCCCAAGGGTTATGATGGGAAGATAGTATGGTGAGTCATCTTTCATATGCAAGTAATTTGAATTCTTGACACTCATTTGTATTGCTACATTCCCCTTTTTTCTGTGAGTGGTTTGGAAACCCTGAACTAGGGTTCTGACAGTAAGTTATGATGTTTCCCTCATTCCACTGAACCCATAGCCCTTGTGATCAGTGGAATGAGTCCTTCAAGGTCTATTTTAATATCTTGTAAGGATAGTGGAGGCAGGAGAATGGTTTTAGACTGAATTTGTCATGTTGATGACTCTGCAAATCCATGGGTTGGAAGTTAGAGAAGGACAACAATCACTACAAAGAAGGAATAGGTAAGTTCAGTGAGTTATTGCTCTGTCAATGAAGACAATAGGCATGTTAGGCATGTGATTGGTTTGGCATGTTGAATAAGGTTGAGTTGGTATTAATGGAGACCAACCCCAAGGAGGATACAGTAACTGTTTTCTAAGAAATTAGAAATGTATGACTATCTTTTGAAGACATTAGCTAGATTATGGTCCTGCAGACCCTGCACAATGGAGATGATGAAAGGTGTGATGGAGTTAGGAGTCTTGTGAGATGTGTTCTGAGGTCTACTTCCTTTTTATGTCATGAGCATGTACAAGGTGTTGTGGTAAAGCCTTTCATTATGATAAGCTTGAACCTCTAGTAAAACAGTGAACCTAGAGAACAGTTACATTTGAAGTTTTGAACTATGAGACTGCTATCCTAGATGCTTAGAATCATTTGTGGTATTAGAGCCACTAGTAGGTCTTTGTGGAAGTTGTGGATCTTGTGAAAGAGAGTTGTAGGGATGCCTCCTAAGAATCAAATGGCTAGGTAAAACAATGAGTTGAGAGAAGCCTTAGAGGCTAGAGAAAAAGAGTTGAGGGATAGAAGAGAGCAGGATGCTCCAAAGGAAAGAGAGTTAAGGCAAGTGAGAAATGAGAATGCATCAATCTTAGAAAGATTGGAAGCATTGGAGAAGAATCCTAGAAGGGATGTGCAAGATGATCAAGAAGGAGATGAGGAGGTAGATGAGAATCCTCCTGAGGATGAGTTAGATGTTGAAGAAAAGAAATTTGTGAGATTGCTAAAGGTAGTCCAAGGAAGTGGAACAAAGGTAAACATAGAGTTACCTACCTATCAAGGGAAGATGGCTAGTGAAGAGCTATTAGGGTGGATAGATGCCCTAGAAATTGTTTTTGAGTATGAGGAGATGAATGATGAGAAGAAGATCAAATTTGCAAAAACAAAACTAAGAGGAACAACACTTACATGGTGGAGTAGTGTACAAATAGAAAGAGTGGCTAGAGGTGCAGCAAGAATCACTTCTTGGGGTAGGATGAAGGATATGATGAAGGATCAATTCCTTCCATCTGATTACTCCTTTCAAACAAAGAGGATGAGGCAGAATCTGAAACAGAAGGACATGGATGTTATGTCCTATACTGAGCAATTTCATAAGCTTAGTATTAGAGGAGGATTGGAAGATGAAGAAGAGAAAGTGGCAAGGTACCTTAATGGGCTTAGGTATAACTTGCAGGATGAGATTGGCTTAACAGTACCAAAATCACTTGGAGAATGTTTTCAGTTAGCCATCAGGGCTGAAGAAAGGGTGAAGAGGAAGCAAGAAAGACAAGGAGGTAGTGGAAGAGGATATAGAGGTAGGGGCAGACCTACTAATGAAGTACAGAACAGCAATGAGAAAGGTAAGGAGTCTTCTTCAGATCAGAGAGGTGGATATAGAGGTGGAGGTAGATTTGGATCAGGAAGAGGAGTGTTTACAGGTAGATGTTACCATTGCAATGAGGTGGGACACACATCTTTCAAATGTCCTAAGAAGGATGATGTTGATAGGAGCAAGGATAGAAGAGTTCATTTGGCACAAGAGGAGGAGAAGCCAGAAGAACCAGAAATGTCATTTGCGTCTCCAGTCATGGTTGGAGAAATACTCATGGTAGAGAAAGGCAAAATGCAGCCAGCACCACAGGTATCTATTTTCAAAACTAATTGTTTAAGCCATCGAAAGATATGCAAGTTGATTATAGATTCAAGTTCTCATGATAATTTAGTCTCTTGGGAAATGGTGCATAAGTTGGGATTGAAAACTTTTGATCATCCTAGTCCTTACAATGTCACTTGGATGAGTCAAGAGAAGCAAGTAATGGTTAATAAGAAGGCATATGTTGATTTTTCCATTGGTCCATATCAGGATTATGTTTTGTGTGATGTCATTTCAATGACATGTGGGCATATAATCTTGGGTAGATCATGGCAGCATTTGAGAAGGACAATTCATGATGGTTATACTAATGACTATTTGGTGCACAAAGATGGTAGAAAGTTTAAACTAGTACCTTTACCTTGTGAAGACAAGACGGAACATGTTACTATTTGCTTTGGAGAGAAATTGAAGGAATGTGTAGGTTAAGGATGATTGCAAGCAGTAGGAACAGTTGCAGCAGAAGAAGGTGGATGACAGTCCTAAAGAACAGCAGGTTTGGGACTTGAGTTATGTCAAGGTTGGAGACATTGATTGCCCTATAAAGAGGCAGAAGAAGGAAGACAAACAATAGATAGTACAGGGAGAAACAAATCAGAACTTCCAGTTGGGAA
Organism: Cunninghamia lanceolata; assembly: GCA_027924645.1. Taxonomy (NCBI): domain Eukaryota; kingdom Viridiplantae; phylum Streptophyta; class Pinopsida; order Cupressales; family Cupressaceae; genus Cunninghamia; species Cunninghamia lanceolata. Next base: position 558,526 of record BSBN01000137.1, read on the forward strand.
GAACAGGAGCATTGCAGCAGCAGGGTCCTAGACAAGGACACCAAAACAAGTTTTATGGTTCTAACATTGTTTATAGGAGCCATGCAGGTTGGAGGAGGAAGATAACTCTTGGAGAATTCATGTTCCTTGTCACCAGTCAGAGGAACATTCCACCCAAACTGAAGAATGCTTGGAGAAGATCCCCTAACTCTTGGGACAAGAGTTTTCATCATGCCGGGGAGTATGGTGCAGGAGCACCAAGACATCTAGGATTGGGTTGATTTACAAGTTATTTTGTTTTGTTTAATAAGGTCTTTGAGACCATTCAACATTGTAATAAGGCTTGAAAGCCATGCATGTAATTGGACTATGTCCAAATGTCTAGAATCTATTCTCTTGTTGTAGTCCTAAGGAGGACAGTCTTATTGTAAAAGAGGACAGTTATATTGTAGAGGCAGTTATAGTTTTCTTTGCATTTGTTGCCCTCCTAGGGTATGTAGGAGGTGAAACTTCTTGGTTGTTAGCATGAAGAAGGCTAGGGAGACATGTTTGAACCTTGTCCAAGGTGAATGAGCATCATTTAGGCACAAAACAACTGACAGTCCTAAAGAGGACAGTTACAAAGCAGTGGACAGTTGTAGACCGGGCAGTTGAACAGCCTTTACAACTCTCCATCAGTTCAACTACCCAAAATCATGTTGAAGGAATCAGGGGCAGGCTTCATAAAGCTTGGAGTCTATTCATTTTGTAAGGTGAAGAAGATTGGAAGGAAACATATAAAGAAATAACAATTCTCTTGCATTTTCTGTGTATTTTCTGAGTTTTCTATGCATAAAGCCCGTACTTCTCTGTGGTACGGCACAACCTAGGAGGTTGGAATGTATGAAAGTGTGATGTGTTGAGATAGCTACCAAACAAATCTAATTTGAGTTCTTGATACCAAGTATAGGGCCTTCTACATTCAATTGTTAACAAGGCACTCGCTGAAGTCACTGTCCACAGAAGAAACCGCTGTTCATATACTTGCCCCATACCTGTACAGTCAACTGGTGCCCAAGGGTTTTGATGGGAAGATAGTATGGTGAGTCATCTTTCATATGCAAGTATTTTGAATTCTTGACACTCATTTGTATTGCTACATTCCCCTTTTTTTTGTGAGTGGTCTGGAAACCCTGAACTAGGGTTCTGACAGTAAGTTATGATGTTTCCCTCATTCCACGAAACCCATAGCCCTTGTGATCAATGGAATGAGTCATTCAAGGTCTATTTTAATATCTTGTAAGGATAGTGGAGGTAGGAGAATGGTTTTAGACTGAATTTGTCATGTTGATGACTCTGCAAATCCATGGGTTGGAAGTTAGAGAAGGACATCAGTCACTACAAAGAAGGAATAGGTAAGTTTGGTGAGTTATTGCTCTGTCAATGAAGATAGTAGGCATGTTAGGCATGTGATTGGTTTGGCATGTTGAATAAGGTTGAGTTGGTATTAATGGAGACCACCCCCAAGGAGGATACAGTAACTGTTTTCTAAGAAATCAGAAATGTATGACTGTCTTTTGAAGACATTAGCTAGATTGTGGTCCTGCAGACCTTGCACAGTGGAGATGATGAAAGGTGTGATGGAGTTAGGAGTCTTGTGAGATGTGTTCTAAGGTCTACTTCCTTTTTATGTCATGAGCATGTACAAGGTGTTGTGATAAAGCCTTTCATTATGATAAGCTTGAACCTCTAGTAAAACAGTGAACCTAGAGAACAGTTACATTTGAATTTTTGAACTATGAGACTATTATCCTAGATGCTTTGCATCACCTCTAGAACTATACAGAAAAATAGTTCAACACGGAGGAATGCAGAGAAAAGTACTTTCTCCCTATCACCAGTGAATAATAAAAAAAATGAGGTTTTACTCTGGTGAATGTAACTCACTCAATTCTTCACATCGGAGGCTCAAACTCAGGATTTAGCATCTTCAGACATGCCTCTAAGTAACTTCCAAACTACAGACCAAGATCTTCAATATACAAGAAATGCAGAGCAATCTTCTAGATTGTTCTTCTGTATGCAACTTACAATCTTCACTGTAATTCACTGTTTCCTTTCTGATTCTTATGGAGGGGCTAATTTTCTCAATGTCCTTAACATATAAGGCTTCTAATCAATCAAAAGATAAGAATATAGTTGACACCAATGACAACACACATATGTTGACATCAATGACAACACCAATTAGGCACATACTTGCAACAAATGAAGATTCACACCTTTGGGGGAACCCATTGAAAACATCTTGAGAAACCTTTTGAAGGGCGACCTCATCCAACTACCTGCCATTAGACCATATGACGACAATCAAATTAGACCCTCATGGTTTAATGAGAATGCATATTGTGAATATTCTCACATCAAGGGACACAAAACATCTGATTGTATGAGGTTAAATAATTGCATTCAAGACCTTATCGGTCGTGATGATATCACCATTGATGAACCACCCAAACAATCACCTAATGAAAATATAGAAGCTTACAAGGATCCGCTTCCTGATCAAAAAAAGGTAAATCCTCTTCATATAATCAAGCATATAACGTTGCCCCCCTCCCTCTTCTTTTGACTCCATTGTAGGTCACATAGAAGAATCCTCTACCCACATTGCTACCATCATCATTAGAGCCAAAACTCCTAATTACACTATCACCACTTATCATGGCCATATCTGTATTAGAGGAGGCCCAACCACTGATGATCAACCTTCAACATCCACACCCACAAGCCACCCACCCACTAACAAGTACAAACTTATCAAGCAACTTGGGAAGACCCCCATGCAAATCTCTATCCTAGAGTTGCTTCACACATCCCCTCTCCACAAGAAAGTCCTTGAGAAAGCCTTGATGGAGACTCATGTCCTTATCGACTTGAATGTCGATCAATTCCAAGCCATGGTGGGACACTTATCATCGCCACATCATCTCACCTTTTTTGAACAAGACCTTCCCACAACAAGTACATCTCATAATGAAGCCCTCCACATTAAAGTACGCATCCACAAACATACCATAAAAAGAGTCTTAATAAATGGTGGCTCTATCCTAAACCTTTACACTCTTAAATTAATAAAACAATTGGGATATTCCGATGTGGTTTTAGACTCAAGTGAGATCATCACCATCAAGGGATATGATTACACTAAGCACCTATCCAAAGGAACCATCAAGATTCCTATCCAAGTTGGACAGAAGATTTTGGAGACTAAATGTCAAGTGCTTGATCTTGATCTCCCTTACAATATCCTCCTCAGTTGCCCATGGATCCATGTCATGTAGGTTGTCCCATCTACATTCCATCAATGCCTTAAGTTCCCATTAAATGGCAAGGAAGTCACAATCTATGTTGACCCATGTCCTTTTCAATATTGCACTTTCTTAGAAGGACATGATAAGACTTTTTGCCCATACAACAATGCTATCAAACCTTCCACTTCCCAAATCAACCCCTCTAACATTGCATCCACCTCATCACCATCATTCATTCTCAAGATCAAGATCAAAGCAAGTGACCTAGGGTGTGGAGAGTACAACCTACATGTCACCTTTTGTGTAGGACAACTTCCACCATCCCCCAAGAAATTTGGTGCACCTAAAGAAGTCTCCATGGTGATAATCAAATGTAACTTGTCTCCCATCTTTGAAAACAAATACTTAATGGAAGAAGATTTCCTCAAAGATGTGTCATCATGGCTCTATGAAGATGAAGATGAAGAACCAGCAGATCCTATCCTACTCGTTGAAAACTATGGAAAGGGTCTAGAAATTGTCAAACATATGGGATATAAAGAACAAGGCGGTATGGGCCTACATGAACAAGGGATACAAGAACCTATCCAAGAAACAAAGAATTCCTATCATCAAGGATTGGGGTAATGAAAACTAGAGTCCACCTCCACAGACATTGAATATATCTTGAGTGAGGTTGCCAAAGCTTTTCCTATAATCGACAACACTAATGAAGAGGATTATCAAGACTCTTTCATTGATTTTGCTAAACTATTTGAATCCTCCATCTGTACCATTTACAGCCTATCAACCACACCATCATCATCTAATGACCTTCCCCTCTGTTGAACACACATAGATATTGAGAGGGGGGTGAATCAGTGTCTTCAAAAACTTAAACCCTCAGCACAATGCAAATTTAGTCTTCTAACAAGATCAACAATCCTTAAATAGATCAACAACACTGAAAGATAAAGAAATGAATAGACATGCACAAGATAACACCAGATATACATGGAAAACCCAATGAGGGAAAAACCACGGTGAGAGTTAACTCACAATATATATGAACAAGATTACAATTTATTTTAAGGCTCACTTCCTAAGGAAGCACACTGCTCCCTGAAAGACTTGTAGGCTAAGATACACAACCTTAGGGAAAGATATAGAGGACTTGTAGGCTGAGGTACACAACCTAAGGGAAAGATACAAGGAATTGATGAGACTCACTATCTCAGAGCAGGATATATGAAACTTTGAATTCACAACATATGTCAACAATACACTCTGTTGACTGAGGCATTAAAGCGCGTTTGATCTATATCTTTCATAGCTCACATTTATTACTACATTAATCCACACATTCCACACTCACACACTTTAGAACTAAGTTGTTCTTCCATTTATGTCCTCTGCAATATTAGAAAACACCAATTAGGTTGGCCAGAATAGGAGACACATAGTGACCTCAACAAGTCGGCCACAAAACAGAAATGTGGTGGAAGCGGTCCTATATAGAATATAGAGAGGACCAAAAAAAACTTATTACATCTTCAATTGTGATCCTAAACAACAAACACACTACCGCACATCATCCCAAGTTGAAAACAACGAAACATGTAGTACTTTACCAGTCGGCCCAAAAACAAATCTTCTAGCTAAATTTACTCAATGCGGTTCTCAAAAAGATAGAGAAGGACCCAAACACATATTAAAACAACCTCGTTGCTAGTGCAAACCCCCAAAAACATAGTGCAAGAAAGAGAACAAGCCCTGTTGGCTAGATATCCACAAGTTTCTAGAAAACCAACTCAAAACAACATGCATCCTCAAAGAGATTAACCATTGATGTGCGGACCACAAAGAGATGTTCCATGAGTGTCTAGAATTACTTCCATATACATCTTTCTTACTATCATGCCAAATATAGCTAGCGCAAACCAAATAGAGATAGAACACTTCATCCAAGAAGCCTAGAGGATCCAATCATGAGATATAACATTTACAAACCAACTTGCGGTAAACTTCATCACATGAAGTATGAACTAAGACATAGCACAAGCACTGAGAGTAGGTCCACCAAGCTGTAGGAACATGAACAACCATGCAGAGAAATGTGGAGCATTTTCCAGACCAGTCCTGACAAGAAACCAAACTACCAACTCATTTGAATTACTAGATACCACCACAACAACATTGTTGACTTGAAAAGATAAGAGTGTAACATCCACATAACATAGACACTGAATCCAAAACCGCAAGACCATATCTTCAAAGGAAGAGGAATGCAGAGCATTCTCCCAATCAGTCTTCAAGGCAACTTCCTGCAACAAAAACTTTCACCAACATCCAGAGACTAGAGCCTCCTTGTAACAACACATATTTCCTTAGGAAGAATAGGAGAGAGCATACAACATACTACAAACCATTAGTAACATCTCCCCAACATCAACATTGCTTTCGATCATCATCTTAGTGCTTCTAATTCTCATCTTAATATATCAACATGATATCATCTCTGCTGGCAACAAACATACTTAATACTACTTTAATTGATATTAAAATAGGCATGACATCTAACCATGAACATCATCAACATCATTGTTACCACACCATCATAGTATACCATTAACATAAGCATCAATGACATCCCAAACTAAGTGTTCCACACCATCATAGTATACCATCAACATAAGCATCAATGACAGCCTAAACTATGTGTTAACATCAATGAAAACCACACCAGTGACAACCTTAGATAACATATGTGCAATAATATCCCCCTTTGGCATTGATGGCAACACACACCTTCTCATTCTCCTCCTTTGACATCAAGGAAAAAGGGTAAAGGTCTTTATTTAAATAATCAACACATTCTCAACAACTGCACTTCTCCTTCATGCAATTATACATGCTCCCCCTATCAACAACAACCAGCAAACTACCTACTCCCCCTAAGAGGTAGCTTACATCAATCTAGTAGAAAAGGGTATGACATGAATTTATCCCCCTAGATAGATGCACTATCTATGCATCTAGTTAGAAAAAGGACATGAAATAACCCCTATCTTTTGTCAGAGATATTTAAAAGTATCCTTTGAAAGCACCTTAGTGAAGATATCTACAATCTGATCCTTAGTAGGAACATACTCCAATCTATCTTCTTGTTTTGCAACCTTCTCTCTTAGAAAGTGGTACCGAATAGAAATATGTTTGGTCCTTGAATGCATCACCAGATTCTTGGAAATGTTTATTGCACTGGTATTATCACATAATATGGGAATGGGTTCATTATACACCACCTTTATATCCTTCAAAGTCTACTTCATCCAAAGACTTGGGTGTAGCAAGATGCTACATCAATATACTCAGCTTTTATTGTAGATAAGGACACTGATTCATGCTTCTTACTAAACCAAGAGACCAATCTATCTCCTAAGAAAAATGTACTTCCACTGGTGCTTCTCCAGTCATCCATGCATCCTGCCCAATCAACATCAGTATAGGCACTCAAAGAAAAGTTATCATCCTTCTTATATGACAAACCATAATCTAGAGTTCCCTTCAAATATCTGAATATTCTTTTTACTTCCTTCTCATGAGTTTGCTTAGGATTAGCTTGATATCTGGAAACCAAACATACTACATGCATAATATTACGTCCAGAAGTAGTTAAGTACAATAGTCCTCCAATCATAGATATATAAAGAGTCTGATCAACTTTAGGTGACTCATTAGCCTTGCTCAAGTCACAACCAATAACCATATGAGTACTTACTAGTTCGGAATACTCCATGCCAAATTTCTTCAGCATCTCTCTAACATACTTAGCCTGAGAAATAAAGATACCATCATCTAGTTGAATAATTTGAATTCCAAGGAAGAAAGATAACTCACGAATCATAGACATCTCAAACTCTTTCTACATCTCTTCTGCAAACCTCTTACACATATTAGCATCTCCACCAAAGATGATGTCATCAACATATACAACAACTATCAAAATCACATCTTCCTCTACCTTAATATAAAGATTACTATCTGCAGTACCTTTCTTGAAACCTTATTAAAGTAAGTACTTCTCCAATTGAGCATACCAAGCTCTAGGATCTTGCTTGAGTCCATATAAAGCTTTCTTAAGTCTGCACACCATGTCTGGATCTTTTGATAGCTAGAAACCATCTGGTTGCTCAATGTAGACCTCTTCCTCTAAATCACCAATCAAGAAGGTTGACTTAACATCCATGTGATAGACCTTGAAGTTCTTGTGAGCAGCAAATGCAACAAACATCCTGATTGCCTCCATTCTAGCTACTGGAGCAAAAGTCTCCTCAAAATTAATACCTTCAAATTATAAACAACCCTTACATACCCATCTTGTTGTGTTCCTCACAACTTCACCATCTTCATTTAGCTTGTTCTAGAACACCCATTTTGTTCCTATAAAATTATTATCAGCTGGTTTCAGAACCAATTCCCATGTCTGATTCTTTTCTATCTAATTCAATTCTTCTTCCATTGTCTTTAGCCATCCTTCATCTTTTATAACATTAGTAAAGGTTTTGGGCTTTACCTTTGATAGAAAGCACAAATTCACTTGCTCACTTTATTTTTCAAGACTTCTCTTAGTCGACACACCTTCATTCCTATGAGGAAGACTTTGATGAGACTGAGGAAAACTTTGTTAGCAAAATGAAAAAGGGGACTGAAAAGTTTAGAGGTAAGTTACCTTTCAAATGTTTTAGTTGTAGTAAGATTGGTTATTATGCATCAAGATTTGCAAATATGTGCCTAAGTGGTGTTGTCATTGATGTCAACATATCCTTGTTGCCATTGGTGTCAACTGTATCCTATTTTGCTTCCTGTATAGAAGACTAGATTGTAGAGGATAATGAGAAAATTAATGAGGATCAATGTATGCAGACCATATAGCTGAGTAGAGGATTGTCTGAAGAACCAGTTAAGTTTTAAAGGGTTTGCATGAAGATTTGAAGAAACTATGGCCATCTAAGTTGAACCGGCTTTGCAGTATCCAGAAGAGATAGAGTGACAGGAAAGAGGTCTAGATTATTCTAGATATGTCAAATGATGATTTGTGGATCTAGAGACAGGTTTGGGAAGTCAGTGTGTATCATCCATTCAAGTGGTTCATGGTTTGGAGGCCCACAAGCAATTTTTCTAATGTGGCACTCATGGCAGATATTGTTCTTGAGGTTCTGAAGGAAGATACAATAGATTCTGATAATTTGGAGGAGTGCGGATGTTTTTGTTGAATTCAATGTGCTTGTTGAGGTCTCTGGATCATGTGACTGCTATGTTGGAGGTCTTCATTGAAGTCTGAGCTTGTCAAAGAATATTTCCCTCTTTGTGTTGCTATTCTTCCCAGTATTGGCTGACCGAATGATTCAAGCATGTTGCAGATGTTCTAAAAGCAATTCTATGGAGCGTGGCATGTTGATCAAGGAAGATTTGAGTCCCAGTTATGTTTAGCTGATAGCTTAGTGATTCACATTAAGTTAGTTGTTTGTAGTACTGACCTTGATGTTCATTCCAAGGTTGATGAAGTGTATAAATACTTGTTGATGAGTTGTGGAAAATCATCCTTGAGCGAAAATATAAATCCAAAGAAAGGATCAGAAGCAGAGCAGAGAAGAGAAGGAGTAGAAGAACAAAAGTAGAATAGAGTGAAGAGTTAGTGAAGAAGAATTTGGAGGTAGAGAAAAAGTTTATGAGCATTCAATGAAACTGAACCAGGCATGAAGTAGATGCTATCTCTCATTTAAATCTTTGTATGTTAAACTTAAATTTCTTGTAGGTAGTGAGCCTCTCTTTTGAGCAGTGAGCTCTGGGCAGTGAGCTTGAAGGCAAGTGCCTTCTTATTCTTTTCAAGTACTCTTAACAGGGTATGAATCTTGTGGGCTAACACCCACCGTGGTTTTTTCCTTAACTGGGTTTCCACATCAAAAATCTTGGTGTCAAATGTGTTGATTATGTTTCCGCTTACGTGATGCTATTTCATGCTTTAATGTTTACATCATTAATCTATTTGTAAATTGTGAAAGAAGATTAAAAGAAAGAAATTATTGAATTTTGGGACAACCGATTCACCCCCCTCGCAGTTGTCCAGTCTAATTCCAATAATTGGTATCAGAGCCAAGTACCTCTAAAAGAAGCTTGACCGCTTGAGGAGATCCAAGATGTCATCTTATAAGAAGGAAAGTCTAAGATTTGATGGAACAAATTACTCCCTCTGGAAGGTATGCATGCAGTGTCATCTGGAATGTATGGGTGATGTCTTTTGGTTAATAACCAAGAATGAGTATAAGATTATGAAGAATGGATCTTCAACTATAGACGAACTTAGAGATGTTGAACACAACATTTGAGCCAAAGAAGCATTGTTGAGTGCCATATCTGATACTGAATTGGCAAACATCCTAGATTTGAAAACTGCTCATGAAATCTGGAATAAGTTGGAAATTCTGTATGAAGGTGACAAATATGTTAAATGTGCCAAGCTACAAAGCCTGAAGGGTAAATATGAAAGATTGGTAATGAGTGAAGATGAAAACATTACTTCCTACATGCAGAAAGTAAATGAACTTGTGACTGGTATTAGAAATGTAGGTGGAGTATTGGAAGAATCAGAAATTGGTGCCAAAGTTACTTGCAGCTTACAAGCATAAAGTTGTAGCCGTTGAAGAAATCAAGACACTAACAACTGTCACAAGGGATTACTTAGTTGGTAAGCTTTTAGCATTTGAAATGAGTGAGTTTAGTGATTCTCTCCCTAAGTCTGAATCTGCATTCAAGGCCAGTGTGTATGGAAAGCAAACATATGATCTGGGTGAAAGTTCTTCAGGAAGATCAAACAGATTTGTGAAGACAAGGAAGGATCTTGAAGATGATGAAATTGAGAGTACAGATCTTGAAGCTCTTATTGCCAAAAGAATGCCAAGAGGATCCGGTAAGTATGAAGGAAAGTTACCACTCAAATGTTTTGCTTGTAATAAGATTGATCATTTTGCCTCAAGATGTCTGAAGAGGTTTTCAAAACCAAACCCTAAGAGATATAAAGGTTAGAAAAAATGTTACTATGTCCAAGAAGCTGGAGAAGGAGTCACATATGATGAATCTGATCATGGAGGTTCCATTAAAGGTGATTGGGTGTTCATTGCTATTAAGGAAGAAGATCCGATGTCTACTGAATCTACTAGCTATGCAAATATGGAAAGTGCCTTGGCTACTCAGGTTGTTGAAAATGATGAATGGGTGATTGATAGTGGACATTCTCATCATATGACTGGTTATGAAATCAAGTTTGTAAGCTTTAAAAAATATGAAGGTGGGTTTGTAAAATTTGGAGACAACTCAGCTGGTAGAATCCGTGGTAGAGGATCCATCTCTTTTGATGGTAAGAATAACACCAATGATGTTCTGTATGTGGAAGGACTGAAGCATAATCTTCTCAGTGTTGGACAGTTGGTTGACAAGGGTTATGATCTTTGATTTAAGGATGGAAAATATAGAATCTTGGAAAGCTTTAGAACTGAAATTGCATCTGGTACTCAAACTAGAGGTAACATCTTTCATTTAAGTAGTTCTGGAAAAATTTGTTTGATTACTTAGTCAGATCAAAGTTGGATATGGCATAGGAGGATATGTCATGTAAATTTTGATAGCATTGTCAAGATAAGTTCTACTCAGGCTGTAAGAGATCTTCCAAAACTTATGAAACCTGATAACATGTGTAGAGAATGTCAATTGGGCAAAAAAAAAAAAATTTCATTCAAAAGTAAAGAACAATTTTCAAGTGAATGGTTGGAACTTGTGCATAATGATCTATGTGGTCTTGCTAGAATTAGGAGTGTGCAAGGAGACAAATATTTTATGTTGTTGATTGATGATTACTCCCAGATGATATGGGTAACCTTCTTAAAATAAAAATTAGAAGCTCTTGACAAATTCAAGGTATTCAAGGGTATGGTGGAAAACAAGATTGGTGTGAAGATAAAGTGTCTAAGATCTAACAAGGGTGGAGAATTTACCTCTGGTGAGTTTGATTCATTCTGTACAAAATATGGAATAAAAAGATAGTTATTTGCTCCTAGGACTTCTCAACAAAATGGAGTTGTGGAAAGAAAGAACTAGACTATTCAAGGAGCTACTAGGACCATGATGTTGGAAGCAAATGTTCCTCAAGTCTATTGGAGAGAAGCTATAAGTACTACTGTCTACACTCTTAACCAGGTGAAGATCAAAGGTAATTTTGGTAAGACACCTTATGAGCTATGGTTTGGTCATCCTCCTACTGTAAGATACTTTAGAGTTTTTGGTAGTAAGTGTTATATCAAAAGAGATGACGATCTAGGCAAGTTAGAAGCAAGAAGTGATGAAGGAATTTTTTTTGGGTTACTCTACTGAAAGCAAAGCATACCGATGCTTTAACAAGAGGTTGAACATGTTGAAAGTGCTAATGTCAAAGTTGATGAGAGCATATAAGGACATTCCAGGCCTTGTGGATATGATTCAGATGATCAAGATGAAAATCTAAGTCAAGAAAGGCAAGTACAATCTTAGATTCAGATCTAGATTGATCTAGATAATCCAGTAATTCAAGAAGATAGTGCAAAAGTTGAGGAACATGCTCAAGAAATAGAATCTCAAGCAATTCCCAAATCTCCTAGGTATGTAAGGATGAATCATCTTGAAGATCAAAGAATAGGAGATAGAAATAAAGATGTCTGAACTAGGAGAAGAGTTTTTGGAGATCAAGAAGAGATTTGTTTGATTTCAAAGATTGAACCAAAATCAGTAAGTGAATCCTCTAATGATGAAAACTAGGTAAAAGCAATGGAGGAAGAACTAATGCAATTGAAAAGAATCACACTTGAGATCTTGTCTCTAGACCTGAGGACAAAAATGTCATTGGAACTAAATGGGTTTTCTGAAATAAACTAAATGAAGATAGTGAAGTTGTAAGAAATAAAGCAAGGTTGGTATGCAAAGGATATTCTCAAGTGGAAGGAATTGATTTTGAAGAATCTTTTTCTCTCGTGGAAAGAATAGAGGCAGTCGGATTGTTTCTTGCTTTTGCTACTTATAAAGATTTCAAAGTCTATCAGATGGATGTCAAGTCAGCATTTCTAAATGGAGAGTTAGAAGAAGAAGTCTACATTGAGCAACCGGAAGGATTTCAGTTGTTTTATTAGAAAGACATGGTTTGTAGATTGAGGAAAGCATTATATGGACTCAAACAAGCCCCAAGAGCCTAGTATTCAAGATTAGATAAGTATCTGTTAAAGCTAGGGTATAACAAAGGCACTACTGACAATAACCTTTTCTTCAAGATTGATCCTGAGAATATTCTAATTGTTGAGGTATTTGTTGATGATATCATTTTTGGTGGAAATGAGAGCATGTGCAAAACATTTGCTGATCAAATGCAAAGTGAATTTTAGATGTCCATGTTTGGTGAGATGAGTTTCTTCTTAGGGTTGCAAATCACTTAGTCAGATAAAGGTATCTTTATATCTCAGTCTAAATATGTGAAAGAATTGTTGAAGAAGTTTGGAATGGAAGATTCAAAGCCAGTAGGTACACCTATGGTAACTGGATGTAAGTTGAGTAAAGATGATGACTCCCCTAAGGAAAATTAGAAAAGGTATAGATCAATGATTGGAGGACTACTCTATTTGACTCAGACCAGACTTGATATCATGAATGCAGTTGGGCTTGTCTCTAGATTCCAAGTTGATCCTAAGGAATCCCAAAGTCAAGAGAATTTTCAAATATCTCAAAGGGACAATTGATTATGGATTATGGTATCCAAAGGATAATGACTTCACTCTTCATGCATAAACAGATGTTGATTGGCCAGGAGATGTGGATGATAGAAAAAGCACTAATGGTGGTGCATTATTCTTAGGAAGTAGATTGGTTTCTTGGCTGAGTAAAAAGTAGGAGACAATTTCCCTATCTACAGTAGAGGCTGAGTATATAGCAATAGCAAACAATTGTACTCAAGTCCTATGGATGAAGTAAATGTTGAAGGACATTAGAATTGTGTTTGAGGAGTCTGTCACAATCTTCTGTGATAATTCAAGTACAATAAGTATCTCAAAGAATCTGGTGTTGCATTCAAAGACAAAGCATATATCCATCAAGTTTCATTTCTAGAGAGAGAAGGTAAATGAGAATGAAGTCAAGTTGGAGTTTGTGCCTTCAAAGGATCAGATTGTGGATATTTTCACTAAGCCTCTTCCCAAGGATACTTTTGAGTATCTCAGAGAGAAGTTAGGGTTTATTACCCCTCCTGATTAGAACTAAGATGCACTAAGGTGCATCAGTCTGGTGGAATTCACAGTCACATCTTGTGATCCAGATTGATGTTAAGAAGATACTACTCAGGGGGAGTAGTTCAGTACAAAAATTTGGGAATGAAACAAAAAGGGAGAAAAGATTGCAAATATGTGCCCTTTGCCATTGATGTCAAAGGGGGAGAGAAGTTCTTGTGAAAAACTAGTTGTTGATGAAAGGGGGAGCAGTGAAGAAAGTGATTGCAGAAGTGATTAAAGAAAGGGGGAGAAGGTCTTGTCTTGATGGTCAATACATTTTTCACATCATATGTTGCCATCAATGACAAAGGGGGAGATTGTTGCAAATATGTGCCTAAGTGGTGTTTTCATTGATGTCAACATATCCTTGTTGCCATTGGTGTCAATTGTATCCTATTTTGTTGCCTGTATAGAAGACTAAATTGTTGAGGATATTGATAAAATTAATGAGGATCAATGTATATGGACCATATGGATGAGTAGAGGATTGTCTGAAGAAGATCTAGTTAATTTTTAAAGGGTTCACATGAAGATTTGAAGAAACTATGGTCATCTAAGTTGAACTAGCTTTACAGTGTTCAGAAGAGACAGAGTGACAGGAAAGAGGTCTGGATTATTCTAGATATGTCAAATGATGATCTGCAGATCTAGAGGCATGTTTGGGAAGTTAGTGTGTATCATCCATTCAAGTGGTTCATGGTTTGGATGTCCGCAAGCAATTTTTCTAATGTGACAGTCATGGCAGATATTGTTCTTGAGGTTTTGAAGGAAGATACAAGTGATTCTAATAATTTGGAGGAGTACGGATGTTTTTGTTGAATTTAATGTGCTTGTGGAGGTCTTTGGATCATGTGACTGCTATGTTGGAAGTCTGCATTGAAGTCTAAGCTTGTCAAAGAAGATTTCCCTCTTTGTGTTACTGTTCTTCCTAGTATTGGCCGACCGAATGATTCAAGCATGTTGCGGATGTTCTAAAAGCAATTCTATGGAGCATGGCGTGTTGCTCAAGGAAGATTTGAGTCCCAGTTATGTTTGGATGACAGCTTAGTGATTCACATTAAGTTAGTTCTTTGTAGTGCTGACCTTGATGTTCATTCTAAGGTTGATGAAGTGTATAAATACTTGTTGATGAGCAATGGAAAATCATCCTTGAGCAAAAATATAAATCCGAAGAAAGCATCAGAAGTAGAGCAGAGAAGAGGAGCAAAAGAACAAAAGCAGAGTAGAGTGAAGAGTTAGTGAAGAAGACTTTGGAGGTAGAGTAGAAGTTTATGAGCATTCAATGAAACTAAACCAGGTATGAAGTAGATGCTATTTTTTAGTTAAATCTTTCTGTGTTAAACTTAAATTTCTTGTAGGTAGTGAGCCTCTCTTTTGAGCAGTGAGCTCTAGGTAGTGATCCCAAAGGCAAGTGCCTTCTCATTCTTTTTAAGTACTTTTAATAGGGTACATATCTTGTGGGCTAACACCCACTGTGGTTTTTCCCTTAACTGGGTTTCCACATCAAAAATCTTGGTGTCAAATGTGTTGATTATGTTTCTTCTCATGTGATGTTGTTTCATGCTTTAATGTTTACATCATTAATCAATTTGCAAATTGTGAACGAAGATTAAGAGAAAGAAATTGTTTAATTTTGGGACAACTTATTCACCCTCCTCTCAGTTGTCTGGTCTAATTCCAACATCAAGATGTCCTAAAAGAGCTTTGAAGATTAAGAACAAAGTAGGTAAAGGTAAGATGGTAAGGAAAAGTTACTATGTTGAATAAAATGGTGGTGTAACTGATGATGAATTTAATTTTGAGGATAGTAATGCTAGTGAATGCTTGTTTATTGCCCTAAAAGAAGAACCTATTTCGACTAACCTTGCATGTTGTGTGAAGGAAGGAACTCCAGAAGAACAAAATGCGATGTCTTCATTTCATGCTAGAAAGGAAAAGGATGAATGGATCGTTGACAGTGGATGTTCAAATCACATGATAGGAGATGAGAGTAAGTTTTTTAAATTGGAAAAGTATGAAGGAAGACTAGTTAGATTTGGTGATGATGTAGCTGGTAAGATTTGTGGAAAAGGGTCAATTGCTTTTGGTGGCAATCATTATACAGATGATGTTGTTTATGTCAAAGGCTTAAAGCATAATCTTCTAAGTGTTGGATAGATGTGTGGGAAAGGATACAATCTGATGTTTAAGGATAATGGATGTGAGATAAGGAAAAGCTCTGGAACAATAATTGTTGCTGGTAATCTAAGACTCATGGTAATGTTTATCAATTGAAAGGAACTAATAATTATTGTTTGTTGACTTTGACAGATAAAAACTGGTTATGTCATAGGAGAATGTGTCATATTAACTTTGATAATCTGGTGAGAATAAGCTCAGTTCAAGCTGTATGAGACCTACCTAAGAATGTGAATCTTGCTAATGCTATTTGCAAAGAATGTCAATTTGGGAAGAAAACAAAGACCAGTTTCAAGAGCAAAGAACAAACCTCTACCGGTCTGTTGGAGCAGGTGCATATTGACTTGTGTGGTCCTACAAGAACAAGAAGTCTACAAGGTGACATGTATTCAATGCTACTTATTGATGATTATTCAAGAATGACTTGGGTCACTTTTCTTAGAGAAAAATTAGAAGCCCTAGACAAGTTCAAGGCATTTAAAGCAATGGTTGAGAATGAAATGGATTTAAGAATCAAGTGTTTGAGGTCTGACAGAGGTGGTGAGTTTACTTCAAATGAATTCAATGCTTTTTGTGAAGACCATGGGATAAAGAGACAATTGTCTACCCCCCGAACTCCTCAACAAAATGGAGTAGTTGAAAGGAAGAATAGAACAATTCAGGAATCTGCTAGAACAATGATCAAGGAAGAAAACTTACTAGACGTATATTGGAAAAAAGCAATTCACACAGCTATCTACATTTAGAACATAGTGCTAGTCAAAGAAAATGGAACGAAGGCACCTTATGACGTATGGTATGGAAGAATTTCTAATGTGAAGTATTTCAAAGATTTTGGAAACAAATGCTATATTAGAAGAGATGAAGAGTTAGGAAAGTTTGATACTAGATGTGATGAAGGCATATTCCTTAGGTACATACTAAAAGCAAAGCTTATCGGTGCCATAACAAAAGGTTGAGAAAGATTGTTGAAAGTGCAAATGTGAAGGTAGATGAAGATATTCAGAAAATCTTAGAACCGAATGGATATGAGTCAGATGAGTCTACTGATACATAAGAAGTTGAAGAAGACAAAGACAAGGAAGTTCATATTGATGAAGAAGAAGCTCTAGAAAGAGTTCCTAAAACCCCCAAGTATGTGCAAAAGAATCACTTAGAGGATCAAACCATTGGTGATAAAAGCAAAGGGGTTTTGACAAGAAGAAGAGTTGTAGAAGAACAGGTAAATCTCTATTTACTTTCAATGGTTGAACCTAAGATAGTTACTGAAGCATGTAATGATGAACATTTGATCAAGGTAATGGAAGAAGAATTGATACAAATTGAAAAGAACAAGACTTGGAAAATTGTCCCTAGGCTTGCAGATAAGAATGTGATTGGAACAAAGTGGGTTTTCAGAAATAAGTTGAATGAGAATGGAGAAGTGGTAAGAAAAAAAGATAGACTTGTATGAAAAGGCTATTCACAAGTCGAAGGTATAGATTTTGAAGAGACATATGCTCTGGTGGCAAGAATTGAGGCTATCAGAATGTTTCTGGTGTTTACAACACATAAAGATTTCAAAGTATATTAGATGGATGTGAAGTCTACCTTTTTGAATGGTAAGTTGGAAGAAGTCTACATTGAACAAGTGGAAGGATTTTAGTTGTTATATAAGACTGATATGGTATGCAGATTGGAGAAGGCCTTGTATGGATTAAAGCAAGCCCCTAGAGCTTGGTATGCAAGATTGGATAGAAATTTGTTGCATCTAGGTTTTAGTAAAGGTACTACGGATAGCAATCTCTATTTTAAAATTGATAAAGATCATATCTTGATTGTGGTAGTATTTTTTGATGACATTATCTTTGGAGGTAATGAGGAAATGTGTAAGAAGTTTGCAGAGGAAATGCAAAAGGAATTTGAGATGTCAATGTTTGGTGAAATGAATTTCTTTCTTGGTTTGCAAACCATTCAATCAAAATAGGGATTTTCATTTCTTAGTCAAGATATGTGAAGGAAATGCTGAAGAAGTTTCAAATGGAAGACTCTAAGCCTATGTGTACCCTATGGTAATTGGTTGTAAGTTGAACTAAAATGATGGATATCCTAAGGCTGATTAGAGCAAGTATAGGTCTATGATTGGAGGATTACTCTACCTAACTGCTACTGGACTTGATATCATGCATGCAGTTTGCCTTGTGGCTAGATTGCAAGAAGATCGTAAAGAGTCACATGTTATGGAAGTAAAGAAGATTTTGAGGTACTTGAAAGGCACTTCACATTATGGACTATGGTATCCTAAAGATATTGATTTCACCCTAAGTGCATATATAGATGTAGATTGGGCAGGATGTGTTGATGACAGAAAAAGTACAAGTGGTAGTGCATTCTTCTTGGGATGCAGATTGGTGTCATGGCTAAGTAAGAAGCAAGATTAAGTTTCATTATCTACAATAGAGGCTAGGTATATAGCTACTGCATTTTTTTGTACTCAAATGTTATGGATGAAACAAACTTTGAAGGATATCAAAGTTATGTATGATGAACCAATTCCCATTTTCTGTGATAATACAAGTGCTATAAACATTTCAAAGAATCTAGTGATGCACTCAAGAACAAAGCATATTTCAATAAGGTATCATTTATTTGAGAGAAAAGGTTGCATAGAATGAAGAGAAGATTAAGTATGTGCCTACTAAAGATTAGATTGCAAATATATTTACTAAGGCTCTTCCTAAGGATACTTTTGAGTATCTTTGGGAGAAGTTTGGGGTCATTGTCCATCCTATTTTGAACTAAGATGCATAAGGAGACTGATGCTCAAGGATTTACACTTTGATATGGATTGATGTTGGAGGCTACCTTTTAGGGGCAGTAGGTAGTGGCTTTTTGTGTTTGTTGTTGAGATTTGAGTGTACTCCCCGGGGGGAGTATTCAGAGCAGAGCAGTGTAAGAGAAGTTGTTTTTATGTTATCAAAGGGAGAATGTAAAGTGTCCTACCCTTTTCCATTGATGTCAAAGGGGGAGAGAGAGGCATGTGAAATATAGTTGGGGAGAGAGAAGCATGTGAGACCCTAGAAGAGAATGAATGGCTTTAGGGTGAGAGAGAAATTGGTTCAAGATAGAGATGCAGATGTTAAGAAAGAAAATAGCTAGGGAGAGAGATGTGTAAGAAGAAGAAAGAGTAAAAAGTTAGTTGTAGAGCTTGTCTTGATGGGTTTTCATATCATGTGTTTTCGTCAATTACAAAGGGGGAGATTGTTGCAAGTATAAGCAGTAAGTGTTGTCATTGATGTCAACACCTAAGTCTATTTTTTTTATTAGTGTTTGAGGAGATTATTGCAGATGTTGTTGTTGTTACAAAGTGTGAGCCTATTTTTTATGTTTCCTTGGTGCAGCTGCTTTGAGAAGAAGTTGAAGGTGTTTAGAATGAGCTCTTGATGTTGAGTTTCCAAGTGCTTTTGAGAAAATTTGTTCTCTGGAGGAAACAATGTGTTGTAGAGTTGTTCTTGCTTGCAAAACAATGCTAATATCTTTCTCCACATTTCTCCACTATTGAAAATATGCTTATGTGGTTTAGAGGTGATGTTCAGGGATGTTCAAAGTTGCTATGTTTCAAGTTTGAGGTGTTGATTCGTTGTACAGAAAAAGTTGTGTTCACCAGAGTGTGGATAGTGTTTTTGAGTTGTGCTGAGGTGAATGGGAGAAATTGTTTTTCTCTGCATTCCTCCGCAGTTGTGTTTTGTAGTTTGTAGTTTTGGGTTTATGTTTGTAATGCATATATCTTTCTTCAGTTCAAGTGGTTTGTGGTTTGGTTCTCCGCAAGATATCTTTCTTAATTTGTAGTTGCTGTTAGTACAGTTCAAGTGTTCCAGTGTGAAGATTCTTCAAGAGTGTAAAGTATGCTTTTCATATTAAAAATTACATAAGTAAATAATCCAATTATTTACACCCACTCAAGTAAAAAGATAAATCTCATAAACATTAATCAATAATATCATTAAATCTTACAAATCATGTGCTTAATCCAAGTATTAGCACTATAAATAATATACAATATTGGCATTTGACTTTCTTGACATAATTCATCCAACAAGGTACTACAAGATACATTAATCATGTACAATATAAGAAATAATAAATCAAACAAACTCTCTAGTCACCATGAATTGACATGGTCCTCTTGCGAGCTAAGAGACGAGAACATGGCTCATGTGCTTTTTCTCCCAACCATGATGCAATTACGCTTCCCCAGATCCCTTCATGACATGAAGGAAACCCATCCCTACATGAAACGTCTAGCAACCTGGAAACAACTGGCAGGAGGGAACACCCAATGCAACCTGATGTCTAATGTGCAATTCTAAATAATGAAATGCATATTGTCTCACAATAGGATGTGGTAGAGATATATATAAATAAAGTTTTCTAGACAAATATTCATCTTTTTCAATGACTACTTGTTTAGGCCTAAACATTTGAAAAATAGTTACAGGTTCAATTCCCAAAAAGAGGAAAATCCATCTCTGATAATCCACATTTGACATCCTAGCCCAAAGGCCACCCCAAACACACATAAAACATCCCATATTCACCTAAACCATTCTAATTCCTTTCCCATTTCACAATCAATGGAAATAGAATTCAAGAAATAAAATCAATAATGATGTATGCCAACTCCACTTTTAACAATGTGTTTTCATGCACGATGATTTCAAATATCATTACTATCTTTTCTTAGTTTTACTTTCTATTTCATGATTCATGCAGCAGAGATAAAAAAAATGATTTAGATAGAATAGATGCCAGTAATATTTAAGATGGCGTTTACATAGATATCCAAATAGTAAATATGCTCCATGATTTCAAAGGTTTGATCTATGATTTCATATCCAAGTCAATAACACATAATTTTGCCTAAATACAGTTTATTAATTCTTTTCTTTGCTCAACCAACGTGAGTACACTTCAAGCAAGTAATTCATAAAGATACATCATTTAATCATGAAAATTGTATCTATAGGACTATTAATTGATTTTATTTTCCTAGTCCATATTTCATTCAAATATTCATAATATAATAAATTTTCTAATTATAACTAACTACATCATTTCACTTCAAGAAAGCATGTAAATAAGACAATGATATATCCACCATAGAACTTACTCTATTCACAACCAACCAAAAGGAAAAGATAATTTAACCAATAATCTAATTCATTTAATGACCTTACTATCCACTGTAGGAAGAAATCACTTGCTGCGACAGGAAGGTTAACAGAATAACTGTGACAATAACTAAGACGTGGAGCTCTCAAAAAGGTTACTGTCAAACTAGCAGTAGTAACTATATAGGTTTGAAACAACATTAAAATAGATGAAAGATAGCTACAACAGGAACTTTAATCTGATATAGGAAGGTTTAAGCTTTGTGAGACATTAATCTTAACTGCATAAAGTAAAATAAGAGATTGCGACAGTAACAACAACTACAAGGAAAATAAAACAGCTCTACAAGGCCAATACCATCTTATTACAGAGTAAGAAAATAGATTTATGAATTCAAGACTGCCAAAGATTAGATTATAGCATCTGGGATAACTTGCTATCTATGGATTTAATGGTTACATCAAGGCCAAGAAAAGTGCTGACCCACTTTGCATAAAATCAAGAAAACAAATAATAGAAGAGACAAGAATAACAACTGGTAGATGGTAGGAACTTTAACAGATCCAAAACTATTGGCTAGGCTACTATGCACAGGTTTGATCCTCATGGAAAAAATAGAGATCTCAAATGGCTATTAATCGACCAAGGTTTGAAGAGAAAGCTAGTCCATGCCAAGTAACTAGGTGGCCAAGGAAAAAGGTCACTCAGGCTAATGTCAACTAGTAAGAGAAAAACCAACCCGTGCCATACCAGAGGCAAAAAAGTAGGCAATAGTTGATTTAAACAGGTCGATTAGAGAAATCTTAGATGTGGTTTAGTATGGCAGTACAAGTATACGATTATGGTAAAGAAAAGGAACACCAAGGTTGTTATATTCACAAAATTTATATCTCCCACAGATTAATAGTTTTCAATTGATCACCAAATGAGAGGAAAAACATCTAGGCTGACAGAAATACTAAAGATGTCTAGACCAAAAAGAAGACAATTGCAGCCTATGTTTTCAATAGTTTAACACATAGAACTTGCAAAAACAAAAGAAAAATACCTGGTTCTTTTCAAGTCATCGATGACAAGTTGCAGATCTCTTGAAGTCCTTCCTCTAGTCATTGGAAAAAAGATAATCGCCTACCTTCAATTGTTGCTCTGTGTTTCTTCTGTCCTAGAAAGAAAATTACCCTTATTCTACTACAAAAATATAGTCTCTTTCTATTGCTGCTACCGAAGAGATTAGGGTCACTCCAAAATAATAATTTTCCCCCTTTCTATTGTCCCCTCTCTTTTATTAAATTTTTTCCTTTTGCTCAACTTAGCATCCCATTATTTTTAGGTTTTTAGGCTGCTTTTTTAAAACTGATGTTTACTTATGTTTTGGATGCATCGCTACTTTTCAAAACTCTCATTTATTTTTCAAAGAATAGAATATAATGATCTAATTTAAATTTATGTCACTTGCATGACAGTAACCTCTTTTAATTGTTTTATTTAGATTCTAAATATAATAATATTATTATTAATATAGTTTATCTATTTTTAATAAAGCATAATCACTCAAATCAGCTCAAGAAGTATTTGCAATATATATAGTAAAATAAACACAATTATTTTAAGTTTAAATTAAATATTGTTTTTCAAACAATAATATTTATATAAATAGGAAAACACTTATTATTATTTATTATTAAATGATATAAAATACACCATTTTAAATATATATCGAAAGAACATTAGTATTTATAACTAAATCATTCATTCAAAAATGGATTTATTGTAGCAATTAAAGCACATATTTATCTACTCCCAAATTATCAATCACATTTATCAACTAATTAATAATGCATAAAAAGATCATTCAGAAAATGTAATATGCCATGAGACTATGTGAGTGCGTGAGTGCATCAGGGTTATCCATCCCAAACATTTATTGTCGGGTGGCTAGAATATCTCTACCTCAACCATGTTCTCATCTTTGACATTTTTCTGCACTCAATCACACTTAGATTTTTATTAATAGGTTAGTTCCCCAAAAATCATAGTTGAATCAAGACAAAATGTACATCCATAATCATACCAATAATATTCAATTATTATGCATTTATAACTTTCATGATAGTTACTTTCACACGTGGAATCACTCATAGTAAATTAGTCATAGTAAAATGTTCAAAGATCTAATTTATAATAAAGTCCAAAAATGAGATGTGACAAAGTGAGAGTTGTTGAAGTTGTTGTGGAAGGTTTTGTTGGTTTTCAAGTGCTTGTGGATTTTTCTAGATCATGTTCATTCTTGGTGTTTTCTCCACAAGTTTTCCTTTTGATCTTGTTGAATTGTGTGCCTAAAGATCCTAGTATCAACACTAGTTTTGGCTGACCTAGTTGTTTACACTTTTTGCAATTGTGCTTTGGAATTTGTGGAAGCGTGTAGAAGCATGGGAGAGTGTATTTAGGTCCCTACTAAGGTGTGGTGTGGTCCACATTTATTCCTTTCCATCGTGATAGTGTCTAGGTCCATACCTAATTTCATTTCAGTTAAGTTTGAATGATGTGTTGACCTTGGAGATTGTTCCTAAGGTTGATGTTAGTATAAATAAGTGTTGGATGTTTGAGGATTGTGTGGAATGATGTTGATAGATAAAACAGTTGCATGAGATGTTTTTGTGATGCAAATTTGTGAAGAGTAGTAAGGATTTTTCATGTGCTAGGCTACTGGATGCAGTGAGCAAAAGGTGTCTACAATTCTTTCAAAGATGCTACAAATGTTGTGAGTGTTGTTGTGGTGGATTTCCTATTGCTTTGAGATTTTTTCTCATTGTAACTTTCTTCTTCTATCTTCTTTCATTTTTGGTAGTGAGACCCTTTTGGTAGAGCCCCTTTTGGTAGAGCCACTTTTGGCAGTGAACCCCTTTTGGCAGTGAGCCTTGTAAATTGTTGATATCATTTATATTGTGAGCTAATCCTCACCGTAGTTTTTCCCTTCTAGGGTTTTCCACATAAATTTGGTGTTTCATGTGTTTATGGTGTTGATGTGTTTAAGTTTCTATTATATTCTTTTATGATTAATCACACTAACAAATTAGTGGATAAATAAGTGGTTGTTGATTTGAATATTAGTGACGGTTCAAAGTTCTAGCTACAACTAATTCACCCCCTCTCTTAGTTGTCTTGTGCATTCCAATAATTGGTATTAGAGAAAGGGTTCCTTGGAAGAAAGCCTAACATCTTAAGGTAGATCTGGGATGGCGCACAAGAAATACATTCCTCAGTTTGATGGAATTGACTATGCCTTCTAGAAGGTAAGAATGCAAAGTTACCTTATTTGTCTTGGTTATGATGTCTGGAGAATGGTTCAAAAGGAATACACTATACCTAAAAATGGTCTACAAACTGTAGCTGAGATTAAGACTTATGAGACTAATGGCAAAGTTAGAAATGCCCTACTAAATGCTCTATCTAACACTGAACTGATGAAAGTTTTGGATCTGGAAACTACACATGAGATCTGGGATAAATTGAAGAATATCTATGAAGGTGATGAATCTATCAAGAAAGCCAAGTTACAAAATTTGAAGTCCAAATATGAAACTCTGCAAATGTCTGAAGATGAGAACATAACAAGCTATATGTAGAAGATTGATGAAGTTTTCAATGGCATCAAAGGTCTTGGTGGAACGATGGATGATAAAGTTGTAAATAAGATACATAGAACACTTCCCAAATCTAATAGTCATAAAGTGTCTGCAATTGAATAATTGCAAGATATGGACAAGCTTTCAAAAGATCAATTTCTTGGTAAACTGACTGCTTTTAAGATGAGATAATTTGGTACTAATGATGGTCCTATGAAAGTTGAGACTGCTTTAAAGGCAAAATCAGAAAAGATTGCTAAATAAGATAGTATGCTGTGGAGTTAGATGAGGAATTCTTTAATGAGATTGAGGTAAACTTTGTAAGAAGAATGAAAAAGGGAACTAAAAAGTATAGAGGTAAGCTACCTTTCAAATGTTTTAGTTGTGGTAAGATCGATCATTATGCTCCAAGATGTCCTGATAGAGCTTTGAAGATCAAGAACAAAGAAGGTAAAGGTAAGATGGTAAGGAAAAGTTACTATGTTGAAGAAAATGATGGTGTAACTAATGATGAATCTGATTTTGAGGATGGTAATGCTACTGAATTCTTGTTTATTTCCCTAAAAGAAGAACCTATTTCTACTAACCTTGCAAGTTGTGTGAAGGAAGGAAGTTTGGAAGAAAAGAAAGTGATGTCTACATTTCATGCTAGAAAGGAAAAGGATGAACATATCATTGACAACAGATGTTAAAATCACATGACAGGAGATAAGAGTAAGTTTGTTAAATTGGAAAAGTATGAAGGAGGACTAGTTAGATTTGGTGATGACGCGGCTGGTAAGATTTGTGGAAAAGGGTCAATCTTTTTATGGTAAGCATAATACAGATGGTGTTCTTTATGTCAAAGGCTTAAAGAATAATCTTCTAAGTATTGGAAAGATGTGTGGTAAAGAATAGAATCTGATGTTTAAGGATAATGGATGTGAGATAAGGAAAAGCTCTGGAACAATAATTGATGCTAGTAAGAAGACTCATGGTAATGTTTATCAAGTGAAAGGAATAGATAATTGTTGTTTGTTGGCTCAGACAAATGAAAGCTAGTTATGGCATAGTAGAACGTGTCATATTAACTTTGATAATCTGGTGAGAATAAGCTTAGTTCAAGTTGTAAGAAACCTTCCTAAGATTGTGAAGCCTGTTAATGCTATTTGCAAAGAATGTTAATTTGGGAAGCAAACAAAGACTAATTTCAAGAGCAAAGAACAAACCTCTATCGGTCTATTAGAGTTGGTGCATACAAACTTGTGTGGTCCTACAAGAACAAGAAGTCTACAAGGTGATAGATATTTCATGCTACTTATTGATGATTATTCAAGAATGACTTGGGTTACTTTTCTTAGAGAAAAATCAGAAGCCCTAGACAAGTTCAAGGCATTTAAAGCAATGGTTGAGAATGAAATGGATTTAAGAATCAAGTGTTTGAGGTCTGACAGAGGTGGTGAGTTTACTTCAAATGAATTAAATAATTTTTGTGAAGAACATGGGATAAAGAGACAATTATTTACCCTCCTAAACTCCTTAGCAAAATGGAGTAGTTGAAAGGAATAATAGAATAGTTTAGGAAGCTACTAGAACAATGATCAAGGAAGAAAATTTACCAAAACTATATTGGAAAGAAGTAATTCACACTGCTATCTACATTCGGAATAGAGTGCAAGTCAAAGAAAATGGAATGAAGATACCTTATGAGATATGGTATGGAGGAATTCCTACTATCAAGTATTTCAAAGTTTTTGGAAGCAAATGATATATCAGAAGAGATGAAGAGTTAGGAAAGTTTTATGCTAAATGTGATGAAGGCATATTCCTTGGGTACTCCACTAAAAGACAAGCTTACTGGTCCTACACGAAAAGGTTGAGAAAGATTGTTAAAAGTGCAAATGTGAAGGTAGATGAAGATATTCAAAAAATCTTAGAGCCAAATAGATATGAGTCGGATGAGTCTACTGATACAGAAGAAGTTGAAGAAGACAAAGACAAGGAAGTTTAGATTGATGAAGAAGAATCTCCAGAAAGAGTTCCTAAGATCGCCAAGTATGTGCAAAATAATCACTCAGAGGATCAAATCATTGGTGATAAAAGAACAAGAGTTTTTACAAGAAGTGTTGCAGAAGAATAGGTAAATCTCTATTTACATTCAAAGGTTGAACCTAAGACAGGTATTTAAGCATGTAAAGATGAACATTGGGTCACTGCAAAAGAAGCGGCTCACTGCCAATGGGGTGGCCCATTTCCATTGGGTGGTTCACTGCCTGAATTAGTGAACTGAGTTATTAGCATCTACTCCATGCCAATATTCAGTTCCATTGAAGCACAATAATTTTCCTCTACCCCGCTCTACTTTTTCACTTCACACTTATCTTTGCATCTTTGCATCTTGATACATTTTCCACAACTTCATTAAAAGTATTTATACAATTCATCAACCATTGGAACAATCTCTAAGGTTGGCAAGCATACATACATTAGAATAGGTATGGACCTAAACAGATTATTGAAAGAGAAAGAATGAATGCAAATCAAACCACTCCTTAGCTATGACTTAAATGCAATCTTCCATGCAACAACATGCCATCACAAACTCCAAAGCATAATCGCAAGTAGTGAAAACAACCAAGTCAGCTAAAATTGGTGTTAACACTAAGACCTTTAAGAACATACTTCATGCACGATCCAGATTACACTTTGTAGACCAATAAAAAGGTAGGAAAATGATCAAGAGACATCCACAAGCACATTATAATCACCAAGAACATCCATACAACCTCTAAACACTTTATTCACAAAATTCTTCAAACTAGAGCACTTGAACATCACTGTCGACCACTGTCATAGAGAAAAGATCACTTGTAGACCACCAAATCATGAACTATTTGAACTGAAGGAACATAACATCATTACAAAATTAATTCCAGAACCATAGATTGTAAGACTTAAATGCGGAGAAATGTGGAGTGGAATACATTCTCCCTGTCAC
Source organism: Cunninghamia lanceolata (assembly GCA_027924645.1). NCBI lineage: Eukaryota > Viridiplantae > Streptophyta > Pinopsida > Cupressales > Cupressaceae > Cunninghamia > Cunninghamia lanceolata. Next base: position 586,046 of record BSBN01000137.1, read on the forward strand.
CACTAAATGCATAGAAAAATAGTTTTCACTCTGGTGAATAGAACTCGCTCAAATCTTTATACTGGAGGCTCAAACGTGAAACATGGCATCTATAGACATTCCTTAACACAAATTCCAATCCATAGACAAAGATATTTAGTATACAGAATGTGCGGAGCAAAACAAGTTACACTGTATTTCTGCAAGCTAGGAAACTCTACAACACACTGTTTCCACTAGGAGAGCAAATTTTCTCAAAAGCACTTGGAAACTTAATATCTAGAACACTTTCTTATTATCTTCAACACTTATGTAAGACATTACAAAGAAACTAACTCAACATAATTAAACATCAAAACAATAGCACCATTAACACCGGTGACAACATAGATATGTTGACATCAATGACAACACCGGTAAGCACATACTTTTAACAATCTCCCCCTTTGTCCTTGATGGAAACATTGATGTGAAAAAATGTAAGAACCATCAAGACAAGAATCTTCATTGATTACTTTAAATCTCCCCCTTTATCTTTACACATATGAACTCTTTCTCCTGCTAAGTTTTTCACATGATTTTCTCTCCCCCTTTGGCATCAATGGCAAAGGACATCACTACTTCTTTCTTTGCACATACTTGCAATATTTACTTTTCTTTATCAGGAACTTATATCAATAACATCTACCTACTCCCCCTAAGAGGTAGCCTTCAAAAAGATCAATCTAGATCAAAGAATATGACTTTGGGTACCACTGGACTAATGTACTTCCCATGCATCTTAGTTTAGAGCAGGAGGGGTAATAACCCCTAACTTCTTGCAAAGATACTCAAAAGTATCCTTAGGCAGAGTCTTAGTGAAAATATCTACAATTTGGTTCTTTGTAGACACATACTCCATTTTTACTTCATTCTCTATTACCTTTTCTCTCAGAAAGTGATACCTTATCAAGATATATGCTTTGTCCTTGAGTGCATTACTGGATTCTTTTAAATGTTTATAGCACTTTTATTGTTACAAAAGATGGAAATAGGTTATTCATACACAACTCTTATGTCCTTCAATGTTTGCTTCATCCAAAGCACTTGAGTGCAACAAAATGCAGCAACAATATATTTTGCTTCTACAGTAGACAAAGAAACTAATTCTTGCTTCTTTCTCAGCCATGAAACCAATCTATTACCCAAGAGGAAAGCACCTCTACTTGTACTTTTTCTATCATCAGCATCTCCATGCCAATCTACATCTATATAAGAACTCAGAGTGAAATCAATATCTTTGGGATACCACAAACCATAGTCTAAAGTGCCTTTCAAATACCTCATGATCCTTTTGACTGCCATTACATGTGACTCTTTGGGATCTTCTTGAAATATTTCCACAAGACAAACTACATGCATTATGTCTGGTCTGGTATGGGCTAGATAGAGTAGTCCTCCAATCATATACATATACTTTTTCTGATCATTCTTAGGTGATTCATCATTCTTGTTCAGCTTGCAGCTAGTTACCATGGGAGTACATACTAGTTTAGAATCCTCCATTCCAAACTTCTTCAATAATTCTTTCACATACTTGGACTAAGAAATGAATTTTTTTTTTTTTGGTTGAGTAATTTGCAGTCTGAAAAAGAAATTCATTCCACCAAATATAGACATCTCAAATTCCTTTTGCATTTCCTCAGCAAATTTCTTACACATACCTTCATTGCCTCCAAAGATTATATCATCAACAAAGACTACATTAATTAGAATTTGATCATTATCGATTTTGAAATAGAGATTATTGTCTATAGTACCTTTACTGAACCCTAATTGCATCAAATACATGTCCAACCTTGCATACCAGGCTCTAGGAGCTTTCTTGAGTCCATACAGAGCTTTTTTCAGTCTGCACACCATGTCACCTTGGTTTGATAATTGGAATCCTTCTGGTTGTTCAAAGTAAACTTCTTCTTCTATCTCTCGAATCAAGAAAGTAGACTTCGCATCCATCTGGTACACCTTGAAATCTTTGTGAGCTGCAAATGCCAAAAACATTCTTATTGCTTCAATTCTTGCCATAGGAGCAAAAGTCTCTTCAAAATATATGCCTTCAACATGAGAATATCCTTTACATACTAGTCTTGCTTTGTTTCTTACCACTTCACCACTTTCAGTCATCTTGTTTCTGAAGACCCATTTGGTTCCAATCACATTCTTATCAATAGGTCTAGGAATTAGTTCCCAAGTTTGATTCTTTTCTATCTGCATCAGCTCTTCTTCCATAGCTTTTACCCAGCTTTCATCTTTGTAGGCTTCACTTACAATTTTAGGTTCAATTTGTGAAAGTAAACAGTAGTTCATCTGATCCTCTACAGGTCTTTTCCTTGTCAATACCCCTTTGCTTTTGTCACCAATAATTTTTCTTCAGAATGATTAATCCTTACATACCTAGGACTCTTAACAACACTTTCTAGAGTCTTTTCTTCTTCAACTTGACTATCCTTTTGTTCCTCCTTTTCTTCATTGACTGTAATAACAAGTTCATTTGATTCATAGCCACTCAAATCTGATGTCATTTCTTTGTCTTTATCAACCTTCACATTAGCACTCTCAATCACCTTCTTCAATCTCTTGTTGTAGCACTGGTAGGCTTTACTCTTGGTAGAGTATCCAAGGAAAATTTCTTCATCACATCTAGCATCAAACTTTCCTAGTTCTTCATCTCTTCTAATATAACATTTGCTTCCAAAGACTTTGATGTATTTCACTGTGGGAGTTCTTCCATACCACAATTCATAAGGAGTTTTAGTACCATTACCTTTGACTTGGACTCTATTTTGAATGTAGACAATAGTGTGTATAGCTTCTCTCCAATACACCTCTGGTAGATTATCTTCCATCATCATTGACCTAGAAACCTATTGAACTATCCTATTCTTTCTTTCAACAACTCCATTTTGTTTAGGAGTCCTAGGAGAAGACAACTATCTCTTTATGTCATGCTCTTCATAGAAAATGTTAAATTCATTTGATGTAAACTCACCTCCTCTATCAGACCTTAAGCATTTGATCCTTAATTCTAACTCATTTTCAACCATTACCTTAAAAGATTTGAACTTGTCTAGTGCTTCAGATTTCTCTTTTAGAAAATTGACCCATGTCATTCTAGAATAATCATCAGTAAGCAACATAAAGTACCAGTCTCCTTGCAGATTTCTTGATCTTTTAGGACCACACAGATCTATATGCTCCAACTCAAGCAATCCAATAGAAAATGTTCTTTGCTCTTGAAACTTGTCTTTGTCTATTTTCCTGGTTGACATTCATTGCAAATTGTATTGGTAGGTTTCACCAGTTTAGGCAAATTTCTCATAGCTTAAACTGAGCTTATCTTCACCAAGTTATCAAAATTGATATGACACATCCTTCTATGCCACATCCAACTCTCATCTATTTGAGCCAACAAACAATAATTATCAATTCCCCTTAAGTGATAAACATTACCTTTAGTCTTCTTACCAGTTGCAATCACTGTTCTAGAGCTTTCCATGATCTTGCACTCATTGTCCTTGAATCTCAGATCATACCCTTTATCACACATCTGACCAACACTTAAAAGATTATGCTTTAGACCTTTCACATATAGAACATCATCTGTATTATGCTTGCCATCAAAAGAAATAGATCCTCTTCCACAAATCTTACCAGTTGCATTATCTCCAAACCTAACCAATTCACCATCATACTTTTCCAAACTTACAAACTTACTTTTGTCATCGGTCATGTGATGTGAACATCCATTGTCAATAATCCATTCATCCTCATCCTTCTCAACCTGGACAGACATAGCACTTTCTTCCACTGGTTTTTCTTCCTTCACACAACTAGTAGGATTAGTAGACACATGTTCTTCCTTAATAGCAATACACAAGAATTCATTTGCACTAGTACTATTATCATCATCTACTCATCATCCGTTACACCATCATCATCAAGATCTCTAACATAATAGCATTTCTTGACAATTCTAGGTCTACTTTAAAATTTCTTCTTACCTCTTTCAATTCTCTCTGGACATCTGGATGCATAGTGACCAATCTTACCACAAGAAAAGCATTTGAATGGTAATTGGCCTTTGAACTTATCGGAACCTCTTTGCATTTTGTCCTTCAGCCTCATCTAGGTCATCATCAGATTCCACAACATATTTTTGAGCTCTTGAAGTCTTTTATGAAGTGCTAGCTTTGAAAGCAGTCTCAATCTTTGGCAAAGCATTGCCAAACTCCCTCATCTCAAAGGATGTAAGCTTCTCAAGCAGTTGATCCTTTGAAATCTTTTTCACAGTCATAACCTCTTCAATTGCTTCCACCTTGTGACTATAGGATTTAGGTAATGACCTAAGAATCTTTAGCACAACTTCATCCTCATTAATAGTTCCTTGAAGACCTTTGATTCCATTGACAAGTTCATCAACCTTTTGAATGTATATTGTTATGTTCTCATCTTCACTCATCTTCAAGGCTTCATACCTCGCCTTCAGGTTCTACAATTTAGCACTTTTTATAGAATCATCTCCTTCATATATATTTTTCAACTTATCCCAAATCTCATGAGCAGTCTCCAAATCGATAACTTTCACTAACTCAGTATTAGATAAGGCACTTAATAGAGCATCTCTAGATTTTCCATTTAGCTCATACTATTTGACTTCATCTTCAGATGATGGACCATTTTTAGGAATAGTATACTTTGTATCTACCATCTTCCAAACATAATAACCAAGAGAAATGAGATGACTTTTCATTTGTACCTTCCAGAGAGCATAATCCATTCCATCAAACTGTAGAAACTCCTTTTTGTACACCATCCCAGATATACCATGAGCTATTAGGCTATTTACTGAGGAACCCTCACTCTGATACTAATTGTTGAAAAGTACAAGACAACTAAGAGCCTGGGGGTGAATCAATTGTAACCAAAACTTCAAAACCATCAACACATCAACCACTTAATTACTGTTATTGTGATTTAACCATGAAAGCATGAAATCAGAACATAAACACATTCACACATGAGACACTAGATTTTTATGTGGAAAACCCTGTAAGGGAAAAACCACAGTGAGTGTTAGCTCACAATATAAAACATATATCAAAATTTACAAGGCTCATTGTTAAAGGCTCACTACCAATGGGGCTCATTGTCCAGAATGCTCACTGCAAAAAAAATGGCTCACTGCCAATGGGGTGGCCCATTGCCATTGGGTGGTTCACTGCCTGAATTAGTGAACTGAGTTATTAGAATCTACTCCATGCTAGGATTTAGCTCCATTGAAGCACAATAATTTTCCTCTGCCCCGCTCTACTTTTTCACTTCACACTTATCTTTGCATCTTCACATCTTGATACCTTTTTCACAACTTCATTAAAAGTATTTATACAATTCATCAACCTTGGAATGATCATCAAGTTTGGCATTACAATCATCAACCATTGGAACAATCTACAAGGTCGACAAACATACATACATTAGAATAGGTATGGACCTAAATAGATTATTGAAAGAGAAAGAATGAATGCGAACCTAACCACTCCTTACCTAGGACACAAATGTAATCTTCCACACAACAACATGCCATCACAAACTCCAAAGCATAATTGCAAGTAGTGAAAACAACCAAGTCAGCTAAAACTGGTGTTAACACTAAGACCTTTAAGAACACGATTCATGCATGATCCAGATTACACTTTTCAAACCAATCAAAAGGTAGGAACATGATCAAGAGACATCCAAAAGCACATTATAATCACCAAGAACATTCGCACAACCTCTAATCACTCTATTCACAAAATTCTTCAAACTGGAGCACTTGAACATCACTATCGGCCACTATCATAGAGAAAAGATCATTTGTAGACCACCAAACCATGAACCATTCGAACTAAAGGCACATAACATCATTATAAACTTAATTCTAGAACCATAGACTCTAAGACTTACATGCAGATAAATGCAAAGTGGAATACATTCTCCCTGCCACCACTAAATGCACAGAAAGATAGTTTTCACTTTGGTGAACAGAACTCGTTCAAATCTTCATACCAGAAGCTCAAACTTGAAACATGGCATGTAAAGACATTCCTTAACACAACTTCCAATCTGTAGACAAAGATATTCAGTATATAGAATATGCAGAGAAAAACACTACACTGTATTTTTGCAAGCTAGGAAACTGTGCAACACATTGTTTCCACTAGGAGAGAAAATTTTCTCAAAAGCACTTGGAAACTTAATATCCAGAACACTTTCTTATTATCTTTGACACTTATGTAAGCCATTAAAAAGAAACTATCTCAGCCTAATTAAACATCAAAATAAGAGCACAATTGACACCAATGACAACACTAGTAAGAACATACTTGGAACAAAAGATTTCAAAGTATATCATATGGATGTGAAGTCTAGCTTTTTGAATGGTGAGTTGGAAGAAGTCTACATTGAACAAACAGAAGGATTTCAACTATTAGATAAGCCTGATATGGTATGCAGATTGAAGAAGGCATTGTATGGATTAAAGCAAGCCCCTAGAGCTTGGTATGCAAAATTGGATAGATATTTGTTGCATCTAGGTTTCAGTAAAGGTACCATGGATAGAAATCTCTATATTAAAATTGATAAAGATTAGATCTTGATTGTGGTAGTATTTGTTAATGAAATTATCTTTGGAGGTAATGAGGCAATGTGTAAGAAGTTTAGAGAGGAAATGCACAAGGAATATGATATGTCAATGTTTGGTGAAATGGATTTCATTCTTGGTTTGTAAATCATTCAATCAGAAAATGGAATTTGCATTTCTCAGTCAAGATATGTGAAGGAAATGCTAAAGAAGTTTGGAATGGAAGACTCTAAGCCTATGTGTACCCTATGGTAATTGGTTGTAAGTTGAGCTAAAATGATGAATATCCTAAGGCTGATTAGAGCAAGTACAGGTCTATGATTGGAGGATTACTCTATCTAACTGCTACTAGACCTGATATCATGCATGCAGTTTACCTTGTGGCTAGATTTCAAGAAGATCCTAAAGAGTCACATGTTATGGAAGTAAAGAGGATTCTAAGGTACTTGAAAGGCACTTCAGATTATGGATTGTGGTATCCTAAAGATATTGATTTCACCCTAAATGTATATAGAGATGGAGATTTGGCTGGATGTGTTGATGACAAAAAAAGTACAAGTGGTGGTGCATTCTTCTTGGGTTGTAGATTGGTGTCATGGCTAAGTAAGAAGCAAGATTTAGTTTCATTGACTATAGAAGAGGATGAATATATAGCTACTACATCTTATTGTACTCAAGTGTTATGGATGAAACAAACTTTGAAGGATATTAGAGTTATGTATGATGAACCAATTCCCATTTTCTATGATAATACAAGTGCTATAAACATTTCAAAGAATCCAATGATGCACTCAAGAACAAAGCATATTTAAACAAGCTGTCATTTCTTGAGAGAAACAGTTGCAGAGAATGAAGTGAAGCTTGAGTATGTGCCTACTAAATATCAGATTGTAGATATATTTACTAAGGCTCTTCCTAAGGATACTTTTGAGTATCTCTAAGAGAAGTTAGGGGTCATTGCCCCTCTTGCTTAGAACTAAGATGCATAAGGAGATGTATCAGTCCAGTGGTGCTCAAGGATTTACTCTTTGATCTGGATTGATGTTGGAGGGTACCTCTCAGGGGGGTAGGTAGTGGCTTTTTGTGTTTTTTTCTAATAGAAGTAGTAAATGTTGTTGAGATTGGAGTGTACTCCTTAGGAGGAGTATTTAGAGCTGAATAGTGTAAGAGAAGTTATTTTTATATTATCAAAGGGAGAATGTAAAGTGTCATGCCCTTTGCCATTAATGTCAAAGGGGGAGAGAGAGGCATGTGAAAAAAAGATAGGGAGAGAGAAGCATGTGAGACCCTGGAAGAGAATGAATGGCTTCAAGGTGAGAAAGAGAGTGGTTCAAGACAAAGATGCAGATGTTAAAGAAAGAAAATAGTTAGGGGGAGAGATGTGAAAGAAAAAGAAAGAGTAAAAAGTTTGTTCCAAATCTTGTCTTGATGGTTTTTCACATCATGTGTTGCCATCAATGACAAAGTTGGAGATTGTTCCAAGTATGGGCAGTAAGTGTTGTCATTGATGTCAACACCTAAGTTTGTTTGTTGATTAGTGTTTTAAGAGATTTTTGTAGATGTTGTTGTTGTTGTAGAGTGTGTACCTATTGGTTATGCTTCCTTGGTGCAGTTGCTTTGAGAAGAAGTTGAAGGTGTTTAGAATGACTTCCTGATGTTGAGTTTCCAAGTGCTTTTGAGAAAAATTGTTCTCTGGAGGAAACAATGTGTTGCAGAGTTGTTTTGGCTTGTAGAACAGTGCTAATATCTTGCTCCACATTTCTTCACTATTGAAAATATTCTTATACAGTTTGGAGGTGATGTTCAAGGGTGTTCAAAGTTACTATGTTTCAAGTTTGAGGTGTTGATTCACTGTATAGATAAAGTTGTGTTCACCAGAGTGTGGACAATGTTTCTGAGTTGTGTAGAGGTGACTAGGAAAAATTATATTGCTCTGAATTCCCCCGCAGTTGTGTTTCTTGGTTCATAGTTCTAGATTTATGTTTGTAATGCATATATCTTTCTTCAGTTCAAGTGGTTCATGGTTTGGTGCTCTACAATCTATCTTTCTTAAGTTGCAGTTGTTGTTAGTACAGTTCAAGTGTTCCAGTGTGAAGATTCTTCAAGTGAGAGTTTTTGAAGTTGTTGCAAAATGTTTTGTTCATTTTCAAGTGCTTTTGGATGTTTCTAGATCATGTTCATTCTTGGTGTTTGTTCCACAATTTTTCCTTTTGATCTTGTTGAAGTGTGTGCCTAAAGATCCTAGTGTCAACACCAGTTTTGGCCGACCTAGTTGTTTACACTTTTTGCGGTTGTGCTTTGGAATTTGTCGAAGTGTGTATAAGCTTGGGAGAGTTGATTTAGGTCACTGCCAATGTGTGGTGTGGTCCACATTCATTCCTATCCACTGCGGGAATGTTTAGGTCTAGACCTAATTTGATTTTGGTTAAGTTTGAATGATGTGCCGACCTTGGAGATTGTTCCTAAGGTTGATGTTAGTATAAATAAGTGTTGGATATTTGAAGATTGTGTGGAATGATTTTGATAGATGAAAGGATTGCATGACATGTTTTTGTGATGCAAATTTTTGAAGAACAGTAAGGATTTTTCATGTGCTAGGCTATTGGATGTAGTGAGCAAAAAGTGTCTATAATTATTTCAGAGATGCTGCATATGTTGTGAGTGTTGTTGTGGTGAATTTCCTATTGCTTTGGGATATCTTCTCATTGTAAATTTATTCTTCTCTCTTCTTTCATTTCTTGTAGTGAACCCTTTTTGGCAGTGAGCCCCTTTTGGTAGTGAGCCCCTTTTAGCAGTGAGCCCTTTTGGTAGTGAGCCTGTTGTAATTAGCATTTCTTTGTACAGGGAGTCCTTTACTAGTGAGCCCTGAGGTAGTGAGCCTCCGGTAGTGAGCCTTTTTCTAAATTGTTGATATCATTTATATTGTGAGCTAATGCTCACCATGGTTTTTCCCTTCTTGGGGTTTCCATTTAAATCTAATGTTTCATGTGTTTATGGTGTTGATGTGTTTAAGTTTATGTTATATGCTTTTATGATTAATCACACTAACATATTACTGGATAAATAAGTGGTTTTATATTTGAATATTAGTGAGGCTTCAAGGTTCTAGCTACAACTGATTCACCCCCCCTCTCAGTTGTCTTGTACATTCCAACACCTCCTTCCAATACATATCAAACAGATCTGCATCTTTAAACATTGTCCTAGCCATCTCTTGCATAGTCCTATTTTTCCTCTCCACTACGCCATTTTGTTAAGGGGTCCTAGGAGAAGACAGGTGTCTCCTAATACCATGATCTTCACAAAACTTTTCAAATTCATTTGAAGTAAATTTACCTCCTCTATCAGATCTTAAGCATTTGATCTTAGCATTCATTTCATTCTCAACTTTTGCTTTGAAAATATTAAATTTATCAAAGGCTTCTAATTTTTCTATAAAAATTGTTACCCAAGTCATTTGAGAGTAATCATTAATAAGCAATATGAAATACCTTTCACCTTTCAACAAATTTGTGCTGACTCATCACCACCAAACTTGACAACTCCACTATTCAACTTCTCAAGGGTGATGAACTTCCCTTTATCACTAGTCATGTGGTTAGAGAAACCACTATCAATAATCCAAGGATTTGCTTCTTCTCTTGCATTAAAACTAGTACACACAACCATAGATTTTTCATTATCTTTGTTACCTACAAGGTACTAGACTTCTTACATTTTCCAATTTCACTCTTTTTGCACCAACTTTCAAGGCCATGAAAAGTGTTTCATCATTTTAATCATCATGATCCTCATCTTCTAAAGAACAACTATTCTCATCAACCACTGTCATGTGGTTAGAGAAACCACTGTCAATAATCCAAGGATTTGCTTCTTCTCTTGCATTAAAACTAGTACACACAACCATAGATTTTTCATTATCTTTGTTACCTACAAGGTACTAGACTTCTTACATTTTCCAATTTCACTCTTTTTGCACCAACTTTCAAGGCCATGAAAAGTGTTTCATCATTTTAATCATCATGATCCTCATCTTCTAAAGAACAACTATTCTCCATGGAATAAAAACTTATTTTGAACTTCTCTCTTTTGTTGTTATCCTCCGATTCTTTAAAAGGACATTTAGAGGCAAAATGACCAATTCTCCCACAATTGAAGCACTTGAAAGGTAACTTACCTCTATATTTCTTAGTTTCCTTCTTCAATCTTCTCATGAAGTTCACTTCGACCTCATCAAGGTCACCATATTGATTAGTTGTTTCATCATCCGCCTTCTTACTGACTTTGAATGTTGCTTCCTTTTTTGGAGCATCTTTGTCAAATTCTCTCATTTCAAAGGTTGTGAGAGTACCAAACAATTGATCTACTGAATAGTGATCCAAATCCCAAGACTCCTCAATAGAAGATACCTTATTACTGTAATATCTGGGGAGAGATCTTAGAACCTTCTTCACAATCTCATCTTCTTTCACTTCCCCACCAAGACCTTTGATGTCGTTAACTACTTCATCCACCTTGAGCATATAACTATAAATGTCTTCATCTTTTTCCATCCTTAGGGTCTCAAATTTTCTCTTGAATATTTGCATCATGGCTTTCTTTACTTTATTATCTCCTTCATAAATGCTACTAAGTTTTTCCCAGACATATTTAGTAGAACTACAATTCATTATCTTCAGAAGTTCTGAATCAGTTAGTCTACTCATGATATAATTCTTTACCTTGGCATTGTTGGCATACAACCTAAGCTCAACTAGATCTATAGGAGTAGTAGTATGAGTAGTGTAACCATCCTTGACATATTGCCAAACAACTAACCCTAGAGAGGATAGATAGCCTTCCATCCTTAGCTTCCAAAAGGTGTAATTTGTTCCATCAAACTTAGGTGTCTTGTAAAATCTGTCATGTGCCATCCCATACCTTCCTCACGTAGTTAAGCTCCTTCTGAGGAACCTATCTCTAATAAGAGTTATTGGACACACTCGGATACTAAGAGGGGGGGCTGAATTAGTATCTTCAAAAAATTAAACCCTCAACATAATGAAAATTTAGTCTTCTAACAAGATCATCAATCCTTAAACATATCAACAACAATGAAAGATAAAGCAATGAAAACACATGCACAAGATAACACCATATATACGTGCAAATCCTAATGAGGGAAAAACCATGGTGAGAGTTAACACATAATATATATGAACAAGATTACAATTTGTTTTAAGGCTTATTGCCTAAGGAAGCACACTGCTCCCTGAAAGACTTGCAGGCAAAGGCACACAACCTTATGAAAAGATACAAAGGACTTGCAGGCTGAGGCACACAACCTCGGGGAAAGAAACAAGGACCTAATGAGACTCACTATCTCAGAGCAAGATACACATGAAACCTTAAATTCACAACACATGTCCACAATACACTTTGATGATTGAGGTGTTCAAGCACATCTAATCTATATCTTTCATAGCACATATTGCTTACTACATTATTCCACACACACACTTTGTAATTGATTTGTTTTTCCATTTATATCTGCCGCAATATCACAAATCACCAATTAGGTCGGCCAGAACAGGAGACACATAGTGACCTCAACAAGTCGGCCACAAAACATAAATGCAATGAAAGTAGTCCCATACAGAAGATAGAGAGGACAAAAAACAACTTATTACATCTTCCAATGTGATCCCAAACAAGAAACACACTGCCACACAGCATCCCAAGTCAGCAACAAGGAAACATGTAGAAGAAACCTGTAGCACTTTACCAGTCAGCCCAAAAACACATCTTCCAATTGAATTTACTCTATGTAGTTCTCAACAAGATAGGGTAGGACCCAAACACATTTTAAACAACCTCAATTGCTGGATCAAACCCCAAAACACATAGCGCAAGCAAGAGAACAAGCCCTATGAGCCAAATATCCACAAGTTTCCATAAAACCAACTCAAAACAATATGCAGCCTCAAAGAGATTAACCATTGATGTACGAACCACAAAGAGATGTTCCATGAATGTTCAAAAATACTTCCATATGCATATTTCTTACTGTCATGCCAAAAATAGCTAGCACAAACCAAAAACAGATAGAACACTTCATCTAGGAAACCTAAAGAATCCAATAATGAGATATAACATTTACAAAGCAACTTGTGGTAACCTTCATCACATGAAAGATGAATTAAGACACAATAAAAGCACTAAGAGCACATCCACCAAGCTATAGGAATAGAAACAACCAAACAGAGAAATGCAGAGCATTTTCCAAACTAGTCCTAAAGAGCAATCAAACTGTTAACCCACTGCAATTACTAGAGACCACCATGACAACATTGGTGACTTGAAAAGATAAGAGTGCAATGTACATAGAACATAGACACTGAATCCCAAACCACAAGACCATATCTTCAAAGACAAAGGAATGCAGAGCATTCTCCCAATCAGTCTTTAAGGCAAGTTCTTGCAGCAGAACCAACATCTGGAGACCAAAGCCTCCTTGTAGCAACACATACTTCCTTAGGAACAATAGAATAGATCATACAACATACTACAAACCATCAGCAACATCTCCCCAACATTAGCATTACTTCTGATCCTCATCTTAGTGCTTCTAATTCTTATCTTAATATATCAACATGATATCATCTCTACTGACAACAAACATACTCAATACTACTTTAATTGACATTAAACTAGGCATGACATCCAACCATTAACATCAACAACATCAATTTTATCACACCATCATAGTATACCATTAACATAAGCATCAATGACAACCCAAACTAAGCGTTGCACACCATCATAGTATACCATCAACATAAGCATCAATGACAACCCAAAATGAGTGTTGACATCAATGACAACCACACCAATGACAACCTTAGATAACATATGTGTAACACCCTCATCTATCCACAACTCATTGACTGGGACCAAAAAGGACCTCTGGTCCTTGATGTCACACAAAACGATGAAGCAATAGCCAAATTGATGGGGATTAGAGACCACTTACCCCTTGGAGATCATAAATCTAGCTAAATCATGGAACTAAACACATCCGCATACTTTTGGGAGACATGCATATCTCTTAGTTGCAAAAATGTAAAAACAAAAAAGACATCCCCAAGTGAAAACCACGTCGTGACATTTCAGATGAAGAAAAAATCAAAATAAAGGACATATCTCCTAGTGAAAATCTCCCCAAGGCACTAGGAGATGTGAGAATAGATCTCCCTGAGGTCCCTGAGCTATATCAAGAAAGGTCACCAATCCTTGTAGAGGAATCACTATAAATGAACCTCGACACTGAGGAGTCACCAAAGATCACCTTTCGGGCCACTTTTCTTACATCCACAAGACAAGAGACATTCTTGGCCTTCTTCAAACAAAGAAGTCACAACTTTGCATGGACCTATGTTGATATGGTGGGATTTGACCCCACACTAGTCATCTATCATCTTGTCATTCATCCTGATGCAAAACTAGTAAAGTAAAAAATAAGGAAAATGAATCCACAAGTGGCACTCCTCATCAAAGAAGAACTCAAAAAGCTCTTAGATGTAGGATTCATCCATCCTATTGACTATCTTGAGTTGGTGTCATATATTGTGCCCATAGAAAAAGTTACTAGGGGCATTCACGTGTGCATGGACTTTAGGGACCTCAACAAAGCATTCCCTAAAGATGACTTTCCTCTTCCAAATATTGACATCATTATCAATCTAATAGTAGGACATGAAATGTTATCACTTATGGACAGATTTTCTGGTTATAATCAAATCAGGATCATCGAAGAAGACCAACAGAACTTTCATATGCCCATGGGGAACATACTGCTAGGTTGTTATGCCCTTTGACCTCAAGAACATAGGAGTCACCTATCAACGAGCAATGACTGTGATATTCCATGACCTTTTTCACAACATCATGGAAAATTTTGTTGATGACCTATTGGGAAAATAAAAAACAAGGGATGAACATCTTAAAGTACTTGCTAAAATATTTGACTAGCTAGAAAAATACAAAGTGCAGCTCAATTCTAAGAAGTGTGTCTTTGAAGTCACCTCTGAAAATCTCCTAGGCTACATTGTATCAAGACAAGGTATAGAAGTGGATCTCACAAAAGTAAAAGCAATAGTTGAAATACCTCCACCGAAGAATCTCAAATAGTTATGTAGCCTTCAGGGAAATCTTTAGTCAATAAGACGCTTCATAGCTCAACTAGCCAACAAGTGCTAGCTGTTTCAGCATATCCTCCAAAAAAATGTAGCATTCGTATGGGATAAAAATTATCAAAAGGTGTTCAAGAAGTTGAAAGAATATCTCTCTACGTATCCAGTCCTCATTCCACCAAAACAAGGACAACCCCTACTACTCTATATCTCCATGATAGAAATGGTGATAGGGGCTTTGTTAGCACAACACAATGATCAAGGGAAAGAAAGAGCTATTTACTACATCAGTCGTACCTTATAGTGTATGAGCTTAACTATACCCATATTGAATGAGCATGCCTTGCCATTGTCCTCACATCTTAGAACCTAAGGCACTACATGCTCAATCATAAGATGAAGCTCATAGAAAAATTGATCCACTAAAGTACTTGTTTTCCTGTGCAACTCTTAAATGATGAGTGGCTAAGTAGGTCATGATCAATATAGAGTATACAGAAAGGAAGGCCATTAAAGGATCAACCATTGCAGATCAACTAGCTGATGCACCAATCCCTATAGAATATCCACTCCTTTAAGAATTCCTAGATGAGTCAATCCTCACATTGGCACCTACAATAGAGTGGAAGATGTATTTTGATGGATCCTACACACATCACGGCTCGGGGGCAGGAATCTTTTTCATGACCCCTCAAGGAGATTGCATACCAAAATCTTATAAAATAACATTCCCATGCACCAACAACATGGCAAAGTATGAGGCTTTTATCACAGGACTCTGAATGGCCATCCAATGGAAAATTGAGAAGCTAATGGTCTACAGTGATTCCCAACTAGTCATCAAATAGGTCAACAATGAGTACAAGATAAAAGATGATAAGCTCCTGCCATATAAATGAATGGTGGAGGACTTCAAAGAGTATTTCCATAAAATCCACTTCAAGCAAGTCCCAAGGTTAAACAAAAAAGAAGCATATGCTATGGCTACCATAGGATCTTTGGTCAACATGTAGAAGAATAGCCAAAAATGTGAATTCCCCATTAAAGAGCTACAAGTGCCTGCATATGATGTACCACAATTTGAACTAGTGTGTGACATTGTTGGTCCCTTATCCCCGTGGTACCAAGATATTTACAAATATCTCAATGACAACATCATCCTACCTAACCTATCATCCAACCAAGGATGATCATTCATTTGCCAAACCTATTGTTTTACCCACATTGGTGACACATTATACTGAAAGAGTCTTGATGGTACCTTTCTATGGTGTCTTGATTATTAAGAAGCTAAAACAATCTTATAAGAGGTACATGAAGGTATCTATGGGGAACACTCTAGTGGACCTACCCTCTCTAAGAAGATCCTATGAACATGGTATTACTAGACGACCATGGAAAATGATGCCAACTAGTGTGTTAAGAAGTGTCTTCCTTATCAACAACACAGAGATCTCATCCATGCTCCATCACAAGAATTGAAACCTATCACAACTCTGTGGTCCTTTTCATAGTGGGGGCTCAACCTCGTTGGAAATATCCACCCTCCATCATCTAATGGATACAAATTCATTATCATAGCCACCGAGTACTTCACTAAGTGGGTAGAAACCATTCCACTCACTTACACCATGGGTATCCAAATCACCAAATTCATCCTCCATTACATCATATGTCGTTATGGCATCCCCCTTGCCATCATTATTAAAAATGGGAAACCATTTAAAAATCAAGAAGTATGTACCCTTTGTCAGAAATTCCACATCCAACATCATTTCTCCACTCCATATTACCGTCAAGGTAATGGTCAAGCCAAATCTTTGAATAAAACCATCCTCCAAATATCAAAGAAGATGGTAAATGAAGCTGGCCATATCTGACACCTACAAATTAACCCCACCCTTTGAGCCTATCACACAAGCATCCATACCCCCACAAGAGCCACACCATATTCCTTGGTAAATATTATTCGGTTCCGCAGCCATCCTCCCCATAGAGGTCAAGCTCCCTTCTCTCAGAATCTCACTGCAGAATCTCATTGATGAGGAGTATCAGGTTGCATGCCTAAATGAGATAGAACTCCTAGATGAGAAGCACCTCAATGCTCTTAATCATTTACAATCTTATAAAAATCACCTCCATAGAAGTGTTGTGATGTTCACAACACGCCCCATTTTGCTCCTTAGCAAAACGAGGACCCCTGCTGATGTTTTTCTTTTTGCTTCTGCTTGTGTTTTTCTGCTTTCTGGCAGTTTGGTAAAAATGAAGGTCAGGTGCATCATCATCATGATATTGGATAAGGTTGGTCATCATCATGAGGTCAGTTTGTCAAAGTTCATATTTTATTTCTGTGACCTCATATTTAGAAAGGGCTTGAAATTCCATGCAGGTTTGCCTTTTACATCACCTGAAAATTCGTCCATATGAGGGAGTTATGCACAGTCAAACTTTTGGTCAAACCTGATAATCGCAAGTGATCCTCATATTTTTTTCATGTTGTCAAGGTCATCATGATCTTGGTCTATCACCCGATAAAAATCATGCAGTCGCAATATCCGGACGTCAATCTTAGGTGGTAGTTCCCTTTACCCGTCAAATGGCCTTATGCGCATCGTGAGCATCATGATTTTAGGAGGGTCATATTTTATAAACTCGGTTTTGCTGAATGATGAACGTCATCATCATATTTGAAACGCCCCCCCCCCCCCCCCCCCCCCGATAATATCCTGAGGTTCAAATATTCGGACGTCAACTTTAAGTCATAGAAAGTTTTCCCTGTCGAGCGGTCTTTTGTATCGCGAGCATCATGATATTTTAACATTACCTGATTTTATAATATCATGCTGATATTGTAAGATCACCCTGACTTAGAAAATCCACCATCGGCATATTTGCATGCACGTGATAAAATCCTATTAGAGGGTCATCATCCTGATATTTGCTGAAGTTCGCTAAAATGATGATGACGACTTCATATCCTCCTGATCTCCTTTTGCATGATCATGATCATCATCCTGATCTTTCACAAGAGGGTCATATTCGCTGAAATTCGCTAAGTGATGGAGACATCATCATGATATTCGATAAAGAGGATCATCATATTCATATCCTCCTGATCTCCTTTTGCATGATCGACATCATCATCTTATCTTTTAAGGGAAGCTGATATTCCATTCTTCAAACAGCATGATCATATTTTAAATATCACCCTAGCGCAAACCTGATGATGACCTCAACTCATCTTCATGCTCCGAAAACAAAAATATGATGATTACGTCATCATGATAATTCGATGAGGAGGATCATCATTTTTTTTATCCCGTCATTTTGTCAAGGTCATCATGATCTTGTTTGTCTACCCGATATTTCGTAAAGTCCTCCTGCCGAGAAAGAACGACCTTTTGTAAATATCCTGATCATCATCATCATCACATTTTCCCTTCGGCAGGATATTTTCCAAAACATGATCCGGTTTGCGAAATATCATGATGACGTCATGTTTTAAGTCTAACAAAGGCCCCGAAATATCATGATGACGTCATCCCAATCTGATAAACGAAGAAGTAAATATCCTGATGATCATCATCATCACATTTTCCCTTCGGCAGGATATTTTCTAAAGCATGATCCGATTCGCGAAATGTGATGATGATGTCTTATTATAAGTTCGATAGAAGCCCCGGATATCATGATGACATCATCCCAATCTTTCGAGAGGGTTACCTTGGCCGCAAAGGGGTCATATTACATTCATCATCCTGATCATGCTCCTTAGGTGACCCGATATTGCAAATATCCCCCTGATCTTAACCGAATATGACGATGACGTCATCTTTTGCATTTTAACGAAGCCCGAATATGACGATGACGTCACCATCATATTCCTTTCCTCAGCAGCAGGATCATATTTCACATCCTCCTATTTTCCTTCAACATGAGAATGATGATGATGTTATTCTTTTCCCCAATATGCAGAAGCGATATATCATGATAACATTATCTGGACCTTCGAAAGGGTGAGCATCATATTTCCAGAATATCATGATGACGATAGTTCTAAGTTTTCATCGGCATGGTTTTATCTGTCGGCCAAGTTCATTTTTCTCCCGCCGATATGGGTTGTCTTCCCGATGGAAAGGTGATCGGCCAAACAAGTGAATATCGGCCAACATGTTGTTTTTTGACACGTTGATGGCGATGGTCATGCCGATGGGCGGGAAATAAGGCGGTGGAATTTTAAAGTGTTTTTTTTGGCGCCTGTGGCATTTTCCCGGTCAGCGATAGTTGACCCGATGAATTTTGAGCAGTCTGAACATATTTTGGACGCGTTTTGAGAGTATTCTGGATCCGATTTCTACGATTTTGCACGGTCACCTGGATTTAAATGATTATTCTAATTTCTTGCTGTTTATGTGATAAATGAAATACTTATTGCTTGTCTTGTCTTGCAGGCTTGCAATTGAGGAAGCAGCTGGAAAGTCAACATAGTGACCTCATGGAGGAGGGAAATCCGATCTCAGGAGCAAGAAGATAAAGATGAAGTGCGAAAAGTCAAGGCCATTCAAGTGAAGGACAGAGTTGCAGCTGAAGGTATTACTGCAACAGACAAACAGAAGTTATTGCCAAACTGCCAGAACTTCTCAGAAGGGGCAATATTTCACCCAGATTTGACACTGCTGAGAGATATTTTGAAGAGCTGGTTCACCTGTATTTATTGCTGTAACCAAGGGTTTGAACCAGGGGTTCAGTTAGGTTTTTGCTGCAGTGAGGACAATCAGAATGTCTATATATTGTGCCTCTCTACACTGTAATACTTTACAACAAGGATTTTAGGAAAACAACAGAAGCTACAACAGGATTTTCTTTTTTAGAAGCATTCAGTGAGTTAAGTTAGCATAGTTTAGAAGTAGAAGAAGGAGGTCGCCTGTTTGTCTGCAGTAAGGTGCGCGTGGAATGTCTGGCTGCCTTACTGTATCTGTAAAGCTTGTAAGTTCTCTGTAGTATGATCAATGAAACTAAGAGTCATTCCTACATTGTAAATCATGTATGACTATTCGTTTCTGATACAATAGAATCTGGAGTTCTGCATCTATCTTCTGAGTGTTCTCCTGCTCTTCTTTGTGTTCTGAAATATTTTCTTTGAGAGCTTGCAATTTTAAATGTATGTTTGTGAAAATGCTCAGAACTTGCATTTAAGGTTTTTTTACTGTGGATTTGATCAAATTACTGTGGTATTTACATAGTTCATAACAGAAGCAATTAGATCCTTCGGTAGATTAAATGAGGTATAGATTAGATCTTTCTAACTTTTCCCAACCCATCTGAATACTTAGCTAAAAATGTAGAAATCTAAAGGAAATTGTTTCAAGTTTGAAGAAGCATGCATAACAGAGTTAAAAGTAGACAGTTTTCATAAGTGCATGAAGGAGAAAGCTGCCATAATTCAAGAAAACCATCTAAAACCTACAGCACAGTAACACTTTTATGCAAAGGAATGAAAAGTATTGACATATCTCATGATCTTTTTGCATATTCTTAGTCCAGTAAGCCACCAAACGAAACCTAAACTATGTAAGGCCCCTTGAACATTACAGCTTCACATTGACCAACTGAACCTGACCAACCGAACCATTGTAGACTTGGGATTAATTGAATCTCAAATGATTCCTTCTCATCTTTCAAGTATAGTTTCAGTTCATTATATGTGAATTTTAACTTATTGTTATGATTGCATCAAAACGATCATCAACAGTTTTCTGGCGCTAGAAGGAGGGCCTTCTTGAGTTAGGTTTCATTTCAAACTGGCTAACGACAGCAATAGAGTGACTAGGTCTAAGTCCAGTTCAGGAGATATATTTGTGCAACTACCTGATACAAGGCGAAGTAAAAAACCTTTAATTTGGAATCCAAAGATATCGCAAGCGGGAAGTTCATCTGGAACACCTCCTGGGTCACCTTTTAACATCCGTAGTATTGTAAGTCCTGACAGATCACTGTTCAGATCTTTAAATCTTGGTTCAGGCACTCCTGGAGGTCTCAATCCTCCTCTAAATCCTAATCCACCAATCAATCCAGGTATTCCTGTAGGTTCAAGTCAAGCTCGAACACCTGCAATGGCTTATTTCGATGTCAATTCTCCCATATTCTTCAATGATTATCATGAGATGCCAAAAAATCCCGAAAAGATATGTCCCAAATACCAGTTGCATCAAGACCCAGAAGATCATATTAGAATATTTAAGGAAGCATGTTTTAGGGCTATGTTAGAGCACGAGGATGTTGTGTGTAGATTGTTTCCTTACACCTTTAATGAGCAGGCCTCTAGCTGGTACGTAAACTTACCCAATGGTTACATTTCTTCCTGGGCACTTATGGAAGAAGCATTTCTATCAAGATTTAGAGGACCCATTGACCCTTGCGCTTTGTATCATAAATTGGCTGCTATAAAACGAGGTGAGGGAGAGCTAATTGATAATTTCAATGACAGATTTCAAAAGGCCTATTCTAGGCTGGTAGCCCCTTATACCATAGATGATGCTCCCTTGTTGGCTATGTACTATGCTGCCTTGGACCCTTTAACTGCCATGTTTGTCAAAAGAAAACCTGACATTGATTCAATATCCAAAGCCTATAAAGAGGCAGCCTCAGTGAACCAAGAAATGAGACATACAACTTACAGTCCATTTGGAGGAAATTTTGGGGTGCAGAATCAGGCACACCCATGGAATAGAATCCCTGTGCAGCATGCTCCACTAGTAAATCTGGTTCCTTCTTACACACTTGTGTATAATCCTACTCTAATCCAAGCTATAACTCCTTGCACGGCTAATACTTCCAATAACAGTCAAAATAATGGTCAGCCTTTCTTCCAACTTCCTAGGGATGTAACTGTGGCAAAAGCACAAGAGGATAGGGAAGAAATCAAGGAGATTACTGCACATTTGAAAAGATTAACAACTGAAGTGACACAGCTAAGAAATGAGAACCTCTATGGAAGAAGCAACCAAAACTACAATCCACCTCAAAATCACAACCAAGGCCAAAATCAGAATTATAGTCTCAACCAAAATCAGCAGTACAATCAGAACCAAAGCTACAATCAGCATCAAGGCCCCAATCAGGGGCAACCAATGCAAAATAGGGGGCCAGTGATAGATAATAGGGCCTGGGGCAATAATAACAAAAATCAGAATCAACCTAGGCCACCCAAGACATGGAACACTGGGCCCAACAACGGTACTCTGGCTTCTCCTTTTGAGAATACAGATAATCATGGTGCAAAACAAATGACTAGCATACAAATGGCCAGTACAGCACCCAAAAATTGGTGCAGATTTCACAATACCAATGCTCATGCTGAGCATGACTGTCCACAGTTCCACTTGGCAGCTAGTATTTTCAACATAGATGTACAGCCTCCTACCTCTGAATTTCTCATTCCTAAGGGTAATGAGGTAGTACCCTCAGAATATGACACAGCATTAGTCTTAGAAACATTTACCTTTGCAACTGCAGAAGAGAAAGAGGATGAATTGCTAGAGGATGAACCATACTGTTGTGAAAGTCTTTATCCTGAATCAGCCTTTGTGTTAAACGCTTTTCAGTTTCCTTTTGAATCTCAAAATGAGATATTAAATGAAACAGAGGAGGTGCAGGCCTTTCAACAAACAAATAAAGGCCACACCTACAATTTGAGGAACAACCCTAGGCCGGGAGGACCTTTCACCACCTCCACTCCTCCGAATAACATCAATACACCCCCAGATCAGAATGCTAGCAACAATCCTGCCATACTTAAAGCTAGTCAGCACACAAATAACGGAACAGCAGTGCAAAAGGATCAAACAAGTAAGACAGAAGCAATGGAGACAACAAGACTAATGAATTACTTATCAGAGGAAATAAAGAAAATTAAGGTCAGTATACCTCTAAATGAATTATTGAAGACCCCAGGGATCATAAATGCTTTTTTAAAATCCCTGGATACATCCATAACAAACAAGGTGTCTGCTGATATAACTGTTCCTAATAGTGATTCACCACCTAAGGAGAAAGGTAAGAAAGTCGAGCAGCCTTCCAATACTAATGTAGTAATACATGCGGATAAGAGGGATACTCAACCTTTCTTGTTAACTGTTAGGTTGTGTGGGAAGAATATACACAATTGCATGGTAGATTCTGGTGCTTCAGCCAACGTAATGCCCTTAGGAATATGTAAAACTCTCGGGCTGACTCCCACCAAATCTGCCAAGGTTGTCACGCAGTTAGATAAAACCGAGGTCAGCGTGATAGGAGAACTCATGAACATTCAAGTGCAATTAGCTTCAGACCCTAGGGTAAGCCAAGTCATTGACATTCAAGTAGTGGATATACCCGTAAATTATGGAATGTTGCTAAGTAGAGATTGGTCCAAGACATTAAACGGATATATGGCTACTGACTTTTCACACATGTGGTTACCGTGGAGAGGCATCCCAAACCAGATCAGAATAGAGGCAGAGCCCAGAATGAAACATATGATAACAGAGTATAATCGAACTAATGAAATCTTATATGCTACTATTGAACCAGGTGTCTATAGAGTTACCAACAATGGGATGCAGATTGAAGAGATTATGATGTTAAACATTAGAAAGAGGTGTGTCAGCAATAGAACGGCACTATTCATTGAGTCTGACGGGAATTCTTCAGATGAAGAAAACAATGCAATAGACAAATTCGGTCACGCCATTAGACGAGAGGTGGAAGAGTGCGTTACACACAATCTCCCAGTCCAATGTAAGTTATATAAAAATAGGTGTAGAGTCCATGATAGGCAACATTCTGAGGAGAATTGTGAAATATGCAAAGACATCATTGAATATGAATACAAAAAGTGCATAGGGAGGGTAGAGTCACAAGAAAAAGATGAGGATCCTGATCCAACACAAAGATATGTTCAGGATAATATAGATGCCTTGATTCCAGATTTAGGAAAAGAAATAGAGGACAAGGGTAGTTATTTTTCTGAGTTGCAAACTAAAAACACACATATGCAAGATAACCAAACGGAAAAACCCATGAATAAACAAGACAACACCCCACAGGCAATAAAAGGGATAAAGTATGCCAAGGTAAAAGATCAGAAAAGAAAGGATGGCATGTGGACGTTAAAATGTGATGGGTCCAAATCAAAACAGGGCGCAGGTGCGGGTATTGAACTCATAGATCCTCAAGGTAAATCTCATTTGGCAGCATATAGATTACAATTTTCTTGCACTAACAATATTGCTGAATATGAGGCCCTAATTTTAGGACTTGTCATGGCCATCAAGAAAGGGGTAAAAACCATCAGAGTATTTTCAGACTCTGAATTAGTAGTCAGACAAGTGAGGAAACTATATGCCTGCAATTATAAGAAGATGATTAGTTACAGACATAGAGTATGGAGTTTAATGGATTCGTTTGATGCCATTAACATAGAGCACATTGCTAGAGAGCTGAACCATAGGCCAGATGCGTTAGCAGTTGCTGCTAGTACATTAGAACCATTGACACTGTCAGGATTAAGACGATTTGCTGTTGAGCTAGTTAACGTGCCCAGTATACCAGACAACGTTACACACTTTCAGGTATTTGGAGAGGATCAGCAAATTATTAATTTTCTGACTTGTAATGAGGCATTTGAGGCCCAAATCATTGATGAACAAGAAAGGCCTGAAGTAACATGGGACGAAGAAGATATGATCAACTTAAAGAGCAACTTCTTGCCAAAAGGAGTGATTGAATTAGAACACATCTATGACTTCGACGGAGTAACAAGACAGAAAGACTTACCCAAAACAGAAGGGGGTAGGTGTGATTTACATAACTTAGGGACTGAGCTAAATCCACAAAATGTACTAATTGGGAAAGCTTGCTCTGAGAAAATCAGAAAAGAGGTTCTGGACGTTCTGAAAGAATATAAACATGTCATAGCATGGACTTATGAAGACTTGAAAACATTTGATGAGTCCATCATAACTCACGTAATACCTTTAAGAAAAGAAGTCAAACCATTTAGGCAGAAACAGAGGCCTGTAAACGCCATTCTAGAGCCTTTAATCTTTGAGGAAGTTAAAAAATTACTGTCCGCTGGAATAATTTTTCCAGTCAGACATTCTGTCTGGGTAGCTAACTTAGTACCAGTTAGGAAGAAAAACGGAGACATCAGGTTGTGCGTAGACTTTAGAAATTTAAACAAGGCTTCTGAAAAGGATAATTATCCTTTGCCCCCAATAGATGAAGTACTGCAAGCAGTAAATGGCGCAAAGATTATGTCTTTTTTAGATGGTTTTTCAGGTTATAACCAGGTCTTAATTGATAGGGAAGATAGACTAAAAACCACCTTCACTTGCAAATGGGGAAATTATGCGTATAGGAGAATGCCTTTTGGTCTGATTAATGCAGGTGCCACTTTTCAGAGGGCCATGGACGTTGCATTCCGTGGATTATTAGGTAAATGCATTGTTGTGTATATGGATGATTTAACTGTGTATTCCCAGGATGCATCCACCCACGCTGAAGACCTCAGAAAAGTACTCCAGCGATGTGAAAGGTATGGGATTTCCCTTAATCCTAAGAAATGTATATTTGGCGTAACTGAAGGTAAATTATTAGGCCATGTCATTTCTGAAAATGGAATTTCAATTGATCCAGATAGAATAGAATCCATAAAAAATTTGCAAATACCAAACAGTAGGAAAGAATTGAAATCATTTTTTGGTAAAATTAACTTTGTTCGGAAGTTTATAACTGGTTTTGCAGAGATCGTGCAGCCGTTGAATGCCATGTTAAAGAAAGATGCACAGATGGAATGGACGCCAGTGGCCAAAGCCGCATTTGAAGATATCAAGGAGGCAATTTCTAATGCTCCTGTATTGGCAAGTCCAGACTACACAAACCCGTTTTACATCTACTCTTTTGCATCTTCTCATTCTGTCGCGGCTGCCTTGACACAGAAAGGTGAAAATAATGAAGAGAGGCCCATAGCATTTATGAGTGTGCCTCTGAAGGATGCACAACTGAGATATCTAGATATCGAAAGATAGGCATTCGCATTAGTGAAGGCTGTGAAAAAATTTAGACACTACATTCTGCGCAGCCAGATTAAAGCCATAGTACCAGACGCAGCAGTAAAAATGTTGCTGATGCAAAACGAGCCTGGAGAAAAAAGAGCCAAATGGATCACCACACTGCAAGAATTTGACATGGAGATCATTCCCGCAAAGCTGGTCAGAGGGCAGGCGTTGGTGCAGACAATAGCAAACATGGATCCAAATCTGATAAAACAGCAATATGTATTGAATTCCCAAGACGCATCAGGCTGGTACGATGATTTAAGCACCTTCTTGATAGCTGGAAAGTACCCAAGCAAGATGAAGGCTTCTCAGAGGAGGGCTTTGAAGATTAAGGCACATCATTATATGGTGCAGGGAGGTCTTCTATTCAGGAAGAACCATGATGGAATTTATCTGAGATGCATAAACCGAACTGAAGCTGATAGAGTGTTGACAGAACTACATGACAAGTACGGAACCGGCCATGGTTCCCATTTAGCTACAACACACAAAATACTGAGGGCGGGCTATTACTGGCCCACTATGTTCAAAGACACTAAGAGTCACATCAGAAGTTGCCACACCTGTCAGACTGCAGTAGACAAAGGGAGAAATCTGGCCAATCCACTGCAACCTGTGATCGAATCCAGACCGTTTGCACAATGGGGCCTGGATTTTATCGGAGTCATCAATCCCCCATCTTCTGCAGGACACAAATTTATATTGACAGTAACAGACTATTGTACAAGGTGGACTGAGGCCACCTGCTGCAAATTTTCCACGACTGAGGTAGTTATCAAGTTCCTTGAAGAAAACATCATCACCAGGTTTGGAACGCCCTATTCATTGGTATGTGATAACGGCCCTGCTTTCTCTTCTTTAAAATTTTCTAAATGGGCATTTGAATATGGGATTATTCTAAGGTTTTCTTTGAATTATTACCCTCAAGGTAATGGATTGGCTGAATCAACAAACAAAATTTTATTAGACATAATCAAGAGGTTAATTGCCAAAAGTCCTAGAGAGTGGAATACCCTGTTAAGATATGCATTATGGGTAGACAGGACCAAGTTTAAAATAGCTTAAGGTAGCACACCTTATCACTTAGTTTATGGGACTGATCCCATACTTCCGGTTAATCTGAGAATACCAACCTGGAAGTTTGCTAATGAATATCTAGGCTTTGATAACAATAGGGAAGCCAGAATAGTGCAGATGTTACAACTAGAGGAGAAAAGAGGTCAAGCCCTCGAAAAGTTTGCCAAACACCAAGCGGTTGTTAAGAGGTGGTTTGACAAAAGGGCAAGAGTCAAGACATTTAGGATATCAGACTTAGTGTTGTGCTGGGACAAAGCACATGAAAAGAAAGGAAGCCATGGAAAATTTGATAAATTATGGCTGGGTCCATTACAAGTCTCAGAAATAATAGGAGATAACACCTTTAGACTTAAAACCTTAACTGGAGAAGATGTGCCATTACCAGTTAATGGCCAGCATTTGAAACACTACTTCCAGGCTTGAAGGTCAGGATGAGGCAGTCCTTTTTCTTAATATAAAGTGCTGTAGATAATGTACAGTTCTTCTTTTGCTGTTTTCTTTTGGGTTGGCTATTTGTATAGCTTGTTTTCTGTTTGTTTTTTGCTTTTGTTTCTTTCTGTTTGTATAGTTTTTTCCTTTTGTTGTGTTGTTTGTATAGCCTGTTTGTCTGGTTTGTTGTTGTCTCCTCAGCAGGGATCTTTATTTTACTTTAGAGTATTAAGGAGCAAAACTAGCAACCATTCAAAATAGTATATAATTTAGGATATTCAGGTTAACCATTTGCAATTTACACATAACCTGTCACTGTCATGAATGTAGAGAGTTGTTCATCTTCTGAAGTTTTGTATTCAATAAATGTGATTGAGAATTCGAAGCAGGTTTCTCATGATGACACACCTAAAATCCTTGGGTTTGTTGAACTTACCAGTGTAGATATTAGGTGAAAAATCAGAGGTCACCCTTGCTACCATTACAATTCTCAGCTTAATTTCAGCAAGTGTCCACTCCTTGCATCATGAAGTTATAAATTGCTATACCTTATGAAATCTTTCAAAATTAGAAAACAAATAAATAAATACATAAATAAATAAAGCGGATTATACTGAAAATCCAGATTAAGCCATCTAAGTAACTCTACCGGGGCTATGGACGCTCACTGGCAGTGGGGCTCTACTTAGGAGAATTGTAACGATAACCTTGCCGGGGCTATAGACGCTCGCTGGCAGCAAGGCTCTATCCGGTCGGCTATGAGGGAATATCCTCACCTACGTAGGCTAATGTCAGTCACTGGTTTGTTCAACCGATCTTCAAGATGAGGATAATTAATCACGTACACACAACTAAACTGAAAATAGAAATTCATGCATCTTTATTGAATACCTTAAGTCTCAAGCTGAATAGTAATGTGCAGGAAAGATAGTTGGAAGTTATGAGTTCATTTCATCTAGTTTCCTTGAACACTCTGAATTTAATTGTTTTGTTTTGGTT
The DNA here is from genome assembly GCA_027924645.1 of Cunninghamia lanceolata. Lineage (NCBI taxonomy): Eukaryota > Viridiplantae > Streptophyta > Pinopsida > Cupressales > Cupressaceae > Cunninghamia > Cunninghamia lanceolata. The sequence continues at coordinate 614,461 of BSBN01000137.1, forward strand.
GCTAGTTGTTGTGATGTTCACAACACGCCCCATTTTGCTCCTTAATAAAATGAGGACCCCTGCTGATGTTTTGCTTTTTGCTTCTGCTTGTGTTTTTCTGCTTTCTGGCGGTTTGGTAAAAATGAAGGTCAGGTGCATCATCATCATGATATTGGATAAGGTTGGTCATCATCATGAGGTTAGTTTGTCAAAGTTCATATTTTATTTCTGTGACCTCATATTTAGAAAGGGCTTGAAATTCCATGCAGGTTTGCCTTTTACATCACCTGAAAATTCGTCCATATGAGGGAGTTATGCACAGTCAAACTTTTGGTCAAACCTGATAATCGCAAGTGATCCTCATATTTTTTTCATGTTGTCAAGGTCATCATGATCTTGGTCTATCACCCGATAAAAATCATGCAGTCGCAATATCCGGACGTCAATCTTAGGTGGTAGTTCCCTTTACCCGTCAAATGGCCTTATGCGCATCGTGAGCATCATGATTTTAGGAGGGTCATATTTTATAAACTCAGTTTTGCTGAATGATGAACGTCATCATCATATTTGAAACGCCCCCCCCGATAATATCCTGAGGTTCAAATATCTGGACGTCAACTTTAAGTCATAGAAAGTTTTCCCTGTCGAGCGGTCTTTTGTATCGCGAGCATCATGATATTTTAACATTACCTGATTTTATAATATCATGCTGATATTGTAAGATCACCTTGACTTAGAAAATCCACCATCGGCATATTTGCATGCGCGTGATAAAATCCTATTAGAGGGTCATCATCCTGATATTTGCTGAAGTTCGCTAAAATGATGATGACGACTTCATATCCTCCTGATCTCCTTTTGCATGATCATGATCATCATCCTAATCTTTCACAAGAGGGTCATATTCGTTGAAATTCGCTAAGTGATGGAGACATCATCATGATATTCGATAAAGAGGATCATCATATTCATATCCTCCTGATCTCCTTTTGCATGATTGACATCATCATCTTATCTTTTAAGGGAAGCTGATATTCCATTCTTCAAACAGCATGATCATATTTTAAATATCACCCTAGCACAAACCTGATGATGACCTCAACTCATCTTCATGCTCCGAAAACAAAAATATGATGATTACATCATCATGATAATTCGATGAGGAGGATCATCATTTTTTTTATCCTGTCATTTTGTCAAGGTCATCATGATCTTGTTTGTCTACCCGATATTTCGTAAAGTCCTCCTGCCGAGAAAGAACGAGCTTTTGTAAATATCCTGATGATCATCATCATCACATTTTCCCTTCGGCAGGATATTTTCCAAAACATGATCCGGTTTGCGAAATATCATGATGACGTCCTATTTTAAGTCTAACAAAGGCCCTGAAATATCATGATGACGTCATCCCGATCTGATAAATGAAGAAGTAAATATCCTGATGATCATCATCATCACATTTTCCCTTCGGCAGGATATTTTCTAAAGCATGATCCGATTCGCGAAATATGATGATGATGTCTTATTATAAGTTCGATAGAAGCCCCGGATATCATGATGACGTCATCCCGATCTTTCGAGAGGGTTACCTTGGCCGCAAAGGGGTCATATTACATTCATCATCCTGATCATGCTCCTTAGGTGACCCGATATTGCAAATATCCCCCTGATCTTAACTGAATATGACGATGACGTCATCTTTTGCATTTTAACGAAGCTCGAATATGACGATGACGTCACCATCATATTCCTTTCCTCAGCAGCAGGATCATATTTCACATCCTCCTATTTTCCTTCAACATGAGAATGATGATGATGTTATTCTTTTCCCCAATATGCAGAAGCGATATATCATGATAACATTATCTGGACCTTCGAAAGGGTGAGCATCATATTTCCAGAATATCATGATGACGATAGTTCTAAGTTTTCATCGGCATGGTTTTATCTGTCGGCCAAGTTCGTTTTTCTCCCGCCGATATGGGTTGTCTTCCCGATGGAAAGGTGATCGGCCAAACAAGTGAATATCGGCCAACATGTTGTTTTTTGACACGCCGATGGCGATGGTCATGCCGATGGGCGGGAAATAAGGCGATGGAATTTTAAAGTGTTTTTTTTGGCGCCTGTGGCATTTTCCCGGTCAGCGATAGTTGACTCGATGAATTTTGAGCAGTCTGAACGCATTTTGGACGTGTTTTGAGAGTATTCTGGATCCGATTTCTATGATTTTGCACAGTCACCTGGATTTAAATGATTATTCTAATTTCTTGCTGTTTATGTGATAAATGAAATACTTATTGCTTGTCTTATCTTGCAGGCTTGCAATTGAGGAAGCAGCTGGAAAGTCAACACAGTGACCTCATGGAGGAGGGAAATCTGATCTCAGGAGCAGGAAGATAAAGATGAAGTGCGAAAAGTCAAGGCCATTCAAGTGAAGGACAGAGTTGCAGCTGAAGGTATTACTACAACAGACAAACAGAAGTTATTGCCAAACTGCCGGAACTTCTCAGAAGGGGCAATATTTTGCCCAGATTTGACACTGCTCAGAGATATTTTGAAGAGCTGGTTCACCTGTATTTATTGCTGTAACCAAGGGTTTGAACCAGGGGTTCAGTTAGGTTTTTGCTGTAGTGAGGACAATCAGAATGTCTATATATTGTGCCTCTCTACACTGTAATACTTTACAACAGGGATTTTAGGAAAACAACAGAAGCTACAACAGGATTTTCTTTTTTAGAAGCATTCAGTGAGTTAAGTTAGCATAGTTTAGAAGTAGAAGAAGGAGGTCGCCTGTTTGTCTGCAGTAAGGTGCGCGTGGAATGTCTGGCTGCCTTACTGTATCTGTAAAGCTTGTAAGTTCTCTGTAGTATGATCAATGAAACTAAGAGTCATTCCTACATTGTAAATCATGTATGACTATTCGTTTCTGATACAATAGAATCTGGAGTTCTGCATCTATCTTCTGAGTGTTCTCCTGCTCTTCTTTGTGTTCTGAAATATTTTCTTTGAGAGCTTGCAATTTTAAATGTATGTTTGTGAAAATGCTCAGAACTTGCATTTAAGGTTTTTTTACTGTGGATTTGATCAAATTACTGTGGTATTTACATAGTTCATAACAGAAGCAATTAGATCTTTCGGTAGATTAAATGAGGTATAGATTAGATCTTTCTAACTTTTCCCAACCCATCTGAATACTTAGCTAAAAACGTAGAAATCTAAAGGAAATTGTTTCAAGTTTGAAGAAGCATGCATAACAGAGTTAAAAGTAGACAGTTTTCATAAGTGCATGAAGGAGAAAGCTGCCATAATTCAAGAAAACCATCTAAAACCTGCAGCACAGTAACACTTTTATGCAAAGGAATGAAAAGTATTGACATATCTCATGATCTTTTTGCATATTCTTAGTCCAGTAAGCCACCAAACGAAACCTAAACTACGTAAGGCCCCTTGAACATTACAGCTTCACATTGACCAACTGAACCTGACCAACTGAACCATTATAGACTTGGGATTAGTTGAATCTCAAATGATTCCTTCTCATCTTTCAAGTATAGTTTCAGTTCATTATATGTGAATTTTAACTTATTGTTATGATTGCATCAAAATGATCATCAACAAGAAGCTATAATAAGAAGATCAAGACTCGTCGGTTTGAGAGAGGCAATCTTGTCCTTATGAAAAATCAGAGAAACCTACAAGAGCGTCACAAGAAGGGCAAGTTCAAACCTAATTGGTTAGGGCCATATGTCATCAAAACTAATTATGGGTCAAGAGCCTATCATCTTGCAACACCTAAGGGAAAGCCTCTTGATGAGCTAATGAATATCATGTACCTAAAGAAATTCTATGCTTAACCCATCGGATATCCCAATCAAAAAATACAAAAAAATCAAAAAAGTAAACAATCCAAAAAAATTAAAAAATTAAGAAAAACCAAGTGCAATAAAGTCGTCCAATGGTGAAAATCACTTTGGTGATGCTTTGGATAAGTACCATGGTGAAAACCTATCTCAGGCACCATGTGTAGTGGCCAGTTCTACCATCTAATATGTCCTCACCTTCATCCAAATCACTCCACACCACTTCCCTCCCATGAATTGAAATTATAAACATTCAGCATCACTTATTCCCACCCTTCATCACCCACCCGAGCTAGATTCTTGAATAAGTGGATCCTTGTATGCCCTCCTTATACAGTAGAAAACCAAAAAAAACCCAAAAATATCACAAAATCACCAAAATCCAAAAAAATTAAGCTATCCACAAAATTCCAAAAACATTGAAAACTATAAAATCCCAAAAACAATCATTCCAACATCATCATCAAAACATTCCAACCCCTCCATCCCATCTCGAACCATCCCACATCATCATCACAAGCTATAAATACATATCATCACCACCCACATCTTAATGTGCCTTGATCTCGTGGATACAGAGTATGTAGGTAGTCTAGAATACGAAGGAAGTATCCAATACATAGGTGCATAATATGCACCCATCGAACCCACTTGGATGGTCCCTATCCCTTAAGCTTACACTTGATCCAAACACAATATACTCTCTAAGCATACTATCAAAGGCATCATCTTTCACACAAAAATCATCAATCATCAAACCAACTTTAATCATGACACATGGCCTATATATTTTTACCCATCTTTTGACTTTCATCCCAATCATCCAATCAATCCCTACCTTAATAGATATATGATTCCTACAATAGGCTGAATCAACCAATCCACACTTATCTTGGCAAGAGATACAATGATTATTTGTTTGGTCAATTGGTCTTTTTGATTATTGATTTTTATCTTTTGTGTCATTCCAAGGATCATTTCAAAACTATCTTGATCTCACTATATCATGGTATGTGGCGAAAAACACCTAGAATGGGACATGGTCATTTCTTTTGTATGATGTGCTTGTGGGTTGGTCTCATTACTCCATGTTTGTATTCATATCTTGTGAAACATAGGGTCGGTTCTAGCGTAATAATTTCCTTTTACATCTAAGGTTCATCATATCCTTGGTGTACTAAGGACTTATGACATGAGTCCCCTTCCCTCATCTAGACAAGATTGTACTATCTTGGGCATGCATGGGATCATCCTATTGTTTGTCAGTCTAGTCCATGCAAATGATAGATATACATCATCAATTTGGTCTTTCATACCGTGGTGAAAATATCCTCTTTTCTATAATAAATCTAGGTTTTCTCTCAAAATATCAACACAATTCTCACCCCAACCCATCATTTCTAATCTACCCTCATCCCCCATCCATCAAACCATGTGATTATCATCTCACCATGGCTTAGCATTAATGAAGAAAAAGACATAACTATTCTCCCCATCCCCATCCTAACAAATCCCTCCCAAACCCCCATCCCCATCCTAACAAATACCTCTCAAACCCCCATCCTTAACAAATCCCTCCAAAACCCTCATCCTATCCAACCACATCCCATTCTATAACCAATCCTATCCACTTCTACCCTACCCAAAAATGCTTTTCTAATAATGTGGCTTAAGTGACCAAGGACACACCCTTCCTAATCTATCCCAATCCCCTCATAAGCATCCACTAAGCTTGCATCCATACCCCCCTCCCACCAAATCCTCACCATGGCTCTAAGCATCGCATGTATCATGACCAACACCTTCCACCTTAGAACATAAATCACATCATCTCCATATCATTATCAATCCATCATAATCATTACCATACCATTTCCTTAATCATCACCATATCATTGCATTATTCATTATCCATTTCATCCATCCATACATAATATATGTTTATTAATCTAAGCATATATCCATAATCCACATCACAATCCACATAATTCACATCATAAACCATACAACCATAAAACATCCATATGTATACATCATCACATATCCATAATAAAACATATAACATCCATCAAGTGCATCCATAAACATTATGCATCCATACATCATAGTGCATAAACATAAGTGCATCCATAAAATCATAATACATAATCATAATCATAACATCACATCATAGTCATAAAAACATCCATAATGCATCATCATAACCATAACATCATCATAATCATAACACATCCATGTAATCACCATAAACAAATTATTATCTCATATATATCAATCAAAATCATGTGTACATCTCATAATGGTCATGATACAAAATGCCCATAGGGCCAAAATACATATCAAAAGCTTGAAGGCATATACAATATAGCTACATAGAGCTCCCATGATGAGATAGAGTCAGAGAACTAGGTGGAGACTAGTGAGGAGCCATAGAACCTGTAGGTCATAGAGGAGGTGGTCCCATAGGTACATGTTGCTGAGGTGGCTGCTACTGGGACAATGGCTACTGGGTTGATGTCTGAGAGTGACCTGACCTATGAGATACTGATGCACTTGACTAGCTCTTGTCTATAGCTGGGAACCCTCTGCCCCTTAGGAACAACTATCTGATAAGACCCATAATAGTACTTAGCCTAGGCTCTCACATCTACTAGCTCCCTCTATACTATAGTGTATTCCTGCCACATATGTGCCATGTTGATCCCATTAATCACCCCTGCATTTGGGTAACCTATTGTTGTAGTTGGGTGACCTCTGCCTCTGCTCTCCATAGTTTGATCTCTACCCCCTACCTATGCACTCTCTTAGAAACCTACTCTGTAGTAACCTGCACAATCTGAGCTTGCAGCTAGCTCTGCAAATGCCAAATATGTGCTCATAAGATCTGTACCTGCTGATCTCCATCACCATCCCCAGCCACTCCATCCAACAAACCATGTAATCTTTGCAACTCAATCTAAGAACTATCCTGCTCTGTAGTCACTGAAGCTAGCTCCTACTGCTACTATGCCACTTGGTCCTCCAGGCTCATCACTTGAGCCCTTAATGTAGCCATATTCTTCTCCTCATCTCCCCTTCGCTTCTGCACTCGACATTGACTAGACGTAATAGGATTCAGAGCTGTACTAGAAGGCCCTACACCTGATGTCCCTACCTCCCACATCACCACCTTGGCCAAAACCTAAATGCCTATGTGTCTCCCACCTCTCCCATCTCTTCCACCTCCCCCACCATCTCTTCTATCTCTCCTCTCTCCATCTCCCTCCCCTCCTCCTCTACCTCCTCCTCTATGATCTCCTCCTCCTCCTCACCAGGATCAACATCTGGAAGTGTAAGTTGCATAGGTTTCCTCTATTCCCACCATGCATCATAAGCTAGGGTAGTCCCCGTATCTACAACCATGCTCTCCCAATCCCACATCGCTGGCTATAATGCTACCCAATCCAGTAGTGCCAACTATGCATCCATTATCGGTGGCCATGTGGACACATCTACTCGTACCCATGCAAAAATAACTATGACCTATGGCAAGTCTTGTTGTATACTAAACTACCATAGCACCCGAGAGGGGAGGTAGCAATCAATGTTATGCTCGGTCCTCTCTATAAAGTACTGAGGTTGTCGAGTAAATGACATGTGTGCATCATCATCAATCCAATCCTCATAGCCTAGATACAACCACCGCACCACTGTATCCACATTATCTAGCTATCTCCTCCAGTACCTCATGTTCCCCAGCTGCCGATGCTAGAGAGTCCCCCTATATGCCTCACCCATAGCTCAAACTATGGCCTAACATGTGGACAAATGGGCCTCATGATAACTATGTGCTCCCACGCCCATACATGAAGAAGTGTAATGCTAGAACGAAGAGTCTCTCCATCCTTATACACCACTAGATGAATCTCAAGGTATAACTAGGCCAGTAAACATGCCCCCCATGCATACAAAGTCTCCTACATCACCATCACCTCAATCATCTACCCCAAGCCAACTGGAAAATCCCATGAGTGTTGATCTGGCATTAGGATCCCCCTGATCAGTCCACATAGATACAACACATAATCGCTCACCCCCCTCACATGAGTGGCACCGTATCGCATCTCCCACCAGTCCTGAGTATACATTGGCTTCCTTGGTGGAAAAGTCTGATCTAATGCTACTACTCTAGGCACAATATCATATATAACTCACTCACCCACTATAAGGATCTGAAGGATCCTCTAAATGTCCTCTAGGGTGATCATGATCTCACCCGTCAGCAATAAGAATGTACACATCTCACTCTGCCATCTCTCCACTAGGGTTGTCATCATAGTCCTATGTGCCCTCAGATGAGGCATATCTGATACATGACCTATTCCAAGATCGTACATGTGAAGCTAATCTACTGGTGTCAGCCTCTCCCTCAGCACCACAACACTAGGAACCCATCTCTCTCATGACTGAATCTTGATCCGCTCAACCTATGTCCAACAACATAGGTTAACCCATTTTTTCCTGCAAAATAGTGACTAGGCACTAAACCATTATCCAATAGTACTGAACTACCCAATAGTACTAATCCCTATGCCAAAGGTGCTATCCTAGCCAATGACGCTAATCCTTTAACCAATCACGCTAATCCTGTTGATGGCACTATTCCCTAGCCTAATGGCACTAATCCACCAGATAGCACTAAAACCCTAACTAATGGTGCTAATCTGCCTAAAACCCTAAAAATTGGTGCTAAACTAACCAATATCCCTAATCTCTCTACCATATGTACTAATCCACCCGATAGTGTTAAACCCAAAGTTTGGCGCTAAACCACCAAACCCACTAACATTTCTGGCGCTAAACCACCTGATAGTGCTAAACCGCTAACAGATAGCGCTAAACTGCCTTTTTGACCCCCTAGACTTTTGGCGCTAAACTACCCAATGTCTCTAAGCTGCCCCCAATTGCACTACATAGCTACGTGATAGTGCTAAACTACTAACCTACCCTTTCTTGACCCCTTAATTGTTGGGATATGGTGTTGTACACCATTGCATAATTTGATATATTTTATAATATTGAAATTAAATAATTATTTAGTTGTGATGCACCTAGGTGGTGTGGTTAATCACACTATGTAATTATTTGGGTCCACTTTATGTTGTATTGTAACATTGGGATATTATTTGTATTATTTGATTAATTGGGAAAATGTAGTACCAATAGTCAAATGTGGGGTCAAGTGGTTTTGTGTAACCCATGGTTTTGGGGCACATGGTTTTCTCAATGTAATGTGTGAGCTTATATTATAAAAGCAAGCACAATGTTATTATTTGAGGTTGGCTGGATATTTCATTATAGGTGAATGGGGGTTTTGTGAGAGGCTGTCATTGTATTGAGCTCTCTCCTACAAGTGTAGATTGTGAAGCATGGCAAGTGATGTGTGGATTCATAATTGTACACATGGAGGTTGCATTGGAGGTGCTTGATGGTTCAGAGGTATTCATGGAGGCTCAGAGATTGTATTGTAATGTTTCATTGTTGAGTAATACATGTGAGCATGGATGCTTTTGGAGGCTGGGTTTTTCCCTATAAAGGGTTTTCCCAAGGTATATCTTGTGTTCCCTTATTGCCTGTTCATTTGATATTTGCATTATAGTTTTTTTTGCATCTTGTTTCTCCTATTGGGTTATGTGGAATTGGTTTAATTAGACCTGCAAATTCCTAAAACTAATTGACCCAAAACCCAAAAAAACACAAAGCGAGGTTGGGTGACATACCCGTGGTCCAGCCTCCTTAGCTTGCTAGAACTCTCGTACATGCTCAGATTGGTGCTCATATCATGGGAAGCTTGATTGTTCCATTGTTATCACTCTTCTCTCAAAGTCTCTCAAGTCTAGTAAAAAATGGTGTGCAAATGTGGCATGTTGGGCCCACTTTTACCTATATATAGGTGCCATGTCAACCCTAATTCACCATTTCTTCTCCCTAGGCCACAAATCTTAATTTTTTCCTCCATTTATTTTTCTATCAACCTTATTCTCCATCATGAACCCCTTTTTCACCACCGTTCCCTCCTTTTCGAGAGTTTTCCCCCCAAAAAAAAATTTCACTCGACCTCTCGAGGCAACATCGCTCATCCATTTCCACTCCTTCCCATCAGCGGGGAAAAATTCTTTGACCTAACACCATTCCCTACTCGGTCATGATGCCACATCAAAGAGGGGGAAATGTAGACACCTAAAAATGTCTCGACCCTATTAACCATTTTCCTGCATCAATTGCATTACCAACCTAACTCTTTCACCAATTAATTAAATAAAAATCATAATTATTTAATTAATTAACCCTAAGATGTCCCTAATCATCTACCCTTAGCCATTTACCCCTAACATACCCTTGGTAAATGAATTAATTTAATTAATTCATCCCTAGACCTTATAACTTCATTCCTAATTAATTAAATAAATCATGCTTATTTAATTAATCTACCTATCTTATAGCCTAAACCTAGTCTAGTTGAATAAATATTAATTATTTAATTAGCTACCCTAGCTTAGATGACCCCTAGGCCTAAATTAATTAAATAAACCCTTATTTAATAATTTTAACCCTTCATTAGCCCCTTCACTACTTTTTTTCCAGCCACATTAATTAAGTTAATCACTTGATTAACTTGGTCAAAGCATGCTTAACACCCATTCCCACACCATTTGAATAAAAATACTTTTTATTCAGCTTGGTCACATGACCCTTCCAACTCATCTTTCCTCTTTCATGTTAGAGCTCTTTTTCATGCAAATATCACACACGTGTTTGGCAAATAAACACGTGTCACATGACTCACACATTCACTGATAAAATGGAATTTTAATTCCACCTCCTCCCACACAAAATATTTTTTTATTCCATCACTTGTCTTAATTCTAAACAATGCTAAGCCCTTCCCAAGGTGAATTTAAAATTCACTTTTAATCACAACCCTCCAATCTTGTTGATGAAGTCTCAACCCTTCATCTCATCCTCTCATCTCCACCATTGATCTCAACTTTGAACCTCCACCACTCAATTCAAATCCCCTCCAATTTGCCTATAAATACAAGCCTCCGCAAGCCATTTTGACATCCAAGTTTGAAGAAAGTTTACTATGCCAAAATCTCTCCAACTTTCATATCCTCTTAGCTAGATTATGCCCATATTGTGTCTAATTTGAGAGCATTCCACATTCAACCATCTTGTTTGGGTAAAGCTAGGAAGCTTGGGTGCACTTCCTCAACTTTATCAAGGAGTGAGGGATATTTCAAGGACTTTGCAAAGGTATAATACTTTGTATTTAGTTTCATTTTCATGTTTTATGACCTTTGAACTCTTTTTCATCTTCAATTCCTTTGAACTGATCTTAGCCTCCTTTTCCACCTTTATTACCTATTTTTCAAAACTAAAACAATTTATGGGACTAATGTCCTTTACTTCGCTTTCTTTTTCTTTTAATGATCTTAAAGTATATTTCAACCCATCCTTCATAATGGTATACAAGTTCCTTCTACCATCATAGATAGCTTCTCTATCAAATTGCCAAGGTCTTCCCAACAAAACATGATATGCATTTATTGCTATATCATCACATAAAATTTCATCTTTATATGACCCAATTTGAAAACTTACCAAACATTATTCTTTCACCACCAATTCATGTTCTTTTTGCAGCTACGTAACTTTATATGGATTAGGATGTTTACTCTTCTTCAAGGCTAATTTTTCTACCATTTCATCATAAACTATGTTATCATTACTACCACTATCAATAAGTACTTTACAACATTTACATCCAATTTTGAATAAAGTGTTGGAAATAGTCTGGATAATTGAGAGGAGGGGTGAATCAGTTATCCCTAAACTTTAACCTTTTCTAAACTTTTTAATTCTTCTTTATAATTAGATTAATGATGAAAACATTTAAGCATAAATCAACACATGAGTAGAAACAACATGAACACACAACACCAGAATTTTGACGTGGAAAACCTAGTTAAGGGAAAAACCACGGTGGGGGTTAACCCACAAAAATGCATACCTTGTTAAAATTACTTAAGAAAATAGAAGGCACATGCCTTCGGGCACACTGCCCAGAGCTCACTGCTCAAGAAGAGGCTCACTGCCTATAAGAAATTATGATTTACATAGAGATAATGAACTAAGAAATATAATCTACATTTATGCCTAAATCAATCCCTTTGAAGGCTCAAAAACATCTACTCCTATCTTCAAATTCTTCTTCACTAACTCTTCACTCTATACTTCCTTCGCTCCTCTTCTTCTCTGCTCTGCCTTTTGATCCTTTCTTCAGATTTAACTCATTTATTCAAGGATGTTTTTCAACAACTCTTCAACAAGTATTTACATGCTTCATCAACCTTTGAATGATCAACAAGGTCAGCTAAACTTGATGTGGATCATTACACTATCAGGAAAACACAACTGAGACTTGAATCTTCCTCTACAACCACGCCATGCTTCATAAAATGCTCTTAGATCATCCGCAACATGCCAGGAACATCCGGTCGGCCAAGACTGGGAAGAACATCAACCTCAAAAAATAAATCTTCAATCGACAAGCTCAAACTTCAATCAGACCTCCAACATAGTAGCCACATGATCTAGAGACCTCCACAAGCACATTGAAATCACCAATAACATTCACTCTAAACCAATTTACCAGAATCATTTGTATCTTCCTCCAGAACCTCAAGAACACTATCTGCCATGAATGTCAAACTAGAAAGATAGCTTGTGGACCTCCAAACCACGAACCACTGGAGTTGATGATACACACTAACTTTCCAAACATGCCTTCAGATCTGCAGACCATAATATTTCACTGTGGAGCAATCCGGACCAACTTACTGTCACACTGTCTCTTCTGAATACTGCAAAATCTAGTTCTACCCAAATGGCCATAATTTCTTCAAATATTCATGTGAACTTCTCAAATCTTAACTAGAGCAACCTCTGACAATCCTCTACATAGCCATATGGTCTGCATGCATTTATTGTTATTATTTTTCTCAATATCCTCAATAGTCTGGTCTTCTATATAGACAGCAAAATAGGATACAGTTGACACCAATGGAAACAAGGATATGTTGACATCAATGACAACACCACTTAGGCACATATTTGCAACATAAAGTTCAGAAAGGACTTCTTTGAGATGGTCCATCCTTCATCTTTCCTGGATTCACTAGTATTCTCTTGAACATAAGAGATTCTTCTCCCTCTAGTTCTTCCACTTGTTTTGGTGATTCTATGGTTTATTCCTCCTCATGTGCTATGTGACTTATTGCCATGCTTCTCTTTCTATTTTCCTACTATAATTATGGCCACTCAAAAGATCTATGAACAACATCTCCACACCTATAACATGTTTTCAAAAATCCTTTGCTGCTATTGCCACATCCTCTTGTTGGATATTCCTTTCCTCTTGCTCCTTGATTTGATTCATTGTTCCATTTAGGACTTGTTTCTTCTCCATAAGTTTGTTTCCCTTGTTGCTGTTGTCCTCTCCCATTTGAGATTTTTCCTCTTCCTCTTGAACTATTATGCTTCCTTCTAGCTATCTTTTCTTTTACCTTCAAAGCATATTGGTAAGCCTCCTCATCTGTAAACATTTTTAGCATACTCATCTCGTCCTGGATATTGAATCTTAACCCATTTAAATAACTAGCCACCTTCTCTCTATCCATTTCATGATGTCTAGATTTGATTACCATCTTATATATTTCTTTTGTATAATATTTTACACTCTTATATTTTTGTATCATTTTCTAGAGCTTTCTAAATAACTCTAGTTCATAATCTCTAGGAATAAACTTGGCCTTTAATCTGATAACCATTGATTCCATCAAGTTATTCTCATTTCTCCATTCACTACTCTTTCTCTCTATGAATCTCTCCACTAAAGGGTAGCATGTCCCTTAAGTTTTTTTTGTGCCAATCTTACTTGCTATGGGTCATGAATATTTTCAAATTCAAAACACTCTTCTAATTCAACAATCCAATCTATTAACTTCTCAAGGTTTAACCTACCTGAAAAATTTGGAATCTTGATTTGATTACCTCTACTAATCCTAGAAAGAGCTCTTAGGAAACATTCTTCTCCTTCATCTGCTAACTATTCATTTTCTAATTCATCATCTACAATTTCTTCACCATCTGCATATTGATTTTCATGTGCTAGATTTCTCCTGAGAGCTACAACTAAATTTGTTATCTAATTTCTCAAATCAGATTGAAATTGTTCAAATATCTCCTCCATTCTAGGAGCTCTTCTTGTCGAGGGCATTTTGTAATAGTTTCACAACTTTAAATATTGCCTCTACTATTTCTACCCACGTAAGTTACCCAATTGTAAGGAAAACACTTACAGATTTTTTTTTTTTTGAAACAAAAAAATGGAAACTCTCTTTTTCTTTAAATTGAATTATTACCATGTTGTGAAATTTTGAATCTTGGGACATTGTAGAGGATGAGAGGGTGATGTTAGAGAAGGTTGAGACTTTGTAGATTGTTGCAGATGGATTAACAAAGCTAGTGAGCATAGTGAATCTATGGGCCTCACAACCCATAATAATTAGATTTCAATGTTGGAGTTCCCCTTTGCTCTTTTGCAAGGTATTCAATAAGTGAGAATTTTGAGAAAGATGTCTCAACATTGCATGGACTAATGTTCACATTCATTAATTATTTGTATTTATTTTTCATTTTATCCTCACATTGGAAATAGAGCATCCCATTTTAAGGTGTCACTCTAGGCCACATTTTGAATATTTTGTAAAGTATGGAAGAAGTTTTAAGAGAATCTAATGTCATTATTACATGCAAGAGCATCTTATGATATTATAAGAAGAGAGTTACTTATGATAGATTTTATGACACATAAGATCATGATTATAAGGGAGTTACATTGAAATATTAACCATCAACATGATAATTTATGACGCATCTCATAGAACATCTTTGAATGGATAATGGAACCAAATTGGGACACCTAATTTGTGTGGTCAAATATGACAATTTATACAATATGACAAGGTGTAAGAGAAAAATTTAAAAATACCTTGGAAGACCAAGATCAACGGGTTGTTGGAATTTGTGCCATTGACTTTGGACACCATACTTCTTGAAGATTTGGTCATTATTTTCCAAAAATATTTGGTGTTTTCTTTTTTGGGCTTAATATATTTATTGGGTGCATGGGCTAGAGTGTGGATAGTGATCTTTGTAGGTACTATTATGCTACCAAAATTACTCTTGGTCTACATATTGATGATACTCCTAAAAGGGAATATCTCTGAATATTTTATAATAACCCTTGTTATTGATAATACAATTGGTTTGTTCTTTGGGGTGTGGATTTTTTCTCCTAAAATATTTTTGCACATAATCACTATGTTTTTGATATAGATAAGCGGTAAAAGAAAGGGTGTTGATCCCTAATACAAAATAGCCCAGGGGGCACACAAAAGAGGCACATAGTGCTAGACCAGGAACACTAAACCATCAGAGACAATAGACTGACAATAGACAGACAGGACACCAAACCACAAAAAAAGCACAGAACTAAAAACACACAAGACTAATTGAACAATTGTCCCTAATTGAATAAATGAACATGTCTTCATAGTCTTTCAGCTTCTTCTTCCCAAAGCCATGCTTGTTCATTTCTAGGTCCTGAAGTATGGCCAAGGTGGTAGCCAAAACAATGCAACACCTTAGAAGTAAACTGAGTGAGAATTTTAAAGGTTTTCTCCAACTCAGTTATTCTAGCATTCATATCAACAATCATAGATGCTTCCTTGGAGTTGTTTTCACCATCTTTGTTGACCGAGGCTTCTTCCATATATCTGGTCAGCATCTTAGACTTCAAACTAGGCAATGTCATTTATGGGAAAAGGTTGGGGCCTTCCACATCCATAGCATCACCATCATCTAAATCAGTGATCTCCTCCACCTTCTTAGTATTATCCTACCTGTCAATAGTTTCCTCTTTCTTATCAAACTCACTAGAGGACACTAACTCCTTGAGGGAGGCAGTGGGCTTGCCAACAAGCCTACTAGACCTCCGAGTAGTAGGCTTTCTTATCTTCCCTTGAGGAGTAACCTTACCCTCCTCCCAGGTGTCATCACTATCCTCATCGTTACCCACCGAAACAACAATCTCCTTACCTTTCTCTAGATTAGAACCCTCCTTGATCAATTCACCAACATTCAAAAATTTGCACGTGTATTCCTTTCCTTCCCTAGCCCTCTTCAACTTATTGTCCCCATTGTCATCAAAGACCACCAGAGTCCTCTTAGAAGACTTCTTACTTAGGTTGAGAGTATTAGTGTCATCTTTTAGAGCATGTCAGCCTCATCCTGGCTGGGAGGGGTTTTGGCCAACTTAGGGGTTTTCATAGGGGTGAGCTTAGAGCTGGGCTTTTTCTTAGTGGTTGAAACCCTTGGGTTAATAGGACTTTTCAGCAAAATCTCAGGAGTGATTTCCTTGATTACTACCTCGTGTCCTAGTTTACTTTTAGCATGCTTAGGAGCACTATCAGAGGAGCTATCAATCAAACTAGTCATAATATCTTGGGGGGGTATAATGCCAGATCAAAATTGTATAAATAAGAAATCAAGCCTTGGTGCAAAGGAATCATTGACTTCTCAGGGTTCTAGGCATGTAATTCAATTACAGCCTTAATCAAAGTTTCAAGGGATGAAAGAATGTAAAAGGGAAAGCTTATCAGCTAGTTCCTCCTAAAGTGATTAAGGAGAACAAAATGATAATGATAGAAATGCCTAAATCTTCATTCTAGAGTGAAGTACTTCGTATCCATGTAACATACTTCATCCCAGGGTTTTGGGAGTTTCTCGCGGTCAAAACTGCCTTGCAGGTCGAAAAGATCCTCACCCTCTTTCAAAAATATGGCCATGTTCTCCGGGTCAAAAAATTTACTCTACCTTTTTTACTTCATTCCCTTAATAGAAATGCTAGTGGTAAGGCCTATGACCTCCTCATATATCTCAAAGCCAATCCCACCTATCTAAACTTTTCTATTATTCCATGAGGTAGCACATTGTCTGGACGCATTTTCATCATGCCCTTTTAGACATTCCAGATAGGATGCAACCCCACCCTCACAATAGATATGCCACAACATCTCATTTCTTTCAAACTATTCACACAAGATAGGTTTAGTTCTTGATGTAGGAGCATCCTTGCTTCAAGAGCAATATTGCATCAACCAAAAATATTTGCATTTCAGTTAGTTTGCATTTCAGTTTGTTTCTTTCATTTTCTAGTTTAGTTCAGGTAGTTCAGTTAGAAGAAGTTTCTGTACTTTGGTTTGCATTCTACCATAGCTACATTTTAGATCTTGCAGAGATAGACTTAGCATCTAGATTCATTCACCTACATCATATCCAATTTTCAGAGCATTTGGATCAAGTACCGAAAAGTTATCGCTACCAGAAAATTAATTGTTTTCTCAGAACAGAGCATCCTAACAATCTTGGACAATGAGCTAAAGGAGAAGACTTGTGGAGCATTTTACAACTTGTAGAGCTAAAAGACACATCTTTCAATGTTCTTTGGATCATGTCCAACCTTCCTTGAGATCCACACATCATTCCATTCATTTGTGGAGGAGTTCAATTCATTTAGGTCTGACCCATCCGTGTACACACGTTATAGCTCTTCCTTGGAGTTTGTGACCTTCCTTGGCCGACGTGAAGGAACCTATTGTTCCGAAGATGATATATATTGATGTAATAAATCCTTAGGAAAGTAGTTCTCATGATTTAAAAGATAGATAGTTTGGATTCTTTGTGAAAGAGCCTAAAAGCTAAATCCTGTGCATATTTTGATATTCTATAATCAGGCCTGTGAGCCCCAAATATAAGCCCACATGTTGCCGACTAATTTATATTTAAACTCTATGATATACCAAATGACTAAATATGCATTTGTTTCATTTCCTTGAGATGTTTCCATTGTGTTTACTCTTGCTACATGACCTAGATAGTTCATTCTGTGAACCCTCCTAGCGTGACTGCACCAAGTGGTATCAAAGTGAAAGTTTGAATCTTTGGGAGAAAATTGAGTGAAGTTGGTGAAGGAATTCCATAAGATCTTGCTATGGATAGATCACCAAATTGAGGCAGGTTACTTGTGTCACAACTGATCACCGATTGTGAGGCAGTTGTCACCTTGTAGCCTGATCGCCAAACTTGAGGTAGTTTGCACTTGATCCTAGGAAGAATGTCGCTGAGGAGAATCCCTGATGTTGGAACAATGGCTAGTAGAATGGATGAGATGATGGAAATGATGAAAACAGTGAGATTTTGATTGGATGCTATTGAAGAAGATAGGCAAAGAGGATTGACACTGAGACCTAATGTTGAAAGTGATGATGAAGAAGAATTTCAATTTGTTGAACGAATTGGCGAAACCCTAGGAGGTGATCAAGAAGAAGAATCAGATCAAGTCAAGATGTTATGAGATATTTCAAAGATTGGAAAAAGACCTAGAATTGATGTACCTAATTACATTGGCAATTTGAACCCCGGAGATGATATATATTGATGTAATAAATCCTTAGGAAAGTAGTTCTCGTGATTTAAAAGACAGATAGTTTGGATTCTTTGCGAAAGAGCCTAAAGCCTAAATCCTGTGCATATTTTGATATTCTATAATCAGGCCTATGAGCCCCAAATATAAGCCCACATGTTGCTGACCAATTTATATTTAAATTCTATGATATACCAAATGACTGAATATGCATTTGTTTCATTTCCTTGAGATTTTTCCATTGTGTTTACTCTTGCTGCATGACCTAGATAGTTCATTCTATGAACCCTCCTAGCATGACTGCACCAAGTGGTATCAAAGTGAAAGTTTGAATCTTTGGGAGAAAATTGAGTGAAGTTGGTGAAGGAATTCCATAAGATCTTGCTATGGATAGATCACCAAATTGAGGCAGGTTACTTGTGTCACAACCGATCACCGATTGTGAGGCAGTTGTCACCTTGTAGCCCGATCACCAAACTTGAGGTAGTTTGCACTTGATCCTAGGAAGAATGTCACCGAGGAGAATCCCTGATGTTGGAACAATGGCTGGTAGAATGGATGAGATGATGGAAATGATGAAAACAGTGAGATTTTCATTGGATGCTATTGAAGAAGATAGGCGAAGAGGATTGACACTGAGACCTAATGTTGAAAGTGATGATGAAGAAGAATTTCAATTTGTTGAACAAATTGGCGAAACCCTAGGAGGTGATCAAGAAGAAGAATCAGATCAAGTCAAGATGTTATGAGATATTTCAAAGATTGGAAAAAGACCTAGAATTGATGTACCTAATTACATTGGCAATTTGAACCCTGGAAAGTTGATTGACTAGATAAATGACATGGAAGAATACTTTGAGTATTAAGAAATTGAAGATCCATAGAAGGTGAAATTTGTCAAGATGAAGTTGAAAGGACATGCTGCTATATGGTGGAAAGAAGTTTAGTTGGATAGGAACATAAGAGGAAAGGAAAATATTACAAAGTGGGATAGGATGGTGACAAAATTGAAGATCCAGTTTGTACCTGTTGACTATGAGTTGGAGCTATTGAAAAGATTGTAGAACCTGAGACAAAAGGAGAAATCTATGAAGGAGTAAATGGAAGAATTTCATAAGATGATCATAAGGATAGGACATAGTGAAACAAACAAGGAGAAAGTGTCTAGATACATCAATGGATTGAGATTGAACATTCAAGAGGAACTGAGTTTGGTGAGGATGACAACATTGGAAGAAGCATATAAATTTGCCCTAAAAGTTGAAGAAAAGTTAAATAAGAGACTTGATCAGAAACAGAGAGGTAGAACATTTTCTAGAGGAAACAGGTCACATCTAGAGTAGAACAAGCTTGACAACCCATTTAAGAAGGATGACAGAGATAGCAATGCCTACCAGAGCAATGAAAAAAAAATTCATCACAGAGGTAATTGTAACTCATACCGGAATGAAGGGTATAGAAGAGAGGGAAGAGGATTTGATAAGAGAACATTCAGAGGTACTTGTTTCAAGTGTGGATGTGAAGGACATAAAGCATTTGAATGTAATCATGGGAGTACAAGCAAGAAGACAAAGAATAGTGGAAGATCAGCCTATGTGGAAGAAGAACATGTTGGATCACCAAGTTCAGTTGATAAACTGGAGAAAGGAGAATCAATTGTGATGAGAAGAGCACTATTTGAAGTAGAGACAACTCAAGAACCACCACAAAGAAAAAGTTTGTTCATAACTAGATGTAAATTAGGAGGTAAGTGTTGTAAAGTTGTAATTGATAGTGGTAGTTCTAATAACCTAGTTTCAGAGGAGATGGTGACTAAGTTGAAGTTGGAAAGATTGAAAAACCCTAAGCCCTATTAGATAGCATGGATTCAGGATGATCATAAGGTACTGGTGAGTGAGTAATGTTTGGTGAAATTTCATATTAGATCTTATCATGATGAAGTCTTGTGTGATATTATGCCTACGGATGTATGTCATATTTTGTTGGGTAGACCTTGGCAGTATGATAGAAAAGCTATACATGATGGGAGAAAGAATACATACACTATAACATAAAATGGGAAGAGAATTACCTTGATTCCTTTAGAAGATGATCCTATGAGTCAAGTATGTGGGAATGCTAGAATCTATTTGGTAGATGGAAGAAAATTTCTGGATGGTTTGAGACATGAGAATATGTGTTATGCCTTGATTCCTAAAAACCCTAAAACATTGAAGAAGGAGATTGAAGAATCACAACCGTAGGAGAGAAAAGAGTTGCTGACAGAGTATGAAGACATCATATTAGACAATGTGCTTGAAGGATTGCCACCTATTAGGAGTATCGGTCATCACATGGATCTTATACCGGGAGCTAGTTTGCCTAACAAAGCAACACAGAATGACACCGACAGAGAATGAAGAACTAAATAGACAAATACAAGAATTATTGAGGAAGGGTTTGATCAGAGAAAGTTTGAGCCCTTGTGCAATACCTGCAGTGTTGGCACCTAAGAAGGATGGAGAATGGAGAATGTGTATTGACTCTAGAGCAATAAACAAGATCATAGTTAAGTATAGGTTTCCTTTACCTAGGATGGATGATATCATGGATTGTTTGAGTGGAGAAAAATATTTCACAAAGATAGATTTGAAGAGTGGATGCCATCATATCAGAATCAGAGAAGGAGATGAATGGAAGACTGCTTTTAAAACAAATGAAGGATTGTATGAATGGTTAGTGATGCCTTTTGGATTAACAAATGCACCTAGTACTTTCATGAGATTGATGAATGAAGTCTTGAAGAATTTCTTGGGTAAGTTTGTTATTATATATTTGGATGACATTCTAATTTTTAGTAAGACAAAAGAAGAACATTTGTGGCATATTAGACGAGTTTTGCAGAGACTGAGAGAGGAGAAATTGCTGATAAACATCAAGAAATGTAGTTTCATGAATGAAGAACTAGTGTACTTGGGATTTGTGATTTCTACAGAAGGATTGAAGATGGATGCTGAGAAAGTGAGAGCAATTGTTGAATGGCCTACACCGGAGAGCATGGGAGAAGTTAGATCATTTCATGGATTGGCTAGTTTCTACCAGAAGTTCATAAAAAATTTTAGTTCAGTTTGTAACCCTATGACAGAGAAAATGAGAGGTGAAATGAAAGAGTTTAAGTGGACATCAAGAGTAGATAAAAGTTTTGAATTGTTGAAGTAGAAGGTGACAGAGCAACCTATTTTAGCATTACCAGATTTCAATAAGGTATTTCAAGTGGATTATGATGCTAGTGGAAATGCAATAGGAGCAATGTTGAGTCAAGAAGGAAGATGATGTAGGGGAATCTTGTTAACTTTCAAAAATTGTGTTAGCATTTAAATTTTGAGGTTTAATGTGTTGGTTGAATGATAGGATGAAGGTGGAAGGAAGTTCCTATCACCAAAGAGACAGGAACATTAATAAATAATTAATAGTTTTTGGGAGAGTCAAATAAGTGGATAAAGTGGTGATTATTGCAGGAATCAGTTACAATATACAAGTTTAGGAAAATTGGCAGCATGAAGTTTGATTGCTATTTTGGGGAGGTGCTCGTTCATATAGTTAACTCATTATTGTAAAGACCATTAAGGAAGATGCCAGAGAATGTTTAGAGATTCTTTTTAATAGTTTATTAAAATTAGAAATTGGAGAGGCATATGATAGAAGAGTTAGTGGTGTCATAAAGAAAGATTCTTTTTCTAAATGAGGAGAAGGCAGTTACTAATCAAGGCGTGGTGGTGAGTAGGTGGCAGATCGTGGCCATGAAGAAGAATAACAGTCAAATGGAGATAGGCCGATAATAATACAGGGGGATTGGTGGGGCGTTCATATAGAGAAGTCATCATTGGATAAATAAGGAAGGAAGAGGCTGATTAGAATGGAGGTTGAAAGCTAGAATTAGGCCAACTGCAACATGCTAAGAGGAAAATGTGGTGAGGAGTTTAAATGAGACGAGGTCAATTTGAGTGATGGTGAGTAGTCAAATGAGAAGAGAAGAAAGTTGAGGAATAGAGAGAGGACGGTCTGCATCAAGCTGATTCGATAAGAAGAGGCCAAGAGTTGAAACCGCACTATGGAGAAGAAAAGAAGAGGCCAAGGATGGCCATTCAAAGGTGAACAGTCATTGAAGAGGATCAATAGATAGATTGAAGGTGGAACAAAAAGTAGATTGAAGGCTAAAGGCCAAGAATCGCTAGCCGATAGGAGTGTAAAAATAGATATAGGAGGCTAGAAGTCAAATGTAGAATGTAAATGTTTATCTTTTGTAACCCAATCCCTCTGGGTAATGTATGGATCGATGGTATCTTGTAATCTATCCTTCATAATATAAAATGGTGTTAAGCATTTGAGTTATTGGTTCGTATATTTTGTTAACTTCTTATTCCCTGTTGCTACAGTATTGTATTTTCTTCTTGTCACCTGGTAGACAGAGTTGTGAGTGTTAACTGCAAGTCCCTGCCAAATTTTTGAGATTGTTGATAATCTACCTTATAATGGGTAATCTTTATTATTTCTGATTGGTTCCTGTCACTTTAATGATAGAAGGTTTGTAGAAGTCTTTTATTATGTAGAGACTCAGTTCTCAATCAATGGTTGGCATTGGGTATTTGTGCATGCTTTCATAAGTGTGCTATTAGAAGACCTATGTCATATTTCAATGAGAAGTTGAATGATGTAAGGAGAAGGTATTTAGTCTATGACCAAGAGTTCTATGCAATAATTCAAGCTCTGAAGAAGTGGAGACATTACTTGTTTCCTAAGGAGTTTGTGTTGTATACAGATCATCAAGCTTTGCAATATTTGAACAATCAAAGTATGTTGAATCAGAGGCATATGAGATGAGTAGAGTTCATGCAGAGTTATAAATTTGTGTTGAAGCATAGGAGTGGAAAATCAAATAAAGTTGCATATGCATTAAGTAGGAGAAGGAACTTGCTAATAGAGATGAGAGTTGAAGTATTAGGATTTGATGAATTAAAGAATATGTATGAGGGAGACATTGATTTTGCAGAACCTTGGAAAGCATGTAAGGAACTTGTTGTGATAGATAGGAGTAAGTGGTTGGACTATTTCATTCAAGAAGATATGTTGTTCAGAGGAAATCAGTTATGCATACCTAGAAGTTCAATGAGAGATAATTTGATCAAGGAGAAACATAGTGGAGGATTG
Source organism: Cunninghamia lanceolata (assembly GCA_027924645.1). Taxonomy (NCBI): domain Eukaryota; kingdom Viridiplantae; phylum Streptophyta; class Pinopsida; order Cupressales; family Cupressaceae; genus Cunninghamia; species Cunninghamia lanceolata. Next base: position 638,077 of record BSBN01000137.1, read on the forward strand.
GCAGGACATTTTGGCATTAACAAGACAGTGGCTTTGGTGAGTGAAAATTACTTTTGGCCTTAGATACATAAGGATGTTAAGAAATTTGTGTAGAATTGTAGATTTTGTCAAGTTGCAAAAGGGAATAGTTAGAACACTAAATTATATAAACCTTTGATAGTACCAAAGAGACCTTGGGAAGACATAAGCATGGATTTTGTGATGGGATTGCCTAAGACATAGAGAGGACATGATTCTATATTTGTATTGGTGGATAGATTTTCAAAGATGGTGCATTTCATACCTTGTAAGAAGACAAATGATGCAGTGCATGTAGCTGACCTATTTTTCAAGGAGATTGCGAGATTGCATGGATTACCTAAGAGTATAATTTTAGATAGAGACACCAGATTTCTTGCATACTTTTGGAAGACACTTTGGAAGAAAATGAAGACAGTTTTGAAGTTTAGTTCAACTTTTCATCCACAAATTGATGGACAGACAGAGGTAGTGAATAGGAGTTTGGGAAACTTGTTGAGATGTTTGGTTGGAGAAAAGACAGGTAGTTGGGATTTGATTCTTTCACAAGCAGAGTTTGCATAGATTAATTCACTAAATAGGAGTACCAGAAGAACACCTTTTGAGATTGTTACTGGTGTAAACCCTAGAGGAGTTGTAGAATTGAGAGATCTTAGTTTAGAAGAGAAGAGAAGTGCAGAAGCAAAAGAATTTGTAGAACATATGGAGACAGTGCATAGTCAGGTAAAGAAGCATTTAGAAGAGATGAATAACAAATATAAAGAACAAGCAGATGAGAAGAGAAGAAACAAAGAATTTGAAGTTGGAGATGAAGTAATGGTGTACTTGAGATAAGAAAGATTTCCAGTTGGAACATTTAACAAGTTGAAGATGAAGAAGTTTGGAGCTTGTAAGATACTCAGGAAATCTGATTTAGGAAATGCATATGAAGTAGAGCTACCAAAGACATTGGGTATATCACCTATTTTCAACATTGCAGACCTATATCAGTATCATGAAGAAGAGTTCAGTGACAACATTGAAGAAGCAGTTACCACAACAAGCATCAGAGTACATTGAAGACATTTTGGATAGCAGAGTTGGACATAGCACCAGAGGCAACCAATACAAATAATACCTTTTGAAGAGGAAAGACAGACCTAAAGAAGATTTATCTTGGATTTCTTAGGCTGAGGTGGACTATTTTGGTTTTCCTCTAGCCCCAGCAAAGTGAGGGACTCACTTTTTCAATAACCCCAGATGTCTAATGCAAGAGCATCCCTAGTTCAAGAGCAATCTTGCATCAGCCAAAAACATTTGCATTTAAGTTAGTTTGAATTTCAGTTAGTTTGCATTTTAGTTTGTTTCTTTCATTTTCTAGTTTAGTTCAGGCAGTTTAGTCAAAAGCAGTTTCTATACTTTGGTTTGCATTCTACTGTAGTTGTATTTTAGATCTTGTAGAGCTGGACTTAGCATCTAGATTCATTCACCTACATCATATCTAATTTTCTGAGCATTTTGATCAAGTACCAGAAAGTTATCGTTACCAAAAGATTAATTGTTTTCTCATAACAGAGCATCCTGACAGCCTTGGACAATCAATTAAAGGAGAAGACTTGTGGAGCATTTTACAACTTGCAGAGATAAAAGATACATCTTTCAATGTTCTTTGGTTTGTGGCCAAACTTCCTTGAGATCTGCACATCATTCCATTCATTTGTGGAGGAGTTCAGTTCATTTATGTCTGACCCATCCGTGTACACACGTTATAGCTCTTCATTGGAGTTTATGACATTCCTTGGCCGACGCAGAGGAACCTATTGTTCCGGAGATGATATATATTGATGTAATAAATCCTTAGGAAAGTAGTTCTCATGATTTAGAAGATAGATAGTTTGGATTCTTTGCGAAAGATCCTAGAAGCTAAATCCTGTACATATTCTGATATTCTATAATCAGGCCTGTGAGCCCCAAATGTAAGCCCGCATGTTGCCGACTAGTTTGTATTTGAATTCTATGATATACTGAATGACTGAATCTACATTTGTTTCATTTCCTTGAGTTTTTTCCATTGTGTTTACTCTTGCTGCATGGCTTGGATAGTTCATTCTATGAACCCTCCTACCGTGAATACACCAGTTCTTGTTCTCTCTCCACACATTGTAATAGAGGCTTGTAGCTTAGTAGTGAGAAGAGCAATAAAAATAAGATTGTGTATAAGCAAACGTTGTAAAAGTTGGTTCTTGTTTCTTATGGGTATACAACTATGAATTCTTTGAAATTGAGAAATTTCTTCGTCATCCCGTTGTCTCATGATATCACCAAGTAATAACTTCACCCTTTGTGAACTCAATTTAGTGTACCAACTATGATGGGTGATATCATAATATTCATTGAAACAAGTCCTCCATGGGGAAAAGAATCACTACCTGTCATCTTCACATCCATGTGATTGACCACATGATAAGAGGGCTGAGTCAACCCCATAGTCTCGCTAACTCATCTCCAAGTCATGCCACCTTGGCCCCGAAAAAACATGCACCAAGGGTTTGAATTCAAATTCTCAACCCCACAAGTCATAACAAACAACAAAGAGGGTTAAGGTAACTCCTTAGGGAGGAGACCTTCGACATGCTTAGGGAGGATATCTAAACTCCTCCAGCACCTCCAATTGGTGAGACTCTAACCAAGGTTGGCTAAACCATCAACCACCTTATTGTCCTCCTTGTACATGTGGGAAATTTCCTTTTCCTTGAATCCAACCAAGAGATTTTTTATGTCCCCAGTAATATCACACTAAGCATCCATCCAATGTTAGCATTACTAGACACATCATCAATTATAATTTTGGAAACACCTTCAATTTGGATTTTGTAAATTTTTAAAGTGAGGGAAATTTTTAGGCCCCAAATCAAGGCCAATCATTTTGCCACATTGTTAGTTTGAATGCCAATACCTCTTGCATAGGCTGCAACAAGTTGCCCATTGCAACTTCTGATGATACCCCCACCATAAGCCACTCTCGAGCTACTTTTTATCTTGTGGGGAGGGTTTCCAAGTAGTATTCTAGAGAGAAGCCTTTTTGGAGTTATCAAAAGTGGAGAAGTCCAAGGATATTCCCCAACTCTTAGCCAACTACAACTCCATAGGGGTGGGGGGATTTTAGCAATGTTCAAACTACTATTTGAGATATTTTGAAACACCAGTTTAATGAATGAGAAAAAGACATCTCTAGGGATTCTGATAGAATCTCTAAAGATTCTATTGTTCCTCTCCTTCCAAATGCTCCATCCTAAGTGGGGGGAATCTACCTCCAGAGCTCCTTAATCCTTAGGTGGCTAAAGGGGGCTTTCCAACTCTCCACAAACTCAACAAGATATTTGTTCATAACCCAATCTAGGACAAGTTTACTCAAAATCATACCCTAAATTTATTTCTCATAATCATAGTAGAATATAAAATGGGAAATGGAGTCTTCTTCATTGTAATAGAGGACACATCTATTGGGCAATTGAAAGCCCCTATTCTTAAGATTATCCAAGTTCAATATTTTGTAGTGGGATGTAGACCACCAAAACAAGTTGATTTTGGGGGCCAAGTGACTATTCCAAATTAAGTGCCAAAACCCCTTGCATTGACCACTGTTTGACAACATATTTTAAGCAATCTTAACAATGAAGAGTCCTTGGTTATCTTGAGCCCATAACATTTTACCCTATCTAGGGAAAATGGGAATTCTTAAGTTGCTCAGTCTTTGTTGCAAGGAGTTAAGAATATGATCCAAGTTGTTGTTATCTAGCCAACAATCAACAATATTTTTCCATTTTCTATGCCCTTGAAAATGATCAACATAGTTAATCACCTTTTCACCAAAGAAACTGCTTTCTCTATAGATCAGACTGTCATAAGTTCCATAATTAATGAGAGGTTTGTCTTGTAGCCAGGAATCCTTCTAGAATCTAATCTTATTACCATTGCCAAACTTCTATTTCAAGCCTTGAGATAAGAGATTTCTAGCTTTCAACATTTTGTTCTAGATTATGGAACCTTTGAGGAGGCCTTCCTAGTCAATAAATCCACCTTTCTCCTCATTGTGTAGATATTTGGCTTTCATAATATCTCCCCAGTATTTATCATCCTTCATGAAGCTCCAACCTACCTTAGCAAGTAGGGCTTTATTCATCAACTATATCTTTCTAATGCCTAGGATCCCCTGAGATTTAGGGAGACAGACTTTGTCCCAACTGATAAGTGAAATTCTCTTCTTCTCTTCCACCTTGTCCAGAGGAAAGTTATCTAAATTTTCTCAAATTTATCAGCTATTTACCTAGGCATTTTAAACAATGTGAGAAAATAAGTGGGAATACCTTGTAGGGAAGCTTTCAGGAGCTGATACTTACTAGATTGACTTAGTAACTTACCCTTCCATCCTTCTAACTTCTTTTGGATTCTCTCCAAAGCACAATTCCAGTAGGAAGGGGTCACTTCCTTAATAGCTAGGGGGAGCCCAATATAGGAAGAAGGCAAAGCAACATCAATACAATTAAGAATGGTTTTAATCTTCTATTGGAGGTAAAGGTTAGTGTTGAAGAAGAATATGTATCTCTTGTCATAATTGATACATTGTCCCAAGGCCATGGCATAGATATTAAGTAAGTGTTTCCACTTCTTGGCTTCCACCACTGAGGTAGCTCCAAACAAGATGGTATCATCAACAAATTGCTTTATAACCGAGGGGTCCACTGTAGAAGCAACTCTTATTCCTTTCTATTGCAAATATGTGCCTAATTGGTGTTGTCATTGATGTTAACATATACCTATTGCCATTAGTGTCAACTGTATCCTATTTTGTTGCCTGTTTAGAAGACTGGAGTGTTGAGGATATTGAGAAAATTAATGAAGATCAATGTATGCAGACCATATGATTGTGTAGAGGATTGTCTGTAGTAGCTCCAATTAAGTTTTGAGAGGTCCACATGAAGATTTGAAGAAGCTATGACCATGTTAGTAGAACTGGGTTTTAATGTGTTCAGAAGATACATAGTGACAATAAATTGGTCTAGATTGCTCCGCATTGAAATATTATGATTTGTGGTTCTAGAGGCATGTTTCAGAAGTCAATGTGTTTCATCAACTCAAGTGGTTCATGGTTTGGAGGTCTGCAAGCAATCTTTCTAGTATGACAGTCATGGCAGACAGTGTTCTTGAGGTTCTGGAAGAAGATGCAAGTGATTCTGATGATTTGGAGGAATGCGGATGTCTTTGTTGAATTCAATGTGCTTGTGGAGGTCTCTAGATTGTGCACCTACTGTGTTGGAGGTCTGCATTGAAGATTGAGCTCATTGTTAAAGATTTCTTCCTTGGTATTACTATTCTTCCCAGTCTTGGCCAACCAGATGATTCAAGTGTGTTGCAGATGATCTAAGAGCAATTCTATGGAGCATGGCATATTGATCAAGGAAGATTTGAGTCCCATTTATGTTTGGTTGATAGCCTAGTGATTTGCATTAAGTCAGATGCTTATAGTGCTGACCTTGATGTTTATTCCAAGGTTAATGAAGCATATAAAGGCGTGTAGTTGAGTCATGGAAAATTATCCTTGTACAAAATAATAAAATCTCAAGAAAGGATCAAAGGCAGAGCAGAGAAGAGGAGCAAAAGAACAAGAACAGTAAAGGATGAAGTGATAGTAAAGAAGTATTTGGGAGAAGAGCAGAAGTTTTGTGAGCATTCAATGAGACAAAACTAGGCATGAAGAAGATGCTATTTCTCAATTAATTCTTTCTATATTAAACATAAATTTATGTAGGCAATGAGCCTCTTTTGAGCAGTGAGCTCTGGGCAGTACGCCTGAAGGCAAGTACCTTCCCATTTTTAAGTACTTTTAATAGGGTGTGAATCTTGTGGGTTAACCCCCACCATTATTTTCCCTTAACCGGGTTTCCACATTAAAAATCCTGGTGTCAAGTGTGTTAATTGTGTTTCTGCTCATGTGTTACTGTTTCATGCTTTAATGTTTACATCATTAATCTGTTTGTAAGTTGTGAAATAAAATTAAAAAGAGGAAAAGGTTAATTTTGTGGGACAACTAATTCACCCCCCATCTCAGTTGTCTGGCATAATTCCAACAATTGGTATCAGAGCCAAGTTCCTCTGAAAGAAGCTTGACCGCTTGAGTAGATCCAAAATGTTGACTTACAAGAAAGACAGTCTGAGATTTGATGGAACAAATTACACGCTGTGGAAGATGCGCATGCAGTGTCATTTGCAATGTATGGGTGATGCCTACTGGTTGATAACTAAGAATGAGTATAAGATTCCAGAAAAAGGTCCTACAACTCTAGATGAAATCAAAGATGTTGAGAACAACATTCAAGCTAAAGAAGCCTTGTTAAGTGCCCTATCTGATACTGAAATGACAAATGTACTAGAATTGAAAACCGCACATGAAATCTGGGAGAAGTTGGAAACCCTGCATGAAGGTGATGAACATGTCAAATGTGCCAAGCTACAAATCTTGAAGGGTAAATATGAAAGCTTAAGGATGAGTGAAGATGAAAATATTACCTCCTACATGCTAAAGTGAATGAACTTGAGAGCGATATAAGGTGTGCTAGTGGAAAATTGCAAGAATTAGAAATTGTTGCCAAAGTGCTCAGATCCTTACCTCCAGCCTACAAGCAAAAAGTTGCTTCCATTGAAGAAATTAGGACTGTGACAACTGTTACAAGGGATCAGTTGGTTGGTAAACTTTCAGCATTCGAAATGAGTGATTTTGGTGATTCTCTTCCTAAGTATGAATCTGCATTTAAAGCCAGTATTCATGGAAAGCAAATATATGATTTAGGTGAAAGCTCTTCAAAAAGATCAAATAGGTTTGACAAGACAAGGAAGGATCTTGAAGATGATGAAACTGAGTTCGATGAACTTGAAGCCCTTTTTGCCAAAAGATTGCCAAGAGGATCTGGTAAGTATGAAGGAAAGTTGCCATTCAAATGTTTTGCTTGTAATAAGATTGGTCATTTTGCCTCAAGGTGTCCGAAGAGGGGTTCAAGGCAAAACCCTAGCAGACCTAGAGTTTAGAAGAAATGCTACTATGTCCAAGAAGCTTGTGAAGGAGTCACAGATGATGAGTCTGATCATGGAGGTTCCACTAAAAGTGATTGGGCATTCATTGCTATCAAAGAAGAAGATCCGGTACCTACTGAGTCTGTTAGTTGTGCAAATGTGGAAAGTGCCTTAGCCGGTCAGGTTGTAGAAAAAGATGAATGGGTAATTAATAGTGGATGTTCTCATCATATGACTGGTGATAAAAGTAAGTTTATAAGATTTGAAAATTATGAAGGTGGAATTGTGAAATTTGGAGACAACTCAGCTAGTAGAATCTGTGGTAGAGGATACATCTCTTTTGATGGTAAGAATAACACTAATGATGTTCTATATGTGGAAGGATTGAAGCATAATCTTCTTAGTGTTGGACAGTTGGTTGACAAGGGTTATGATCTCTAATTCAAAGATGGAAAATGCAGAATCTTGGAAAGCTTTGGAACTGAAATTGCATCTGGTACTCAGACTAGAGATAACATCTTTCATTTAAGTAGTTCTGGAAAAAGTTGTTTGATTGCTCAGATTGATCAAAGTTGTTTATGGCATAGGAGAATGTGTCATGTAAATTTTGATAACATTGTCAAGATAAATTCTACTCAGGCTGTGAGAGATCTTCCAAAACTTGTGAAACCTGCTAATAGCATGTGTAGAGAATGCCAATTGGGTAAACAGAACAAAATTTCTTTCAAGAGAAAAGAACAATTTTCAAATGGATGGTTGGAACATGTGCATACTGATCTATGTGGTCCTGCTAGAATTAGGAGTGTGTAAGGAGACATATATTTTATGTTGCTTATTGATGATTACTCTTGGATGATGTGGGTAACCTTCTTAAAAGAAAAATTAGAAGCTCTTGACAAGTTTAAGGTGTTCAAGGTTATGGTGGAAAATGAGATTGGTGAAAAAAATAAAGTGTCTGAGATCCAATAGAGGTAGAGAGTTTACCTCCAGTGAGTTTGATACATTCTATGAAAAGCATAGAATAAAAAGACAATTATCTGCTCCTAGAACTCCTCAGTAGAATGGAGTTGTGGAAAGAAAGAACTTGACCATTCAAGAAGCTGCTAGGTCCATGATGATGGAAGCAAATGTTCCACAAGTCTATTGGAGAGAAGTTGTGAGTATTGTTGTCTACACTCTCAACCAAGTGTAATTCAAAGGCAATTCTGGTAAGACACCTTATGAACTATGGTTTGGTCATCCTCCTACTATGAGATACTTCAGAGTTTTTGGTAGTAAGTGCTATATCAAAAGAGATGAGGATCTAGGCAAGTTTGAAGCAAGAAGTGATGAAAGGATATTTTTGGGTTACTCTACTCAAAGAAAGGCATACAGGTGCCTTAACAGAAAGATTGAAAAAGATTGTTGAAAGTGCAAATGTTAGAGTTGATGAGAGCAAAGAAGAACATTCTAGGTCTTGCAAATATGAATTAGATGATCAAGATGAAAGTGAAAGTCAAGGAAGACAAGTTCAAACCCAGACTTAGATTCAGATTGATCCAAAAAATCCAATGACTCAAGAGGATAGTGTAGATGTTGAAGAACAAGCTCAAGAAACAGAGGTTCAAATAAATCCCAAAACTCCTAGGTATGTAAGACTAAATCATTCAAGTGTGTTGCGGATGATCTAAGAGCAATTCTATGGAGCGTGGCGTATTGATCAAGAAAGATTTGAGTCCCAGTTATGTTTGGCCAATAGCCTAGTGATTTACATTAAGTTAGATGCTTGTAGTGCTGACCTTGATGTGTATTCCAAGGTTGATGAAGCATATAAAGGCGTGTAGTTGAGTCGTGGAAAATTATCCTTGTACAAAATAATAAAATCTCAAGAAAGGATCAAAGGCAGAGCAGAGAAGAGGAGGAGCAAAAGAACAAGAATAGTAAAGGATGAAGTGATAGTAAAGAAGTATTTGGGAGAAGAGTAGAAGTTTTGTGAGCATTCAATGAGACAGAACCAGGCATGAAGAAGATGCTATTTCTCAATTAATTCTTTCCATATTAAACATAAATTTATATAGGCAATGAGCCTCTTTTGAGCAGTGAGCTCTGGGCAGTACACCTAAAGGCAAGTACCTTCCCATTTTTAAGTACTTTTAATAGGGTGTGAATCTTGTGGGTTAACCCCCACCATGGTTTTCCCTTAACCGGGTTTCCACATTAAAAATCTTGGTGTCAATTGTGTTAATTGTGTTTTTACTCATGTGTTATTGTTTCATGCTTTAATGTTTACATCATTAATCTGTTTGTAAGTTGTGAAAGAAGATTAAAAAGAGGAAAAGGTTAATCTTGTGGGACAACTGATTCACCCCCATCTCAGTTGTCTGGCCTAATTCCAACAATTGGTATCAGAGCCAAGTTCCTCTGAAAGAAGCTTGACCTCTTGAGTAGATCCAGAATGTTGACTTACAAGAAAGATAGTCTGAGATTTGATGGGACAAATTACACTCTGTGGAAGATGCGCATGCAGTGTCATTTGCAATGTATGGGTGATGCCTACTGGTTGATAACTAAGAATGAGTATAAGATTCCAGAAAAAGGTCCTACAATTCCAGATGAAATCAAAGATGTTGAGAACAACATCCGAGCTAAAGAAGCCTTGTTAAGTGCCCTATTTGATACTGAAATGACAAATGTACTAGAATTGCAAACCACACATGAAATCTGGGAGAAGTTGGAAACCCTGCATGAAGGTGATGAACATGTCAAATGTGCCAAGCTACAAAGCCTGAAGGGTAAATATGAAAGCTTAAGGATGAGTGAAGATGAAAATATTACCTCCTACATGCTGAAGTGAATGAACTTGAGAGTGATATAAGGTGTGCTAGTGGAAAATTGCAAGAATTAGAAATTGTTGCCAAAGTGCTCAGATCCTTACCTCCAGCCTACAAGCAAAAAGTTGCTGCCATTGAAGAAATTAGGACTGTGACAATTGTTACAAGGGATCAGTTGGTTGGTAAACTTTCAGCATTTGAAATGAGTGATTTTCATGATTCTCTTCCTAAGTCTAACTCTGCATTTAAAGCCAGTATTCATGGAAAGAAAAGATATGATCTAGATGAAAGCTCTTCAAGAAGATCAAATAGGTTTGACAAGACAAGGAAGGATCTTGAAGATGATGAAACTGAGTTCGATGAACTTGAAGCCCTTTTTGCCAAAAGATTGCCAAGAGGATCTGGTAAGTATGAAGGAAAGTTGCCATTCAAATGTTTTTCTTGTAATAAGATTGGTCATTTTTCCTTAAGGTGTCCAGAGAGGGGTTCAAGGCCAAACCCTAGCAGACCTAGAGTTTAGAAGAAATGCTACTATGTCCAAGAAGCTTGTGAAGGAGTCACAGATGATGAGTCTGATCATGGAGGTTCCACTGAAAGTGATTGGGCATTCATTGCTATCAAAGAAGAGATCCGGTGCCTACTGAGTCTGTTAGTTGTGTAAATGTGGAAAGTGCCTTGGCTGGTCAGGTTGTAGAAAAAGATGAATGGGTAATTGACAGTGGATGTTCTCATCATATGACTAGTGATAAAAGTAAGTTTATAAGATTTGAAATTTATGAAGGCGGAATTGTGAAATTTGGAGACAACTCAGCTAGTAGAATCTGTGGTAGAGGATACATCTCTTTTGATGGTAAGAATAACACTAATGATGTTCTATATGTGGAAGGATTGAAGCATAATCTTCTTAGTGTTGGACAGTTGGTTGACAAGGGTTATGATCTCCAATTCAAAGATGGAAAATGCAAAATCTTGGAAAGCTTTGTAACTGAAATTGCATCTGGTACTCAGACTAGAGATAACATCTTTCATTTAAGTAGTTCTGGAAAAAGTTGTTTGATTGTTCAGATTGATTAGAGTTGGTTATGGCATAGGAGAATGTGTCATGTAAATTTTGATAACATTGTCAAGATAAGTTCTACTCAGGCTGTGAGAGATCTTCCAAAACTTGTGAAACCTGCTGATAGCATGTGTAGAGAATGCCAATTGGGTAAACAGAACAAAATTTCATTCAAGAGCAAATAACAATTTTCAAATGGATGGTTGGAACTTGTGCATACTGATCTATGTGGTCCTGCTAGAATTAGGAGTGTGTAAGGAGACATATATTTTATGTTTCTTATTGATGATTACTCTTGGATGATGTGGGTAACCTTCTTAAAAGAAAAATTAGAAGCTCTTAATAAGTTTAAGGTGTTCAAGGTTATGGTGGAAAATGAGATTGGTGAAAAAAATAAAGTGTCTGAGATCCAACAGAGGTAGAGAGTTTACCTCTGGTGAGTTTGATACATTCTATGAAAAGCATAGAATAAAAAGATAATTATCTGCTGCTAGAACTCCTCAGCAGAATGGAGTTGTGGAAAGAAAGAACCTAACCATTCAAGAAGCTGCTAGGACCATGATGATGGAAGCAAATGTTCCACAAGTCTGTTGGAGAGAAGTTGTGAGTACTGTTGTTTACACTCTCAACCGGGTGCAAATCAAAGGCAATTCTGGTAAGACCCCTTATGAACTATGGTTTGGTCATCCTCCTACTATGAGATACTTTAGAGTTTTTGGTAGTAAGTACTATATCAAAAGAGATGAGGATCTAGGCAAGTTTGAAGCAAGAAGTGATGAAGGGATATTTTTGGGTTACTCTACTCAAAGAAAGGCATACAGGTGCCTTAACAAAAGATTGAAAAAGATTGTTGAAAGTGCAAATGTTAGAGTTGATGAGAGCAAAGAAGGACATTCCAGGTCTTGTAGATATGAATCAGATGATCAAGATGAAAGTGAAATTCAAGGAAGACAAGTTCAAACCCAGACTTAGATTCAGATTGATCCAAAAAATTCAATGACTCAAGAGGATAGTGTAGATGTTGAAGAATAAGCTCAAGAAACAGAGGTTCAAATAAATCCCAAAACTCCTAGGTATGTAAGACTGAATCATCCTAAAGATCAGATCATAGGAGATAAATATAAAGATGTTTGAACTAGGAAAAGAATTGTTGAAGATCATGAGAAGATTTGTTTGATTTCAAAGATTGAACCAAATTCAGTAAGTGAAGCTTGCAATGATGAAAATTGAGTAAAAGCCATGGAAGAAAAATTAATGCAAATTGAAAAAAATCACACTTGGGATCTTGTTCCTAGACCTGAAGACAAAAATGTGATTAGAACTAAATGGGTCTTTCGGAATAAACTAAATGAAGATGGTGAAGTTGTAAGAAACAAAGCAAGGCTGGTATGCAAAGGATATTCTCAAGTGGAAGGAATTGATTTTGAAAAAACTTTTGCTCCAATGGAAAGAATAGAGGTAGTCAGATTATTTCTTTTATTTGCTGCTTAGAAATATTTTAAGGTCTATGAAATGGATGTCAAGTTAGCATTCCTAAATAGAGAATTAGAAGAAGTCAACATTGAGCAACCAGAAGGATTCCAATTGTCTGATCAGATAGATATGGTCTGTAGGTTAAGAAAAGCATTGTATGGACTCAAACAATCCCCAAGAGCCTGGTATGCAAGATTAGATAAGTATCTGCTAAAGATAGGATATAGCAAAGACACTGCTGACAGTAATCTTTACTTCAAGGTTGATCATGAGCACATTTTAATTGTTGAGGTATTTGTTGATGATATCATTTTTGGTGGAAATGAGAGTATGTGCAAAACATTTGTTGATCAAATGCAGAGTGAATTTGAGATGTTCATGTTTGGTGAAATGAACTTGTTAGGTCTGCAAATCATTCAGTCAGATAAAGGTATCTTCATATCTCAATCTAAGTATGTGAGATAATTGTTGAAAAAGTTTGGAATGGAAGATTCAAAGCCAATGGGTACACCCATGGTAACCAAATGTAAGCTGAGTAAAGATGATGACTCCCCTAAGGCAAATCAAAAAAGGCATAGATCAATGATTGGAGGACTCCTCTATCTAACTCAGACCAAACCTGATATCATGAATGCAGTTGGACTTGTTGCTAGATTTCAAGCTAATCCTAGAGAATCCCATGTTGTAGTAGTCAAGAAAATTTTTAGATATCTCAAAGGGACACTTGATTATGACTTATGGTATCCAAAGGATAATGACTTCACTCTTCATGCATATACAGATGCTGATTTGGTAGGAGATGTGGATGACAGAAATAGTACTAGTGGTGGTGCATTCTTCTTGGGAAGTAGATTGGTTTCTTGGTTGAGTAAAAAGGAGGCAATATCCCTATCTATAGTAGAGTTAGAGTATATAGCAGCAACAAACAATTGTAATCAAGTTCTGTGGATGAAGCAAATGCTGAAGGACATCAGAATTGTGTTTGAGGAGCCTGTCACAATCTTCTGTGATAATTCAAGTCCAATAAGCATCTCAAAGAATCTAGTGTTGCATTCAAAGACAAAGCACATATCAATCAAGTTTCACTTTTTGAGAGAGAAGTTAATGAGAATGAAGTCAGATTGGAGTTTGTCTCTTCAAATGATCAGATCGCAGATATTTTTAGTAAGCCTCTACCCAAGATACTTTTGAGTATCTCAAATAGAAGTTAGGGGTTATTACCCCTCCTGATTAGAACTAAGATGCACTAGGGTGCATCAATCTAGTGGAACTCACAGTCATATCTTCTTATCCAGATTGATGTTAAGGAGATACTACTCAGGGGGAGTAGTTAGTATGCAAATTTTGAGATCAGTCTGAAACAAAAAGGGGGAGAAAAGGTTACAAATATGTGCCCTTTTCCATTAATGTCAAAGGGGGAGAGAAGTCATGTGAAAAACTAGTTGCTCATAAAAGGGGGAGCTATAAAGAAAAATGTTTACAGGTGTGATAAGAGAAAGGGGGAGAAGTTCTTGTCTTGATGGTTGAATCAATTTTTCACATCATATGTTACCATCAATGACAAAGGGGGAGATTGTTGCAAATATATGGCTAATCGGTGTTGTCATTGATGTCAACATATCTCTATTTCCATTAGTGTCAACTGTATCCTATTTTGTTGCATATTTAGAAACTGGAATGTTGATGATATTGAGAAAATTAATGAAGATCAATGTATGCAGACCATATGGCTGTGTAGAGGATTCTCTATAGTATCTCTAGTTAAGTTTTGAGAGGTCCGCATGAATATTTGGAGAATTTATGGCCATTTGAGTAGAACCAGGTTTTGTTGTGTTCAAAAGAGACATAGTGACAATAAATTGGTCTGGATTGCTCCGCATTGAAATATTATGATCTGCAATTCTAGAGGCATGTTTGGGAAGTCAGTGTGTATCATCAACTCAAGTGGTTTGTGGTTTGGAGGTCCGCAAGCAATCTTTCTAGTATGACAGTCATGGCAGGCAGTGTTCTTGAGGTTCCAGAAGAAGATGCAAGTGATTCTGATGATTTGGGGAAGTGTAGATGTCTTTGTTGAATTCAATGTGCTTGTGGAGGTCTCTGGATCGTGTGCCTATTGTGTTGGAGCTCCGCATTAAAGATTGAGCTCGTTGTTGAAGATTTCTTCCTTGGTATTATTTTTCTTCCCAGTCTTGGCCGACTAGATGATTCAAGCATGTTGCGGATGATCTAAGAGCAATTCTATGGAGCGTGGCATATTGATTAAGGAATATTTGAGTCCCATTTATGTTTGGTTGATAGCCTAGTGATTCACATTAAGTCAGATGCTTGTAGTGCCGACCTTGATGTTTATTCCAAGGTTGATGAAGCATATAAAGGCACGTAGTTGAGTTGTGGAAAATTATCCTTGTACAAAATAATAAAATCCCAAGAAAGGATCAGAGGCAGAGTAAAGAAGAGCAGGAGTAGAAGAACAAGAACAGTAAAGGATGAAGTGATAATAAAGAAGTATTTGGGAGAAGAGCAGAAGTTTTGTGAGCATTCAATGAGACTAAACCAATGATGAAGAAGATGATATTTCTCAGTTAATTCTTTCTGTATTAAACATAAATTTATGTAGGCAGTGAGCCTCTTTTGAGTAGTGAGCTTTGGGAAGTACACCTGAAGGCAAGTGCCTTCCCATTTTTAAGTACTTTTAACAGGGTTCAAATCTTGTGGGTTAACCCCCACTGTGGTTTTCCCTTAATCAGGTTTCCAAGTTAAAAATCTTGGTGTCAAGTGTGTTAATTATGTTTTTGCTCATGTGGTATTGTTTCATGCTTTAATGTTTACATCATTAATCTATTTTTAAGTTGTGAAAGAAGATTAAAAAGAGGAAAAGGTTAATTTTGTGGGATAACTGATTCACCCCCCTCCCTCTGAGTTGTCTGGCCTAAATCCAACACTTTCAAATCCTAGCTGCTTAGAAGGTTCAAGATGTTCCTCTCTAGAAGCTCCACCATGATAATGAATAGGTAGGGGGACAAGGGGACACCCTATCTAATTCCTCTTCTAGGATTAAAAAATGCATGGGGATACCATTAACAAGCACTGAATACTTAACAGTGGTCACACTTTCTTTTATCAACCTAATGATGTTATCTTGGAATCTACATTTCCTCATAACTTTGAATAGGAAATCCCAGAAAATTGGCATAGGCCTTGGAGATATCTAGTTTAAAATCCATACCTGGGATATTACTTCTATCCATAGAGTGGATTAACTCATGTGTAGAAATAGCTACATCAATAATTTGTTTCCCAAGGACAAATCCATTTTGATAGCCAGTGATGAGACCATCTAGAAGGGGTTGTAATCTAAACACCAGAGTCTTAGATATAATCTTATATATGGTATTGCATAGACTAATAGGGTGATAATTAGCCATAGTCTTAGGACTTGGCTTCTTGGGGACCAGGGAAATAAAATTATTGTTAATCTGTTTGAGAATCTTACATGTTTTGAAGAAGTCTCTGACATCAGTCATGAAATTAAACCCCACTATGTCCCAAAATTCCTAGAAGAAGGCAGAAGGAAATTCATCTGGCCCAAGATCCTTGAAAGCTCCCATAGAGAGGACAATAGCCTTGACCTCATCTTTAGTAATCAGATTTAACAAGGAACAAGTGTCCTCATCAGTTAGTAGATTTAGAATGATGTTCAATAGCTTCCCAATCATATCCAAGTGAGAATTGTCAGTCTATTTTGAGAGGAAGGTCTTGAAGTAATTAGCAGCAAGCTGACCGATCTCCTCATCAGTGTTGACCTCTCAATTGCTATCATCCAAGAGATTAGTAATCCTATTCCTCTTCTTGTGTCTCATAGTCAATTGGTGGAAGAAGGAAGCATTCTTGTCTCCCTCAATCAGCCATTGGACCCTTGTTTTTTGCTTCCAAAATATTCTTTCCTTTTTCATTAAATATTTCCATTCTTGAAGTAGAGAATTTCTCATTGGATATTGAAATCACTCTTATCCCTCTTAGCTATTTTGTTTTGAATATCCACCAGGCTAGCGAAGATGTGTTTCTTTTGATTCATAACATTACCAAAGTAGAATTTATTCCAACGTTTGACCTTATGTTTGACATGCAAGAGTTTTTGGGCTCACCTGAACATAGTGGAACCCTAAATCATGATGTTCCACCAGCTGACAATACAATTCTTGAAGTCTGGGTGTGAAGCCCACATTATCTCATATCTGAAAGGGAAAGGGCCTTTGGGAATTCCTTCCCACCAAGTGAACAACAAAGGATTGTGATCAGAAATAGTTATAGGCAGAGCTTCTAGTTTAGAATGAGGGATGATGTCCAAATTAGAAGAGATCAAAAACCTATCAGGCTTAACCTAAATAAGTTTATCGCCTCTCCTTCTATTGGTCCAGGTGTAGAGTTAGTCATTCAAATCCATATCCATTAGATTGATAAGGTTGAGAGAGTTAGCAAGATCATCCATGTTGTCTGAGTAGTCCATAATGCCCTTAGATTTTTTTGAGGGAAACAAAGGAGTGTTGAAATCCCCAACCAACATCCATTTGGCTACTTTTTTAGCAACCAACCGAGGGGCCATCTCCTCCCAAATCTCCTTCCTAGCATTCCTATAATTGGGAGCATAAATGTTTATAAGACTCTATATCCTTTTATTAAGGGTAAAACTCACTTCCAGGCTATTCCTACTATGGGATCTATAGACTCCATTGAGGTGATGCTTGTTACACATAGTAACCAGACCCCTAGAGGTTCCAAGGAGGGACTGATGAATTAATCTACAGTGGGCCATAATTTATTGGTAATCTCTTTAAAACTCTCCTTAGACATTTTGACTTCTTGAAGAAGAAGAATATCAACCTTTTCTTCATAGATGCATTTTTCGACCAAAAACTATTTTTGAGAACTGTTTAGTCCCCTTATATTCCAAGAAAGAATCTTCATTTATGACCTTTCCTAGAATGAGTCTGCAAGGTACTCTGTCTCCCATTAACAATTTCCTTGTTGATTCCCTTTGCTTAGTTTCTCTTTGTGAAAGTCTTCCAGATTTTCTATATATTCCCACATATTATGATTTCTTCATGTGGCCTTTTCCTTTTATCTTGGGTGTAACCCAACTCTCTTGGTTACTCCAAGTATTACTTGGTCCTGCCCCAAGGGTTAAATCTCTAGGGGTAGTCAATCCCACACTTTTCCCCTTTCCTTCTCCCATAGTAGCAGGAGATCTCTAGGGGAAAGACTTACTCTCGTAGGTTTTCCTTTTCTCCACCAGAACAACCTCCACCTTGGGGGGTCATTAATTTTGTGGAAGTAATCCTAAATCTCTCCCTCTTCTTTATCTTCCAGCCTCACAGGAGGATCCTTTGGCTGAGTGTTTAGAAGTACTTCAAACTATTGTTCAAGCCATAAATCTGAGCTATTAGGATTATTCTGAGTGGCCTTCTCTTTAGTCCCTTCCAAATTAGAAGGTTTAAGAGGGGATCTTATGATATTTAGGATATCCTCTTTAGAGGGATACTCTTCAGTTTCTAAGTCCTCTTCCCTAACTTCCTTAGGTTTAGGGGATTGGTTCTTTATGGATTTACATTTAGTGACCAGATGTCCTTTTCTAGAATAGTTTTGGAAAAATGTAGTAGCATTTTCATAGACCAATTGCTACTCCCAACTCCCATACTTAGATTCAATGTTAATAGTAGGGAGTGTTTTATGAATATCCACATTAACATAAAAACGTGCAAACACTATCCTTAATTTGTTTCTAGTAGTGTTGTCCAGCACTATGAATTGGCCAAAGGAGTTAGAAATCTAGGTAAAAATATCTTCATCCTGGTATTCCAATGGTAGTTTGGGTAGCCTTATCCAAACTAGGGAAGATTTATTTAGTTCCATCGCCACATCAAATATAGGTTTCCAATGATGCAGACACAAGTTGTGCTTACCATACAACCAAGGGCCTCCAACAAGCACAATAATAAGATCCTCCTTAGAAATGAACTTGAACCAAAAAAGTCCTACCATAGCATTGGTTGATATGCCACCCTTCATATGCCATCTACTAGAAACCAACCTATGAACCATGTCTATATTGGGTTTGAAAGAGAAAACCTTTCCAACCATAGATAGCTCCATTGATTAAACTATATTTCCCATTATGGGGTCTAAGATTTGTAAGGTTGTTCCTTTATTTGACTCTGAAAGCATAGGAAGAACGAAGTCCACCCTGTTCCATTTGTCCTCACTGAGAAGGGCCTTTTTCCAAGCTTTAGGACCTAAATCCAAAGCTAGAATAAAAGGCTCTAAAGGACTACCCGAGGTAGTACTTACTGTAGCTTGTTCAATCGAGGGACCAAACAAGGGAGCAAGCCCCCTCGAGCTGACTGAATCCATGACCTAAGCAAGTTTAAACTAGGTGCAAAGTGGGGAAGTTGCAGAGCTCAAAGTTGTTAAAGTAGGATTTTTACATAATCACTATGTTAAATGGTATATTGTCTATGTGTTGTTTTTTGTCACACCCCAAATTTTGACTATGTTTTACTTTTTACTTGCACATAATTAGTAGTTTATTATGCATGGTTTAATAATTTGATGGTGAAAATATTTGGAAAAATTAATGATATCACGAGTTTCTATTTATATGATTAGAATTTAGACTAGTGATTATATGATGTCATGATTATTTATTCATAAGGATTATGAATTGACTAAAAATACACTAATCCCAGTTTGGTGATTGTAAGTTGTAACTAGGGAAACATGTTTTCCACCCTCTAAGAAAGAGAGGGAGAGCATCATCAGAGAGAAGAGAATAGATGTATGGATAACAACAAGTTGTTGCCATCTAAGTCTTGTGCTTTCATAGTTTAGTGAACCCTTGTCCAGTTTGGTAAGTTGTCTTTGACCCATTTGGTCTATGTTTGGTTTCAAATTGTCAATCATCGATTTGTCATCAAGATCCATAAGCGTAGTTTTTTTTGAAAACTAAGTCATGAAAGTATGACCGTCGACAATGAATGGTTGATAGTTGTTAGTTCTTGTATGATTTGAATATAGATTATATTCAAGAGAAAATATTTATAGTGGTTATACTATTTCATTATTGGTAATTTCTAGTTGAAATTCCATTATGATAACCTATCTATTTTAGCGTTTATGCAAGATTGAGAGGGAGAGAATACCTTGACCCCATTCTCATATCTTTTCGAGTGATACTACCAACGTTAGTATACGTTGTATACTCAAATATTATGTTGATACATACATACATACATACATACATACATACATACATACGTACATATATATATATATTATATATATTTAACATGATCTATAAGTATAAACTTATACTTAGTAGATGTTTAATTTTTAGAGGGTACAAGGTAAGTTGCAAATTTAATGCCAACTACTACATGACCTTATGGGCACTCAAATTCATTTTGTCCATGATGGCTTGGAGAGTATGGAGGTGTGTTTCAAACTATTTGAGAAGTGGTCTTTAATGACCATTAACCTCTTTTATATTTGCATGCCACCGTAGAGAGCTTTTATAGGCTTGTTTTCATGAAGTTAACTTATGGGGATGGAGTGGAATTAAGCCTTTTAATAGGCTATACGAGGAGGTAGGAAAAGACGGATGTGAAATTTGATCTTAATAGTTGGAGAGCTCAGTTATCATACTGTATCTATAGAGAAAGATAGGGCTCTGAGATCATGAATACTCATGGGGATAGCCTTAAGAGTGAACACAGTTATCATATCCATAGAAGCTGTGATCTTTGAGCACATGTGAGAAGGGAGTCTAACACATAGGAAAGCATATCATCATTCAAGTAGAAAGGAACAAACTAGTGCAAGTTTGCAAACCATCAATGAAGAGGTATGGATATCATGTTAAACTTTTATTTCATTATAAACCTATTAATAGTAGTATTCTATGTGACCTTTTAGATATGTTATACACAGAGTAAAGTATTTAGGATTATCCAAGCAGTGATCTTGTGCTCATAGAAACTAATTAAACATAGTTACATAGAAAATTAAAGAAAGTATTTTCTTTAGTTTGAAACTGCACTTTGCATGGAGTTCGATTGTTGTTAAGAGTTATTGACTTCAAATGATAGTTTGTAGACTGTAGTATTTAAAACATTTGAATGTTGTTTTTAACATCAGGATTACTAAATATTTATCCTTTTTTGTGCCTTTGTGCCTTTGTGTTGTATCTGCAATCCATGGGAAAACTGAGTTGCTTGTTAAGATGTAGGAAACATAGTAAATGTTATGGTTATCTTTGATCTTATTAAGAGACTTCGTGCTATAGAAAACTTATCCTTCAACCTTGTTTACTCAAAACTATTTTAAATTTCTATTAGCTGACAAGACATTATTATGAGTTCATAGCTATCATGCAAATGCAGAGGAAAGACAAAATTTATGTTTTCATTTTAGAACATGAGGTATTGTGATCATATTCTATGAAAAACCCAATATTATAACTAAGTTAGGTTCTATATAGTGTTGAGATTCAATTTTTTTGAGAACCATGTTTAGACTTAGGAGTTGAGACCAGTGAGTCTAGATAGAGATGGTTTTATATCTCAATATTTTTATATATGCAAGTTTTATTGATTACAATCATAAGATTTTGTGATAGTTAGTTTGTTATCTTAGAGTACATAGAAAGATATTGATATCATTAGGAAACATCTAAGGATAGTGATATAATATCACTTTTGCATTCAAAAACAATGATAAGGATAATCATGATATTCGAAGGATGTCATACTTGAGTTCACAACCTATTCTATAACAAAAGACTATGAACTTAGGAAGAGCAATAAGGTCAAAAGTATTGTACTGTAATTATCAAAGACCCAAACCTATTTATGATATAAGATTGAACTTAGTCAAGAGTATTTATGATAATGATTAAGATCTTATATACATGAGGATAGAAACTCATGTTCTATGTTTTATGAGAAACATGAATTTGAACAATACCCAAGTGGTATAGAGAAGACTAGAGAATATTATATTCATGTTGTATTATTATACATTATTATCTTTAGATAACAAGATTTTTTTATATTACAATATTGGGTTAGAGAAGTTAAAAACCCTAGAATCAACCCAAAAGGGTTTAGAAAACTTAAAACTTTCAAGTCGGTTATAACTTTGTTTTAGTCTATTGTATGTTATGGTCAATAGTAAATGGTCAAGAAGACCATAGTTCAAGATAGTATAAATTAGAGAAGAGTTTAAGTAGCACTTTGATAAATTTAAATGATTTCTTGTTAGAGTCAGAACATGACATATAACACAAGAGTGCTTAATTTTTGAGTCTTTGAGTAGAATGACAAGAAGTCATAGACCTTGATATTTGCAAGAATGCAACTAGGTACTTTCTAAAAAGTTATAATTATCTAAACCTACATATTGTGTATATATCCTAGATTAAGGATTAAATTCTAAGTCAGATTGACTAGGAATTGAGTTTAGTCTGGAGAATTCATGTCTAGAGTTACTAGTCAAACAAATCAAACTGTAGGATGAGATAGTTTCCAAGTCGAGTTAGAGGTGTGTGAACACATGACTATGTTTATTGCAAACATCTATTTATATAGAAACTTTAGCCAAAGTGATGCATTTGTCTCTACATGGATTAGTCATTTCACCATGTCTAGAATGCATAACCTGTCAGAATGATCATACTTAGAAAATTGTCTAGAGTTGTATGGTCGATTGAGTTACATAGGACACAACACTAGAACTCAGATGGAAACTTGTTATTTCTTTATGTGTATAATCTTTGTGAAGGGTAGGGCCACTTCTAGGAAGGAAGGTGTGCATGGGACCGCTAGTTTGTGGTTGGAGGTAAAGCACTCGAATGATGCTCTCCCTCTGTAGTAGAAGACTTGTCGAGACTTGAGTTATAGATATCAAGATTCCAGATATAGTACTCTTTATGTTATGACTTATGATTGACAAAATTATGTAAACTTATTTATATTGCCAAGTGAAAATTATTTGAAAATGTAAAGTGATGTAATTCCACTATGTTTTTATCTTTGAATATATTGTAATTTTTCAAGGTTGAAAAATATTAAAACAAGATATGTATTTAATTTAATGTGATTGTGTAAAAGAAAAAAAAGTTTTCTTTCATGTTTAACATGTTCATTTAATTTCATAGTAAATTGTATTGTAATTCCAAGTAATATGAGATGGCATGTTACATATGGTATCAGAGGTACTGGGTTCAACACATGGACCTAGGAGCTCACTACAAGAAAATTTTCAACATTCAGTAGATTGGCTAATGTTTTAAATTGGTTTTGTGCCAGAATGGCATGGAGAAGAACTAAGAAAAATTCTAGGAAGTCTATTCCCTAGAATTTACCAAAGATAATGGTTAAGAAAGAACCAACTGAGGAGGTAAACCTCCAAGATCATATTAACTATGTTGAGGGTGCATGGCTGGAAGTTTCTAAGACTTTGGTTGATGCTCTTAAGCATATTTGGCTAGAAAGGAAACAACGTAACAAATTGGCTAAGAAACTCATTGTTCCTACTTGTGTAGTTAAACTAAATAAACCATCTGCTAGTCATGACATGCCATTTGGGTGTGGTCATGATGCCCCTATTTTAGGAAAAGAGGTGATGGAAGAGTACCTGTGTGTGCATCCACCCTCTAAGTTTGTCTTACTAGTTCCTGATGGGGAAGAGTAACCTGAGGAATATTCTTTAACCGATAGTGACATGTAGTTTTGTTGAGTTATCTATCTAAATAAGGATGTATTTATACCCAGGATAAACTATAATAAAGATGAGATTGTTTTGCACAAATTTGCATTTTATGAATAGATTTATTGATGAATTTTTAATTAATGAGATGCATTATCTATGAATTCTAATATCAGGTGTGATTTAGAGTATCATCATGGTTTGATTTTGAACAAATCTTGAAGATAGTCAAGGAGATTCAAATCCCTCTGATAACCCAATGACTAAGCTGGATCAGATTTTGACCATACTGAATGAAACCAGGGAAAGGCTTGGAAATCTTGAATAGAAAGTGAGGGGTCAAGGTAGATCTAAAGGAGAAAAAGAGGACTCGCATCAAGGGGATGATGATTATGCCCATGACCCAAGTACCAATAGTGAATGAAGGGATGATGTTGATAAGACTAAGTCTCAAGAAGAAAGGAGAAGTAGACTTGCCTCAGAGCTGCCAAGAGATATGAAGAAAGTGAGGCCACCCAAGTTTAATGGAACAGTAAGTGGTGATGATGCAAAAGCTTGGTTGACAGATATGGAAAAGTATTTTGAGATTAGAAATTACTTTGAGATATCCAAGGCAGTATGGGGTGCCTACCAGTTCATAGGTGAAGCATCCACTTGGTGGATGGACAAGAAAATAGAACTGGGATTAAGTTCTCTAAGCTTAACCTAGGATTAGTTTGTGGTCATATTTCACCAAAGGTGGTTACCACAGCTTTTCTTTGACCAAAAGCTAATAGATTTTCATAATCTAAGACAAGGAGAAATGTCATTGGTTGAATATTAGGAAAAGTTCACCTGTCTTTTGAAATATGTGCCACAGTATCAGAAAGATGAAAGGTTTAGAATCAGGAAATTCATCATGGGATTAAATGCCCAAATAGGTGGAGAATTAGATGTGCATGGTCCTACCACTATGGACCAAGTTTTTGAGAAGGCAATCAAACAAGAGCAAAATTTGAATACAATTTTTGCTTATCATGAGAAGAATCACAAGAGGTTTAATAAGTCACTAGCTTGTCAACCTTTTAAGAAAAGGAATGGAAAATAGGATGTGAATAAGAAAAACAACAAGGATTTCAAAAATAATAGAGATGGGCCCAAAAATGAGAAGAAGAATAATAGTAATGTCCAAAGGAATGATAATAATTCAACCAAACCTGTTGAGAAGTGAGGACCTCCTAGAGGATTTTTCTCTTGTGGTGGAGATCATTATGCAAATCAATGTCCAACCAAAAACCAAGGAGTTCAACAACGTAGTATCACATTACCTACCTAGTAATCAACTTTTCAACAAAGGATCCATGTGGCATTGGAGAATCGCCAGGTGGAGTACCAGATTACTCCCATAGAGATGACATGCACTTTGTTTAGAGTTCCTATTTCTATTTTAATTGATACTAGAGCAACTGAAAGTTTTATTTCTCCAAGAGTATTGTGTAAATTTCCTAGAAGAGATGGATATATGGCTAAACCCTGGTCAGTTGAATATGCTAACTAGACTAAAGCTCATGTAGGGAAATGCTTGTTTGAAGCCAAGATTGAACTTCTTAGTTTTTCAACTGAGGTAAATGTGTTTGTAGCCCCTCTAGTTTCCTATGATGTTATCTTAGGAATAAATTGGCTATGGAGACATAGGGCCAATGTTGACTATTTTACAAAAATAGTTGAGTGTCTAGATGATGTAGGAAATAAAGTCTTTTTACAAGGCACACAAAGAGAAGTCAAGATCATACCAATCTTTGCTATGCAACTGAAGAGGCCTAGGCAAAAAGGTTGTCAAATTTTTGTAGTCAAAATGGAGCAAGTAGAAGATGATCCTAGTAAACAAAATGTACCTTTAGAGAGCTATCCTTTCCTTCAATATTTTCAGGATGTTTTCCCAGATGAACTTTTGGGGTTACCTCCGAAGAGAGATTTTGATTTATCTATTGATAAAATACCTGGATCAGAGCCGATTTCAAAGGTGCCATACCATATGACTACTACAGAGTTGATGGAATTGAAATCCCAACTTTAGGAGCTATTGGATAAAGGGTTGATTAGACCTAGTGTTTTACCCAAGAGATCCCTTGTGATCTTTGTCAAAAAGAAGGATGAAACCTTGCATCTGTGTATAGGCTATCGTATGCTTAACAAAGCAATGATAAAGAATAAGTATCCTCTACCACATATTGATGATCTTTTTAATTAGATGCATGGCGCATCAGTATTCTTTAAGATTAATTTGTTATCTGGATATCATCAGCTAAGAATAATAGATGAAGGCATTCATAAAGCAACATTCAAAACAAGGTATGGACATTATGAGTTCACAATCTTACCTTTTAGACTTACAAATGCCCCTGTAGCATTCATGAATTTGATGAACAATTTTTTCTGAGATTGCTTGGATAAATTTATTCTAGTGTTTCTAGATGACATTCTTATATATTCTAAGAATGAGGAAGAGCACTTGCAACACTTGCGGTTAGTTCTGCAATGGCTGAGAGAGCTAAGTTGTATGGGAAGCTATCTAAATGTACTTTCGTTTAGAAAGAGATACAATATCTGGGACATATAATATCAGTTGAAGGAATTTTAGTAGATCTTGTGAATATCAAAGCTATATTAGAGTGGCTTGTGCCAAATAATGTGTAGGAAGTGCGTAGTTTCATGGGGTTAGCTAGATATTATAGGAAGTTGGTTATAAAATTATCTAAGATTGCAAACCCAATCACTTCACTTTATAGAAAAGGAAAGTGTTTTGACTAGTTAGAAAAATGTCAGGAGGCATTTAATTAGTTAAAAGAGAGGTTGACAACTACACCAATATTGAATGTTCTTGACCCAAAAGGTCAATTTGTTGTAATCACTAATGCCTCAGGAGAAGGTTTATGTGGAGTTCTTATGAAGAATGGGTGAGTTGTAGCCTATAAATCTAGAAAGCTGAGAGCATATGAGCATAATCCTCATGACTTATCTAGTTAGCAGGAGTTGTGCATGCTTTGCAAGTGTGGCAACACTACTTGCTAGGAAAACCTTTTGAATTGAAGTCAGACCGTCAAGGTCTTAAGTATATATTTTGTCAACCTCATCTAAATGCTTGACAAAGAAGATGGTTGGTATCTAACTATGACTTTGAGATAAGTTATATTAAAGGTAAAGAAAACTGAGTAGCAGATTCTATTTGTTGATAGAGGCATATATCTTCAATTGTCTCTATCCACTCAAACTTCAAGGATTTAGTGTTATAAAATTATGTAGGTAATCAGTTTTAGGATCAAGTTAAGTAGGATCTTATAGTAAATCCTCAAGATTCGAGGTATGATGGGTTCTATTTTGAACCAGATGGGCTTTTAAGATATAGCTAGGAAGGATGTATGTTTTGAACTCTACAGAATTAAGAAACCTTGTGTGGAAAGAAGTTCATTCCGCACCATATTCAGGTCATCCTAGAGTAACCAAACTACTAACCAATGTGAAGTCTCTTTATTTATTCAAAAGGAATGAAGAATGACACTGCAAGATTTGTAGCAAGTTTCCTAGAGTGCCAAAGAGTCAAGGCTAAGCATCAACATCCAAGAGGACTTCTGTCTCTGCATGATATTCTATAGTGGAAGTGGCAGGTCGTTAGCATGGACTTTGTGCAAGGTCTCCCAATGTCTCAAAATAGACATCATTCTATTTTAGTGGTGGTGGAAAAACTCACCAAGGTAGCTCACTTTATACCTGGGAATTTAACGAATGGAGCACTAGTTCTAGGTCACAAATTTATGCAAGTAATTTTTAGATTACACGGAATTCCTAAGAAGATTATCTTAGATAGAGATACGCACATGATGTCAATATTTTGACAAACTTTGTTCTCAGCGCTAGGAAATCAACTCAATATAAGCTCAACTTATCACCCTGAGATAGATGGTCAGACTAAGAGGGTTAATCAAGTTCTAGAAGATTTGTTTTAAATGTATTACATGGAACAACAATACAAGTGGGAAGAGTATCTACCACTTGTGGAGTTTTCTTATAACAACTCCTACAATTCTTCTACCAAGATGGCTCCATTTGAAGCATTGTACAGAAGAAGATGCCAAACTCCTATAAGCTAGGATAAGCTAGAAGATAGGATTAGCGTTGGTCCAGAAATGTTGTTAGATATGGAAGAACAAATCAAGATGATTAGAAATAGATTGGTGGAAGAAAATGATAGACATAAAAGTTATGTTGATGTCAAGTGTACACCAAGGCAATTCTTAGCTAGAGAAAAAAGTTCTTTTGAGGGTCAAACCTTAAACGAGTTCCATCAAGTTTAGAAAATCTTCTAAACTAGCTCCTCGATATGTAGGACCCTTCGAAGTTCTTGAAGTAATTAGTCCGGTTGCCTATAGAGTCTTTCTACCACTAGCCCTTGCTAGGATGCATAATGTTCTTCATGTTTCATATTTGAAAAACTATATAACAGGTTATAATCATATTCTTGATTGGAATGCTTTACATGTACAGGACCCAGGAGTGGTCATGATCGAGCCTCTCAAAGTGCTCAAAGTTCATAAGCTCTGCTTGCGTAACATAGAGTTTACTCAATGCAAAGTCCAGTGGAACCAGTATGCAAAGGATACTGCCATATGGGAAGATTACCATGATTTTTATCAAATATTTCCTCATTTATTTTAAGATTTTCAAATTTGAACAAAAACTTTATATTGTTGTTTTGGATACATTGGATCATCGAGGATGGTGAATCTTATGGGGAGAGATGTCATACCCCAAATTTTGCCTATGTATTACTTTATACTTGCACGTAATTATTGATTTATTATGCATGATTTAATAATTTGAAGTTAAGTAAAAATGTCAAGAAAAATCAATGATATCATGAGTTTCTGTTATATGTTTAGAATTTAGACATATGATTATACGATGTCATGATTATTTATTCATAAGGATTATGAATTGACTAATGATACACTAATCCTAGTTTGGTAATTGTAAGTTGTAACCAGGGAAACATGTTTTCCACCCTTCGAGAAAGAGAGGGAGAGAATCATCGGAGAGAATCGAATAGATGTTTGGATAAGAATAGGTTGTTTCCATCTAAGTCTCATGCTTTCATAGTTTAGTGAACCCTCGTCGAGTTTGGTAAGTTGTGTTCAACCCATTTGGTCTAAGTTTGGTTGCGAATCGAGAATCATCGATTTGTCATCAAGATCCATAAGCATAGATTTTGTTGAAAACCAAGTCAGGAAAGTATGACCATCAACAAGGAATGGTTGATAGTCATTAGTTCTTGTATGATTTGAATATAGATTATATTCAAGAGAAAATATTTATAGTGGTTAAACTATTTCATTATTGGTAATTTCTGATTGAAATTCTGTTATGATAACCTATCTATTTTGGTGTTTATGCAATATTGAGAGGGGGAAAATACCTCAACTCCATTCTCATATATTGTCGAGTGATAAAAAACAACATTAGTATACGTTGTATACTTAAATATTATGTTGATATATATAAGTATAAACTTATATTCGGTAGATTTTGAATTTATAAAGGGTATGAGGTAAGTTGCAAATTTAATGCCAACTACTATGTGACCTTACGGACACTTAAATTCCTTTTCTACACAATGGCTTGGAGAGTATGGATGAGTGTTTAAAATTGTTTGAGAAGTGGTCTTTAATGACCAGTAACCTCTTTAATATTTGTATGCCACCATAGAGAGGTTTTATAGGCTTGTTTTTGGGAAGTTAAACTATGGGGATGGAGTGAAATTAACTTTTAAGAGGCTATGCAAGGAGGCAGGTAAAGAGGGATGTGAAATTCGGTCTTAACAGTTGGAGAGCTTAGTTATCATACTATATCTACAGAGAAAGATAGAGCTCTGAGATCTTGAAGACTCATGGGGATAGCACTGAGAGTGAACTCAGTTATCATATCCATAGAAGCTATGATCTTTCAGCACATGTGAGAAGGGAGTCTAACACACAGGAAAGCATATCATCATTTGGATAGAAAGGAAGAAACTAGTGCAAGTTTGGAATCCATCAACGAAGATGTATGGATATCACATTAAACTGTTATTTCTTTGTAAACCTATGAATACTAGTATTCTGTGTGAACTTTTAGATATGTTATATGCAGAGTAAAGTATTTAGGATTATCCAAGTAGTGATCTTGTGATTATAGAAACTAATCAAACATAGTTACATGTAAAAGTAAAGAAAGTATTTTCTTTAGTTTGAAACTGCACTCTACATGGAGTCCGATTGTTGTTAAGAGTTTTTTCCTTCAAATGATAGTTTGTAGACCATAGTATTTAAAACATTTGAATGCTATTGTTAATAGTGGGATTACTAAGCAATTATCCTTTTTTGTGCCTTTGTGCCTTTGTGATGTATCTGCAATCCATGGAAAAACTGAGTTTCTTGTTAAGATGAAGGAAACATAGTAAATGTTATGATTATCTTATTATGACAAACTTATCCTTTAATCTTGTTTACTCAAAACTCTTTTAGTTTTCTAGTAGCTGACAAGACATTATTATGAGTTCATAGCTATCATGCAAACATAGAGGAAAGACAAAAAAATTATGTTTTCATTTTAGAACATGAGGTACTCTGATCATATTTTGTTAAAAACACAATATTATAACTAAGTCAAGTTATATATAGTGATGAGATTCAAATTTTGTGAGAACCTTGTTTGGACTTAGGAGTCAAGACCAGTGAGTCTAGATAGAGATGGTTTTATATCTCAATGTTTTATATATGCAAGTTTTATTGATTACAATCGTAAGTGATGCAGAGGCTAATGGAGATCAACACAACTTCAATGGGATTACTGTTTCACAAGTTTCAAAACCCATAAACCTACACCAAGGGCTCACATGTTATATGGCTTAAACCATTCAATCTCTTCAAGGTATATGTGGTGGGGTCCATTGACACCTAGGACAACCTATCCAAACCATCCAAGGGGTTATTACACCTACTCAAGCAACACTTCCTTTACAATGTTGTCCTAATCCTTGTAGCCCTACTTTCAGGTCTAACAGAGGTTTTCTTGCATTCTACACACTTTCAAGACCATATCAATGATGTTTAAGATACCCTTTAGGAAGCCTAACAACATACTAAAAACTTTTCATGGGTTGTTTAAGAGCATATGTCACTTTCAATAGGATTGTCCTAGTGCCAGGAGCCCTAATTAGGCCTAAAATACAAAGCAAGTACCCCTATTTTGGCTCACAAAATTCTATGAACCACTTAGACACATCAGTGGCATGGAAAAATTGATAATTTTATGGGTTTTTGGTCCTCACAGTCGACTATGAAAAAATTGGCCTATGTTGTTCCCTTTAGAGAGCACCTAGCACATGGTTTTGCTAGGTTCTTCAATTAAACTCCACCAACTCCACTCCCCTATTCATGAATCCTTCATAATACATTAAAAAAAACATAGAAATGTCCATTCCACTAATCTAGATGAGTTTACATTAGTGGAATGGGTGAAAATATCAAATTTACTATCAAAACCCTAAGGTAGGGCTTATTAACCAAATTATAGAAAATCAATGAAATCTTTGCAATACAATCACTTCAAAAGCCCAAACCAACTTCAATTTACTCCTAACTCATACCTCTAACATCCCAGCCTCAAGAGATCTTATGACTGTGTTGTACAGTGACAGAGTACGGTAGGAAACAACATGCAAACTCAGAAAAGAACAAAAAACTAGATTCTTCATTAGTTTTTCTCCTTTCAATCACTTGATTACATCAATGATCATGTTCAAGGTCTTTTGAAGACTTCCCTTGACCTTGAAAACTAACTAGAGGCAGTTGGAATCGGTGGGAGGCCTCAAAACTACCCTATAACCACCTACTACCCTGTTTTGTTAGCATTGAGTGTGTTATCCCTGTTTGGGATGTTTAGACCTTTTACAAGATTGATAAGCCTTTGACAAGGCATTTAGACTCATCATCACTTTCTATAAGCCATGATTAGCCACCAAGACACAAGACTATCCTATTGTGTTTACAGCTATTGGTATGAAATGAACATGAACATGACATCAACTTGAATAGACCTTCAACCTTATTACAATGCATCAAGATGGTCTTCAAGACCTTATTGAACACATGACAAGAGAAGACTTGAATATGCCTTCTAGACCTATGGGTGCCCCTACACCAGTAAGATCTTGTGATAGTTATTTTCTTATCTTAGAGTATATAGAAAGCTATTGATATCATTAGAAAACATCTAAGCATAGTGATATAATATCACTTTTGAATTCAACAAAAATGATAAGCATAATCATGATATTCGAAGGATATCATACTTGAGTTCACAACCTATTATATAATGAAAGATGGTGAACTTAGGACAACCAATAAGGTCAAAAGTATTGTACTATAATTATTGAAGACCCAAACCTATTTAGCATATAAGATTGAACCTAGTCAAGAGTATTTATGATAATGATTAAAATCTCATATACATGAGGATCAAAACTTGTGCCCTATGTTTTTATGAGAAACGTGAATTCAAACAATACCCAAGTGGTCTAGAGAAGACTAGATGATATTATATTCATGTTGTATTATTATACATTATTATCTTTGGATAACAATAGTTTTTGATATTGCAATATTGGGCTAGAGAAGTTAAAAATCCTAGAATCAACCCAGAAGGGTTTAGAAAAATTAAAACTCTCAAGTCGGTTATGACTTTGTTTTAGTCTATTGTATGTTATGGCCGACAGTAAATGGTTGAGAAAATCATAGTTCAAAATAGTATAAATTAGAGAAGAGTTTAAGTAGCACTTTGATAAATTTAAATGATTTCTTGATAGAGTCAAAACATGACATATAGCACAACAGTTCTTAATTTTTGATTCTTTGAGTAGAATGACAGGAAATCATAGACCCTGATATTTGTAAGAATGCAACTAGGGACTCTCTAAAAAGTTAGAATTATCTAAACCTACATATTGTGTATATATCCTAGATTAAGGATTAAATTCTAAGTCAAATTGACTAGGAATTGAGTTTAGTCTAGATAATTCATGTCCAGAGTTACTAGTCAAACAAATCAAACTATAGGATTAGATAGTTTCTAAGTCAAGTTAGAGGTGTGTGAAAACATGAATACGTTTATTGCAAACGTCTATTTATATAGAAACTTTGGCCAATCGATGCATTTGTCTCTGCATGCATTAGTAGGTTCATTGTGTCTAGAATGCATAACCTGTCAAAATGATCATACTTATCTAGAAGATTGTCTAGATTTGTATGGTTGATTGAGTTACATAGGACATAGCACTAGAAATAAGATGGAAACCTGTTGGTTCTTTATGTCTATACACTTCATGAAGGATAGGGCCACTTCTAGGAAGGAAGGTGTGTGGGGGACCGTTGGTCTGTGGTTGGAGGTAAAGCACTCGAATGATGCTCTCCCTCGGTAGCAGAAGACTTACCAAGACTTGAGTGATAGTTATCAAAATTTTAGATGCAGTACTCCTTATGTTATGACTTATGATTGACTAACTTATGTAAACTTATTTATATTGCCAAGTGAAAATTATTTGAAAATGTAAAGTGATGTAATTCCACTATGTTTTTATCTTTGAATATATTGTAATTTTTCAAAGTCGAAAAATATTCAAAAATGATATGCATTGAATTTAATGTGATTATGTAAAAGAAAAAAAAAATTCTTTCATGTTTAACATGTCAATTTACTTTCTTAGTAAATTGTTATGTAATTCCAAGTAATATGACATGGCATGTTAAATTTTTTCTTATCATAACTATAAGATTTAGTTATTTTTTCTCATAGCTTCTCTCATAGATAAGTGTAGGAAATTTATTCCACACCTTTTCTTCCTTTCATTCTCATGATGTACTCTTCTAGTTATGATTGCTATATTTCCATGCTTTGGTGACTATATATACTTGCATTCTTATTATTTTCTATTAGTTGATCACATGATTAAAATTTTGATTATCTCAAGATGTGTTATATTACTAATCTAGTCTTATATGATTATGTTTGTTATTTGTACATCTAGTATGATCTTATTTCAATCAAATGAAGGGGGAATACATTATCAATAATGTTCTTGTTTTTACATTTGATCTATCTTGCAAGTCAGAAGCTACTCATATAATCTTTTATCCCTTGTCTTGCTCAAATTTGTAGGAGAACATACATGACACAAAAAACATGGAAGGAGATTCTTCATCCTTTATAAATTACATGTTCATCTATTTGTGAAATTTAATTCATGCATATATGATAATGATCATACTTTTAAATACATGATTCATACTTAGAGATTCAGAAAAACCTCAAAGTGGAGACAAAATGTAATGGTGAAAAGTGCATCGTCAATGCATTTTCCTATTAAGTTTTATGTTTATTTTGGCCCATCAATATATTAATGTATTTCTAAAGCTATAAATGATGCATTTCATACATAGTTGGGTTTCATACCTAGCCTTACCTAGCCTTACTTGTACACATTCCTATGCTTATTTCTTATTGCTATACTTATGTGCAATCTAATTGGCTTAAGGACATCTAATCTTGATCATTTATCCAAACCCTATCCTATTACAGTGATCCAACTTGGATGTTTGACCTTAATCATCTGTATAGTTGTGTGGCCATCCTCATAACCATAATCTTGATCTATAATTGAAAAATCAAAATCAAACATTTAGTAGATTGGCGACATCTTACACTTTGATCTTAGGCCAACTTTGCACAAATGTTTACAATTTGGTGTTATGCAAATGTTTAGAAAAACATTCATTGAATTCAATTAATTGCATATAGTCTAATCTAAATATTTGATCAAATATCATGCTTTCAATTGCCTCTAATGCATGAGAAATTGAGAATATTTATTGCATTCAAGAGAACAATAATTTAGATCTAGTCACACTCATGTTCTAGCATAGTCCTAGAATTCATGTTCATGTTTGAATCTTGTTCTTTGTTAAAGTAAATTTAAGTACTCCTATCTTGATAGAAAACCTTAATAGTGTGGTAGAGCTTGTTCATATCTAGTAGTCTACTTTTCTATAATTTATAGAGTAAAATTTAGATATCATAAGTTGAGTTCATTGTAATAGAATAGGTTCACAACTATGATTTAAATCTAGATCTATAAGATTGATTTGATGTAGTGGGAGAAAATATTCTAATTCTAATCCACATACACAATTGAGTGACAATTGAGTGAAAGTGCAAAGTTGTGTCATTTTTTTTACAAAAGAAATGACCAATACTAATCTAACATTTTTACTTGAACCATTTGATAATGAAATATGTGTTTTAAATTTTTAGATGATAGATTTTTTAGTATAGTTTATGATTGTATTTTTCAGCATTTTATTACCAATAAAATTAAACTTTAATTTTACAAGAAACTACATCCAAATAACTTTAATTAAACATAATGGTGTCAAGAGGCATCAAAATTTTGTCTTAATTGTTTATGCAAGATGGAAAATAATTATATCATCTCAACATTAAATCTCTCTTTTAGTACATTTTATTTTTTAATTTTTAGAATAATTTTTTAAAGTATTATTTCTTGAGAAAATAATCAACCTTATATTTAAGTGTTAATGACCCATTTATAGTAAAAATAAAAAAGAAAATATAAATAATAATAAAATATTAAAGTTATATTTTTGAGAACTATACTTTTAAATCTACAAAAGAATATTTTTAGATTTCTAAATAAATTTATTTATGCAAGTAGAATATAATTTTTTTAAAATAATTTCATTTATTTATAAACTATCACCAATGTGATGTTACAGTAAACACTTTTAACTAGAAAAATTGTGGCCTAAATTATGATGTGCTAAAAATATGGTTTAAAAGGTAACATAGCTTTGAACTTTCACCCAACTATCTAGAACATCTATAGATTCCAAGACACATCAACTTCATTGTCTTCATCAATCAACACTCATCCTTTGTCATCTTTTGTCATATAGCTAAGTGATATCATCTTTCATTAATTACACTCTGTGTTATGATTATACTTATTTTCTAATATTAATTGATCCATTTTATTCCACTCTAGCTAAACCACAAGTGCCCTTCCCTTCCTTAGGTTAATTTGTGCTTAATGTATTTATCTCCATAGTTAATCAAAGAATAATTAATTTTCTTTTCCAAATATATATAATCCAATATATTATTATCCTTATGTTAATATAATGATGTTACAATGGAAGGGACCATTCTACTAATATAACGGTTGATTGATTGCAACTTAATAGTCTCCCCATCTCCTGTTATTTAAATAGACTACAAGTTTTTAAAATATCTTTTATTTCAAATCAAATTCACCTAAAAATTATTAATCTTAAATTTATTTCTATAACTTAAAAAGTTCATATATCTGCATCCTTTGAATACTTAGTAATCATGTTGGTCCACCTATTTATTTAATGATTTAAAAAAATTATAGTAATTATTTATTATTTCTATTTTGTAATGGTGTTTAATGTTAAACTAGCATTTCCTTTTAGCTTTTCCTCCTATTTTATTTTCTTTCTATCTTCTTGATTTCATGGATGACAATTCAAGATCATTCTTACCGTGTTTTAGGGTGACCTCCAGCAAATGAATAGGTTGCCTTTTGTTCTTTAATTCATTTTTTTTAGCTTCTCTTTATGATGTTTGGAGCCCTTCTATTGTTTTCTCATTTTATGGGTATGTAGCTTGTTTTTATGTTATTTGGAATTATATCAATAAGTAATAAAAAGATTTTCATAAACGGTGGAACGTTGAATTTGAAGTAAATATATTGACCAGTATTTTGGTACTTTCTTTCGAAAAACGCAATGGCCAAGGTTTTCGCCAATGTTTGAAAGAGACTCTTTTTTTTACCTTATTTTGTCCTTGGGAAAGGGATCTTGTTCTCATCATTATATTGTTAAATATTATTTTTTGTTTGTATAATAATTAAATATTTTTATCTTTATTATCAATAAATTGAGTATCTTATTTAATATATGTAACTCAAGTTTTATTTGCTCAATAGATTATTATTATATAAATTTTTTGAATTTTTTTGGTAACTCTTAAAATTTTGGTGGTAGAAATTATGGTTGTATAAAAATGGTCAATTTATTTCACAAAAATAACCAATATAAAAAATATAAATATTTCATTCATTCTACCAAGTGGTAAACACTATTTCATGGGTTTTTAAATATAAAAGTTTGTTAATTTTCTTATTGGGAGATGGTACTTACAACTTTAACCTTTTTTAAAAAATAACTAAAGTTTTGAGATTTTGGTAGGACAAACTATCTATATGTCTTTTCAAGAAAGTATCCAAATGTATTATTTTTCTGGCATTGGCCAAATAAATTTAAAACAAATATCATCATCAATCCAAATATCAAATAAATATATATATCTCCTCCGCAAACCACCTCGAGGAGCCCCCCATCGTAGCACTAAAGCGAGGGGGGAGAGAGTGGGGGGGGGGGGGGGCGTACTACGAGAGTAGGGGAGTGGAGGAGGGACAAGACTAAAGCGATAACCCCTGGGCCTGATAGTCAGACCCATTAAAGAGGTAGACACCGAACGTAGGGAAACCCATTATAAACAACAACAATAATATACCTCCCAGAAGACAACTATATTTGAGCTAAATGACATCTACCTCCCAGATGCCAATCAAAAAATATATTTCACCCCACCCACCCTAATTAGTTGTTCCAATTTGACAGGAATAAATAGGAATGATGATTGATTCCCACATCAAGGTAAACCACTCGATCGAGATGGATGGCAAAAAAAAATTATTTCTAGGAGGATGATAGTTCGCCCGAGTGAATACTAGGGGCTGACCTTTAATGTTGTGGTAAAATAATTAGATTCCATACATAACATGCCAACTAACATCCACCCACCCACCCTCTAGAAGGTGATATATATATATATATCAAATGATATACTTCAAATGATATAATGCCTATTAATATTTATACATAGTCTTGGTAGTGTATATTGAATGTCTAATTGTAAACTTATAATACATATTTTGTTACTACACATTCTTTGATCTACCCCCACAATGGTGTGGCTTAAATGTTTGCATTATTGCATAAAATGTAGTCTATATAATGGATGATTTAACAAAATAAGTCAATCTCCTTTTTTGAACTAAGTTTCTATAAGTTTCTACTTTGTCTAGATTATAGTGGGATGGAATCCTATGAATTAATTAGAAGTAATGATTTGTTGAATGCACAAGACAAAATATAATATGATAAAACAACCAGTTAAGGTTGGTACAACTAGTGGAATCACTATCCAAGAATGCTCACTGCAGGGGGCTCACTACCAAAGGAGTCACTATCCTGAAAGAACGAGATAGAAGAAATGACTCACTACCAAGATTTGAACTATTATAGTTGCATCTAACACATGCATGGAGTACAATTCTAATGAAGCTCAATATTCACCACAACATCAACATCATCTCCGCAGCACCAATGAAAGATAGTACACACCTTCTACTCACTACATCCAGTAATCTAACATATGAAGGCCTGTATTGCTCTTACTCACTCAACCACTTTATTACTCACATCATATCCATCATACACACACTCAATCATGATCCCTTTGACACTCTTTTATACTGTCTTCAATCTTGAGAACGTTCTCCAAGGTTGGCATCACAACTTAACACATAGAATTCAAATTAGGTTTGGACCTAAACATTCCTGTGGTGGAAAGGAATGAAGGCAAACCACAAGACACCTTAGCTTGGACCTAAATTCATCCAAGAACGCTACTCCACACTTTCATAATCACCAAAGCAGCTCTGCAATTAGTGTAAACACCCAAGGTCAGCCAAACCTGTGTTAACACAATAAAAAATTAAGTACACGCTTCCTCAAACCCAAAGGCAACTTCCAGATCATATGCAAGGCTTCAACACAATCTAGAGTATTCCACAATCATCCTGAAACTTCCTAAAATCCAACAAATTCCTCCATAATAACTTTCACCTACAGCACAACCTTATTGTGTTTACCCAACAAACTCAAATATTTCTCCCATACACTGCAACTCAATAAGTCTTCTTCCAGAGTAACAAATCATGAACAACCTCAATTGGAGAAAGATAGGAACTTTATAAGTACTCATCTAGAACCGCAAGACTAAAATCCACTTTACAGAGAAATGTGGAGCAGAAAATTTCTCCCAGACCCCTTTGCAACACTCAAAAATATAGTCTTCATATTGATGAACACAACTTTCTTTGCACAACAAATCGGAGCACAAAACTTGGAATATAACATCTCTAAACATCTCTTAACAACATATCCAAACCACAAGGACATATCTTCAACAAAGAGGAAATGTGGAGCAGAACCAGAACACTACTCTATAAGCCAAAATGCCACTTCACCACATTATTTCCTTTATTAATCAAATTTTCTCAAAAGCACTTGGAAACTAACCATCAGAAACATATTCCTAGCAACTTCAATACTTCCTCAAGACAACCAAATCATCTTCAACAAAGCAACTCAATCAAATAACAACAACCTCATCAGTAAACACAATTGATACCAATGACAATACAAGCTTGTTGACATCAATGACAACACTGATAGCACGTATTTACAACATTCTCTATCTTTGTCATTGATAGAAACACATAATGTGAAAAACTATCAAGACACAGCTCTGCACCAGATTTCTTTTCTTTCTTACTCTCCCCCTTTCTTTTACACATCTTACCCTCTCTCTGACCACCAATTCTTTTTTATTTTTCACATTGCTCTCTCTCCCTCTTTGACATCAATGAAAAAGGGTGACACACCTCTTCTTTCACTCTTATCAGGCCACATCATCTTTTCTTTTCACTGCTCTAAAAACTCCCCCTGTCTGTAACAATCATCATGACCACTACCTACTCCCCCTGAGAGGTAACCTCCAACACCAGTCCACAATAAGGAATGAATCTTAGACTGATGCAATTCCTTGTGTATCTAGTTCAAAGAAGGAGGGGCAATAACCCCTAACTTCTCCTGGAGATACTCAAATGTATCCTTAGGAAGAGCCTTGGTGAATATGTTAGCAACCTAATCCTTTGTAGGCACATACTCAAGTTTCACTTCATTCTCTGCAACCTTCTCTCTCAAAAAGTGATACCAGATTGAAATATGTTTTGTTCTTGAGTGCATCGCTGGATT
Organism: Cunninghamia lanceolata; assembly: GCA_027924645.1. Classification (NCBI taxonomy): domain Eukaryota; kingdom Viridiplantae; phylum Streptophyta; class Pinopsida; order Cupressales; family Cupressaceae; genus Cunninghamia; species Cunninghamia lanceolata. The sequence continues at coordinate 677,520 of BSBN01000137.1, forward strand.
CTTTGAAATGTTGATGGCACTGGTATTATCACAGAAGATAGGAATTGGCTCCTCCTCATACACAACACTAATATCTTTCAAAGTTTACTTCATCCACAACACTTGTGTATAACAAGATGTTGTTGCAATGTATTTTGCCTCTGTAGTGGACACATATACTAAATCTTGCTTCTTACATAACCATGGCACCACTCTGTCTCCAAGAAAAAATGTAGCACCACGTGTACTTTTCCTGTCATCTACTCATCCAACCCAATCTCATTTGTATAAGAACTTAGAGAAAAGTCAGTACCCTTTAGATACCACAATCCATGATCCAGAGTGCCCCTTAAGTATCTAAATATCCTCTTCACTTCTACAACATGTGACTCTCTGGGATCTTCTTAAAATCTAACCACAAGACAATCTACATGCATAATATTTGGTCTAGTAGAAATCAAGTATAACAATCCTCTAATCATTGACCTATACCTACTCTGATCAACTTTAAGTGATTCATCATTCTTGCTTAGCTTGCAACCAGTTGTCACAGGGATACAAACTAGTTTAGAGTCTTCCATTCCAAACTTCTTCAACATTTCCTTGACATACTTTGATTGTGAAACAAAAATACCTTTATCTATCTGATTGATTTATAGCCCAAGGAAGAAGTTCATTTATCCACACATTGACATTTCAAATTCTTTCTGCATCTCATCTGTAAAGTTCTTACACATAGGCCTTCAGTTTCACCGAAGATTATATCATCCACATATACTTCAACAATCAAAATTTGATCATCACCTACTTTTATGTATAGATTACTATCTACAGAACCCTTACTGAAACCTTTCTACAATAAGTACTTGTCTAGCCTTGCATAGAAAGCTCTGGGGGCTTGCTTCAATCCATACAATGCCTTCTTCAATTTGCAAACCCTATCTGGTTTGTCTGATAACTAAAATCCATCTAGTTGTTCTATGTATACCTCCTGTTATAACTCACCCTTCAAGAAAGAAGACTTCACATCCATTTGATATACTTTGAAATCCTTATGTGTTGCAAAATCTAGAAACATCCTAATGGCCTCCATCCTTGCCATCGAAGTGAATGTTTCCTCATAGTCTATTCCTTCTACTTGTGAGTAACCTCTACACACAAGCCTTACCTTGTTTCTTACCACTTCTCCATTCTCATTTAGTGTGTTCTTGAATACCCACTTAGTTCCAATCACATTTTTGTTTGCTGGTGTTGGGACAAGTTCCCAAGTCTGATTCTTTTCAATCTACATTAGTTCTTCTTCCATAGCCTTGATCCAATACTCATCCTTGCATGCTTTGCTTACTATTTTAGGTTCAACTTTAGAGAGTAAACATAGATTTGCCTACTCTTTAGCAGATTTCCTTTTTGTCAGCACACCTTTGTCCTTATCACCAATAATTTCATCTTTAAAATGATGCTTCTATACATATTTGGAATTTTTAGGAGTCTTTTCCAAAGCTTCTTCTTCTTCAATCTGTACTTCCTTTTTATCAATATTTTCTTCTTCTTTGCAAGATGACTCATCTGATTCATAACCATCAACTTCTAAATTCTTGTGTAGATCTTCATCAACTTTGACATTTGCACTTTCAACAATCCTTCTTAACCTCTTGTTGTAGCACCGATAATCTTTGCTTTTAGTAGAATACCTAAGGAAAATACCTTCATCAGACGTTGCATCAAACTTTCCTAGATTTTCTTCATCCCTTCTGATATAACATTTGCTTCCAAACACTTTGATGTACTTAATAGTAGGAATCTTTCCATACCACAACTCATAAGGTGTCTTTGTACTATTTGCTCTTGCTAGCACTCTATTCAGTATGTATACATTAGTATGAATTGCTTCTCTCCAGTAGACCTCTGGTAGGTTTGCTTCTTTTATCACTGTCCTTGCATCTTATTGAACAATCCTATTCTTTCTTTCAACCACTCCATATTACTGAGGAGTTCTAGGGGCAGATAATTGCCTCTTTATCCCATGATCCTCACAAAACATGTTAAACTCATTGGAGGTGAACTCTGCACCTCTATCAGACCTCAAACATTTAATTATCATATCCATTTCATTCTCAACCATGACTTTGAATGCTTTGAACATATCTAGTGATTCAAATTTTTATTTGAGAAAAGTAACCCATGTCATCTTAGAATAATCATCAATCAATAGCATGAAATACATGTCATATTTAAAACCCCTTACCTTGGTAGGGCCACAAAGATATGTATGTACCAATTCCAATAGTCTGGTAGAAGACTTATCCTTAACTTTGAAGCTTCTTCTTGTTTTCTTTCTAATTTGACATTCCTTGCAGACAACATTGATGGGCTTTGTAATCTTTAGCAGATCTCTCACAACTTGAATTGAACTTATCCTTACCAGGATAACAAAATTGAAGTGACACAATCTCTTATGTCATAGCCAACTCTCATTGATTTGAGTCATGAAGCAACAACCATCACCACCTTTGAGATGATAAACATTTCCATTTGTCCTCTTTCTAGAAGCTATCACAGTTTTAGAATCTCTTTTGATCTCACAACCATCATCCTGAAACACTATATTGTATCCTTTGTCTTATCATCAGTCATATGATTTGAGCATCCACTATCAATGAACCAAAGGTTATTTTCTTGTGTAGTATGAAAAGAAGATGTCACCATCCTTTTACCATTAAGACCTACCTTCAGAGCCTTTTCCAATACCCAATTTGATTCTTCTTGCAAATTTGGCTTCCAAATCATTTGAATCCTCTAATCTGATTCTACAATATTCTCAGATGTGTTAGCCTTGAAGGTAGTCTCAGTCTTTGCACTTTAACATCATTTCTTGTTCATCCATCTTTCCACCAAGACCTTTGATGTCATTGACAACTTCATCAACCCTTTGTAAGTAGCTTGTAATATTTTCATCTTGCTTTACCATCAATTTCATAAGCTTTGACCTCATATATAGTGCTCAAACCATTCTTAGGTATTGTATTTGCATTCATTGCAGACTTTCTGATGTCATACCCAAAAGAAATTATATTACCTTCCATCCTTATTTTCCATAAAGCATAGTTAGATCCATCAAACAAGGGAATGTCCTTCTTGTGCGCCATCCTGAATCTGCCTCAAGTGGTTAAGTTCTTTTCCAGGGAACCTTTCTCTAATACCAATTATTGAATGGACAAGATAAAATATAATATGATAAAACAACTAGTTAAGGTTGGTACAATTGGTGGAGTCACTATCCAAGAATGCTCACTGTTAAAGGACTCATTGTCATGGAAGAATGAGATAGAAGAAATGACTCACTACTAAGGTTTGAACTATTATAGTTGCATCTAACACATGCATGGAGTATAGTTCTAATGAAGCTCAATATTCACTACAACATCAAAATCATCTCCACAACACCAATGAAAGATAGTAGACACGTTTTACTCACTGCATCCAATAATATAACACATGAAGGCCTGTACTGCTCTCACTCACTCAACCACTTTATTACTCACATCATATCCATCATACACACACCTATTCATGATCCCTTGATACTCTTTTATACTGGAAGTCATTAGTTTTCCACAGTCCATAATGTTGGAAATTGATGCTTCTAGATTTAACTGTGTAAATATTTTTCCTCAATGTTTCGGATCACTCTCAGTGAACCATCATCATGAGATAGAGAGCAAGAGAAGAGAACACAAATGATGAATTGTAGACCCAGTTGTTTAAAAAGATAGGAAAGTAGTGAGGTGGCACAGGGGCCTAGGGAATTCCAAGGGGATGAGGAATTAACTCAAAGACCACAAATTAAAGAAAAAGAATTAAGAAAGCATATATATATATATATATATATATATATATATATATATATATATATATATATATATGCTAAAGTCTATATAAAAACAGGAATAAATGCGGGAGAGAATAAATCTATGAAGATGAAAATTGAAGGGGATAAAAAGGGAAAAAAATAAAAGAAAGTTACACAAAATTAGAAGATATATATATCTATGTGTGTGTGTGTGTGTGAACATGCATATACCTATGCATGTATATAGGTATATGCATGTTGACACATATACATATATATATATATCTCTTATATTTTTGTGTAACTTTCTTTTATTTTTTTATTTTTTTATCCCCTTCAATTTTCATCTTCTTAGATTTATTCTCTCCCTCATTTATTCATGTTTTTATATAGACTTGAGGATATATATATATATATATATATATATATATATATATATATATCTGTGTGTGTATATATATGTATATATATATATGTATATATATAGATATGTATACACACACACATAGACACACACACACACACACATATATTCTACCTATATAGACATATGTATATGCTTGCCTTTCTAAAAAAATTTATGTTTTAGGCCTTTATATTGATACTTGTACTCTTGTCAGTTGTTTTTTGTATGAATACTTAATTATTGTTAACTTTTTTTCACACCTTTATTTTTTGTATTTATTCAGGTGTTTGTTTTCTCAATTTTGTTTCTTTCCTTTGCTTTCTAGGTGTAGGTATCTTAGGTTTGTTTATTGGATTTAATTATTTTTCCTTAATTTGTGGTCTTTGAGTTAATTCCTCCTCCCCTTTGAATTCCCTAGGTCCCCGTGCCACCTCACTACTTTCCTATCTTTTTAAATAGTTGGTTTTTCAATTCATCATTTGTGTTCTCTTCTCTTGCTCTCTATCTCCTAATGATGGTTCATTGAGAGTGATCCAAAATGTTGAGGAAAAATATTTACACAGTTAAATCCATAAGCATCAATTTCCAACTCTTTTATACTATCTTCAACCTTGATAACATTCTCCAAGGTCGACATCACAACTTAACACATAATTCAAATTAGGTCTGGGCCTCAAGATTCCCACGGTGGAAAGGAATGAAGGAAAACCACAACACACCTTATCTTGAACCTAAATTCATCCTAGCATGCTACTCCACACATTCACAATCACCAAAGAAACTCTGTAATTAGTGTAAACACCTAGGGTCAGCCAAACCTGTGTTAAAACAATGAAATTTTAAGTGCATGCTTCCTCAAACCCAAAGGTGACTTCCAGATCACATGCAAGGCTTCAACAGAATCTAGAGTATTCCATAATCATCTTGAAACTTCTTGAAATCCAACAAATTCCTCTGCAAAAAATTTCACCTACCACACAACCTTATCATGTTTACCTAGCAAACTCAAATATCTCTTCCATACATTGCAACTCGATAAGTCCTCTTCTGGAGTACCAAATCATGAACAACCTTGATTGGAGAAATATAGGAACCTTATAAGTACTCATCTAGAACTGCAAGACCAAAATCCATTTTGCATAGAAATGCAGAGTAGAAACATTTCTCCCAAACCCCTCTGCAACACTCAGAAACATAGTCTTCATACTGGTGAATGCAACTTTCTCTGGACAACAAACTAGAGAAAAAAAATGGAATATAACATCTCTGAACATCTCTTAACAACATATCCAAACCATAGGGATAGATCTTCAACAAAGAGGAAATGTGGAGCAGAACCAGAACACTACTCTATAAGCGAAAATGCCACTTCACCACACTATTTCCTTTATTAGTCAAATTTTATCAAAAGCACTTGGAAACTAAGCATTAGAAACATATTCCTAGCATCTTTAGTACTTCCTCAAGGCAACCAAATCATCTTCAACAAAGCAACTCAATCAAACAACAACAACCTCATCAGTAGACACAATTGACACCAATGACAACATTGATAGCACATACTTGCAACAAGATTTACCACCATTTTTAATACTTTAAATATATGTCTTTCCGAGATGTGATTCCATCTATAATGCATGTGGTATTGAAATGAAATAATAAAGATGCTTTTTTTTTTTTTACTTTGCACAAAACATGACAATTGACTTTGTTTCAATTTAGGGATTTGTTAGTGGAATCCTTGATGCAATTGCATCTTTTTTCATTTATTTGTAGGAGATGGTAGTGATTATAATGTTGATTAAAGTTAATGTTGAGAATATGGGACTATATATAGAGAGTGTAGGAGCTTCAATTTCATTCTACATATAAGCTTTTAAGGAAAAATGAATATTAATGTTCATGACTGATATTTTTTTATAGGGCATCAAAGTAAAATTATGAACATAGAGTGGTAAAGAAAACTCAATCTACTTATCATTTATGTTAGAAATGTGATCCTAAAAAATTAGAGATAAATTTTTATTTGTAACAACACCCAGCCAAATTGATTTTACATAGTCTATCCATTATTTACTTTGAGAATTACAAAGTTATTGATTATTTTTTCTTAGGCTAACTAGGAGGTGGAGGCCACTATTAGGGATCTAGTCATCAACTTGAACCTAGGACAACATTGATAAAGTCCCAAGGATTTATAATGTTCTTGAATCTTACAAAAATGTTTAGCTTAAAAAGTGTTGGTTTTTCCAAAACAATAGGTTTCAATGTATTATTTTTTGTTTCTTGTTGGATAGTATGCCATCACATAAGTATTAAGATTCTTTTTGAGGTGTATTAAATGGTTTTAGAATTTAAAAAATGAGCTAAATATGTTAGAAAGTGAACCTATTGTTTGGAATAAAGGTAAGTTAGGTTGTGATAAATGTAAAAAATAGAAAAAGTGCATAAAGATGAAGTCTATTTAGAAGAAATGATAAATAGTTGTAAATTCATATAATAATCTATAGCTAAAAATAAAATTGGTGCTGACACCTTGTGTCAAGAGTAACATTTGATATAGTGGAGCAAATCTATGGTTATGAATTATAAATTCACTCTAACTAAAGTTCTACATTTGAAAAACTTTACCTAATAGGCATTGAGAGCTTGAATGATGAATATTTATCTATCAAATATGATATTACCACTTGGGTCCACTCTCTCAAAATAGACATAGATCAAGATCCACACTAGGTAGTAAACTTTCTTTTCATTATTATTTTTATTTAAATTTTAGGAATTAGTTTTGAAGCATTTGTATTAAATGGATAGAAACATATTTCTTTGGTAGCAAGTGATCATGTGCGAATTACATTGATTGTAGAGGATTATAATGTCCCCTCACTACTGGAGTGTGGAACATCCCTTGTAAAATACAGTTCCTCTTTCATAGGAAACAAAAGATTCATGTTGAATTACAAAGATCTTGGAATACAATATGTGAGTTTTTTGCATCAATGTTTCAAATCACACTTAGTGATCCATAATTAGGATTAGAAGAAAAGTAATATTTAAATGGCTATAAAAGTAGATTTTAATACAATCCATTAAAATACCATGACTGATTGTGGTTATGTTGAAAGGTTAACATTGGATGGGTGGATAGAAAATAAACAGAGTGGGTGATAGTATTAGTGCATGCACCATGATACAAATTAAATACTACTCAGCAAGTTCATGGAAAGACACGAGAATAGCTATTGAAAAAATTCTCCATTTTGCAAGAGTCAACATGGTATTTGTAGGTCATGTTCATGCATAGAATGCTTCATAAGTATTTAAATTAAAGAAAAGCCTTAACTTGTTAGGAATTGTGGCTATTCATCTTTTTCAGGTCTAATTTATATTTAGAGTTAAGTGTATAATTGTATAACATTAAACTTGATGTGTGTTGAGATCTCCACATTAGAGTGTATAGTAGTAAACCTAATTTATTTTGAGACTATTATTATTTTTGTTAAAAATCTTCCTATCATATAGGGTTTCTTAGAGAGCTGCCAATATTAGAGTGTATAAGAAGGATATTCACAAAGGAATTTGAGAGGACATTTATAGAGCCCACATCCAACATACATGGATTTTTACCCCTAGGCCATTGAGTTCAAATTAAATCATTATGCATCTACATTTCTCCAAATTTGTGATGGAGATATTATCCTTCTAAACTAATTTCAAAACCATTGGTCTCATGCAATTAGAATCACACTTGATCAAATATAGTTAAACTCCCATCAATTCAAGATTGAGACATATCACCACATTCCAAGAAAAGAACAAATGCATCCACTTTTCTTTCAAGAGACAGAGACAAAGGATCATTTTTTTTTTAGATGCATATTTTTATTAGATACACACAAGATTTTGGTGTCTATATAGGGACTTAGGGTAGTCTCTTGTAACTTTCATTTAGTATCAAGATCAAAGTTGCTTGGTGTTATACATCATAGAACCTTGAATCTTTAGATGCCATTACTTGAGCAAGGGGAAACAAAGAGATGTTTCTACTACCATCATAACTATAACCTCCTTCTACATTCTAAAAAACTCTCGTAGTGGGTTGAAGCATGCATCTGATAGTTCTTTACATGCTACACCTAGTAAAATATTGAGTCTTTTAGATACTAGTGACAAGAAACATAAGGTGTCAAAACTACAAAGACATACACAATGCAACATATTTTTCCTAATAGAAGCACTCATATTAAAAATTTCTTTAACAACTAACTTAGTTTTGAATTTTATTATTAACTTGTTTTACTTTTTTATTTTTTTTAGAGAGGCTTGAGGTGCTTTCTCTTTAATTAATGTACTAGACTTTACCTTTAGTCCCCTTATCCATGTTGACACCTAGAAACCAAGTTCAATACTATAAAATGACTATGATTTTTAGTATACACCTCTACAATTCAAATACATATATGGAGATATATTTGTTTCAAATGTTAATAATCCTTCTATTTGAAAGTTACACACTCCTATTCCTCTACATTACTAATAATTAGATATGCATATAAAGAATCTACTACATTGAAAGAGCATCGAAAACACACTACTAGACACCTTGCATATAATAGATGGCATGCATGGGATTTTACATAGATGTGCACTAGGCCACTCATCACCCATTACTAATTGAGTATAAAATAAACATCACATGCTGTAACCCAACTCACACAAAACCTTATCAATCTACTAGTATTTTATTTTGGCTTTCATGACATAGACAGAAGATGGTCTATCAAATATTATAATAGAGAAATATTCACTACCTGAATGGTGAATGAGTGACTCCCTATGATCAATAAGTCATCATCATAGAGAAATAGAAATATGAGAGTGCCATCATATTAAAAAATCTATAATTTTGGATTAGAGTGACATCAAGTGAACCCAACTGATAGAACGAACCAGTCCATCTTGGCATACTAGGTTCAAGCAGCTTTTTGAGGCCATAAAGAGACTTTTGAGGTTAGGAAACAAGTGAAGGATCCTAGATGAATCCTTATGTTTTCTCAATGTAAATTTCCTCCTAAAGGTCACTATGAATAAAAGCACTCTTCACATCCATCTAATGAACTTCCTAATGGTGGGATGCAACTATAGCAAGGACAAGCTAGATGGAATTTATTTTGGAAATTGGTGCAAAAGTCTTAGAGTAGTCAATCCTAGGAATCTAGGAGAATCCTTTGGTGATCATGTTAGCCTTATGCTTGTCAACCAACCCATCTACTACAAATTTTGTTTAATAGATCCACTTGCATCAAACAAGTTTCCTTCCATTAGGAAGGGGGACTAAATCTCAAGTATGGTTCCTCTCTAAGGAATTGAAATATTCCTGCATAGAAACATCCCACTTGACTATAGATCAAAAGATAAGGAAACATAGAGATGTGGAGCCTCCCAAAATTGTGACCTTATTCTTCTAGTATCTAAAGCATACCCAACCTAGTTGCCTACTAATTATAATGTTTGAGAAGCCCAAAGAGGCCCAATGGAAAGAGAGTTTAGAGGAGAATCATCAGCCTTTGAATAATGACTAGGAGAGGAAGGTGAATTCTCATCATCACTATCACCATATAAAGTAGAGGAAGAAGACTCATCATTAAGATTAGGAGGATTAAGATCCTCTAAAGAACTATCATTATGCAATAGTGTCTTCAATCTTATGGTAGATGGAGAAGTGGTAGGAGAAGAAAAGGAAGGGTCCTCCTCTTAATGAGAAACTCATGAGTAGATGGGTGGAGAATCTTATAGTCTTTGACACTGTCTAGGTACCCAACAAATATACAAGTATTTCTTTATGGATCCATTGTCTTGAATTTCTCTATTGGAATGTGAGCCCATGTAGGAGAACCAAACACTCGAAAGTGATTTACTATGGGTTTTTGATTTGGGTCCAATCTTTAAAAGGATTTACCCCCTTCATAGCTCAGTCAAAAACCTAGATTTGGATATAACATGCATAATTGATGGCATCTACCCAATACTGAGGTGCCAATGACTTGGAGTGAATCAAACAATTAGCCATCTCTTTCAAGGACATATTATTGCATTATATCACACCATCCCATTAAGGACTATATGGAATTATGTGCTACAAGCCAATACCTTCTAAAGCACAAAATTTTTCAAACTAATAGTTAACATATTCACCCCCATTATCTATTCACACAATCTTGATGGCCTTCCTTGACTATTTATCTAAAAAACCTTTTGAAGTCTTGAAAAGAATCAAATATCTCAAAGTTTTATTTTAGAAAATATATCCAAGCATATTTGAAAAGATCATCAATGAAAGTCAAGATATATTAAGCCTTGTTGAAAGATGGATGTGGGAATGGGCCTACCAAGTCACTATAAACTAACTCCAAAAGTTGTGTAACCCTCCATGTTTTTTTTTTCATATTTCTCATCAAGATTCTTACCAACAATGCATCCTTGGAAAATTCCTCTAGAAGATTGAATAGAAGGCAACCTTAAAACCATGCCATGGTAACTAAGCTATTGAATATAACAATAATTCAAGTGGCCAAAATGCTAATCCCACAAATGACTAACCTCATCTAATTGAGTGAGTAATGCAGTCAAAGGAGAGTTAGGAAAAAATAAGAAAAGTGATAAAGTCTATATTGGCAATCTTCTTTTCCCACAACAACTATGGACCCCCTATGCATTTCACTTATTGCCACTATGTCTAGTGTGAACAAAACCCACTTGTCAAAGTTAGTGTGAGTGCTATAATAAATAAACAAGAGATTAGTTGACAAAGATGTTACATAAAGAACATCTTGAAATGTTTCTTTGCCCACGTCAATAGACTCTCTCCCATGCACTTCAAAAGGACTGTCATCACCCATGAGTATGGTTGACTTAGAACATGGCTCTAAGGAGGTAAAACCATCATGTGAGGAAGCCATGTGGTGTTAAGCACCCGAGTCAGTGATCCAGGTATTAGGATATGAAGCAACTAGAACTAGGGCCTTGCATTTTCCTTTCCCCTTGCTTATATGTGTGTCCTTTAAAGACCCTTTTGATGAACCCTATTTGAAAAAATCAAGCACCTTGATGTTGTTATTTTCTAGAAGATGAGTTAGGTGTTCTATCTTCTTTAAGCATTTGTGTTCATCATGTTTTGGCCTTTCACAATAGGCACACTTGACTTTCTCCTTCTTAGGTTGTTCACCTTTTAGAGAAGAGGACTGATTAGCTACATTTGAGGAAGCATGTTTCTAACCTTTCTTTTTCTCTCCTTGGTTCTTTTGTTTCTTTTCTTGTTCTACTAACCCTTTTTGTTCTTTTGTTATTTTATTTACAGCCAAGGCATGTGACTTTGAGGGTTTTATTGTACCCATGTGAAGTAATTTATCTTTCTCCTTAGTGAGTTATACAACAAACTCATCTAGAGAAGACATTTTGTAATTGGAACCTAGAGCATATTTTGTGGCATGAAAAGTAGAAAAAATACATAATAGTTTAGACCAAGTATAGAAAGAATACTTAAGATTAGTTGTGCATCTTTCTTTTCTATTCCACGTTGCTTTAACTACAATCTAATGGTTTTAAATTTGTGAAGAAGTATTGAATGGTGTCAAAATTGCTTGGACTTGTTGGTAGGTGGCGACTGATCAGGAAAGTACTGTACACTAGCCATGTATCCTCGCTAGGGTTTGGCTAACCCTAACAAGTGGTATCAGAGCGGGTTGTGTTCGATTATCGTCTACAGGAAAGTCTCACGGTTGAGTGGGAGCAATGGCAGACGAGGGTAAAACGAAGGTTGATAAATTCAATGGGCAGAACTATCGGTTATGGAAGATGCAGATGGAGGATTACCTCTATCAAAAGGATTTATGGAGGCCGTTGGAAGGAGTAGCCAAGAAACCGGCAACAATGTCTGATGAGGATTGGAATCTTCTTGATAGAAAGGCACTGGGAACCATTCAGTTGTGCTTGGCACCATCGGTGGCATTTAATATAACAGAAGCGAAGACAACAGATGGTCTGATGAAAGCTTTGGCTAAATTGTATGAAAAACCCTCAGCCTCAAATAAGGTATTTCTCATGAAGCAGTTGTTTAATTTAAAAATGGTTGAAGGTGGATCTGTGATAGGTCATTTAAATGAATTTAATATGATTGTCAATCAATTGACTTCTGTAAATGTAAAATTTGATGAAGAAGTTAGAGCTCTCTTGATATTATGTTCATTGCCTAAAAGCTGGGATAGTTTGGCAATGGCGGTTAGTAACTCTATTTCTGGGTCAAATACCCTAAAATTTGATGATGTTGTTGGTGTTATTCTGAGTGAGGAAATTCGTAAGAAAAGTTTAGGTGGATCCAAATCAGGCAGTGTTTTGAATGCAGAAAGCAGGGGCAGATCAAAGGAGAGAGGAAAAGGTTCTGGAGGTCATGGGAAGTCACGAGGAACATCAAAGGACAAAAGATCCCAAACCAGAGGACAGAAGGATTGCTGGTACTATGGAAAACCAGGTCATCTGAAGAAAGATTGCTGGTCTCAGAAAAATAAAGGAGACAAACAAGAAGGCAATAAGGAAGCAAATGCGGTAAGTAATAAATCTGAAGATGATGCTTTGATTCTTTCCCTAGATAATGCTGATGATTCATGGGTTTTAGATTCAGGGGCCTCATTTCATGCTACACCCCATAGAAGTTATTTTCTTGATTATGTCCAAGGGGATTTTGGGCTGGTTTATTTGGGAGATAACGAACCCTGTCAGATTGTTGGAAAGGGAAGAATCAAGATTAAGTTGCAGAATGGGAATCATTGGCTACTACAAGAGGTGAGGCATGTTCCAAGGCTCAGTAGGAATTTGATTTCAGCAGGGCAGCTAACTAAACAAGGTTGCACTGTTACATTTACTGATAAAAATTGGAAGGTTTCAAAAGGTGCCTTAGTAGTAGCAAAAGGTGTGAAAGTAGGCACCTTATATCTTTGTACAGGTCATACTGTTCCTTCTACTTTAGTTGTTACAGAGGAAAAATAAACAGGTTCAGGAACAGTTGCTGCAGGTTTACAGGAAGAGACTGGAAAAGTTGCTGCAGGTTCTGAAACAACACTGTGGCATAACAGACTTGGGCATATGAGTGAAAAAGGTATGAAGGTACTTCATTCTAAGAAAGTTTTACCAAGTCTGAAATGTATTAATATGGATTTCTATGAAAGTTGTGTGTATGGAAAATAAAAGAGAGTCAATTTTCTCAGAGATGGGAAGCAAAAGAAAAATGAAAAGTTAGAGCTTGTGCATACAGATGTATGGGGACCAGCTCAGGTATCTTCTTTTGGTGGCTCTCGGTATTATGTTACATTCATAGATGATGCAACTAGGAAGGTCTGGATTTATTTCCTTAGACAGAAATCTGATGTCTTTGAAACATTTAAGAAATGGAGAAGCTTGGTTGAAAATGAGACAGGTAAAAGATTAAAATGTCTCAGATCTGATAATGGCGGTGAGTATTGCAGCAAAGAATTTGAAGATTACTGTTCCTTTAATGGAATTCATAGGCAGAAAATGGTTCTAGGGACTCCACAGGAAAATGGAGTGGCTGAACGCATGAATAGGACAATAATGGAGCGTGCAAGGACCATGAGATTGCATGCTGGACTACCTTTAAACATGTGGGCAGAGGCTGTCAACACTACTGTATATTTAATTAACAGAGGTCCTTCAGTTCCTTTGGGCTGTGGTATTCCAGAGGAAGCATGGACTGGCAAGAAAGTGAGTTATTCTTTTCTTAAAACCTTCGGCTGTGAAGCATTTGCACATATAGATTCTGAAAATAGAACCAAGCTAGATGCGAAATCAAAAAAATGTACCTTCGTTGGATATGGCATTGATGACTTTGGTTATAAGCTTTGGGATTTTAAAAATTAGAAAATTGTGAGAAGCAGGGATGTTATATTCAATGAGAAGGTGTTGTACAAAGATCAGTTGCAGCAGCATGAGAAGAAAGAAAAGGATTATGTGGTGCTGGATGATACTCCAAATAGTGATGTTCCAGTGGCTCCTCATGCTCTGCAACAGCAACCAGAAATACCACAAACTCCAGTGAATGTTAGATGGTCCACAAGGATAAGTAGACCTCCTGAAAGGTTTTCTCCCTCTTTGTATTCTATTTTGTTAACAGATGCTGGTGAACCAGAAGGGTATGATGAAGCTATGCAGGTGGATACACAGGTTCAGTGGGAGCTTGCAATGAAAGAAGAAATGGACTCCTTGCTGAAAAATCAGACTTGGGAATTATGTAAGTTACCTGTAGGTAAAAAGACTTTACCAAATAAATGGGTTTACAGGATGAAAGAGGAAGATGGAGGTAACAAAAGATTTAAGGCCAGGTTAGTTGTAAAAGGATTTGCATAGAAAAAAGGCATTGATTTTGATGAGATATTTTCTCCGGTTGTCAAGATGACTTCTATTCATACTGTTTTAAGTATTGTGGCTGCTGAAGATTTACATTTGGAACAGTTAGATGTTAAAACTGCCTTTCTCCATGGTGATTTAGAGGAGGAGATATATATGGACCAGCCCCAAGGATTTGAGGTCAAAGGTAAGGAGAAACTGGTGTGCAGATTGAAGAAGAGTTTGTATGGCCTGAAACAAGCACCTCGGCAATGGTATTTGAAATTTGACAGTTTTATGGCTGAGCAAGGCTACAGTAGATGTAATTCTGACCATTGTGTTTATTTTAAGAGGTTGGATAATGACAGCTACATTATTTTATGTTTATATGTTGATGACATGCTTGTAGCTGGGTCTAACATGGATCACATAAGAGAGTTAAAACAACAGTTGGCACAGTCATTTGATATGAAGGATTTGGGGGCAGCAAAACAAATCTTTGGTATGAAAATTTGCAGAGATAGGAAGAATAGAAAATTGACTATATCTCAGGCTGCTTATGTTGAAAAGGTGTTGCAGAGATTCCACATGGAGAATGCAAAAGCTATCAGCACACCTTTGCCTAGCCATTTGAAATTGACTAAGGACATGTGTCCTAAGACACAAGAGGAGGAAGAGAAAATGTCTAAGGTACCATATGCTTCAGCTGTAGGTAGTTTAATGTATGCCATGGTATGCACGAGACCGGATATTGCACATGCTATAGGAGTCGTTAGCAGGTATATGAGTCATCCTGGATTTGAGCATTGGAATGTGGTCAAATGGATTCTCAGATATTTGAGAGGTACATCTAATAAACACTTATGTTTTGGGGGCTCTAATACTGATTTAACAGGTTATGTAAACTCAGATTTGGCAGGGGATATTGATACCAGGCGGAGTACTACAGGTTATGTCTTTACTGTAGGTGGAACAGCAGTGAGTTGGATTTCTAGGTTGCAAAAGGTGGTTGCTTTATCCACCACAGAGGCAGAATATGTAGCTGCAACAGAGGCAAGCAAGGAGATGATATGGCTGCAATCTTTCATGGACGAATTGGGTAAACAACAGGGTAACAGTTCTTTGTATATAGATAGTCAGAGTGCCATACATCTTGCAAAGAATTCCACCTTGCATTCAAAGACCAAACACATACAGTTGAGGTATCACTTTATTCGGTCAGTGTTAGATAATGGACAGTTAAGGCTGGAAAAGATACATACAGATGAAAATCTAGCGGATATGTTTACAAAGGCAGTGACAAGGGTGAAGCTGAGCTCCTCTTCAGCTTCGGTTGGTCTTCTAGACTGAAAACCATCAAAATAGAACAGTAGAGTCCAGGGTGCTTATTTCCAGTGGGAGCTGCATGCGCAGCGGTGTCGTCCAGGCTCAGTCTCCAAGTGGGAGATTGTTGGTAGGTGGCGACTGATCAGGAAAGTACTGTACACTAGCCATGTATCCTCGCCGAGGTTCAGCTAAACCTTATGATTTTGTTCTCTAATTGATGACCCCTTAATACATCTTTCTTACCAAAGAGGGTTTCTAATGTGGTCCATTCCTCATTTGGAGTATTGACAGATTCAATGTGAAAGAGTAAGTTAGTCTAGACATAGACATACACAAAGTATCATATGATTCAACACATTTATAAACCATTTTGAATTTTTTGCATCTATTATGGGTTCTATCTCAAGTCCCATTGTGATCCTATGTAATCCCTCCTTTCTGAGATAGATTGCCATCCTAGATTTCTAATCAAAATAGTTATATGGTGTAAAGACAAGAACTATTGATTGATCCATTAGTACAAAAATGTCTAGGTTGTTATCCAGAAAATAAGTGTGAAAATAAGACACACGAGACACCCCCCTCTTCCCTAGTTTCTAAAATGACCACCCCAAAAAGTAATATACATGTGGAACTTTATAACTAGTATGATTTACAATGCAAATATTAGAATTTTAGACTCTTATAGGGCCCAAAAATAGCCAAAATGCTGAAACTATAGTTCTAGTGTAATAAGAGATTGATTTGAGAGTGCTAATTTGGAGTATGTAGAAAAATACACACTCTCAAAAAATAGGAGGTCCCAAAAAGGAGTCCTTTTGCACAAGTTATGACCCTCAGAAGGTCTAAAAATGGGAACTGCACAGAAAATTCTAGAAGAATCTTCAATTTCCAAAGATGGAGCATCAAATTAGAAAACTAACTTTACTAGTACATAGAGCATGAAATTATACCCCAAATTTTAAAAAAATACACTGAAAAAAGGTCTCTTTATGGCTAAGAACAAGCTTTTTGAAGATTATGTGCAAAATCAAAACCATTTTTTGGTTAGGGGAAGAGAATTCAAAACCACCTTTCTAGTGTCATGCTGACATCACCTTTATATTTGGCTGAAAAACCTCTAGTTTTTGTTGACGCACTAAATTTAGTCACAACTAATTAGTTTTGGTGGAGCACCAAATCTAGTGAGGGTAGATTAAAGATAGTAAAGACACTAAGTCGAGTACAACTATGAAAGGGGGCCCAAATATAGTGAGTCTTGGTCTATTGGTAGAGGGGTCATGATTTGGTGCTAGTAGAGTTGGAGTGCCACTTAGGTAGCTAAGGTGAGGAGAATTGAGAACTGCACCTGGAGTGTGTTGCCCTAGATGTTTGGTAGTGATCACTACTTAACCTTCACCACTATAGTTGTTGTATTATTCTATGCATAGTATTTTTAAAATTTGTAATGTACAATGTAGAAGGGTTTCTATGGCTAAAAAAACTTTTTGCATCAAAGGCTCCCATCTCTAAATTTGATGATTTCATAGTTGATCTTTATATTTTCAAACCTTATTAATGTCCTCTAAACAATGTAGAATCAATGGAGATTGCAACAGAAATAAACCCACTACACAGAAATAACACAGATTAAGAAATGAACACATAACATAGTATGTAATATGGAGAAAACCCTTTCAGGTAACAAATCCACCAAGAAAAGAGGATCCAAGTTGTATTATCTTCAAATATGAGATTATAATACATGCACTTCCTCTTCTTATTCAGTCTTCAATCTAGCAACGCCTGTTACTCTCAAATCTGCTAAAAATGTAGTACAGATATCCTTATAAAAGGGGGTTTCCTTCTAGGGAAAGAAAACCAACATAATATCAGCCATCAAATATGTGACCTAATGACAAATGATCTAGATTTACAATGATAAAATTTGACTCCGAGGGCGCTGCCCCCAAGCCCCCATCGAGACCCATGGCCCCTAGACCCTCCACTGAGGGGATGATCCCTCCAGACCCCTCATAGGTGGGAAACCCCCCTGTGACCCCTCGCCGTGGATGAATTAGCGTCAGGGACTGGATATAAATGTGTAGCTAAAACAAGATTATTGTTGGTGAAACCTTTCATCCCTTATGGGTGATTTACAAACAATAGTAGGAATAATAAATTACATAGGATTTACAAGGTTGATGTCACCTTAATCCTAACAAAAATGCTCTAAAATGATAGCTACCTACTCGATCCATGCTTCAAACCTCTATTTCCAACTTGGTCCTTCAATCTTTGATTTTGGTGAAACAAAAGCTAATCATGACTTTTTTGAGCCTCCTGGACACTATGGTACCACTAAAAATACCACCAAGATTACCAAAATGCTACAATCACTCATTATTCATAAGAACACATATGTAAATGTAGAGTATTATATATGATTATTTATCTTATAAACTATTGAATCTAATTCTTCAAATCATCCAAGGATGTAAGAGAAGAGCATGCACTAAGTTTTTGAGAAAAATAATAGCAATTATTAGCCTCAAATCTCTTGAACAATAGAATAATGAAATAAGCTATACCAAACAATATTTCTCTAATAACATGCTAGATTCTATGAGAAGTGAGAATTTGAACCAAGATCTATTATAGATCATAGATCACATGTACTCTAGTTGACAGATGATCAAAGATCAAAATAGTAGAATGGAGAGATTATCTTAAAAGAGAGAATTCAAGAGACAAGATTACAAGGGAATTTATATAATGCTCATACTACTCTCACTGGCTAGCAGAGGTGAGAGGTAAGTGTTGTATATATAGTAAAATATAGGCATATATACATCCAAGAGGAGTAATAACTTCAACTACCTTGAATAGGTAGGAGTTTTACCTACCTAGTAAATGTCAAAATACATGGTTCCACCTATTCAGATAAAGACAAACAAATGGTTATAAGAGGTGGCATAAAAATCCAAAACAGGGTGTGAGAGTCAACTACCCAAAGGTGGGTGAGAGAGACACATGTAACTAATGCATTATGTCATGTGTTCTCATATTAACCATATCTAATTAACCTAAGTAAGCCTAATAATATGTGTAGGAAAAAATCCTTGAACATAAGGAAAATAAAAAACCTACACTAAGAGAAATAAAGAGTTTGAGGAGAACCCCACTCTTTCCTGTAATTACCCTAAGGTTTTTAAGAATATTGTTACAAAAAAGGAGTATGAATTTTCTATTGATAAGTTGGAAGAGATATCACACAGTTTGGAAAATGAAGCTTCTTTGCATCATAGCATTCTCAAGTGGTTCTTTATGGAGAACAAGAGATTTTTAAGTTGAATATTTCTTTACAAAATTAGCAAGTGTGTGGAGACATTTCTCAGTCTATTAATGAGGGTAATTTTGATAAGTCTTCAATGGGACTTTCTTGAAGATTTGAGTAGGCCCAAAGAAGATAAACATAAACGAAAAGAGAGAATAAATTATCTAAAAAAAAGTATTGCAAACTATTAAAGAAAAATTGAAGAAGGCGATCAATGTAGATGGGACAACCATTAAGAATTATGCTATTAGTATTAATATGCTTCAAGTAGGTATAAAAAATATAAGATAGTCCAATGCATGTTGGTCTAAGCAAGAGAACCCATAGCCAGAAGAATAACAAGGTGACAAAGATTGAGGAGTTGGAGGATTTTTGTGGCTAATCACTTACAATTTCTTAAAGATGAGTTGGATGATGCTATTGCTCTCAACTCCCTACCCTTTCCCCTTTATGTTGTTGGTTGTTTTTTATTAGTTTGTGAAGTTGTTGGGTTCCTATCTTCTTTCGGCATTGTTGCAACATTATTGTCTATCTTACCTAATTCTTATCTAGGCTATTTCGTTGTAATTTCTATTGTTTCTGCATTTCTTGGTTGTAAAAAGGTTTGGGTCCTTTCACAATCTCATCTTTACCCTTAATTAAAAATTGTTGTGTGAACATAATTTATAATTCATGTTTTGATTGGTTCTAATCATTTAATTTGTTTGATAATAGGCTTGGGAAATTACACATATTGAGGGGACATCTGGAATTTGTCATAAAACTAAAGGGTCTAGACATTGAAACAATCCAACAGGCTTACATTGTGTAAATCATTACATTGAAGTGCTTCTTTTTAATAATCTATAAACTAGAAAAAAGTAGGAGTATGTATGACCTTTACGTAAAACATGTGCAACCATGGCACATGTAACAACATAACAATTGTGTTTGTGGTTTTTTATTCCCATGATACTATTGATTTTTTTGTAGATTGAATCACAAATTAATATTTTGTCTTCTTACCTAAAATTTTGGAATAATACAAGGTTTTTTTTTGGCATGTTAATACTCTATTAATGTGCATATTTTCTTTGAAAAATTATTAGCCCTTTTGTTAATATGTAATTTCCTTTAAGAATCTTTTGAGACCTTTATTTATGTTGATGAATATGTATGGATACAAACATATAGAGTAACATTTCTTTTTTAAAGGCATTATAATATGTAATTTGCAAATGCTAGATGAAGTGTTGATTGCTCAAGTCAAAACTATTAAATTAGGTTTTGGAAATGTTAGATGAAGTATTGATTACTCAAGTGAGAACCAATAAATTAGTGATGGTATCCAAAGGTTTTATAAATTTCATAGCCCTATCAACCATACAATAAATTAGTGATGGCATCCAAAGGTTTAATAAATTTTATAGCCCTATCAACCATGCACTCCACAAAATAATTTTACAAAAAGAAAAACATAAAAAAAAACTATAATATTAATACCTATCAACCATTTAATAACACCTTTATATACTATTACTAATTTTTATATTATTTAAAAATCTATCAGATAAGTAAACATTGGGATCACACTTATCAATCATGACGATACAAAATGATTTTAATTATCACAGGCCATTTGCATCTCATTATATTTTTCATTTCCAAACATATTGAACACTCTATTTTGGGACTTCCTTTGAAAGAACGTCCACGTTAACGTGGCCATGACCATAACGATGTCGTGGCCTGACGTCAAAGGTTTAAAAAAGTCTTCTTCACCACCTTATTTTGTTCTCGCCCTTGGCTTATTTTCTAGCAATATGGAAGGGACATTGTTCTTATTAGCATATGCCGAATCTAAATCAGTTCACATTATTAAGGTGCTCACAACGGTTTTATACACAGTTGTTCATTGAAATCCAAGGATTTTTCCAGGTGTTCACAAAATCAAGATGCTATATATATCATTAAACTTCTCTGTTTTGAGCACATTGGAAACCATGAAGATAATATGGGTTTGGTTTTTTGCATTTTTATGTTATCAAGCAAAATCAGCTCGTATGGGGAGCAGAGTTTTAGTATCCAATGGGCTTGGTCAGAAGCCTCAAATGGGGTATAGTGTTTCTCAATTTCAAATGCCCATGACACAAAATTACCAAAATAATGGTGGACTAGTAGAGAAGTTTTCATTCGTTCATGCATGTATACACACTTATTCATAGATTGATTTAGTTCTTTCCTTTGTTTAGATTCAATAATTATAATCATTTCCCATGCCATGCCATTAATGAGGAGATCATTCGTCAAACAGGTACCCTGCATAGTTGGATTATGTATAGCATTGTTCTGAACTTCTTACCATGAAAAGATTTGAGTTAAAAGATAAAACAATACTGTAATCTGTATGTTATAAATATCATTATGCATCTATTGGTCTTTGAACCATTGTCACACTGTCTTATGCTCTTAGTGATAACATGGTACAATTGGTATTGTCTAATTTAGGACTTCAATAGATTTCTACTACCGTTTTATGATTGAGAAAATATGAAATAATTTTTTCTTTTCTTTTTTGGTCTATGTTCATCATACAGCTGATGCAATGATATCAACTGGATTATCCAAGCTGGGGTATGAGTATATTAATATAGGTCAGCTATACTCAGCCATTTCTATTAGCTGTATATATTTTTCCTTAGCCAATTAGGCCATACTAATGTCAATCTGGATGTGTCAATTAAGATGACTGCTGGGCTGAGAAGAACAGAGATGATGAGGTACATTATATGCATGAAAAAAGAAGACTGAGAGTTGCTAGAGTTAGATGTTATGTATTTTGATGTACTTAAATTCTCACCCTTCTATATGGTCAGGGTAATCTTGTTCCCAGCGCTTCTACATTTCCTTCTGGCATAAAGGCATTGGCAGACTATGTTCATTCCAAGGGACTTAAGCTTGGAATATATGCAGATGCTGGGTGAGAAAATAACACATATATCTTATTTCTAAGCAACAATTATAGAAGTTTTGCAATTTTTTGACATTAGAATGGCAGCAGACCCCTTTTCCAGGGATTAAAAGTGGTCTATAGTTGTAATGATGGCACAATTAGTATCTCTTAATTTTTTAAAATTTCAAACTTGTATACTTGATAAGCCTTTCTACCATAAACATTATAAGTCAACAAGCTCTTCTGTATCTAGTTGTTCATTCATGTTGACATTTTTTTTGGTTTACAGATTACAAACATGCATGAAAACTATGCCGGGCTGTCTTGGGCATGAAGAGCAAGATGCCAAAACTTTTGCTTCATGGGTAACATGCTACTATCTTTAGAATCGCAGATTTTCTTTTCTCCATTTTATGATACTAAAGGGGAAAAACCATTGAATAATGAACGTGCAGGGAGTAGACTATTTGAAATATGATAATTGCAATAGTGGGGGCGAAGATACTAAAGAGAGGTAAATGCCATCTCTGAACTAGTTAATGAAAGTCTTTAGGTTTGTGCTTGATTTTAGAACCTAAAAAACTTGTTTGAGAACATCAGGTACCAAAAAATGAGTGAGGCTCTTAGCAAGACAGGCCGCCCTATTTTCTATGCAATGTGTGAATGGTAAGAAATATTTCTTCGCTCATATATAAATGCAGGTTTTAATGGTTTAAGATCAAGGCATTAAAGGTCTTCTTTTTAATATGGCTATGTAAATTTTTAGGGGTCAAGAAAACCCTGCAACTTGGGCTCCCAAGATTGCAAATAGTTGGAGAACTACAGGCGATATACATAACAGTTGGGCAAGGTAGGCATCATATACGACAAAGTCATGGTCATCCTTTATAACATAAAGAATTTAATCACATAAAACATAATTTTTTATATTTTTGCGATGGAAGATGATACCCACAAGGAATTGAATATTTGCAGTATGACATCTAGAGCTGACCAAAATGACATGTGGGCTAGTTATGCAGGCCCTGGTGGATGGAATGGTAAGTTAAATACCCAGTGGTATTACGATAAAGTTAAATTATGGTGTAACATTCAAGCTCTATTTTAATGTTACTTACTCCTAAATTGATGAATCAGATCCTGACATGTTAGAGGTTGGGAATGGAAACATGACCACAGAGGAATATCGATCGCACTTTAGTATATGGGCTTTAATGAAGGTGATTAATATGAAAATGGGTATATAATTTTTATGTTAAGTTTGATTTAAATGTTTTTTTTTTTTAAATGGTCGTTTCAATTTGTTCTCCCATCTATAGGCACCCTTGCTTATTGGTTGCGACATGAGGTCTATGAGTGCTGAAACTTTGGAGATTCTAAGCAATGAGGAGGTCATTAGTGTCAATCAAGGTGAGGAATAAAACTTTTTAATATGAAATATTGCCAACAAGTTCAACTTATGTTTGTCTTGATCATATGTTTTTTTTGTCTTTTTATAGATTCATTAGGCTCACAAGGAAAGAAAGTGAGCAAGGAAGGGGACCTTGAGGTATATTAAACATTTGTGATAAGTTTGATGAAATCTACATCTAACTTGTGTTTTAATATTTTTTAAATTAAAATAATAATTATTTATTTAATTATACATATATAGGTATGGGCTGGGCCATTGTCGAATGCAAGATTTGTTGTCATTTTATGGAATAGAAGTTCTAAAAATGCTTCCATAACTGCCAAATGGGAAGATATTGGTCTTCCTAATGAAAGTGTTGTTGAGGCTAGAGACTTGTGGGATGTAAGAACATTCCTATATTCTCTATCTATAATTCTTTTTATTTGTAATAAAACACCTTTGTTATTGTAGAATACTTATTATCTTAACTAAAATATATACCATCAAATATTTAATATGTTTAGAGTTCAAATTAAATTTATTTCATGTCAAGTTTTAACTAAAACTTTGAAATTTTATGTTGTTTCAGCACTCAAATCTTTCAGGAAGTTTCCAAGGAAAGATAACATCAAATGTTGATTCACATGCTTGTAAAATGTACATTTTAACACCATCCTCTCGCTAAAGATTTCAATCAAATGTTCGATTAAATAAATGAGGCACAATTGTGAAGATTATTATGTTGTTCTGAATGATATGATTGCCCTACAATATGATTGAGAAACATATGAAGTATATTATGGTTGGTAGCCTAGCCATAACTTTCAATGGAATAGATTATTTTGAGATACATGTTATTTCATGTTTTATTTTACGATAAGACTAAAAATGGTTTTTAATAGTGATGATAATTCTCTCGAATAAAATATTGAGTGACATTGAGATAAACTTGTTTGTGAATTTTATAGTGATCTATTTTATAATGTCATATTTATATTAAAAAAAATTAAAATAATTTTTAGGAAAGTTATGTTCATCTTTTGGTAATGTCATATTTATATATTAAATTATCTAATTAGGAGGGCCTATTAAAGTGTATAAGTTTTTTAACATAAAATTTCAAGTTGAATTTTTTTATGTTAATCTATTTCTTAATCTTTAGATATAATTTTTTTAAAAGTTTAAACATAGGTTTTTGAAAGGGTCCAATGTAATACCAAAGAATAATATAGGAAAAACACACAAAAAATGCCTAATATTTTCTTTATATAGAAACCTTAAAACACCACTTGATGTTGATGCACTTTGTGCATGCACAAGTGATGTTGTGATTCATGATGACACACAATATCAAACGTATGAGGAAGGACATGACTAAAATTAAGGCCATGAAGGGACAATGTTTCTATGAGTACTAATTCTATAATTTATAAGGGAGATGGAAGAAGCCAAGTCTAGCCTCAAAATTTAATAATTGTTTGAGAAAGGAGCCTTCTACTTAGTAACAATACAAGATACACTTTACTAATTTGATAAAGACATGATACCCCAACACATACATTAGTTAACCCAACACTAACTAGAAAAAGTTGACAATACCTACTTAAGCACTCCTTCAAGCTAGGTCCTCGTAAGAAATAATTATGAGAAGCATGAACAATTATCAATTAATAAATCTATTCTATATTTTCTAACTATCCATCACTTAGAGAAACGAAAAGTAATAAGCTACTTCAATTATGTGTAAACAATGCACTTAAATTTACATTATCATCTGTAATCTAATAAGATAATATTAACCTGAGATAATGATGTTCTTAAATTTAAGTGATTCATTTGCATTGTTTGGATGATTTATTGACCAATACAAATGTCATTATTATATATAATATGTATGAATAATAACACAAAAATCACACATTATTATATTTTAAATATTAACTCTAGGTATAAGTGTCATATGTTTGGTTGAACAACGCATTTATGTTAGATAATTAAGTAAAACACAATATCTAGCAACATCATTAGATGGATTGCAATTACAAGAAAATAATTAATAGTTACATGGCAACATTCTAATCCTGCAACATTTCCCTGTACTAGGGTTGAACAATTTCACTATTTAAATTAATATGAATGAGTCACAAGTAATTATAAATATGTAATAAATTCTTATTATTTTCTATTTATTTACTTATTGATTAACCAAAGGTTATTCCAAGGCAAACATCATAAAATTGTAGTTAATCTTAATATTAAATTGAGTAGATAATCCCATCATTTCTTATTAAAGGGTAAAAGGGGGTTTTGAAAGGCCTCCAAACCTTTTATAGCAGTGACAGGGAGGAGTTGAATAGATCTGAGAGAACTTGATTCTAGAAGGTTTTGTTCATCCAAACAAGGGGGACAGGGGCACTAGGCACCCTAGACCCAAATTAGGGTTTTGTGGGATCTCTAGATCTAGGTGCCTTTGTCTGCTTGTGTTCCTATCTCTTATCACTTGTTATCTTCAGATTCCTCTAGATGCACCTTGCACACAAACAAGAAGGGAAAAGGGTTGGTGCTATTTAAGAGCTTGCCGAAGTCAATCTTCATGAATGGTGTTTCCATCTCCACAATAGCAATGATGAGAGATCAAAAAGTGCATGACTAGGAGGGCAGAGGAAAATCTAAAGTAGAATGGAATGCTGTAATAAAGAATGAAGGAAAGAAGTCACCATGAGCATGGAAATCCTAGCTTGCTTGATGTGGCATCACAACTTGACTCAAGAATTTGGTGTAGCCTAAATAAATAGAGAGATCTTCACAAGACCTACAAGAAGTTAGTGCAAAAATAATAATATACCATAGAGAGGTTTAGAGAAGAATAGAGATCATGTGAGAGAGATGGGGAGAGTGCAAGAGTTTCTAGATTTCTTAGATGTTCAAATGAATAAAATAACTTGCTTATATATGCATTCCTATTAATTTTTGGGGAATTAAACCAAATGGGGCCGACATGAGGAAGCAGTATAGATGTGCTAAGCCGACATACCATTAATTTAGCTCTGAGTTCAAGGAGGGCTTAGGGTGCTGGGTTCCCTTGACCTTTGTGCCCCTTAAACTCCAGGATGAGCTCAATCAAGTGGGCTTAGTCCCATTCTAAGTTCATCTTTCAGGTTTCATGCATTGGGATCAATAATTAATTGTTTTAGGTCCACCCAAGTGCTAAACTAGGTGTAAAATGCTAGTGTGCACATTTTAATCCATAACATTTAGCTCCCACTTTAGTGTGGGTGTGATCTTATGCTCATACTTGCACTAAAGTATGAAAGGATAGATTTCAATCAAAACAAACATGGAAGCCATATAATTTCACCAAAATTGAGGGGTGATCAAGCGCCCAAGCTTAGGATTCTATGAATTTAGAAGAATTGCATACACATAAGACATAAGGCATAATTTCTACATACATGAAGCACTTAGAAAACATGAGACAAGACAAGATATAAACAAGGCATATAGTTGAGAAATGACAATGTATACATGCAATACATAAAGTATACATGCAATACACAAAGTATACATTTTATTGGTGCAGGAGCACCCCTACAAGACAGGATATAGGTTAATTGTCTGCATGACAGGACATTAGTCTATTTTTAGTATGTTTGACTTCATAATGTAATAAGGTCCATTAGACCAATGCATATGTATTAGATCAGCCTAGGAGAGTGTGCAGGCAGTTAGAGCTCGTGATCAGGTAGTATGAGCTGTCCTCTCTCCCAGCCGCTTGGAAGCTCCCAGCCGCTGGGAATCAAGTTGGTAGTACTCGTAGGATATTGTTATAAATAACTCAGATCAGTTAGGGTTTGAGATCATGGATAATCATATCAAGGAGAGTAGTAGTTGTGTTATGTAGTACTGGTGATTGAGTGAGTTCCAGAGATCAGTCCAAACATTGTAGAAACAGGACATTTGTGTTTCATCTGAATAAGATCTCATCAATTGCATTATCTAGTTTATCAGTTGTTTATGTTTTGATTTCTGGTCTGATTACAAGTTGATGGATTCTTTCAACCCTTCCACCGGTTGATTCTGTGAATCGGTGGAATGGTCATGTATGATAGTTTAGTTTGCATTTTAGTTTTCTGCATTTCATTGTTTGAGAGATCAGTTGGTAGCATGCTATGAATCAACCTAGCATCCTCATGTGCTAGGGCTTAGGAAGATAAACTGTTAAGTTTTGATCTGAAGGTGATCCGGCCCGATCATCATATTTTCTTTGTAAAATTGTGCGGTTCTGTGAGTTGCATGCAGCTGACGGATATACAGGGGTTTGCATGTGCTTTTCTAGTCAGAGTGAATCGCATCAACATGTGTGAGTATATCGCTATCCGGATCAGGTTATGAAGCTGACGAAGACTGTATGTTTCAAGTGCATCAGGATGATATAAGTCAGATATATACTCAGTGTGTATATCATCGTCAAGATCATCTTTCGTGTGTACCCATCGTCCGCATATCGCTATTGCATGCAGGAGTGAAAGTTCATTTTTTGGCTAAGGACCGGAAAGGTCATCATCAGGATATTGAAAAGATCACTCGATATTCATTATCATGTTGCGGAGAATCTAAGTGTCTTATAACCTGTTGACATCATCATCAGGTGCATGTGACGTCATCGTCATCAGGATATTGCGAATATCACCCTATGCAAGTTTATCCTACTGTCGCTAAGTGTTTTGGCATCGGCGTAAGTTATCGGCATAAAGTTTGGTTAACATCATCAGGATGTTTCAATATGACCGGATAAGTCATATCCTGATGCTGTTGTTTGAGTAGTTGGATATCGGGGTGACGTAAGCATCAAAGGAAAGGTGCTTGAAGTTGTCGTCATCAGGATATATCAGAGCAACCGGATATTTTATATCCTGCTGATGAAGGTGATGTTGAATATCATGATGATGAAGGTAGAGTTTGGCGGTAAGATGAACAGTGAACATCAGGAGGATGTTTGCGCTTGCCGAATATCATGATGCTGCTGACAGGCGAAAGGCGAAAGGTGATAAGGAAGTGAACAGTAGTTAGCAGGAGGATATTTCGTGCCTCTTCGAAATATGATGATGCTGTCTGTGTTAGCAAGAAATATGATGATGATGATACGCCGATAGGTATTTTAACATACCGATTGTGTTAATGACTCCTCCTTCCCATTTGTAAGCTCCCGTTGCGTTTTACCTCTGCATCATAGTGGTATCAGAGCAAAGGAAGGATCTTTTGGAAAAGATAAGGATATAGCAGGATGTCAGGTGACGAAGGAACATCGAAGATTCTAGCAAGGATGACCAACGTTGAGTTGGCAGTTCTGGTAAAGAAACAGATTGCAGAGAGCAAGGCCGTGAAGGCTCAGAATCAGGAATTGAAGGATGAGATAGAGAAGTTGAGGAACAGAGTAGGTTCTGGTAGAGAAGAAGATAGGGAAGAAGAAGAGATCCCTAGTTGGAACGCGGAGGTCGTTCCTGCAGACCAGAGACCACTGTTGAACGCCCTCAAGGCCATGGAGAGGAGAACCATGGATGTGAAACTAGATTTGCCAGTGTTTACAGGAAAGATGGAACCTGATTCAGTGATGGAGTGGATAGACTCCTTGAACAATTTCTTTGAAACAAAGGAGATACCAGAACAATAGAGGGTGAAAATAGCCCAGTCAAAAATGAAAGAAGCTGCCTTGACATGGTGGAATTTCGTCCAAGATGATAGAGTACAGGAAGGAAAACGTAGAGTCGCTACATGGAAGAAAATGATGGCATTAGTAAAGGAAGCTTATGTCCCATTGGATTACAGTATCTAATTACACAAGAGGAAGCAAAACCTGAAGCAGAAGGAGCTAGATGTCAGCTCATATACAGAAGAATTCATGAAACTTTGTATGTAAACAAAGGTAAAGGAAAGTGAAGAAGAGAAGGTAGCCAGATACCTTAATGGATTGAGGTTCAACATTTAGGAAGATTTAAGTCTGCATAATCTAGATACAGTTCAGAAATGCTTTCAGTTGGCATTGAAAGTGGAAGAGAAGTTAAAGAGAAAACAAGAACAACACAATAGAGGAAGAGGAAGACAACAAAGAGGTGGAAGAGGTCCTTTTAGAGGTAGAGGACATGGACATGGATATCAAGGAGAATCCAGTCATGACAATAGTAAGGGAAACAATAGTCAGAACCAGAGGGAAAATTATAGTCAGCAAGGAAACTTCAGAGATAGAAGACCTTTCAGAGGAAGATCCCAGGGTAGAGGATCCATCAGATGTTATAACTGTAACAAAGAAGGCCATATAGCCAGCAGATGTCTAGAAAAGGCCACAAGCTCAACAGGAGAAAGGAGAACAAATCTGATCCAAGAACCTGATAATCAAAGTATGACAGGCTCTAATGATTTTTAGAGTGTGAATGCTCCTGATAATTATGGATACCCAGAAAGTGGAGAGTCTCTAATGATGAGAAGAATAGTGACTACCATGAAGGTACCTGACAAAGAATCCCCTCAAAGAAAGTCTCTTTTCAGGACTATTTGCAAAGCAGGAGGTAAGGCATGTAAAGTTTTGATTGATTCTGGTTCTACTGAAAATTTTGTGTCTGAAGAAATGGTGACAAAGCTTAAGCTTAGGAGATTGCCTCACCCATCCCCATATAAAGTCTCATGGCTTACCCAAGGTCAGCAGACAACTGTAGAAGAGCAGGCTTGGGTAGAATTTCAGATTGGAGCATATAAGGATAAGTTGTTGTTTGACATTACCAAGATGGATGCTTGCAATCTTTTATTTGGTAGACCATGGCAGTATGATTTGAAGGCACAACATGATGGTGTTAGAAACACCTATAAAATCACTAAAGATGGTAAGGATATAACGTTACTACCATTGACGGAAAAGGAGGAGAAATCTAAAGGCAAAGAGGTGAAGGTAATGCTGATGGAAGGTAAACAGTTCATGAAAGAAGTAGCAGCAAAAGGTGCAGTTGCATATGCCCTAATCCCATGTATGAGGGTGAATAAAGAACAGCAGCAAGAAGTCAAGGAAGAGAAAAAGCAAAGATTTATAGACCCAGCTATCCAAGAGCTATTGGATAAGTACAAAGGTATCATTTCAGAGGGAATGCCAAGATCCCTACCACCTGTAAGGGATATTAGTCACTGCATAGACTTAATTCCAGGGTCAACACTTCCAAACAAAGCAGCCTATAAGCTAACTCCAGAACAGAATGCAGAAGTAGCCAGACAAATTGAAGAATTATTGGATTCAGGTCTGATTGGGAAAAGTTTAAGTCCATGTGCAGTACCAGCTGTACTAGCACCAAAGAAGGAAGGTACTTGGAGGCTTTGCACAGATTCCAGAGCTATTAACAAGATCACAATCAGGTATAGGTTTCCATCCCTAGAATAGAGGATTTACTTGACTGTTTGGGAGGTGCTAAGTATTTTACAAAAATAGATTTGAAGAGTGGATATCATCATATCAGGATTAGGCCAGGAGATGAATGGAAAACAGCATTCAAAACTAATGAAGGGTTATATGAGTGGAAGGTTATGCCTTTTGGTTTATCCAATGCACCTAGTACTTTTATGAGGTTGATGAATGAGGTTTTGAAAGAATTCATTGGTAAGTTTGTCATAGTATATCTAGATGACATTCTGATTTTCAGTAACACAAAAGAAGAACATCTCAGACACATAGATTTGGTTCTTAAGAGGTTACATGAAGAGCAGCTGATGATAAATTTAGACAAGTGTTTGTTCATGCAAGAGGAGATCACATATTTGGGTTTTGTCATTTCACAAGGAAAGTTACAAATGGATAGGGAGAAGGTAAGTGCCATATTGTCTTGGCCAACCCCACAGACTATGAATGATGTCAGAAGTTTCCATGGGTTAGCAACCTTCTACAGGAAGTTTATAAGAGGGTTTAGTCATATTTGTGCACCCATGCTTGATACCATCAAAGGAGGACAGAAGTGCAGATTTGTTTGGACTCAAGGAGCAGATGATTCTTTTGAAACATTGAAGAAGAAGGTGGCACAACAACTAGTCCTTGCACTTCCAGACTTTAACAAAATCTTTCAGGTAGAATGTGATGCCAGTCACATGGCCATTGGAGCAGTACTCAGCCAAGAAGGTAGACCTATTGCATTTTTCAGTGAGAAGATCAATGATGCTAAAAAGAGGTATTCCTCATATGATTTGGAAATGTATGCTTTAGTCCAGTCACTCAAGAAATGGAGGCATTACTTGATGCCAAAAGAATTCATAGTATTCACAGACAACCAGGCTCTGAGTTTCATAAACAGCCAGGAAAAGCTGAACCACAGACACATGAAATGGGTAGAAACCTTACAAGCTTTTACTTTTACATTGAAGCATAAGAAAGGAGTCAAGAATAAAGTTGCAGATGCTTTGAGTAGGAGAGTTCTAACAGTCAACCAGATTCAGTTAGAAAGTGTTGGCATTGATTCACTAAAGACCATGTATGAGACTGATGAAGATTTTGGGGAGATATATCATGTATGTACTTCTTTTGGAGAGAAATATCATGCTGAATTCTCTGAATTTTTGATTCAGGATGGATTGTTGTTCAAAGGTGGACAGTTATGTATTCCAAGGTGTTCTATGAGGTTAAACATCATTAAGGAGAAACATTGTGGAGCTATGGCAGGTCATTTTGGTCTAGATAAGACTCTTGATCTGGTCCGAAGACATTACTTTTGGCCTAAGTTACAATCAGATGTCAGAAAATTTGTGGAGACATGTGTGATATGTCAGAAAGCTAAAGGCAGGTCGACTAATGCAGGTTTATATCAGCCCTTACCCATTCCTTCCAGACCATGGGAAAGCATAAGTATGGATTTTGTCTTGGGTTTACCAAGGACAAGGAAAGGGTTTGACAGTGTTTTTGTTGTAGTGGATAGATTCAGCAAAATGGCACATTTCTTGCCATGCAAAACCACTGCTGATGCTTCATACATTGCAGATTTGTTTTTCAGGGAGATTGTCAGAATCCATGGATTGCCATTGAGTATAGTGTCCGATAGGGATGTGAAGTTTATTGGTCACTTCTGGAGAACTCTTTGGAGGAAACTTGGAACAAATTTGTCTTTTTCGTCTGCATATCATCCTCAAACGGATGGACAGACTGAAGTAGTGAACCGTTCCTTAGGAAATTTGCTTAGGTGTTTGACAAAACAACATGGAGAAAAGTGGGATAATATTCTATCTCAAGCTGAATTTTCCTATAATGATACTGTCAATAGGAGCACAGGGAAATCACCTTTTCAGATAGTTTATGGTATGCATCCAAGAGGAATTTTGGAATTGAGAGATCTACCTACAGTAGACCCTATTAGTGCAGAAGGAGAAGCTTTTACAGAAGCCATCAAAGAGGTTCATGATCAAGTCAAGACCCAACTGCAGCAAACCACCTTGAAGTATAAGGAATATGCTGATACAAAGAAGAAGGATGTTCAGTTTGATGTTGGAGATTTGGTATGGGTTCATTTGAAGAAGGATAGACTTCCTAAGGGAAAATATACTAAACTCATGCAGAGAAAAGTTGGACCATGTCAGATCTTGCACAAGCATGGACAGAATGCTTATGAGATACAACTCCCACCTGATCTTGGTTTGTCCCCTATATTCAATGTATGTGATTTAACTCCATACAAGTCCTATCCAGATGCAGATCAGGAACTCCTACAGGATACAGTCAATGATAACATTCCCAAGCATGATCCTCCACAGTTGCAGAAGGTTTTGGACACCAGAGTGGTCAAACAGACCCGGAACAAACAGTACTTGGAGTATCTAGTCTCTTGGAAGGGAAAACCTAATTCTGAAGCAGTATGGATGACTGAAGAGCAGATCCAGAAACATGGTGCAGATCTTCATACTCTCATCTCAAGTGGACTTGAGATTTCTTCTTCTGGGGAGTATGGTGCAGGAGCACCCCTACAAGACAGGATATAGGTTAATTGTCCGCATGACAGGACATTAGTCTATTTTTAGTATGTTTGACTTCATAATGTAATAAGGTCCATTAGACCAATGCATATGTATTAGATCAGCCTAGGAGAGTGTGCAGGCAGTTAGAGCTCGTGATCAGGTAGTATGAGCTGTCCTCTCTCCCAGCCGCTTGGAAGCTCCCAGCCGCTGGGAATCAAGTTGGTAGTACTCATAGGATATTGTTATAAATAACTCAGATCAGTTAGGGTTTGAGATCATGGATAATCATATCAAGGAGAGTAGTAGTTGTGTTATGTAGTACTGGTGATTGAGTGAGTTCCAGAGATCAGTCCAAACATTATAGAAACAGGACATTTGTGTTTCATCTGAATAAGATCTCATCAATTGCATTATCTGGTTTATCAGTTGTTTATGTTTTGATTTCTAGTCTGATTACAAGTTGATGGATTCTTTCAACCCTTCCACCGGTTGATTCTGTGAATCGGTGGAATGGTCATGTATGATAGTTTAGTTTGCATTTTAGTTTTCTGCATTTCATTGTTTGAGAGATCAGTTGGTAGCATGCTATGAATCAACCTAGCATCCTCATGTGCTAGGGTTTAGGAAGATAAACTGTTAAGTTTTGATCTGAAGGTGATCCGGCCCGATCATCATATTTTCTTTGTAAAATTGTGCGGTTCTGTGAGTTTGCATGCAGCTGACGGATATACAGGGGTCTGCATGTGCTTTTCCAGTCGGAGTGAATCGCATCGACATGTGTGAGTATATCGCTATCCGGATCGGGTTATGAAGCTGACGAAGATTGTATGTTTCAAGTGCATCAGGATGATATAAGTCAGATATATACTCAGTGTGTATATCGTCGTCAAGATCATCTTTCATGTGTACCCATCGTTCGCATATCGCTATCGCATGCAGGAGTGAAAGTTCATTTTTTGGCTAAGGACCGGAAAGGTCATCATCAGGATATTGAAAAGATCACCCGATATTCATTATCATGTTGCGGAGAATCTAAGTGTCTTATAACCTGTTGACATCATCATCAGGTGCATGTGACGTCATCGTCATCAGGATATTGCGAATATCACCCTATGCAAGTTTATCCTGCTGTCGCTAAGTGTTTTGGCATCGGCGTAAGTTATCGGCATAAAGTTTGGTTAACATCATCAGGATGTTTCAATATGACCGGATAAGTCATATCCTGATGCTGTTGTTTGAGTAGTCAGATATCGGGGTGACGTAAGCATCAAAGGAAAGGTGCTTGAAGTTGTCGTCATCAGGATATATCGGAGCAACCGGATATTTTATATCCTGCTGATGAAGGTGATGTTGAATATCATGATGATGAAGGTAGAGTTTGGCGGTAAGATGAACAGTGAACATCAGGAGGATGTTTGCGCTTGCCGAATATCATGATGCTGCTGACAGGCGAAAGGCGAAAGGTGATAAGGAAGTGAACAGTAGTTAGCAGGAGGATATTTCGTGCCTCTTCGAAATATGATGATGCTATCTGTGTTAGCAAGAAATATGATGATGATGATACGCCGATAGGTATTTTAACATGCCGATTGTGTTAATGACTCCTCCTTCCCATTTGTAATCTCCCGTTGCATTTTACCTCTGCATCATTTATACACATGGAATACATGAAAAGCACTCAAGAGGCATACATAAGGAATAAGTAGAGAATACACACGAAGCATGCATGAGGCATGAAGAATACATAGAGGATAAGAATATACGAGGAGAATACATGCATCATACAACAATCACAAGAAGCCCATAATGGAAGACTTTGGGTTAGCATGAAAAAAGAAACCTCAATCTAAAAGGTTGTCTCAATTATCATGCATCATTCCTCAAGATGAAATAAGAAGAATGATAAAAAGGGATTAGTTAGAAATGAGAAGAACAAGAGGATACAAACACATCATACACATAATCCACATCAAGAAAAGTGTTTCTACTCAAGGGAATATGCAACTCACCTCTTGCAAGAGGATTTATATGAAGTTTTGCAGAATAAGAAGGCATTGCAACCATACCCAAAGGTACTCTATCCAAACTCAAGTTGGTGGTTGGACAACCCTTCTCCCAAATATGCAAGGAGCTTCAACCAAGGAGAACACGATAGACTCAAGATCTTTCTTCCAAGCTTGCCGCAATCCTTTCCAAGAGAGTGCATCAACAAGGATAATCAACAAATATTTTGATAGAAATATGAGAGTAAGACCTTCATAGCATGATATATGCCCCCACCTTAAAGTGATTGCTAATTCCGTCAAGGAACTGAATTAACTTTAAGGTAGAATAAGGAAGACATATAAAATAGGCATGAGAGTTTTCTAAAAGCACATTCCCAAATGATATGTGTTCTTAAAAGCTACATCGCAAAAAAGGGTTACCCCTAGATTGATAAACCCAAGGCGATACTTGCAGACATGATACATAATGGCTTGTGTAGTCATGGTACGATGCCAAGCATTGCAACAAGGTACCACATAATAATGAGGATGACAGAAGAATGATCACATGAAAGTAGAGTACACATAAATTGAATCAACATGAAAGGATGCTAAATCATCCAAAAGAAAAACAAGTAAATTTCAAATTACGACATATACAAGAATGAAGATACACATAGAGGAATGTCACAATAGATTCTTTCTCCTTGTACCCTTGTGCTAACAAGGGTGCCAAGGGAGAACTGACGATACAAAAAACATCACAATATGGGGAGAATAGTACGTACAAGCATAACACAAATGAGAAGTAGGGACCACACTTGCGAGTTTGCCTATAACAAATCATCCTCCCCAACTTTCTTATTATAAAATGGATGGAGGACAAGGTGCTATAAGGACTACATCTAGTGTGGTGAAAAGTGTTAAAGCCATACCATGTTCAAAGTTGCTGAATTTTGTCACCTAAGGACATTCCTTAGTGGAATGGCCAAGTGCTCCATGATATGCACAATAATGAAGTATTGAATGATTATTTTGTTGAACCTTTTTGTTTGTTGAAAGAGGTAGGGTGATTAAGTGGTCTTTGAGTAGACTCAACAACATACACTGTTGTTGAGATAGAAGAGAAGATATAGGTGGAGTAGGAAGAAACCCTTTTGGTTGTGAACATCATGGAGAGAACGTAGGAGAAGCTCAAAAACCTAAACTTACTTTAGACAAGTGTGGTGTTGGTTTCATGGGTTCTTTAATTCCTTATGTAGTGTCGTAAATGCACACACTAACATTTTACACTTAGTTTAACACCTGGTTTGACCTATTTTGTTGCCTTTGTTAATCAGGACCTATTTTAACATCTTTTGAGCTTAAAATGATGAAATCTTGATCCCAATAAATAAACCTAACAAAAATCAACTTAGAACTGGACTAGTCCCACTATATTGGACACTTTCCAAAGTTTGTGGGCTCAAGGTCTAGTGTGCCCAAGCACCATGGTCCCACTTGGGAATTTTAGCCCCACTTTGTAATGTTGGCATATGACACTTTCTTAATTTCTATTTGTTAGCTTAATTAAGTTTTATTTGTTGTAAGTGAGTGTGAATGCATATTTAAATGAGTTTTGTAGTTCATTTTAAACTTATATGAAACCTAGAGGATTAATGTGAACTTGATCTCATATTGTATTCTATGCTAAAGTGTTCTTCATCCTTGAAGTGTTGTCTCCTTGTGGATGCTATTGAAGTTTGTTTGCAAGCTTTGAAAGAATTTTGAATCTCTCTTCATCACTCTCCTTTGTTGGTGTAGGATCTTGAGTCATCTTCATCAACTAAGGTCATATCTCTTATGGTTATTATCATCATTATCATTAAATTGAACTATCATATTATTATAGATCTAGTCTCTACCCTTTTAGGGCATGCACTTTTGGATCTAATCATCAATGTAGTGGAGGTGGGAACACCAACATGGGGTTTTGCTAAGGCAAGCCCTTATACACAAAACAACCTTTTCCTCTTTCCTTGAGTGCAAGTTAGAGAAACAGGTTTCAGGAGCTGATTTTCTAGAAGAAGGTAGAACAAACAAGTATAGGTCTAGTGACATTTGAGTTTTAGCTAAACACTAGAAAAGGCCTAAAGTTCCCAAGAACCCTAGTCCTAGGCATTTCTGCTACAAGATCTAGGTTTTGAATCTTCCTCTGACCTCTATTATACTTTCTATTTGCTAGGATCTGCCTCTAATAGTTAGTTATAGTTTGTTCTTCATCTTCTAGGGTTTGATCATTTATCTTAGCTTGTTTGCTTGACTTTGGTTGGACTTGGTTGATCCATCTATATATAACAAAAGCACAGAACTCATTTAGTTTGGATCTCCTTCTTGGGTAGAAGCCAAGCTCAATTTGTGCCCTAATGTTTGTAAAAGAGGGCTTTGACTTAGTTTAACTCCTTAGGCTAGATCACTCTTTTCTACACCACATTTTGGTTAACACATCGTTTCTTGCACCTTTGTATCCTTCTTATTTTAGATCTAAATTTTTAATCACTCTAAATATGATTGGGAGTGGTTTCATTAATCATTTTGCATTCATACATAGTTAAATAGTGTATAGTTTTAAAACTAATCTTTGTAAAAACCTTGCATTGATAGAAAATCTTACTAGTTTTGACCCTAGGGTTTATATATTTGAAGGTTTTTTAGATCTTGTTGCATTGATTAGTTGATTGGAGCATTTGCATTTTCTGTGTCTTATCATTATTCCTATTCAAAACATTCTTGCATCCTTGCTTTTGAAAATTGGAAAAGAAAAATGGCATTCTAGATTTGAAAATTGCATAGTTATCACTTTGTTTGGATTTAGAAAGGATAGATCATCATAGAATAATCTTTTTTTTTTTCTAATTTTTGCATCAAATCTGACTAGAATTATAGTAGTTTATCATTTCATATGTCTCATTATACATTGGAATCTTGTTCATTGCTAAAATTTTTTGAAAAATTTGCATTTTGTGAAACCTAGTTAATGTTGCATTCTAGGGTTTGTGAAAGATGATTTAAATTTCAGATTTTGCTTCTATCATTTGCATTCCAAATCTAATCTTCCATTGTTTTACAACATTACAATTGACATCTTGCATTAAAAATTGAAGATAGGAACAATTTTGAATTGTTGTATTTTGAAAAAAAGAATTGAAATGTGGATTTGATTTAAGCATTGGCACTATTGATATTTAAGTGGATTTGAGTAGCATTAAATTTGATTAATGGTATATTATTGCTTCACTTAAACAAAAACTTAATTCCTTCTCTTGCTTCATTAATTTCTTCTATTGGTGCATCTTGTGTGTTACTAAAACATGTAGATGCTTTATGAGCTTTGTGACCCAATGCCTCGATTCTAACCTTCTTGTGTGAAGAAGTTGGCAAATTATGGGTTTGAATGCTATGCATAATGATGATACAAATACATCGGAATCCCATATTCCTAATCTTGTCACACAAGAGGATCCATCAATTCTTCCTATCATCCCTACATCACACCTTCCTGAAGCATCAAACTTACATGAATTCATCAACATTGATGACCTTGTGGCTCATGTTCCTAAATCACAAATTCAGAGATTAGACATGGAGTTGGCTAATTTATAGAAATTTGTGAGTGTAGAACACATAGCTATGAAGGTTGTCCCTATTTTTGAGAGTATATGAAGTATTTTGCTCGAAGGTCAAGAAGGATTGGAAGTCTTGCATGAAGTTAAACATGTTAGGATTAAGGTGCCATTAACCTTGTAAATCCTATGTAATTTATTATTCCTATTATTGTTTGTAAATCACCCATAAGGGATGAAAGGTTTCACTAGCAGTGATCTTGTTTCAACTACATGTGTATATATGGTCCCCGACACTAATTCATCTGTGACGGGTGGTCATGGGGGGGTTTCTCCCCTGCGAGGGGTTTGAGGGAATCATCCCCTTGGCAGGAGGTCTGGGGGAGAAAAATTTTATCATTGTAAATCTAGACCATTTATCATTAGGTTATAGATCTGATGGTCGATATTATGTCATTTTTCTTTCCCTAGAAGGAAATGCTCTTTTATAAGAATATTTGTACTACATTTTTTAGTAGAGTTGAGAGTAACTGGCGTTGTTGGATTGAAGATTGAAGAAGAGGAAGTGCATTTATTGTAACCTCATATTTGAAGATAATTAAATTTGGAGCCTCTTTTCTTGGTGGAGTTTTTTTACCCGAAAGGGTTTTCTCAATG
Source organism: Cunninghamia lanceolata (assembly GCA_027924645.1). NCBI lineage: Eukaryota > Viridiplantae > Streptophyta > Pinopsida > Cupressales > Cupressaceae > Cunninghamia > Cunninghamia lanceolata. Next base: position 717,330 of record BSBN01000137.1, read on the forward strand.
TTTCATATTGTGTTATGCGTTCAGTTCTTAATGCAATATGTTATTTCTGTGTAATGGGTTTTATTTCTTTTTCAATCTCCATTGATTCTACATTATTTAGAGGACATTAATAAGGTTTGAATCATATTTATTTTATGTGGTTTGTACCTTCACTTCTAATAATGCATATAGTGCATAACAACATTCTATCTGCATCTAGTTGCATTGAAATCATCACCAATGTCACTTCTTCTAATCAAATAGGGACTCAAGTGTAGACACCCATACCTACACTCCTATTCCTACTTATACTTCTACTATTCTTACTGCTACTACAAATCCAAGTTATAATGCTACCATATGTGTTGGGTTATCCATTGGGAATCTTGTTTTCCATTACAGTACCATTCCATATAGCTACATAAATTCTACACCAAATGTGACTCCACCTACATCTAAACCACCTATAACATTCCAAAAGGCTACTCATACACCATCACCTAGCCCTTCATTCCTATATTTATTGATTCCACTTCTGATCTCATCATATACCAATTGTTGAAGAATATGACCTCCATCCAACAACAATTGGCTAACATGAGAAATAGTGCACCTAAGAATGGTATGAAAACACATTATATCCATAGCCCTTTGTCTTATTCCATCCTAATAACTCTTATGCCTGAGAAATTTGAGACCCCTCACTTTGAAAAATATAATTAGAAGGGAGACCCTAACAACCATGTGACAACTTTTACCATTATGTGTAGTGATTTCTTCTTTGAGGATGTGATTTTGGAAAAACTCTTTCCTATTTCACTCAAGGACGCAGCCTTGGACAGGTTTTGCATGCTACCTCCTAATTCTATAACTTCTTTTTCACAATTATTCAATAATTTCCTCAAGAATTTTTAAGCAAACATTGGACCTCAAGTCTCTTTCATGGACTTGGTTCACTGTAAACAAGGAAAGAAAGATAAAATAATAGATTTCATGGGCCGTTATCAGACCCTCTTCTCACAAATATAATATTCTATTCCAGATGCTGATGTGCAAAGAATTTTTATAGGAAAATTACAACCTCACATCTGTGATAAAATATTGTTGATGTGATATGGTTCATTCACTCATCTTTGCACGACTCTTTGTGATTATCAAATTTTAGTTAGTCAGTATGAGAATAATCCCTCATCAGCTACGATTGGTCAATCCAAGGCCTCTCATAATCATTCTTTCAAAAGACAAAAAAAAAACTTAATCATGATAAATGAAATTTTAGTGAATAACATAAGAAAACATGTGGTGACGGCATCATTTCCTACGTCAACCTCTTACAAGTTAAAACCAAAAACAAGAAACTTCACACCGTTATTAGTATCTCTTTATGCTATCTTGACACAACATTCAAAAATTAATCTTATCAACCTTCCACCTATTAGACCTCTTGATCCAAGTAAGATGCAATCATCTTCCTTTGATGTGAAGGCCTTTTGTCAATTTCACCACTCTATTGGCCATGACACTGAAAGATATATGCATCTTAAACATGAAGTTCAAGACCTCATTGACTCAAATATCATCCAAGTTGCTGGTATGAATGATAAAGGGAATAAATTGGTGGTGGCCCCTAATCAAAATCTTTAAATATACACTGATCCTCTACCTCATCATGCGTCTAATATTTTTAATATTTGCATGGTGGATGCTTACCTTCACAAAGAACATGTGGATTTGGATCCTGCTATATATTTCACTCCACATGATGCTACTACCGAAGATCCTAATGGGTTTCTTTATATTACTATTTGAATAAATGATAAACCTATTCAGGGTGTTATGATAGATCCTATAAGCATGGTGAATGTAGTAACTGAAGAGTTTCTCTACATGCATGGTTTACATTGAGAGACATATGATGTATCAGAGATGGCTATTAAAGCACACAATGGATCTATCCTTCCAACTCTTGGTGCTTTAACTCTTGAAGTTAAGGTTGGGCCAAGAGCTTTAGATGTCCATTTTGTTATCATTCCTACATTGGACCTATTTCATGTGAAGTTGGGCTACCCATGGCTCTGCTCCATGAAAGTAGTCCCCTCTATGTTTCACAAGTGCTTAAAGTTTCCATTTGAGGGACGGGTGCATGTTGTACATCATAATCAGTATCGTCGGGCATTGCTCACAATGGATATTTTTCACTTGACTACTTTTGGCCACAACCAATTGGAGTTGCTAGGCCTATAGAGGATATATTTGTCTTAGATCATATCAAAATTTTAAAGAAAAGAAAATAGCAGAGTTATTGCTTAGTAATATTCCTCCATATGACGTTCCTGAACCTCCCTGATCTTCTAAGGCTATGACTATAATTCCTCCTATACCACAAGTAGTGAATGAAGCCAAGCTTAAATCGAAGGTTCTTCCCCATCTTTGAGCACCTGGTAGATGTTATTGGATGTTTTCCTTGAGATAATAATTAAATAAGTAATGTTTATAAAACATTATTGCAGAATAAAAAAAGAAAGGAAAATAAAAATAAATTATTTAATCTAGTAAAAGATGTGTAAAACAAAAGGATGAAAAAAAATTTACTTTCAAGTTATAAAAAATTTAAAAGGTTAAAATAACCTCAAAATAACAATACTCTTATTTAAGTGATTCTTATGAGAAGAGTGCAAATAAAATAATAATTATATTACTTATTTTGTAATGGTTGGGTGTGATGGTTGGAAGCCACCCTTTGGGTTATTATTTAAACCCATGAAATGAATGTAAATGGATAAGGCATTATTCAAAAAATTAGTGAGAGAAAGGAAAATAAACTGGAAAGTATATAGGAAAATATACAAGAATTAGAGGGCAGAAAGGAGTGAGGATTAAGGTCACTGGCTGGGATTTGAGTATTTGGAGAAGGGGCACACAGAGTGTGTCCAACTCAAGGTACAACGTACACTCGAGAGTGTCCTGGCTAGGGCTGTGTTTGTTTTATGCCATGAGGCATGATTGGTTCTGTGTAAGACTTGGTTCCTCTAGGGATGCTTCTTTGCCAGGAACAACTAGGACTTGTGATTATTTCTTTGAGTGTCATATAACAACATCTCAGTGCTTCACAGATAAGTGATATATATATATATGTATATGTATATGTGTGTGTGTGTGTGTGTGTGTGTGTGTGTGTGTGTGTGTGTGTGTGTGTGTGTGTGTGTGTGTGTGTGTGTGCAAGAAATGTTACATATGTTGCATTGATTAAATTATTGTTACAAATTGATGTTATAAAGTTTATTGATGAAATATTTGGTTGTATAATGTCCTTTTCTATATTTTAGCATTTGTTCAATATAAGGAAAAAAGATTAATTTATTTCTATTTCAAATAATTTACCTTAAATGCATTAAATATTATATAAGGACTTTATAGTTGTTCTAAAAATAATTTCTTGGTAAATGAATGTTACTTGGGTGAAAATTCCCACATCCCTTTGTTTGGTAGAGATTGACACATTGTCTAAGGTACTAAGCATTTATGGCAAGTTTCCAGGAGCAAATAAGTGAAATCTTTGAGCTTTTTCATCATTCCAAGTTGTTATACCTTCAATTTTGCGAGCTCTTGAGCATTTCTTCAACTTGGTGGTCTGTGCTATTTCCTTAGGGTTTTTGTTGAAATTCCTTAGCTTGTGTTCAAAATCTAAGTTTTTTTGTGTTTACTAGTGCTTATTTTTGTGCCCTAGGCTTAAAATCTAAGTCATGTGGTTTCTCAGTCATTTTATGTTTTTTTTGTTCACCTGTTGGTCCCGATTGCTAGTCTTTTAAGTTATAAAGCAATCCTTTATGTGTCATGTTTTACTAGCCCCTTCATCCTAAACTACCAGTTGAAAGTGTCCATGACTATTTGAAAATATTAATGCCTAAGTCTATAGTGTGAGTGATGAAATGTGATGAGGACACTTGGCAGTCTGGTGTGTACCGCATGCTTCAAGGACTTGTACCTTGTCAAGGATGTGCTATTGCAGAGTGATGCCACCTATCCAAGGGGCCCATGGTCTTGCTAAAGCCAAAGCTAAAGGAGGTGAACATATGTGTAGTCTTTGATTGGTCGTGAACTACTGTGAAGGACATGTTGTCAGATCTGGGTTGGCTTCATGTTACTATAGAATGATGCTACATGTATGGGGCCTACCAAGTACATACATAGCCAAAACAATAGTGTGTTCCACTTGGTAGGAAACCACAAGCCCACAATGTTAGAAGTTTGGGACCTGATGGGGAGCATGGGGATGTAAGATGGTGATACATGGCAAATTTTAAAGGTTGACATTGAAAGTTTTCTCTTTTGGCACAGACTGATTGATCAAAGACTTTTTCAATACACACTATGGATTTTTTCAATTCTCCCAGATTATTTAGTCATCGATCTTACCACGATGAGCCTTGTATCAATGGTCTACATTTAATTTTTTTCAAATTTGTCTGTTGGAGACACCCTGTTCGAGCAAATGAGCAATAATGGAAGATATGACTGATATCAATCAATTACAAGATTGCCTAAGGTAAATAAATAGTGTGTTTGGGTTGTTATAAAGATCATTTCTTGCTACGTAATTTTTTTTTTTACAATTTCAGCTCTCTACGACACTCTGGTGAAGATTAGGGTTGTAGGAAGACTCTAATAAAGTGACTTTTTTGAATTTGAAATTGGTTAAATTGTTATGTGTTGAATGTTTTTGAGTATTTCTCTACTCGTATAAATAAAAGAGTGATAGAATATGGTATTTGTCATAAATCCTAGTTTTAGTAAAAGCTCTGAAACCCTATGATTTGATAAAATGAGTCGTTCAATGGGTTAGCCATCCACTTCAAAGTGGGCATTAGATGAAGATTTTATTGTGAAACTTCCTGGATTGTCTCTACCTTTGAATGTTTGTGGTTTGGGTGGAATTGGGGATAGATTGTTAGATAATGCCCAAGCATGTAAAGATGCCTAAATTCCTATGACTGGATGGATTTTGTTTGACCAATGGTACAGAAAGAGATATTATAGGGCTCCTCTATCACATGCATGAAATCTAGATTTGGAAAAAATCCTAGCACCAAATGTGTTTGTTAATGTCGATTTTGTTAGAGATGTTGCTAGAAGATATGACCTACAAAGAAGAATGGTGTTGGCAGGAAATGGTGTGGGGATGATTAGCCTAACAAAGGAGTTTATCTCTAAGGTCTTTGGTTTGAATCCTGTAGCTAGAAAAGTCATAGATTTTGAGGCTTTCAATGACAAGTATAGAAAGAATAGGTGTAGCTATAGGATTGTGCTTCTTCCTTGTCATAGGGTTAGAAGAATAGATAGCATGCCTATCAAAATTTCTCCCAATGAGAAGGGGCCTCTAGCCATTGATTTCTTCTATGATACTATAGTAAGACTTATCAAACCTTGTGTCAAGTTTTGGGGTATGATGCAAAGGGTAATATGCCCATTTATCTCATGCTTATGACAATAGATATTCAAGATCAAATGGTAAACACTTAATATGATTATGCCTCATATATTGTAGAGAAAATGCATAAACAATTGATAGGCATCAAGGCAAATGAAGAAAAGATGGAATTTAAAATGAAATTTTGTTGGTACTCTTTGATGTGTCACATGTTCTTACATGTAGGGAAAGGATTGTGGCATAAAGCTTTCCACAAAAATGATGTAGATAAAGAAGATTGTCCCCTTCCTGTTCAGTGTTGGACTCACATGTTGGATAAGCATTGTGACAATGCCAGCTATGTGATCTTTGAAGAATATTTCTTTAGGAGGATTTTGAATTTCATTGAACCACCACAAGATAGAGTACCAAGAGAATTATAGATTTTTTGAGGCCAATGGAGAGAATCCTTGAATTAGGAATTCAACATAATTGGGGTGATTGGTTTCTACACACCCACACCACTGCAATCAGAGTATATGGATGCATGGTAAGCCCTCATATATTACCCAAATATGTTCCAAAGAGGCTGGCTTGAGGGCGTAGAAGAAAAGTTCTTTGTTCCCCACTTATATAAAGTTTAGTGATTTTTGGGCAAAAAATAAAGAAGGCTTGGATCAAATTTATCCAATTTTGTAGTCTTACAAGATGGGAAAGGCATCCATAAGAATTTTTGATCTTAAAGGATTCATCAATAAGGTAAGACTGAGTATTAAGAGGCCTACATTTGCACATAAACTCGTATTTGATGAAGATGTAATGAGGAATTGCCTTTCTATGAAGGAAGTAAAAGACAAGAGGGTCAAATGGTCAAGAATCATGGAGGTAGATGACCAAAGGATAAAAATGTATGCAAATTATCTTGGTGCTTTTGCAGAGGAGAAGGACCCTATCCTCAAAATAAAAAAATATCGGCAAATGTAGAAACACTAATTGGGAAGGCTCCTGCAATCGAGGAAAGGCCTGCATATCAAAGAGACCCTAATGTTCCAATATGGACTTATGTATCTACAACAAGTGAGTCTATTTCCCATGAATAATCTGATGATGCTGGTGTTTCTTCACAATCCCCTATAAAGAAGAGAAAGATAATTGACCTTGAGTGATGGGAGATAGAGATTGAAGTGGTTGACTTGGAGGGAACTACAAAATGTACACCTAGAGAGGAATATGAGATTAGTCAACCCATGGATTCACCTACAAGGATTGTGGTAAATCCTACACCTAAAAGTAGAATGGATATAAGTCTTAGATAGGGTAGGGATGAAACAAATGATATATGGGCTTTGTCTTGTATATAATTCTTGTCTGATGATAAGATTGTCAAAACCCAAGAGTTTAAGGGTTTTGTGTTTAGGCTAAGGAGTGCAAAGTTTTAGAAGAAAGTTGAGGAGGCTAAAAGTAATACACACCCTAATCAGTATGAAGATCACTCAGAAGGTGCTACATGTGGTGAGCTAGGATATCAACTAGATCACTCCAAATGAGGGAAGATAAATGATCATGAATAGTGGTTTGTTGTTGTTGCCACATTGGGATATAGCCACTGCACTTGCCTTAGATACTATAAGAAGATAGGATGAAGAGATATTTGCAACAAAAGAGTAGGCTGATCAAGATTTCTTTGGTTAAGGTGTAATCCTAAGTTTGAGACCTTGACGATATGGGAAATGGCCCCAAATACAAATAAGCCTAAGACAATGGATAGTGTTCAAGATCTGACTAGAAATGTGATTATAAAAAGGTTGCCTGATACACTTGCCCCACAAGTCGTATCCTTGAGTGTACATACAACTCTGCTTACTAAAGTAAAATCTATAAAATTTGTAGAAAGAGCATGATCGGTTGAATGAGAAGTATACATAGGTTATGGCAGAGCTAAATCATTATAGATCTCTTCAACTTGGTGTCTCAGCTCCATTCATTTCCACTCCTAGTTCTGCAAAGCCATTTCCATGTGATAGAGAATCTTTGCTTGCAAAGATAAAATATCTCAAGGATTAGTTAATAGGAGCTAGAGAGGGTAAAATGGAAATAATTAGCAAATTGGTAAATGAATTGACTAATCATAGAGTTTCCAAGGTAATGAATAAGGCTGATGGTGCTTGGAAAGCCTATTTAGATTTGAAAGTAGCATTTGACAAGCATGTGCAAGACAAGAACAATATCAAAGGAGTAATTGATAAAGGGTCATCAAAGTTTGCAATAATAAGGCAAATCTACAATTGTGCCAAATTTGATCCAATAGCTCAAGATGAAATTTTTCCAACATATGACATGATTATAATGTTGGTGGAAGTTGTTGCATACATGCTAAGATTTGATAAGCAGGACAGAGACAAATTGTATTTGTTGGAGCACATTAATAAGAAGATCATGCCAGAGATTTTGGGTGATGATAGACAGGTGAAACCTCTTGATCAATGGAAGGAGTGATTCAAAACATTCATAGTTGATCTTTCATCTGCTATATGTGTCAATGATGTGTTTAACATGGATTTATTGAATAGCAGATTAGATGAATTGTTTTCCCTAGAAGTGAGTCTTGAAAGCCTCAACAAAGAGACTAGGGAAATTCTAGATGCAAAGTATGTTACAAATAATGACAAAATAACTAGGGTGCCCCCTTCCAATGGCCTTCCGAGAGGATGTGTGCTGCTTGGATTGATAAATACAATGGTTAAAGCATAAGTTATTGAACTTCAAGATTGAAGGAGATCTGAATTTAGCAAAGTCAGCCTCAAATGTCTTCATCAACACCAAAATTGGCCTTCTCCAATGGTTGCAATCATTACAAAGGGTTATTCTTAGTTAAAATATTTTATTGTAATAGGTGCATGTTCCTATGCCCCAATTATTAAATATAAGAGACAAAATTGTAATTGAACATGTTGAATTAGGTCCTAGGCTGACAAGATTCTTGTCTTCTCTATAGAACTTCTCTTTGTTTTGTAAAGGGATTCTGGAATACTACTTCTTGGGAAAAATATACTTTGAAAGGAGAATATTTTGGGTTGTAGATTAAAATTTTTCTTGTGAATCTCTGTATGACATTTTTCAATTCAGAATGAATCATATGAAAAATGCTTGTAACATGTATCTTTCACATTTGTCTCCTTGAATGTATGCATTTGTTTGATAAATAAGGATATCAAGGGTTCCTAAATTTATCTTCGCACATTTGATGTATTGTGTGGTTACATGAGATATAAATGTTATTGAAAAGATTTGAAACTTATTTTGCAAAACCTAAAATCTATACCACATGTAATAGAAAAAGATGAAAGATATAACCACAAAACCAAATAAATGCAAATGTTACCAAAAAATGGGGTTGATATTATAAAGTTTGGGAAAACGGTTTGGGTGGTTGAACAGTTTGGGTAGGTAAAAGGTAGTTAGGGTTTTTGATTTATTTTCAATTTGTTATGAATAGGTTTAGGTTAGGTTTGGGTTAATAATAAATTAAAGTTATTAAATTTAATTTATTATTAACGAGAAGTTTTAGGTTAAGTAAATAATAAATTATAATTAATTTATTATTTACAAGAAATGTTTAGAAGGGGGAGAGTTTAATTAATTAAATTAATTAATTAAATCTCATGCAAAGGGTAAGGTAGGTAAATAATAAATTAATTTTTTTAATTTAATTTATTATTTATTGGAGATAGATGGTATAAAAGGAAAGATTTAATTAATTAATTAAAATTAATTAAATCTTAGGATTAAGAGTAACTTAAGGAATAATTAGGGGTTTGACTGGTCTGTCAATTTTTTGATGTCTACATTTTGCCCCTCTTTGAGACGATTTTGTGAAGCAATGTCGTTTCAATGAAGATTAAAACATAGGTTTTGGATTCAGATTTCAGGTTGGATTGGATTGGATGGGGCTCATACAAATGAAGGATTGGTAGATGATGCCCCCTTAAGAGGATATGCAGGGACAGAGGAGATGGATGTGCTCTTGAAAAAGGAAATGAAGGAACGGAGATGGAGTTATGTTGATTAGACTTTGAGCAACCTAATTTTTGATATAGAACCTGATGTTATGCACCAAGGTATAAGGACTAGGGTGACGATGTGTCAAATGTAGAAAAGAATAGAAAGTCACTAGCAAACATACACCTAAGCCACCATGATATTGAAGACCATGATGACAAAGTGGCAGGTATGTTTCAAGGACTGATACATATGCAAGACAACAATGATAAAGCACATACAAACAAGACAAGCAAAGCATGCACAAATGATTCAAAAACAAACAAGGTGATTGCCCCTATCAAGCTAAAAAATAATGATCGATTGAATTGATTGATGATGGTAATGATTGATGATTGATAGTGTCTAGTTTTAGGAAATGAAACATGTCGTATAAGACGCTCAGTCTGGTTTCGACAATGCGACATCCTGTACAAGAAAATTGATATGATTAATTGATAGCATTGTTGATTTGGGAATGATTTATCCTAAGAACAATGCGAGGATTGTGTTGTTGATGAGGGAACGATATATCCCGAGAACAACACTAGGATTGGGAATGATATATCTCATTGACGATGATGATGTTGTGATCAATCAAGATTACAAGGCTAGGAACAAGACCATTGATGTGTTTAGATAATTTGACCTTATTAGTTGACTTGATTGGTTGACTTCATTGGTATGGACCAAGGATGGTTGCATTTGGATCATTGCTGCTTGGAATGATTTGATTGATTGAGTTGATTTTTGATGATTTGATTGGTTGATTTGATTTTGATGATTTTTATTGCTTGGGATTTTGTTGGATATTTGATGTTTTTGGTATTTTCAAATGTTTTGATTTTTTTGGATTTTTGGTTTGTTTTGGATGTTTGGCATTGGATTGCATGTGGATAGCCTTTGGATAGATGCCAATGACAAGGGAAAACTAAACCAAAAGGCAAGGATGATGAGAGGATGCAGATGAGCAATAATGGATGGGATGGATAAAAGGATTAGATGGATAAGACTAGATGGATGGATAAGAGGATGAGTGATAGGATGAAAGTAGGATTTGGATGGATAAAAGGATGGATGATAGGTTAAACGTAGGAGTATGGATGCAAGGAGTGGTGATAGAAGGATAATGGATGAGAAATATATGATAGATGGATGGAGGAAACATAGGATGTGATCTCCAAGGACTACATACGTCTCATAGGAATAACATGCCCCCACTCTAGATATTATGCCTTAGGATTTGGTGAGGTGATGCTTATGAGGATACATGATGGGGATAATTCTTAGAAGGGATGAATGGACTTAGGATGTATGGAGGATATTCTTAGAAATGGATGAGTGGAATTTGGAGTATGACAAGAGGTGTCAAAATCATTTTTCAATATTTTGCCCCTACACTCATCAAGATCAAAAAGGAGGAAGGAAAGATGAATGGCGTAATGAGGAAGGTATGATAGATATGATGGGTAAGGATGCCAAGATGGGATGGAAAATGATAAGATAGAATATGTGATTGATAGGACAGGATAGATGAGACAATATGTCCCCCAAGTGCAAAGCACATAGATAATCACCTACACATAACACATACTTGCCAGGTTTTCATCATGGTACTTATCCAAGGTACCATAAAAATGGTTTTCACTATTGGACAAAGTATTTATCATCACTATTTTAATTTTTTTTGAATTTATTTTTTTTGAAAGGGGGAGTTGGATAGAGACTCAAGATTTTGTTTCCATAGCAAGATGGTAATGTCCCATGATGGATAGAGGTCACTCACATAGACCATGTTAAATCTCATTATGCTCATAGCATGTTGGTAGGGGATTGCATGAGAGAGAGATGGATTAAGTGGATAGTGGATTATGTATGGATCATGGATAGTATATGGAGATTAGGATTATGTTGGAAGGATAGTGGATTAGGATAGAGATAAAGAGATAGATAGAAGGACTTATGTAAAAGCATGGACTGTAGGGATATGATGGAACATATAAATGGGATAGTAGATAGAAGATGGGGAGATGGAGTATGTGGGAATGCTGTGGAGTGGAAGGGAACCAAGACCAACGCTTGCACACACCGAATTGGATTTTGAAGCTTTTTATTGGAAGGAGGATTTGGGGATAATGGAGATGTTATCTCAGGGGTTTGCCTATTTAGGTCTTTAGGGACCCAAATGGACTTATGAATTTTAGGATTTTGTGATAGGGAGCGAGATGTTTGGGATTTTAGGAGTGTGGATACTCCATTTGAATTAGGTGCTTTATTCTTGGGCACCCAAACTATTTTGGTTTTGAAATTATCTTTTTGAGATTTGGACTTGGGTAGACTTTTTGAGTTTTGATTTTTCTTTGATTCTTTGCATTGATGCCATGTGGCATGAGGATTATTAGGATTTTTTGCTTTATGGGTGGAAGCATCCAAATTTTTATTTTTGAATCCCATAGGGGTTTTGTAGTAGCTTTATGTTTAGTCAATGTGTGCATTTGTTGATCATGATTACGAATTGTAGGGGATTTATAGGAATGGGATGTATCGATTGGGGGATTAATGGATTTGTGGCTAAAGTGATAAGGGGATTTGAAGATTGGAATATTAGGAGTTTGAAGGACTGGAGGTAAAGTGGATGGAGGGATGTTAGGAGTTGTAATAAGTGGAGGTAAAGTGGATGGAGGAAGATGGATGGTCACATGCTTTTTGGGTTCATAGGATGTGTTGATGCTTAAATTTGCTAGTTAATCACCAACATGGGAAATCCTAAGAATGTGGGACTTGACTCTTAAGACAACCTCCAAGTTTTAAAGAAGCTAGTTCTTCTCTATGGGGTTTGATGTAAAGGGAATAAAAAACAAGATTGCAAAAAAAAAAACTAATCTACTAAGGTGATGTGCCAGATTTATTACCTAACTCTAAACAACACAATGATCAAACCCAAATAGATTCACTCGTAAAACTAAAGAGCAGAATGCATGATTAATAATCAAGCATATGAAATAGATTTATCAAAGGCTAAGAATAGAAATAAAGAATATGAAAGAATCAAAGACAAGTTTAAATTTGCACAAAGCACCACTTTCTCATCGTTGTTTGAGGGAGAACACAAATATAGAGGAAAAATTGCACATTATGCAATATATGAATTCTTCATGAGAAGCACCTACTAAGGCCAAAAAATATCTCTACTCTATTGCTAAGAAAATTTCTGATCATCTCTAATCCCTCTTTGTAGCTCTTGGATTCATGTATTTAAAGCCAAAAAACCCCTCTGAAAATCCTCTAACTGCCCAGAAAATATCTCCAACTGTAAATCCCCAAAATCTTAGCTTCCCTAGTTAACTAGGTCTTTCTATTTTGCCCTTGAGATGGAAAAATCTATTGCCTTTGACCTGCATGGAAAACTCCTACCCATTTGTCATTTCTTTCTTATAGCTTTCTATGAAATAAAGTGGACCTTATTGATTTAGGGATTCCTTATTATTCTCCATTGAGGCATATACAAATTATATGGGTAAAATGAGATATAAGAGTGATATGAGTCTTGTTTTAATAAAGCTTCAACTTTATTGCTTTGAGGGATCCATCATAATTTCTTAATAATAAAAGGATCTTCAAATTTATTCATCTTTTATTTACTCGTAGCCTTTTATGCTCACATAGGACTTTTCATATTTTAAATAAAGCTCATCTTTATCTAGGAGGGGCCCCACCATTAATAAAACTCATAAAATAATAACTCAGCTATTACTTGTGACTTAACCTTTTGGTGAATTTTTTAAAATAAAACAAAACTCATTATCTGTGCTCCATGACTTCCATGTGTTGCAGCATCGCTCATCCTAGAGAAAATTCTCCTTCCTTACCTCCAAATACCCATCGTGCTGCCACTTGGCAACCTCTGTGTACTTCTTTCATATGTCGAGCCTTTGTTACTTGACCTGCACATCTTTGAAACCCTGTGAAGTGGCTATGTCTTTGACTTAAGGAAGCATTTCTTTCTCAATGGTTGTGCCACTATGATATGTGTTGTGCCTCTTCATGATATGGACTGCATTATTATTGACAATGCCTCATTTGAATGGAGTACCACTTGAACTTTGCAAGGCCGAGTCTTTGTGTGGGTAATGCCTTAGACTCATGTGTCTATGCCCTCATCATATGGGGTTGTATGCTATGTTGGAGTCATTATTAGACTCAACATCATTTTGTTGGCACCTTCTTTTGATCATGAGCATCTACCTTAGAAAAGGCTGTTGATCCTCTTCATACCAAAGTGGGCCTCTGAATCTATTTGAATGGTTGGCTCCTTCTCAACAAATTGGGCATCATCTTTGAAAATGTGGCTCATGTTTTTCATGAAAGGGTTGTTATTTCCTTTATTTTAATGCCCCTATTACCTTGTAGCATTGGGCTAGGTCTTTACTTCGTAGACTAAGTTATGTATTCGAAGCCACACGTTCTCCTTTAGCATTCCTTATGATTCGTGGATCAGCACCATTTCGGTTGGCACAAGCCTTGTCCCAAAGGGTTGAGATTCCATATCATAATATCCCTATGATAAGCAATGCCATCAATTGCTCTGAATAGCTAAGTGCCTTTGTTGAATGGTGCTAGAATCTTAAATGAAACTAATCATGCCTATAGATATTGTTGAGACTCCATTTTAGAGGATGGCATTGTGAACTATGAGGCTTACACCATATTTCTTTTCTTGAAGCTTTGATGCCTTTTTGTAGGCCGCACCCTATTTATTGGCAATGCCATCTCCTTAGCATGATGCATTGTCTTTTGAAATACTGATCTCCTCATTGGAAGGTCAATACCTTGAACTAGAGGCTGTGTCATCCTTGAATGCCATCACTTCCTGATCTAATATGTCATGCCATGTTTCATAGAAGAAGGCACCTTTATCCTACAGAGTGCCTCTCTCTTTTATGTTCCCTACACCATCCTTAGAAGAAAATACCCCTTATCATATGACGAGTCTCTCTCTTGTCGATGGCCACCTTTATTTGGGCTTTGTTGTGGTCTTAGTTTTATAGTCCGCCTCTTTTTGTGATAGTGAATGGCTTCTATTGTTTATATAAGTCATACCTATCTTTATAATGCTGTGCTATATATTCTACAGGAAGTGCTTCACAATCTTAGGAAGAAATATAGACTATGTATGTGCCAATATGTCACATTACTGAGCCTATCCCATATGCTGAGCTATCTACTATACAGGTCAAGTCTCCTTATAGTTACCCAACTTTTGAAACTATGGCTATATTTGATGCATTGAAGGCAGTGCCTTTATGTTGAAGCCATGTCTTGTCTTATGTTATGTATCATAGTAGAATGCACTCTATAATTTTATATGCTTGTAACTCTTATTCCAAAAACATACACCTTTGTACTCAAACCTAAGCATTATTTGAAACAAGACTCGTGCCTAAAATTAGGCTTGCATTGACTTTATATATTGTACGTTTGATTGATGATTCTATGTGTCATGAATCTAAATGAATCACCATTGAAACTTTACTAAAACATTCTTCCTCTAAATCCACACCTTGAATCTGCCTCGAACTAATTACCTATGTGCTTTGAAACTTCATAGTCTGAAAGTTTTGAAATGGTGTGCAGAAAAGGCACAACAGTTCTTGGCAACTTGCTAGGAAAATGAGCCTACTCATTGGAAACTCCAGAAGAAATGGCCTTATCCATTGGGCATAGAGTCAATTATTCAAACTGAAACATCCACAAAACTAAAAATAGATTGGCACCCAAAACTTGTGCAACCAAACTAATACAAACTGCCCAGAAAAATGCATTGATTCTGAAACTAAAACACTGCTAGTTCAAACACATTCCAGAACTGAAACCATAACTGATATTTACTAAAACTGACCATGTATCTTTTATTACAGCTAAGACTTATTGAAAGCAAACAACTGAATCTAAAATCTATTTAATGTTGCAACTGTAACTTATTACTGAGCCACTGAATCTAAATTATATTGAAATTAGATTGATAGGGATGTACCCATTCATAGGGATAGAGAAATAACTCCCAGATCTTATTATTCTTCTCCATTCAATCCATAGTGAATTGATAATTGACCAAATGAAATGCATGAAGAAAAAAATCAGGAACTTGTACCTTTTCACTTTCCTACATTCTGGAGGCTCATCTTTGGCATCAAAACACCAATCAAGTTGATCTACATGTTATTTTTACTTCAATAGAGGGTGGGAAGGGAGAATCGAGCATTGAAGTCCATGCTCTTGCCGATATGTGAAATCTTCTCTTTGTTCACATGTGAAGGCATTTATGATCTTGGACTCATTAGTGACTTCTCTTGTTTGTACCTTTGTGTGCTCATGATCCATAGTGGCCTCAAATTCTGGTTTGAATGTGATGGAGCTGCCAATAATAGTCTCAAATCTAATTGACTTATCTCCTTGAAAGAAAAATGGTATATGGGGAAACTCTTCATGTAAATCTTTATTACAAGGGTTTCTTGATGCATCATTATCATGAAGGTCACTTTTCCTTTTATCATGATCACCCAAATTTGAACAAAAAACTTCTAGATCATCCCAAAAAGAATCATTCTCAGACTCATCTTCAACCTTTTTCTCAAGAGGACTTACTTTTTGTTCTTTTACAAGCTGAGGTAAAGATTTTGTATTCTCTGATGGCCAGTACTTTTCAGGTTCAAAGAGAATCAAGCCATTGTCATTTGTCCCATTTTCTTCTTCATGTGACTACTTCTCTGAATCATCTCCTTCAAGATGTGAAAAACCATGGCAAAAATAAAAACACCCTTTATTTGTAGTCTCAGTAGCAATTTCTTTTGCAACTTCTTCCTCAAGGTATGGTATAGATGATACGTCATTTCACCCAGTACTTTTCAGCTTCAAAGCCCCTTTTCAAGTACTTTCCAGCTTCTAGAAGAGTTGAGTCATAAGCATCCTTTGAATCTTCTTTGTCACTTGACTAAGTCTCTAAATTACACCTTACCACATGTGCACTATGCTCAGGATTGGCTAGGAACACTGGATAAGTAGGAGCTACCCCTTTTCTTATTTTTTGATCTTTGAGACTCAAATTTTCTTTGATACCAAAATGACAAAGAACTTGATCTATGACTTCTACTAGCTGGTTTGTAGCTACAGAGGGTTGCAAAGCACAATTCTCAAAATAATTGGGCATCTTCTGTGTATGAGGAAGGATTTCTTCTACAAACTAACTACATGGATATTGCTATTCATAAAGACTTTGGGACATGAAATACAGATCAACATGATACAATTCTTGACATTTTAGCTCATTTAGCTCATGAGTGAAGTTTTCTATAAGTTCCTTAATCTCCAACATCTCCTTATGATTTGACAAATTAGTAGGGAGGGTGGGTGGACCAGGAAAAGTATATATTTGGCTACAAGAAAGAGCCTAAGATAGGACATTTGCATGAGGGAACAATGGTTTTAAGGGTGGAGGAGGCAATTTACTAGCTTCTATGAGGTTATTTTCAACTCTAATGTCAATATGATATGATTGGGGTAGAATCTCACCTCCTAGGGCTTGTATCATAATAGATATTTCAAGGTCTAGAGCCTTCAAATAATCTAAAAATACAAAAAATTGGAGGAGGCCTAATATCTATTGAAATTGTTTTCCATACCTTATCAAATCTTGAATTGAAATCACACATATTCTCTAAGGGATGCCTCTTAATTGTAATGAGATTCTGAGTGAGAGAGCTGACATCCATCCTCTCTTAGAATTGATTGAAGATAAGCTCTCCTAGGTGATCCCATCATGTGACTGATGGGTTGCAAACCCCTATACCATTCCCTTGGTTTGCCTTTTAGAGAAGATGCCAGCAACAAAAGAACTCCATTCTCAGCTGTGACATGGTGAATGGTGCACAAATTTGCCACATCTTGAATATGATCTACTAGAGAAACTGAGCCATCTCTAAGAAAATGAGGTAATACTTTCCATGCTACCTCATGAACCTGACCTTGTTGTTGTAGAAGAAGGCTTGAATCCCAAGTCATAAGAGGCAAATTACTTGCAGGGATATTGAGATGTACATATATTTGGGGCTACCATGGTCTACAGAGGTAAAGACCTGTAAGTGAGTTACCAGTAGAGTCACCAGGTGGAAGATTCATGCTCCTATGAGTAGATATTTTTGTGATTTTCCACCAAAACTAAAAAATACAAAATGAAAGCAAAGACCCAAGTCTTTGATTCCAGTCCCATCGGGTGTGCCAAAAATTGTTGATGCTTAAATTTGCAGGTTAATCACTAACATGGGAAATCCTAAGAATGTGGGACTTGACTCTTAAGACAACCTCCAGGTTTTGAAGAAGTTGGTTCCTCTCTATGGGGTTTGATGTAAAAAGAAGAAAAAACAAGATTGCAAACAAATGCCTAATCTTCTGAGGCGATGCACCAGATTTATTACCTAACTCTAAACAACACAATGATCAAACCCTAATAGATTCACTGGTAAAACTAAAGAGGAGAATGCATGATTAATAACCCAGCATATGAAATAGATTTATCAAAGGCTAAGAACAGAAAGAAAGAAGAAGAAAGAATCAAAGATAAGTTTAGATTTGCACAAAGCACCACATTCTCATTGTTGTTTGAGGGAGAATAAAAATATAGAGGCAAAATTGCACAATATACAATATTTGAATCCTTCATGAGAAGCACTTGCTGAGGCCAAAAAATATCTCTACTCTGCTGCTAAGAAACCTTTTGATAATCTCTAATCCCTCTGTGTAGTTCTAGATTCTTGTATTTAAAGCCAAAAAACCCTTCTGAAAATCCTCTAACTGCCAAGAAAATATCTCTAATTGTAAATCCCCAAAATCTTAGCTTTGATCTTAGCTTCCCCAATAAACTAGGTCTTCCTATTTTGCCCTTGAGCTAGAAAAATCCATTTCCTTTTACCTACGTGGAAAACGCTCACCCATTTGTCATTTCTTTGATGTAGCTTGCTGTAAAATAAAGCTGAGCTTATTGATTTAGGGCTTCCTTATTATTCTCCCATGAGGTATATAAAACTTATATGGGTCAAATGAGATATAAGAGTCATACGAGTCTTGTTTTAATAAAGCTTCATCTTTATTACTTTGAGGAACCCACCATTTTTTCTTAATAATAAAAGACTCTTCAAATTTATTCATCTTTTATTTATTGCCTCGTAGGATTTTATGTTAACATAAGACTTTTAATCTTTTAAATAAAGATTGGATTTATCTAGGAGGGGCCCCACCATTAATAAAACTTATATAAAATAATAACTCGACTATTACCTGTGACTTAACCTTTTGGTAAATTTTATAAAATAAAACAAAACTCATTATCTGTGCTCCGCAGATTCCATGTGCTATAGTGGCACTCATCCTAGAGAAAATTCTCCTTCCTCACCTCTAAATTCTCACCTTGGTGCCACTTGGCAACCTCTGCATGCTTCTTTAATATGTCAAGCCTTTGTTACTTGCCCTGTGCATCTTTGAAACCCTATGAAGTGGTTGTGTCTTTGATTTAAGGTAGTGTTTCTTTCTCAATGGTTGTGCGACTATGATATGTATGGTCATGCCTCTTCATGATATGGACTGCATTATTATTGAAAATGACTCATTTGAATGGAGTGCCACTTGATCTTTGCAAGGCTGAGTCTTTGTGTGGATAATGCCTAAGACTCATATGTTTACACCCTCATCATATAGGCCTATATGTTACATTAGAGTCATTACGAGACTCACCAACATTTTGCTGGTGCCTTCTTTTGATCATGAGCATCAGCCTTAGAAAAGGCCGTTGATCCTCTTCTTACCAAAGTGGGCCTTTGAATCTATTTGAATGGTTGGCTCCTTCTCACCAAAGTGGTTGTCATCTTTGAAAATGTGGCACATGATTTTTATCAAAGGGTCATGCTTTCCTTTATTTTAATGCCTCTATTGCCATACAGTGTCGAGCTGGGTCTTTACTTCATAGACTAAGCTATGTATTCGAAGCCACACATTCTTCTTTGGTATTCCTTATGATTCGTGGATCAACGCCATCCCTGTTGGCATGAACCTTGTCCCAAAAGGTCGAGATTGCATATCATAATAGCCCTATGATAAAAAGCACCACCAATTTCTCTGAATAGCCGAGTGCCTTTATTGAGTGGTGCTAGAATCTTGAATGAAACTAACTATGCCTATAGATATTATTGAGACTCGATTTTAGAGGATGGCACTGTGAACTGTGAGGCTGGCACCATATTTCTTTTCTTGAAGCTTTGATACCTTTTCATAGGTTGAACCTATTTATTGGAAGTGCCATCTCCTTACCATGACACATTGTCTTTTAAAAGACTAAGCTTCTCATTGGAAGGTCGAGACCTTGAATTGGAGGTTGTGCCATCCTTGAATGCCATCACTTCTTGATCTGATTTGCCACACCATGTTTCATAGAAGAAGGCGCCTTTATACTACAAATTGCCTCTCTTTTATGGTCCTTCAACCATCCTTAGAAGAAAATGCCCCTTATCATATGACAAGCCTCTCTCTTGCCGATGACCACCTTTATTTGGGTTTTGTTGTGGTCTTAGTTCGATAGGCCACTCCTTTCTATGATAGAAAATGGCTTGTATTGTTTATATAAGCCACACCTATCTTTATAATGTTGCACTATATATTGTATAGGAAGTGCTTCACAATCTTAGGCAGCAATAGACTATGTATGTGCCAATATGTCACATTGCTAAGCCTATCCCATATGCTGAGCTATCTACTATATAGGTCAAGTATCCTTATAGTTACCCAGCTTTTGAAACTGTGGTTGTATGTGATGCATTGAAGGCAGTGCCTTTATGTTGAAACCATGTCGTGTCTTATGTTATGTATCACAGTAGACTGCATTCTGAAATTTTATATGCCTGTAACTCTGATTCTAAAAACATACACCTTTGTACTTAAACCTGAGCATTATTTGAAACATGGCCTCATGCCTCAAATTAGGCTTGCATTGACTTAATATATTGTACCTTTGATTGATGATTCTATGCATCATGAATCTAAATGAATCACTATTGAAACTTTACTAAAACATTCTTCCCCTGAATCCACACCTTAAATTTGCCTTGAACTAATTACTTATGTGCTTCAAAACTTCATGGTTTGAAAGTTTTGAAATGGTTTGTAGAAAAGGTACAAGAGGATGATGGAGGAGGGATGGCAACATATGTTTTATGGGTGTGATAAGGTGCACCTAGCTTGGGCTTGGATGAAGTGGATTTAAGAGGCAGGGATGTGGTACCAACATCTTTAGATCGACTTCCTTGAGATACATAACCAATACCATATGGTTTTGGAGAGACTTTGACAAGGATTGGTTCCAGGTTACCTTGCTCATGAAGGCTTAAGCCTTTACCTTGATAATTCATTTTTTGGAATATATGATGTGCAATGGGATGCTTATTTTTTAGAACACAAGACATGAGTCCCTTATTGGATGATGAAGGCAAGGTGGTAGATACAAGTTGTTCAAGAACACTCATGGATGAAAGTAGCCAAACTATGTGGATAGGTTGATGAATTTGAAATGGGATCAATATGAGATGGTGAAGGAGCAATAGGATCTTGATTATCATTATACTTATTAAGATCCAATGTATTTGTTTGATCATCTATGTGCTTGTGGGGACCAATCATCTCATCGAGGGGAGTGGATGTTGTGGGATGATAGATAGGACTAGGTGGAGAATGGATAGGAGTGGTGGAGGTTTCTTGATCATGGATAGTATTGGGACCATGAGTGGAAGGAGTGAAAAGCTCTTGATCATAGAAAATATATAGGTTACATGAATAGGTTGAATGGAAGGGCTTTGATCTTGATTTGGTAAGGAGCAAGGTTGATCATGCTTTGGAGTTGACTCTTGACATATATCTTGAGTTTGGATAGGAATGGAGATTTCTTGGATAGGTTCAATATATGGTGGGGAATGAATTGGGCTTATGGTAGGTGGATTTTCAAGAGACTTGATAGTTTGTGTATTTCAAGATGGGATAGGAGAAATAGGCATGACATTTGAGGGTTCTTCGATAGTTTCAAGGATAGGGATTTGACAGCATGAGGGTGATGTTTGATTCCTTCCTAGTATCCAATGGATCACATCCTTCATTAGTATATGGGTGGATGCACAATATAACATGGATGAAGAATAATAGTATATGGTGTAGGCTTATGTGTAAGATTAGGATTGCTTGTGCTAGATGGGGATGGAATTGGATGGGTGGATTTGGATTTCTCCATAGCTTTTCTTTTTCTTTTAGATTTTACAAAGAACCTTTGGAGAAAATTGTTCAAGGATTCCTTAGTTGATGGATTAGAGATTGGGAAGTTTGATGGTGGTGTTGGTGTAGGACTAATAGGCTTTCGGATAGGTATTCTATTGGATGGTGATGGAGGACTAGTAGACGGATTGGTGTATGATTCCAAACTTAAGGTGGTATTTCCCTTGTCAAGAGTATCATTAAGATGGCTTAAGGATTTGTGATATTGGTGTGAGGAGTGACTAGTGTGAGCATGCTCATATTGTGGTGAAGTTGGAGATGGATATTGAGGAATATTCATGAGATTGGTTGATATGAAGGGACTAGGTTACCATGATGATAGGGGTGATTTATGAGATGGGGATGGATTTTGTTGATGTTGTGGTTGTGTTTGGGATTGGTAGGTGAATATGAGTTGTTGGATTTCAACTAGGAGTTGTTGTATTTGTGGTGATTGGTTTTGTTGAAGTGGTTGGATGATGGTTTGTAGTTGTATAATTTGTTGGTTTAGGGGGTTGTTCTAATTGGTGGAGTGTTTAAATAATGTCTTGTAGTTCCTGTGCTAAGATCTTTTTCTCTTGTGTTGGGATGGAGTTACACATAGGTTGAAGTCTTTGTATTTCAGTTTTTTCCTCCAAGTATGCCTCAAAATGTACAAGGTCCTCATCATTATTAGAGCTAGGGGAAGGGCCTCCTTGAAGTATATATGGTTTTGGATTTGGCCTAGATTTGTTGATGATCACAACCATTTTGATGAATAAGGATTGGAATAGATTCAAGGATGAGAATATGAGTAAGATGATGATAAATGAATTAGGTGGGAAATAGATGGGTTGGATGATTTGATCAATTAAAGAGTTTCTTAGGATTCACAATGACAACAAGAATACACTTCAAGTACAAAAACACAATAGCTATTTGTCTAATAAGAAGTATAAGTGTAATGTGTATGTTTGATAGCCCCTTAAGGCCAAATTTCCACAGGTTTCAACACAATCAAATACACTTAAAAACAATGTCTAATCTACCTAAGGTTAATTGCCAATGGCAACTTGTTCAAGCCCACAACTTGGAATCTCCTTCGACGCCAATGTAGGAACCCCTAATATGGGTGTATACACTTTTGTCTTTGCAAGAGAGGATGGGTAGGGGCCTCCAGGACTAGAAGGATAACCTGATCACCTTCTCCTTGGAAAGCCAACAAGTAGCTTATGTAAAGATGATAATTTCTGTCTCATCTCAGGGGAACCATATGGTGAGTATCTTCAAAGAATGTATCCTCTTGCATTGAACAAGACACTAACAACTCAGGCAATAGGGTAGGCTTCTAACTTAAGGTGTCCAGTGAGAAATCGGGGACTTGATGCTTATTCATGCAGTAGTGACTCACTTAAGAGACTATCCCAACCACTTACATCAATCCTTCGAAAGGAAAGAATGAGGTTAACATATCTCACACACAAGTGTATGGGTACTGGGGAACAGTCAGAATAAGAATACTTCACCAAGAAGTCTTCAGCTTTTGCCTAAACCATTTATATAGTGGACCGAATTGAAAGCACTGCTTAGTGTTGTCCCTTAGGGTGAGTACCTCTTCCCACCAAGGTAGGCTCTCCTAAAAAAGAAAAAGAAGATAGAACAAGTTCTCTTACACCCAAGATCTGTTGAGAGGCAAGGGGAGAGGATACTTTTGTTCTACCTTGGAATCTACCAACACAAAGTGTCCAAATGCACCAAACACATCAAGCAATTAGATTCTTTTTGAAACACTAATTGAAGTGTTCCTAGGTTAACATGCAAGCACACAAATGAGATCCTGCAAGAAAATTGGATTAGTAGTTTGCAAAATTTTGTGTCTTCGATAGGCATAAAGCTGCAATGAAAAATGTTAGAACAAGATAAATGATCCTGCAAAAGTCCGCACGAAATGTTAAAACATTAAGATAGAAATGTTTGATGTTTCAAGACAAAAATCTGAATTTAAAATGATTATACCTGCAAATTTAAAATGTTTTTGAACAAATAGCATACACCACTGTGTAGTTTGTCGAATCACCTTTCCAACGCCTATAAATTTGTAAAAATCCGATGAGAAATGAGCAAGTTATGTCCGTTTGAGCAAAACAGCCTCCAAGGGCTAAAATTGAGCACTCGGGCAGTTAATCATCCACAGATTTCTTTGGCGGTTAAACACTATGCTTGATGGTTTGGCAATTCTTGATCACATGCGATGCCTTAAAACTGGCAGTTACGAAAGCTGTTATGGTTATCCCGGGTGGTTTCTTAGCCTTTAACAGTTTGGGTCTAGATGATCACATGCAGCTGTAATCATTCAAGTGATCAGAGTTATCTGTGGCAATTAAAAGGTACTGTGACTATATAAAAACAAAAAATTGATCGTATCATTGGTAGCCTAGTCATCCACATTTAACGATGACATTGAAGCATAACATTGCACAAAAACATAAAAGTTTCAATACATCAATTGAATATTAATTCTCATCCATCACAACAATGTGGTGACGTCTTCTATCAAATAGAGCTCGGAATGTCTCCTGTTCGGCACGAAGGTATTCCAAAAGTTGGATGGAATTCATGAATAAGAAACAAAACTTGAAACAGAAAACGAGAGTTTGCAAGGAGTTTGAGCAATGCCCCAAGTCCTGAGGTATCCTCTTCCAGTCTCGGCTACAGATCCTTCTTCAAAAGATGCTTTACCATTACTGGCAATCAATAGAAAAACCACAAACATCAGTTTATGTTGGAAAGATCGAACCAAGTGTGGAAAATGATTTTTTATTGTCTCTGCTTGAGTTATGTGGGACAATCAAAAGCTGGAAGCGTGCTTACGATCCTACAAATGGTACCCCAAAAGGATTTGGCTTCTGTGAATTTGAGTCTGCAGAAAGGGTGCTTCGTGCCTTACGCCTTCTGAAAAGTTTTCTAGGTAGAGACGGAGTGTAATAGGCGTTGGCGATACCTCACAATTTATTCCAAATAAGGAAGCTGATATTGCAGTGTTGGAGGTTCAAGGAATACGCCAATTATAACAACCGACGAGTTTAGAAAAATTTATGGCGTGAATTCTTTTTGCAGCTTGAGACAATGAGCAATGAAAATACGAGTTTAGAAACAACAGTTGCACCCATAAGAGTTTTAAGAAATACGATGATAGGAACAGTGGACGAGTTCACAAGACTTTTTGGCATGAATCTTTTTATGGTAACTGACTCAACGCCACAGGTTTGAAGTCACCGCTAAGCACTAGTAGTTATAACAACTGTTTAGGCTGTTGATGAATAAAAAAAACTAGGTATCGAGAACAGTTACAATATAATCCACTTAAACAATACCTACCAAAACAGATGCTTAAAGCAGTTGACAGACCAACAAACACAGGATATATGCTTGATACAACCCTTAATGATTTAACTGTATTCACGGCTTTTAATTCATCAATCCCTGCACAGTGTGCTAATTAATGATATCAAAGATTCAGAATTAAAGTCATTAAGATACTCTCCTCATCATCTCCAAAATTCAAATCCTGGAGCACCTCCGTAATCTCTACACGAGTAAGCCAATTGTCCTCTGAATGGCACGTAGATAATGCACTCGGACTCTTCGCTGATTATCCGCCAGAGGGCACAAAGAGGCCCTTCCCGCTTTGTTAAATGTGAGAAAAGCTACACCATAACAAACAGATCAGCGTGCTATTCAAATACCATGATTTACAAAGTTAATCAAATATAAAATCTGGCAATAATCACAAAACGATGATAGAGATCGTTCTCAGTATCGAATGTTCTTGAATAACAACCAATGCCACATCTAGGCTAACCACAGAAATGATAATGAATGATAAGAGAGCCAATAATAGGTCACTGGATACAATTATAACCGCGGGCTAAACGCTTGAGAGTACTACACAAGAAACTTAACGATTTTTTATTTTTTAATTTATTTTTATTTATTTTTATTAAGAAAAAGGTGCTAAGCACCTATACCAGAAATGTATTAAATCCAAAGTCAGAAAGTACAGAGGGGGCCCAATGGGCAAAGAGGCAATATGGCCAACAGAACTACCACACTGACATACAAGGAAGCGTCCAATAAAAGCATTTGAAAAAGGCGACCGACAAGGAGAACAAAGAGGACATCAAGGTCATAAAATAACCATAGGCATAGCCAAAAAAGATCCCAAAGTGGCTAACTACCAGCCACACATGCTTTTAATGTAGAAAAATTAAAAAAGCTTCCCCCAGAAAAATCTGCCAACTGATGGCAGGAATTAATCACAAGATCCACCGGATCTGCCTGTTGGGGTTAGAAAGGACAACAATATGTCACCGATGTGACAGTCCAGGGAAGGCAGGTGCCAGGAAACATAAATGCTGAGGTTTGAATCCCGCAACCTCAACCTCTGCCTACACCACCACCACCCGTACCTCCTCTAACTCTAGGGTTGCCACCAAATATGCTACCACCTCCCATCTTCACCACCAAAAGATGCTTTCATCGCCATGCTTGATGCTAGAACCACCAGGAACACCTACAGCTCCACCACCAAAGACGCCAACAGCTCCCTGACCATCAAATCCACCAAAAACACCTCGACCTTGCCAGCAGCACCAGGGACACCAGAAGAACATCCAACCACAACTCCACCCCTCCTCACCTAAGACCAATAATGCCAAGGCAACAGCTTATACCACCACAGAACGCCACCAATGCTTCCATAGATCCTGGGGAACCTTCAGAGAGGCTATCCTCCCTACCACTATAGCAGAGACTCGTATGCCAACAATGGTGCAAATCCAAGGTAGTAAAGCTTCAAGCTCCTCTGGAGCTCAAGAACCAATGCATGAACCGAAATCCCACCACACCATCTCTTGCTTCAACAAGGACATCACCATCCTCTTCAACATTTCTACCAAAACCTTCACCAGGATCAAGACAAGCACGACCACCAAATCATGCCAAAGCACCACATCCTCCAATCTCAATGCCACCACCATCTCCTATAGAACCATCAGTGTCATCTTTAAAACACTACTAGAGCCTCAGCATGTCTCCTATCCCAGGACAGACACCACCAAAAGCCAAGACCCAATGCATAAGTCTTCGACACTAGGACAGACACCACCATCCTCTTCGGCCCTTTCATCGGTACCTTCACCATCAATACTATAGGAGTTAGGACCCGGATCCACCAACACCTCTACGACCTAGCGAAATCCCCAACATTCCCCTCCATTTTGCTCCCACACAACTCCATTGCCCCCAAAATGGGTTAAGTGCAAACTGGAAGACCAGATCCTACCAAAACGCACCACCTCCTCCCAACTCGAGGCCTCCACCAACTTCAGCACTACCACCAATGCCATCTTCCAACACCTCCAGGGCCTCCACCTAGACCAACCCACCAAAAACACTTAACAAAATTTTATGATGGAAAGCTAATTGCCATGACAAATAGCAAGTAGTTACAACTTCACACTACAACATATAGCTCAAAATCGATAATAACCTCCTATAGCCAAGAAAAACATGGAAGAAAGAAAGATATCAAGTGGATGAACATGTTTAGAAGCACACGGACAATGCTGATGACCAGAAGATGAGGTAAGTAACTGGCGTCGATGGATAAAGATGGTGCCCCATAACAAATGGATAACACATGATTTGCACAAAAGTATGATATAGAGACCCAGAAACTAAAAAGAAATTCAAAATATTTCAACTTTTTCACCTTCTTCACACCTACAAAAACTTCAACACATGATCTTGCCCAAACAAATGATTATTAGTAGCATGTTCACGTCAAATTCACCAATGTTTACATGAGATATAAATTTTATTAAAAAGATTTGAAACTTATTTTGCAAACCCTAAAATCTATACCAAATGTAATAGAAAAAGATGAAAGATATAACCATAAAACCAAATAAATGCAAATGTTACCAAAGATGTTTGAAATGTGGTTGCTCAAATATTTGCATAACTCCTTTGTGAATTTTTTTAGCTAGGGGCCTAAATGAAAGATGAGGTTGATGTTATAAAGTTTGGGAAAACGGTTTGGGTGGTTAAATGGCTTGGGTAGGTAAAAGGTAGTTAGCATTTCTGATTTATTTTCAATTTGTTTTTGATAAAGATAAGCTACTAACCCAGGAGCAGAACTTAATAACAAAGCCAAAAGACAGTAAAGCAGGCATAGAGCCACAAACAGCCGACTAACAGCCGACCAACAGTCAACCAAAAAATATTAAAAAAACATAGGTCAAGTTTAAAACAAGTCTGAGAGAAGCGAAAAACAAGAACCAGCTAACTAAGTAGGGTCTTCCAATCATCAGTTAACATATTAAAAAGATTTTTCTAGTCTTCCATCAGCAGATCAATGTTGTTCATTTGGTCCACCTGAAGGGCAGCAAAGACATCAGCAACCTTGAGGGAGGTCTTCAGCATCATCTGGATCATCTTTTTCACCTTATCTTCCATGATAGTCAGGCGGGAGTTGACTTCAGTCAGTTCTACTTCCAGTTTCCTGTAATCCATGTCTCTCCTAGCACTCATAACCTCCTTATCTGGGGTCTCCTGGACATCAGTTTCTCCCTCATTAGTATCATAGAAATAATTGTTCACTGACGTGAAGTGACTAGCACCCTCCTGTTCTTTCTCAGGAATATTCTTAATACCCATCTTATCCACCTCCCGCCTAGTGTCATCACCCTTAGTCGCATTGGAGTAATCCACAAGCTTAATTCGCTGAGAAGGGCCTCCCGCCAACCTAGTAGATCCTCTCAAGGAAGGCCTTCTGGGTTTACCATCTTTACCCAAAACAAAATCTAAATCTTTGATAATAACCTCTTCATCTTTCCCTTAGGATCCATATTTTTTGCCAAAGCCTTCCATATCTTTCTTATCACTCCCCTCACTACATCTCGTTTTGGCATTTTTACTCTTAGCTGGGCTACCACCTTTGCATTTTTTGCTCTCCTACGCCAGAAACTTACCTTTCAGGTTGCACAGGCCTTCAATAGTGCTAGCATGGGATTTATCATATGGGGTTACAAAGGTTTGGGCCCGGCTATGGCTACCTGCAACATATTTTGAAAAAGAGGTGGTCTTAGAAATAGGCAGGCTAGACAAGGGTCGCAAGGGGCCGCTAAGAGGATGGTTGGATGGGGAGGCGGGCTTGGAAGTCAGAGGGGTGGAAGTCTTAGAAAGTCTAGTGCTTAAGACAATTCTATCCTCAAAGTCATCATTAGAGCTTTCCTCAATAGGGATGGTAGCAGGGGGTTTCGCAGGATTCAGGGCAAGATGATAATCGTAAAGGCAGAAAATAAGGCTTTGGTGCAGAGGCACTGGTAAAGTCTCTGGTTCCTCTTCACAGACTTTCTTAAAATATTGGACAGAGATTTCAAGGCTAGATAGCAAGAAAGAAGGGAAATTCACAAGCACCTTATGAGGGAAGTGGTTTAAAAATGTGAAATGGTAATTGTGAAACACTCTATACCTACCTTCAAGGGTGAAATACTTCATAATAAGGAAATATACTTGGTTCCAAGGCACAATCAAGCTCTCCCTCTCGAAGCCTCCTTGTAGCTTGATCTGTTTCTCCCCCTCATAGAACAGCTTCAAACCCTCTAAATCTGGGACGCAGGTGTATTTTTTAAGTCTATTCCCAGTGCATAGTAAACCCATCACAACAGCAATCGAGGCCTCCGAGACAACAAACTTAACTCCAATTTCCACTGAGCGCTTCCCATCCCACGACTTGGCAAACTAGGTTGACAAATTTTCATAGTAGCCATTTAGAGACTCCATGAAGGCCATGACTCCTCCTTCGTAGGCAATGCTCCAAACTTATTGATCTTCCTTGAATTCATTATAGTTCATGGGTTCCGTCCTCACCTTATCACCCCCCATAATCTTAACCCTCCAAAACTCAATGCCAAGAGCTCCACTACACACAAAAACATCACTCCTTCTGTGAAAGGAGCTGCAGAGAGTAGGGATGAGACTAGAGAAGAATCTAGAAGTGTAGAATAAAAGAAACTTAAGTTTCTCTAACATTATTAACACATCCTTCTAAATTTCGATGGCATTCAAGTCATTAATGTCATTAGGTCCTGGCTCATGTGAGCCATTCAAATCCAACCCATTTCATGCAGGATGACAAGAGTTGTACAATATATTCTTCTACCACCCATAATTAGGAAAGTTGTTCTCAATGTGCGCCAAGTTATAAGTATGCCACATCATCTTTAAATGGTGAGTAGGATCTCTACTACCATCATTCATGCCACATCTCCCCATGATGACAGGGAAGCACGCCAACACACCACATCTAGCATTAGAAATCATCATTTTGCCTATCATGAGAAACAAGGGATTCCTTTTGTAAACAATCAATGATGGACATAGGCAAATTGATTTAACTTTCTCCAACATCTTAGGGGATGAATATTAATCCCTAAGTTAGCCATCATATCTGCTGCCTTATTTTCTTCTCTGTAAGTATGGATCAAAACTTTGTCTTCAATCTTTAGAAGAAGGATTTTTATATCCTTGATGATATCCTCCAACTACCATCCCACACTTCCTTTCCCTTTTTAACAGCTTCCAAAACCACCATAGAGTCACCTTCAACAATTAAGTTTTTTATTCCTATGGCCAAGGCAATCTTTAGACCCCAAAGGAGGGCCATAGCTTCAGCAATATTATTAGTGTTTTCCCTAATGCTCCTGGTATAAGCAACAATCAGAGAGCCCGTCTATGATCTTATAACACCTCCACCACTAGCAAACCCTAGGTTGCCTTTGGTAGCACCATCAAAGTTGAGTTTTGACCAGCCACATGGGGGGGTTCCCAAAATGTGTTAGCTCTGGATTTTTTCTATCATCCACTTTGCAAATATTAATAGGAATAGTCCATTGTTTAATTATGTTGATTTCTTTAGCATTGAGGGGGTTTTCCATAGCTTTTATGGAGTTGTTACTGATGTTGTCTTGCAGCAGTCTAATAGCCAAACGAAAAACTTCATTAGGTTTCCTAAATTTTGCTCTAAAGATTCTATTGTTTCTCTCCTTCCAAAGACACCAGGACAATATAGGGGGGGTCTGATTCCATATTTCATGACAAACGGGATTTGAAAAGGGGGGAATCCAACCTCTAACTAGGTCCTCCAAGTTATAATTTTTGTACCAAGGGGTGTCCAATAGATTCAGGGCCATGCTCCAGACCTCCCAAGTGAACTCACAGTGTATGAAGATATGAGAGGCCGATTCTTCTTTCTTCATGCAAAGAGCACATCTATTTGGGATTTGGAATCCCTTTAATTGGAGGTTATCAATGGTGAGGGTCTTGTTTTGGACAGCCACCCACCAGAAATGATGCATTTTCGAAACAAGGTTATGATTCCATACTCTCTTCCATAAATTGTCACTATCTTGAGGGATGGATAGGCAATAGGTAGATTTTATAGTATATCTTCCCATCTTATCCTTCCACTAAACCAATCTATCATTCTGTAGAAAGAGGGGGATTCTGCATCCTTTTAGGAGCAGTTAAATTTCTTCAGTAGCATTACTCAATTCAGTATCACTTTGATAGCACTCAAACAGCCGAACCCATTCTCTATAGCCTGGTAGGAAGTAATCTTTAACCTGGATACCAAAGTGGTTAATAGAAAGTTTCATCAAATGCTGATTATTTTGATGTTTGCACAGGGGTCCACCATTGATCCAACTATCCTCCCAAAATCTTATGGTTTCTACATCCCCCAGTTTCCATTTACAGCCTTTTAGGAGCAAGTTTCTGCATTTCATGACATTATTCCAGATAACCTAACCTCTAGGAAAATCAGTCAAAAGAAGAATGTCTTCCGGGGTTGAATTCCCCATATACTTATCCTTCATGATTTTGCCCCAATCCTTCCCCCGAGCTATGAGATTCCAACCAATTTTGGTTATGAGAGCTTTATTAAGTAAGTTCAATTTTCTTAAGCCTAAGCCTCCCTGTACTTTAGGTTTGCAAACTTTATCCCAGGTGACAAGGGCCAATCTCTTTCTATCTTCCATTCCAGACCAAAGAAAAGTTCTTTGTATCTTCTCAAGTCTCTCAGTTAGGTAATTAGGCATTTTGAACAGAGAAATAAAAAACACTAGAATTCCTTGTAGAGAGGCTTTGAGGAATTGAAACTTACCTTCTTGACTCAGTAGTTTGCCTTCCCATCCTCCAAGTTTTCTCTGAGTCCTTTCCATTATGGAGTTCCAGTACTCCAAGGAGGCATCTCTGATAGAGAAGGGAAGGCCAAGATAAATCCTGAGGAGGGAGTCCACCGCAGATCCCAGTATACTCATGATTTTTTGCTGTAAATCCATCGAGGTGTTGAAGAAGTAGATTTGACTCTTTTCTAAGTTTATATATTGGCCAGCTGAAATGACATACTCCTGAAGCAATTTTTTCCAATTCCTGGCCTCCCCACTGAAGCAGCTCCAAAAAGGATAGTGTCGTCAACAAATTACTGAATGATAGTAGGTTCAGTTTTAAGATTTTGGAATTAAGTAAAGAAATGAACCCTCTACTTAGAGATTCGGCCATAAGAATGAAAAGGTAGGGGGAGAGGGGGTCACCTTGTCTTAGCCCTCTACCTACGTTGAAGAAGCCTCTTGGTGTGCGATTGACCAAAACAGAGAATCTAACCGAAGTAACACAAATCCTAATAAGCTGCAGAAACTTGCCTTGGAATCCCATTTTCCTCAGAACAGTGAATAGGAACTCCCAACTAACTCTGTCATAGGCTTTGAAATGCCCAGTTTAAAAACCATTCCCGGGCTTCTGCATTTTTCCATAGAATGAATGATTTCATGTGTGGTTATAGCCGCATCTGGTATCTGTCTGCCTAGGACAAAGCCTTTTTGATAACTGCTAATCAGTTTCTCAAGAATGGGTTGGAGTCTCAAGACCATGATTTTGGAGATCTTATAAACTGTATTACATAGACTTATGGGTCTAAAGTCCCCCATACACATCACCTCTTGGTTTCAATTTGTTACAAATAGGTTTAGGTTAGTAATAAAATAAAGTTGTTATGAATAGGTTTAGGTTAGGTTTAGGTTAACAATAAATTAAAGTTATTAAATTTAATTTATTATTAATGAGAGGATTTAGGTTAAGTAAATAATAAATTATTATTTACGGGAAATATTTAGAAGGGGAAGAGTTTAATTAATTTAATTAATTAATTAAATCTCATGCAAAGGGTAAGGTAGGTAAATAATAAATTAATTTTATAAATTTAATTTATTATTTATGGGAGACAGATGGTATAAAAGGAAAGATTTAATTAATTAATTAAAATTAATTAAATCTTAGGATTAAGAGAAACTTAAGGAATAATTAGGGATTTGATTGGTTGGCTAATTTTTTGATATCTACATTGTGTATCTTGTTTGTTACTTTTGTTCAAGTAATAAATTAAAATGCTTTGAATAAGATATGAGGAGTTATGCATTACATTAAGGACCAGTAAGAAGAAATGTTGGAGATACCATTTCTTGGATGTGTCATTGTGAGGCAGTGATATAGTTTATCCTCTGTGTTTGAAGTTAGACGTCAAAAAGAGGCACTTGTAGGAAACAATTGGACTTTGTACCCTAGATAGGCACTGATCCAAAGTTCATCCTACTCAAAACCTAGAAAAAAACCTAATACACAAATCATTTGAATCATTTTGTCTTTTTTTAATATTAGAGTAGGTTATTTTTAATTTATGTTCTTAGAACCAAAAGATGAGTTAATCTCTAAGGACAACCAGTTTTGAATTTAGCTCACAGTATTGGTGCATATTTATGAGAACAATTCTTCTTTGACAATATCTTGTGGTGATTAGGGTTTGATTAGTTGATATTGTTGTAAGGGAATACCCCCTAGGTCTAGCAGAACCTGAAGTGTAGAAGAGACCATTTCATTATCTCTTGTTCGTTGGCCACTGATATGAAAGTATCAAACATTAAAGATGGCTACTTTAAGAGGTAATTAGGCAATCAGTTAGAAACACCAACACAATCTCTGTGAATAAGCATAACGATTTACAAATATTTCATGTCTGCCACAGGTGATTATTGGTACTTTCAAATACTTAGGTCGGCCTCTTTTAAAAACTCATTTTCTCACATGTTTGCATGCTTATTTATACATGAGGGATTGTGCTTTTATAAGCAATAGGGTTTGTTATTTCTTGTTGATAGAATGATTTCATATGCTTACCGAGATGTCTGGTAGGTTTGATGATCCCTAGCATGTATCTATTGATTGAGCTTTCTTTAAAACTAGCTTTTATTTGTTTCAATTCATGATGAGGTTTTGCATGTTTAAATCAAGTATTCTGAAGGGGATGTCTAGGTTTAAATCAAAATTGTTTGATCAGTGATATGTTAGATTTGTGACAATGAAATCTAGGTTGACAATGTTTTTTCATTCAAAAAGACCTAAGTCACATTAAACCCTATTGCGGAGAATCCGAAAGGTGAGGGATGATATCTTGTTACCTCAAATTGTCCCACCTTACCTTTTGAATGATAAAAATTTCACTTGGATAAGTAATTACCCTAATTTGTAGAGATTTTTGTTTCATGTTGATTTATCCACTAGGACCCAACTCCCCCACTTATCCTCTAAGGACTTAAAAGCCCATTATCATCGAACTTTAGACTTTTATAAGTGTTTTGTAGTCATTTTTTCTCCATGTGGATTTTATCCATTCGAGCTCTAAAACCTCACTAATCTAGTTGACCTCAATTCTTCTGTATGTCCATTCAAGCATGTATCACCCACTTTTGTAGGAGGACTCATTAGTGGAAGTTTTAGTGGATGTTGTATATATCCAATTGAACCCTATGCACCCACTTATCCTATTGGCTCACTTCTCCGCACAAAGTATGATATATCCATCTACGAAGTTTTCAACCAATGTCGTATGCATCCACTTGACCCCCCAGATTCTCGCCATCTGGTCATGATCCCTAGACCCCCTTTTTCATAGGATTATCTTTTGCATCTAGTTGGGATCCACATACTCGCCTTTTGACCAAACCACTGCATGTTCAGAAAAGTACAAAAATCTTGTTGCTTCATCAAGATGATGAAATTGATTCAATAACACTTGAGTTTCACTGCATGCAATGTTCATATCCTGTTGGGGTACTTAGGCCCACTTTTTAGTGAAATTGTCTTTATATCGTGTTGAAGACCATATGCCCGCTTATGATAGATATGCTTGTACATCCAGATGAATTTCAAGACACTTCTCCTTTATCTTGATCATTAAATTGGTTTAAAAGACTAAGATTAGTGAGAGGTGCTCCATGACTTATAATGTGATGTCTAATTGCACGTAATGCTTATATCCTGTGAGGTTGAAAACACCTGCACTTTGTTGATAGTATTAGGCATTGACATTTTTAAGTGAAACCAATTGCTTGAATCTAATGAATGCACCTTGCTTAACTGCTTTCAAAGTTATTTCTTGTTATGGAGTAAAAAGTGTCCACATGTCTTTTTACCTCCTTGTTTAGCTCCTAGGTCCTCATGATTACATTATTCATTCTAGAAATGTTCATCCCAATGCAAAATTGCTCAACACCAATGTAAATTAGGAATAAGGGGCCCATGTTTTATCTTATTCCAGACCAAAAGGAGCTGGAAGACTTGGTTACCACTGCCCAAGTCCCTCCTGATTGGTCAGGGAAAAACTAAGTTTATCTTAGCCTGGGATCTTTCAAGAGGTTTCTCTTTTTCATCTCTTTTGGTTTAATTTCACGATTGTTAGCGGGAAAACATATATAAGTGTATTTTTGGATTCATTTGTAACTAGGTCAACTGAAAAGAGCTAACTTATGATATCAAAGGAAAGCAGTAAAAGGCATTCATTATGATTCTAGAGTAGATTTGTGTGTTGTTATTGTGTGTTTGTTGCAGGCATGAAGCTATCATCTATCCACTTTATGAGTTGAAAGATCTTCATCATCCTAAGGGATCATCACATAGGCAATTTCATTGTTGTTTATCATCTTTTGATTCATCATTATTATCTTTGTTTTCAGCATATGCCCCCACAAGGGCATGCACTCTCTATCAAATAATAGTGTTGGAAAGCTTGAATGCTATCTCGAGATTTGACTGAGGCAAGTCCCTAAACACCATAACCCCCCAAAACCTCTCTTGTCATCTTGTGTGCAGGTTATAGGAGTCAGATCCAGAGAATATGAAGATACAGGAAGACTGAGTGAAGATCAAGTTTTTGGGATGTGACAACAGTTATGAAATATTCCTCTATTGAGGACTTGGTTGGTGGCACCCTAGTCTTTCTACCCTTTCTGACTTAAGATCTGGCATCAAGGCAGCATCTACAACATATTTCTAGTTTGTAGTTTTTGTCAATTCCTTCAACTAGGACTTGGGCAGTCCTGAATTAGTCCTCTGACATCTCTACTTTTAGGAGATAGGTTCTATCATCTTCCTAATCATCCATTTGCAATTGTATTCAAGATTGTTGTTGTACTTATTCTATTATAAGTTGATCATTGTAGAACTAGGGTTTAATGCATTGTTAACCTAGGGTTTATAGAAAGACTGAATTGAATCTGATTCCTCTATAGCATACCTAAGTACAAGATCTATAGCTGAGTCCACCTTCATTTGGTAGTGATTTGGCTTGGTCTAGTCCTTGAATGTTAGATGGAAAAGGGTTCGATCTAGTGTGCCTCCTAGTTGTCATAATTCACAATTTTCATACTAAACATTTGTAATCATTTGGAACTAATATATTGGCATATTGGATATTATTAGATGAATTAATACTTGTTATTCATTAAGGTGTTTTATGCATATTAATTATCTTCTCGATCTGTAAACATGAAGTACAAGTTGAAGGGAGTTCTTCCAACCTCGAAAATCACTTCTAGCTAGAACAACATTGTTGATACAGACTTGGGACATATCAATCGATATGATTTCAAGATGAGGGTGTTTGGTCTAAACCCTACAGACTAGGCTTGAAGGATGGGAGAAAATGGTATTACCCAAGTAGCCAGATTCCCTACTACAGTGCAATGTTCAGAACTTATCATAACCTATGGAGAGAGGTATCATTTGCCTTCCAAGACTATAGTAACTCAAGATAGAAGGGTGATTGTGAACTTCACCATACTTGCTATCTTAGAGTTTTTTAAGATTCCAATGCACCCAAGAATGACTTTGTTAACTAGGTATTCATAGAACCAATCCCTATATGACCAAAACCCTAAGAGGTATAGAAGGAAAATCAATGATACATGTATGAAAGTAAGTAGGACTTCCATAGAAAATTTACCTCATGTGTTATATAGGAGTGACTTCAAACTAGAGGTAGGAGATATGATAACACTTTTAAGAAGGATTATGGAACTCCAAACTGCATCAACCTTTGAGCCTTGGATGTTTCAGTATGTTGAGGAAGTCTTGAAAGGAGATAGGAAAATATATTGGGCTTAGTTAATCAGTGATAACATCCATAGGGACTTCTTGGCCCTAGTAGAGACTATAACCTTCCACCTATCCTCATATGTCATGTATATGCTGGCAAGGAACTTTGTATATTCTAGGCTAACTAGATTGGGAAGTGTAGGCAATACTGTTGGAGAATTCAAGGTATATGATTGCTATCCCTAATTGCAACAAGTCAATTCATTGGTTCACTACAAGAGGGTGATTGATGCTTTAACCATGCACATAACCCAGATGTTGCAAGGGGATATATCTAGAAGGATTTTAGTTCAAGTAGCTAATGTAGTACAAAAAAATGACTATTGGTTCATACAATTCCCCAAATTTACTTATCTCAGTATACAAGGATTCAAAGGGGCTCCTTACAGACTACCTAAGTACCCAACTGACAAGGCAGTGCTGCTTGAATTGACAAGGCAATTGTGCACATGTCATAATTTTTTGAAGGATCTGCATAGGACTATAACAAAATTCCCAATTGCTTTGGGCAATGGGTTATTTACTTGCACCAAAATCAATGTTGTTGAGTCATCAAATATATATATGTAGCAACTTCACTTGATCTTTTGCAAAGCTCCATCTCACAATGACCCTTTCCACACTCTTGAGAAACATGTTAGTAAGAAGTATTTTTGCGTGGAAGAACTTGAAGATTTTTAGGCAAATTGTGTTGATGAGCACGAGATATTTAAATAAGAAAGGTTCCATATTTTCTCTAGATTTTATTAAAAAGTTCTATATAATCCCAATACCAGATCAAGTTGTTGAAGATGGGGTAATTGTTTAATAAGAAAAATGGAGAAGGGTGTTTGGTCACCCAATTCCCCTTCCAAATTGGTTTAGGCAGAAGATAGTTCTCTTGAAGAGATAATGTTAAACTCTGTTAGATACAACAAGAACTTGGTAAATGCTCAAATTGCACAATTGAAAGTTGTAGGAGTACCCTTGACATACCCAAACCCTTAGGAGGAAAGGGATAGTGATGAAGAGGAGGATGAGCCTATTGAATTAGCTGACCTAGGTCCTAAGGGAAAAGAAAAGGCCTTAGATAGTGAAATTGAAGATGAGGTTCCTTTGGTAGAGAGGAAAGGAAAAGGAAAGGCAGTCAAAGAGCTAAAGAAGAAAAAGATGATGAGGGGAAGCGTCTCTCCAATCAAGACAAGAATGTATAAAAGAAAAACAATCCAAATTGGACAAAGCTGAGGGTTCCAAGCCCAAATGACTAAAGCCATTAAGAAGACCCAAGGTCCCTTTGTCTCACAAGCTCCTCCTGATGTTGTAGCTACCTCTTCTACTCCTCTCCCTATTGCTAATGTACCTACTATATCTAGCATGTCAGGTGCTCCAAGTGCTCCCACCTCTACTACACCTATTGCTCCAATTGTCTCCATATCTCCTATTTGCATCTAATGTGTTTGATAGTGTGGTTGTTTTTGTTGTATCTTCTATTCATGTATCCCTTCCTTCCACATCATCTACTTCCATAGTCATGTCTTCCCCTACCACTTCCATCATCATTGACCTTCTTCCTCTTCCAATCCAATTACCATCTCTTCTCCCCATTCTTCACCATCTTCTCCCCTTCTTTCCTCCATTGACATTTCCACCACTTCACTCACCTCAAAACCTCTCATCACTTCATTTTCCATTTTCTCTATCCCTCTGCATACATCCTTGGCATCTACATCTTCTTCACTACCACCCATTTCTTCTATTCTTTCACCACCACCTTTCTCTCTACCATAACTTAACCTATCCATCCCCATTGTCATCCCATCCATTTCTTCTTATCCATCCATCCCTCCTTCGTTGGGATTTGTTGCATTTTCCAATCCTTTCAAGATCTAACTATTTGTCATTGATGTAGATACATTTTTTGCAATAAATAATAGTCTATCTTGGCCATTCCAAACCTCTGTTGTGTCTTCTAAGCCATCTTCTCCTAAGGTTCCACTGTTAGAAGACATTAAAAAGGTGTGTGCTAAACTAAACATTGATGGTGAAGAAGTGCATATCTGAGATGCACCAGATAACCTACCTATTGATAGGGAGATAGTTTACATGGTAGATATCGAAGACAACCCTTCTAAGTTCCAACCATAACAACAAGAAGAGGTATTTGATAAGGCTAAGTAAGATGCACAGTCTGAGCTAAAATAAATTGAGGATCATGAAGATGAATTGTAGACTAAGCATCCCCAAGAGAATGTTGCAGATGAGTTGAAAGATGACAACTTGGTGAAAGAAAATGTGATTTTAAATGATTTACATAACAAAGAGAGAAGTCAATTAGAGCCACCTATTTCCTTTGAGCCACTAGTGAGCATAATTGCTTCAACAACTCTGGATTGGCTGTGAACGAGATTGCAAGGAAAGCAGCCTGAAATTGAGTCAGTGGACTTGGATTTGAACAACTTCCTTAATCATCTGGAGAAGCCCAAAAAGTAGAAAAGGGCTAAAATCTAATCTAGAATACATAAAGATGCTTAAGGATCAAGGGTTGTAGAAGTCATTGTGTCTCCTACCCATAAGGACAAAGATGAAGTAAGACTTGAGGATTACAACATATCAACAATAAATCTCAGTCCTACCACCAGGCTGCAAGAAATACAGGAGTTCAAGGACTCCGTTACTACTATTATACATAGGATGGATAAGGATGAATTCACTAGGAGGCAATTGAGGCAGCAAAATGAAAATTTGTGTGCTTGTATAAAATATTTAATAAAGCCTACGCATAAGGAGGATAGTGGTGGTTCCTGCATAAGCAATTAGGTTTTAAGCATTTAAATATGCAGGCCCCTTCCCAAAAGTCCAAAAAATTCTAACACTTTCAGCCTCTGCAGTTGTAAAAAATGCAAAAATCAGTTAAGGTGCAGGTGTCTTTGTATATACAAGGTTGCTTGTATATACATGCAGGTCAAAAATGTGCATTGGCGGGTCAAAATCTCTATCGGCCTCCAAAAAATTGATAAAAATTGAGTTGTATGCATTTTGAATGCATATCGAGGTGCATATACAAAGGGGGAATCTTTTGCAGAATCCCAAGAATATTCCCGCTTTGTATGTCGGGTCATATACAAAGCAAAATATATAAGGAGGCCTGATATACATCTACTATAGTGTAAAGGTTCATCACCAGCACATATAATGAAAAGATACAAGGGGCTTTGTATGTTCGGCATGCAGCAGAAGCAGATACAAGGTTGAATGTATGTTTGACATACATTGGCGACATACAAGAGAGAATCTATATCGCATATCCTAGAAGATTCCTTGCTTGTATGTTAGGGGATTTGTATGTTTGCACATACAAGCCAATATACAAAAGAAGACATACATTTCGGACCTCAGGGATAAATCAATTGCAGTATATAAAATTTGGGGTCTATTGCTTGTATATTTAGGTGCTTGTATATGTGCCGATATACATTGTGAAGATACAAAGGCTAGATACAAGCCAGATTTCAAAGCAACTTCAAAATGCTTTATAAAATTTGAAATCCATGCCTTGTAGGTATAAAGTGAATGTATATGCAGATATGAAAGAAGATGCAGGGTGGACCCAATTGAAAATTCCAATTTGCTCTATAATTGACTGGGGTCCGCCTTGTATATTAAACTGTTGCATGTATATGCATATGTTTTTGCATATACAAGGACAAAAAGGCAAAATGTGAACAGGAAAAGCTAGCGATAGAAACATGAGGTGCCTCCATGGTGTAATTTGAATGGCCGGTGACTTGGTCAACATTTTTTGGCGTCGTTGATCTCAGCGATGGGGAGATGATCGATGGCTAGTTTTGTATTTTGCTGTAGCGATGGGTTTCTTTGCATCTGAGGCTATGTTTGGGTGGGAAAAACTCCAAAGGCACACCACTAAGGATCTGTGGGTGGTTGAGCCATTTATGGTAGAATTGCAAATAGGCATGGGCCAATGGTTGAATGACCAAGTACCAGGTTTATGACAAAAATCTTCCAGCGGCGGCACAGGGCTCGAGCTCAACTACTATTCACCCTTCTGTTGCTTCTTCCTGTTGTGTCCCCTGCTATTGCATTTATTATTCTAAGCGCCATTTCTCATGATGCATTGTATCTGGTGATTTTTGAGTTGATCGTTGTAATTTTGGCTGAGTACACAGTTTTGCTATAAAATGCAAACTGTGTCACTCATATTTGGTTGTTGATGACTTGGGCAATTTTGGGGGAAAAATAACAAAATACAGAGCATTTCCTATCTGCTCGATCTCATTCTGGAGTTTATGTGTTGCATCTATGATGTATCTTGCACATATGTTCAGTTTCAGTGTTAATGTTATATGAAAAATGCATTGTTGCATGTATTTGTCTATTTGTCTCCATTTGTTGCATGCAATTTCTTCTTTTGAATCTAGTTGCTAAGGGTTTCATAGATTCAGGGATACAAGCTTCTGTATTGCATGTTTGATCTTTTGACTTCCATTCAAGGAGTGGATTAACTTTGTCTTAGGTTAAATCTGAAGAAGAATGTATGTCAACTGGGATATTTGTAAGTATGAACAGTTAAATACCCATCCTTGGGTGATGTTTGTAAGGCAAGCATTAGTCCTAACCCCTTGAAACTCGAATGCTAGTTGCAAGCCATTCTTGTGTATATGTCTATTTGACTCCTTGCCCTGAGATAGGCATCGATATGCTTCTTGTGTAGTAGTTATGATCCAAAACCCCTATCTTGCATCCAATCCATCAAACCAATCACTCCATTATCCCAACTTGTTAGTTTGTAGGGGTAGGATTAGGAACCCCTACATACTCTCATACCTGACCAGACACATATGTCCAAGAACATTGCCAACCTTGTGATTCATTACCCAAATCTTGGTCCACACATGAGAGTATTCTGCCTGTTACTATCAAGCTAAATCTTTATGTCATAGGGCAAGTCAATGTTACATCTTTAGCAAATAGGGACACCCCCTTGGTGCAGCAGAACCAGAAGTGAAGGGAAGGCAGGTCACGCAACCTCCCATTTTTGTTGGCCAGATCTACTTGTGCATAGGAACTGGCAAACCCTCTGTCGATCCGGGAAAATAACTAACAGAAATTGGCGACTCTACTGGGGAAGAGTTGATGAAAACATAATTTATTTGTGCCCATCCAAGTCACCAATAGATTTTGGTGACTCCGCTTGGGAAGAGTTGATGAAAACATAATTTATTTGTGCCCATCCGAGTCACCAACAAAAATTGGTGACTCTGCTGGGGAGACAATGTCATATCCATGAAGGTGCGAGTCTAAAGGATTGAAGAATCATACCTGGAAAGTGTTCTGTTGCAGCAAACAAAGGAAAAAGTATGTGTGGCTCTTCTGTTGGGGGACCTAGAAGGAAACAAATGTATTTTTAGCTTCAGCCATTTTGAAGCTCATTCCTCTGCCAAGGAGGTGGCGACTCTGTTGAATGAACCTATCAGCAGCTGCAACATATCCAAGTATTTGTATAAGTTTTTGAAAGATTCCCTATTTGGTGAAATAGCACTGGTTAAAAGGGAAACATTGGTGAAAGCAGAGCTTGCATGCTTTTGTTAGAACCTACTTTGTATTTCAAAAGAAGTATGCAATATTGTTTAAAAGACTCATTTGGGTGACTTTAGGAAAGCTGAAATAGCAGTCTAAATTTTAAGGGCCTAAAGTCATTGTA
Organism: Cunninghamia lanceolata; assembly: GCA_027924645.1. Taxonomy (NCBI): domain Eukaryota; kingdom Viridiplantae; phylum Streptophyta; class Pinopsida; order Cupressales; family Cupressaceae; genus Cunninghamia; species Cunninghamia lanceolata. Next base: position 760,319 of record BSBN01000137.1, read on the forward strand.
AAAGAAAATCTGAGTTGAAAAGAGGATTGCAAAAACATAAAAGATGTATTATCAGCCCATGCACCCTTGTGAGGTGTCAAATGTAATGATATATAATAATCAGTCCCAACCATGTAATAGAAGAAATTTCAGCATTGACAGATATAAGCCCATAAATTTTAGTGGCATTTGTGGCTATCCAAATGCTTTTCCATCTAAAATCAGAAAGTATTTGCCCAAATTCAATGGTGCAGAGGATGAATCAGCTGAGACACACTTGCATCAGTTTATAAATGTGATAGATGATTTTGAGATTGACCATGAAGATGTAGTTATGAGATTATTTGTTCAATCTCTAGATAAAGATGCAAGGGACTGGTTCTCCTATCTTCCAGCTTACTTTGTCAGTTCTTGACATGATTTTAAATCTACATTTCTAGAACAATTTGGTGAAAGAATATCCGAATATGTAGTTATTAGTGATATTATGTATATCCATATTGAAGAAGATGAGCTGATCCCAGCCTTTAACCTTAGATTTATGAGGGCATTGAATAGAATACCAGAATGTATGAGACCTAATGATGCATTATGCCTAGTTGTCTATTTGGGAACATTTGATAAGAAAATGAGTTATAGATTGAGAGATAAGGAGCCCACCAAATTGCATCAAGCACATTAGTTTGCAATAGATATTGAAAACAATTGGAGGTATGGAATACAAAAGGGTTATTTTTCTAAAAAAATTTGTTGTCCTATAGCCCCAATGTTAATGAAAGATTTAATTCAGGAGTTGACAATGAATGTCAAAGCACTCACACCCCTGTTGTCTCAGTTTTTGTATCATTCCAAGTTGATGATATTTTTGTTATAGAGGAGGATGTCCTATTTTGCTCAGCAAATGAAGTTGACAACAATAATTTCCCAAGTAATTTTTGCATGCCAGTCCTAAACAAAGAGCATTCATGTTTAAATGATCCAATTGTGCAAAGTTGTGATCATATGGATCAAAAGTCGATATCAGTTTCATCAAGAAGCATTAGAGGACTGGAAAATGATGTAGACAGTTCAACTTCAGAGTGCATTGAAGTAGCAAAAATTTTGTATGTGGGGCAATCAGAGATTAAAGATGATAACCATGATCAATTCATGGATCAGGTTTGTTCTTCTTATGACTTTAGATTTGATAATGAAAAGGAAATAGATTGTCATAAAGAAGAAGTAGAGGCCTTTGCAATGAACATGAATCCCCTTTATGATGAGCCTGTGGATACATTTGACATTGTGAGTCCTGACGTTCACTGGTGCAGAATTAACCCTCTATTTGAAAATGATGATTCTGATTTGCAAACTGTGGATGATAGATGTTCATCATCAGTTGGTTCAGACATGTGCAATTATGGATGTGTAGATCAGGTTTTGTTATCATTATCCATAAGTGATATAAATGATGATGAGGGTCTCATATATTCTATGTGTTTTCAGTTTTTAGATCAGCTGGATATGTGTTTGGTAATATGCAACAGCTAGGTAGATAATGAGTATTGCCAAATGCAATATGAGGATATACTGCTTGAGGATCATAACATACATATGTTACCTAATGCTGAAGAATATTATAATGTGTATGGTTATATCTCTAATTATAAGGTACAGAGTGACAGAGGTAGTATTGATAGTGGCAAGTTTTTGAAAATGGTGAAGCATGTAATTCATAAGATCAGCATGTGGGCAGATTGTTTTAATTTTTTCAGCCATGGTTGGAATTATTTAGTTTGGAATCAGGCATTTGATAGGATAAAGCTGTGATTCTTCATTTTTGGCAGCCCAAGGCCACCAAAATGATGTTTGAAAATATAATTTGTGTACAGGTTGGTGCAATGTTCAATTCTGTTGCCCAATGGATAGGGACTGGTCTGCATCCCAGAGATCTGAGGTTCTCGCCATGCCTGCAAGAGGCATGCGTCCCTAGACAGAGCCACTGGTGGTGCCTACATAAGCAATTAGGTATTAAGCATTTAAATATGTAGGCCCCTTCCCAAAAGTCCAAAAAATTCTAACACTTTCAGCCTCTACAGTTGTAAAAAATGCAAAAATCAGTTAAGGTGTAGGTGTCTTTGTATATACAAGGCTGCTTGTATATACATGTAGGTCAAAAATGTGTGTTGGTGGGTCAGAATCTCTATCAACCTCCAAAAAATTGATAAAAATTGAGTTGTATGCATTTTGAATGCATATCGGGGTGCATATACAAAGGGGGAATCTTTTGCAGAATCTCGAGAATATTCCTACTTTGTATGTCGGGTCATATACAAAGCAAAATATACAAGGAGGCCCGATATACATCTACTACAGTGTAAAGGTTCATCGCCAGCACATATAATGAAAAGATACAAGGGGCTTTGTATATTCGGCATGCAGGAGAAGCAGATACAAGGTTGAATGTATGTTTGACATACATTAGCGACATACAAGAGAGAATCTATATCGCATATCCTAGAATATTCCTTGCTTGTATGTTAGGGGATTTGTATGTTTGCACATACAAGCCAATATACAAAAGAAGACATACATTTCAGAGTCGAGGGATAAATCAATTGCAGTATATAAAATTTGGGGTCTGTTGCTTGTATATTTGGGTGCTTGTATATGTGCCGATATACATTGTGAAGATACAAAGGCTAGATACAAGCCAGATTTCAAAGCAACTTCAAAATGCTTTATAAAATTTGAAATCTGTACCTTGTAGGTATAAAGTGAATGTATATGCAGATATACATTGAGATATGCAAGGAAAGAAGATGCAGGGTGGACCCGATTGAAAATTCCAATTTGCTCTATAATTAACTAGGGTCTGCCTTGTATATTAAACTATTGCATGTATATGCATATGTTTTTGCATATACAAGGGCGAAAAAGCAAAATGTGAATAGGAAAAGCTAGCGATAGAAACATGAGGTGCCTCCGTGGTGCGATTTGATTGGCCGGAGACTTGGTCAACATTTTTTGGCACCGTTGATCTTAGCAATGGGGAGATGATCAACGGTTGGTTTTGTATTTTGCTACAGCAATAGGCTTCTTTGCATCTGAGGCCACGTTTGGGTGGGAAAAACTCCAAAGGCATGCCACTGGGGATCTGTGGGTGGTTGAGCCATTTGTGGCAGAATTGCAAACAGGCATGGACCGATGGTTGAATGGCCAAGTACCAGGTTTATGACGAAAATCTTTTAGCGGCGGCATAGGGCTCGAGCTCAACTACTCCTCTCCCTTCTCTTGCTTCTTCCTATTGTGTCCCCTACTGCTGCATTTATTATTCTGAGCACCATGTCTCACGATGCATTGTATCTGGTGATTTTTGAGTTGACCGTTGTAATTTTGGCTGACTACACATTTTTGCTATAAAATGCAAACTGTGTCACTCATATTTGGTTGTTGAAGACTTGGGCAATTTTGGGGGAAAAATAATGAAATATAGAGCATTTCCTGTCTACTCGATCTCATTCTGGAGTTTATGTGTTGCATCTGTGATGTATCTTGCACATATGTTCAGTTTCAGTGTTAATGTTATATGAAAAATGCATTGTTGCATGTATTTGTTTGTTTGTCTCCATTTGTTGCATGCAATTTCTTCTTTTGAATCTAGTTGCTAAGGGTTTCATAGATTCAAGGATACAAGCTTCTGTATTGCATGTTTGATCTTTTGACTTCCATTCAAGGAGTGGATTAAATTTGTCTTAGGTTAAATCTGAAGAAGAATGTATGTCAACTGGGATGTTTGTAAGTATGAACAGTTAAATACCCATCCTTGGGTGATGTTTGTAAGGCAAGCATCAGTCCTAACCCCTTGAAACTCAAACGCTAGTTGCAAGCCATTCTTATGTATATATCTATTTGACTCCTTGCCCTGAGATAGGCACCGATATGCTTCTTGTGTAGTAGTTATGATCCAAAACCCCTGTCTTGCATCCAATCCATCAAACCAATCATTCCATTATCCCAACCTGTTAGTTTGTAGGAGTAGGATTAGGAACCCCTGCATACTCTCATACCTGACCAGACACATATGTCCAAGAACGTTGCCAACCTTGTGATTCATCACCCAAATCTTGGTCCACACATGAGAGTATTCTACCTGTTACTGTCAAGCTAAATATTTCTGTCATAGGGCAAGTCAATGTTACATATTTAGCAAATAGGGACACCCCCCTTGGTGCGGCAGAACCAGAAGTGAAGGGGAGGCAGCTCATGCAACATCCCATTTTTGTTGGCCGGATCTTCTCGTGCATAGGAACTAGCAAACCCTTTGCCGATCTGGGAAAATAACTAACAGACAGCACTACAACAGCTCCTTCCATTCTTTCTAAGAAGGAATTGGAAGATTTTGACAAAATGAGGCAAATAGCCCTAGTTAAAAAAACTAGGCTGAAAAAAAAATTATACTGAAGAATGTTAGGTCATTGATGAAATAAGTGAATTGTACAAAGTTTTTTATTCTTTAAAAGAAGAATGGGATGATATTTTCGAGGATTGTGAAGAATATGATGATTATCATTCCCACATCTATCCCCGGGTACAAATGATGTGCAAATTGTCTCCTAATATAGTCATAAAGGAGAATATTTTAGCTAAGTATAAGATGAATGTGCCCTTTCATTGGTTGGAGATGCTCAAGCTACAAAGAGAAATATTTGACAGAGCTAGAACTGAAGGAACAACAGCTAAGGCACAACTCTTGGAGGCCATTTACGAGTTCACTAATCTGATATGTGCTTTAACAGGGTTGTATTTAGATGACACAATAGTGGTAAATGCAAAAGAATGTAAGAAACTTTGGAATCAATTGCTACAAGGAAATCCAACAGATGATTCTTTCAATTTTAGTGTGGAAAACATGAACAAAGCTAACAAACTCAATGTACATGTCAAAGAATATAAGAGGAATGTGAGAGCCAAGTCTGTAATATACCATAGTTTATCTAAATCGATAGATACACTTAAATTCATAATCATTTTTGTGAAGAACCTTCCTCTTGAAGAGATAAATCTAGTGTTAGAAGCTTTGATGGCCTAAAAGAAGATAACAAACTTATTATTGAAGATGATGCCCCTGTTGCCTTAAAGATTATTTTGAATGTTGTCAACCATCCAAGCATCAAATGTCAAATCTAGCTAGGATATTATTGCCATAAACATGCCACATGGTCTTTTTATTTTGTTAACTCATTGTAATTTTGATTTTTCTTATTAGACTTGTCAAAAAGTTGTTATTTTGTCTTATTCTTTTGATTGTAATTACATATTTCAGAAATTGACTGTGTGTGAGTTTTTTACCTCACACATAGTCAATTCCTGAAATATGTAATTACAAACATCATGGACTATGGAAGTTTGATGTCTCTTATTATTCTTTTGAGCTGAAAAGCTATATTTTTATCTTTTTACTAAAGGACAAAACTAAAACTAAGTTTGTAATAACCTACTGGACTAGAATTAAATGTTGAGTGAATATGATCCCCTAGTGATGATTTAATCCTCAACCACCATTGTAAACTCAGTGAGCTAGCCTCTCTTATATAAAGGTAGTCACTTTCTTCATTTTGTAAGTGTTGGAGCAACGAATTGTTGAGACTCTGCCAAACTTTTGATCAATACAAAGCATATTTATAGATGTTATTGCAATTTGTGTTAATGTGTGATTAGATTTTGGATTTCATGGTTCATTTCCACATGAGTTAGATGAATTTTAGTTATACTTTAATGGATTTTTTAGATATTTGATGGATTTCCTTATTCATATCATTTGCACCTTGTTGATTGTGAGTTACTTTTCATGGTTAGTCTGAACACATTTGTTTGAGCTAAGTTTGGTTGTATAGATTTGTTAAACTACACCAAAAAATGGGTGTTTAACGAATTCATATCATTTGAAGATCTTTATTTCCATTAAAGATTGCACTATTTCTGCAACGTTGTTGACTATAACCTAGTCAAGCAGAAATTAGTTTTATTTGGGAATCTATCTATTTGAAGTGCTACATTCTGCTATAATTTGTTCTTAGGATTTCTATCCCTCTCTTTCCATCCCTATATTTTGAGATTTCTTTTGAAAGTTGTTATATTAGATCGAAAGCATCATATCATTGACAAATCATATGAAGTTTTCAGATTTTAGATTTGAAACAATCTAGAATTTTGCAGACTAGTCACAAATATTTTTCTAAAACCCTAAGTAATTTCATTCCATGCATAAGGCCCCTTGATGGGAATAACAGAATACACATCCAACTGAGTTATCGGATAAGTCAAGACCTAACATTATAAACCTTGGGGTAGTCTTTTTCTAGATTTCTAGGATTAGATTCCTTTCAAGAGAGGTGAGATATTAGTATTTCATCTAAGTTGTTGCATGCAAAAAACACCCATCAACAATAACAATGTATTTATGATGTAGATATAATCAATCATAAGATATGACAATCTAAGCACACTATAGATAAAGGGAAATAAGATAATGCCCACCAATGCAAACATACATAAGATGTGGCAATAAAGATCAATAATAGATTCTCAAAGTAAGATATGACAATGTGAGATTATGAGATGGTATTCTCTATGAAACAAGATATAAGAATGATACCATATAAGATAGTAGACATAAGATATAACAATGTAGAATCATCATATATATGCTCTATGATATAGTGAAATTGAACAATTTAGGATTACATATAATAAAAGATATAACAAGGTGAGATTAAGGCAGACATGATATAGTAATGAAAGATTATGGATATGAACATAACAATATAAGATCAAAGAATTGTTCTAAAATAGTATGATATAGTATTAATAGGACATAAATGCTCACAATAGCTAAACAAGTGTCAAGTGGTGGCATAGTACTTACCTTTGAAATATTGTAACAATAGAATTTGTCTTACCTTATAATGTTGTGTTGTTATTTGTTTAGTTTCTAAATTATTCTCTAACTAATCTTTTTGAAGAACTTAAGTGAACGTGATCTTAGATTTGAATAGAGATTTGTTAAAGTTTCGAGTTGGTAAATTTTTTTAAATTAATTTTTGACAGTCATTGTAGTTATAAAATGGCATACATTAAAATTGAACAAATTTGAAAACATGTGTATATATTTAATCCTATTAAATATATAATGTATTAATAAGTATTATAATAAATAATATAATTAATATATTAAAATTAATATTAGATTAAATTAATTATTATAATAATTAATATAAATACAATATTATATTATATTATATTAGTATAATAATATTATATAGATAAATAAATTGAAATTGAAATTTTAATAGATTTTAAATGACTAGGAGCCACCTTGATCTTTATGTTAAGGTAGACTTGTATCTCAAAAGTGTAGGTATTGTTAAAAATAAATAAAAGTTAACATGTTCATTTGGAAGGGGCTAATCTTAGCTAGGTTTTTATAATAAACTAGCATAACCAATTCAACTAGAACATAGAAAATTTGCACAACCTTGTGCATTGTAGCATAATATTACAAATGCAAAGAAAAGTTAACATATAATCATATATGCATCTTCCCTACATTTTTAAAGTTTGGTTTTTGATTCCAATATGTATTATTTGATTACATGTGCATAGAACAATCACTTTGTGTCATGTGGCTTTTGTATCACATCGTGTCTATGGGCCCACATTTCTTAGTTGTGCAATTCTCGATAAAAGATATGGACTTGCAACTTGCAAGCTATAGATATGGTTGAGTACAAGCCATATTAATAAGGAAATGTTGCATGCATTTGTGGTGAGTTTAGTGTAAGCAATTGCATATAACATGGCATAAAAGTATTAGTTGGTGTGGCATTAATCTAACTCAACAATGAATTGAGAATAATGCAAAACAATAAAGCCAACATAGTACACTAAGGTTAGTATGCAACAATGAGAGGATAGTGTAGAGTCTAGAATGCCTATGTGGTAGTTTTTAAATCTTGCTTGACATTAAGGATGGCGTAGGTAGGTTTATTACAAACACAGCATCAAGAAAAATCAGGTATTTAATATGGTGCATATGCTTCAAAGGTAGTGCATCCCCTCTACAAATTATATTATACTATAATTATATTAGAATTAATATAATATTATATAAATATAATTTAATTACCATATTAATACTAATAATAATTAATATAATATAATATAAAGTTCCAACATTATTTTAAGATAAGTAATGCTTATATTCTCAAGTTAGATTTTTGTAAGAAAAAGACAAAATACGAAAAAGAGCAGGCAGTCAGCGACAAAGTAATATTATTAAGAATGAAAGAAATGAATCAAGGGTAGAGTACCCTTGCAGCATTATATAGGGGAAGAAGAAGGTTTTCTATGGGGGTGGGGTTCCCCCTCCGCATCCTCAGGATGAACAAGGCTAGCAAACTGTGAAGAGTAGGAGGCAGCAGAGGGGAGTTAGGGCAGAGGCAACAACAAGAGTAACAACTCAAGCTAGGGTGGCAGAAATGTGGGCTATCCCAATAACCTCAACAACCCCAGCATTTGTAACTGGAGAAAACTGCATCACTCTAGGCTGGGAAAGAAGCCGAAGTGCTCGACAACCCCTTGTTGTCTCCTACCCTTCCTATCCAAGACAAGGATACACGGAGGGTTTTTCAAAACCGGCCCCCAGGCTCATTCATGTAAAGGAAAATTCCCATACCGACAGCATATCGAATTTCAAGGCACCCCACCAATGGCAAATCTCTAAAAACCCTAAATTTAGCAACTCGGCTCCTAACACTCTTTGGAAGGGCATAGACCAAGCAATACTCCGTGAATGGGCAAACCCTAGAACCCCTGGGTCGAGACCAAAATTAAGTTCAATATATCATCAAAATTCTGAGGCCATGGAAAAGAAAGTATCAATCGATATCAAAAATATCTACATAGATGGTTTGGGGATTCATTGTAGAACCCACAGTTTCTATATTCGATGGTGTGGGATAGGGTAGCTTGTGAAGGAAATTGCAGAATGGGTCCAAACCCTCTACAAAGACCAGGTAAGTATCACTATCACTTCTAAAGAATTCATATTCATTGTCTGCAAGAGTGCAAACTTAAAAAAAGATATTTTAAATAGCAGAAGCTTGTTTTACAAAGGGCATAATTTTGAGTACTTAGATTGGATACCTAATTTCGACCCTAGTAAACTGAAACTTAAAATAGCTAGGTGGGTCAAGCTACCGAATCTCCTGGTCAAGCTCATCCATAGTAAAATCTTGAGGGAGATAGGGAATCACCTAGGAGAGTTCATGGGAATGGAGAAGGATTTCTTATCTTACTCAGACGTTTTCCTATTAGTAAAATTGGATATTAGCACCAAAGACCTTGAACCTCTTGAAATTAATACTAACCTGGCCAATTACTACATCAAGCCAGCTCTCCATCATGGACCTACCCTTAGAAACACTAACAATAGAATTCCAAAAATGCCCACTAAGGTGCGCCCCATTTTCCAGCTTGGGGGTGTTAACATCAGATTTAATGATAATAAAGGTAGATTTATTGTGGACTATTAGAGGAATAGCTCTTCTTCCCTTAAGGAGCACCTCAGTGGTAACAAGGAATTGTCTGGGCAAAATCAGAACCCGAGTATGGTAATAGCCCAGCCTAAGAGAAGCCCTAAATCTTCCCAAAATAACAAAGTAAACACCCTGAATCACAATAATGAGGTTACTACACAGGATATGAATCCTAGTCAGGTCAGCTCAGGGAAAAAAATAATCACAGCGGTTAAGCCCACGAATCAAAATTATGAACCATAGATAGGTAAAGAGAGGATGGAACTGGAGGAGGGGAAAGTTCCTTTAGAAGCTACCAAAGACAATAACCCCACAATAGTAGAAGGAAGTATAAACCCAGAGATTTTAGAAACCCCAGAATGGGTTCCAAACACTTTCAAAATAGAAGAAAAATATAAAGACTTCGAGAATCAAAAGAAATCCACAGACAAGCTCAGCCATTCAGATATAGAAGAGATCTGCAATGAGATCCTTGATAAGGCATTAGAGGAAGTGGTAATCGAGGAAGTTAACAAAGAGAACGAAAAACTCATCACCAAGATTATAGAACTTGAAGAAGAAGAGGAAAGGCAGGATAGAAAGAAAGAGGACCAAAAATATCAGGGAGATAGAGAAGTGGATGAAGCAGATTTGAGGTTGGGAATTGCCATAACCGATTTCAACAGGGATACCCCAGACTATGCCAAAAGTAATAAGAAAAGGGGTAGGAAATCACTATTGGAGCTAAGAGAGAAGGCAGGCGAGGCTACTGATCAAACTAAGATCACCACATTGTTCTATGTAGGGAAGGGGAAGTGCCTTCCCCCAGCGCCATGAGAGTCCACACCTGGAATGTTAGGGGTCTCAATGCCCCTAACAAATAGTGTATCATAAAACATTGTATAACCAACACAAAACCAGATATACTAATCATCTAAGAAACTAAACTAAATAAAGAAGAGATTGACACTCTAAACAAGAAGTTAGGAATATGGGAGCTAGTTGGAGTTCCGGCTGAGGGTGCTTCGGGAGGCATAGGGGTAATTTGGGACCCTAGAGTGGTTTAATTTACAGTATTAAGCTGCAAGAAGAACTGGATGGTGGGGCACATCAAAAGCATTAGAAGCAACCTACACTTTTTTCTCCTCAACATTTATGGTCCTCCTCAGAACTAGGATAAGAGAGTAGTTTGGACAGAAATAGAACAATTCTTGGAAACTTTACAAGATCAAGTATGTATTCTGGGGGGAGACTTCAATGCAATATTGGATCCTAAAGAAAAACTGGGAGGTCATGTTACGTTATCTATAGTAGCGAAAGACTTTAAAGATTGGGTTCAGAAGAACAATTTATTGGAAATTAAAACTGCACAGGAAGGTTTTACATGGAACAACAAAAGAGAAGGTTTTAGCAATATTGCAAAAAAACTTGATAGATTCTTGTTAAGAGGTAATTGGGCCCAATTCCCTTATATTCTGACGGCAGAGATCTTACCATACTCGGGCTCTGATCACTACCCAGTGCAGCTGAGTATCTCAAAAGATTGCCAACCCAAACGTTGCCCGATAACAACCTTATTACCCTAATTGAGCAATGGTGGAAAGAAACTAGAATATCTGGATCTAAGCTTTTTTGTTTAGTATCCAAACTAAAAACTATTAAATGTAAGCTTCTAAGTTGGAATAAAACTAACTTTGGTAATATCTTTGAGTCCAAAACTAAGCTAGAAGAAGAACTGGAAAACCTAAACAGAATTGTGATTACCAGAGGAATGGACGCTGAAATGTTTTCAAAAGAAAAATAGCTGAAAATTGAATATGAAGATATCCTAGCTAAAGAGGAAATATTTTGGCGTCAAAAGTCAACAGAAACTTGGTTGGAAGAGGAAGACAAGAACACTAAGTTCTTTCATAACAGCACCAAAGCACGTAGAAATGTAAACATAATCCTCAAAATTAAAAATGCGAATAATGACTGGATCGAAGATCCTCAACAAATTGCATGTGAAATGGTTAGGTACTTTGAAAATATTCTTACTAATCAGGAGGGATCAAATTGCATGTACCAACAAGCCATTCTGGAAGATATCCCAAGGATTATTTTAGAGGATCAAAACAAAGCTCTTAATGGTAAATTCACCAAAACTGAGGTAGAGCTGGCAATCTCTCAAATGCAACCAGATAAAGCTCCTGGTCCCGATGGCTTCCCAGCCTTCTTCTAGAAATGTTGGCACTTCATAGGAGATGAAGTAGTTGAAGCACTAGAAGGGGTAAGAAATTCGGGAAGTATTCTCAAAGAGGTAAATAATACTTTCCTTACACTTATTCCAAAAAAAGAGAAGCTAGAAAGTCTAGGGGATCTGCGGCCTATATCTCTGTGTAATACTATTTATAAAATCCTCACTAAAACCCTGGGTAATAGGATTCAGACAGTGCTTCCAGACATCATTAGTGATAAACAAACAGGGTTTGTTCTAGGTAGATCTATATTTGATGGAGTTATTACAGCCTAAGAAGCCATTCATACCATACAGCAAAACAAAAAACCTAGCATGTTAATTAAACTAGATATAAGTAAAGCCTATGATAAGGTAGACTGGCGTTTCCTCTACAAAACCCTAGAGGCTTTTGGTTTTAATAAACAATGGATAAACCTCATTTATGCATGTATTTCTAATCCCAAGATCTCAGTCTTAATAAATGGAACCCCAGAAGGTTTATTTAGCATTTCAAGAGGATTGAGACAAGGGGACCCTATTTCCCCTTTTCTCTTTATTATAATGGTAGACGTATTAGGGAGAATGATCACCAAGGCTAGGGAAGAAGGAAAGATCCAAGGAATCAAAATAACTTCCGGTGTCGATCCTACAACACATCAATAGTTTGTAGATGACACTATGCTCTTCGGTAAGGGGTGCATAGAAGAAGCTAGGACATTCAAAGATATCTTGAACTCTTATTGTAGGGCCTCTAGACAGGAGGTAAACGCTAATAAATCAGCAATTTATTTTTTCAACACGGATCCTGAAACTGAAAAAGAAATATGTAGAATCCTATCTTTTAAAAAAGGGGAAATGCCTTGTAAATATCTAGGTATACCGTTGGGTAAAAGAAATAAGATTAATGATCTTTGGGACCATATTACTTCTAGGATCAGGAAGAGTAGAATCTTGGAAAGGCAAATGCCTCTCCTCAGCAGGCAAAGTGACAATGTTAAAATAAGTTCTCTCAGCTATCCCAATTTACCAATTATCCTGTATGAATCTTCCAGTAGGAAAACGGGAAGAAATCAACAAAATTTTAAGAACTTTCCTATGGCAAGGTTCAGAGGATAAAAAGAAAATGGCACTTGTGGCTTGGGATAAGATTTGTAGACTAAAGGAGGAAGGTGGCCTGGGCTTAAAAAACTTCAGAGAACAGAGTAATGCTTTAGGCGCTAAACTTGTATGGAAAATGTATCAGCAGCCCAATTCAAAATGGGTTAAAATCCTTAGAAACAAATATCTGGGAGGGGGGGAACCAGCATCCCTCTTCAGGATGGCTAACCCCCCTAAAGGATCTCACCTCTGGAATTTTATGATGGATTGCAGGAAGCTCATTATGGACAAATTGACTTGGAGTTTGGGAGATGGTAACGAAGCGCTGTTCTAGGATGACTCATGGAAGGGTTTGAGGTGATAAGCAGCTTGGATAACTTAGAGAATGCTGAAAGGATCCTAGAATCCCATTGGGGGAAATATGTAAAAGACTATATAGATTTTCCAAATCAAGGGGAGAGTAAGGGTTGGAAATGGAAACCCCTAGATAATATGAACATTCTAGATATTGAGATAAAGAAACTAATTGACATCCTTAACAAAAGGAGGGTATCTCTCAAAGGAGACTCAGATAGATTAGTCTGGGACAGGGCTAAATCAAGAAATTATAAAACAAAGGACGGTTACAAAACTTTAATCAAACAATAGCTAAGACCAAAATCATAAATACCACTGAGACTATGCTGGGATAAGAACTGTATCCCAAAGGCTGGGTTGTTTGCTTGGTTGGCCCTGCAGAAAAAAATCCTAACTACGGATAGGTTCACCAAGATGGTATATGAGGGGCCTAGCAGATGTTCCCTCTGTGAAGAGGATCAAGAAACAACAGACCATATTCTTCTTAATTGTTAATTCTCTAATAAATGTTGGAATTGGCTAAGTAATAAGTTGGGATGGATTACTGCCCTACCTAATAACATTCTGAACCTTTTCTAATGCTGGCCTAAGACTCACAAACAAAGCATCTACCATATGCTATGGACAATTACCCCTTCAATCATGGTTTGGGAATTGTGGAAAGAAAGAAATAGGAGAATCTTTAAAGACAGAAAGTTGACTTTTGGGCAGTTAATTATTAAAATGGAGGCCGTTATTATAGAGATAGTCAACAGTAGGATTCTAAAGAACTCCAAAAAAGAATCCATAATGACTCATTGGGATGAAAAAATGCGAGGGAGATGGGTAGGACTAAAACTGCCCTCCTTTGTGGGACCAGGTAACCACAACACCTCCAACAAGAGACAGGAATGTAAGTGGCAACCTCCTAAAGTAGGTTGGTTCAAGCTAAATTTTGATGGGGCTTCTAGGGGCAACCCGGGAGTCGCAGGAATAGGCTGCATAATCCATGATTCTAAAACTACAGAAATCGCAACCCTAGCCAAACCCCTAGGTACAACAACTAATAACATAGTAGAACTAACCGCCTTGATTGAAGGTCTGAGAATCTGTAAAGATTTGAAAATTGAAAAACTAGAGGTCGAAGGTGATTCCACAATCATCATTAATGGCCTGCGGAAAGGGAACATGCCTAATTTGAGACTAAATTCCCTACTGGCTAATTCCCTTGACATCATTACTTCTTTCAGAAGGTGCACATTCAATCATACCTATAGGGAGGGTAATAGCAAAGCAGATTCCCTTGCCAACAAAGGGGCTGATGGCTTCTTCTTTTCTACTAAAGCTAACATCGATGGAGTATTATTAAAATCAAATTAAAACAAATGAGGAAAGTTGTTCTAAGGCAAATCAGCTCTTCACTTGCTCTAATGACATACCCTGGACCTTGAAGTAACATTGAGCATCTAAAGATTCTAACCTTAAGTCAGCAGTGGAGTATAAAAGAACAATCGAGGACACTTCATAAATCCTCTCCCAGTTGGGTCAATCTCAGACCCCTTCAAGTTAGTTGCAAATAACTCCAAATTAAAGATTTGAAGCCTGACAGTGATTGGAAGTCCATTCATCAATTTAACTAGAGTTACTTTTAGACTTCTTTGTAACATGGGGCAGACCATATTAAGAACTCATAAACAAAGATTTCAATTTTAGCTATTTTTAACAAAAAGCTTGTCAGAACTGCGACAGCAGAGAAAGTTTTTGGGACTTAGTAGGGTCTATCCTTGATTTCCTCTATAATAATATCTCTTCTGTTCAAACATTCTATAGGCAGATTTAACTAAACTTGTTTTTGCCTACAACTTGCCCATATTGACATTAATAAAGGGACTTAAATCTTGTGCAGATCTTAGTTCAGAGAAAGCAATTTTAATCTTCATATAAAGTCTAAAAGAAGAGAAATCTACTTAATTTATCCTTGTAGGAGATTAGAATAGTCAAAGCCATTGATTGCCTGATTGGTGTCAGGTTGAGATAAACATTCATCAAATTTTTAAGGGCTATTTGGAGAGGTGAATGCACAAAAATTGGTGGCCCAAAATGTTGAAGAAAAAGTATGATTCCTAATAGATTTTAAAGTTGGAAGTGCACTGATAGATATTTATACAAAATGTGGTAGCATTAGCAAGCCGCAAACCATGTTGACAAAATGCGAAGATTGCAGATTATGTCCAAAGCAGAGATGGGGACTATCGGCAAGTGCCAATGAATCAGAATAAAACTTATAAGTCTGACTAAAGTGATACTCACAACGATATCGGTGACATGTTGTAAAGGTCTCTCAGATAAGGAGTATAAAGGGCTATCGAGGAGATAACCACGATCGACTGACTTGAAGGAGGTTACTTCGATAACATATCTTACTCTGATAGCAATAAGGATTACACTCATCGATGAGACTCTCCCTGATAATCCTATCGGTGACACTTAGGAGATCAGGGAAGAAGGTTATTCACACAGCGATGAAGCAAGTCACACCGATGATAACCTTGCCCACTCCTACATCAGGGAGATCTTGAAAATATCTAGCCAATATGAAGTCACAAATAAAATATAACATCGGGGAGAGAATTGAAGGATCACACCGATTTATCCCATCCAACTGAATGACAAAGGAGACAGGTCGGGAAGACTTGTATGATCAGAGTAGAAGCTTTGGGTCCTGCCGACTACGTGAGTTACACCGATCATGAAAACCAAAGAGCTTTCAGTTACACTTAGGAGATCAGGGAAGAAGGTTATTCACATAGCGATGAAGAAAGTCACGCCGATGATAACCTTGCCCACTCCTACATTGGGGAGATCTTGAAGATACCTGGCTGATATGAAGTCACAAATAAAATATAATGTGAGGAGAGAATTGAAGGGCACCGATTTATCCCATCCAACTGAATGACAAGGGAGACATGTCGAGAAGACTTGTATGATCAGAGCGGAAGCTTTGGGTCCTGCTGACTATGTGAGTTACACCGATCATGAAAACCAAAGAACTTTTGGTGACATCCATACCGATGCATTAAGTAGTGAATGAAACATGTCAGGAAGATGACTGTTTATCATAGAAGTTAAGGGGGAAGCTTCTACTAACCTTCCAATAAATGAGTGAAGCCATGAATTGAATTATGCCAACAATGCCCATTGCCAGTTTAACTTCCAAATATTGAAGTGTCAATTATTGCAGAAAGTGAAGGGAAACTTTCAAACAAATGCATATGGCAGGTGTAAAACCAAAATCCATAACCTTCGCTAGGATCCTCGTAGTTGTGCTCAAGCCAAGCAGAAAGGGCGAAAAGTGAAAATACACAAGAAACCCTAAAAATGAAAAATTCTAAATATTCCACCATTGAAAACTCATCAGTAAGAAAAGGAAATAAGAATGAAAATATTAAATCACAGCTATCTCAGGAGTCTTGCCGATGGATACCCTATCGGAGAGACATATGTAATCGGGCTGAGTTTCTCAAATCCCTCTGACTTCAGGAGTTACTCTGATGAGAGAAAAAATAGGATTTCAAATGCAAGATGCACTTATAAAACTTAAATGACAAGATTATAGTAAAATAAAATATAAACCTCATATTTTGTGGAAGGAGATAGAAGTGAACAATTATTGAATATTTTTCAAAAATGTAAAATATTCTTCCGAAAGAGTTAAAAAGAATATTTTTGCCATGATCTATTTTTTTACCGAGATATTATCTTGTTATTCAAATTAAGGATCTACTCCATTTGTCAATACACACTAGCTGTCATTGTGCGATTCTGTTGATTGGTTCCCTCAAGCAGGGATTAAAAATTCTTTCAATAAGTCACAGTAACCTGGTAGGATCGAGTGGATCAATAAGTAGAGTCTAAGATTGTCTCAATGAAAAGGCTAGAGCTAATGATGCAGTGATGGAAACTTGAATCACAATTGTCATGTGAGAAGGCAGGAAATGAGAAAGGTAATAATGAGGCCTCGAGTCTAGCTTTGGCTATCATTTCAGCTCATTTGAGAGATTTAACTACTATGATTTGACAGGTAGTATTGTTCTCTATGATGGGTAAGAATTTATCTAGATTCAAAATTCTGATTTATCAATATTACTTAGTGAAATGGTTGATCACTTACCTATGCCCACATTTAGGTATATATATTTATATTTATACAAGTATATATATTTAAATGTTGGTATATATAGTGGATTAGTCAATCAGTATGGGATATCCCCTTACAACCGGATTTAAGTTAATAGTGATGCAAGTGTGTTTTAGTATTTTGATAAACTTGGCAAGAGCAAGCTTTTATTCTTCCCTCTCTAGCAAAGGATTTAGAGAAGTAATAGGTGTTTGTAGGAAAATGATTTCTATGTATCTCTTTTGTATAGCTAACATGCAAAAAGAATTGGAAGTTTGTTCCTATGGTTTCAGGTAAGATAGATATACTGGTAGGAGCAAGATAGGAGAAGTCCCCTCACTTGGATTATAGATAGCTGATTTAATGATATATGTCATGGAGGACATCCCAGATGCCGGAGAACCAAAAAGACATTCAGCAAGAGGATATCAGAAGAAAAGCCTTGGCTATGAGCAATGTCTTAACTTGTATTTCAGAAATTGTATAAGAAAGGATGTATCCTTGTGGGGCTTGACCCCGTATAAGATGTATAAATTCAAATGAACTGGACTACAAAAGTCCCAGGCTAGACCAGAGGTTTTCTTCGCTCTGTTCTTTCCTACCGGTGCCCGCACTAAATAGAGCTGTATTTTATTATTAATTATATATATTAATGGCCTCGGCCTTTTACCAATCAAAAATATAAATAATAATAATAATAATAATAATAATAATAATAATTAATATAAATATAATTATATTGTATTTCCATAGGGTGGTCATCGTAACCCTTGAGGACTAGGGCAATTGTTCATGATTAATATATGAGTATTATTAGTATTACTATGTGGATTTGAAGCTCCTCTATGTACCACCATCAAAATAGATGGTCATTTTTGTACCAAGTTTGGAGGCCATTGAAAGATAGTAGTAGGTCATGTAGTGAGTAAAATACATGCGTAGGAAAAGGAAGAGTAAAAATCAGATGCAACAAGTTCAAAGATTTTTATATTGTTATTCTAGTTTTAGTTTGAAATGGCTATCGGTATTGTGAAAAATTGATGTAGATTATTCATGGCATTCTTGTTTACAGTGAAGAATTGATGAGGATTATTCATACTGAAGAATCAACTCGATGTTTCACAAAACAAAAATTAAATAAAAGTCAAATCGTTGGGTAAATGCATAAAATGTGGCGACCAAAAGACCTACAAATTGACAGACTATGTAATGCCTTGATAGCACACACACTTAAAAAAATAAAGTATTATAATAATTATTATTTTTCTTCTTAGCTTTTGTGAAGGCTTGAATAAGAGGTGACAGCTATTAGCCAATGAGATTGCTAATAATTCATTGTAAAACTATTTTGATTTAAAAAGTTTGCATCTTAACTTTGCAAAAGATAAATATTTACTTTGGGTAGAAAAGATTCTAGCATATGATTTAATGATAGGGACAAACAATAATAACTAGTTAAAAAATGGTAACATTTCCATAGACTACTACTAATAACACATAGATCATGACAAGACTTGCAATATAATAAGATATAACAATAATAGATCATACATAAAATGCTCAAAATAACTAGATATAATAGCAATTGATCAAAAGACAATATTCTAGTTAAATAAGAAATATTCATTTTGAAAAAAGAGAGACAATATTCTAAGAAGCTAGAACGATCAATATAAACCATGATATGTCCAAGTGGCAGAGCATAATTGTAATTGCAAATGAGGCAATGCCCCCCAATCATGGTTGGGTACAAATAAAATCAAATGATCAAACTCAATGTATCACGTGAAAAGGCAATTGTCAAGTGCAGGTTGCTAAATGCATCATGTCAGGAAAATGACCAAAGGGCGATTCTCAATTTTTAATATTTTTTTGAAAAATGAGCTCTTTCAAAATTTTAGTTTACACAAACCTTGTGGTTGTTATTTTGACCAACTATGATCCTTCAATGGAGCCTTGATTCAGGGATCTAATCTAGAGATGCAATCTCGACCCATTCAAACCTATTGATAAGACTTAGAATCTTCTATCATTTTGAGCATGTTATGTAAATTTTATGCAAATTTTTACACTTGGTTTTTATTGCTTTTGACACAAACAGGGCTAGAGATCTAGGAGCATCTTAGGAATGCCTAGTTGATCATCATTCAAGGCATCCCACTAGGTGATATAAATGTGGCTTTACTTTGGGTGACATGATTTTACCACATGGTCACCATGCCCACATTACACTTTGATGTTCATATGGTGACAGTGTTGGTTAAGTGTTGGGACTAAACACATAAAATTTACTTGCCAATAGGTGAGATGACTATGGCCCTGAAGAATGTCTAGTGGATATCATTTCTAATAACATGGTATATCACATATTATTTCTAATAACATAGTCTACCAAGATTTATCATCAATTTTTTTTTTTAATGAGTGTGGTTTTTATAATGGAGAGGCACATGTTATTGTATTTTCAGAATTCATGAACAAATTTCAATTTGAAGATGAGAATATATAGATGAGATTCTTTATTGTATCTATTGGCAAAATATCACACATTAATTCAATTATACTCATCATTTCCAAACTTATTGGACACACTATTTTGGGACATTCTTCTTTAGGAAAACATCGACGCTTAAGTGGCCATAGCCATAAATACAGCCGTTGGCGATGAGATTTTCACAGGGTCTTCTTCAGCACCTCGTTTTGGCAGCTTGTCCTTGTTTCATGACACCACATGCCAACCAAATGAATTGACATTTTCTAGGTAGTCACACAGCTATATACGTTGGAAACTGCTCAAAACAGTAGCATACTTGAAATTCGAATTTTATTTTCCTAGGTGGTCACGACTCAATCAAAATTTAGCCGCTATAAGTAGCATAGAATTTCTCTGTTTTCAGCCCACTGCAAAACATGAAGATAATAAGCGTTTTGCTTTTTGCACTTATATGCTATCAAGCAAAATCGGCTCATGCGAGGAGGAAAATTTTAGGATTCAATGGGCTTGGTCAGACGCCTCAGATGGGGTATAATGTTTGTCAACTGCAAATACGCTGGAATAAATTTACCAAAAGTTCACTAGTACTGAAATTTATCATTTTTTGATGCATGTATACACTGTGATACAATGATTGATGCGTTTTTTTTTCTTTGTTTAGATGGAACAATTTTAATCATTTCCCTTTCGGGGTTGATGAAACGATTGTTCGTGAAACAGGTATTATTCGTACTTTGATAATTGATTCTCAATAACAGTGTTCTAAACTTACTGACATGAGAAGATTGAGTTGAAATCCAAAACAACAATAGACTATGAATGCTATAATAGTTTCTGCATTTGAACCATTTTCATGGACTTCTGTTGTTAGTGGTAGCAGACTACAATTGGTGCTCAATACTTCAGGGCATTTTAATTTACTGTTCATTTTGAAACATATGATATATTGATCTGTCTGCATTATACAGCTGATGCAATGGTATCCACCGGATTATCCAAGCTGGGATATGAGTATGTCAATATAGGTCAGATATACAACCTTTTCTATTAGCTGTATATATGTTTCCTTGACCAATTAGCCGTTACTAATGTTAATCTGGTTGTGTCAATTAAGATGACCGCTGGGCCAACCTGAACAGAGACTCTCAGGTGCATTGCATGCATAATTAAGAATTGAGAATTACTAGAATTACATTTCTACTTTTTGATGTAATGAAACTCAAACCTTTCTATCTGGTCAGGGTAATCTTGTTGCCAACGCTTCTACATTTCCTTCTGGCATAAAGGCCTTGGCAGACTATGTTCATTCTAAGGGACTTAAGCTTGGAATATATGCAGATTCTGGGTGAGGAAATAACACATACACCCTAGCCCTAACAGATCTAGGTTACCAATTATATAACTTTGCAATTTTTTGAAATTAGAAAGACTGCAGACCACTATTGTTAGTAATTAAATGTGGTCAGTAAATACTGAACAGATCAATATTTAAAAACAAAAAATTCAAACTTGCATGATTGATAAGTTCTCCTCCTTAAACATTATACATGTATTTGTGCATTCACATTGCCATTGTTTTGGTTTTTTCAGAACCATAACATGCAGCAAGACCATGCCGGGCTCTCTTGGGTATGAAGAGCAAGATGCCAAAACTTTTGCTTCATGGGTAACATGCTACTACATTATCTCACCTAGCATTACGATACGATGCTAAACCAATTTTTTCCCCTTTCATATAAATACTAAGGGAAAAAGCCATTGAATAATGAATAAGCAGGGAGTAGACTACTTGAAATATGATAATTGCAACAATGGGAAATCAGATCCTAAAGAGAGGTAAATGCGATCTCTACACTAGTTTATGGATGTGTAGGTTTGTATTAAATATTTAGAGATGTAAAATATGTTTGAGAATATCAGGTACCAGAAAATGAGCGAAGCACTCAGCAAGGCAGGCCGCGCTATTTTCTATGCAATGTGTGAATGGTAAGAAGCAGTTCTTTATTCATATGTGAATGTATGTTCTACCATTAAAGAAGATATCAAGGCATTCATGGTCTTTGTTCTACTATGGATGTAAAATAATTTAGGGGCCAAGCAGACCCTGCAACTTGGGCTCCTAAGATTGCAAATAGTTGGAGAACTACAGGGGATATACATAACTATTGGACAAGGTAGGAAAAATAAATGAAAGTTCATTGTTATATTTTATAAAATAAAAGATTTGATTGCAGAGAAGACATAATTTTTATATTTTTTTTAATATAATTTTTTAATGTGATACTTACTAGCTGAATTGCTTATTTTCAGTATGGTATCTAAAGCTGACCAAAATGATAAGTGGGCTCATTATGCAGGCCCTGGTGGATGGAATGGTAAGTTAAATACCAAATGATATTAGGATAATATTAAATTATAGTGCAACATTCAAGATCCTTTTGTAATGATACTTATTCTTTAATTGATGAATCAGATCCTGACATGCTAGAGGTTGGAAATGGAAACATGACCACAGAGGAAGATCGGTCCCACTTTAGCATATGGGCTTTAATGAAGGTGATTAGCATGAAAATAGGCATACAAATTTGATTTGAATGTTTTACTTTTAGGGCCATTTCAATTGTCCTGTTATCTGCAGGCACCCTTGATTATTGGTTGTGACGTAAGGTCTATGAGCAATGAAACTTTTGAGATTCTAAGCAATGAGGAGGTCATTAATGTCAACCAAGGTTGGGAAATAAAATATTTTTAAATCATTTTATTATAAAATTTTTGTAATAGTTTTGACTTATCTTTGTGTTGATCATATGGTTTTTTTTTGGCCTTTCTTTAGATTCTTTAGGAATACAGGGAAAGAAAGTGAGCAATGAAGGGGACCTTGAGGTATTGAAACATTTACGAAAACAATAGATACAAGTTACATCAATATGTGATTTTACAATTTAATTAAAAGAATGAATAGTTTATTTAATTATACATATGCAGGTATGGGCTGGGCCATTATCAAATGCAAGAGTTGCTCTTATATTATGGAATAGAAGTTCTGATAAAGCTTCTATAACTGCCAAATGGAAAGATATTGGTCTCACTGATGAAATAGTTGTTGAAGCTAGAGATTTATGGGATGTAAGAACACTTCAATCCAAACTCTTTATTCAAACATAATTACAAAGTTCTATTTTGTTATAATGTTTATTATCTTTGATATTTTTAGAGTTCAAATTAAACTAATTTTATGTCAAGTTAAATATAACTTTTTGATTTTATGTTGTTTCAGCACTCAAATCTTCAAGGAGTATGGCAAGGCAATTTAACTTCAACAGTTAACTCGCATGGTGTTAAAATGTACATTTTAACACCATCCTCTAAATAAGTCTTCCATTGAACTATTTTGGAATATTAAATAAAGAAAATAACAATTGTGATGTCACATCACATTATTGAATGATATGATTTGGTTCAATGTGATTATGTTAGGGTCCATAGTCCTAACTATTTCTTCTTAGTTAATTACTTTTGTAGTAGGGAAGAATTAATAAAAGCATAGGATGCATATACTTTGTAAGTCATCCCACATGCTTGGGAAGTAGTAGCTGCTTGTGGTAGAATTAATATAAATAGAGGGTTTGATAGTAGATTAGGTATCCATGAATTATATTGTAATGACCATTTCTCTAGGAGGTTCTTCACTCGAAGAGGCCTACAATTTATGGAAATAAAAGTGTGTTATTTGAATGCAATATAATTCTTGTGTTTTCTATTTATAGATTATATTCTATACTTTTATTATTTGGATAATCTTTTACAAGAAGGATCATATTGAATTTGGTATCAGAGCTCTTT
Source organism: Cunninghamia lanceolata (assembly GCA_027924645.1). Lineage (NCBI taxonomy): Eukaryota > Viridiplantae > Streptophyta > Pinopsida > Cupressales > Cupressaceae > Cunninghamia > Cunninghamia lanceolata. Next base: position 784,021 of record BSBN01000137.1, read on the forward strand.
CTACGGCCATGTTTTTTACAACATTTTCCATTTTAGACCTTATATGAATATCCACCATATGCTCTCACCTCTTCTATTGGGATCTTGGTGATTTAAAAGAGGGTATAAAAGTGGTGTTACTATGATTTGACCATAAATCTACTATTCTTATTGTTTAGGGTTAAAATAAAGGGGGGAAATGTTTTGGTTTAGCTTTCAAAGGCAAATCCTCCCTTCTCACCAAACATTCAAGGGCATATCAACTAAGTTGAATCTCCACTAAGTGAGAGCAATCACCTATCAGGTTGGGTTGCCACTTGGAATGATGCAAAAGTTTAGATCTAACAAACAAATGTCTTAATTTAATACTCAATTACTCTTAAAACCCTAAATATGTAGAACCGTAAGCAAATTGATGATTTATGACAATCCTTCTAGATTAAGGTAAAGGATAGAGATTGTTAACTCACTATTTTTTGAAATAAAAAATGTCGAATAGTCGAAGATAGTGGCACTAGCGCCCTTGTCCAAGGTATAGTTTTCGTCATGGAATCTAAATCTCCTTCCGACACTGATTTGCACTATATCTTCCATTTCTACCCTAGAAAAGATGGAGGACATTGGCACTAGTGCCCTTGTCTTGAAATGTTCACCTTTGTCCTCTTTCTTTCAAATCCTGAATCCTTGTTGTCTGCAACCTCCTTTCTGCAACTTCACTCCATGAAACTTGGTACCTATAACTTGCAATCACAAAGGAGTGTGGGAGGGGGTTGTGGTATTTAGAGGCTTTCCTCGGTCAAGCCTCAGAGAGATATTCAAGTCTTCTAAACACCGTTGTTAGATAAGAGTGTGTATCCTGGTGGGATAGAGGTAAAATCCAAATGATAAATGATTGAAAACACAATAGATATCACCTTGAAGTGTAGATCTCACATAAATGAAGGCTCTTCAATCACATGAGAAGATGATGTCAAATCTGTAAATATAAACACAATAACAATGCTCTGCTCTGCAATAATGAATATCTTGAAATCACAAAAATGCATAAAGTTCACAATCATCTCCTAGTTTCTGAATGAAAACCTAAACATGCTTATATATGCAACTACAAAGATTCCCGCTAAGAAATTCATAATTCAAACTTGAGATGTCGGCATAGGACCTAAATAACAACCATAAAATCAACATTTAAATTTAGGGCAGACATAAAATAGGGCAGTACTAGGGTGCTATTGCCCAAGTCCACATAAAATTTGTTCAAAGATCATCAAAATAGCACCCCTAGGTCCTATTTGCCATAAGACTTCAGGGTTTTCTCATCGATATTCAAAATTAACATGCAAGATTATCTAAATGATCTCTAAGGACCCGAGACCTAAACCTTAAGAGGGAAAAGCCCCCAAGGGGACATTTTCTAACATAACATTTAGCCCCCACTTTAATGTATGTATAAATGCAAGGCCCATACCTGCATTAAAGTACGATCAACAAACATAGAAAACACGCCAAGCACAGTGAAGACACGCCAAACACATTGAAGATAGTAACATGCACACAAAACATAGAGAAGACAGTTATAGTCATGCAAAACATGGAGAAGACAGGATTGGAGACATGCAAAACATAGTGAATGCAGTGATTATTTATTTTTTCATTTTCTTATATATGAGATGCAAATGCAAGTGCAAGGAAAGTAAACACATAACCCAAATGTAGGAGGAGCTCATTGCCACCAGTCTTGAAACTACATAAGGGGAAATAGATGCACCAAACAAATGTCAAAGTGTAGGAGGAGCTTATCGCCACCAATCTTGAAACTACACTTGAGAACAAACACGCCATACAAATTCCAAAGCATAGGAGGAGCTCATCACCATCTGTCTTGAAACTATGCTTGGGAACAAACATGTCATACACACACACATGGAATACATGGAGAAAACACGACAAACAAGTGATGGAAGAAACCTATTTATAGGTTCACATCCATCTTAGACACATTACTAACACACACTAACGATTAGGCTTTGCCACAACAATCACCGAGGACATGCTTAAGGGTTAAGATAGTCTCAAATCTGCTCCCCACCAACTTAGAGGACTTTTAGAAAATGACAGGATGTGCAATCTCCTCGAGAAATACACCATCCCCACCTCTGTAAAAGGCTTAAATGATTGCAATATAGAAAAGAAAGATGTGCACTTGCCCAAAGATACAACATCCTACCTCTGTAGGGGGATTCAAACACGCCTTGTTAGTACCAAAATCATCAGACAACTTACCTTATATATGCCCCCACCTTAAGGTGGTTGATATCATGTACTGATATTAAGCACATTAAGGTAGAGAGAAAACACACAAGGGAACACAAGCTCTTGCAAAGACCATGCCCCCTAGAGGTGACATGTACTTTATGATCGCCAAATGTTCCCAAAAACACACAATTCCCTGCAAGAAAAGGTGTTAGCATCCGTATAATCATGATAGACAACAATGCATGTAATCATTCACATAGAGAGCCGAGGAAAGTAAGATCCAAGATAGACAAAGTGAATGGAGCAGCAGTATTTTTATGTTTTGTAAGTACGATAAGACAACATCAAGATACCAAATGGAGTGATTTTACTATCCAAGCATCGGATAGTATATAACAACCCCATCGTCATGTATGGACTAGGTCCATTTTTTGATTTCTTGCCAAAGGGACACTAGGTCTGTATCAGTATTATTTTTTTCATCGTCCGCCAGCTAGATAGAACCACTAGAGGAAGGTAAAGAATAAATCAAAAGAGGAGAAACAAGTGCCTTAGGGATAGTCACATAGGAGGGTGCCCCCAAGTCACCAACATCAATGCTATGTCCATAAGACACAACACACAATAGTGAAAATAGAGGAGAAGCAATATAGAAGAATGATGATACAAATAGAAGAAGGGTCACAACAGAGGTGGTCTCTTGGTATCCTTGACCTTACGAGAGTATCAAGGATCATCGTAGGAGGCCTAGACAACACATAGCACATCACAGGGGAAACACAATACGAAGGTAAAGTGTCAAAAATATTTACTTGTGGGGACAACTAGGCTAGTGGTCGTCATGGATCTTGATTTTTACTTTAATGGTTAAAGCTTTATCTCTTCTTCTCTCTTCCATATTTTTATGAGCTTGTGAGGTTATCCTTGTAGGAAAGTTGTCTATTCATGATGGTAGAGAGGGGATATCGCAATTTTTGTGTCAGTTAAATGGGGTGATGTAGGAGCATTTATAATTCCCTTTCCAATGGATTTAGGTTGTCGAGGAAGTTGAAAAGTGCCCATTTTAGTCCATATATAGGGTGTTGGAATACCTTGGTTGTGAGGAATAGGTTGTTCTTTAATGTCAAATGAATTTTCATTGTTCTCCAAGGTATGTCAATGTTCAGGTAAAGGTACATGATCTGTTTCTTTGTTTAAGATGTAGTTGAGGAGTTCTTGAACATCAGTTGGTAAATTTTTAATTTCAATAGGTTGAAGCAAATATTCACAAAGTGAACCTGCATCATCCAATGTTTCATATCTTGGCTAGGTAGAGCAGGAAGGGATGGTAGAGTAGTGTTAAGGAATGTGTCAAAGATCTCTTCTTCTTGTGCCAAAATATCTTCACCAAGTGGGGTTATGTTGGGACAACTCTCTTTATTAGATGAATCATTGTCATAGGTCTTAGAAAGAATGTCCATTATGTCATGAAACGAAGGGAGAGAGGGAATGTTATTTTAATTAATACTTTCACCATGGTTATTTTTAGAAATAAAATTAGTGAGATTTTCCAAGATTGAATGGAAAACACCTGCGATAGTGAGAAAGCTTTTAAAGTAGGCTATTGTTTGAAGGATATCATAGGTAGTGCTTACGGTCATGTCAATACCTTAGATGTATGCTATTTGATGCAAGACTTGAGGATGCTAATCAATGAATTTGAAAAAGTTATAAAAATTCATAATGTACTCAAATAACTCTTCTAATGATGAATGATGAGAAGAATCCATGGTGTATGAATGCAAGACTATGTATGAAAATGACCTAAAATGCTAGATTTTTCAACTTTTTTCAATGCAAATGAGTGAAAGAAGAGGTGTTGTGAAAATTTTTAAGAGGGATAGAAATTAATATGCCTAATAAAAGTCCAATGATGAAATAATATCCTTCACAACATGCCTTTGATGCAAGTCTAGGGTGATGACAAGTCAAAACCTAATGAAAATACACCTAAAATATGCAATTTTGCACAAATTTTCAATGTAAATGCCTAGTAGAAAGGGTGCTGTAAGGAATTGAAGGAGGGACAGCAGATAATAACCCTAATATCAGTCAAATAATGAAGTAAAATCCCTCACAACATGCTTGTACTGCAATTCTAGAGAGACGATAAGGCCAAATCTAGTGAAGATGCAAGGTTTTCAAACCCTAGACATTAAATTTTGCAAGAAAACCACTATGATGCAACACTAAAATTAGAAATCAGTCCTAATGAGTGTTTTTAAAGGGTATTAAAATCAAAAATGATATTTTGACTACAAACCCTAGCTAATGCAAAACTAGGTTTTTATGAAAAATGCACAATTTCAAGCAATTTTTTGACAATTTAATCATGAAAATGCAATGCAAATGAATATTAAATGATGAATTTCTATAATTTAAATCAGATCAAATGAAGATGATAGAAATTTAATGAAATTAAATGCCAATTAATTCAAATTATGCTTAAGTGCAAGCCTAAGATGCCATTTTTTTTTTCAAAATTTTCAATTTTTTTGTAATTTTTCAAATGCAATAGATATCTGATAAAAAATAAATTTTAGATTTAAAGAAAAAATCAGAAATTAAATAAAATGAAACTAAACTAATGCAAACTATGTGAAAATTCAAACCCCCTAAAATGCAATTTTTTTGAAAATTTTTAAAATGTTTCAATTTTTTTGTAATTTTTCAAATGCAATGAAATGAATGAATGGGAATCTATCACACAACACTCAATAAGGTGCAAAAAGTCTAAAAAAATGGGTTCACCAAAATTTTTAGGCTTAAAAAAAAGGGGGAAGTGTTTTGGTTTAGGTTTCAAAGGCAAATCCTCCCTTCCCACCAAACATTCAAGGGCATATCAACCAAGTTGAATCTCCACTAAGTGAGAGCAATCACCTATCAGGTATGTCTGCCACTTGATATGATGCAGAAGTTTAGATGTAACAAACAAATGTCTCAATTTAATGCTCAATTACTCTTAAAACCCTAAATATGTAAAACAATAAGCAAATTTATGAATTACGACAAATCCTTCTAGACTAAGGTAAAGGATAGAGATTGTTAACTCACTATTTTTTGAAATCCAGAATCCAGAACAGTCGAGGACAGTGGCACTAGTGCCCCTGTCCAAGGCATAGTTTTCGTCACAGAATCTGAATCTCCTTCCGACACTAATTTTTACTGTATCTTCCATTTCTGCCCCAGAAAATATTGAGGACACTGGCACTATCACCCTTGTCCTGAAATGTTCACCTTTGTCCTCTTTCTTTCAAATCTTGAATCCTTGTTGTTTATAACCTCCTTTCTATAACTTCACTTTGTGAAACTCGGTACCTGTGACCTACAATCACAAGGAAGTGTGGTAGTTGGTTGTGGTGTTTCGAGGCTTGCCTCAGTCAAGCCCCAGAGAGACATTCAAGTCTTCTGAACACCATTGTCAAATAAGAGTGCATATCTTGGCGGGATAGAGGCGAAACTTTCAAATGATAAATGTTTAAAAACACAATAGATATCACCTTGAAGTGTAGATCTGACATAAATAAAGGCTCTTCAATCACATGAGAAGATGATGTCAAATCTACAAGCACAAACACAATAACAATGCTCTACTATGCAGCAATGAATATCTTGAAATAACAAAAATGCATAAAGTTCGCAATCATCTTCTAGTTTCTAAATGAAAACCTAAACATGCTTATATATGAAACTACAAAGATTCCTGCTAAGAAATTTGTAATTCAAACTTGAGATGTTGGCATAGGACCTAAATAATGGTTATAAAACTGACATTTAAATTTAGGGCAGACCTAAAATAGGGTAGGACTAGGGCGCTAGCACCCAAGTCCACCCTACTATTTTTGTTCAAGGATCATCAAAATAGCACCCCCAGGTCCTATTTGCCACAAGACTTTAGGTTTTTCTCATCTAGATTCAAAATTAACATACAAGATGATCTAAATGAATTCTAAGGACCCAGGAGCTAAACCTTAAGAGGGAAATGCCCCCAAGGAGACATTTTCTGACATAACACTTATTTTTTCTTTCTAATAGTATTTTTATATTTTTAGGATAGAAACCCCATATTGGGAGTTTAGAATATCATAGAAGAGTTGTTATTTTAGAAAAGGCTAGATTCCCCATATAGGTTCTAGTGAAGGTCAGAGGGGTTTCCCTCCCAAACCATACCATCAAACAACCTCTATAGAGGGTCGTATACTTCCAAGTACCCTTAGGTCTATTTGGAGACCCTATAGATAGTTTCAAAACCTAACCCTAGGAAACCATGAATCATTTGTCCTCTATGATGCACTAGTAAGTGCTTAGCCCTGGGAAGTTATTCATATCATACTAAATATATATATATATATAGGCTCAATGACCACGTATTCCCTATAGAAACCCCCTTGTTTTGACGTATTATCTTTCCCTCATCTCGAAATATTAGAAGTTGGAGAATTTACCATTAATACAAAATGTTGTTGTTTTTAAGAATAGTAGAGTACAATTTGCAAAGGCTCAAAATTTTGTTAAATTGGTACATTTCAAGTAAAAATTGGTAGTAGTTCTCAAATTAGGATCTATGTGAATTTTTTGAGTAAAGATTTATCCTAGAGGGAACTAAAATCCAAAATAAATTGAAAAACTGAAATAAATAAAGAAATTACTCTCTAGTTGATTGTCCTATTATAATTCTCTCTTCAAGTTGATCATTTTGGTATATAAATTTTGCAAAAAATTTTAGGCATCGAATCCCCTTTTATGATGGCCTAATCTAATGAAATGGATGCATTGGTAATGATTAAATTAGAGGAATTTGACTCTTACATCTCATCCCTTAGTGATGGACAAGCCCAAATATTAGAATCTCTTAGTCACATAACTAGTCATGACTCATCCCATGAATGCTCCAACAATCCTAAATCTAACTTCCACTCTAACCACTTGCGTTAGGGTGAAAAACTTGATTTCCCTAAATTTGATGGTATGGACTCTCCCAATTAGATCTACTATGTTGAATAATGTTTTCCTCTCCATAAAATTCCTTAGGGAGAAATAGCCCCTATTGCCTCATTCTACATGGAAAAAGAACCAATCTAGTGGTACAAATGGTATAGGAAGGTGAACCCAAATCCTAAGTAGACTAAATTTGTAGAGCTTTTCTTGGTTTGATTTCATCATAGCACCTATGAATACTTTAAATAGGAAATTTAACTAAACTAAGGTAGCTTGGTTTTGATCATGACTATCAAACTAAACTTGATAAACTAGCCAACCAAAAAGTAGGATTAACATATGACCTCTTTATAAGCCATTTTATAAGTGGCCTCAACAAGGAAATTGGAGCCATTGTCAAAATGGTCAAACCTAAGGATACGATGATTGTTAGTGCAAATAAGGTCTTTATGTATCTAGTTAGGTTAACACCTTTATCTAGAATTGACATATTCACACTAGCTTAAGTTTACTTAGGTTTTTTAGACGGTCTCAGCTCATTTGGTGAAGACGTGTACACACCTCTGTGAGACACCTATAGCATGTTGGATTGTTATCACCTTTCTTACAAGTGTCACATCTTTTGGAGGTTAGTAAGTGGTAGGATTAACATATGACCTCTTTATAAGCCATTTTATAAGTGGCCTCAACAAGGAAATTGGAGCCATGGTCAATATTGTCAAACCTAAGGATACAATGATTATCAGTGCAAATAAGGTCTTTATGTGTCTAGTTAGGTTAACACCTTTATCTAGAATTAACCTATTCACACTAGCTTAAGTTTACTTAGGTTTTTTAGACTTTGTCTCAGCTCATATGGTGAAGACGTGTACGCACCTCTGTGAGACACCTATTGCATGTTGGATTGCAACTTGCATGAGACTTATCACCTTTCTTACAAGTGTCACATCTTTTGGAGGTTAGTAAGTGGTTGAGCACAACCTTCTCGCCTCCTCATGCTTGCCTATTTAAGCAAGACTTCTAGGTACATTTTATTTACATTTGGCAATATCAATAGGTTTATTGTGCACTTGTGGTTGTATTCTTTCTTGTTGATCTTGGCTAATCCCAACATGGTATTAAAGTCATGCTAGAAAAAATCCTCCCCTTTATAGCAAATCCCATACCTAGCCAAGTCAAAAGTTCCTCATAGAGCCCAATGGACATCACCATTGAGTCCGTAAGGCTCGAGATAATCAAAATAGCTTGTCCTTTTATCAAAATTGACACAAGAAAAATTTCACAAAATTTTTTAGGCCCCCTGCGCTATATCGTACAAGACGACCGTATGGAATTGTATGGAATTTTTTGTTGAAAATGCAATTTTTTGCAAAATCAACATTTTGGAGGTTTGAGGGCTCTATTTGGTGATTTTTCTTACAGATTTGAGTGAAATTTGGCATATTAGCCTCTGTTTGTCTTCTCTGATTCGAGGGTTTGCCAAGCGAATTTGGGCATTTTTATTGGCACCACTACCTCTGCTTTTCATTTCACCTGGTTTGAAGGATTATTTGGTGGATCTGGGTGTCTCTTTGAAGGATCTCCATCACAGTTTTATGTGCAAAGGTCAAAGCGTCACCAACGGTTATGAATATATGCTCACGGTCTCTTTTGCTAAATCGAAGGGATCAACAGTTTATGAGTGCATTCATTGTTGTTTTGGAGATTTCCATTCACGTTTAAACATCACCATTCATGCCTAGTTCGTGATCAACCACAGGCACCCATATCCCAAGGGTCATAGTTTTAATTGCTTGTGGTTTCATTTCTTTGATGTGGAAGGTCCTCTTTACAATTCCGCCTAAGACCAGGTCTCAGGTGTTTGATTAGACAATGCAAGCTCGACAATCTGGCCAATCTACCCTTCATTTGGCACACTCGACCAACAATCTGACCCATATTCGAGCTCAGGGGCCCCTTCACCAAGCTGAAGTCTTTGAGGTCGGTGAAATCCTGATCTACATCCATGAAACCAGTAAAGGAGTCGAAGCAAGGGTTGATGATTCTGGAAAGGTCGATAGTTTACGATTTTTGTAGGGTCATTCCTCACTCGTCGTTGCCAAAGCTTTAGGGTCGATAGCCGTGCAAAGAATTTTGGTCACATTCTTCATTATTTTCCCAGTCACCATTATTAAGGTCATTATGCAAGTTGTTGTCTATAGTTCTTGGTCAAGGTCGACACTTGCCTCCATCCTTTACAGGTAGAGTTTTTTCACCTCCAGGCCTGCTCACCCATGGGTCACATCTTTACAAAGAGTTTGCTCACTGCATGGTCACAATTTTATCACAATAACATCAACTATTATTGCTAGCATTTCATCTCAAAAAGGCATTTAAGATTTATTTTAGTGTTACTAAAGGCAATTTTTCATCTAAATGCACTAAGAAATATAAAGTGCCAAATCTTAGGAGGGCATTTAAATTTTTTGGGAAATTGCTTTGAAATGAATTTTGGTTTTAAAACTCTTGTATTTTAACTTGACGAAAACGAAGGGTGAGGTCTAGTTTGGCAAGGGGCCAATACCTGCTCACAAGTAAAACCATTGCATTGTACTCTCTTTGACAATTCTAGCAAGTGGTTGGAAGGCTAGTTCATCTCGCCATAGAGCATTTTTTAACGTTTTAGTGCAGTTTTTATTAAATAGTCTCATTTACGAGAAATTAATTGTGTAATAACTTTTGATCTATAGCTCAAAATTGAGTACCCTTTTTTGCAAAAGTAATTTTTTTTCATTTCCCACACATTGGTCCTATTTTAATTATAAAACACACTAATTTATAAAGTGCAACAAATCTGGGGAGTCACCTAAATTTGAATCGAGGGGTGTACAAAGTCATGCCAAGAACACTTCTGAGTTGTGCCAAGAGAGCTTCCATACAGTCATGTTGAAAGCACTTCCTTGAGTCATGTCTAGAACACTTCCTTGAGTCATTCCACACTTTCAGTTAAGGGGGGTTAATTAATCAATTTGGTGATACATGCACTCAACTTATAAAGTGCCACAAATCTAAAAGGGGATAAAAATTTTGAATTATGGGTAGGTTCATAGAGTTGTGTCAAGAGCACTTCTATGTCGTGCCAAAAGAACTTCCATAGAGATATGTCATGAGCACCTCCACCACTCCATCATGCTTCATATTTTTTTTTCATTGTATTGAGATATTTGAAGAACGCTTCCACATCACCTTCACCTAATGCTACATGTGAATCAAGAGTTGATTCTTAGAGGATTTCTAGAGATTCATCGTAACAAAAGATTGATATCAGTTCCAAGGTTTCGAAGGAATCTTCAAAGTAGGACTTCACATTAGATTTAAATTTGTAGCCATATGGCATGCAATTGACATTCCACATATTTCTACTATGAATCTTGCAAGTATTATAGGACTATCTGATGTAGCCAACAACATGCACTCAATAAAATTGTGCCATTAATCTTGTGTGAGAGCCAAAGATTTGGAAACTGAAAAAAAAACTTCTATTCACCAAATCTGCTACTACAATGAGAGAAAACTCTCTTATATCCAAGAAAATAAAAAAATAAAAAAATTTACCTTTTTTGGCAGATTTCGACAATTGTCAAATTTTGCCATTTTAGGTAATTTTACATTCATATCTTGAGAATCCAATTTTTTCTCAAAAACTTCCTAAAACTAAGGTAGTATGAAAAGCCAACTAATATCCTAAATTTGAAACATGAGTTTCGAGTTATTAAAAAAAAACAACTTTTAAAAAATTAAGAAAAAACACTAAATTGCCATTTTGAGCGCCAAGATGAAAGTTTTAAGCCCCAAAAAAGTGCCAAGACAAGGTCAAACTGACTAGGGTGGGTTGGGAACCACATGCCACCTCATAACGCATTCATCTATAAAATTTCATAGAAAACCCATATCCGAGTCAAAAGTTATGACCTCTAGAAGTCCCTGCATCATTCTCCTATGGTTGAAAAGAACGCAACCCCTGCAAGTGAGTGTCTTTGAACTACTGCCATTTGACTAGATCTAACCTCTGTACTTCCCACTTTGTAATCCACATGCTATCTGTTGATGGTAACCCTTCCCACTATTCTAAATACTTGTTGTAATGCCTTTGCCGAGTGTAGATAGTTTTCTTATCAAGAACCTGTGCAATCTTTTCCTTCTTCTTATGGGGAATATGGTGGTGCCATGCCACTTTTGGTTGACTATATTTAGCATCATCCTCACCATGGAATGCATATAAATCAGAAATATTAAACACATGAGAAATATCGAGAGTATCTGGTAGACCAATTTTCTTGTACTTCAACTTGTGGTATGTTCCAGTAGGAAATTGCTCTTTTCTCAAATATACCATCACTAAGTCACCCTCATTGAATGTCTGATGTCGCCTACTAGTATCCACTGTATTCTTGTACCTCTCATTACTATCCTGCAACTTCTATCTCACATCTTTCTGTAACTATTGAAGGTGTTCTGCAAATGCTTCCCCTTCATCACTGACCCTATCTTTCATTGGTAGTTGTACCAAATCTAGAACAGCCTGAGGATTCCTGCCATACACAATCTGGAAAGGGGACTTTCCTGTTGATCTGTTAACAGAACTATTATAGGCAAATTTGGCATGGGGTAATGCCACGTCCCATTGTTTTGGCTTTTCTCCAACAATACACCTCAACAAATTTCCCAGACTCTAATTGACTACCCCTGTTTGCTCATTCGTTTGAGGATGATAAGCACTACTAAACTGTAACTTAGTCCCCATCTTCTTCCATAAAGTCCTCCAGAAATGACTGAGGAATTTGGTATCCCTTTCAGAAGTAATAGTCTTTGGAACACCATGTAGTCAAACAACTTCTAAAAAAATAACTCTACTACCCTCGTTGCATCATTAGTTTTCTTACAGGCAATAAAATGAACCATCTTATAGAACCTATCAACAACTACAAAAATGGAGTCATTACCTCGTTGAGTATGTGGAAGTCCCAACACAAAGTCCATGCTCAAATCTGTCCATGGTGTAGTTGGTACTGGTAATGGCATATACAACCCTGTTTTCTCTGAATGTCCCTTAGCCACTTGGCAGATTCTACACCTTGTTACATAGTTATATCCCTTTTCATCTTTGGCCAGTAATATTTATCTTCTATCAAGGCTATTGTCTTGTCCTTGCCAAAATATCTAGCCAACCCACTACTATGAAATTCTCTAATAATATTTTCCCTCATAGAGCCAACTAGTATGCATACTTGTTTTCCTTTAAATAGATACCCATCTTACATAAAATATTCACCCCTAAAGTGATCCAAGTTACCAGATACCGGTGCCTTCAATTGTTCCACAATCTCCCAAAATCCATCATCAGACTCATACAAACTTTTGATGGCATCAAAACCAATCACCTCAGTTTCTATTGTGGTCAAAAGTGCAACACACCTACTTAACGCATCTACAACCTGATTTTGTTTTCTAGACTTATGCTTCGACACGAAATTGTAACCCTACAAGAAAGAGACCCACTTGGCATGCCTACTATTCAACTTTTTTTGTGTGTTCAAGTATCTCAGTGCAATGTGATCTGTAAACAATACAAACTCATGGGGAACTAGATAATGTCTCCAATGCATCAATGCTTGAACAATTGCATAAAATTCCAAATCATAAGTAGAATAATTCTTTCTCACTTCATTTAGCTTTTCACTAACGAAAGCTATAGATTTTCCATCTTGGCTAAGCACATCACCTATTCCCACATGGGAGGCATCACATTCTACTTCAAATACCTTATCAAAATTTGGCAATGCAAGTATATGTGCTTTTGTTAACTTTTGCTTCAAGAACTTAAAGCTCTTCTCAGCATCCTTGGTCCACACAAACTCCCTTCCTTTGGTACAATATGTTATAGGAGCTACAATACTACTAAAATTTTGAATGCACTTTCGATAGAAAGTAGCCAAACCATGAAAACTTTTTACCTTTGTCGTGCTACTTGGACTAGGCCATTCTAAAATTTCCCTGACCTTTTCTGGATCCATTCTAACACCATCTTTAGAAATGACAAAGCCTCAAAAAATCGGATTGTCCTGCATGAACCTACACTTCTTCAAATTGGCGTAGAGCTTCTCCTTCCTTAACACACCAAAGATGATCCTCAAGTGTTGTAGGTGCTCTTCTTTGCTGTTACTAAATACGAAAATATCATCAAAATAAACTACCACAAACTTACCAATGTAAGGTCGTAGTATAGTTTTTGTCAATCTCATAAATGTGCTATGTGCATTTGATAACCCGAATGGCATAACCATCCACTCATATAATCCGTCTCCAATCTTAAAGGTTGTCTTCCACTCATCCCCTTCTCGGATCCGAATTTGGTGGTAGCCACTTCGTAGGTCGATCTTGCTGAAATATTTGGCCCCTGCAAAGACATCCATCATGTCCTCCATATGAGGTATAGGAAACCAATACTTTATTGTAATCTTATTAATTGCTCTGCTATTAGTGCACATCCTCCATATTCCATCTTTTTTTGGGGTTAACAATGCAGGTACAACACATGGGCTCATGCTCTCTCTCACCACACCTTTATTTATGAGTTATATTACTTGCTTATTCAACTCTACATGTTGTATTGGATTCATCCTATAAGCTGCTTGGTTGGGTAGAGTTGCTCTTGGAATCATATCAATATGATGTTGAATATCTCTCTTTGGTAGTAGACCATTAGGCAATTCATCAAGCAAAATATCAACAAATTCTTTCAATAGCTCTGCTACTTTTGGGGGAACTGAAATGTCTTCCTCTTCACCTTTTTTCACTACTAATGCATAGCCACACCCTATCACCTTCATTTCTTTAACAAGATCTCTTTTAGACAACATGGTTTCACCTTTTCTTTCATCCTTGAGAGGCAATAAAATCACCTTAGAGCCATCTTTCCAAAAGGTGTATGTGTTTTTCTCTCCATCATGCATAACTTTTCTATCATACTACCATGGCCTTCCCAATAACACATGACATGCATCCATTGGGACAACATCACACCATATCTCATCCTGGTAGATCTTCCCTACGCTAAACTTAATTAGGCATCTTTTATCAATAGTGACTTCTTTTCCCTTTTTAAACCATGCAATGCAGTATAGATGAGGATGTTTTTCACAATGTAAATTTAGTTTTTCTACCATTTCTTTAGAAACCATATTTTCACAACTACCTCCATCAACAATAACTTGACATACCTTGCCACCCGAAGTGCATCTGGTTCTGAAGATATCGGTTCAAAGCCATGAACCATCAGAGCTTTTGGCTTGTGTTTTCTCCTTCTCTGAAATCACCATTGCTCTTCTTATCATAAGACTTTCTCCCACATCTGGTGGAACCTCTAGTTCCATCCCTTCCACTTCATGCTGTGTTTAAATCAGGTTCATCCTAGGTTGTCCTCCTTGATTTCTTTCTTCGATGTCATAATTTGAGTATTCAAATGCCCTATGACCTTCCTCTCCACATCTGAAACAAGTGAAAGGCCTTCTCTAGTTTTTCCATCCTCTACTGCTACCATAACCTCTACCTCTTTGAAATCCCCTTCCTCGTTCTTGATTCGGAGGATCTTGTCGAGTGTCTACTTGTTTTTCCAATCCATGGGATGACTCTCCCCTACCATAATTTGAACCTCCTTGAAATGGAGTTGATGTACCCCTTCTTCCTCCTCTATTCCTCTGATGGTACTATCTATTTTGTTTTTTTTCAGCCTTTAGAGCCAATTGGTAAGCCTCTTCCATACTGTTGAGTCAATGCATGCTCAATTCATCTTGAATAGAGAATTTCAAGCCATTCACATATCTATCAGCCATTTGTTCATCAGTTTCTTGATGCTCTATATGTATAGACAACATATAAAACTCATTTGTATAATCTTGCACAGAAGAGAGGTTTTGCTTTAAATTTTGAAACCTATGAAAAAGGGTTTACACATAATCTATGGGCAAAACTTTTTCTCTCAACTTCTTCTCCATTTTATTCCATGTCCTGATCTTATCCTTGTCTTTCCTTGTTCATTCCTTTTGAAGATGATCCCACAAAATCATTGCATGACCCTTTAATTTGGTGCATGCGAATTTCACCTTATTTTCCTCTGTCATGGATTTCCATTCAAAAATAGTTCTCATGTCATTCAACCAGTCTATCAACTCCTCTGGTTTAAGACTACCTACATAATCTGAAACATCTACCTTGACCCCTTCATTTTTCCCCTCTAAGGCCCTGAGCATCCTCTCTTCAAAACTCATGCCTTCTAATTCTTTTTCTTCATGTTATGTATCTTGATCTGCACCTCCTTGACCTATCTCTTCATCAGATTCGTCTCCTCCTCTACCGAGTCTTTGGTTTTCCATCCGTGTTGTAAGTTCTGCTATTTGCCTTTGTAGATTTTGCATTTCTCTATGTATCTAGGCAAGACTACCTCTTCCTCTTCCTCTCCCAGCCATCTTCCTACTCTGATACCAGATGATGTAGCCAACAACATGCACTCAATAAAATTGTGTCATTAATCTTGTGTGAGAGCCAAAGATTTGGAAACTAAAAAAAAAAACTTCTATTCACCAACTCTGTTGCTACAATGAGAGAAAACTCTCTTATATCCAAGAAAATAAAAAAATAGCAAATTACTTTTATTTGGTAGATTTTGACAATTGTCAAATTTTTCCATTTTAGGTAATTTTACATTCATATCTTGAGAATCCAGTTTTTTCCCAAAAACTTCCTAAAACTAAGGTAGGACGAAAAGCCAACTAACATCCTAAATTTGAAACATGAGTTTTGAGTTATTAAAAAAAGCAACATTTGAAAAACTAGGAAAAAACACTAAATTACCATTTTGAGGGCAAAAATGAAAGTTTCAAGCCCTAAAAAAGTGCCAAGATGAGGTCCAACCAATTGGGGTGGGTTAGAAAACCACATGCCACCTCATAACGCATCCACATGTAAAATTTCATAGAAAACTCACATTCGAGTCAAAAGTTATGACCTCCGGAAGTCCCTGCATCACTATCACTTTCATTTGTATTGTGTCAAGTGCACTTCCATTGAGTCGTGTCCAGAACACTTTCTTATTTTCTCTCTTTTGGAGGAACATTTTTTCCCACAAGGTTTTTGTTTTTCCTCCACCTTATAAGAGATGCATTTGTACATGGGTACCTCATCAGACCTAGTTATCGGGACCCATCATTATTCCATTACTCCCTAAGTTGCACTTAATGGACGATGTTAGTATAAGTAAGGTCTTTATGTATCTAGTTAGGTTAACACCTTTATCTAGAATTGACCTATTCACACTAGCTTAAGTTTACTTAACTTTTTTAGACTTTTTCTTACCTCATGTGGCGAAGACATGTGTACTCACCTTTGTGAGATAGCTATTTCATGTTGGATTGCCAATTGTATGAGCACTTTTCACCTTGCTCACAACTGTCACACCTTTTGAAGGTTAGTCAATTTTTTAGTACAACCTTCTCATCTCCTCATGCTTGCCTATTCAAGAAAGACTTCTATGTACATTTCATTTATATTTTGGCAATATCAATAGGTTTATTGTGTGCAAATAGCTTGTGATTGTATTCTTTCTTGTTGATCTTGGCTAATCTAAATAGTGACAACCAATTTGGAGAAAAATTCAAAGATAAGATCACAACTCTGCACGTCACTTCTCTAAGTTCACTCCATTCAAGACCACTCTATTGAATCACCCTTCCAACACTCCTAACACTCTCTCCACACCTATCAAATGTCTTATTAAATTAGAGACATGTACCCATTGGAAAAATAGGTTGTATTATAATTATGATGAAAAAATTCACTAGACCACTGTTGTGTACAAAGGAAGGTATATGTGTTTGATGTGGAATCACAACCAAAGGTAAAGGAATGGAAAGATTCCAAAGAATCCTATAACAAGGAACCACTATTGATTGAAGGTCCAAATGTTGACCTTTCCTATTAAATTTGTATCCATGCATTAGATAGGATCTCCACTCCTGAGATAATGACTTTAGGTCAAAGGTTTTTTAAGAAACATGCTCTCACAATCCTCACTGATTCTATTAGAACTCATAATTTTAACATTAACCTAACATTGACAAAATAAGAATATTATTTTATTCATCCCTATTCTAGCTTTGAGGTGATTATAGCTAATGGTGGAGCCTTACCTCATGAGGGAAACTGTCGAATTGCTCACATCTGCATGGGAAACTACACTCTCAAATTTGACATGTTTGTCATTCCCTTGGGAGCTTGTGACATTTTATTGGGAGCACAATGGTTTGACACTCTTAGTCTTATCTTATGAAACTTTTTGAGCTATAAGTATAATTCATAGATAATGGTCAACATCACACCTTATGAGGCTTAAATATTGGATCTGTTAGCATTATTATCTCTCATCTTATAGAAAAGTTACACAAAAAGGAGTTTCATGGAGTTATTGCCCAACTTTCTACTATTCAACTTACCAACTCTTCTACCTCTAGCCACCCCACTAATCTCGAAGAGATTTTACTCCCAAAACCAACCAGATTACCTCTAGACAACACTAAACATCACACTAGATTCCACTACTACTTGGGAGTGCCCCATCATACATTTTCCCTTATATCTAGCCATTTCTACTAAAGAATAAGATATAGAAGTTAATCTAAGAACTACTACACTAAAGGGTTATTAGGCCAAGCACCAATCCATACTCCTCCCCTATACTCTTGGTACACAAAAAAGAAGATCCTTGTCACCTTTGAATTGATTTTTGTGAGCTATTAAAGAAATTATATGAAGGATAAACTTACAATTCTAGTTATTGATGAGCTCTTATATGAAATCCATAGTGTTTGATTCTTCTTCAAGTTAAATTTATAGTTAGACTATGATCAAATCCATGTAAAAGAAGAGGACATTTCTAAAAAATAATCTCACACTCGTAATGGTTATTATGATTTTCTTGTCATTCCATTTGGTCACCAATGAACCATCCACCTTTCAAATCTTGATGAATTAGATTTTCTTCCCTATTTTATAGAATTTCATCTTAGTATTCTTTGATGCTATTATTATTATTTTACAGTTAGACATGGGTGAAGCACCTATTACACTTGGACCAATCTCTTCAAATCTTGTATGCTAACCACTTATGTGCTAAACACTTCAAATTTTATTTTATCTAGACATAGGTTGAATACCTAGTGCACATTGTTTTTGAGGCTAGAGTTAAGGTGGACCCAATGAAAAATTCTATGATACAAAAATAACCTATACCGAAATCCCTAAAGGACCTTCATGGTTTCTTATGCTTTATAGGATATTACTACTACTTTGTAAAGGATTGTGGAAAGAGTGTTGCCTCCTCATGGCCGTGTTAGAAAAAATTCCTTCCATTGGTCTACAACTATAGAAGTAACTTTTAAACTACTTGAGTGGGCTACATGCACCACTCTATTTCTCATTATTCCAATTTTCTCGAAAACATTCACCATTAAAAGTCATATTTTAGGCTTTGAACTAGGTGTTCTCATGTAGGAAGAGAAAACCCTTGCCTTTACATGTAAGGCTCTCATTGAGAAAAATCTTTCCCATTCCACTTATAAGAAAGAGATACTAGCCATTCTTCACATAGTCAAAAAATAATATGCATACCTTGTCGAAAGGCACTTTTGTATTAAAATTGATCACCATAGTCTAAAGTTTTTGGACTAGAAAGTCCCCTCTCAAAAGAAATAGGAGTGGGTCACCAAGTTACTGAGATATTATAATGAGATAACCTACAAAGTAGAACATGATATTGTGGCATGGCTAATGTATTATCACATCAATTTTAAGACCATCCTACTATAATTACTTTATCAATTCCCACCCCTACTTAACTAAATGACTTATGTCAAGAATGTCAATAAGATAGCGAAATGTATAAACTCATCATAAATGTGTCAATCACCAATCTTCAAAGCCCAATTTCTCGTGAGAAGGATCCTATTTGTAGTATAAGGGTCATCTAGTCTTAGCCTCTAAATCAACTTTGTGACCAAGGTTTTTGTTTAATTCCCATGCTACGGTTTTGGTGGGTCACTCTAGCTTTATCAAAACTTATGAATGACTTGACTAATATTTCTTTAGGGAAGGTATGAAAATAGACATCAAAAAATTTGTGGCTAAATTTAAAATATGTCAATGCTAAGTAGGTGAAATAGATGTCACTCTACGATAACTTCAACCCTTGCTCATTCCTATCTACTTATGGACCGAAATTTGAATGGGCTTTGTTGAAGGACTTCCAAAGTCTACAAGAAAATAAATCATTCTATTGGTGGTAGATTCACCTATCTAAATATACCAATTTTGTGCCTTAGCCCAACCCTATATCTCCTCAACTAGTGCCTAGACCTTCTAGACCAAATCTTTCACCTTCATGGAATTCCTACTCTAATTTTTAATAATCATGAACCCATTTTCAGTAGTCACTTGTGATAAGAACTTTTCTAGTGACATGGTATCCAACTTAAGATGAGCTCTACATATCATCAACAAATACATGACTAAATTAAATTGTTAATAAATGTTTGGAGACCTATTTATGTTTCTTTTCATTATATCATTAGCATCATCAGACTAAATGGTTACCTTCAGGAGAATGGTGGTATAGTACCACTTATCACAGTACCACAAAGATGAAACCATATGAAGTAGTCTATGGTCAATATCCACCATCTCTCTAAACATATATTCATGTAAATTCAAAAGGTACATGTAGTGGATTCTGATCTCTACACATGTGACACCATTCTTCATAGTCTTTAAGACAATTTACATAAAACATAAAATTGGATGAAGAAACACGATGAGCAACACCTCTTAAAATTTACTTTTTTCCTTTGGTGACATGGTTTTTCTTCACGTCTAGCTCTACAAATAATTATCCTTGAAGATGAAGGCTTGTAAAAAGCTAGCACCCAATTTTTGTGGGCCCTATAAAAATTTTCAATGGATCAGATTATTTACTTACAAGTTGGAGCTTCCTACCTCCTCTGAGATCTACCCATTTTCCATGTTTCCTAATTGAAGAAGTCTCTTGGCCAATGCACTCATGCTTAGTCTTCCTTACTTGAACTAGATATAGAGGGCTCTATCCTTTTAATACTCAAGTCTATCCTTGACCACCATTCATTCCACCTTTGCAATTGTACCATTACTAATTTTCTCATCCAATGATAGGGTATGCAACTATAATATGCAATATGGGAAGCCCTCTTCCAATTGTAGCAAGAACTTCCTCATCTCAAGCTACATAGAAAATTCCTTTTAAGGCGAAGGACATGTTAGGACCATAGTCCTAACTATTTATTCCTAGTTAATTACTTTTGTACGAAGGTAGATTTAATAAAATCATTAGACACATATGCTTTGTAACCCATCCTTTTTTCTATGTTAGTTTATCCCACATGCTTAGGAGGTAGTAGTTCTTTGCAGTAGAATTAGTATAAATAGAGGGTTTGATAGTAGATTGGGTATCCATGAATTGTATTATGATGAGCATTGCTCCATGAGGTTTCCCCTATGAAGAGGCATGTGATGTATTATAATTCAAAATGTTTATTTTAATGCAATATAGTTCTCATGTTTTCTATTTACAAATTATATTCCTTGTATTTCTATTATTGAGATAATCTTTTGTAGGTTGGATTATATCATTTTAATTAATATATGTAAATAATTCACATAATTAAACATTTATATCAAGTTAAAGTTGAGAGAATCATGATGATAATTTAGATGATATGTTGTAGAGTTTAAAAGGAATTTAGAATTGAAAAAATTAAACAATGTTAAAAATAACATTTTTGTATAATTACTTATTTATTTGTATTTCTTTCTACAAGAGATAGATTCATCTTTTTATTATTGTAATCACTATTAAACATCATATTTGTTTAATTAATACTTTGTAGACATTTTCATAGATATTACATGGTACCAACTCATAGTTATTCTCAAACCTTCTTCTTCTTGATTGATGATCAATCCTCTCTTTTTTTTTTGTATTGATGAAAGCAAAATACAATTAAAAATCAGTCAAAGACTACAATAAAATGAACTAGCCACAGATAGACTAAACTACCTACAAAATACAAATTAAGAATGTAGACAATTAAGAGAGGATAGATCATTGTCTTTGTACAATGATCTATCCTCTCTTAATTGTCTACATTCCTAATTTGTATTTTTTGAGTACTCCTTATTTTATTATATGTGCATATGATCCTTTTTAACATAAAAATTTATTTTTTTAATTTCAAATTTAATATGGCTTATGTATATAAAGAATCTTGCATTCTCCTTAGGATTGCTCATATTTCAAAGCTTTTAGATTATTAAATATCATTTTTTATATCTTAACCTTTTTCAAATGCATTATTTTAAATGTGTTTTTTGTCTATTTAGATTTTACAAGTTGCAAGTTCATTGCTGGAAATTTTCACTTATACTACAAGGAAAATTTAGGTATAAGTCATATCTACACTATTGAGAATGCACAAGAATTAAAATAAAAAAAAATTACTACAAACGTTTGTACATTTTTCACAAGTATTAAAATTGCATTATGGAAGGAGCTTGTTATTTCCTTTTTGCTAAAAATAACTGGGTTAGGAACGTAAGAGGTGCAAGAAAAATAATAAGGCCTAGATGCTAATAACATGAACTCAGTTGAGTCAATCCTTTTCAAAAGCACCCATATACTACAACCTAAAACTGGGTTGATAAAACTATCCAACTATATTTAGAAATTTTTATTTCATACTATTTTTATAGCCTTTCTATGATCATTCATTTAATGTGTTTCTATACAATCCATAAATACAATGACCATATTTATGAAAGTATCACTAAAACCTACACAAATGGGATCCAACCTTCACTTCTTCTACTAGATATGAAATAAAGGCACATTACAATACATTCTAGTTAGTCGTAATCTTGGGCTCATCTTAAAAATTGATGCCTCTAGCATGAATGTTAAAAACTATGTCACACTTCAGGATAACTAAATAGTTTAGGGTGAAAATTTTCATACCAAACTATTTTTGGGAAAATATTTTTTTCTAAAACCATGTCACCCCTATGTGGCATAAAGAGTTCCAACAAAATTTTTTTTACCCAAAACTATTGAATCAATATAATTCAATGTGAACTTTGAAAAATATATTTATTTATATAGAATGTTTTGGATGAAAAGATTTAGGGAGAAAGAGTCTCAACCAAAACTCTTTTACCCAAAAATGTCTCGGTGGCATTCCAAGTGGTAGCCTACCCCTCCTTTACAATAAATTCAACAAAAAATCAACAACTCTAGATTTCTCCAACCAAGGGTATTTTCATAAAAATATGAAAATACCCTTTTGTAGAGATTAGAGTATAGAATTTGAATTTTTTAAAAATATTTTGATTATCTTTATTATGAGTTTTGAAATTTATTTCAAGTAGGTTATTCTAATCAAACATGAGGCTTATTAGAAAGTAAAACAAATATTAAAATATATTTAAAATTTTTGAAAAATATATGACACACTAGAGGAGAGGATTATCTTTATTATGAGTTTTGAAATTTATTTCAAGTAGGTTATTCTAATCAAACATGAGGCTTATTAGAAAGTAAAATAAATATTAAAATATATTTAAAATTTTTGACAAATATATGGCACACTAGAGGAGAGGATTATCTCCAAGAGGGTATTTCATTTTTTTAATAATAAAAAAATATTAGATATAAGTTGATGTCCCCTCCAAACTATGACATTTTGAGCAAATTTGACTTTAAAAAATTATAAAAAATTAATACTCATCGAAATTAGTATTTCTCTCTATGCACTAGATTTTCAAGTTATCTAAGTGGGAATAAAATCAAAGAAAAAATTAAATTTGTTATATTTTTGGGATGTCCCATCAACCTCACATTTTTCAAACATTTTCAACAATTAAAATTATTCTCTTCAATTTAATATTAATATTATATCCAACTATATTTTAAAAAATTAAAAAAATTATAGATATAAACTACATTAATTAAGAGTTCTACATTTCATTAGTTTATATCATTTTAAAGTTGAAAATATACACTTCACTTTTACGCAGTCTAATTTTAAAAACCATATTTGTGTTGGCTATTTCCTTTATAAAAGTGTGACACAATTCTAAACTTTTACCCTTCAACTGTAAGATCTGCTAGAAATTAGGCATGAATAACAGTTCCCAATAACTTCAAGCATTTATTTAATAATCCACACATATTTTCTATAAAATATTTATTTCTTTCTAATCACTATGATCTAGCGAAGGCGAGGTGGGAGCTTACTATGAATAAATATTATTATTCACCACTTTCTGATTAGCTAGATCTTGTGACAAATAGGAAAGAGAATACAATGATGAATAATGATTTT
This sequence comes from Cunninghamia lanceolata, assembly GCA_027924645.1. Lineage (NCBI taxonomy): Eukaryota > Viridiplantae > Streptophyta > Pinopsida > Cupressales > Cupressaceae > Cunninghamia > Cunninghamia lanceolata. The sequence goes on from BSBN01000137.1 coordinate 807,729, forward strand.
TACAAGTATATTATTCCAAGTATAATAATCTCAAAAAAGATATCACAACGGATTACAAAAAATAGCAAAAATATGCTAAATCTTCAAATAACACACAATATGAACAAGATTCCTCCATAATACAAAATACCAAGATATATGTTGAAATCCAAACAAAGCTTTGAAGTAAAATTACAACATTAGCGTGAGATTGCACTTAGTAAATCAAAGGGTGTCTTCCTTTGACGTTGGAATCTAATGGGTTCGATCCTTGAACCCTATAGTCGAACACAAGTGCTCAAGATATGAGGAAAGTTCATAAATTGACAAAAGATGCAAATATGAATTAGTGGCCTAATTTAAATAGAATGAGAGCGCCCAAATTCCAATGCATATATCTCCATAAATAATAATATTTAAATTAGTCAAGGTGCTCTTTGCAAAATAGCTCTTTGTAAATGCCCTCTAATTTTCAACTATAAACTAATCATTTAAGCTAATTTGTAACTCACTAATAATTTGTCATACTCAAGATGATGGCATGCTTTGGAATTTAATATCATTTTAATATTAATTGGCTTCATTTATCACGTTTAAAATAATAATCAATTTGGGTCCATTAATTAAAATTATTTCACTAGAAATTTCCCCTTATCCCACGAGAAATATTGGAATGGGATTTTGGTCTCAAAATTAAATTAACAAATGGAGAAATTACAAGTCTACCCTTCCCAAAATTTCTTGCCCGCAAGAAATGCAAATTTGGGTGTTCAAAGAAATTTGGTCCCTCTGAAGTAGCATCCTTTGTAGGTAGATTCTTCTAATAAATTAGGTATATAGTCTAATGTTTCTATTTCTTAATTTATTCACCCTTGTATTAGTAACAACATCTAATACCAATATGATCTTTCCCTCATCGTCCAGGGGTGGCAAATCTGCCAAAGGTGTGACACAATGTACAAGTTCTTTTTTGAAGAAAGACACATAGAAAACATTAGGGAACTTTTTTTTTTTGATAAAAACCCTAACTCATAAGAAAATTCACCAAGTCTTATCACACTCTTGTAAAACTCAAAGAAGTGAAGTTTGATATTTTCAACCCCACTTCTTTTGATGAAAGTTTTTTTTAAGATTGTAATCTTGGGAAGACCATATACCCAACCTCAAATGATCTCTTAGTGTGGTTCTGAGTAATAGAGAAATTTTGTTGATTTTTACCTTCCTAGAGATGATATTTGTGTGACCTTAAAATATCCTATCTATGCTTCACAAAGTCACTAGCAACTATCACTTTACTATCTATGAATATTAAATAAACAAAGGTTAATGCATCATAACTATATCATGCCATAAAGAGAGATATGCCAATAGATATATGATGGGTGGTATTGTAGTAGTAATTTCCCAAGTGTAACCACTTAAACCATGCTAATTATTGATTTAAACCATAGTTTCTTAAATATCCTTCAACCTAATTTTCACTTATTTTGTTCGTCCATCTATCTATGGATGATACCTTGTAATAAAGGTGAGTTCTATACCAGTCAACCATTATAATTTCCATCAAAAATCACTAAGAAATATATTATCACTATCACTAACTTGATAATTTTAGGAAACCTATGGGGCCTAAACACTTATCTAAAAAATAAATTTGCACAATGATCCATTATCTCGATAAACATCCTTAGACTCTAAATGGATGATAGATGAATTTTCCTAAGATACTTACAAAGCATATGCATCCATAGCAACTAATATACTAACAAAGTAAAGAGAAGGGTTAAACATGGGTTCCTAACATCACCTTCCTCTTAAAAAAAACTTTGTCCTCAAAGCTTAAGATGTGGGAATTGTTGTTGAATCTAAAGGAGTGGTTCCCATGTTGCATCCTCTGGTTGCATTCTGTGCCACTAAATTAATACCTCTGTGATGGATTGGGAATGTAGTTGATGAGTGCACCTATCGAGGATTGCCTTTGGTTCCAGAAGGATGGATCCTTCATTATCAAGTTCTTGTAAAATAGTTTGTGCTCTGATGTTGGTGCCAAGAACTTTCTTTAGACAAGATACATGAAATACTCGATGAATGCAGGAAGAAGGAGGAAGTTACAATTTATAAGAAACCAACCAAATCTTTTGGAGAACCTTATATGGCTTATAGAAATTTGGAGCCAGCTTATGACACCCTTTGAAGTTTCAGGGATGATTGCTTGTATGGCTATAGGCGAAGAAAAACCATATCACCTACTTGAAAAGTGCACTCAAAACGCTGTTGATCAGCCTGTTGTTTTATACAATTTCTTGCCATGTGAAGATTGTCCTACAAGATGCAAAGAATCTGATCCCAGGTTTGGAGAACCATGTTGACTACCTGAATTGGTGAACTATTGGGGGTGTATGGAAGGAGCATTGGTAGTCCCTGACTATAGACTGCTTCATATGGAGTCATTTTAGATATAGTGTGGTAGGAGGTATTGTACCACCATTCAATGAGAGGGAGCCAGTTTGCCCACTAATGTTGTTGTTTTGAAGTGAAGCAACAAAGATAAGTTTCCAAACATTTGTTTATAATTTTAGTCTAGCCATTTGTTTGTGGGTGATACCTAGAACTCATCTTCAGTTTGGTACTAGTGTGTTGAAATAGTTCTATCCAAAAATGACTAGTGAAGGTGGCATCACGATCTGAGACAATGGAAGAAGGGATGCCATGAAGATAGAAGATCTGGTCCATGAAAATTTGTGTGACTAAGGAGGTGGTATAGGGATGGATGAGGGCACAAAAATGATTGTATTTAGAGAGGCGATCAACCATAACCAAGATCATTGTCTTGCCTCTAGATTTAGGGAGCCTCTTAACGAAATCCATAGAAATATGTGTCCAAATCCATGTAGGGATGGGCAAGGGTTCGTGCAATCTAGGAAGGAGTGTCATTCACCCTTGTTGCATTGGTAGGTATCACATTTAGCCACCATATGTTGAATTGCCCTTTTCATTCCCTTCCAAAATAAGTTACGTGTGCCCACTCATAAGTTTTGAGAAACCATGAGTGCCATACTGATGGAGAAGCATGGAGTTCATAGAAGATAGCTTGCTATAGATCTATGCTATGAGGAAGCACTAGATGACCATCTCAAGAGTAATGCACTACAATAGAAGGGTTATTAGCCAACTATTGAATGATTTGAGATAATGAAGAGTCAATGACATAGCCCTACTGGACAGATTCCAACCAATTTAGAACAGGCATAGAAATAGATGAAAGGGAAGATTGGTCATCAAATGTGTGAGAAAGAGCATCCACCACAATATTGCCCTTACCCTTCTTGTAAGTGATCTCATAGTCATAACCTATGAGTTTGATGACCCATTTATGTTGTGTTAGGGAGGAGACACATTATTCCAAAAAATATTTCAAACTTTGCTGATCAATTTTGATGCAAAAATGATTCCCCAATAGGTATGGTCACCACTTCTATACTGCATACAAAATAGCCATCATTTCCTTCTCATATGTAAAAAGTACTAAATTATTGCTAGAAAGGGCTTTGCTAGTGAACATAGTGAGATGTTCTTCTTGAAGGAGAGCAACACCAAGTCCGCAAGCATCACTCTCAATAGTGAAGGTCTTGGAAAAGTCTATCATAGCTAGAATGGGTGTAGTACACATAGCTTGCTTCAATTTTTCAAATGCACACTCAACAACATGTGTCCAACTAAAAGCATCCTTTTTCAACATAGTTGTTAATGGATCTGCAATCTTCCTGTAATCCTTGACAAACTTACGTGATAGTATCCAGTCAGTCCCAAAAAACCACAGAGGCTCTTGAGTGTCTAAGGATGTGGCCAATTTTTTATGGCATCTATTTTTGTAGGATCCACCCAAACCCCTTGGCCTGAAACAATATGGCTGAGATACTCCACTTTGTCCTAGCTAAAAACACATTTAGATTGTTTTGCACAGAGATGATGATTAGAGAGATGTTGCAGTATGAGATCTAGATGTTGGAGATGTTGAGCCCATGTTTTACTATAGATGAGGATATCATCAAAGAAAACCAGAATTAATTTACATAGGTAGAGCCAAAATATTTTATTCATTAATGCCTGGAATGTTGAAGGAGCATTAGTGAGGCCAAAGGGCATGACCAGAAACTCATAGTGGCTATCATGTGTTTAGAAATTCATTTTAGGGTTATCGTCCTCATGAACCTAAATTTGGTGATACCCAGAATGAAAATCCAACTTGGAGAAAAAATGAGCACCATTTAGCTCATCAAGAAGCTCATCAACAATAGGAATCGAAAATTTATCCTTGACTATGATGTGATTAAATGCTTAGAAGTCAATGTAGAGGTGCCATGACCCATCTTTTTTCCAGACAAGAAGAACTGGTGAAGAAAATAAATTGGTATTGGGGCGAATAATGCCTTACTTGAGTAAATCTCGAACAAGCATCTCAATCTCTATCCTTTGGTAAAATGAGTAGTAGTAGGGCTTGATTTGGGAGGAACACTTCTAGGAAGGATTTTAATATGATGGTCCTATATCTGTGAAGGTGGAAATCCCATTGATTCAGAAAAGACACATGCATACCTATCCAAAATTTGTTGTAGATCAGGAGTAGTGGAGACCGTTGATGGTTGCATCTAAATAAAATGGACCTGGGCAATGACATCGTGTGAATTCTTCTTAAGAAGCTTTTCGATGCAATGTGAACTTATGCTGCTAAGAGACCCCAGTTGTAAGCCCTTGAATGTGTGTTTTTGCCCATTGTCTAAAAACTACATCCAAAGTTTAGTAAAATCCCATAAGATGGGTCCAAGTGTGAGTAACCATTAGGTGCCCAAAATCACATCACATCCACCTAAGGGCAAGGAAAACATGTCAGAGCACAGGTTATAATCTCTAATAGATAAACACACATTGTGACACTTCCCTTTGTAAGGTAATGTGCCCCCATTGGCAATCATGACTTTAGAGATGGAGCAAGGATGCATAAAATAATTAGCCTTTTTGGAAATCTGAGGGTCAATAAAGCTATGAATGCTACCAGAATCAATGAGTATTGTAAGAGGGAGCTTCTTGAAGTAACCCTTGACCCACATGGTTTGTGGGGTGGTGACTCCTACTAAAGCATGGGGAGAGATCTCTGGGTGGTCTTCTTAAGAAGTAGGGTGACCAACAAGTGGCTATTGAGTTTTGGCCTGATTAGCTACTATATCTTGAGCATCCACACAAACTTCAGTTTCATGTAAAGAATCCACATGCAAGAGGTAGAGCTTTTGGTGAACACCAGGGTCAACAAGCAGTTGCTAATTTTTGGCCTGATCATCTACTATATCCTGAGCATCCACACAAACTTTAGTTTCAGGCAGAGAATCCACATCCAAGAGGTAGATCTTTTTCTCAACACATCTATGTCCCCGAATGAATTTCTCATCACAATTATAACAAAGTCATTCTTCTCTACATGCCCGCGTCTCTACTTCAGTCAAATTCTTGATAGGAGTTGTTCTAAGAGCTGGTGTTATTTGAGGTCTTTGTGGAGCTATATTTCTGAATAGAACAAAATTGGATTTAGATCACTGTTGAGCTATGATCTTGTCCTTTGCCAACTTAGCCAACCCTAGGGCTTCCATCATTGTGCTAGAACAAAATATTTTAACCTTAGATCGAATTGCATCGTTCAAACCACTTACAAAACAACTCCTGAGGAATTCATCAAATAATCCCTCTATGTGATTGGCCATTTTTCAAATTCTATCTGATATTCTCTCACAGTGCCTATTTAGCAGAGTTTAGTGAGTGCTCCTATGAAGTCATCAAAAGCACTAAGGTGAAATCGTTGCAAAATGAGTTTGCAAAAATCAATCCATTTTAGCTCGTCATGAGCCTTGATATACCAATAGAACCATTGAAGAGATTCATGTTCCAAGTGAAAGGATGCAAGTGGGACTTTGTTGACATCAAAAGTATTATGCAGACTGAAATATTGTTCTGCCCAATATATCCTGTTAGATTCAGGGCATACAACTAAGAGGGGGGTGAATCAGTTGTACAAAACTTTCCTCTTATTAAACACTTGCATTCGCTTAGCAGTATAACAATAAATCAACCATGAAACATAATGCATTTAATTCAAGAGCAGAAACATATCAACACAAGAGACACCAAGATTTTAATGTGGAAAACCTGGTTAAGGGAAAAACCACAGGGTGACTAACCCAAGATTGTATTCTTCGTTAGAAGAATAGAAAGACCAAAATGACACATGCCAATTAGGGCTCACTGCCCAAGCACACTTCTCACAAGAGGCTTACTGCCTACAAGTGACACATTGTCTACAAAAGAATAAGTATCACATACTTGAATTGGTAAATAGCATCTTCACCATGCTTGAGTCAGTTCCATTTAAGCCCAAAACTTCTGCTCTACCTTTCGCTCTCCTCCTCGCTACCACAAACTCATCTTCACAAGGAAACCTTTGAAATGACTTTGCAATCCCTTATTTATACACAATATCAACTTAGGAATGATCATCTAAGTCAGCTAACAACCAAAAGAACATCCGCAAGATGTATAACTCATTCGGTCGGCCTGTCTCGGGAAGAACACGATCATCTGAAAGTTGTTCTTCAAATGCGAGCTCCAACTCCAATGCGGACCCCCAACATGAACTAGACATGATCCAAAGACCACCACAAGCTTGCCTGAATCACCAAGAACATCCACACTTCATCTACTTACTGATATCCTTCTCTCCTTCATCTGAAACCTCAAGAATACAGTCTGTCATCACTATCACAAAAGAATAGATGCTTGCAGACCTTCAAACCATGAACCAATCAAGTTGACACTCCACAAAGACTTCCTCAACACATCCTCAAATCCACAGAACAGGATAATGCATTTCTGGATCTCACCGGACCTATATGTATCACTCTACCACCACTGAACATCTGCCAGAACCAGTTTTACTTGAGAGACCACAACTTCTTCAGATCTTCATGCAGACCTCTAAAATCTTTATTGGATCACCTTGAGACACATATCTATAAACCATTTAATCTGTATCCTCTGATCCTTAACCTATCTTGGACTTTTACCTTGATGTCATCACTGTTCTTCACTGTTCCTGATTGAGATTAATTTTCTCAATATCCTCAGCACACAACTCATCCAATCCTTATCATTAATGCAATAGGAGTATGTTGACATCAATGACAACACTAGTTAGGCCCATACTTGCAAAAATCTCCCTCTTTGTCATTGATGGCAACATATGATGTGAAAAATTGTTTTAACCATCAAGACAAGAACTTCTTCTTACTGTCACAACTCCCCCTATCAGCAAGAACCATTCTCATGTCTTTTCTCCCTTTACTGCTCCCCCTTTTATCAGAAACCACTTGTTTTTCACATGTCTTCTCTCCCCCTTTGACATCAATGGCAAAGGGCACATACTTGCAATTTTACTACTTCAAAATCATATCTGCTGCTCCTCCTAAGTAGCAGCTCCCCATCATCGATCCGGACCACAAGATGTGACTATGATATCCACCGGACTGATGCACCTCAGTGCACCTTAGTTCATCACCGAAGGGGCAATAACCCCTAACTTCTCCCTGAGATACTCAAAAGAGTCCTTAGGTAGAGGTTTAGTAAAGATGTCTGCAATCTGATCCTTGGAAGGCACAAACTCCAATCTGACTTCATTCTTGTTCACTTGCTCTCTCAAAAAGTGAAACTTGATGGATATATGTTTAGTCTTTGAATGTAACACCAGATTCTTAGATATGTTTATTACACTTGAATTATCATAGAAAATTGTGATAGGCTCCACATACTCCACTTTGATATCTCTTAACATCTGCTTCATCCACAACACTTGAGTGCAACTACCTACTACTGCAATATATTTTGCTTCAGTTGTAGATAGAGATATTGCCTCTTTTTTCTTGCTCAGCCAAAAAACCAATCTCTTCCCCAAAAAGAATGCTCCACCACTGGTACTCTTCCAGTCATCCACATCTCCTACCCAATCAGCATCTGTATATGCATGAAGAGAGAAATCATGATCTCTAGGATACCATAGACCATACTCAACTATCCCTTTTAGATATCTAAATATCCTCTTGATTTCCATGACGAGATTCTCTAGGATCATCTTGGAATCTAGCAACAAGACCAATAGCTTGCATAATGTCTAGTCTAGTTTGAGTGAGATACAATAATCCTCCAATCATTGACCTGTACTTTGTCTGATCTGTCTTAGGAGAGTCATCATCTTTGCTCAACTTACATCCAGTTGCCATGGGAGTATTCATTGGCTTTGAATCTTCTATTCCAAATTTCTTCAACAATTCTTTTGCATATTTGGTCTGAGAAATGAAGATACCTTTCTTTGTTTGAGTGATTTGCAAACCCAAGAAGAAATTTATTTCACCAAGCATGGACATCTCAAACTCACTTTTCATTTGATTTGAAAAAGTTTTACACATATTATCTCTTCCTCCAAAAATGATATCATCAACAAACACTTCAACACTTAAGATGTTTTCATGATCAATTTTGAAATATAAGTTACTGCCAGCAGTACCTTTGTTGAAACCAATCTTTAAAAGATGCTTGTCTAATCTTTCATACCAGGCTCTTGGGGCTTGCTTCAAACCATACAGTGCCTTCTTCAACTTGCAGACCATATCACCATGATCAGACAATTGAAATCCATCTAGTTGCTCAATGTATACTTCTTCTTCCAAGTCACCATTCAGGAAGTCAGACTTGACATCCATCTGATACACCTTGAAATCTTTGAAGGCAGCAAATGCAAGAAATAATCTAACTACTTCAATTCTTGCCACCGGAGCAAAAGTTTCTTCAAAATCAACTCCTTCTATTTGACAGTAGCCCTTGCAAACCAATCTGGCTTTATTTCTGATTACTTCACCAACTTCATTCAGTTTGTTCCGGAAGACCCATTTGGTTCCAATTACATTCTTGTTTCTAGGTCTGGGAACAAGATCCCAAGTGTGATTTTTCTCAATTTGCATTAGTTCGTCCTCCATTGTCTTAGTCCAGTTTTCATCATTGCAGGCTTCATTCACTGTCTTAGGTTCAATCTTTGAAATCAGACAATATTCCTCTGAATCATGAGCAATCTTTTTTCTTGTTTGAACATCTTTTCTTTTATCACCTATGATCTGATCTTCAGATTGGTTCAGTCTTTCATACCTTAGAACTTTGGGGGTTTCTTGCACTTCTAATTCTTGATCAGGCTCTTTAAGACTTATTTCTTCTTCCTGATTTACCAGATTAGTTTCAATCTGAATTTCAGAAGAGACTTGGGCTCCTTGAGTCAAAACACCATTTTGATCATCTTCATGATATTCATAAAACCTTGAGGGTTTTTCAATTCCTTCATCAACCTTCACATTAGTACTTTCTATAATCTTTCTTAATCTCTTATTATAACACTGGTATGCTTTGCTTTGAGTAGAATAACCCAAAAATATTCCTTCATCACTTCTAGCATCAAACTTGCCTAGATCTTCATCTCTCTTAATGTAACATTTTCTACCAAACACTCTGAAATACCTTACAGTAGGTGTAATACCAAACCAAATTTCATAAGGAGTCTTACCGGTATTGCTTCTGATTTGAACTCGATTGAGAGTATAGACTGCAGTGCTGACAGCTTCTCTCCAATAGATCTGAGGAACATTTGCTTCCATCATCATGGTCCTAGAAGCTTCCTGGATGGTCTGGTTCTTTCTCTCAACTACTCCATTCTGTTGTGGAGTCCTAGGGGAAGACAACTGCCTCTTTATACCATGTTTCTCACAGAAATCTATGAATTCACTAGATGTAAATTCTCCACCTCTATCAGACCTCAGACATTTCAATTTTAATCCGGTTTCATTCTCTACTATAACCTTGAATATTTTGAACTTCTCAAGAACTTCTGATTTCTCTTTCAGAAAGGTTACCCACATCATCCTAGAATAGTCATCAATTAACAACATGAAGTATCTATCACCTTGCACACTTCTGATTCTTGCCGGACCACAAAGATCAGTATGAACTAAGTCTAATAATCTGGTAGAGGATTGTTCCTTGCTTTTGAATGAGACTTTGCTTTGTTTTCCCAACTGACATTCTTTGCATAAGCTATTTGTAGGTTTCACTAGTTTTGGAAGATCTCTAACAGCCTGAGTATTACTTATCTTGATGATATTATCAAAATTCACATGACACATTCTCCTATGCCATAACCAACTCTGATCAACTTGCACAAATAGACAACTTTTACCAGTACCAACTAAATGGAAGATATTACCTTTTGTTTGGGTATCGGATGCAATCTTTGTTCTGGAATTCTCAAAGATCTTACATTTTCCATTCTTGAATCTAAGATCATAGCCTTGTCCACTAACTATCCAACACTGAGAAGATTGTGCTTCAATCCTTCAACGTACAGTACATTACCAGTTTTGTTCTTTCCGTCAAAAGAAATAGTTCATCTACCTCTGATTCTACCAGCAGAGTTATCACCAAATTTTACCACTCCACCTTCATACCTTTCCAAATCTATGAACTTGTTTTTGTCACCGGTCATATGGTGAGAGCAACCACTGTCAATGACCCAATCATCCTTCTCTTCAACATGAGCAGCTAGAGATCTTTCCACAACTTTATGATTGGCAGATTCAGAGGGCATTGGATCTTCTTCCTTGATGGCAATAAACACCCAGTCACTTCTAGATTTGTTACCTATCTCTGATTCATCATATGTTACTCCTTCATCATCATCTTCATGAACATAATAGCAATTCTTTTGGGATCTTGATCTGTTAGGTTTTGGCCTTGAAAATCTTTCCGGACACTTTGAGGCAAAATGACCAATCTTATTGCAGTTAAAACACTTAAAAGGCAGCTATCCTTCATACTTACCGGATCCTCTAGTTAATCTTTCTGCAATAAGGGCTTCAAGGTGAGCAGTTTCAGCTTCTTCTTCCAGGTCTTTTCTTGCTTTTTCATACCATGAAAGTTTCCTTGAGGATTTTTTTCCCAGATCAATCCTTTGTTTACCTTTTACAGATGCACTGGCTTTGAATGCAGATTCAGTCTTTGGGCGTTCATCTCCAAACTTGGCCATTTCAAATGCAGCTAATTTACCAACCAGTTGATCTCTTGTGATGGTTGTGTGAGCTTTGAATTCTTCAATTGCAGCAGCCTTGATTTTATAAGAAGAAGGAAGGGATCTAAGAATTTTGCCAACAATCTCATCTTCATTCAAGACTCCACCAGCATTTCTGACTCCACAAACAATCTCATTTACTCTTGGCATAAAAGTTGTGATATTTTCATCTTCTCTCATCTTCAGATTTTCAAATTTCCCTTTTAGACTTTGTAGCCTTGCACTCTTAACATACTTGTCTCCTTCATGCAAAAGTTTTAGTTTTTGCCAAATCTCAAAAGTAGTTGGTAGGTCAATTTAAGATTTGAGAGCTCTGAATCAGATAATGCGCTTAGAAGAGCCTCTATAGTCCGTAGATTGTTTTCAACATCAGTGATTTTAGTTTGGGTTTTCGGACCACCCTGTGGGGGTACATACTGTGTTGTAGCCATGGTCCAATACACCATTCCCATACATTGCAAGTGACATTTCATGCAACCTTTCCAAAGATTAAAATTGGTTCCATCAAATTTTAGACTATCCTTCTTGTAGCATGACATCCTGGATCTCCTCAAGCGGTTAAGCTCCTTTTAGAGGAACTTGGCTCTAATACCAATTGTTAGATTCAGGGCATATAATTGAGAGGGGGGAGTGAATTAGTTGTACAAAACTTTCCTCTTATTAAACACTCGCATTCGCTTAGCAGTATAACAATAAATCAACCATGAAACATAATGCATTTAATTCAAGAGTAGAAACACATCAACACAAGAGACACCAAGATTTTAATGTGGAAAACCCGGTTAAGGGAAAAACCACGGGGTGACTAACCCAAGATTGTATTCTTTGTTAGAAGAATAGAAAGAACAAAATGGCACATGCCAATTAGGGCTCACTGCCTGAGCACACTGCTCACAAGAGGCTCACTACCTACAAGAGACACACTGTCTACAAAAGAATAAGTATCACAAACTTGAACTGGTAAATAGCATCTTCACCATGCTTGAGTCAGTTCCATTTAAGCCCAAAACTTCTACTCTACCTTTCTCTCTCCTCCTCGCTACCACAAACTCATCTTCACAAGGACACCTTTGAAATGACTTTGCAATCCCTTATTTATACACGACATCAACTTAGGAATGATCATCTAAGTCGGCTAACAACCAAAAGAACATCTGCAAGATGTATAACTCATCCAGTTGGCCTGTCTTAGGAAGAACACCATCATCCAGAAGTTGTTCTTCAAATGTGAGCTCCAACTCCAATGCAGACCACCAACATGAATTGGACATGATCCAAAGACCACCACAAGATTGCTTGAATCACCAAGAACATCCACACTTCATCTGCTTACTGAAATCCTTCTCTCCTTCATCCGGAACCTCAAGAACACAATCTATCATCACTGTCACAAAAGAATAGATGCTTGCGGACCTTCAAACCATGAACCAATCGAGCTGACACTCCACAAAGACTTCCTCAACACATCCTCAAATCCGTAGAATAGGATAATGCATTTCTAGATCTCACCGGACCTATCTGTATCACTCTGCCACCATTGAACATCTACCAGAACCGGTTTTACTTGAGAGACCACAACTTCTTCAGATTTTCATGCAGACCTCTAAAATCTTTACTGGATCACCTTAAGACACATATCTATAAACCCTTTAATCTGCATCCTCTAATCCTTAACCTATCTTGGACTTTTACCTTGTTGTCATCACTATTCTTCATTGTTCCTGATTGAGACTAATTTTCTCAATATCCTCAGCACACAACTCATCCAATCCTTATCATTAATGCAACAGGAGTATGTTGACATCAATGACAACACCGGTTAGGCCCATACTTGCAACATATCCATCCAATTGGATTGTCACCATTGAATCAAGGAAAATCAAGCTTCGGACCACGAAAGTCACTGGAAGAAGAAAACCTAGTGTCTGAAGAAGACTCTGGCTACCATAACTAAACGATGAGATATGTTGCAACTTAATGCAGCAAATTCAATAGATATGATAGATCATAATGGAAATGGAAACAATCATAAAAGAGATGATAGGTCCCAATAGTGAGTATTTAATAGCAAGCATAGATCATAATGGAAATGGAAATAATGATAGGTCCCAATAGTGAGTATTTAATAGCAAGCATAGGAAAAGGGAAGAGTAAAAATCAGATGCAATGTGTTCAAAGATTTTTATATTGCTATTCTAGTTTTAGATTGAAATGGTTATCTATATGATGAAGAATTAATGCAGATTATTCATGGCATTCTTGCTTATAGTGAAGAATTGATGTGGATTATTCACAATGAAGAGTTGACTCAGTGTTTCACAAAAGAAAAATTATATAAAAGCCAAATCATTTGGTAAATACATAAAATGTGGCAACCAAAAGGCCTAGAAATTGACGATCTATATAATGCCTTGATAGAACACACGCTACAATAAACAACAAAGCATTATAATTATTACTAGATATTAGCCAATTCAATTGCTAATAATTCATTTTAAAAATATTTTGATTTAAAAAGTTTTTATCTTATCTTTTTAAAAGATAAGTATTTACTTTGGGTAGAAGGAATTCTAGCATATGATTTAATGATAGGGACAAACAATAATTAGTTAAGAAACCCTAGTCACATAACATTTCCATAGACAACTATTAATAAGACACTAATAACACATCGATCATGGCAAGGCCCTCAATATAATAAGATATAACAATAATAGATCATACATAAAATGCTCAAAATAACTAGATATAATAGTATTTGATCAAAAGACAATATTCTAGTTAAATAGGAGATATTCATTTCAAAAAAAATATAGACAATATTCTAAGAAACTAGAACGATCAATATAAACTACGATATGTCCAAATGGCAAAACATAATCATGGTCAGGTACAATAAAATCAAATGATCAAACTCAACAATATTTCATGTGAAAAGGCGATTCTCAAGTGCTAGGGTACTAAATGCATCGTGTCCAAGAAAATATCTCAAAGGCAATTCTCAAATTTTGATATTTTTTGAAAAATGTGCTCTTTCAAACTTTTAGGCTAGACAAACATTTTGGGAAAATTCGTGGTAGTGAGGTTGACCTTTTGGTTGTGATTTTGACCAACTATGATCCTTCAGTGTAGTCTTGAATCGGGGATCTAATCTAGGGCTGCAATTTTGACCCATTCAAACCTATTCATAAGACTTAGATTCTTTTATCATTTTGAGCATGTTTCGTAAATTTTATGCAAAATTTGACACTTGGTTTTTTGTGCTTTCGACACAAACATAGCTCAAGTTCTAGGAGCATCTCAAGAATGCCTAGTTGATCATCATTCAAGACATCCCATTAAGTGATATTAATGTGGCTTTGCTTTGGGTGAAATGATTTTACCACATAGTTACCATGCCCACATTACACTTCGATGTTCAGATGCTCACATTGTTGGTTAAATGTTGAGACTAAACACGTAAAATTCACCTAACAATAGGTGAGATGACTATGACTTTGAAGGATGTATAGTGGATAGCATTTCTAATAACATAGCATATCACTTATTAGCTCAATTATACTGATCGAGTCATCATCTCCAAACTTATTGGACACACTATTTTGGGACTTTTTTCTTTAGGAAAACATCGACTCTTAAGTGCCATAGCCATAAATATGGCCGTTGGCGACGAGATTTTTACGAGGTCTTCTTCACCACCTCGTTTTGTCAGCTTCTCCTTGTTTCATGACACCACATGTCGACTAAATTAATTTACATTATCTAGGTGATCACACAATTATATACGTTCGAAACTGCACAAAACAGTGGCACACTTGAAATCCGAATATTTTTTTTTCTAGTTTGTCACGACTCTCAATCAAAATTTAGCCGCTATAAATAGAATAGAATTTCTCTGTTTTCAGCCCACTGAAAAACATGAAGATAATATGCGTTTTGCTTTTTGCACTTTTGTGCTATCAAGCAAAATCGGCTCATGCTAGGAGGAAAACCTTAGGATTCAATGGGCTTGGTCAGACGCCTCAGACGGGGTATAATGTTTTCTAACTGCAAATGCACTGGAATAAATTTACCAAAAGTTCACTAGTACTGAAATTTATCAGTTTTTTATGCATGTGTACACTCTGATACGATGATTGATGTGTTTTTTTTCTTTGTTTAGATGGAACAATTTTAATCATTTCCCTTTCGGGGTTGATGAAACGATTAATCGTGAAACAGGTATTATTCATACTTTGATTCTCAGTAACAGTGATCTGGACTTATTGCCATGAGAAGATTGAGTTGAAATCTAAAACAATAATAGACTATGAATGTTATAATAGTTTCTGCATTTGAACCATTTTCATGGACTTCTGTTGTTAGTGGTAACAGACTACAATTGGTGCAGAATACTTCAGGACATTTTAATTTACTGTTCATTTTGAAACATATGATTATATTGATCTGTGTGCATTATACAGCTGATGCAATGGTATCCACCGGATTGTCCAAGCCGGGATATGAGTATGTGAATATAGGTCGGATATACAACCTTTCCTATTAGCTGTATATATGTTTCCTTGACCAATTAGCCGTTACTAATGTTCATCTGGTTGTGTCAATGAAGATGACCGTTGGGCCAACCTGAACAGAGACTCTCAGGTGCATTACATGCATAATTAAGAATTGAGAATTACTAGAATTACATTTGTACTTTTTGATGTAATGAAACTCAAACCCTTCTATCTGGTCAGGGTAATCTTGTTGCCAACGCTTCTACATTTCCTTCTGGCATAAAGGCCTTGGCAGACTATGTTCATTCTAAGGGACTTAAGCTTGGAATATATTCAGATGCTGGGTGAGGAAATAACACACACATCCTAGCCCTAACAGATCTAGGTTACCAATTATATAACATTGCAATTTTTTTAAATTAGAAAGACCGC
The DNA here is from genome assembly GCA_027924645.1 of Cunninghamia lanceolata. Classification (NCBI taxonomy): domain Eukaryota; kingdom Viridiplantae; phylum Streptophyta; class Pinopsida; order Cupressales; family Cupressaceae; genus Cunninghamia; species Cunninghamia lanceolata. Next base: position 823,839 of record BSBN01000137.1, read on the forward strand.
AGACCACTATTTTAAGCAATTAACTGTGGTCACTAAATACTGAACAGATCAATATTTTAAAATAAAAATCAAACTTGTGTGATTGGTAAGCTCTCCTTCTTAAACATTATACATGTATTTGTGCATTCAAATTGCCATTGTTTTGGTATTTTCAGACATAAAACATGCAGCAAGACCATGCCGGGCTCTCTTGGGTATGAAGAGCAAGATGCCAAAACTTTTGCTTCATGGGTAACATTCTACTACATTATCTCACCTTGCATGAGGATGCTAGGCCAGTTTTTTTCCCTTCTATATAAATAGAAAAGGAAAAAACCATTGATTAATGAATAAGCAGGGAGTAGACTACTTGAAATATGATAATTGCAACAATGGGAAATCAGATCCTAAAGAGAGGTAAATGCGATCTCTACACTAGTTGATGGATGTTTTGGTTTATTTAGATATGTAAAACATGTTTGAGATTATCAGGTATCAGAAAATGAGCGAAGCACTCAGCAAGGCAGGCCGCCCTATTTTCTATTCAATGTGTGAATGGTAAGAAGCAGTTCTTTATTCATAAGAGAATGTATGTTCTATCATTAAAGAAGATATCAAGGCATTCATGATCTTTGTTCTAATATGGATGTAAAATAATTTAGGGGCCAAGCAGACCCTGCAACTTGGGCTCCTAAGATTGGAAATAGTTGGAGAACTACAGGAGATATACATGACTCTTGGAAAAGGTAGGAAAAATAAATAAAAATTCATTGTTATATTTTATAAAATTAAATATTTGATTGCAGAGAAGACACAATTTTGATATTTTGTTACATAATTTTTTTAATGTGACACTTACTAGCTGAATTGCTTATTTTCAGTATGATATCTAAAGCTGACCAAAATGATAAGTGGGCTGATTATGCAGGCCCTGGTGGAAGGAATGGTAAGTTAAATACCTAATGATATTAGGATGATATTAAATTATACTGTAACATTCAGGATCCTTTTCTAATGATACTTATTCTTTAATTGATGAATCAGATCCTGACATGCTAGAGGTTGGAAATGTTAACATGACCATAGAGGAATATCGATCCCACTTTAGCATATGGGTTTTAATGAAGGTGATTAGCATGAAAATAGGTATACAAATTTGTTTTGAATGTTTTACTTTTATGGCCATTTCAATTGTCCTGTTATCTGCAGGCACCCTTGATTATTGGTTGTGACGTAAGGTCTATGAGCAAAGGAATTTTTGAGATTCTAAGCAATGAGTAGGTCATTAATGTCAACCAAGGTTGGGAAATAAAATATTTTTAAATCATTTTATTATAAATTTTTCATAACAATTTTGACTTGTCTTTGTGTTGATCATATGGTTTTTTGGGCCTTTCTCTAGATTCTTTAGGAATATAAGGAAAGAAAGTGAGCACTGAAGGGGACCTTGAGGTATTGAAACATTTGCAAAAATAATAGATACAAGTTACATCAAAATGAGATTATATAATTTAATTAAGAGAATGAATAGTTTATTTAATTATATATGTAGGTATGAGCTGGGCCATTGTCAATTGCAAGAGTTGCTTTTATTTTATTGAATAGAAGTTCTGATAAAGCTTCTATAACTGCCAAATGGAAAGATATTGGTCTCACTGATGAAATAGTTGTTCACACAAGAGATTTATGGGATGTAAGAACACTTCGATGCAAACTGTCTATTCAAACATAATTACAAAGTTCTATTTTGTTATAATGTTTATTATCTTATTTAAGCTATACATCTTTCTATTTGATATGCTTAGAGTTCAAGTTAAACTAATTTTATGTCAAGTTAAATAGGACTTTTTGACTTTATGTTGTTTCAACACTCAAATCTTCAAGGAGTATGGTAAGGCAATTTAACATCAACAGTCAATTCGTATGGTGTTAAAATGTACATTTTAACACCATCACCTAAATAAGTCTTCCATCGAAATATTTTGGAGTATTAATTAAAGAAAAGAACAATTGTGATGTCACATCACATTATTGAATGGTATGATTTGGTTCGATGTGATTATGTTAGGATCCATAGTCCTAACTATTTCTTCTTAGTTAATTACTTTTGTATTATGGTAGAATTAATAAAAGCATATGACGCATATACTTTGTAAGTCGTCACACATGCTTGGGAAGTAGTAGCTATTTGGAGTAGAATAAATATAAATAGAGTGTTTTCTAGTAGATTGGGTATCCATGAATTGTAATGAACATTGCTCTAGGAGCTTTTTCACTTGTAGTGGCCTGCAATTTATGGAAATATAGATGTGTTATTTGAATGAAATATAATTCTTGTGTTTTCTATTTATAGATTATATATTCTATACTTGTATTATGTGGATAATCTTTTACAAGGATCATATCATTTGGTATCAGAGCTCTTTTTATGGCCATGTTTTTTTGCAACATTTTCCATTTAGGACCTTATATGAATATCCACCATATGCTCTCACCTTTCCTATTGGGATCTTGGTGATTGAAAAGAGGGTATAAATGTGGTGGTACTATGATTTTTCCATAAATCTACCATACTTATTTTTTCTTTCTAATAGTATTTTTTATATTTTTAGGATAGAAACCCCATATTGGGGTTTTAGAATATCAAATAATAGTTATTTTAGGCAAAGCTAGATTCCCCATATAGATTCTAGTGAAAGTTAGAGGGGTTTTCCTCCCAAACCATACCATCAAACAACCTCTATATATGGTTTTCTACTTCCAAGTACCCTTAGGTATATTGGGAGATCCCATAGGAATTTTCAAAACCTAACCCTAGGAAGCCATCAATCGTTTGTCCTCTATGATGCATTAGTAACTGGTTAGCCCTAGGAAGTTATTCACATCATACTAAATCTATCATGATAGGTTGAAAGACCACATACTCCCTATAGAAACCCCCTTGTTTTAACCTATTATCTTTCCTTCATCTTGGCATATTGGAAGTTTGGGAATACCATTAATACCAAATGTTTTTTTTTAAGAATACTAGAGTATTATTTTCAAAGGCTCAGAATTTTGTTAAATTGGTACATTTCGAGTAAAAATTGGTAGTAATTCTCAAATTGGGATCTATGTGAAATTTTTGAGTAAATATTTATCCCAAAGGGAACTAAAATCCAAAATAAAAACTTTAAAAACTAAAATAAAATAAAGAGATACCTCTCTAGTGGATTATCCCATTATAATCCTCTCATTAAGTTGATCATTTTGGTATATAAATTTGGTAACATTTTTCAGGCATTGAGTCCTCTTTTATGATGGCTTGATCTAAGGAAATGGATGTGGTGGTAATGATTAAATTGGAGGAATTTGACTCTTACATATCCTCCCTTAGTTATGGACAAGCCCAAATATTAGAATCTCTTAGTCACATAACTAGTCATGACTCATCCCATGAATGCTCCAACAATCCTAAATCTAACTTCCACACTAACAACTTGCCTGAGGGTCAAAAATTTGATTTTCCTAAATTTGATGGTATAGACCCTACCAATTAGATCTACTATGTTGAATAGTTTTTTCCTCTCCACAATACTCCTTAGGAGACATAGCCCCTATTGCCTCATTCTACATTAAAAAAAACCAATCTAGTGGTACAAATGGTATAGGAAGGTGAACCCTAATCCTATGTAGACTAAATTTGTGGAGCTTATCTTAATTTGATTTCATTGTAACTTGCCTATGAATACTTTATAGGAACTTTAACTAAACTAAGGTAGCTTGGTTTCGTTCATTACTATTAAACTAAACTTGAGAAACTAGCCAACCAAAAAGTAGGATTAAAATATGACCTCTTTACAAGCTATTTCATAAGTGGCCTCAAGGAGGAAATAGGGGCTAGGGACAAAATGTTCAAACCTAAGGATATGATGACAACCATAAATTTGGAAAAAACTCAAAGATAAGCTCACAACTTAGCACATCACTTCTTCAAGTTCACTTCATTCAAGCCCACTCTATTGGATCATCCTTCCAACACCCCCAACACTCGCTCCACACCTATCAAATGTCTCACTAAATTAGAGACATGAACCCATTTTTAAAAAGATTGTCTTACAATTATGATGAAAAAAATTCACCAAACCGTTGTTGTGTATATGTAGAATCTCCACCAAAGGTAAAGGAATGGAAAGATGCCAAAGAATTCTATAAAAAGGAGCCATTATTGATTGAGGATTGAAATGTTGATGTTGCACCTAAAATTTGTGTCTATGCATTATATAGGATCTCAACTCCTCAAATAATGAAGTTCAAAGGTTTTTAAGAAACATGCTCTCACAATCCTCATTGATTCTAGTAGAACTCATAATTTTATTAACCTAATATTGACAAAACAAGTAGATTGTCTTCTTTGTCCCTATTCTAGCTTTGATGTGCTGATAGCTAATGGTGGAACCTTACCTCATAAGGGAAAGTGCCAAATTGGTCACATTTGCATGAAATACTACACTCTCAAATTTTACATGTTTATCTTTCCCTTGGGAGGTTGTGACATTGTGTTGGGAGCACAATGGTTTGACACTCTTAGTCTTATCTTATGGGATTTTTTTGAACTCTAAGTATAATTCATAAATAGTGGTCAAGAACACACCTTATGAGGCTTAATTATTGGATCTATTAGCCTCATTATCTCTCATCTTATGGAAAAGTTACTCAAAAAGGAGTCTCATGGAGTTATTGCCCAACTTTTTGATATTCAACTTACCAACTAAATTACCTCTAGATAACATTAAAGATCACATTAGATTCCACTACTACTTGGAAGCACCCCACCATACATTTTCCCTTATAGGTAGCCATTTCTACAAAAGGCTAAGATATATACTACTTGTTAATTCAAGAATTGCTACACTAAAGGGTTATTAGGCCAAGAACCAATCCTTACTCCTCCCCTATACTCTTGGTACACAAAAAAGAAGATCCTTTACACCTTTGCACCTTTGCATTGATTTTTGTGAGCTAAAAGAATTATAACTAAGGATAAACTTACCATTCTAACTTGATTGATGATCACTTAGATGAACTCCATAGTGTTTGATTCTTATCCAAGTTAAATTTATAGTTAGGTTATGATCAAATCCATTTAAAAGAAGAGGACATTTCTAAGATAAAATCTCACACTCATAATGGTTATTATGATTTTCTTGTCATGCCATTTGGCCTCACCAGTGCACCATACACCTTTCAAAGCTTGATGAATTAGATTTAAATCTTCCCCTTTTTTATAGAATTTCATCTTAGTCATCTTTGATGCTATTATTATCTATAGTTAGACATAGGTGAAACACTTCTTACACTTAGACCAGTCTCTTCAAATCATGTATGCAAACCACTTATGTGCTAAACACTTCAAATATTATTTTATCTAGACATAGATTGAATACCTAGGCCACATTGTTTTTGAGGCTAGAGTTAAGGTGGAACCAATGAAAATTTCTACCATGCAAAACTAACCTAAACCAAAATCCCTAAAGAACCTTCATGGTTTCTTATAATTGATAGGAGTTTACTACTACTTTGTAAAGGCTTCTGGAAAGATTGTTGCCCCCTCATGGCCATGTTAAAGAAATCCTTCCATTGGTTTACAACTATAGAAGTAACTTTTAAACAACTTGAGTAGACTATGTGCACCACTCTATTTCTTGTTAATCCATTTTCTCCAAAACATTCATTATTAAAAGTAATATTTTAGGCTCTCAACTGGATGTTCTCATGTAGGAAGAGAAAACCCTTTCCTTTACAAGTAAGGTTTTCATTACAAAAATCATTCTCATTCCACTTATAAGAAAGAGATAATAGATAAGGTAGTGAAATACATTGGCAAACAAACAGAAAAGAAACGAGGTAAATCAATGACTGGTATGTCTTGATTGATAGTCAAGTTTGGGCAAGCATATAGAGTCAAATCTAGCCCCTTAATCGCATCAACTGTGTTGACTGAAGTGCCATCTAGTTGCAACACACCTTTAGAAACAAGAGTGTACTTAATGCCCAATGTATCTACTATTTTCTTTGGCATTACTAATACATTGGCCCCTAAATCTATCATACAGTTATGCAATACAAACTTCCCAACAATCAGAGACAAATAGAAGGGAGTTGGCTTCTTTACTGGATTTACTTGTTCCTCCCTTGGTTGAACAAGGCTATCTGGATTCTTCCCCTTCTAAACTACTATCTCAACCGATGGGAATTACCTTAAGGAATCCTACAATAGGTCGCTCTAAGATGAGATTAAGAGGGCATTCCCAAATAGACACATTCAAGCTCATTTTCTTCATCTAATCCACAATATTCAGAGACCGACTATTGCTTTGTGCATTGAAGGGATCCAAGGCCCTCTCTTTAGATTCCCTATGGATTCATTAGGCACCTTAGGATAGGATGAAGCTTCATTTGTAACAATAGGCCTATTGCTCTATGTTGTATTTGTAGATCCTGCCATAGGTCTTTTCCCTTTTAATGAAGGCTCTATCTATGTTAAAGAAGATATAAGGAGATTTTCAAAGTGTCTCTTCTTTGACCTTGTGTTTGTTGAAATGCACAAGACAACTAAGAGGGGGGGTGAATTAGTTGTCTCAAAAACTTTAACCACTTATGAATATCAACACATCAAATTCTCAATCATTGTTATTAAGATTTAATCATGAAAGCATGAAACAAGAAGCTCAACACAATAACACATTCAACATATAAAACACTAGATTTTTTACGTGGAAAACCCTATAAGGGAAAACCATGGTAGGTGTTAGCCCACAGAAATAAATATGTTATAACAATACCAAAAAATAGAGGCTTGCTGGCCAAAATGCTCATTGCAAATGTTGGGGCTCACTGCCAAGATCGGCTCATTGCTAAGGGGTGGCTCACTACCAAGGATTGGTGAACTAATTTGATAGCATCTACTCCATTCCTAGGTTTAGTTCCATTGAAGCACAATATAACTCCTCTACTCTGCTCTTACACTTTTTCACTTATGTTTGCATTTTCGCACAAGGATATCTTTTTCGTAACTACATTACATGTTTTTATACAAATCATCAACCTTGGAATGTACATCAAGGTCAACATTACATTCATCAACTATTGGAACAATCTCCAAGGTCAGCATTACAAACATACATAGAAATAGGTCTAGACCTAAACAAAATTGGCTAAGGAAAAGATGTATGCGGATCATGTTATGCCTTAGTTGGGACTCAAATACAATCTTCCACGCCACGACATGCTTCCACAATCTTTGATCTATATCTCCGCAAGTAGTGAAAACAACCAAGTCAATCAAGACTGGTGTTAACACTAAGTCTTCTAAGAACAATCTTCATTCACTATCCAAATTTCTCTTTGCAGACCAATCCAAAGGTAGGAACACGATCAGGAGACATCCACAAGCACATTGTAATCACTAAGAACATATGCACAACCTCTAATCACTTTGTCAAGAAGATTCTTCAATCTAGAGCACTTGAACATAACTGTTATCCACTATCATAAAGAAAAGATCACTTGCAGACCACCAAATCATAAACCATTGGAGTTGAAGGAACTTATCATCATTACAAACTTGATTCTAGAACCACAGACTGAAATACTTAAATGCATAGGAATGTGGAGGAATGTGGAGCATAATGCATTCTCCCTGTCACCACCAAATATATAGAAAAAATAGTTTTCACTCCGATGAACATAACTCACTCAAATGTTCATACCAGAGCCTCAAACTTGGAACATAGCATCTTTAGACATGCCTTTAAACAACTTCCAATCCACAAACAAAGATATTCATTCTACAAGAAATACGGAGCAATCTACTGGACTAGTCTTCTATAAACAAGAGCACAGTTGATACCAATGACAACATAGATATGTTGACATCAATGACACCACCAGTTAGGCACATACTTGCAACAATCTCCCCCTTTGTCATTGATGGAAACATATGATGTGAAAAATTGTAAGGACCATCAAGACAAGATTCTCCCCCTTTCTTTTTACACATCTGCACTCTTTCTCCCCCTGAGTTTTTCACATGATTTCTCCCCCCCTTTGACATGAATGGTAAAGGGCACATACTTGTACTCTTCTACTTTGATCAGACTGAAATTATTCTTTCATCAACACTATAACACTTACTAGTCTTAATCATAAACTCATGTTAGTAACATCTAGCTACTCCCACTAAGAGGTAGCTCTCAAAACATCAATCCATATCAAAGAATGAGGCTTTAGACACCATTGGACTAATGCATTCCTATGCATCTTAGTTCAGTATAGGAGGGGTAATAACCCCTAACTTTTCTCTAAGATACTCAAAGGTATCCTTAGGCAGAGGCTTAGTGAAAATATCTACAATCTAATCCTTTGTTGACATATATTCCATCTTTACTTCATTCTCTATCAACTTTTCTCTGAAAAAGTGATACCTTATTGATATATGCTTTGTTCTTGAGTGCATCATTAGATTCTTTGAAATGTTTATAGCACTTGTATTATCACAAAAGATTGCAATTGGATCTTCATACACAACACTTATGTCCTTCAAAGTCTGCTTCATCCATAACACTTGAGTGTAACAACATGCTATTGCAATGCACTCTACTTCTGTAGTAAATAAGGAGATTGAATCTTTCTTCTTGCTTAGCCATGAAACCAATCTATTACCCAAGAAGAAATCACATCCACTTACATACTTTTTCTATCATCAACTTCTCTAGCCCAATCTACATTTGTATAAGCACTAAGAGTGAAATCATTATCCTTTGTATACCATAAGCCATGATTTGATATGCCTTTCAAATACCTCAAGATTTTTTTGACCACCATCACATGTGACTCTCTAGGATCCTCTTGAAATCTTGCCACAAGACATACTACATGCATTATATCAAGTGTGGTTTGAGTTAGATAAAGTAATCCTTGAATCATAGATTTGTACCTTTTCTAATTAGTCTTAGGTGATTCATCAGTTTTGCTCAACTTGCAACTAGTCACCATGGGAGTACATACTGGTTGGGAGTCCTCTATCCCAAACTTCTTCAACAACTCTTTCACATACTTAGACTAATAAATGAAGATTCCTTTATCTGATTGAGTAATTTGCAGACCTAGAAAGAAATTCATTTCACCAAACATAGACATCTTAAATTCATTTTACATTTCTCCTACAAACTTCATGTACATACCTTCATTTCCTCCAAAGATAATGTCATCAACAAAGACTACAACAATAAGGATTTTATTATCATTGATTTTGAAATAGAGATTGCTTTCAGCAGTACCTTTATTGAACTCTAATTGTAATAAGTACTTGTCCAATCTTGCATACCAGGCTCTAGGAGCTTGCTTGAGTCCATACAAAGATTTCTTCAATCTGCACACCATATCACCTTGGTTTGATAACTGAAATCCTTCTAGTTGCTCAATGTAAACTTCCTCTTCCAATTCACCATTTAAGAATGCAAACTTCACATCCATCTAATACACCTTGAAATCTTTGTGTGTAGAAAAAGCCAAAAACATTCTTATTGCTTCAATCCTTACCACAGGAGAAAAAGTCTCTTCAAAATCTATGCCATCAATCTGAGAATATCCTTTGCATACTAGTCTTGCTTTATTTTTCACTGCTTCTCCATTTTCATTCATCTTGTTTCTGAAAACCCATTTAGTTCCAAACATATTCTTATTTGCAAGCTTGTTAAACTACAATTCTTTTTCTTGTCAATACACCTTGGCTTTTAAAACTAATGATCTAGTCTTCAGTGTGATGCTTCTTCACAAATCCTAGGAATCCTTTCTGAAGCTTCTTTAACCTGTACTTTCTTCATTCTTTTATTCTTCAATGCTTGAAGACTCATTTGATGAAAACTACTCTACACTTGAAACAACTATGTTCTATCAACCCAAACTTCTACTACTCATTACTCTTAGGCCAATTATCAAAATTAGACAAACTTCTGAATGTATGTGTAATCAATGATCAAAAATCATATACAAGAACTGTAGAGCATTAACTCCAACAGTGGACCAATGCAGACCAAATTACCAGAACACTATAGCCTGATTCTATCAAATAGATACTTGGCTAATTCATAACCTGTCTTCTTTCCTAATCAAATCTTCTTGCATAGCAGACTTCTACACAAGTCTTCCTTTATTCTTTATAAACATGGTCTCTAACCTAACTTAGACCTTTGTTGCTAGCTCTTGATATTGTCTTTATGTGTTGAGGCATCAGCACCAATCCTTTGGTAGGGGAGAAAATATTTCTAATAAGACTCCCCCTAAGACAAAGCTCGAATCTTAGTTTCTAGAGGAAACATCTATACTAGATACTGGTACAGGCTCATCCTTGAATTCCTGTGCTTCCTTCTTAACCCAAATCTTGTTCATCTCCTTCTTGATTTCTGTTAGATCTAGCTTTTCTATCAGTTTCTTCATCTCTGCCTAATTATCCTTCTTCATATTCTTACTTCTGCAAAATCTTACAATATGTCTAGATCTGTTACAATTGAAACATACAATATTTCTTTGTCCATCATTTCTTTCATTCATCCTGGATCTACATTGGTTAGCCTTGTGTCCAAATCTATTGCATGCAAAACAATTCCCATTGAAGGATTGACCATTCCTTCCATTATTAGAGTTGCTTCTTATCTAAGTTCTACATTTACTAGCTCTATGACCAAACCTCTTGCATGTAAAGCAATTACCTCTAAAAGTTTAAACATTCCTTCCATTGTTATAACTATTCCTTATCTGACTTATGCATACATTATCTTTATGACCTAATTTATTGCAAGTGAAGCACTGACCAGAAAATGATGTAATATTTTGACTCACTTTGCTCCTTCATTGAGTAGCCTTATGACCAAACTTATTGCATGTATTACAATAACCATTGAAAGAAGGGTACCTTTGAGAATTTGGTTGCCTAACCGGTGGTCTTCTAGGTCTTTTTCTTTGATTTTGGAGCTATTTTCCTTTGTCCTTCGTGATTTCAGCATCCACTACTTGTGCTGATTTGGAACTTTCACCTTTCTCAAATCCAAATCCTTCTTTGTCATCAGGGATTTTCTAGCTAGCAATCACCTCATCAAGCTTTGCAGAATTTTTTAAAAAAATTTCTTCATAGCTTTTTGCTTTCTCCAATTCTGACTTCAAATATCCAACTTCCTTTTCAAGTTAGCACATTCTTCTAATTTATCTTCCACCAAATCTTTTAGGTCTTCTTCTACTTTTGCTCTTTTTACAACTTCCATTTTCAAATCATTCAAGGTTTCATTTGCTGATATCAATTGTTCACCAACCACCTTATATTTTTATTTAAACTTCTTGACCCGCTCTCTTAATTTACTGATACATTCATCTACTTCTTTAATATTCTCCTTTAGATCTCTAATTTCTTCCTCAATTCTTTCTATATCTTCAAGAGCAACCTTGATGTGCACCATCCCAGATCTACCTCAAGTTGTTAAGCTTTCTTCCAAGGAACCCTCACTTTAACACCAATTGTTGAAATGCACAAGACAACTAAGAAGGGGGGGTGAATCAATTGTCTCAAAAACTTTAACCACTTATGAATATCAACACATCAAATTCTCAATCATTGTAATTAAAATTTAACCATGAAAACATGAAACTAGAATCTCAACACAATAACACATTCAACACATAAAACACTAAATTTTTTACATGGAAAACCCTATAAGGGAAAAACCACAGTGGGTGTTAGCCCACAGAAATAAATACGTTATAATAATATCAAAAAATAGAGGCTCATTGCCCAAAATGCTCACTGCAATTGTTGGGGCTCACTGCCAAGATCAACTCACTGTCAAGGGGTGGATCACTGCCAAGGATTGGTGAACTGATTTGATAGCATCTACTCCATGCCTGGGTTCAGTTCCATTGAAGCACAATATAACTCCTCTGCTCTTCTCTTCTTACACCTTTTCACTTGTCTTCACATTTTCACACAAGGATATCTTTTACACAACTATATTACATGTTTTTATACAATTCATCAACCTTGGAATGGACATCAAGGTTGGCATTACATTCATCAACCATTGGAACAATCTCCAAGGTTGGCATTACAAACATACATAGAAATAGGTATGGACCTAAACAAATTTGGCTAAGGAAAAGATGAATATGGATCATGTTATGCCTTAGCTGGGACTCAAATACAATGTTCCACACCACGACATGTTTCCACAATCTTTGATGTATATCTGCAAGTAGTGGAAACAACTAAATCAACCAAGACTAGTGTTAATACTAAGTCTTCTAAGAACAATCTTCATTCACGATCCAAATTTATCATTGTGGATTAATCCAAAGGTAGGAACATGATTAGGAGACATCCACAAGCACATTGTAATCACCAAGAACATCTGCACAAACTCTAATCACTTTGTCAAGAAGATTCTTCAATCTAAAGCACTTGAACATAATTGTTATCCATTGTCATAAAGAAAAGATTGCTTGCGTACCACTAAATCATGAACCATTGGAGTTGAAGGAACTTATCATCATTACAAACTTGATTCCAGAACCGCAGACTCAAATACTTAAATGCGGAGGAATGCGGAGTATAATACATTCTCCTTGTCACCACCAAATATATAGAAAAAGTAGTTTTCAGTCTGGTGAACATAACTCACTCAAATCTTCATACCGAAGGCTCAAACTTGGAACATAGCATCTTCAAACATGCCTCTAAATAACTTCCAATCCATAGACGAAGATATTCATTCTACAAGAAATACAAAGCAATCTACTAGACTATTCTAATGTAAACAAGAGCACAGTTGACACCAATGACAACACAGATATGTTGACATCAATGACAACATCGGTTAGGCACATACTTACAATAGTGTTATCTACAACAACATTGATGGTTATGAATACACTATCCATAGGTTGGTTGATCACATAATGGTCTTCAAGGGTCGAAAACATGAGATTAGATTTTGGGGCTACCTCATTAGACACCTCAGTACTATGGCTTGCAACTCCTATCGCTGGTTGTCTTTTACTGAGGAAGTTTTGCACCATTAGGGCTAGTTCTTGTACTCCAAATGTGCAAGTGGACTATTTATGAGGTTGATTGTAGGGGTAACACCACTATTTCTTAATCCATGTTGGTTTTTACTAGCACCAAGGCCTTAGTTATCCTAATAGTAGGTATTTGTTGTAAAGGATGAATGGCTTGCAAGGGCAAATTTGGGTTTCCCTGATACCTATTTGGCTATTGATTTTGGTTCCAATTTTGATTTCTATTTGAATGGTACCCTTGAACCTAGGTCCAATTTGATAATTTTCCTTGATTATAGCCTTGGTAAGGTTTAGAAGATTGTTTTTTTCGTCAAGACGTTTATATTGTTAGACATATTTTTCACTTAGGCATTAATATCATCTACATCACTTGAAGAGTTAGATGTAGAGATAGATGGAGAGGCCTTAGGCTTTGGGAGGGAAGCAAGTATAGGTTTATTATTTTGTAGGGGTAATCCTGGGCAAATAGGTACATGAGGCTTGCAAGGTATCTTTATTTCTTGTATTAGACAGTTCTCAACTTTTAAAGTTGCTTCATATGCATCTAGTACTTCCTTGGCACCCATAGATTGTATCATTAGAGCAATATTAGAATTAAGATCCATTAGAAAATATAAAAATGCACCTTGTGGAGAGGGTTTGAAGAGAGAAGGGATCCTTTCTCAAGTCCTTTGGAATGTAAAATTAAAATCTACCATCAACTGACTTGGGGCCCTCTTGATAGTTATTAAGTGCTCCAACAAGGAGACATTATTTGCCCTTTCCCCAAAACTATTTTCAAAGTAACCCCCCTAGTTCATCCCATGAATGAACTAAAGTAGATGGTAAACCTATAAACCACTATACAGCTCTTCCCTTGAGGGATGAAATTAAAATTCCAACAACTACATCCTCATCTATAATATGGTGGACTAAGTATACATTCAAAATGTCTTTAATGTGTTTAGAAAGGGTAGTAGAAACATCTCTTGTAAATAGGGGAATTTTCTTAAGAGCTAAAACTGGTTTGTCATTATGAGTATTTAGAGCTAATGGAATCCATCCATTGAAGTTCACAAATGGTAGATTCCTTGGTTGAGCCATAATAGGGATGTGAAAATTTATAATGGGTATGAAAAATCCAATTATTGGAGGAAACTTACCATAAGGAGGTGTTAATTTGGCTCTTGGAGGGGGAATAATATTATTTGTTCCTCTTATAGGAGACTTTGATAAGATAGTTTTTTTCTTTCTTGAAGAAGAAGCATATAATTCAACAAATTTGAAATCCCTACCTCTTGAAGAAGCTCTTGTATCTACTCTCAACATGAAACATAGGACTAGTGGTGCAGGTGCACCCTAGCATGAATAGGCCTCCATGAGGCAACTTCAAATTTTGATTTAAGTTTGATGTCATAATGATGTAAGAAGGCCATATCAAGGCCATTTATAATGTTTTAGGGTCATTTGAGTCATACTTCATATGTTGAAGTCATTAGGAAGGTTAGAGTTTAAGTTTTGAGTTATATTGTAAAATTGCAAAAATGATGTAAACAAGGAAGTTGAAAGGTCATTAGGGTTTAAATGTTGGAAAGTAGTTAAAAAATAGTTGGAAGTTATATAGTAATTCCTATAATAGGCCTTGTATCCATTTGTGAAAGTGTGGGTGATTGAATGTAAGAAGTTGATCAAATCAAAACATTGTTTCTGTATATTCTCTCAGAAATTCACTGTTTCTTGACTGTGTACGGCCTAGTACAGACATGAAATGATGCCTAATTGGTTGTAAGTGGTAGTACATTCAATCACCTTCTATTTGATTTTTGTTTCATGCAATTTGGTTTCCATTTGAACAAGATATTGGTAGTTTTCTGAAAACTGTGGGAAACCCTTGCTAGGGTAAACATTGGTATAAAACATTGTGTTTCACCTTTTGTATTCAGGGGAAATTCTTTAGATTTGGTGAATTTACTCTTTAATGCATCTAGTTTCATTCTCCAAGGTCCCAAGCCTCAAAACTAAGGACAATATGCGAATCAGAGAAGTTTTCTATCTTCAGCCTGTGTCTTTGTCCAGAAACAGAGCAGTTAGGGAGGTTATGATCTAGGTTTTGATCAAAAATTGCTTAAAGGGGACTTTTAACAAATTTATAAGAAAAAACAAATCAAATAAAGTTTGTTTGATGTAATGGATAAGAGTATTTGGGGTTGGAACCTATAGAACCAATAAGCGCTTGGCAGAGTAAAGCCTAATAGGCCTAATTGACAATGTATCAGTCCATTTTTGGACACTTCTTTACAAAGCAACATATATTGAATTTAGGATATGTTCGAGAACCCTCAAAAGGGTATCTAAATATGTTCTCATAGTATTATTTGGTGGACTTCCTCAGAAGATATTAGTGACTGTTCTTCATTAAATGGCTACAAGGAATGGAGCAGCCTATATGGGAAAAGAGTATTGACGGAGTCCCTTGATTCTTGGAGTGATTTTGGTATGTTAGGTTGCTGGATTTAATATTGTTAGATGTCTCTTATACCCTGGTGAAGGTCTGAATCATTGTAATGCATTGGAAACTAGTTCATTGAAGAATCCTTATGTGGTTTTGTGAGACCAATCTAGAAGTCAAGTTGTGAAATTTGCTACAGGTCAAGTATTTGCCACCTTCCTCTACATCATAGTGGTATCAAAGCTAGCAAGATTCTGATTAGTTAGTTGAGTTGTTATTGAGTTGTTGGTTGCAAGTGTTCTTGATCCATCTTAAAGCTACAAGAGTTGCTAGAGAGTGTGTTGGTTACAGACAAGGATGAGTCTGTGTTTACTATCCTCCAATAGAGGTTAAGCTGGGGAGAAGGTGCAGAGAGAGTGACACCACCAAGGAGAGAGTGGTAGGTGCATCTTCCAGGATCTACTATTGGGTAAGATGGATGGTTTGTTGAGTTTGTGTGGTAAAGCAGTGAGGGAGATGGATATCTGTTTGAAGAAGCACTTGAAAAGTTTGCAGCCATTTGAAGAGCTATAAGTTAGTTGGAAGAGTACTCCACTGATGGGAGTAGATGAGAAAATGAAGACAAGTGAAGGCAGAATTAAAGGCAAAGAAAGGGCGGGAATAAAGACAAAATGAAAAGCAAGGACAAGTTGGTGTCAAAGTAAAGATAAAGAGCATGATTCCAAGAAGCAGTAGTCCAAGGCAAGATTGAAGAAGAAATGAAGATTCAAGGTTGATATTACATGTTTCCAAAGGGACTTGGAAACTTTTGCGTGCTGGTTGTATGGTGCAGGTGCACCCTAGTATGAATAGGCCTCCATGAGGCAACTTCAAATTTTGATTTAAGTTTGATGTCATAATGATGTAAGAAGGCCATATCAAGGCCATTTATAATGTTTTAGGGTCATTTGAGTCATACTTCATATGTTGAAGTCATTAGGAAGGTTAGAGTTTAAGTTTTGAGTTATATTGTAAAATTGCAAAAATGATGTAAACAAGGAAGTTGAAAGGTCACGAGGGTTTAAACATTGGAAAGTAGTTAACAAATAGTTGGAAGTTATATATTCATTCCTATAAGAGGCCTTGTATCCATTTGTGAAAGTGTGGGTGATTGAATGTAAGAAGTTGATCAAATCAAAACACTATTTTTGTATATTCTCTCAGAAATTCACTATTTCTTGACTATGTATGGCCTAGTACAGATAGGAAATGATGCCTAATTGGTTGTAAGTGGTAGTACATTCAATCACCTTCCATTTGATTTTTTTTTCATGCAATTTGGTTTCCATTTGAACAAGATATTGGTAGTTTTCTAAAAACTATGGGAAACCCTTGCTAGGGTAAACAGTGGTATAAAACATTGTGTTTCACCTTTTGTATCCAGGGGAAATTCTTAAGATTTGGTGAATTTACTCTTTAATGCATCTATTTTCATGCTCCAATGTCCCAAGCCTCAAAACTAAGGACAATATGTGAATGAGAGAAGTTTTGTGTCTTCAGTCTGTGTCTCAGTCTAGAAACAGAGCAGTTAGGGAGGTTATGATCTAGGTTTTGATAAAAAATTGCTTAAAGGGTACTTTTAACAAATTTATAAGAAAAATAAAATCAAATAAAGTTTGTTTGATGTAATGGCTAAGAGTATTTGGGGTTGGAACCTATAGAACCAATAAGCCCTTGGTAGAGTAAAGCTTAATAGGCCTAATTAACACTGTATCAGTCCATTTTTGGACACTTCTTTACAAAGCAACATATACTGAATTTAGGATATGTTCAAGAACCCTCAAAAGGGTATCTAAATATGTTCTCATAGTATTATTTGGTGGACTACCTTGGAAGATATGAGTGACTGTTCTTCATTGAAGGGCTACAAGGAATGGAGCAGCCTGTATGGGAAAAGAGTATTGACGGAGTCCCCTGATTATTGGAGTGATTTAGGTATGTTAGGTTGGTGGATTTAATATTGTTAGATGTCTTTTATACCCTGGTGAAGGTTTGAATCATTGTAATGCATTGAAAACTAGTTCATTGAAGAATCCTTGTGTGGTTTTGTGAGACCAATCTAGAAGTCAAGTTGTGAAATTTGGTATAGGTCAAGTATTTTCCACCTTCCTCTACATCAACTAGTCTATGAAAACTAAACTTGTAGAGTCGCTAGGTGTCTATAAAACATCTTCCACACTATAAGTATGCTAAGAGAGGCACCAAATCTCTCAAATGTAGTTCCTTTTCAAAATGCCGGCCCCGCAAAGTGTGCCAAAGACTATTGTCACATGAAGTTGCACCTTGTTTTGGACTTACTATCCAACCATTCCAAGACACAATGGGAATGATCTCAAGGTGTGGGACCTTGCAAATAAGATTAGACCTCTAGAGAAGGATGGTTCCTCTTTTTGATCTTAAGGATCAAAGAAATAAACATATGCTAACAAATCACGTTGAAGGAAAAGCAAAAGAAGGATAAACACTGAAAATGAAAAGGGTGATGCACCAAATTTAACTATATTTTAACTACAATATCAACCCTAGATGCACAAGGTCATCTCAAATAGATGATACACATGCATAACTCATAAAACCTTATAGAGGTAAAGAAATCAAATGAACGTTAAGAGGAATATGTCATTCATGGATAGCAACTCAAAAACCCAATATTGTACATACAGTAAGGAAAAATGAGAAGGCATAAAACCAATGTTGTATTGATTAAAGAGAAAAAATTTATAGCTGATACAGAGTCATGACCGTCAAACAAAAAACCAAAATACATCTTTTTACATGCATATATAGCATTAACAATCACTTTTATAGCCTTGGACAAAGGGGAGAAGAGTAGTCAACAAGTTTTGCAGGTTCCTCATTTCTACTGCATGTCATACCCACATGGCTGATCTAAGAAAACTATGTAGAAATGGAGTCTCTCCCATGCCTTTGGTATCAAATTCATTAAAGAGGAGTCTACAATGGCATAGGAGGATAAGAAACTCATCCAACACTCCATCAGGTTCCAGAAACATCATTAATGGACTTAGGAGGCTCGCTAAGAAGTCTTATCACATTTTAAAGCACCAGAAGTCTAGGAAGGCAAAATCATCATGGGCCAACAAATTAGGCTTCCACTAAGTCTTCCATCTATGAAAAGGAGAAAGAGAATCCTTTATCTCTAAACCCCTAAAAGAATAAAGTGACATTGTCGAGTTTCAGCGATCGGGCCCTTGTTAGGACATCTACTACTTTTGAAATGGTGAAGAAAGAAGCCTCAAAGTCTAAAGTCCAAATAAAAACAAGGAGAAGTTGTCGAGCTTCAATAGTCAGGCCTTCAACATTTAGATTTCAATAATCGGTACCATGGACAAGCAACTCTTTGAACCCCCAAGTCCAAAAGACCTAGCCAAATAATAGGCTCCAGTAAACAACTTATCAAGCTTTAGCAAGCAGACCTCCTCTAGATATTCTATAAACTTTGAGTAGGAGACTAAGAAACCTCTAAAGTCCAAACAACATAAAGGATGCAAGTGCACAATCTTATCAAGTTGTGGCATTCAATCCCTCATCGTAATATCTTTCATTTTTGGAAATGTCGCAAAAGCTATCTCTGATCTCTGAGGTTTGAAAAGGGAAAAAATAGAAACCATCATCCTTTAGGGATCAAGGTGCTGCTATAAAATTTGCCTCAAAAGTATAACAAGAACATCTCTGACTGCAGAAGTCTGAAGAAATATAAGACATAGTAAACTTGTTAGACTTCAGGGTTCGGGCCTTTGCTAGATCATCATCTACTTGAGTGGGAGAAAAAGAACCTCTCTAATACTATGATCCTAAAAGACTTAGAAGAATTTAGAATTATCAGAGATCAAAGTTAAAGCCTTCTCAAAACACCTTCCTTCCATCTGACAAGAGAATGAACACCATCTTAACTTCATAATCCTAGAATACTTAGAACACTTTTGAATTATTAGGGATCAGGATCAGTGCCATCACGAAACATGCACCAAAAAGAAGGGATCAGAATGTGTCTGGTCATGATCCTAATATAGTGAGAAAATATGAAACACCAAGGATCAGAGCCAAAGCCAAACACATGCCTGAAGAGAAATTAAAAACAAGGAAGACTAAACCTACGATGTTGAATGACTTAGAAGAATTTTGAATTATTAGGGATCAAGGCTAGGCCTTCTACCTAACATCTTCCACCTCTGAATGGGAGAAAAAGAACATCCTAAAGCCCAAAGTCTAAAAGAAATAAAAAAGTACTAGAAAGAAACCAATTGTCAAAATTTGGCAAATGGGCCCTCACCAAACTTCTTGCACTTTATGGAAGAAGAATGATCACTGGCCGACCCCTAAATTTTGAAATACTTAGAATATTTTTTAAATCGATAGACTTCGGTAGTCGGCCCTTCACCAGAACAATATCACTTTTGAGCACTAGAACAAGAAACCTCTTGATCTCTAAAGTTTGAAGGACTTAGACAAATAAACACTAGAAATTAGGGAGTGGGAACACATCAAAGAACATGTTAAAAAGGGTGAAGTAAAATAAGAATTCCCAACACAGTGATCCCAAAGCACTTAGTAGTTTCGCAAGACATCAAGGTAGAGTTCAGAGATGATAAGGATGACATGCTAGTAGAAAAAACCCTAAAACTCCAAAAAATATAGAAAATATAAGGGAAAAGTCAGGAAAGTTTCAGACTTAGATTTTATGAGCTTTCCCTTACATTCTCATACATGAATGACCTATTTTGGATGTCTCAAATCGGTTATCAACATAGGTCAAAAGGGTTAAGACAAAGAGGGGAACAAAATTAGCATTTTGATAAATTCAGGTAGAGATTGCAAGACTTCCTAAGGGTAGACTATTTGAGTCTGAAATGTTGAAAATAGTCAATAGTACCATCACTAGATTTCCTTAACATCATCTTCCTATAAGTACTAACAACTATTTTGTCTCATTTTTTATCTTGCAACAACAACTCCTTGGTAAGAAGAACTTGTTATATAGCTTGGTACCTTCCTTGACCATCTATGTCCTAAATATAGGCCTTTATGACTTTTTCACCAACAATCATGCTCCAAGTATTACAAAATCCACTCCAATGGTGGATTTGGATTCCAAACTAAACTCATTCCTTGTAAATATTGACAACATATTAGAATTTCCCATCCTGGAGCCTCAAATCAACACCACCATCATAGTATAAGTATCTACTTCTTTAGAAATGACACTTCAAACCTTCTTCCAGAAAAACTATATGTATTTCTATTATCAAAGCCAAGAAAACACCATACCAACTTGAAGCTCCTTCTTAATGTTTCAACAAGCTCTTTAGATGATCTAGAAAATGCTTTAAGAGTTTTAACAAGGTTCTAGAGTTATGATAGACCTTATTCATGTGACTCTATAAACCCCTAAACTCTTATGCAGACCTTCTTAGGGCCATACAAACCTTGCAATGAATGTACAAACCCTTTAGGTTAAAGCAAAGTTTCACAATGGTCACACAATCTCCTTAAATGGTTTGATAGACATTAGATGATTCACAATGTTTTTTTACTATTGTGTAGAAGCTAAACCTATTATACAAACCTTAAGTTCATGCAATAATTTTTAGTTTATATAGGGATCTTTTAAGCATTAAAAATCATTTTTACACTTATATAGACCCTATTTTTGTTCCTCAAAGACCTTCAAATAGTTTGATAGGGTTTAAAGGGTAATCAAACATGTTTATATTTTGATAAGACTTTCGAAGGCTCATAGGGATATAAAATAGTTTTACAGAAATGTAAATGACTTACACAAATTTCTTAACATGTCATAATGAGATTCATGAAGTTATACAGACCTATCCAAGCTCATACAGACCCTCTTAGGTTTCATAGGCCTTACTAGACTTTGCAAACCATCTAAAACAAGCTTGGTCATCTCAAGTGTCACTGGAATCAAAACAACAAAACATCAACCATCTCATTGTAACCAACATATTACACAATGTGTGTGAATGAATTATTTTAGTTGGCCCTACCTATCAAACCAATGGTATCTAAAATGTGGTCCATGAGAAAGATATAATTGACTCCTCTATAACCAACAATCTCCATAACCAACACGGGAATCTAAGTGCAATCCTGGTATTCAAAATACAAATCTAGGAAGCTCTCTCATGGTGTACAAGTTTCTTATCTAGGACCGCTTTAAATTTCAAGGACACCTTCTTTTAATAGTCCCCAAGGTCATGGTATATCCATTTGTCTACAAGAGACATCCAACAGTTAAAACCCACATGCCATTCACCTAAACTTGCATGTAAAGCACATGGGTAGTCATCAAGACTTGAACAAAGTGTCTTTGGGTTTAACTCCTATATTTGTAGATGCATATTTATTGCACCATAGATGGATCTATCTCTAAACATCTATTGAAGATTCTTCACATTTCCCTAAAGATGATTTCCCAAACAGTGTGTTATTTGACCAAATCCTAGCATGCTAAAATACACGCTATGTATTTTGACCAATCTGCAAATACACAGTGTGTATTTCAATAGATTAGTAGGCTTGCAAAAGGTTCTCTTGTTATCTTCAATACCTCACCTCTATTCTCAAGGGTTTCAAAATCTTGATTCTTACATTCACTCTTTTTTCACAAAGTTGAGACTGCAAGGTTAGAAAACATAGTCCTAAAAGCACTTCTCTTACTAGCGCTAACCTAAAAACCTAAAACATAAACTAAATACTTAAAATCCATTTCAAACTCTAAATCCCTCCAATATGTATGAGCTTTTGGAGATCTTAAGACCTTTGAAAACTTTAACATTCTAACACATCAAAATATGACAAAAGATACTTTTTTTTGCATTATAAAAGATCTTTAAGACCTTTTAAAAGCTATGAAATATGCATAAGGCCTTGAACAAGAACTAGTAGAATTCTGGCAAATAAATGTCTACGTGACTAAAACTTTTAGTCACGGCAACTAAAAATGACTAAATTCTAATCATTTTTTGCAACACAACTATAAATGACTAAATTGATCATAAGTGGAAAATTAAGTGGAAATTAATAAAAAAGAAAGTGAAAGACTTAGTTTTTTTGGGGTGCCAAACAATTTTAAAAGAGAATTTTCATGAGCGCCAAACAATGAAAAAGAGAATTTTCAGTTGATGTGTCTATTGAGTGGGCTTTTTAGTTTCCTGGTTGGAAGAAGTCTAGAGATTGTTTTTGGGCATGGCGTAGAACTAGTAGTTGGTTGCACCATCATCTATCCACATTGTTGAGAAGATCTAGGATAAAGGCACATTGTGTTTGCTCTGAAGAAACCTTTCTTTGTTGGCTTTGAATTCATCCACACTGTAGAGATTCACAAGGGTTTGAAGACTCGTTGCATGCACGAGGCAATTGTCCAAGGTTTTGAGGATGGATCACGCCCACATTGAGATAATATTCAAGGTTTTCCTGGAAGCCTTCATCCTCACATCTTTCTAGGTATACTCTATGCCATTAGGGTTTTTAGTTTTGTTTGAAGTTTCAAGGAAGATCTTGCTTGTCTCTTTTGATTTGACGATGACCCTTTGAAGATTTGTCATGATTGTCTTATTTCTTTTGCTAACTGTACCCTTTTCTACATCTTGTAACTATCTGGGTCGTCTCTTTACAATCCATACTTGTACTATGCTAAAAGGCATCTTAGTATTGAATGATTTTATGTGGCTATTTATTGCTTCTTCTAGCCATGAATATAAAGGCATGGAATGTCAGTGTAACTCAAAAGCTCACTATGGAACTTCACAGAGTTACAAGATAGAAACAAAAAAGAAACACAGAAAACCTTTATCTTTTCCCCTATTTCTTCTTAAAAAATGTGAATAAAAGAAGGAATCTCTTTGCACTTGGCACAACACAATAGCCTTGCTAAAAGCCTTCTACTGTGGCCTTAAATCTCCTATAGTAATTAATTCATTGCATTCATTAGTAACCATGCAAAGGTAAGGAATGACAAGCTTGAAAACCTCTGAATGTAGACTCTTTTACCTATCTTTGTAAACATTGAAAATGAAAGAAGTGCCCATCTGCACACTGTACCATCTTGTCCAAATAGAAATTCCATGTAACAACACTCACATTCAATAGTCTTAGCCACAGTAGGGTATTCCTCATTTCCACTTCTTTCTTTTGTTCCACTACATCCATCTTACTTGCACTAGTTTCAATATAGCTTGCATCCCAAGAAGAAACACCATAACCCTCGACTACCATTTGTATGTGAAAACCCACTGGAAGTTTGACACTATTTTCATGAGAAGTGCTTGAAGAGAAACAATTGTGCCCCCTAGCTATTTATTGACATTAAAGTAAATCCCCCACTCGGTACATGACCTTGGTCATAGCGTTTTATTATTTTATTTCAAATTAATAATGTTGGCTCTAGATGACATTGACAATTGCTCTCTTATTTTTTATGTTAACTTTTCAGTGAATATCCCTGCAAGGCCTTTGTCAATGTCCATTAGTCTTTACCTTCACAAGGATCTAGCATCCACTATCTGCCCTTGTCTCATTGTCCTCACAGTGTCCTTCACGTTGTTTCTATATACTATCTCAGACTTGTCACTGTTAATATTACCACCCATCACATGTCAATTGGCATATTCCCACCATTCAAACTCTATATGATATAATCCACCTTCTATATTGGATTGGGTAGTTTTGAAACCAATTCACTAGTAATTTCAAAGTTTTGTTCTAGATTAGAATATATAGGTTACACAAGAGTCTTAAAATCTAGGACAAGGATGAAATCACAGTTATTTTGGCATTGCTCCAAAAGATAATTCACAGTTGGAGATCATGTTTTCCTTTTGTTGCAGATTTATAAATGGAAAATCCTTAGGAAGGGGGGAGGGGCATAAGAGAAACCGTCTCACAAGTACTATTGTCCATTCATTATTCTTCAGCAAGTTAGACCTATAGCCTATAAGCTGCAATTACCTACCAGCCCTAAGGTACACATTGCCTTTAATGTGTCAAATTTAAAGAAGCTAGTAGATTGAAATTTGACAATCCACAATTACTACATCCCCTTGATGAAGAGGGAAAACTGATTTTATTGCCTAAGGGCATCTTGGCTACCAGAGATAGAAGGCTAAGGAAGCAAATCCTTACAATATATATACTGTAAAGGAAAGATCTTCCTATAGAGAATACTTCAAGGAAGGGACTTGCACACTTCTATGCTCTTTTCTCTTGTGAGTTAACTAACTATTCATAGTGTTTAATTTTGTCTATCTCTTGTTGATAATTTTGTTTGCATTCTTCCAAATCTAAGAACTGCAATTTGCATATAACTTGTGAAAACATTTTAAGAATTTTACAATCAAAATGGTGTCTCAGTAGTTACAAGATGATTAACTTTAGCAGGTTTTGGGCATATTTAGATGTTCATTTTATATCCATTTTACTATTTTCTTTAATTTAGGATTACACTGTTAAAATCCACATATGAAGATTTCATTTTCTTGACAATTTCTCCTGTAAAATTGCTATGTTTATATTTTATTCATTTGATAGTTTTCTTTATAATTATATTCAAAATAATCAGAAAATTATGTATTTAACAATGTTTTTTGTAGGTTGTCATGATTCATGAGTAGATAGAAGAGGATCTCTTTTCAATGCTTGACATGGAAACTGATTCAATGTATGTTTCTCTCTGTCTTCTCTTTTGTGTATGTAGACAAGAGAGGGGATATGAATGTATGCATGTGTATACCTGTCAACTTGTTTACATTTCTAGTTTCAGTATGTATGCATGCAGGCCTATAAATTTGGTCTTGAATACCTTTCTAGTATTAGTGTAAATGATATACCAACATTATGAAATAAATGATACCTAGGATGTATCCTTGGAATCGAAAATTGAGGTTTTAGGGAATGTCACTGCATTGTTTATAGGGGAGTGGATTTGCTTGAAAAACATTCAATACCCCTCTTCTGTAAATGGCTCAAAATTTTAATGCATCAACTTTCTAGAGTTATCTAAGAAATTACGAAATACTTCTTCTTCTTAGAGTGAACTTTCTAAGCAATCTTTATCCTAAAAATGTAGTTCTATAAATGTTGTGATAGGACAATAATTAACATGTCTAAAATGTGGAAGTCTTTATAGTTTATACATGTTGATCATCACTATAATAACCAAAAACACATGAATCAAGGAGAATACCTTCTACCATAAATGTGGTCCTAAACCTAAACACTATTACAATCTTTTATTTTTTTGAATATAACTCAAGCAGAGATTTTTTGTTCTATTACCGATATAGAGGTGTAAATATTAAATTACACAGTAAAAGGTTATTTAGTTAATAGAAGTTAGTGAAAGACACCACTGTTGTGATATTATCAATTTGTGTATATCCATTTTGTGCATATCTTGCAATCATTGCATTCCAAGACATGTCATCTCTTTGAGCCATTCCATTAAACAGTTCACGTGTGTTATCTATACTTCCACATTTTGCATACATGTCTACCAGAGCATTTCCAGCTAAATATCTCACAAAATCCTAATGCATAGCATGGAGGATTCACTCAAACAAACACAATACAAGCAATTGGAACAATCTTTCCATCTCCAAAATCCCAATTTGATCTCTATTTCACAATTCCTCAAAATTGCCTTGGAGGTCTCCAAATAGAGAAATCTGAACATATCTTCCAAAATACATGTCCAACCCACAAAATAATTATCATTTAAAATACCCATTATGGCCTACTTTAACATATCGAACTTGTGCATACCTTTGTTTTGGAACATCATCCTCTTATTTTGACTATCCTGCTATCCTAAGGAGTAATTAGGTCACTTTTACAAAGCAACCACCATGCAAACTCTTCATTAACCCCAAATCCCAATTCTTGGACCTTAAGTAGGTTTCAAATGGATGAAATCAATAATTTCTATTAGTGGGAACTCCTACAATTTTCACCCAACCACAAAATCTCACTTTTGGCCTATGTAGGCTTACATACAAGGACTGTCACACTATTCTCCCAAAAATGGAAGCAATAACCCAGAATTAAAAACACTTTCAAGTACCCTTTTGGCCACTTATAACATATCTTGAAATTGGTATAGGTTACTTTGGAAAGTATGGCTCAAACCTTAACTGTTACTACTACTACAAGGCCCAATTAGGCTTGCTCACAAGGTGGTTTATTGATTCCCCACACTCCTGGCTTCAAAACTCCTCACCAAAAGCTCAAACACACCAAATATGTATGTACATGCTATTCCAACCTTTACAAGTCACTTTCTAAGAGTTTTGTTACGAACCCTAACCTCTATGCATCAAAATTGCTCAAAAACATGTTTTTTCCAGCCTAGGGCATCAATATTCTTGCACAATACCTTATCTCTAACCCTTGTAACTTAGAGAACTCAAATATCATGTCAACAAAGACCTTCACACCAATTTTCATCAATTTCCAACCATGAGAAGTCAAGATATGAATTTTTCTTCAAACCTGGAACCTTAATTTTTGAACAGGGCTGCTACGAAGATTACCTCGTTAGACAAATCAAATGAACTTATCTTTTGGACTGGTAACAACAAAAAATGTCTGAAATTAAATTATCTTTCCAACCATGTGAGTTTCAGGTCTGTACCATTCAGTATATGGCCATACATCACCAATTACAGTCATATTTTGCAAGAAAATAATGAGTTTATTGATTCCAATTTGCATCCAAGCGACCACCACCCTTGTGGTCAACCATACAAATTATTTTAAACCTTTTACAATCACTAAAAACTAAAAACCAATGGTCACACCTACCTTTTGAATGGCTTGACTGTTCAACTTCCATGTTTTGCATTTTTACAGGACAACATTTTGACAATATTTGTAAAATATGACCATAAGCACTAAAATGACTCCAATTACATTATGAATGGTCTATTATGACATTATTAGATGAAATTTAGACTCAACACACCTTAACCGAACTTAAGACCTTATTTACACAAGTCGACAAGAATTGACATGGTGCCCCTGCACCATACTCCCAGCCAAAAGAAATCCCAAGCCCTCTTGGGTTGAGTGTAACAATAGGTATCCACCTTTGAATGCTCCTCCTTGATGCCTTCTATGATTTTCACTATGTCTTCCTTACAGAAGCTCCATGTAGTCTTCATCTTCACTTTAGGTTTCATCTTGTCCATACAAACTTGCTTTCCTTTTCCCTTGTCACCTTCTAGCTGATGTCTTTTGTCCTGATGGATTGTATGATCTGCCTCAGCACCTTGTCCTCCTTCTTTCATTTTGAACTTTGGTTTTTCCTTCTTTACAATCTCAACAAGAACTATGCATACTCCTTCCTTACTCTTTCTCCCTTTTGGTGTAGATATGATCCCTTCACCTTTGGTCCTCACTTTTCCCATCTACTGCTCTACATTCAACCTTGCCGCCTTGTTAGGATCACAAACCTCTATATTGCAAAAAATTGAAAATCCATTATCCTCCTTGAAAATAAATGAAGAAAACATCATACCATCATACCTTTGAGACCAACTTTGATCCTCCAAAATCAAGTCATCCTTGACCTTAACCGAATCATCTTTTGACACCAATTCGATATCATCCTCCGTCGAAATCAGATCAAGCTTCACACCTGTTGTTTTAACATCTTCATGGTTTGACATGGCTGCATCCTTCATGGGTTTATCTTCCTCTACCATCATCTTAGCTTGCTTGGCTTGTTCCTTGTCTCCTTCCATCAACAAAAGTTTCTTCCCATCTGGTTTTAATGCTCTCATTTGTCTTCTCTTTTGCATCAGCCTTTGAATAGGCCATACAACCTTCTTCTTCATTGTCAAGT
Organism: Cunninghamia lanceolata; assembly: GCA_027924645.1. Lineage (NCBI taxonomy): Eukaryota > Viridiplantae > Streptophyta > Pinopsida > Cupressales > Cupressaceae > Cunninghamia > Cunninghamia lanceolata. The sequence goes on from BSBN01000137.1 coordinate 852,269, forward strand.
GCCAACTGAGTACTCTTTTGAGAAATTGCTCCACCTCATCTCTTTTAGCTATTCCACAACTTGCCGTAGTTCTTTTATCTCTTGGTGAAACTCCATTTGTTTTGCCCTCTCCTTTTCCTCTTTCCTCTTCCTCTCTTTTTCTTCTTGCTTCTTCTTTTGTGAACCCCCAACCTGTAGGTACCTTCTCAACAAATCCATCTTCTCTTGAAGAAATTCCCTTTAACCTTGCTTCTTCTTGTCTTTTCTTCACCTAGGTCTCTTCTCTCTACCTAGACTTTTGGTAACCAGGTTCTCTCTTCAACCTGTACAAACACAAACACCAAACTCTCTTGCCCAAACCTTCTAAGCTCTGATACCAATTGATGTAGAGCATGGAGGATTCACTCAAACAAACACAATACAAGAAATTTGGAACAATCTTTCCATATTCAAAATCCCAATTTGATCTCTATTTCACAATTCCTCAAAATTGCCTTGTAGGTCTCCAAACAGAGAAATTTGAACATATCTTCCAAAATACATGTCAAACCCACAAAATAATTATCATTTCAAATACCCATTATGGCCTACTTTAACATATCAAACTTGTGGATACCTTTGTTTTGGAACATCATCCTTTTATTTTGATTGTCCCGCTGTCCTGAGGGGTAATTAGGTCACTTTTACAAAGAAACCACCATACAAACTCTTCCTTAACCCCAAATCCCAATTCCAAGACCTTAAACAAGTTTCAAATGGATCAAATCAACAATTTCTATTAGTGGGAACTCCTAAAATTTTCACCCAACGACAAAATCTCACTTTTGGCCTATGTAGGCTTACATACAAGGACTGTCACACTATTCTCCCAAAACTAGAAGCAATAACCCATAATTAAAAACACTTTCAAGTACCCTTTTCACCAATTTAAAACATATCTTGAAATGGGTATAGGTTACTTTGGAAAGTATGGCTCAAAACGTGATTGTTACTGCTGCTACAAGGCCTAATTAGGCTTGCTCACAAGGTGGTTTATTGATTCCCCACACTCCTGGCCTCAAAACTCATCACCCAAAGCTCAAAAACATCAAATATGGTCTCAACATGCTATTCCAACCTTTACAAGTCACTTTCCAATAGTTTGTTACCAACCCTAACCTCTATGCATCAAAATTGCTCAAAAACATGCTTTTTCTAGCCTAGGGCATCAATATTCTTGCACAATACCTTATCTCTAACCCCTGCAACTTGGAGAACTCAAAGATCATGTCAACAAAGACCTTCACACCAATTTTCATCAATTTCCAACTGTGGGAAGTCAAGATATGAAATTTTATTCAAAATTGGAACCTTAATTTTTGAACAAGGTTGCTAGGAAGATTACCTCGTTAGACAAATCAAATGAACATATCTTTTGGACTGATAAGAACAAAAAATGTCTGAAATTAAATTATATTTCCAACCATGTAACTTTCAGGTCCGTACCATTCCGTATATGGTCGTACAACACAAATTACAGTCATATTTTGCAAGAAAACAATGAGTTTATTGATTCCAATTTGCATCCAAATGACCACCACCCTTGTGGTCAACCATACAAAGTATTTTAAACCTTTTACAATCACCAAAAACCAAAAACCAATGGTCACACCTACCTTTTGAATGGCTTGACTGTTCAACTTCCATGTTTTGTATTTTTACAAGACAACATTTTGACAATATTTGTAAAATACGACCATAAGCACTAAAATGACTCCAATTACATTATGAATGGTCTATTATGACCTTATTAGATTAAATTTAGACTCAACACACATTAACCAAACTTAAGACCTTATTTACACAAGTTGACAAGAATTGACATAGTGCCCCTACACCAAATCCCCCTTCCATTATGTTATGATGGATGTCCATACCCTATTCCAAAGCTCCCATTTTGGCGTAGGCGGGGAGGATACTGGCAAAGGTTGTCAAATTTGGCTTTACACCTACTACTTGCATTTTTTTGAAAGTTTCTAAAGCCTTTTCAAAAAATCCATTTTGTGCATATCCAGCAATCATTGCATTCCATGAGATGACATCTCTTTGAGGCATTTCGCTAAACAATTCACATGTCTTATCAATGCTTCCACATTTTGCATACATGTGTACTAGGGTAGTTGAAACTACAAAATCTGAGATAAGTGGAATTTAGGTACCATCTGTGAGTTCCACTATTGGATCTATTGAAGTGGATGTTGTTTCTTCAAGTATTTCAAGTCAATCAAAAGAGGTGCTTTACCTGTTTCATGAATGTACTGCACATGGTGCAATTTTCCTATTCTATTTACTGCTTGAAGTGAGACTGGGACATTAATATAACTTTTTTTAATTCATTTTTTTGATATTACATTTAGGGTTTTTAATCAACCACCATGATAATTCTCTTTTTCTATTTTAAATGCCACTTCCATCTCCAACATACTACAACATGTGTTATGTTTCCTGTAATATTTTTTGGTATGTAACTTAAGCATATCACAGATTATCTTTGTTCATATTGAGTTAAGAATTAGACACTTCAACATTTTGATTTCTTTTCTACTAAATTTATGTAAAGATGAATTTGGTACTATAGTGAGACATATGGTGCATATTATGGTGTGTACTTCATATGCAATTTTTCTTTGTCCGTACAAAATTCAAAGAAAAGTGGAACTAAGAATTAAAAACATCACAACTTGGTCAATTGTAAATACGTATTCTAATAGCCAATATTATCGATAGTAAATACTTTTTGCTTGTAAAAAACTTTATTCTCATGAAGGAATATTCTTTTATTTTCTATACAGATTGGTTGGAGGAAAAACTTTCAAGGAAAGGAAATGACTCAATACCAAAACTTGTGACAATTGTAAATCCTGGAAACCCATCTAGGTCTTATGTTCTAGACCATCTTCTATGGGTTTGTATCAACCTTATCTATATATCTATATGCTTTAAAGCTACTTAGAGTGTTTAACCATTCTTATTTGACAAATAATACATTCAATACAATTTTAACTACTCTTTTATTTATATCTGTTTAGAGAATATCTCATCTTTGCAAAAATGTAGGGTCTTGGTTGGTAGTGGATAATACTTATAAGTTCAACATACCATTATTCTGTTATCTTGAATAGATAACTCAAATTTGAGGTAGCAATCATGCCAAATGAAATACCCAACAGATGTCTTCACTAAATTTCTAAGTAGGTTCATCCTGCATGGCTACATTACTTCCACCTCTCTTCATTCTTCTTTCATCATTTATATTGTAGTCGATCAGGAGGCTAACAATATGAACACACTACCATTCAAATCATTGTAAATACCATGAAAGTTTCATGCCACCTTCTTAATCATATGAGCTCTCTCTAAGCGGTTAAAAGCTCTCTCTATGCAATCCATGAGACCACAGTTTTGCTCTTCCCACATCCTCGCGCACACACAAAAGTTCCTTTGTGGGGATGCGTGGAGAGCCCGACATCCTGTGCCATCATGCCCTAGTCCTTGTAGGATTGTGGGGGAGCCTGGACGCATAGAGATAAGTGGGTGATGTAGCAATCATGCTAAATGAAATACCCAATAGATGTCTTCCCTAAATTTCTAAGCAAGTTCATCCTACAGAGCTGCATTACTTACACCTCTCTTCATTCTTCTTTTATCCTTTATATTGTAATCAATCAAGAGGATAACAATATGAACACACTACCATTCAAATCATTGTACATACCATGAAAGTTTCATGTTCCCTTCTCAATCATATGAGATCTCTCTAAGCGGTTAAAATCTCTCTCTCTATGCAGTCTATGAGATCAAATTTTTTCTCTTCCCACATCCCCATGCACACACAAAAGTTCCTTCGTAGGGATTGCGAGTAGAGTCCACCATCCTGTACCCTCATGCCCTAGTCCTTGCGAGGCTGTGAGGGAGCCTGGATGCATAGAGATAAGTAGGTGAGGCAACAATCATGCCAAATGAAATACCCAACATATGTCTTCCCTAAATGTCTAAGCAGGTTCATCCTACACGGCTGCATTACTTACACCTCTTTTCATTCTTCTTTCCTCCTTTATATTGTAGTCGATCAGAGGCTCTCTCTAAGCTCTCTCTATGCAGTCCATGAGACCACATTTTTTTAAGGTATTCTATCAAACAGTTCATGTGCCTTTTCCATGGTTCCACATTTTACATACATGTCTACCAGGGTAGTTACAACTACAACATCTGACAAAATTATTTTATCCTTCATGCTTTGATGGATGTACATACCCTATTCCAAAGCCCCCATTTTGGCATGGGCAGGGGGGATGCTGGCAAAGGTTATGGAGTCTAGATTTACACCTGGCAATTGCATTTGCTTGAAAGTTTCTAAAGTATTCTCAAAAAGTTCAATTTGTGCATATTTTACAATCATTGTAGTCCATGAGACCACATTTCTTTGAGGCATTTTGTCAAACAATTCATGTGCTTTGTCTGTGTTTCCACATTTTGCATACATGTCTACTAGGGAAGTTGCCACTACAACATCTAACAAAATTTATGTATCCTTTATGCTTTGATAGATTTCTATACCCTGTTGCAAAGCTCCCATTTGGTCATAGGATGGGAGGATGCTGGTGTTGAATACAAGGAATATTGAGAGGGGGTGAATCAGTATTTCACAAAACCACTTCTTTAATATTTCATTAATCCAATTACCAAAATTAATAACATGAAAGCAGAATAAACATGAGAATAGTAACCATAGAGATATAACACATAGACACTGAGATTTTTATGTTGAAAACTCAAAAAGGGAAAAACCACAGTGACCGTTAGCTCACAATAAATTATGATAACAATCCCAAATTACATAAGGCTCATTGCCATGGGGTTCACTGCCCAAAGAAATGCTCACTATAGGTGGACTCACTATCCACTAAAAAAGAAAGATAGAAGATAGAAGGAAATTGGCTCACTACCAGTGATGAACTATTGTAAATGCATCTACCATATGATGGATCATAGTTCCATTGAAGGCTCAATACATAGATTCAAAGGTCTTCATTAGTTTTGTCTTGCTTTTCACTTTGCTACATATACTCTATTTTCTGCCCTTATTATCCTTTTTTTCTCTACAAATTGCTTAAAATTATTCACACATCGAATTCGCACTGCTTCTATATACTTGCTTCACTTCAACACCGAAATCCATCCAGTATATATGTTTGCAATAAGATTTATCTCATGATTAGGTCGGCAAGTCAAACATGAAACATGTATATAATTGTTATACCTTGTCGGCTTGATCTTGTGCACAAACAACAATGTGGACCCAAACAAATATAGAATAATCTTCATATAGGTTGGAACCAATCATTCAACCACTTAGATTAAATATTCAAACAATATATCTTCTCCGCATATAGATCTAACATGTCTGTCGGCTTGTCCCTTAAGAACACACTTAATCAATCCATCTGTCACATCATAACTCCCACTATGGACCATATGAGACTTTAAAATTCATATCTAACATTCATCATTAACCTCTTAACATACCTTTAGAACCGCAAGACAAAATATGTAATAAAGGAGGAATACAGACCCTTTTACTCTAGTACTGTGCATTGTTCCTGTATTAACTCTGTTCACCTGGACTTAAGACACTTCACCATATAACTTTAAGAGGAAGTTAGTCCTTCAACACTAGAATGTATCATCACCAAATAGCTATGATTAGCATATCTGAACCGCATGTAATGACCTTTAACTACAGAGGCATACTGACCCAATCTCTGTTACTTACTATATATCCAATCCATACTTAGTCATTTTAGGCTTTTGAACCAGAATACTTTTATGCCTTATTGTCAAACCAAATTTAACTATCAGAGTAAAGTCTCTTTGCCTTGTTGGTGGAATCTCTTTTCCTTTTTGCCATCAATGACAACATTAACATTCTTCAGAGCAGTGTCTCTTGCTAATAATCTCCCCCTTTGGTATTGATGAAAACACTTAGTGAAAAATGCTTATCTACTCCCCCTTTCTGTGTACACTTATTTTTCTTCTCCCCCTTAGGTATTTGCCCATTTTTCGTTGGTCTTCTTCTCCCTCTTTGACATCAATGGAAAAGGTGTATGTACAAGAGTCAAAGTTTTGTCAAGATAGCAAGAACTGCAAAAACTGTCATATTTTGCTGCATATGTACAAATACAATCTTTGACTTAATTTGATATGGGTTGTAGGATGTCATTGAAAATGTTCTTGATTTGAGCTGGCTCTCTATCCTAACTCTTCTTTGCATTGTCCAATATTTGAATATGGCATTTATGAGGAATACTAATTTCTCTATCTTTTGTATATCAGAGGGTGTGTCAATTAGTGTACTTACTTGCAAGGCTTCTGCTGTAAGATTTGACATTGAATCAAGCTTAGGACTTATCAGTCCTCTCAACAGACACATTCTATTTTTTTTTATCCCTCTTATTCACTAGATTACTCAAGTTATTATGAATGTTGATGACTTGTATCTCTTTGTTACTGACTGACTCAGCTGCCAGATCAAATGACTTAGATATATTTATCAATTGCAGCTCTAGATCCTTGATCTTTTCTTCTAACTCCCTTGTCACTTCTGGCCATGATAATCAAAATGTGTCCATGTCACAAGCTTCTCTAATAGCACTCTGTATATCTTTTATTCCATTATCTAATAGAGTTTTATCATTTACTAACATTGTCTTCAACTTAGCTAATCTTTTCTCATCAAACTCTTTCCTCACCTTTGTTTATGCAAACTTTTCAAAAGATTCAAAATGCATACTTACAGAGTTTATGAGTCCCTTGAGTTGATTTGTTGAAGACATTGAGGTATCCTTTTGATACGATGGCATCAGCTTATCCAAAATGTTGGATGCTTCACCAATTAACTCACTATCCTGTATGTGTGACTTCAATATTTCTTCATGTGCCTTTGCTTGCACAATTGACACCAATTTAAATTTCTACACAGGGGACATTGAATCCAATTTTATTGGACCTTGTAAAAACTCAAGCTCATCCAAAACTAGTTTTTCTTCTTCTAAAAATTCCTTGACAGAATTGGTAGTGTCTCTTGCTATATTAGAGATTTATTCTTCTTTATTTTGCTCTGGAGGATCCAGATCCATAGCCTCATTCACATCAAAAATTTTCTCTGGTGTAGGGCTCTTCTCACCTTGTTCTTCTTCTTGATTTTCACCTTTATTTTGCTCATCAGTTTGTTGATTCAAAGGAAGATTTATCTGAGGTTGATCCTTATCAGTTGTATTCAGACCATCAGTAGCAGGGGCCTAACCTTCTTTCTCTTTTAACTATTCATCATTTTTATCTAACCCTTGATCCATACTGACTTCTGGAATAGTCGTGTCATCTCCAACACTTGTTTCTTCATTATCATGTATATTGTTGGAAGATGAAATTATTTCAATGCTTTCATAGTGATTTCCTCAGTCTCCTTGACTACCTTCTCAATGTCATCTAACATGAGAGTGTTGATCTTCCTCTTTGTTCTAAATTCTTTATGCAACACTTTAGAGACTTTTGTTTTTTTCTTCTAGTGTGATCTCTGGACATAACTTTATCAATGTATGCTCTCTGAGTTCAACATCCTTAGCCATAACAACTTCCTTTCTTGTAGACATTATACTTCCCAAACTATCTAGGAGATCAATAATTATCTCAATGAGGGATTTATTATAAATATCCAAATATTTGACAACAACATTCTTAATGATCCTTTTATCTACATCATTATAATCATCATACAATTGGGCAATAGGCTTTAGATTGCCATCAATTGCAATGGCCTTCAAGACTTCTTCTAGACTTATTGTAGCCTATATTTTCACAAGCTCTTCAATCTTTTCTTTCTTTCTCCCTTTACGCTTATCGGAGGTCTTCTCCTTTGTGGCAATTGAGAGCTTGCCTTGCTAAGAACCAGAGGGTGATGCATTATGTTCCTTCATCTTCTTGACCTCTTCATCGCTCTCAGTTTCCTCATCGTCAACTTTACCAACATTGACATACACTCTCTATCCTTTTGTCTTCTTCCTTTTGTGAGCTTTTCCAATGGTTGGTTCTACAGGTAAGTGCAAGAAGATGAGTTCACTTTTTGGCCAAAAAGTGGAAGTGTTTTTCTTATTTTTCAAATTTTGTCGTACTTGGAGTGACTATTTGAAGTACTTACACATAAAATATTAAGATGATGTAAAAATAATAAATGTAGGATTTTATTTCTAGTTTTTAAATATGTAATTTTTTTTAATACTCAGATGATCCAAGTTGGTTTTTTATTAGATGTACAAAAAGTGGCTTTTTAAAAGTTCCTTGCTTTTTGCAAAAGCATGCATGTGTACGACCAACATAATTTGACCTAAATTAATGTATTTTTCTAATTCCTTTTCTGGAAAGATTCTCAGGATGTTTAATTATGGTCAGGATATTTTTTTGTAATTTTTTTATAAATTTTTTAATGGCCCTAATTAGTGTTTTTTAAAACCCCTCGTGTACGGCCAACATAATTTGAGCTAAACTAATCAATTCACTAATTTTTTTTTTATCATGTAGAGAATGATGTCTAGTTTGGTCAGACAATTGTTTTTTTCAAGAAACTTTCAAAATCAAAAGTTATTAAAAAAATAGTAACCTATGTTATTTGAAATTTATGAGTTAGTTTGTTTGGAAAATAAATAATAAATATAAAATTATGTTTAATAGAAAAAAAATTTACATATTTGAAAACTAGACTTTGAGATCTATAATGGGTTTTAATTTCGTTAAAATATTTTTTTAAAAAAAGTCATCAGCCATAGTGGTGAAACTAGTTTTTTCTCTTGCTGTTTTCATGATCTCCTAGTTGCAAGTCCAAAGCTAAGGCTTGGGTTTCCAAGCCTAAAACCAATGCAAATTGGTGGGTTTGAAATTTCAAATTTTTAGAAATGAGTACCCATTATAAACGGGTACCTGTTATAAACAAGTACCCGTTTTAAAAATAACGGGTACTTGTTTCTAAAAAAATAAAAAAATTAGCAATAGGCATGTTAAAAAAAAAAAATTGAAAATGGGTACCCGTTTTGAAATGGGTACCCTTTTCAAATGGGTACCCATTTTTAAATTTTTTTTTTTTGTTTTTATATGCATATGGCTTTTTTTTTTTTTTTTGAAAATAGGTACCCGTTTTGCTTCGGGTGCCCGATCCTAAATGGGTACCTACTTTTTTCAAAACGGGTACCCATTCTAAGCGGTATTTTTCATCCGCAGGAGACTTCCGCGAAATGTATACTCATCTTTGTGCTTTCACCCCTACAGTTGTCAAGGATGGAACATTAGAGGATTTAGAGTTTGTCTCTGAAGAGCTTGCACCCCTTGTTTTTCTTCTAGATGTAGCAGGTGTCTTTGGTTGCACTTCTTGAATTTCCAGAGCTTTATTAGCTTCCTTTTCTTGCTCCTTCTCTTTAGCTACTTTTTCAGCTTCATCTCTATCTCTTATACTGGATATTTGTTCCTCGGTGAACCCTTTTCTTTCGGCATATTCTTCTACCATTTTCTAGACTTTCTTTATTGTTTCAAGATGCCTGAGCTCCACATGAACCTTAAAAAATATTTTCTCATAAGTACCAAATCTTTGTTCATTTGGATCCCGGGCTTTCTCAACATAAGATCTACAAGACCTATCAGAACATCTTCTACCACCTCATAGCCCATGGGTGGTACCCAAACAATCCTAAGCTCTACCACCACCATCATACATTGATCTTTATTCACAATAAAACAAATGTCATTCTTGTATTTTTCTACAACCGACTCAGGGATCCTCATTCTAGATTGCATTAACTTCTAGAAGTTCTTAAAGTATCCCCACAATATTGCATTTTGAGCATTCACATCACCTAGACTGCTAATATAATCTTATTTGTACAGCTACGGGTTTGTTTGGATCCCAAACAATATTATTGATTCCTAGAATTTCTCTTTTGAAATAGAACAACAAACAAAGTATCAACATGACAAACTTAAAAGGGTATTTTGATTCCTTACTCTTCTTCAAATTCTCTAGAAACTACTACAGGAGAAGCTCACATAGGTCATAATCCTTATTTTCCTTGATCATCTCATATGTCATGTATATAGAGGTTATGGAGACTAAGTTCTCCTAATTGGTATAATATATCTTATAGCCAATCATCATAGATGAAAACTTGACTGCATGATCCTCAATTGTATTCACAGTCAGAGCCCTCTTGTCAAATTGTGCTCCAGTGGCTTCTCTGACTATTGCATTCTTCACAGATTTCAACTGTGATATTAGACCAATAAAGCTTAAACTGATTACTGCCCTTATTGCATCCTTTGTTATCATATGTGTAGACTCAATCAACATGAACTCATTATGCATTCGAGTTAACACATACCAGACCCATGCATCTTTAGTGGAAGTAGGGAAATCCAGGTACTATATGAATTTCTTGTCTTCCAGGGACTTTTATTTGTCCAATAGTTCAAATTGATCTCCACTTAAGTGATTTAGATATAATTCTGTGAGTTTTCCATTGTCATGTTCATCTAGGACAACATGGATATATGCCCTTACATCATCTTCATACATAATTCCATAGGGCACTCTCGAAAAAGCACTGTCAAGATGAACTTCAGTAAATTTGTGTGGATATTTCTTAAATTTAGGTCGTGATCTTTTAGTGACATCAATAACATGTGGTGTAGCCATTTTTGCAATAATTTGGATGAGTTCACAATAGGGTTTCAAACCAAGAAGTACCTCTTTTGCTGGATTAGGGTTTCACTTGATTTGACTTGCTTAGGAAATCGATGTAGTTGCTTGGAATTTCACTCCAGTTCTCCTTAGATACTTGAATGTAAAGTGATTAACCTTTTGAATCTGAGCCTTTTAACTTTTGATTGTATCAACCTAATTGTCATAAATGCAGTCCTTCAAAAAGTTGTCAAACACTTCTCTATTAAGCTCAACCAATCTAGATTTCTCCACAATGTTCTGCATTTGATTCTTTTCTTCCATAATTACTTTCAAAAGATCTATCATATGAGACTTTACATCATATCTTCGTGTCAGATTTCACCACTAATTATCTGGCTAGGGGATTAAGATTTTCAACATAGTTCCCCCTAAGCCAGAGCTCCCAATTTACTTCCCAGAGGAAGTATCTACACCAGAGGTTGGTGCGGATCCATCCCTAATCTCATTAACATCCTTCTTGATCCAGACCTTTCTCATTTCCTTCTTAATTTCAACTGGATCAATCTTGTTTTTACCTTTATCTTTATTTTGCTCTATTTTCCTCTTCTTTATATGATTGTTTCTTTTCTCATTCTGATATCTGCAAAATCTTACAACATGTCCGAACTTATTGCAATTGTAACATACCACACTCATCTCTCTCTGATTCCTTCTATTGATTGGATTCATTCTTGTTCTACATTGGTTAGCCATATGCCCAAATCTATTTCATGCAAAACACTTCCCATTGAAGAATTGAGTATTCCTTACATTGTTAAACCATTCCTTACCAGACTTCTGCATTCATTTGATCTATGATCAAATTTCTTGCAATTGAAACATTGACCAAAGAATGATGGAGCATTCTGATTCATTCTACTCCTACACTAAGTAACCTTATGGCCAAACTTATTGCAATTGTTTAACAATGGCCATTGAAAGATGGGTACTTTTGAGCATTTGGTTACTTGACCAGAGGTCTTCTAGGTCCTCTTCTTTGATTCTAGAACTAGTTGCCTTTGTTTTTCTTCATCTCAATGTTTTCTTGACCTGATTTAGAACTTTTTTTTTTTCAAATGCCAAGCCTTTCTTGTCATCTAAACTCTTCTAACTTTCAATCATTTCCTCAAGTTTTGCAGAGCTTATTTTCAATTTTTCTTTATAGCTATTAGCTGCTTCCAGATCATATTTCAGAAGTAACACATCTTTTCCCAAATTTTCACATTCCTCAGACTTATCTTTCAACATTTGATTCAAGTGCTTCTCAACTTTTTCTTTTTCTTCAACCAACCTTGATAAGTTATTTAGGATTTCATTTGCTTCAAACAATTGTTCATTTAGCTCTCTATTCCTATCCTTTGATCTATTAATTTTCTCTCTTAGCTTCAGGATGCATTCATCTGCATGTTTGACATTTTCTTTCAAATCCTGGATCTCTACTTCATACTTATCAAGATCCTTAAGAGCTATTTTTAATTCTTGATCAACTGTGTCATTTCCTAGAGCATGATACTTTCTGATTGCCATAAGTATTATTTTCTAGATCTTCCTCAAGATGTTAGACTTCTTCCAAGGAACCTTGCTCTGATACCAATTGTTGAATATAAGGAATACTGAGAGTGGGGTGAATCCGTATTCCACATAACCACTTCTTCAATATTTCATTAATCCAATTGCCAAAATTAATAACATGAAAGCAGAATAAACATGAGAACAACAACCATAGAGACATAACACATAGACACCAATATTTTTATGTGGAAAACCCAAAAAGGGAAAAACCATGGTGAGTGTTAGCTCACAATATATTATGATAACAATACCGGATTACATAAGGCTCACTACCATGGGACTCACTACCCAAAGAAATGCTCACTATAGGTGGACTCATTGTCCAAGTGGACTCACTATCCACTAAAAAAGATAGAAGATAGAAGGAAATTGGCTCACTACCATCGATGAACTGTTGCAAATGCATCTACCACATGCTGGATCACAGTTCCATTGAAGGCTCAATACACAAATTCAAAGGTCTTCATTAGTTCTACCCTACTTTTCACTCTACTACACATACTCTATTTTCTTCCCTTATTATCATTTTCTGCTCTACAAACTACTTCAAATTATTCACACATCAAATTCACACTACTTCCACACATTCGCTTCACTTCAACACTGAAATCCATCCAGTATATATATCCGCAATAAGATTTATCTCATGATTAGGTTGGCAAGCCAAACATGAAATGTGTATACAATTATTATACCTTGTCGGATCGATCTTGTTCACAAACAACAATGTTGACTCAAAAAAATATACAATAATCTTCATATAGGTTCACACCAATCATTCAACCACTTAGATTAATTATTGAAACACTATATCTTCTCCACAGATAGATCTAACATCTATGTTGGCTTGTCCCTTAAGAACACACTTGACCAATCCATCTGTCACATCAACTCCCACTTTGGACCATATGAGACTTTAAAATTCATATCCAACATTCATCATTGACCTCTTAACATATCTTCAGAACCACAAGACAAAATATGCCACAACGGAGGAATATGGACCCTTTTACTCAGGTACTATGCACTATTCTTGTCTTATCTCTATTCATCTGGACTTAGACACTTCACCATATGACTTCCGGAGGAAGTTAGGCCTTGAACACTAGAACATATCATCACCAAATAGCTATGATTAACATATCTAAACTGCATGTAATGACATTTAACTATGGAGGCATACTGACCCAATCTCTATTAGTTACTCTATATACTATCCATACTTAGTCATTTTGGGCTTCTAGACCAAAATCCTTTTATGTCTTGTTGCCAAACCAAATTTAACTACCGGAGTAAAGTTTCTTTGCCTTGTTGGTGGAATCTCTTTGCCTTGTTGCCATCAATGACAACATCAATATTCTTCAGAGCAATGTCTATTGCCAACAACTAGCAAAGGTTGTAGAATTTGGCTTTAGAACTGCCAATTGCATTTGCTTGAGAGTTTTGAAAGCCCTTTCAACAAATCCATTTTGTGAATATCCTAAAATTATTACATTCCATGAGATTACATCTCTTTGAGGCATTCTATCAAATAGTTCATGAGTTTTTTCTATGCTTCCACATTTTGCATGTACATGTCTAACAGGGCAGTTGCAACTACAACATCTGACAAAATTTATCTATCCTTTATGTTTTGATGGATGCCCATACCCTATTCCAAAGCTCCCATTTCAACACAAGCAGGGAGGATGCTAGAAAAGGTTGTGGAATTTGGATTTACACCAACCAATTGCATTTTCTTTAAAATTTCTAAATCCTTTTCAACAAATCCATTTTGTGCATATCCTGCAATCATTGCAGTCCATGAGACCACATTTCTTTGAGGCATTTTGTCAAACAATTCATGTGCCTTGTCTATGCTTCCACATTTTGCATACATGTCTAACACAACAGTTGCAAATACAACATCTAACAAAATTCCTATCCTTTATGTTTTGATGGATGTCCATACCCTATTCCAAAGCTCCCATTTTGACACTGACAGGGAGGATGCTGGCAAAGCTTGTGGAATTTGGCTTTACACCATCCAATTGCATTTGCTTTTGTGCATATCCTGCAATCATTACAGTCCATGAGACCACATTTCTTTGAGGCATTCTATCAAATAGTTCACTTGCCTTGTCTATGCTTCCACATTTTGCATACATGTCTAGTAGGGCTGTTGCAACTACAACATCTGAAAAAATTTCTCTATCCTTTATGTTTTGATGGATGTCCATACCCTATTCCAAAGCTCCCATTTTGACACAGGTAGGGAAGATGCTGGCAAAGGTTGTGAAATTTGCCTTTACACTAGCCAATTGCATTTCCTTTAAAATTTCTAAAGCCTTTTCAACAAATCCATTATGTGCATATCATGCAATCATTACAGTCCATGAGACCACATTTCTTTGAGGCATTGTGTCAAACAATTAATATGCCTTGTGTATGCTTCCACATTTTGCATACATGTCTAATAGGGCAGTTACAACTACAACATTTGACAAAATTCCTCTATCCTTTAAGTTTTGATGGATGCCCATACCCTATTCCAAAGCTCCCATTTTGACACAGGTAGGGAGGATGCTAGAAAAGGTTGTGGAATTTGGATTTACACTAGCTAATTGCATTTTATTTAAAATTTCTAAATCATTTTCACAAATCTATTTTGTGTATATCTTGCAATCATTGCAGTCCATGAGACCACATTTCTTTGAGGCATTTTGTCAAACAGTTCACATGCCTTGTTCTAACAGGGCAGTTGCAACTACAACATCTAACAAAATTCCTATATCCTTTATGTCTTGATGGATGTCCATACCATATTCCAAAGCTCCCATTCTGACACAAGCAGGGAAGATGCTAGCAAAGGTTGTGGAATTTGGCTTTACACCAGCCAATTGCATTTGCTTTAAAATTTCTAAAGCCTTTTCAACAAATCCATTTTGTGCATATCCTGCAATCATTACAATCCATGAGACCACATTTCTTTGAGGCATTGTGTCAAACAGTTCATGTGCATTGTCTATGCTTCCACATTTTGCATACATGTCTAATAGGGAAGTTACAACTACAACGTCTGACAAAATCCCTCTATCCTTCATGTTTTGATGGATGTCCATACCCTATTCCAAAGCTCCCATTTTGGCACAGGCAGGGAGGATGCTGGCAAAGGTTGTGGAATTTAGCTTTAAACTTTAAACTTTTGTTTTTCCTCTTTTGGAGTTTCATTTTTTTATTCCTTCCCTGTATAGGCTGATTCTGCTCATTTGTTAGTGCATCTAGTCTATTAGAGTTCTTACGTAGAGCAAATTTACAAGAAAACCATGTGGCTTAGAACACTTTTAAAGCTTCCATAGTACCTACATGGGATTTCAAAATAATGCTTTAATCCTTAATCACGCAGGGTAAATAAATAAATTATCAAATATATCAAAGTTGACCTAAAAAAATAGTTCTAGGCTTGACCAAAGATTTGTGCTACCATCCAAGTTACTTTTTCATCTCCCTAAATTTAAATACAATTTCATTTTTTGTTTATATGGAGGGCTATTAAATATTCCTCTCTGCATATCTTTGGTAGAGTATAACTGATAGGAGTAGGTAAAATGAAAGACAATATCTTGTGTTTTTGTCTTTGATAGTTGAAATTGATGTGTAATGAATGCAGAGGTAGTATAGACAAGTAACTTGATTGATCTAAGAACCAAGGTAGCTCGCTATCATAGGCATGGTATTTCCAAAATGAAGCACATTTCTAGGATGAAGCTGTAGTAAAAAATGGCATGTGCTTCAACCTCTAAAAGACAACCCAAAAGAAATCACACTAATGTTCCATGTCACCAGAAAATTCAGCATTGCACAAGCCCCATGAAGGTATGCTTTTCTCTTCTACTTTTTACAATCTTCCAATATTGAAACATCTTTTGTTTGATTATGATAACTTATCTTTTTCCCTATGCCATATTTCCTTGAAGCAGATTGATAACTCCAACAAGAGGTTAACACTCCTCTTGCAGAAAGAACTAAAAATGAGCGACATGATCTCCCTTGGAAGGATGCTACTTCCCAAGGTACTCAATTCTTGATCAATTCTAACATCCAAATCTTCTTGTTCTTTTTATCTCCACCCACTATTATAGTCTTGAATACATTCTCTATATTCTTAAGCTTACTTTGCATCTTTTCAATATACTTCTAAATCAAACTAATTCTGATCTTCAGAAAGAAGCAGAAGCACACCTTCCATTGCTATCTGCAAAAGATGGTGTGATAATTGATAAAGTTTAAAGAGATGTCCATGGGATGACATCTCTTTGAGACATTGTGTCAAATAGTTCCCGTGTCTTGACTATTATTCCAAATTTTGCATACATTTCTACCAGATCATTTCCAACTGTAATATGTCAAACTTCCCCCTTCTGTTATGCTTTGATTTGCTGATAAAGTATGTTTCAGATTTGAATTTGCTCTTCAAGTTTCATCTTAACTTTTACATGTTTGGAGCTAGGATTGTGACATTATTATGAAATCGTATCTGCTAGCTTCCTAAATCTATAATCAATGAAAATTCATAGTTCACATATTGATTACTAGGAATGGGGGTTGTAGGAATGTTTGTCTAAACCTGGCTATTTATGAATTTGACATACTCTATCTAAACAGATCTAAGAAGATCCGTGGAGTCAAGAAGGTAAATATTCTTTCAAAGAACATGTTAAAGTAAGTTACTTATTTTCTTTCTGTTACAAAAGGGCAATTTACTTATTGCATTGCTGGGTTCTGTTTGTGCAGACCAAGGCAAGAGATGCAACAAAGAAGAAGAATTAATGTAGCAACTAGCAATATTAAGCAAGTTTTGATACATTTATTCATATTTTGAGATGTAAAAGCCCATGATGAAATATTTAGGCTTCATTTTTCAAGTAGTTCTTTTATGTTTTAGAGTTGTATAAGCAAAAAATAGAGCATTGTAACTCAGTTTTCTCAGTCACAACACTGAGAAACACACTTTGTAACACATTTTTCAAAGCAAAGACATATTTAAGTCTTGTATATACTATAAGAACACCTTTTCTCAATAAAATTTTAGTATTTTGCCTTCTTAATAGTTGTTTCATTATGTGCAAATGAATGATTGATTATGTTTTTCTGTGTTTTATGTTTAAACCTCAAAAACAATTAAATAAACAACCAATTGACTAAATATACTACTAAATAAATATACTACCAATTGATAGAAATCAGTGAATAAATATGACTAAAAATATACTACCAAATTGATCAATCAAAACAACCAAATAAATGACTAGAAATAAACTACTAATGGTCACGTGACCAAGATCAGTGAATAATATGACTAAATTAATGACTAAATATACTACCAAATTGATCAATCAAAATGACCAAATAAATGACTAAAATTGGTTTAGTCATAAATTTGGTCGCCATATAAATGACAGGCAATAAACTACAAATGGTCACGTGACCAAGTTTAGTCATTTATAAGCAGTTTTTAGTATTTTTTTTAATTACATATTGTTGTTTTTGTACTAGTGAAGGCTAAAATGACCCACAATTTCCCTTTAAAGACACTACATGACTATTTGAGACCAAGAAGACTCAAACAAGTGAACAAAAATCTTAGCTTGAGTATTTTGCATTTGTTAAATAATATCACACTCATTATTATTATATTTTCCTTGAAGTGTAAGAGGGAGAGTAATTGTGCTAGTAGTCGCTCTTGAAGAATATGTTTAAGTAGATTAACATATCATCCTCTTAAAATATTTCTATGTCTATGTTCTATGAAATCAAATGAATCAAGACTAGAATTAAAGTAGGCCATATTTCCAAATTAATTTGGATCAAAAGATAAATTACTTGGAAGCACAAGTATAGATCTATAGTATCATATCTAGTTTTAGAAAAATATTCAATAAAATATTTTTCTAAAAAACTAAGAATAAATGGAATATGTCAAGTCACGATAGCATCATCACAACCTCATAATGGGTTGGATAGGTGGTGGTAGGAGTTTATTTTAATGATAGAAATAGTTGGGTTGTTTCATGCATATTTATGATTGGGTCCTTTCATTCATCTAGTTTTGTTGGGTGGTGACATGGGTGTTGTGTGCAATTATAGGTGTTTCTCCATTTTATTTCTACATTTCTTTCTATGATGGATGGCTTCTCTAAAGGGTTCACATGTAGTGGCTAACAAGCTAGGAAAGAGGAATAAGGGTAAGGATAAGTCTGTTGAGTCTCCTCTGCAGTAGAGCAAACATTGGATCCCTTGTGAGGAGATGATTGTAGACTTTATGGAATTTGTGGAGAAGCAGATTAAAAATCTAGATCTTTGGAATTGGGTTATTAGGATTTGTAAACTTTCTAAAGACATTGATGGGGATTTGAGTGTGTGTTACACCCATTTCTATGGATAATTAAAACATGTTATTGTTTGAATTAAAGTGTCTCAACCTTTTCAAGTTCCTAATGTTGTATTTATTTTTTCAGCACTATGTTGTAGGATCCCATGTTGATTTGGCATAGTTTTTCCAAGTTTCAGCACTTTCTATACATGTAGAAAGATAAATTTTGGTGACTTTGTCAGCCATGGTTTCCTCAATATAATTAATAGGGGATGCAGGGATACAGAGCCCCTCCTATAGGCTCGAGGGCTTACTCCCCCCAGGGCATAGCCCATGGTAGGGATTTGGGGACAACGCCCCCAGTGAGGGTTTCTAGAGGCAGTGCCCCCAAAGAAAAAATGCCCTATATTTAATAAAGGTGTCAACAATTAGTTTGTTATTGGTTGACATGGAAAAACCAACATTGGATAACTACCAAAGACACTTGATAAATAAGTGGTTGGAGATTGTGAGAGGTCATGGGATGTGAATGAGAATTGACATTGTGCACTCCTAAAAGAGCTTGCATTGCAAGTGTGTTGTAATCATCTTTTGATTTGATAATACATTATGCAGGTTTTGGAGTGTGAGGTTTTTCATCCGAAAGGGTTTTCTCCATGTATATCTTGTGTTGTGAGTTTTTTATTTATATTTTGTATGTTGTTATTACCTTTCTATTAATGTGCATCTTAATCTCTAACTATAAAAGTTAAAATTTGCATGAATCTTTCCACAGTAGATCAGTGTAGGAAGTGTTTCCACATACCTTGCTTCCTTTCAGTTAGTATCAGAGCATGATCACCTTTGGTTCTATTTGTTAGATAGAGGGTTTTTTAAGCTAATCTTTGTTTTGAGTGGGAGCTTGTGCAAAGGATTTTGAAATCTTTGTTGTAGGAAAGAGATGGTGAGCACATCTGGGAGGTTTGAGATAGAGAAGTTTAATGGAGGCAACTTTGAGTTGTGGAAACTCAATATGGAGGAATTATTGGTGGATAGAGATCTATGGATTGTAGTATCTGAAACCATGCCATCAGGTATGAAACAAGATTGGAATCTGATGAATTAGAAGGCTAAGGGTCTGATAAGACTTTGTTTGGCTGACTTAGTGCTCCTAAATATCCATGAAGAGAAGATTGCAAAAGATCTTTGGAAGAAACATGGAGATGTTTATTAGGCTAAATCCATGGTGAAAAAGTTATTCTTGCAAAATAAATTGTATTCTTTGAGGATGGAAGATGGAGGATCTATTGTTGATCACCTGAATACTTTCAATATGCTTGTTTCCCAATTGACCTTTGTTGGTGTGAAGATGGAGGAGGAGGATCGATGTATGACATTACTATGTTCCTTACTAGGTTCATGGGACCACCTTGTTATGGCCATTGGGAATACCACTACCACCTTCAAGATGGATGATGTAGTTTCTTTGTTTCTATCTGAAGAGATGCGGAGAAAATCCTTCAAGTTAGCTAAGGAGGATCTTGCAGTTTGTGGTAGATCTAAGGAGAAAGAGAAGAAAAAGGATAAGAAGAAATAAGAAAAAGGAAGATCCAAAACTCCTAGAAAGTCCAAGGATTTGTGTTAGAATTGTGGAAAACATACTCACTTCCATAAGGAGTGCAAGGAAGAGAAGAATAAAAAGAAGAACTATGATTTAGATTCTAATAAGTCCTCTCAAGATGATAGAGAAGCATTTATCTCTATCTTAGCAACACTGCATATGAGGATGTATGGTTTATTGACTTTGGTGCATCTTTTCACATGACCTCTCATCAAGGTTGGTTATAAAAGTATAAAGAATATGATGTTGGGAAGGTGTACTTGGGTGATAACTCTCACCTAAAGATTGTTGGTCATGGAAGAGTCTTGATTTGATTCCTTGATGGATGAGTGAAGGGGATCAATGATGTTCTACATATCCCTAGTTTGGAACAGAACCTGTTGGTGCCTGCTTGTAGTTGGGGTTTTGTGTATTTGAATCTGCAGGCACCTTTCAAAAAAATCCAAAAAATTCTAGGCCTTTTGGCCTTTGCAGTTGAAAAGTGCAAAAAATAGTTGTATGCATGTGTCTTTGTATATACAAGGTCATTTGTATATACATGTAGGTTCAAATGTACATTCAGGCATACAAGGCAGTTTGTATGTTCAATCAGCTTGAAAAAGGTGCAAAAATGGTTTCCTGTATGTCGCAAATTCTCATAATATTCCCTGCTTGTATGTGAGGGTTTGCATGTATATTTGTGTTGTATGTTTAGACATGCAACGGGTAGATACAATATCAACATGCAAAGAAAATATACATTGGCAGCATACAAAAAAATATACAAAGGGGCCGACATACATTCGCTACAGTGGCAGAGGGTCATCGGCATGAAAATATACATCAGTAGCTAACTCTAAAGTCTCCCCGACGGCCGATGCATATGCAAAGTCAACATACAAAGGGGGAGATACATTTGGTGGGGCCTGCGGACATACAAAGTAGAATGTACATTAGGCGCATGCAAAGAAAGTGTGCAAGGGAAAAGGATACATTCAGCAGGGCCCACCATTTGTATATACAAGTGTGATTGTATGTTCGCACATACAAGGGAACATACATTCTTAATGTGCATGGCCCGGGCCTGAAAAGGTATGCAATGTAGTTGATGAAGGCGTAAGTCCGGTGAATGTATGTTTTTTCTTGTATATTATGATATGCAAGCCGATATACAAGGCGAACATACAAGGTAGCGATATACAAGCCGAACCCAATTCAAGGGTCAAATTTAGCGACTTCAGCACTGGCGTTCGCAGCTTGCATGTATATGGCATTGTATATGCCGATATACAAAAGATGAAGATACAAGGCCCAGATTTCAAAATTCTCCAGTCCGATTGATAAATGGCTGGGCTCCACGATATGTATATTGCATTTGTATAATGCGATATGCAAGGAATTATACAAATAAAGAGATACAAGCCGGACTCGATTTGAATTTCAAAGTGCTTCATAGTCATTTGAGATCCATAGGTTGTATATTGCATTTGTATATGCAATATACAAAGCGATATATGCAAAAGGGAGATGCAAACCAGACCCGAATGAGATTGTGATATGCTTTATAAATATTTGGGGTCCGTGCTTTGTATGCAGACAGTTGTATGTATATGCATGTTCTTTTGCATATACATTGGATGAAAGTGGCATAAGGCAAAAAGGGCAAAATAGATGGTGGAAAAGTCAACGATAGAAGCACAGGGTGCCTACGTGGCACAATTGCATTGGCTGGTGACTTTTCAAAGTGTTTTGAGGCCGTGGATTTTAGCAATGGGGGGAGATCGACGGTTCTGTTTCAAAAATTTTTAGTGAGGGATTCCTTTGTTTTTGTAGCTATTTTTAGGCGGGAAAATTTTAGAAGCACGCAACTGTTGCATCCCACGAGTAGCTGAGCCATTAATGGTGAAATCACAGAGGTATGATTGACAGCAACCTACCATATTTGTAAGGAAAATCTTCAGACGGCTTCACATTTCCTGATTTCACCTGCTCTTCTTTCTCTTTTCTGCCTGGACATTGAATGATTTGGGTGCCATTTTTGGTGCATTGTATTTTGGTAGAAATTTTGAAAGGGCCATGTAATTATTGCTGAGTACACAGTCTTGCTATAAAATGCAAACTGTGTTACTCATTTAGGTTGTTGAAGACTTGGGCATTTTTGGGGGAAAAATAACAAAAGACAGAGCATTTTCTTGGTTGCTCTATCTCTTTTGGAGTTTATGTATTGCATTTTGAATGTAGGTTGCACATATGTATAGTTTCATGTCATCTTATATGAAAAATGCATTATTGCATGTGCTTATCTGTCTATCTCCATTTGTTGTAGCATTTTCTTCTTTTGAATCTAGTTGCTAAGGGTTTCTCAGATTCTAGGATATAGATTTCTGTATCACATGCTTGATCTCTAACTTCCATTCAAGGAGTGGATTAAACTATTTTAGGTCAAGTATGGAGAAGGTTGTATGTCAGCAAGGATATTTGTAAGTAGAGACAGTTAAATACTTATACTTGGGTGGTGTTTGTAAGACAAATACCAGTCCTAACCCCTTGAAACTTGAATTCCCAGTGCAAATCATTCTCTTGTATACGTCTAGTTGACTCCTTGTCCTGAGATAGGCACTGGTCTCCTTGTGTAGTAGTTATGATCCAAAACCCCTTGTCTTGCATCCAAACATCAAATTCAAATCTATCATTCCATTTTTTCAACCCATTAGTTGTAGGAGTAGAATTAGGACCCGTGTATACTCTCATCCATAACTAGCCAGATATGTCCAAGAAAGTTGCCAACCTTGTGATTTATCACCCAAATCTTGGTCCTAAAATGAGAGTATTCTACCTGTTATTGTAAAGCTAAATCTTTCTGTCATTGGGAGAGTCAAGGTGAAATCTTTAACTATAGGGATACCCCCCTTGGTGTGGCAAAACTAGAAGTGAAGGGGAAGCAGCTCATGCAACCTCCTATATTACTTGGCCAAATCTGCCTATGCATTGGAACTGGAAAACCCTCTGCCAATTCAGAAAGAAAACCAACAGAACCTATTATCTATAAGTAAGTTGAATGATGTGGGTGTGCAAGTTGTTTTCTTGAATGGAGGATGCAAGATGACTAGAGGAGCTATGGTACTAACTAAGGGTGTTTGGAATGTCACTTTGTTTCAGCTTGATGGATGTGTGGTAGAGTACAATAGTGCACCTATTATAAAGAAGAGAACTTCAAAGTCTTCATCCTCACCATTGGAACCAATAGCAAAGAGGACTGTTGCATCTACTTATGATGGTCATGCTTTCTAGGTACCTAATTGTGCTCAATATATGGAGATGAAACTTCTAATTGAGAAGACAATTTTATGGTACCAAAGGCTTGGTCACATTGGTGAAAAGGTTTTGAGGACCTTGAAAAATAAAAACCTCATTGCGAGTATGAATGATTATAATCTTGAGTTTAATTTTTGTGAATATTGCATCTATGGTAAACAAAATTGTGTTTAATTTTATTCCAGTTCTCAAAAACTTTTGAGGTGTTGGACTTGATTCATTCTGATGTGTTTGGTCTAGTTAAATTTCCTTTGATTTTAAAATCTATTTACTTTGTTTCATTCATTGATGATTACAGTAGAAGGACATGGGTGTATTTCCTTAGAAGCAAATTTTTAGAGTCTTTAGTAGATTCAGAGAGTTCAAATCTCTTGTAGAGAATCAAAAGGATAGAATGATTAAGTGTTTGAGGATGGATAATGGTAGTGATTTTTGTTCAGTAGATTTTGACAAGTTCTGTAAAGAACATGGGATCAAGAGGTACAAGACAACTCTGTATATGCCTTAGCAAAATGGAGTTTTAGAGAGGATGAATAGAATGTTGATGGAGAGGACAAGGAGTATGGTTAGTGGATTTGGCCCTGAACAAAATTTTTGGGCTTAAGCTATTGCTACCACTTGTTACTTGGTTAACATGTCTGCTACATCAACGCTTGTTGATAAGACACCTATGGAGGTGTGGTCTAGTAAAAATCCTTCATTGAGACACATTCAAGTATTTGGTTGTGAGGCATATGCACATGTACCTAAGGAGAAGAGGTCTAAGTTGGAGAACAAGGATATGAAGTGTATCTTCATTAGTTATGGTATCGGTGTGAAAGTATACAAGCTTTGGGATTCAGTGGCCAAGAGAGTTTTGTATAGCAAAAGTGTGATTTTAGATAGCTCAATCCTTCTTATGTTTTATAGCGAGAGAAAAAATAAGAGAAAGAGGATGTGGTTCAGCTTCCTTCCACCCATGAGAAAGTTGAATCGAAGACATCTATTGGACCTGATGATGAGGAGAGCTCTAGTATCTTTGAAAGTTTAGAAGAAGATGAAGAACCTTAACCTCAACCTTTGAGGAGGTCCATATGGATCAGGCAACAACCTGATAGGTTTGGTTATTCATTGCATGATTCTAGTCTTATTTTTGCTTTTATTTCTAACACTAATGAGCCAAGGACTGTAAGAGAGGCTATGTGTATGAGTGATGTAGATTCCTAGAAAGAGGCCATGGAAGATAATATGGATTCCATGGAGAAAAAAATACTTGGGATCTAGTGTCCTTGCCTGATAATTTGGTTTAGATGGTAGTGTTGAGAATTTTAAGGCAAGGTTGGTCATGAAGGGTTATTCCCAGGTTGAGGGAATAGATTATGGTGAGGTTTTCTCTCATATTGCAAAGATGACATCTATAAGATTCTTGTTATCACTTGTTGCAACATATGATTTAGAAGTTGAACAGATGGATGTGAAGACAACTTTCCTTCATGGTGACTTGGAGGAAGAAATCTATATGTCACAGCTAGAGCACTACATGGTGAAATGCAAAGAAAATTTGGTTTGCAAGTTGAAAATGTCTTTGTATGGTTTGAAGCAATCTCCTAGGATGTGGTACCAAAAATTTGATGGCTTTGTGTTGAGTTTGGGATTTCTGAGATTGAAATCAAATCTTTGTGTTTACTTTAAGATGGATAATTATCACATTATCATTATTGCATTATATGTTGATGATATGTGTTTACTAGGAATGGTAAGAATTTGATTTCTAATTTGAAGTCTTAGTTGTTAGCACTGTTTGAGATGAATGATTTAGGAGCAACCAAATACATCTTGGGAATGAAAATCGGAAGAGATAGAGTTAACAAAAAAAATATGGTTAGGCCAAAGTAAGTATGTAAACATCATGTTGGAAAGATTTAGCATGGAAACTTGTAGACTATTGATTGTTCTTGCTATGATGGGGATAGAGACTATTATAGATTGTCTGAAGTCTCCTCCTAAGATGGAGGATGTGAGAAAAGTTCCTTATACTAGTGTGGTTGGCAACTTGATATGCATGTTATTGTCTATACAAGACCATACATTGCCTAAGTAGTGGGAGTCCTTAGTTGGTTTATGGCTAATCTTGGACAAGTACATTGGGATGTAGTGAAGAGAGTGTTTAGATATTTTTGGGGTACTTCTGAGTATTCCCTATGTTATCATGGTTATCCTATAGGACCTCAGAATTCACTTTGTATTCAAGGATTTGTAGATTTAGATTGGACATGTCACATTGACAATAAGAGATCCACCAGTACTTATGTTTTCACTATGTTTGGTGGTGCAATTAGTTGGATGAGTAAACAAAAACTTGTGGTCGCTTTGTCCACTATTGAAGAAGAGTACATGGAAGAAACTCATGCTTGTAAAGAAGCCATTTAGCTTAAGAGATTGTGCCCTAATGTTGGGTTTGATGTAGGGAAGATTACCATTTGTTATGATAGTCAGAGTGCCATATGTTTGGCAAAAAATCCTACTTTCCATGCGAGGACTAAGCATATCGATGTCTAGTACTTGTTGTGTGGTTACACAACATGCTCCATTTTACCTTAGCAAAATAGGGACCCAACCTTTTGCTTCTATTTATTTTTTCTTTCTCGCTTTGGACAGTTTGGTAAAAGTTAGTTAAGTGTATCACCCTTACTTATGCATGTGCTCTAAAGAGAAGGTCAGTTGTCAAAGTTAGAATTTACTGTCACAAACCTCATAATCTAGAAGAATACAAAATTCTAAGTGGGTTTGCTTTGTGGATCACCCTGATATTGTTTAAAGATGGAAAGTTATGCTAACTCAAAGTTCGATCAACCTGGATATTTCCCATAGGGTCATATTTCTAATTGTTAGTCATATTCATTAAGATGACCCCGACATAAGAAGATCACCTGATATCCATATGTTCCTTGATATGCGAACTTCAAACTTAAGTATGATAGAGTATATGCCCGTCAAAACTCGCATGCATATTTGTGGAGGGTCACATTTCTAAAGATCAGTCATGTTACAAAATATCACCCTTTGCAAAATATGACCTGTTGATGATTGTTTTTACACATTCATAACAAAAGTTAAAATTCACAAAATGAACCTAACTGTCTTGAAAGATATGAAGAAATCAATTAAAATTGCTTAATCCCAAGTTTCTATATGGTCAGGTCTTGACCTGTTGGACAATTCAGTAGGTAAATGTGAAGCTATAATATGCAAGGGGCCTTACGTGATTTAGGGTTTCTTGATGGTTTATTGGATTCAAGCTATGCAAAACATCATAAATATCATCATTTTATTCATTCTTTTTTAACAAATTTGTTACTATATTTCAAAGCTTTAAATGATTTATATTATTGAAAGCTTTTCTCTTAAATATTATGAAAACTATCTACTATCAACTCAATTGTTCATGTTTCTTTCAAATATGAAACAATCTCCTTTAAATTTCTATGTTTTAAGCTAAGTATTTCAGATGGGTTGGGAAAAGTTAGAGAAAGCTAAACTAAACTTCATTCTACTATAGGATCTAAATGCTCTATTATGCATTTTGTAAATAATACAACAAATTGATTAAATCCATAGATTAAACCTTAAATGTAAGCCCTGAGTATTTTCACAGACATAAATTCAAGATTGCAAGCTTTAAGAGATATTATTTTGAATGCAAAGAAGAGCTAGAAGACACTCAGAATATTGATGCAGAATTCCAGATTCATTTGTATTCAAGATAAATAGTCATATGTGATTTACAATATATGAATGACTCTTAGCTTCATTAATCAACTTCACAAAAAATTACAATGCTTTACAGATACAGTAAGGAAGCAAGATGTTCCACACGTTCCTTATTGCAGACACAGGCAACCTTCTTCTACTTTTAAACTAAAAGGTCCCTCTATTCTAAATGCTGAGATAAAATTACAAGTTACAGCCCTGCTCTACAAATCCCTGTGTAAATTATTACAGAGTAAAGGGGCTCAATATATACGTTTGATTATCCCCAAATACGGTTCCAAAACCCTAGTTGATCAACGGTCCACCCTTCAAGTGCAGTAGCATCGGTTGAAAACAAAATCTTGCCAAAGATCTCTGAGAAGCATACCCATACTGAGTGTAAGGATGCCCTTTGGAAACCCTAACAACTCAAAATATCTTCAGTGTTCTTTTAATAATGTTTTCCCCCCAACTGCATTTTTCTTCTCACTGAAATCTGTCGCTTCTTTTGCGATCCTTTGTGATTTGATCCACCTCCTGTGATGTCATCACCATTAAGTTTCACCAGGATATTACTTCTCATCACCATCCTTATCTCCTTTCACTTTTTTGGTGATCTGATCTGCCCTTGAGATGTTATCGCCATTAAGTTTCACCTTCTATATACCTGCAAACCTGTAAATAGACAATAAAATGGATTATAAAATATTCATGTTGCTTTCGCCAATTTATACCTTGTCAGAATGTTTACTGGGCATTAATCACAGTCATTAATGCACCAATAGTTCGGCCTTTTACTTCTGTGTTCACGCCTTTTAACTTCCTTTACTGTTAGTTTAATTCTGCATACATCTTGTTTCTGTGCATGTTTTCTTGTATGTTTTGCTTGCATCCTTAAACATACAAGCACTCTATGC
Organism: Cunninghamia lanceolata; assembly: GCA_027924645.1. NCBI lineage: Eukaryota > Viridiplantae > Streptophyta > Pinopsida > Cupressales > Cupressaceae > Cunninghamia > Cunninghamia lanceolata. The sequence continues at coordinate 880,510 of BSBN01000137.1, forward strand.
AAGGATTTTAAACTAAACTTCCCTTCTTTTTTCTTTCCATACATACTTGTATCTTTCGCTTTGTATATCGCTCTTGTATATCTTCTTGTATGAGCGCATATACAAACAACCCATACAAACCTTCTCTTTCGATGCTCTTAATTTCTTTCTATATCGGCCATGTATCATAGACATACAAGCACTAAAACATACAAAGAGTTTTATGTGTTTAACTTTCTATTCGGGTCTGAGTTGCACCCTTAACTTGTGCTTTTTGTTTTGCATCTATCGCTTGTATCTCTTCTTTGTATGTCGACTTGATTCATACAAGCACCCTTCTATGTCACTTTCGGACTCCAACCCCTTCATTAACCATAGTTTAATTACCTGTTAGATCTGCAATGTATAAAGTGCAATGTATCTTCCAATATTCATTTAGGCGTGATTCATGCTTTATACTGAATTTTAATTCCCTTTGAATTCTGACTTGTATGTATCAAGCAATGTATGTTTCGAAACATACATACAAAGTGCGGAATATACAAGCATTTGACTCTTTTTCATAACGATTTTAGATCCGCAGCTCGTATATAACCAATCCATCTTTACCTTGTACGTTTCACAATGCTTGTATAAATCGTTGTATATCTACTTTGTATGTAAGATACATACAAAGCACAAACATACAAAGACTTAACCGTAGTTAGCAAACTTTTCGGGTCCGCGACTTGTATGCGAGCTTTGTATATCATAATGCATAAAGCTTTGCATATCTACTTTGTATAACCCAAAAAATACAAGGGGCGAAACATACAACAATTTCACTATATTTCATAATCCCTTCAGTTCCGCACAATGTATCACCTCCTTGTATGTATCGCAATGTATGTATACCGCAACATACATACAAAACGAAACATACAAGGGCTTAACTTTAATTCATAAATGTTTCAGTTCTAGGCAATGTATATCGCATTGTTTGTTTACTTTGCATGTTTCATAGTTTCAAACATACAAACATAAGATGCATTTAATGGACTTAAACAATTATGCATTCAAACTTTGGAATTTTCAGGTCTGACTTGCATGTATAGAATAAAAGGTTACCGAAATGTATACAAGTAAAATGACTTAGAAAAACTAATGACTTCTATATGTGACTTGTATATGCAACCCGATATACAAAGGACTTTGTATATGAGTGACTTGTATGCAAACAACCTTGTATATGCAACCCGGTATACAAAAGACTTTGTATATGAGTGACATACAAACCCGATTGCCCATGTGACTATGTATAAAGAATGACTTTGTATATGAAAAGCAACATACAAAGGACCTTGTATATGCAACCCGATATACAAAAGGCATTGTATATGCAACATGCAAACCCTCCCCTTATACATTTTACCAAAACTCTCATAACTTGCAAAATACTTGGAATTTTAAGATGGTTCAAAAAACAACCCCTGTTCATTTTTTACAAGGAATTTACCCATATCCTTCCGTGGTACTTAAATGCATTTTTTCTCTAGTTTTAACAAGGTTTGTAACTTTCACTCTCTTTTCCCTTTTACCACCAAAAAGACCCACACAAACAAAACAAAAGAAAAGCCACAATAGGGGTCCTCATTTTGCTAAGGAGTAAAATGGGGCATGTTGTAAACATCACAACAACTAGCAACCAAACAAAAAAATTAAATTCAAACCATTAAGAAAACTAAATGAAATAAATTAATAACCTCCAACTATCTTTTTTGCAAATCATTATCTAACTTAAGACTTAATGTATTCAATAAGGTGCATGAATCTTCACATTCAGTTTAAGTTGGTGCATGCGATTAATAATCCTCATCTTGAAGATCAGTTGAACAAACCAGTGACTGATATTAGCCTACGTAGTTGAGGTCATTCCCTCATAGCCAACCAGATAGAGCCTTGCTACCAACAGGGGTCCATAGGCCCGACAAGGTTATTGTTACAATTCTCCTAAGTAGAGCCCCACTACCAACAAGCGTCTATGGCCCTGGTAGAGTTACTTATATGGCTTAATCTAGATTTTTAGTATAATCCATTTTATTTATTTTTTATTTTTATTTTTTTTGTATTTGATAGAGATTTCATAACATATTACAGTTGTAATTTCATGATGCAAGGAATGATCACTTGCTAGAATTTAGCTGAGAATTGTAATGGTAGCAAGGGTGACCTCTGATTTTTCACCTAATATCTACACTGGTATGTTCAACAAACCCAAGGATTTTAGGTGTGTCATTGTGAGAAACTTCCCTTGAATATTCAACCCATAGTTATTGAATACAGAATTTCACAAGTCCAACAACTTTCTACATTCATGACAGTCATAACAAGTTATGCATAAATTTTAAATAATTAACCTAAATGTTCTAAATTTTCTATTGCTTTTACTAGTTGTTAGTCTGATCTTGCATACTCTAAATCAAAATAAACATTCCTGCTAAGGCAACACAACACAGAAACCAACAAAATAAAAGAAAACACAAAAAGAACAAAACAGGAACAACATAGATCCGAAAAAAAAACAAAAGAACAAAACAGAAATAGCACTGAACTGTACATTATTTACATTATGATACACAGAGACTAACTGCCCTCACCTCAAGCCTTAAAGTAATGTTTCAAGTGTTGGCCATTAACTGGTAATGGCGCATCTTCCCCAGTCAAGGTCTTGAACCTAAATGTATTGTCTCCAATTATTTCCGTGACCTGTAATGGACCTAACCATAATTTGTCAAATTTTCCATGATTTTCTTTCTTTTCATGTGCTTTATCCCAGCATAGCACTAAGTCTAATATTCTAAACGTTTTGACTCTTGCTCTTTTATCAAACCACCTTTTGACTACTACTTGATGTTTGGCAAATTTCTCAATCGCTTGACCTCTTTTTTCATCTAATTGTAACATTTGTATTATTCTGGCCTCTCTATGATCATCAAAGCCTAAATATTCATTAGCAAGCTTCCAGAATGGTATTCTTAAATTCATTCGAAGTATGGAATCAGTCCCATAAACTAAGTGATAAGGTGCATTGCCTAAGGCTGACTTAACCTTAGTCCTATCTACCCACAACGCATATTTCAACAATGTGTTCCACTCTCTAGGATTCTTTTTAGTTAGTTTCTTGATTATATCCAATAAAATTTTGTTTGTAGACTCAGCTAACCCATTCCCCTGAGGATAATAATTTGAAGAAAACTTTAAAACTATCCCATAATCAAATGCCCATTTAGAAAATTTCAAAGAAGAAAATGCATGGCCATTGTCACATACCAGTGAATAGGGAGTTCCAAACTTGGTTATGATGTTTTCTTCAAGGAACTTGATAACTACCTCAGTAGTAGAGAACTTGCAACCTGTGGCTTCAGTCCACCTTGTACAGTAGTCAGTTACTGTCAGTATAAACTTGTGTCCTGTAGATGACGGAGGATTTATGACCCCAATTAAATCTACACCCCATTGTGCAAATGGTCTAGACTCAATCACCAGCTGTAATGGATTAGCCTGATTCCTCTCCTTGTCTACTGTAGTTTGATAAGTGTGACAACTTTGAATGTGACTCTTTGTATCCTTAAACATTGTAGGCTAATAGTATCCCGCTCTCAATATATGATGCATTGTATCTAAATGGGAACCATGATCAGTTCCATACTTATCATGTAATTCTAACAACACCTTATCTGCTTCAACTCTGTTTAAACATCTTAAATATATTCCATCATGGTTCTTCCTGAATAGAAGACCTCCTTGCACTATGTACTTCTGTGCTTTAATCTTTAGAGCTCTCCTCTGAGAAGATTTCATCTTATTTGGATATTTGTCTAATATTAGAAAAGTGTTCAAATCATCATACCACCCTAATGCATCATTAGTATTCAACACATACTGTTGTTTTACCAAGTTTGGATCTGTATTTGCTATGGTCTGTACTAATGCCTATCCTCTGACTAACTTCATTGGGATGATTTCCATATCAAACTCTTGCAAAGTTGTAATCCATTTGGCTCTTTTCTCTCTAGGCTCATTTTGCATTAGCAGCATCTTCACGGTTGCATCTGGCACTATGGCTTTAACCTGGCTGCATAAGATATAATGTCTAAACTTTTTCACTGCTCTTATTAATGCGAACACCTATCTTTTTGTATCAAGATATTTTAGCTATCCATCCTTCAAAGGTGCACTCATGAAGGCTATGGGTTTTTCTTCGTTGTCTTCTCCCTTTTGTGTTAAAGTGGATGCAACTGAATGTGAGGATGCAAAGGAATAAATGAAAAATGGCTTTGTGTAATCTGGACTTGTCAACACAGGAGCATCATAAATGGCTTCCTTAATATCTTCAAATATAGCTTTAGCTACTGGTGTCCATTCTATCTTTGCATCCTTCTTCAGCATGGCATTTAATGGTTGCATAATTTCTGCAAACCTTGTAATAAGATTCCTGACAAAATTAATCTTACCAAAAAATGACTTTAGTTCTTTCTTACTGTTTGGTAATTGCAATTTCTTTATTCCTTCCATTCTATCAGGATCAATAGATATTCCATTTTCAAAAATGACATGGCCTAATAATTTTCCTTTAGTTACGCCAAATGAACATTTCTTTGGGTTAAGGGAAGTCCCATACCTTTCACACCTTTTAAGTATTTTTCTTAGATCTTTAGCATGAGTGGATGCATCTTTAGAGTAAATGATTAAATCATTCATATAAATAACAATGCACTTACCTGACAATCCATGGAATGCAATGTCCATGGCTCACTGAAAAGTGGCACCTGCATTGATTAGACCAAAAGGCATTCTTCTGTATGCATAATTTCCCTATTTACAAGTAAAAGTGGTCTTTAATCTATCCTCTTTATCTATTAGGACCTGGTTATATCCTGAGAATCCATCTAAGAAAGACATCATTTTAGCCCCATTCACTGCTTGCAACACTTCATCTATTGGAGGCAAGGGATAATTATCTTTTTTAGATGCCTTATTCAAATTTATAAAATCTACACACAGCCTAATGTCTCCACTTTTCTTTCTCACAAGTACTAAATTAGCTACCTAGGCTAAATGTCTGACTGGGAAAATTATTCTGGCAGACAACAATTTCTTTACTTCTTTGAAGATTAAAGGCTTTAAAATGGCATTCATAGGCCTTTGTTTCTGCCTAAATTGTTTAACCTCTGGTCTCAAAGGTATCACATGAGTTATGACGGACTTATCATATGTCTTCAAATCTTCATACGTCCATGCTATGACATGTTTATACTCTTTCAGGACATCCACAATTTCTTTTCTCAACTCTTTAGAGCAAGCCTTTCCAAGAAGTAGATTTTGTGGACTCTGCTCTGTTCCAAGGTTATATGGATCACACTTACCTCCTTTTATTTTGGGCAAATCTTTCTATCTTACTACCCCATCAAAGTCAAAAATCTATTCTAGCTCAATTACCCCCTTAGGTAAGAAGTTGCTTTTCAAGTTGATTATGTCTTCTTTATCCCAAGACACATCAGGCCTTTCTTGTTCATCAATAATTTGAGCTTCAAATATCTCATTACAAGTTAGAAAATCTATAATTTGTTGATCCCCTTCAAATATCTGAAAATGAGCAACATTATCTGGTATGCTAGGAATATTTACTAACTCAACAACAAATCTTTTTAAACTTGACAATGTTAAGGGTTCTAACGAGCTAGCAGCAACTGCTAATGCATCTAGTCTATGGTTCAATTCTCTAGGGATATGCTCTATGTTGAATTCATCAAATGAATTTATCAAATCCCACACCCTATGCCTGTAACAGACCATCTTTTTATAGTTGCATGCATACAATTTCCTTACTTGCCTGACCACTAACTCAGAATCTGAAAATACCCTGATCATTTTTACCTTTTTCTTGATGGCCATGACAAGTCCATAGACTAAAGCTTCATATTCTGCAATGTTGTTAGTACAAGAAAATTGTAACCTATATGTTGCTAAATATGACTTACCCTGAGAATCTATAAGCTCTACACCTGCACCTGCACCCTGTTTAGATTTAGATCTGTCACATTTTAGTGTCCACATACCATTTTTGTTCTTTTGACCCTTTACTTTGGCATGTTTTGCTTTTTCTATCACACATGAGGTGCTATCTTGTTCATTCATAGTCAATTCATTTTGTCCCTCTTGCAATTATACTTTCAGTTTGTAAATCAAAAAGACAAATACTCTTGTCTTTTGTTTCTTCTTTCAAATCTGGGATCAACACATCTATGTTATTTTGAAAGTACTTCTCTGGTTGATGAGGATTATCCCTTCCTTCTTGGGTAAAAGCACAAAGTTGTGTCACACTTTTATAAAGGAAACAGCCAACGCTGATCCAACTTTTAAACTTGAATCACTAAAAAGTGACATATGTTTTGAATTTTTAAATGATGTAAACAAATAAAATATTTATTTTTTAGTATATTTTATGTTTGTATTTTTTGAAAAAAATTAAAAAATTATTTGAATATGGTTTTTAATAAATTGACACTATAATTTAGTTGCTGATAAAATGCTGAAAAATGAAGTTACATGAGATGTCAATCTTTATCTAGTAATTTTTTTTTCAATTTTTTTGTGTATTTATAACTTAAAACTTTAGTGCATGGATATATTTTTCTTCCAATTTTGATAAATATATATTTTTAAATAAATAATAAAATGTGCGTATATTAAAACATAGTTGTTTCCATTCAACGTCAACTTTTATATTAACTACTTATCTAAAATAAAAAAAAATTATACTATCTTGATATAGATTCTTTTATCTAGTGCATCATATTTTTTTCAATTTTTTTTAATAAGTTTTACTATTTTTCCTTGACATGGTAATCGACCTAATGTTTTGTACTAATAACCTACTTTTAGTAAAAATAGAAAGGAAAATATAAATAATAATTAAACTATTAATATATATATATATATATATATATATTTGAAAACTAAACTTATAGATCTACAAAAGGATATTTTTATATTTTAAAAAAAATATTATTTACACGACTAGAAGTTGTTGAAATATCAAGTTTTTTAAATAATTTTATTTTTTTGGTAAATTGGCCTCGTAGTGGTGCTACATATGCATTTAGCCAACAATTTTAGTTGAAAAAATTGTGGACATATCTAACTTAGCTAGAATGAATCTTACAAGATCATATGTTTGACCAAAAAATATTTTGAGTTAGAAATACTTAAATTCACTTGTGTTGATAAGTCGGCTGAAAGTGTGACACAACTTTGTGCTTTTACCCTCTTACATTCCTACTTCCTTTGTGCATTTTATGTATTGATATTCAATAATGTCTCTGCACATTCCACAATTTTCTTCAGAATGAGGTTCATTATGAACTCTACACATGTTTTTATATAATTTGCATTGAACTGGCAGATTTTGTTCCATGCACCTTTCCATTTCTTATCTAACGGTCCGACCAAAATTATTTATTGCATTATTTTCTTCATCAAAAGAATTTTCATCAGACTCAATGAATAATATTGTTTCCTTACTGACATGTTTTTCTCTAAAATTTAACATCAGGATTTCTTCAATTTGTACTCCTTTGTCAGTGATTTTATAAACACCTGGTTCAACAGAAGCATACAATAATTCATTAGTCCTATTGTATTCTATAATCATGTGTTTCATTCTAGGTTTAGCTTCTATCCTGATTTGATTTGGAACACCTCTCCAAGGTAACCACATATGTAAAAAATCAGTGGCCATATATTCGTTCAATGTTTTAGACCAGTCTCTACTCAACAACATCCCATAATTCATAGGTATATCTACTACCTAAACGTCAATAAACTGACTCACCCTAGGATTTGAGGCTAATTACATTTGAATATTCATCAGTTCCCCTATCACATTAACCTCAGTTTTATCCAACTGTGTAACAACCTTAGCAGATTTAGTAGGAGTCAGCCCTAAAGTTTTGCATATTCCTAAAGGCATAACATTAGCTGATGCACTAGAATCTACCATACAATTATGTATGTTATTTCCAAGCATTCTAATGGTTAACAAGAAAGGAGGAGCTTCTTTCTTATCTGCATACATTACCACATTAGTGTTGGAAGGTTGCTCAATTTTCTTACTCTTTTCTTTGAGTTGTGAATCTCTACTAGGAACACTCATATTAGTAGAAACCTCACTTGTCACAGATGTGTCCAAGGATTTTATGAAAGCATTTCTGACCCTTGGATTTTTCAATAATTCACACAAAGGTATACTAACCTTAATTTTCTTTATTTCTTCAGATAAATAACTCACCAACCTCATTATTTCTATTGTCTATGTTTTACCTGTTTGGACCTTTTGTTCTACTATTTCATTATTTGCATGATGGTTAACCCTCAGTATAGCAAGGTTATTACTAGCGTTCTGATCTAGGGGACTATTGAAATTGTTAGGAGGAGTGGAAGTAGTGAAAGGACCTCCTGGCCTAGTGTTATTTCTTAAATTTTAGGTGTGATTCTTGTTTGACTACTGAAAAGCATGTACCTCTTCTGTTTCATGTAACACTTCATTTTTAGTTTCAAAGGGAAACTGAAATGCATTTAGTATAAAGGCTGATTCAGGATATAGGTTTTCACAAAAATAAGGTTCATCCTCTAACAATTGATCCTCTTCTTCTTCAGTTACAAGGGTAAAAGTTTCTAAGACTAAAGCAGTCTCATATCCTGAGAGCACTACTTCATTACCTTTAGGAATGAGAAACTCAGAAGTGGGAGCCTATACATCTACATTGAAAATACTGGCTGCTAAATGGAACTGAGGATAATCTAGTTCAGCATGGGCGCAGGTATTATGAATTCTGCACCAATTCTTCAATGCTACATTAGCCATTTGAATTCCAGCTATTTGTTTTGTATCTTGATTATCTACATTCTCAAATGGATAAGCTAAAGTGGCATTATTTTCTCTTGTGTTCCATGTCTTAGGTGGCCTTGGCTGATTTTGATTTATGTTGTTATTACCCTAGGCTCTATTATCTATAGTAGGTCCTCTATTTTGCATCGATTGTCCTTGATTATGATTCTGATTCTGACTGTACTTCTGATTTTGATTTAAACTCTAACCCTGGTTATAATTTTGATTGTGATTCTGGTTATAGTTTGGGTTGTACTTCTGACCATAGCTTTGGTTATGGTTTTGACTGTATCCTTGGTTGTTTCTACCATAAAAAAGTTCATTTCTCAGTTGTGTCATTTCAGTAGTCAATCTTCTCAAGTGTGCCGTAATTTCTTTGATTTCTTCTCTTTCCTCTGGTGTCTTTGCCACAAATGTATTATGAGGAGGTTGGAAGAAAGGTTGACCATTACTCTGATTATTATTGGTAGTGTTACCAGTATAAGGGGCTATGGCCTGGATTGGGGCAGGATTATACACAGGTGTGTATGTAGGAACTAGATTTAATAATGGAGTGTTATGTGTAGGGACTCCATTCCAAGGTTGTGTTTGATTTTGAATCGCAAGATTTCCTCCGTTGAGAAATGGATTATAAGTTGTCTGCCTCATCTCCTGGTTTACAGAGGCTACCTCCTTATAGGCTTTAGATATTGAATCTATGTCAGGCTTTCTTTTGACAAACATAGCAGTTAATGGATCTAAGGCAACATAATACATGGCTAACAATGTATCTACATTTACTGTGTAAGGAGCTACCATCCTAGAATAAGCCTTTTGAAATCTATCATTAAAATTATCAATCAGCTCTCCTTCACCCCTTTTTATTGCAGCTAACTTGTATAAGGTGGAAGGATCTATTGGACCTCTAAATCTAGACAACAATGTTTCTTCTAGAAGTGTCCAAGAAGAAATATAACCATTGGGCAAGTTAACATACTAGTTAGAAGCCTATTCATTGAAGGTGTAAGGAAACAACCTACACACAACATCCTCATATTCTAACCTGGCCCTAGAGCATGCCTCTTTGAATATTCTAATGTGATCTTTTGAATCTTGATGTAATTGATATTTAGGACATATCTTTTCAGGATTTTTTGGCATCTCATGATAATCAGTGAAATGTATGGGAGAGTTGACATTAAAATAAGCCATTGCAGGTACTTGTGCTTGACCTGGACCTGTGGGAATACCTGGGTTTCTTGGAGGATTAGGATTCCTGGGAGGACTGGGACCTCTAGGAGGACTAGAACCAAGACTCAAAGATCTAAATGAAGAACTGTCAGGGCTCACAAAGTTATGAATGCTAAAATGTGATCTAGGAGGCGTTCTCGATGAGCCTCCTACATGTGATATTCTAGGATTCCAAATAAAAGGACTCTTACTTTTCCTTTTATCAAGTAATTGCACAAATATATCTTCTAAACTGGATCTAGACCTAGTCACTCTATTACTGTTATGAGCTAGCTTTACTTAAAACAAACCCAAAAACCAATCAGGCCCTCCTTCTAGCGCCAAAAACTGTTGATGATTATTTTTACAGATTCATAACAAAAGTTAAAATTCACAAAATGAACCTAACTATCTTGAAAGATATGAAGAAATCAATTAAGATTGCTTACTCCCAAGTTTCTGTATGGTTAGGTCTTGACCTATTGGACAATTTAGTAGGTAAATGTGAAGCTGTAATATGCAAGGGGCCTTACGTGATTTAGGGTTTCTTAATGGTTTACTGGATTCAAGCTATGCAAAACATCATAAATATCATCATTTTATTCATTCTTTTTGCACATGTTTGTTACTATTTTTCAAAACTTTTAAATGATTTATATTATTACAAGCTTTTCTTTTAAATATTATGAAAACTATCTACTATCAACTCAGTCGTTCATGTTTCCTTTAAATATGAGAGAATCTCCTTTAAATTTCTACATTTTAAGCTAAGTATTTCAGATGGGTTGGGAAAAGTTAAAGAAATCTAAACTAAACTTCTTTCTACTATAGAATCTAAATGTTCTATTATGCACTTTGTAAATAATATAGCAAATTGATTAAATCCACACATTAAACCTTAAATGTAAGCTCTAAGTATTTTCACAGACATACAGTCAAGATTGCAAGCTTTAAGAGATATTATTTTGGATGCAAAGAAGAGCCAGAAGACACTCAAAATATAGATGCAGAATTCCAGATTCATTTGTATTCAAGATAAACAATCATATGTGATTTACAATGTATGAATGACTCTTAGCTTCATTAATCAACTTCACAAAAACTTACAATGCTTTACAGATACAGTAAGGAAGTAGGATGTTCCACACGTTCCTTATTGCAGACACAGGCGACCTCCTTCTACTTCTAAACTAAAAGGTCCCTCTATTCTAAATGCTGAGATAAAACTACAAGTTACAGCCCTACTCTACAAATCCCTGTGTAAATTATTACAGAGTAAAGGGGCTCAATATATAGGTCTGATTATCCGCAAATACAGTTCCAAAACCCTAGTTGATCAATGGTCCACCCTTCAAGTGCAGCAGCATCGGTCGAAAACAAAAATCTCGCCAAAGATCTCTGAGTAGCATACCCATACTGAGTGTAAGGATGCCCTTTGGAAACCCTAACAACTCAAAATATCTTTAGTGTTCTTTGAATAATGTTTTCCCCCCAACTGCATTTTCATTCTCACTAAAATCTTTCACTTCTTTTGCGATCCTTTGTGATCCAATCCACCTCCTGTGATGTCATCGCCATTAAGTTTCACCTGCATATTACTTTTCATCGCCATCCTTATCTCCTTTCACTTTTTCAGTGATCTAATCCACCCTTCGAGATGTTATTGCCATTAAGTTTCACCTTCTATATACCTGCAAACCTGCAAACAGACAATAAAATGGATTATAAAATATTCGCATTGCTTTTGCCAATTTATACCTTGTCAGAATGTTCGCTGGGCATTAATCATAGTCATTAATGTGCCAATAGTTTGGCCTTTTTCTTCTGTGTTCATGCCTTTTAACTTCCTTTACTGTTAGTTTAATTCTGCATACATCTTGTTTCTGTGCATGTTTTCTTGTATGTTTTGCTTGCATCCTTAAACATACAAGCACTCTATGCAAGGATTTTAAACTAAACTTCCCTTCTTTTTGCTTTCCGTACATCCTTATATCTTTCGTTTTGTATATCGCTCTTGTATATCTTCTTGTATGAGCGCATATACAAACAACCCATACAAACCTTCTCTTTCGATGCTCTTAATTTCTTTGTATATCAACCATGTATCGTAGACATACAAGCACCAAAACATACAAAGAGTTTTATGTGTTTAACTTTCTATTCAGGTCTGAGTTGCACTCTTAACTAGTACTTTTCATTTTGCATCTATCGCTTGTATGTATCGCTTGTATCTTTTCTTTGTATATCGGCTTGATTCATACAAGCGCCCTTGTATGTCACTTTCAGACTCCAACCCCTTCATTAACCGTAGTTTACTTACCTGTCAGATCTGCAATGTATAAAGTGCAATGTATCTTCCAATATTCATTCAGGCGTGATGCATGCTTTATACCGAATTTTAATTCCCTTTGAATTCTAGCTTGTATATATCAAGCAATGTATGTTTTGAAACATACATACAAAGCACGGAATGTACAAGCATTTGACTCTTTTTCATAATGATTTCAGATCCGCGGCTTGTATATAACCAATGCGTCTTTACCTTGTACGTTTCAGAATGCATGTATAAATCATTGTATATCCGCTATGTATGTAAGATACATACAAAGCACAAACATACAAAGACTTAACCATAGTTAACAAACTTTTTCGGGTCCGCGACTTGTATGCGGGCTTTTTATATCATAATGCATAAAGCTTTGCATATCTACTTTGTATAACCCAAAAAATACAAGGGGTGAAACATACAACAATTTCACTATATTTCATAATCCCTTCGGTTCCACGCAATGTATGTATACCGCAACATACATATAAAATGAAACATACAAGGACTTAACTTTAATTCATAAATGTTTCAATTCCAGGCAATGTATATCACGTTGTATGTTTACTTTGCATGTTTCATTTTTTCAAACATACAAACATAAGATGCATTTAACGGACTTAAACAATTATGCATTCAAACTTTCAAATTTTCGGGCTCGACTTCCATGTATAGAATAAAAGGTTACCGAAATGTATACAAATGACTTAGAAAAACTAATGACTTCTATATGCGACTTGTATATGCAACCCGATATACAAAGGACTTTGTATATGAGTGACTTGTATGCAAACAACCTTGTATATGCAACCTAATATACAAAAGACTTTGTACATGAGCGACATACAAACCCAATTGCCCATGCGATTATGTATAAGGAACAACTTTGTATATACAAACAACTTTGTATATGGAAAGCGACATACAAAGGACCTTGTATATGCAACCTGATATACAAAAGGCATTGTATATGGAACATGCAAACCCTCCCCTTGTACATTTTACCAAAACACTCATAACTTGCAAAATACTTGGAATTTTAAGATGGTTCAAAAAACAACCCCTGCTCATTTTTGACAAGGAATTCACCCATATCCTGCCCTGTTAATTAAATGCAATTTTTCTCTAGTTTTAACAAGGTTTGTAACTTTCACTCTCTTTTCCCTTTTACCACCAAACAGACCCACACAAACAAAACAAAAGCAAATCCACAACAGGGGTCCTCATTTTGCTAAGGAGTAAAATGGGGTGTGTTGTGAACATCACAACAACTAGCAACCAAACAAAACAATTAAATTCAAACCATTAAAGAAAACTAAATGAAATAAATTCATAACCTCCAACTATCTTTTCTACAAATCATTATGTAACTTGAGACTTAATGTATTCAATAAGGTGCATGAATCTTCACAAGTGATAGTTTAGATGAGGGAATGCGAAGGCTGGGTGGCAAGATGTGCATGTTTCATATGACTTCTTATGTCGTATATGCTTGTGCCTTTAGAGGAACATTTAATGGGTTACAAACAGTAGGCAGGGTTGGAAACAACCCTGGTAATGTAAACATATGGGAACACTACCCACAGTTGAGAAGGAGGGAATCCCTCCAAAATTATAAGATAGTGAATGACTCTTTTTCCATGCATCTGGTTAGAACCAGGGAGGAAGATAGAATAAAAAGATTAAGCATGGAAGCCCAAGATTTTATCTACAAATATGGGGCTTGGTTTATCTAGTTCCCTACATTTTCATACATGAGAATAGAAGGCTTTGAAGGGCAACCTCTCATGCTACCTAGATACCCTAATGACAAGGTCATTTTGATGGATGTGCTAGACAAATTTTGACCTCAGTAGAGGTTCACATTGAGAAGGGAAAGATTCCACCTATATTGTTTCCGGTCTTCATTGGCTGATATATATGTCTAGATAGATAAAGTCTAAAGGATGCCATCAGAGGATTAAAGTTAATGCACTTGCAGCCATTTTCAATAGCTACATCATATGACCAATATGGAAGAATGCAAGCATTACTAGGAAAGCAAATACATCAAAGGCACCTAGAAGAATATTGGACTAATTGTGATGATGAGGTAGAGGTTGGGAGAAGGACTTACCAAAGGCTCACTCTCAACCAAATTCACACCTTTGATTGCATGCCAGTGCCTATCCAGTTGCATAATGATGATGGAAAGATCATGTCCAGTGAGTATGAGGACAAGAAATTATACAATGATACTATATCAGCTCTTGATTTGACTCAACTTGAGGTGAATTCATTCGATCAAATAATGAAAAGGTTATTCAATTGACCCAGAGTTGGGTAAGTGCCGAAGTCACTAAGTTGAAGAAGGGTGTAGCCCTTACTATGGATAACAAGAAGAAAAGACAAGAATTATCTAAAGAAGAATATGATGACTTTCTCATTGAGAAGAGGAAATCTAATGGACAAAGGCAACCATCTGAAGAGGAAAAGCAACATGGTAAAAACAAGAAAGCTGCTCATGTATAAGGAGTAATTTTTAGGAAACTTCAACCAAAGGGAGATGTGGCATCTACATCTACAGTTGCATCACCTCATACTCCTGCCAAACAAAAGAAGGTCACAAAACCTACCCCTATGATTATAGAGGAGGAGCCATTAGAGGAGGAGCCATTGGATGAGGAGCCTTTAGATGATGATTTGTTGATAACAAAGAAGAGGAAGAAGGTGCAACAGACACCACCCCAAAAGAAATAGAAAACTGTAATGAGAGGAAATGTGAATTTTGATCCTATTTTATTAAGGGGTGTAGGTGGTCTAGGTATTATGAAGAAACTACAGCATGAGGTTCCTATCTCAGATATTATTCAATTTAAAACTAAGAAGGTAGAAGAGTAGAGAGAAGAGAGACATAGGACAAGGAAAGACCCACCTCTTCCACTCGATGATGTTGTCTATTTGTCAGATGATGAGATAGTTAGGGATGTTGTTGCTCAAAGAATGGAAACCCTAGTGGCTAATACAAAGATGACTCCTCATGGCACTCCTATGCCCCAAAAAGAAACTCATCAGGAGCAAGTCGAGATAGAGGAGGTTGAAGAGGATGACCCTGAAGATGTAGCTCAACAGATAGGATTGACCAATTTGGTTGATCAAGTTACTAACCCTACAATTATAGACTTGGCTTACCAAGGTGATGGAGATCAAAATAAAGATAATGATCCACCTCTGGAGCCTAAGAAAGTAGAAATTAGTGTGCATGAGGAAATTGATAAGAAAGTGCATGATCACAATAAAAGGCAAAGCAATGCACCTCCAAAAAAAGAGAAGATATAAATCAATGTAGAAAGGGAAGGTAATCAGGAGATGTCTGATAAAAGTGATAAATAGAATGAAGAGGTACCTGATAAAAATATAGATCAGGGTGATAACCCAACACCAGCACCTGAAAGAGAAATAAAAGAAAAAGAAAAGGAAGAGAGACAAAGCTCTGGAGAAATAGGTACATCAGAAAGTGCAGAGTAGAGTTTGCAACAAAGTGATAGTCAGCCAAAGGAACCAGAGAATATGGCTAAAGGTGATTAGTGTGATCCCCTAGACAAAACAAGTTAGAAGGTTCAAGCTGCCATTGGCGATCAAGTGCCACAAAAGATAGGTCACAATGCAAAATATTCTCATGAAGACCAAGTGTTGGAAAGAGACACTGTGTGGCTTCATGAGTGTTATCATTGATGGCAATAAAGTCCATCCCACTCATCTGTAGCACATGGTATGTCTATACTGGAAGTTAGATTGAAGAGTATTTTGGTTTGGTAAGCAAGAACAAAGCATGCAATAAGTTCTGACAGTCAGGTCTAGATCTCTTAGAGGAAGTATCTCAGAAAAGTGCAGACTTGGGGAAATCAATAGGATGACTACTACATTCCAGAGATTGAACCTCCAATGATGAAAGAGTGAAAAGATATGAGCACCTCAATGTTGGGCAGAATAGACTAAGGAAGAACTGACCGACAAAGCATCAGACCTTAATCTGGATGAGGAATTGATGGAGATCAAGCTTCTTGAGGGATCATTCATGGTTGGCCGACATGATTGATGACTTCTACAACTATCTTTTTGATACGCATCACTTAGTAAGCAAGGATTCAGCCAACTAATCAGAGTTTGAGAAAATCTTGAGTATTCTAGATGCCAACTAGAAAGATGTTGAAATCCTTTGTACAGATATATATACCAGATGGATTCAATGTGAAGAGATATATGGTGTGTTGTGGAGTGCGAAGAAAAGTAGAGAGCAGTGTGGAAATAGTAATACAGGTCCGGTATGTGACAGAACAATAACACTAAAGCAAAGGAAGAATGAAGTGTAGTAGATCAGTATATTGAGCCTAACCAAAACTGAACCTCAGCATATGTGGATGCTTCTCATCAGTTCAAATACCTGGTTTCTTTCTATAAACTATTGTAGGTAGTGAGCCTCTTGTGAGTAGTGTGCTCAGGTAGTGAGCCCTAATTGGCAAGTGCCATTTTGTACTTCTATTCTTTTAACAGAGAATACAATCATGGGTTAGTCACCCCGTGGTTTTTCCCTTAACAGGGTTTTCCACATAAAAATCCTTGTGTTATGTGTGTTGATTTCTTTCTGCTCTCATGCTCATGTATGCTTATATGTTTTGATATTGTACTAATTATTAAAGAAGAAAAGAAAGTCAAATAATTAAGATAATTGATTCACTCCCCCCTCTCAGTTATCAACAATTGGTATCAGAGCTAAGTTCCTCTAGACAGAGCCTAGCAGCTTGAGGAAGATCTAGGAATCTCAATGGATATGTACGGTATGAGGGATCAACTTCAGTCTGCCCTAGATGATCTTGAACAATCTCACTCTGAAGTCAATAACCTGAGGGAAAGACTCAAACAAGCTGATGATTTCATAAATGAACTCAAAGAAAAACTAAGTATCTCAATGAAGAAAAGAAAGGAACTACTTCAACAATTAGCAAGTCAAAGTGAATTCAATGATACTAATGAAGATCTGAATGAGAAAACCAAGTTATGTGAGAAGTTATCAAAAGAGGTCATTATGGTAAGACATGAAATGGAATCAGGAGTTATGAAATTCACCCAAGAAATTGAAGAGAAAAGAAAACGTAAAGATAATCTAAAATAATCTCTCAAGGAGAAGTCGGAAGACTGCCACAAAATGGATAGAATAATCAAGCATCTGGAATTTGATCTTGAAGAAGCTAGAGACAATGAAGAACAACTTGAGAATCAAATAGACACTCTTAAAAGGGATCTTCAAACAAAAAATGAATACAAAGAGAAATTCAAGATAAGCTCTGCTCAACTTGAAGTTCTTCTTGAAAGCCAAAAGAGGGTAGATGACCAGTAAGGCTTGGGGTATGAGAAAGGGGAAAGCTCTGGATCTAGTCAGAAGAACTCTGGATCAGGAAATCCAAGGAACAAGCCTAGAAGACCTCCGGTAAGGCAACCAAATGCTCAAAGATATCCATCCTTCAATGGATACTGCTACAACTGCAATAACTTCAATCATAAAGAAAATCAGTGTAGAAGACGAATGAATTAGACTAATTCATCCTTCTCCAGACAGTGTTTTAACTGCAAAAGGTATGGTCACAAATCTCATGAATGTAGAAATATGCAAATGAAAAATTCATTCAATGGTAGATGCTTTGCATGCAATAGAATGGTACGTATGGCTAATCAATGTAGATCAAGAGGATATCAGTCAAATCTACAAAGAAATGTTGTTTGCTACAATTGCAATAGATTTAGTCATATTGCCAAATTCTACAAAAGTAAGAATCAGGATAAAAGGGGTCCGGTGCATCATAATTAAAATCAAGACAAAGGAAAAGGAAAGTGAATGCGGATGAAGTTCAAAAGGAGATGAACAAGATTTTGGTAAAGAGAAGTACATAAAATGTTGGGGATGGATCCACACTAGAATCTGGTGCTGATATTCCTTTCAGAAACTAAATAGATGAGCTCTGGCTCAGGGGGAGTCAAAAAGGAAAACAAATTTCCCCCAGCCAGTCAATTGGTGCCTGAAATTGGCACATGGAAAGTTGTGGATTAAAGGGTTCTCAGAGAAATATCTAAATAAGCCTTGGTAAAGATATGGAAGATCCGCAAGAAGTTTTGAAGAGGTTAAGCATCCAAGATTGATCTGGTTTAACAGTC
This sequence comes from Cunninghamia lanceolata, assembly GCA_027924645.1. Lineage (NCBI taxonomy): Eukaryota > Viridiplantae > Streptophyta > Pinopsida > Cupressales > Cupressaceae > Cunninghamia > Cunninghamia lanceolata. The sequence goes on from BSBN01000137.1 coordinate 899,142, forward strand.
ATTCGGTAAAAGCAGGATTCCCATAGTTAGATCTGGTATGATTTAAAATTCAAATATTTTGATCTGTGGATAAATGGAATGATTAAAAAACAAAGGGAGAAAAGAGAACAAAAACCAAGGCCACAAAGTCCTATATAAGTCAAAAAGATGATGAAGAGATAAAATCAGATGAGGAGGTTAAGAAAATGAAGAAGAAAAAGAAAACCTCTATGGAATCATCTGCCGGCAATAACAAAGAAGAAGAAGCAGAAGAATTTGTTGAAAAGCCTACTCTCTCCATTGATGATGTCATTAAGGTAGTCACTGTGGATGGAAATCTGCAACCAATAACAGAATTCTATGATGGATACAATGAAGCTGACCAGAAGATCTTGCAAGATGCTACCGTCAGGTATCTAAACATCTATAACAAAGCATTCATTGAAATCGTATCTCTAATTCCCAAAAGCTTAGAGAAGGAACTTGAAATGATAAAGAACAATGCCAAGGAAAAGGATATGGAGATCCAAGAACAGATAGCTATTCAGCTCTATCCTTCCATCACTCCTAAACAAATGAACATGATCTTCAAGGATTGCAAGGATGAGTTCTAGAGCAAAGCCAGAATGAACAAGCTTATGCTCAAAGAGACTGATCAAGTGGCAAAAGAGACTGAAGACATCCTTCGGAATGCATATAAAAGATTCAATCTTCCTATTATAGAGGACATAAGTGATGAACCTTCTGATGTCGAAGGATTAAGTGCATCAAAGGAAGAATCCACTGAGAAAATTACAGAAGACTCAAAGGAGACAAGTGAGGAGAAGACTAAGGACTTGGGTTCCTCTGTTCTGGAAGAGGAAGTCCATGAAGAAGTAAATATCTCTCTTCCGGATACCCCAATAGACTCTAGAACTCAAGGAGAAGCAAGACAAGAAGAGAAAGGAAGTCAAGAAGAAGGGAAAAAGGGAAGAAAAGAAGATCAAACAAAGAAGACCCTAGGCAACAGTTCTGAGGCTATAGAAGGAAAGAAGACTCTGTCTCCAATAAGAGACACTGCAAAAGCAGTTAAAGATTTCCTGACCAAGGAAATGATGGAATTAGATGAACCGAAACTATTTCAAGGACCACTCAATTTTGGCTCTCTCTCTCCAGTCCAGACAATGAAGGTCACATCTTTTGCTCAAGCCAAAGCAAAAGAAAAGCTTCTGAAGTCACACATGGAAGACTGTGAGTTGATAGAGATTGCATCTGGTGTGTTGGAGAAGATCATGCCATCCTTCCAGAAGGATCTTTCAGCCTCCTCGTCTGGTAATCTAAAATCTCTTGTTAATTTTGTTAACACACATTTTGATTCCTTAGAGAAATCAGTAGAAGAAAAGGTCCGGAAAGAATTTTTGGGAAAGAGATTCTTTGAAGTACAAGGACTCATAACAAATGATAGGAGAAATCTAGATATTGGGATAAAGAGCCTAGAAAATGCTCTTAAAGATGGCGGAGAAATATATAAATTTTCTCTATCCTGGTCTAAAGTGACAAAGGATATTGAGAAGAAACTGGAAGAACAAGAAGGTAAACTATCAAGTTTATCTCATAATTTTGATCCTCTCACCACATCCATAATAAATCAAGAATGCCAGACTATTGCCATTCTAAATGAAATAAAGAAACTTGAAAAGGAAAGGAAGAATATAACAAGTAGGATGGGTGAACTTAGAGGGATAATTATCCCTAAGTTAGAGGCCATGCATGAGGCCCATGCTCAGACCACAGCCTGGACTAGTGATCTAACAGACCTAAAAAGGGCAGAAGCTTTTGCATTCATGTTGAGTGGTCACATCTCAATTTTGGACAGGATGAAGTAGAGTTGGGCAACAAAATTTGTCTAGTTGAAGACAACCTTTCCATATATACTTAAGTATATGTAAGTATAAACTTGTATATATATACTTATGCGGCTATGTATAGGCTGATTTTTGGAATTTTTGGTATGCAGATTCTACCCTTTGCCATTGATGTCAAAGGGGGAGTGAGGAGTAGTGAAAAATGTGGAATCCAGCTAAGGGGGAGCTCTGGTAAAAGTGTTCATAAGATAGAGCATCATCCAAGGGGGAGTTTGTTTTAACACTTAGTCATTTTTCAGTAAGTATTGCCATCAATGCCAAAGGGGGAGATTGTTGGCAAGAGACACTGTGTGGCTTCATGAGTGTTGTCATTGATGGCAACAAAGTCCATCCCACTCATCCGCAGCACATGGTATGTCTATACCAGAAGTTAGATTGAAGAGTGTTTTGGTTTGGTAAGCAAGAACAGAGCATGCAGCAAGGTCCGACAGTCAAGTCCAGATCTCTTAGAGGAAGTATCTCGGCAAAGTGTGGACTTGGGGAAGTCAATAGGATTACCATGATTGTTACATTCCAGAGATTGAGCCTCCAGTGATGAAAGAGTGAAAAGATATGAGCACCTAAGTGTTAGGCAAAATAGACTGAGGAAGAACTGACCGGCAGAGCATCAGACCTTAATATGGATGAGGAATTGATGGAGATCAAGCTTCTTGAGGGATCATTCATGGTTGGCCGACATGATTGATGACTTCTACACTATCTCTTTGATACGCATCACTTAGTAAGCAAGGATTCAACTGACTGATCAGAGTTTGAGAAAATTTTGAGTATTTTGGATGCTGACTAGAAAGATGTTGAAATCCTTTGTGTGGATATATATACCAGATGGATTTCGATGTGAAGATATATATGGTGTGTTGTGGAGTGTGAAGAAAATTAGAGAGCAGTGTGGAAATAGTAATACAGGTCCGGTATGTGACAGAACAATAGCACTAAAGCATAGGAAGAATGAAGTGCAATAGATTAGTATATTGAGCCTAACCGGAACTGAACCTCAGCATATGTGGATGCTTCTCATTAGTTCAAATACCTAGTTTCTTTCTATAAACTATTGTAGGAAGTGAGCCTCTTGTGAGCAGTGTGCTTAGGCAGTGAGCCCTAATTGGCAAGTGACATTTTGTACTTCTATTCTTTTAACTGAGAATACAATCTTGGGTTAGTCACCCCGTGGTTTTTCCCTTAACAGGGTTTTCCACATAAAAATCCTTGTGTTATGTGTGTTGATTTTTTTCTGCTCTCATGTTCATGTATGCTTATATGTTTTGATACTACACTAATTATTAAAGAAGAAAAGAAAGTCAAATAATTAAGATAACTGATTCACCCCCCTCTCAGTTATCAACACCAAGTACCACAAAATACACAAGATCAAAATATTCAGGAACCACATGAGGATAAATTTCAAGAGCAGGTACATGATTAGAATGTACATACACCACAAGAACCTCCCCCTCAATAGGAGATACCTTAGAAAGAGATCCCTCACAAGAATGTGCATGAGGAAGAACCAAGGAATGAAAATTCACCACCAAGGGTAGAGCATAATATAGAGTCTCAGGATGCTCAAAATAAGTAGACTAACTAACAAGGGCCCAGGGGTGATGTTCCATACTAGCTACAACAAGAAATAAATCTACAACAAATAGATGAGGTGCCTGAATTTGATGTTTCTACACTGTTTTCAGTAAGTATGATGAAGCCAAAAAGGAAGGAAAAACCAACCTCTGTAAGGAGAGATCCTACCACTAGTAGGAGGAAAACTCAGGTAGCATTGCCAATGGTAGATAAGAAGAAAAGGAAAATAAGTATTGATGACTTTCAAATAACTGATATTGACCTTGGCTTCGCTATTGAGGAGAAGGAGGGCCAAGAGGCCAAGGATAGCATTGATTTCATGTTGAAATGTGTAAAGAAAGAGAAGGATAAGAAAAAACAACATAAGGAGCACATTGCTCAATTACATTCATTTATGAAAGGGTTCATTGACCCTAAGCATACACCACTCAGTACAGCCACACCACTGACTATCATATCTCAAGATGAGATAACGGGGTTGGACCTCATGAAACATAAAGCTCAGTTGGTGGATAACTGGTTTATTTCTTTTGTCTTTGAAGTAGAGAATGTAGTAAAAACCTCCCTCTCAAATTGGAATTCACTTGGTACTCTAAGGAGTAAAGTAGATAAGCTACAAAATTAGGTGGGGAGAAGGTCCTTCAAGTTAGAAAAACATCTGGATGCCTTGGATGAAATAAGGAGGATAGACATTAAAATACTCATGGAAAACAAAGTACCAGATAATAACACTGCACAGTTGCTAGGCATTTGGTGTAAAGACACTAGATTTGAATGTGATATCCTAAAGAGATGTAGTAGAAATCTCAGAGATATAAGTGTTAAACTACATCATCTTATGGCAAAAGAAGTAAATTCCCTGGAGGCTCTAGAGGATAAAGTAGAAGGGAAAATAGAAAATCAGGATATTGATTTTGCTGTCCAAGCTTTCCACAACAATTTTAAGCAAGCAACAACAGACCCTCTTCATTATTTGACAGAGGATGTGATAGATAAGGCCATGAGAATGAAAGCTAGAGTGGAGATATATAATGATACATTAAATAGAAAAAAGAGAAAATGGAATGCTCTTTAGACATAGTTTCATTCTCACAAGCATGTTGTAGTAAAGGCCAAAGTTCAAGATGGAAGGCAGATTGATGAAATAGTACATGCTTATGAATCTGTCAAGGGAATAATCAGTATGCATATGAGGCATTATCTTGGATCTGATTAAAATGATGATGATGGAAATGAAGAAGGAGAAGAAGATGAAGATGAAGAAGAAGATGATGAAGAAGAGGATAAAGAATAAGTGGAGATGCATGATGACAAAGTCATATGCATAATCAGATAATAGAAATGACTGAGTTTTGTCAGATGGTTGCCAGCTGGTAACTTGTGCCACATCTGTAGGTGTTAACCCAGTCAAAGAAAATATATTGACCATTGATCTAGATAGGCAAATCTTGAGTGTTGATCACTTGTAACTGCTTCCTCTCCTTATTCTATAAAAGGAGATGGAGTGCACATTGTGTTGATAACTGAGAGGGGGGGGTGAATCAGTTATCCTAATTATTTCTTCTTTTGAACCTTCTTCTTAATCAAAGCAGTATTGAATTGAACAAGCAAACATTATCATGAAATGAGAAACACATGACACAGTATTTTTGACGTGGAAACCTGGTTAAGGGAGAAAACCACGGGGTGATTAACCCAAAGATTATTCTCTGTTAGAAGAATAAGGAGTTACAAAAATGGCACTTGCCAATTAGGGCTCACTGCCTGAGCACACTGCTCACAAAGAGGCACACTACCTACAAGGAGACACACTGTCTACAAAAGAATGTTTATATAATACTTGAACTGATTGGAAGCATCTGCATATGCTGGAGTTCAGTTTTGGTTAGGTTCAGTATACTGATCTGCTGCACTTCATCTTTCCTCTATTCTTTATTCTGCTATCTTTTCACATACTGGATCTTTCTTACTACTTCTGCTCTGCTCTGTACTTGTTCGCATACCCCATCATGCAATCACACCTTTCACAACTAAATCCATCCTCTATATATATCCGCACAAATAATTTCATCACCTTTCTAGTCGGCATCTGGAACAGTCTAGTTTCTTACAAACTCTGTTCTGTCGGCTGAATCCTTGCTCACCAAGCAATGCGGATCAAGCATATACTTGTAGATATCATTAATCATGTCAGCCAAACATGATTCATGCCTTCACAACCTTTACCATCAACAGTAACACATCCGAAAAATATTCTGATGCTCTGTCAGTCAGTTCTTCCTCTATTCTCATTGTCTTTCAGGAATCCGGTACTCAGCTATTCATATCTTTTTCTTTGTCCATCACCGGAGGCTAAATCCTTGGAATATACCACTCAAGGTAGTCCTCTTGACTTCCCCAAATCTACACTGCACCAAGACACTTCCTCTGAGAGATCCGGACCAATCTGTCGGACCTTGCCACATGCTCTGTTCTTGTTCACCGGACCACAACAGTCTTCATTCTGACTTCCGGTAGAGGCACACCATGACTTGCGGATATGTGGGATGACCTTTGTTGCCATCAATGACAACAACCATGAATCCATATAGTGTCTCTTGCCAACAATCTCCCCCTTTGGCATTGATGGCAATACTTAGTGAAAAATGACCAAATGTTTACACTATGCTCCCCCTTTGCTGATGCTCTATCTTTATATACAATTTCCGGAACTCCCCCTTAGTTGGATTCCTCATTTTTCACTGCTCCTCACTCCCCCTTTGACATCAATGGCAAAGGGTAGGGTCCGTACACCAAAATTTTCAAAAAAATTTCTATACATAGCCGCATATTTACATACTCACATAAACTGAAGAATGTCTGCAAAAGATGTCTTCAGTTGGATCAGTTCTGTAGCCCAGCTTTGCTTCATTCTATCCAAAATTGAAATGTGACCACTCAACAAAAATGCAAAAGCTTCTGCCCTCTTGAGATCTGTCAGATCATTTGTTTGGGTGGTAGTTTTAGCATCACTGATGGCCTCATGCATAGTTTCTAACTTAGGGATTATAATCCTTCTAAGTTCTCCCATCCGGTTAGTGATATTCTTCCTTTCCTTCTCAAAGTTCTTTATTACATTTGTGATTACAATAGTTTGACATTCTTGATTTACTATGGAAGAGAGAGGATCAAAACTTTGAGACAAACTTTGGAGTTTGTCCTGTTCCGCTTTTATTTTCTTATCTATTTCTACTGTTGCCTTTGACCAGGAGATACAAAATTTGTAAATATCACCGCCATCCTTAAGAGCATTTTCTAAGCTCTTTATTCCAATACTCATATTTCTCCTATCGTTAGAGATTAATCCTAATACTTCTGAAAATCTTTTATCCAAAAATTCCTTCCGGACCTTTTCTTCAGCTGATTTTTCTAGAGAATCAAAATGTGTATCAACACTACTGACTAAGGTTTTGAGATTACCGGAAGAGGAGGCTGTCGGATCTATCTGGATTGATGGCATAATCTTTACAAGCACTCTGGAAGCAGCCTCTATCAACTCACAGTCTTCCATATGAGACTTTAGGAGTTTTTCATTTGCCTTGGCATTTGCAAATGAAGCTATCTTCATTGTCTGTACCGGAGAGAGAGAGTCAAAGTCGAATGGGCCTTTTAGAAGCTCCGATTCATCAATCTCTAAAGTTTCTTGGCTTAGAAACTTTTGGATAGTTTGTGCAATGTCTCTTGCCGGAGACAGATGTTTCTTTTCTTCTGCAGTTTTGTCCTTAGGAGTCTTATCTCCTTCCACATTTTTATCACTTGCAGTTGTGGTTTTCTCTGTTGGATTTTTCTCTTTCTCTGCATCCTTGGTGTAGTCAGCGTCTTTTTCCTTTTCTGTTGCTTCTTTCTCCTGTGATTTCTCTTCTTTTTGGGATCTGGAGATTGTAGGAGAAGCCGGAGAAGAGATGTTAGTCTGTTCTAGTGGCACTTCTTCCGGAGCAGATGATTCCAAGTCCGCAGCTGTTTCTGCACCGAAGTCCTCTGTAACAGGAATATTGAACCTTTTGAATGTATTCCGGAGGATCTCTTCAGTGTCCTTGGCTACTTTGTTGGTCTCACCAAGCATAAGCTGATTCATCCTCGCTTTGCTTCTGAATTCATCCTTGCAGTCCTTGAATATCATGTTCATTGTTTTGTGATCAATTGAAGGATATAGCTGAATAGCTATTTGTTCCCTGATCTCAAGATCTTTTGCCATGGCATTGTTCTTTCTTATTTCTAGTTCCATTTCTAGACTCTTTGGAATTTCAGAGATGATCTCAATAAAGGCTTTATTGTAGATGTTCAGGTACCTAATTATAGCTTCTTGCAGGATCTTTTGATCTGCCTCATTGTAGTCATCATAGAATTCAGCCACCGGTTGAAGGTTCCCATCCACAGTGACTGATTTGACTACACTGTCTAGAGACAGGGTGGGCTTTTCAGAAAATTCTTCTGTCATTTCTTCCTTGTCTCGACCAGTAGAGGGTTTACCAGATCCTTTCTTTTTCTGTTTCTTTATTTCTTTCACTCCCTCATCTGACTCAGTTTCTTCTTCATCCTTTTGGCTTTGACAAGCTCTTGAGGCTTTTGTCTTGGATCTCTTACCAGATCCCTGTACTTCTAGTTTTGAGCTTTTGGTTTTGATAGGTGTGGATCCTTTAGATGATCTGGTCCGGGTTGAGGATTCCACCAGAGCACTTTTCTTGCTTTTCTTTTCTGCCTCTTTCTTTTCTTCCTCAGATTTTCTTCTCTTTTCCTGGCTGGCATCAAGTGCTTCTTTTGAGATGCCTAGGCCTTGAGCAATATGCTCTACTTCTTTTCTCACCTTCCTCTTTATCTCAGGTTCCCTGAGTTCTACATGTATCTTTACACTCAGCTCCTCAAAGGTTCCAAACCTTTCTGCCTTTGGATCTTTGGGCTGACTTAGCATGTGTTGAACATGCAGCTCCACTATTTGTTCATCCACTTCATACCCCATGGGCATGATCTAGACAGTCCTTGGCTCCACTGCCTCCATTAAGCACTGATCAGTGTCCACCATAAAGCACACTGAGTCTTTGTATTTTTCAACAAGAGACTGGGGAATTCTTTCTCTTGCTTGTATCATGCTTTGGAAGTTTTTGAAGTATCCCCATAGGGCTGTATTTCTTGCTTTGGCATCCCCAAGCCCATGTAGATAGTCTCTTATTTGGACTGCAACAGGTTTGTCATTCTGCCATGCCCATCCACTTGATCCGGGCAGCTCATTCATGAAGTAGAAGAATAGACATAATATAAGAGTACCATACTTAAAGGAATTCTTCTTGTCCTTCTTGATTTTCTGTATATTTTCCATTAATTGGCTTAAGAGCAGTTCGCAGAGATCATATTCTGCATTCTTCCTTAGCATTTCATAGGCAGTATACACTGCAGTTCCGGATACAGAATTCTCCCTGCTGGAGTGATAGATCTTGTATCCTATTATCATGGATGCATACTTGATATCCGGATCCGAAATATCTTCAATGGTCATTGCCCTCTTATCAAATTTTGATCCGGTGGCCTCAGTTACAATGTTGTTCTTGACAGATTTGAGGATAGGTATCCCTCCGGAAGAGTATAGACCAGTTACTGCCCTAATTGCCTCTTTTGTGATTTTGTAAGGTCTATCCAGCCATAGGAAGTTGTCATGCATTCTGCTCAATACATATCGGACCCATTCTTCTTCTTCAAAGCAGGGGAAATGAATGAATTGATCAAACTGTTTCTTCTAGATACCCTTGTACTCTGGTTTAAGCTCAAAAGCATTGTCTATCAGTTGTTTGTGATAGAGATCTCTCAATTTGAATTCCCCGAATTCCTCAATGCTTGCATGTATGTAAACCCTAATGTCTTCTGTGTGTAAAACTCCATGAGGAACACTGGAAAATGCTCCTAAGGGATCTACCTCCAATGACTTGTATGGATGTTTCTTAAATTCAGGTCGGGGCCTATCTGAGATTTTTACTATATTTGGAGTAGCCATTTCTTCAAAATATTTGTAGCAAGATATCGAAAGTGGAAAATACCTTTTGCGTCTTTGGTTGCACGGAGTGGCTGGATTGATTTCTGTATGTAATGACTTCGGCAAGAGATCTTCGGTGAACTTGATGAATTTTGTTGCAGAGCTCCGCTTTTCGCTTCTTCTTGGATGTGGAATGATCAAGTGATTGTTGAGAAATCCCTTATATCATTTTGCAAACCCTAATATCTGTTTGCAATAAATGCTCCACCTATATTATTCCGGTTTGCCTTATCCGGATAGCTTGGAGTATCCCGGATCAGTTCTGCTCTATGAACATCATGCGGATCTTTCAATCATGAATAAATCGAGATTACAAGAACATCCCAAACATTCTGTCTAGTCCGCAGAGCAAAATAATGTACTTCTGGATCTCTCCGGACCCTTTTGTAGTCCTCTGTCATTCCGGAGCATCTCCCGGAACAGGTCTTACTTGATCGATCACAACTTCTTTACATCTTCATGCGGACCTCTGAAATCTTGTCTGGATCATCTCAGGACTTATATCTTCAAACCCTTTACTCCACATCTTGTATCACATCCAGCACCACTTGATTGGCTGGGGGAACAGGATTTTCTTTGAGTCTCCCCCTGAGCCAGAGCTCACTTTCTAATTTCTGGAAGTAATATCAGCACCAGTATCTGGTGCAGATCCAGTTTCTATATTCTCTAAACTTTTCTTCACCCAAATCTTGCTCATCTGATTCCTAACTTCATCCACATTCATCTTTTGTTTACCCTTGTCTTGATTCTGATTATACACCAGACCCTTTTTGTCCTGATTCTTGCTTCTGCAGACTTTAGCATTATGACCGGACCTATTACAGATTTGGCAAATAACATTTCTTTGCATATTTGACTGATAACCTCTTGATCTGCATTGATTAGCCATATGACCTATTCTATTGCATGTAAAGCATCTACCATTGAATGATTTGTTTACTTGCATATTTCTGCATTCATGAGACTTGTGTCCATACCTTTTGTAGTTAAAGCACTGTCCGGAGAAGGATGGATTAGTTTGATTCATTCTTTTTCTGCACTGATTAGCTTTGTGACCAAAGTGATTGCAGCTGTGGCAGTATCCATTGAAAGATGGATATCTTTGAGCATTGGGCTGTCTTACCGGAGGTCTTCTAGGCCTATTCCTTGGATTTTCTGATCCAAAATTCTTTTGACCGGATCCGGAGCTTTCTCCTTTCTCATATCCCAAACCATACTTGTCATCTATCTTCTTTTGACTTCCAAGAAGTACTTCAAGTTGGGCAGAACTTATCTTGAATTTTTCTTTATATTCATTTGCTGTTTGAAGATCTCTTTGGAGAGAGACAATTTGATCCTCAAGTTTTTCTTCATTATCTTTGGCATCTTCAAGATCAGATTCAAGATGTCTGATAATCCTGTCCATCTGGTGGCATTCTTCTGATTTCTCTTTAAGAGATTGTCTTAGATTGTCTTCAGCTTTTCTTTTTTCTTCAATCTCTTGAGTAAACTTTATAGTTCCTGATTCCATTTCATGTCTTAACATAATGACTTCTTTTGATAACTTTTCACATAACTTGGTTTTCTCAGTCAATTCTTCATTAGTATTACTTTCTTCAGTTTGGCTTGCCAATTGTTGGAGCAGCTCCTTTCTCTTTTTCATAGAGAGACTTAATTTGTCTTTTAGTTCTCTCATGAATTCATCAGCCTATTTGAGTCTTTCCTTTAATTCATTGACTTTAGAATTTGATTGTTCAAGATCCTCAAGGGCAGTCTTGAGTTGCTCCCTTAAACCATATGCATCCATTTGAATTCCCAGATCTTCCTCAAGCTGTTAGGCTCTATTAGGAGGAACCTTGCTCTGATACCAATTGTTGATAACTGAGAGGGGGGGGGGGGTGAATCAGTTATCCTAATTATTTCTTCTTTTGAACCTTCTTCTTAATCAAAGCAGTATTGAATTAAACAAGCAAACATTATCATGAAATGAGAAACACATGACACAGTATTTTTGACGTGGAAACCCGGTTAAGGGAGAAAACCACGGGGTGATTAACCCAAAGATTATTCTCTATTAGAAGAATAAGGAGTTACAAAAATGGCACTTGCCAATTAGGGCTCACTGCCCGAGCACACTGCTCACAAAGAGGCACACTACCTACAAGGAGACACACTGTCTACAAAAGAATGTTTATACAATACTTGAATTGATTGGAAGCATCTGAATATGCTGGAGTTCAGTTCTGGTTAGGCTCAGTATACTGATCTACTACACTTCATCTTTCCTCTATTCTTTATTCTGCTATCTTTTCACATACCAGATCTTTCTTACTACTTCTGCTCTGCTCTGTACTTGTTTGCATACCCCATCACGCAATCACACCTTTCACAACTAAATCCATCCTCTATATATATCCACACAAGTAATTTCATCACCTTTCTAGTCGGCATCCAGAATAGTCTAGTTTCTTACAAACTCTGTTCTGTCGGCTGAATCCTTGCTCACCAAGCAATGCGGATCAAGCATATACTTGTAGATATCATTAATCATGTCGGCCAAACATGATTCATGCCTTCACAACCTTTACCATCAACAGTAACACATCCGAAAAATATTCTGATGCTCTGTCAGTCAGTTCTTCCTCTATTCTCATTGTCTTTCAGGAATCCGGTACTCAGCTATTCATATCTTTTTCTTTGTCCATCACTGGAGGCTAAATCCTTGGAATATACCACTCAAGGTAGTCCTCTTGACTTCCCCAAATCCGCACTGCACCAAGACACTTCCTCTGAGAGATCCGGACCAATCTGTCGGACCTTGCCACATGCTCTGTTCTTGTTCACCGGACCACAACAGTCTTCATTCTGACTTCCGGTAGAGGCACACCATGACTTGCAGATATGTGGGATGACCTTTGTTGCCATCAATGACAACAACCATGAATCCATATAGTGTCTCTTGCCAACACATTGTATATTATTGGAAGCTTAATTGAAGTTAGATTGTTGAAGCTTCTCAGGACTAATTTCAAAGATAATTTCAAATGTACATGTCTCTTGTTTACTTAATGAAAGTGAAGATCTGATTACATATCATCGTAAATTCTGAGTAATCTTGTGAATGTCATCTAGATATCTCACTGTGATGTGTTGCATCCCTTGGAGTGCATGTCAATTTGTGGATATTATTTTCATTCTTTACCTTGAAGTTTGCATCAACTATAGCTAGGTGTGGAACATCCTGGTGAACCTATAGTATGATTCTCTTCCTTTCATGAAAGTATTTGGAATGTATGTGAACCAATAGCTAAAGATTCATTAGATTTAGTTAAAATTAGAAAGCATGTATCTCAATTTGTTTAAATTCATTACAAATCTCCTTCACAATTGTAAATACACAGATAATTTAAATCAAATATATAAAATATATAGATATCCTGAAGGAAATTGAACATCTAAATCATACTTGAGTCAAATCTGCATGTAAAATTGATAATCTAATGCAAATATATCCTAAAAATATCAGCTTAAAGGCACATTATTTACATAAATCCATAAGTGTAGAAGTATAATCAGTTCATGATAGTTGATGTTCAGAAGAATTGATCAAACTTCTAGATATGATCATCATCTATTGAATACAATGGAAATAATTTTGTTTGTGAAGTAAGTTTACAAGAAGCGGGTGTATAACCAGATGTTCAAACATCAATTCATAATACAAGATAGTGTAAAGGCCACTTAAATGGAAAACATGTCACATCAACCTCTGAGTAATGTCAGAAGATCATGAATTGATCAACGGAGACTTGGAGTCATCAGTTTGTTCCAAATTGATTGTACTTTTCAAGATAGTAAGGGTTGTTGTGCAAATTTTTATGCATGTTGTTATGACTAATAATCATCATCAACATAAACTGGCACTAGAAGGATGGCCTTTCCTTTTTGTTTGGTAAGTGAATCAGTTGCATACACGTAATCATGCATTGGTACAAGGTAATCTTCTCAAAGCTCATCATAATTGCTTATGCTTTGAGTGTTTTTGCAAATATTTGCTTATTGTGTGTTGTTTCAAGTCTGTTCATCATAAATATTTTAGAATTGAGCATAAATACTTTAGGCTTTGCAGTTAATTCCTTGAAACCCTTGAAGATTGAGTCGTTGTTCAGGTTTTCCTACTGGATCCTTGTTGTGACTTGCTTGTATTGTTAGATATCCTGATATTCATGTCTAGAAGCTTGATCTTCTTGCATATTTGCATGGTTGATGCAAATATTGCATAAATATCCAGTAGTTACTAAGTCTTGACTAGAGATATCACCTTTTCTTGGCCAGTTCTTTTGATCTTTACAGAAATCAAGTCAAATTTCCATATTCTATCATAAGTTGTTAGAATCCTAGCTCTCTGGCCAAATACTAGGTCCATATCCATTGGACTCTTTGAGGAATTGCCCATTCATGGACTAAGACCTCGTACCATAGATATTCAATACTCCTAACTCAGGTGCTTTAGCACCTTCATCAAGACATACTATAACACCTCCAGTGTCTCAAGCTGTACTTCAAACACCTCCAAGGTCACAAGTTACACCTCCAGTCTAGAAAGTACCAGTCACAATGTCATTCTTTGCTATTGACTCCCCCTTAACTTTCACCACATATCATCCTTTACTTAAGAAACTTGATAAGATTTTCCCTAAATATCATCCATATCAAGATGTAGAAGATCATATCAGGACATTTAAAGAAGCTTGTTGCAGAGCAAGGATTGAGCATCAGGATATGGTATGCAGATTATTTCCATACTCCTTGGGAGAGGAAGCATACAATTGGTACATAAGTCTTGCTCAAGCCTCAATTGGTTCATGGGATGCCATAGAGAAAGCCTTTAAGGATAGATTTAAGATACCTATAGATCCTTCAATAAATTATCATCTTTTTGCCACAAACAAAAGATTTGAAGGAGAACCTATTTCAAACTTCAATGCTAGATTCCAAAATATGTATTCCAAGATGGTAGCTCCATATAATGTAGCAGATGAAGCAGATAGAAGTATATACTACTTAGCCTTAGATCCCCTGACTTCTATGTTCATAAGAAGAACACATCCTGGTGTCACAATTTTAACAGGAGCTTTTGAAGAGGCAATAAAAGTTAATCAGCAACTAATTCCTGCTCCAACACCAAACATAGCATTTCCTTCCTATCCCACATATCCCACATATCCTGCTCAACAACAAACCAATGGAGCTATGATGCCTCCTATTGCAATGCCCAGTCCTTTACAGGTACCTCCAATCAGCATCATGCCCCTCCAAATGGAAATGGTCAGATAGTACAATATCCAGGACATGCTCAAACATCTCAGGATGTAGGACAAAATAATAGTAATGGTCCTTCTTTCTTTAAGCCTCAACAAGAAAATGTAGTAGCCAAAGTTTAGGAAGAGAAAGAAGATATCAAAGCAATATCTGCCCAACTGAGGAAATTAATAACAGAGATTACACATCTGAGAGGTTAGAACTTTTATTCTCAGTCGAAGCAAAACAGAGGATATAACAATGATAGATCAGGATATCCTGACAGAGGATACAATAATGGCAGGAATTATAATAGTAACAATGGCAATAACAATAGTGCACCTAGGTAGCCTAGAGTGTGGAATACTAGGCCAAACAATGGTTCTTTGCCATCACCCTTAGATAATCAGCCTCCTAGTGAACCAAAACAGACCACTAGACTGAACTTAGCAGAGGTAGCCCTTACAAATTGGTGTAGGATACATAACACCAACATAGCAGCTACCATTTTTTAGGCTGAAGTGTCCAATACTACAGGTAATCCTCCTTTCATTGAAGGAAATGAGATTGTCCCTTGTGGATACGATCCTTCTCTTGTGTTAGAAAGTTTTGTAAATCACCCTCATCACCAAGTAGTTTCAAATCATGAGAATTATACATTAGCATGTGAGGAATCTGCCTTGGCATTTGAAACAAACTATGTGTTCCCATTCGAAGATGAAAATGAACCAGCAGAGGAACATGAAGAAATTCATGCCTACCAACAACAATAACAAGGTAGACACAATTATAACCTCAAGAGTAATCCTAACAGACCTTGTGGTCCCTTGACCACATCATTACCTCCTAACAACTTCAACACTCCTCCAGACCCAAAAGCCAGCAACAATCCTGGTATTCTTAGGGTTAATGCCCAGTACTTTACACCTTAGAATACCATGTTTAAAGCTAATAATCAATCTCATGAGTCTAACAAATTAGTCACATATTTAGCGGAGGAAATGAAAAGAGTTAAGATTAGCATGTCATTTTCCAAATTGATAAAAACCCCAAACATCAAGAAGGCTTTCATGAGATCCTTAGATGAGCCTACTCCGAAAGAAGATAGTCATGCTCATAATCCTAACCATAGTGTGAACAAAGATCCTGTTGCTAAAGACAATAATGTTAAACGTAAAACCCCAACTACTGTCCAAGTTGCTAAAACTTCTCATATGACACTGTATAGAGATAAAACTAAGTCACCTCCTTTCCTACTCACACTGAGAATGTTTGGAAAGAACCTACATAATTGCCTAGTAGATTCAGGTGCATCAACTAATGTGATGCCACTGACAATCTACAATGCCTTAGGATTACATCCAACTAAATCACTCAAGAAGGTGACACAATTAGATAAATCTGAGGTGAGTGTAGTGGGAGAGTTAACACATATCCACATGCAGTTAGCATCAGATCTAAGGATTCAATATTATATTGATATCCAAGTGGTGGATATCCCTGACACTTATGGAATGCTACTCAGTAGAGATTGGTCAAAGACACTCAATGGCTATATGTTTATAGATTTTAGTCATATGTGGTTACCATGGAAGGGGATTCCTAATCAAATCAGGATAGAGGTTGAACCTCGAATGAAACATATGATCACTGAGCATAACAACACAAATGAGGTATTATACGTAGATGTTGAACTAGGGGTTTATTCCATCAAGCCTTGAATAGTTAGGATAGAGGAGATCCTCATGTATGATGCTCATAGATCTGAGCATGTTCATCGAGACAATAGGGTGATCAGTGAGTCTGATTATAGTTTAAATGATGGTGATGAAGTTGATCATTTCAAGAACTTTTGGATTGTATTTGTATAGAGAAATGCAACATTGTCAAACATTGAATATGCTCAATGAGGACATTTTGATTGAAGGTTGGTGCAGGTTGCATGATGAAGCACATTCAAAGAAAACTTATGATGCTTGCTTAGACATGATAGAGTTAGAACAAACATGTAGTAAGAAAGGATTGTCATCAGTTGAGGTAAGTAATGCAGATAATTATAGTGATGTTGATTCTTGTTCATCATCTGTAGGTATAGAAGAAAATATATATCAGGATGAAAGCCACACTCATAACTCAGAAGAGGTCCTGATGTATGTTGAGATGATTTTTAGGGATGAAAATAACATCACCCTAGTGACTGATTGTTTGGTTGAATCAGATTATGAAGTATATAATGAAGATAAAGGGAGTAATTTGACCAAGTTTGAAGAGTTTTTGTCTAAACAAATTCAAAGGCTTATGTTGTAGAAGCTTCCTCCACATCAGGTTTTAGTTGAAGGATGGTGTAGGTTGCATGAAGCACCACATTCAGAAACCACATGCTCATTATGCTTACATATATTGAATAAATAGAAGATGCTTTATTCAAAGGATCAGTCATTTGATAGTGTAGATTAGAAATGCAAATAGGGTGAAAATATCAAACAAAGTGCAATAAACACAGAGTTATACCTTACAAGAAAATCCAATCCCATCAAGGGACGAAGGAGCCTTTGCACCCAAACAAGCTCCTAAGACCAAGATGATCCCTAGACAATGGCTTCCAATGTGAAATGCTCATTCAAATTGTGCAACTCACTATCCTAGCTCAAGAGTGATTTTGACATTATGACTTTGTATAGACTTGCCTCCCCTCCCAAATGGCTTGGGAGAGGTTCTATTTATAGACTTTTGGAGGGATTTTTGATCCAAGGGTAGAGATTGCTTGGAAAGATCAAGGGTGGAGGATGGAGATGACATGGAGGGCCTAGATCTAATCTAGAAGAATGGATGGCTATGAATAAAAGTGATTCTTTTATTCATTTTGGGGAAGAGGAAATTATTAAATAAGTTATGGGGGGAAGATTATTCCCAAATAAAAGATTCATGGGGGCAAATGCAAATGAATTGAAAATTCATTTGGGGGGAAATAGAGGTATAGGCATGGGAAAAATGATTATTTATTGTGATGTGGGATTTTAGGTGGATTTATTCCCATTTCTTTATTTGGAGAATGTGGGAGAGTGGGTTAAACTAGGTTTAACCATCCAAATGAGGGGTTTAGGGTTAATTAAAGATTGATTTTATTTAATTAACCCTAGGGCTAGAATAAGTGGGTTAAATTAATTAGTTAACATGATTTTAACTAATTAATTGAATTTAGTGGCAAAAGGGAAAAAATGATTTAGTAAATATTGCATATTTACTAAATCCATTTGGCTAGGTTTGAAACTATTGAATTAATGAAATTAATTCAATTGTCTGGGATAAATTGATGAGAAATGGGGTAATGAAGGGATAATTAATTAAATAAAATTTAATTAATTGGTTTAGGAGGGAAATTGATATGATTAGGAATATCAGGAGTAAGTTTGGTGGTCGAGACATTTTTAGGTGTCTACATTTGCCCCTCTTTAACAAGGCGTCAGGACCTAGGAGGGAAGTGGCATCAGGTCGAACAAGAAAAATATGCCCTAGCTGCCAGGAAGGAATAAGATGGATAGGGGATGCCCCCTTGAGAGGTTGGCGGGAAAATAAAAATTTTCTAGGTGAGCTCTTGAAAGGATGTGACATGATTGAAGGTTGGATAGGGGAAGGAAAAAGAGGATGGAAGGAAGAAGAACAGAGGAAAAAGGTTAGGATTTGCACCCTGGGGGGGGAAAGAAGGATGACATGGCCCACTATATTAGGCAAAGTGGGCCCTAAGAGTGCCACATTTGCACACTTTGACCCTAGAGAAGAAGAAGTGAAGGAGAAATGGTTGACCGCAAACCCCAGTTCCTGAGACTTCGACACATCTCTGAGCAGTTCTGAGAGTTTGGTCGGGCACCCGGTGCTGGATCCCTGGTAGGGCCTAACCCTAACTTTGTAATTTTTTCATTTTTCGTGTATTTTTTTAGGGTTTTAGGGGTCGGGATTGAAGCGCGTAGCGCCAATGGCAAGGTGGATTGGCGCCATCCTCTGGATTGGTGCTATCCACTCAGGTAGGGTAGGGCGGTTTTTTTCACCATTAGGTGGGAGTTTTAGCACTATCTTTCAGATTAGCGCCATGTTGTGAAGAAATAGGTTTCAGGCATTTTAACGCCAAATGGGTGTCAAAGTGGCGCTATTATCTGCAATAGCGCCATCCTAGGAAATAGTGCCATTTGTAGGATTGGTGCCATTGGGCGAATTAGCACCAAAATTAGTAGTGACGCTATGAATAACACGTAGTAGCACTATTTTTTGGAGTGGCGCAAAGAGGTATGTGCAGTGGCGCAATACTCTGGATTAGTGCTATTTAGAAGAAATTTTAGCACCATTTTAAAAATGGCACAAGGGTTGTCTATTTGCATGCCACCTAATACTAGCTTGTTAGACACTTAGAAGAAGAAGAAGGTTGATTTAGAAGAAGATAGGTTGATATCTAACCATAATGTTGCGTATGTAGGATACAGAGCAGTTCATATTGCAGTCGAGAGTGATGAGTTCCCGCTATGATGGCCTTGTTCGATGGTTTTGATGATGCCCCGAAGGTGCGGTTGGTGAGCTTGGGGCTTCTGACAGTGGCGTCGATACCCATGTTGCGAGCTCATAGAGCTCTGATGACGGCCATGGTGGAATGATATCGTACTGAGACTTGCAGTTTTTTATTGCCGACAGGAGAGATTACCATCACACTTGAGGATGTTTATCGCATCCTCAAGCTACCTATCCAAGGTCGGTGTGTCAGATATGACACGAAGAGTGGGTGGAGGGCACTGGTCGGAGTGTTTGGTGCAGATCATCTTGTTCTCTTGAGGGGACATTGGCTACAGGTGCAGATCCGTTTGCCTTGTTCCTGTGCACATTGATTAGAGGCGTGGTGATGCCGGATAGGCGAGGCAGGGGTTTTCCAGTTGGCTGGGGAGGAGTGATAGAAGGGATGGTGTCGCATGGGATTGTCTATGCCTGGGGGCTAGTGATGCTAGCGTAGTTATATCATGAGATGCACACAGTCACCTATCTGCATGATAGAGCCTTATCTGCTAGTGTGACTCTGCTACATGTATGGATTTGGTAGCACATCCCTGTCACTCGGCCGACCTGTGGGTACTATTGACGGTAGTTTGAGGCCTTTGTGTTTCTATATCGGGATATAGAGTACACATATACTAGCTGGGTACGATATTGGCAGATGATGCTGGATGACATGATTAGTGTGGTTTGGCGAGCATACATCAGTTGTGAGGAGTGGCCAGATGACGTTATTCATCTCCCATACACTTTTTAGCAGAGATACCTTATGGGTCGAGGAGACCGTTGCATAGAGATATACCTACCTTGGTGGGTTATGTGGCAGTTTGGTTTGGTGCAGGACACCCCTCAGCAGATGGTGATATACGCGTGGACCTCGCGAGATGGACCCCACTGGCCTGCAGCTCTACAGCCACAGGTTGCTCTAGCAGATTTTGCAACACTTCGGCCAATACAGTGGGATTGGAGGAGCATGGTGAGGGATGCAGGGACCACAACTACTTATGATAAATGGTGGCATATGCATCGGTCTACTCAGTTGACAAATCTAGCAGAGGAGGCAGCAGGTTCAGGGGGCGATGATTCAGATGGTGGAGATGACCCTGATGGGGAGGATCGCGTGGAGGGGGATGTGATCATTGAGGACTTCCTTGTGGAGGTTGGGGATGATGGAGAGGAGAGAGTGATTGGGAGGGATGGCCAGCTGATAGATGTGCTGGCGGCAGTGGCAGCAGGACAGGGACAGGTGTAGCAGGTTCCTGCACAGCAGGCTCCTGCACAGCAAGCTCCTACACAGCAAGTATAGGCAGAGCAGGTTCCTACACAGCAGGTACAGGTTGGATTGGGGCGATGGCTGAGAGTACCCCAGCGGCGCGCGGGGCAGCCGAGAGCAAATAAGGGTGACCTACCTCCACCACAGGAGGGGCAGCGGTAGGTTGGTGGGCATGATGCAGAGGCAGGGACCTCAAGGACAGCTTTGGAGGTAGAGGCTAAGGCTAAGAGGCGTGCATCTCGTCAGAGGCGACAAGATGAGGAGGAGGAGATGGAGAGCCTATGGGCATAGGTGGCCAGCCTGGATGAGGCATTAGAGGGCCGTGAGGCAGAGTTGGTGTAGTTGCGGGGAACCCTGGCGTTATTAGATGGGGTAGATGGATAGGTGGCTACGTTGCAGGCACAGTTGGCCCAGGCGTAGGGTGATATAGAATCTTTGACTATAGAGCGAGATGTAGCGCTTGGTAGAGCATAGCAGGCAGAGACTGCATTAGGTAGTCTATAGGCTTCAGGTGGTTGACTTGCCCCAGTTTTGACAGGGATGCAGGCTTAGTTGTCTCAGGCATAGACACAGACTTATCAGCTACAGGTACAATTGAGTTAGGCACAGGGGCAAGTGATGCAGGTACAGGGGGATTTGGAAGAGGCCAGAGCACGTGTGGAGTATTACAGGGGGCTGTATTATGTAGCCGTGCCAACAACGCAATGTGCCCTGAGCTACAGCCAGATCAGCAGGTCGGGGGCCTCGAGATCTCATAGATCGAGATCTATTCAGTCTATTCAGCAGATGGTGCCTCCTCCCTCACACGTGCCCTAGCAGGTCCCTCAGGTGTAGGTACAGCCACCGCTGTAGTCATAGCTACCGATAGGGTCACAAGCTTGACCAGGATTAGAGTCTCCTACTCCATCAGAGAGGGGATCCTCTATGTGATAGCCCTATCATGATAGCCCTTGGAGGCATTTTTATATCAGGACATTTTATTTTTTGATATATATATGAGTGATGTCCACTTTTTGGGGTGATTTGATATGATATAATGCTTTCTGGTGGTTTATGATGCTTATGGATGTGTTATTTCTTTATGGATTTTGTAGGTTATGGATATGTTATGTTTATATGATGGTAATGTGCATATGCAGCTAGAGGTTTATGTGACTAAGTGGTTTATGAAATGTGATGTATATTGTGCAATTAAATGATCTGAGAATGAACCTAATGATTATGCAAACTTAAATGGATGAAAAATGAATCTAAGTGACATGTAATTGTATATGGGTTAAATGAATGTATTTGATATGCAATTTAAAATGGATAAATGAATCTAAATGACATGTGATTTTGGATGGTTTAAATGAATCTATTTGATATGCAATTTAAAATGGATGAATGAATCTAAATGACATGTGATTTTGGATGGTTTAAATGAATCTATTTGATATTCAATTTAAAATGGATGAATGAATCTAAATGACATGTGATTTTGGATTAAAATGAGCCTAAAATGACATGCAAAATGGATTACATGAACCTAAAATGATATGCCAATTAAGTGGATTAAAATGAACCTAAAATGATATGCAAATTAAGTGGATTAAATGAACCTAAAATGGCATGCAAAATAGATTAAAATGAACCTAAAATGATATGCAAAATGGATTAAAATGACCCTAAAATGATATGCCAATTAAGTGGATTAAAATGAACCTAAAATGACATGCCAATTAAGTGGATTAAAATGAACCTAAAATGACATGCAATTAAATGATCATGACATGTAGCTAGATGATATGCTTAGATGCAGTTTAGGTGATAGGTGGTATGCAAACTAGGTGATAGGTGAGGTGGTCTAGTCCTGATACACATGATGTTCTTTGTGTTGACTGTAATGTCCCCTTCCTAGGTGATTTTCATGATGAGTAATTTAGCCTTTAACTCCCGAAGGCTAATTGACGAAATAAGGGAGATATTATTAAATTAATTATTTTATAAGGTTATTACTTAATTTGAAATCAAAAGGTAACCTTATATTTAATTAATATAGTGACTAAAATAAAATAATAGGATTTTTCTAGAAGCCTCTTGAAAGTGTGATTAAAAAAGTATAAAGGAAGGGGCAAGGTAAGCTTCCAGGCATCCGATTATTGACATTTACATTTGATGAGTTTTGTGGAGCCAAGGGTTTCTGCATATTTGGTCTTTGGGAACGGAAACTCCCATAGATTAGCATAACTGAGGTGGTGAAATATCCTCCGAAGGGTTGCAAATTGGAAGGGATACTTCAGTCCTTTCATTTGTGCTTAAATCTGCAGTGTTAACAGGGGTTTGGAGGTATCAATTTTGCATATCAGAAGTTTTCCTATTGGCTGCTACAGTGTTTGCTATAGTGTTTTGCTACAGTACGCTACAATGTTTTTGCTACAGTAGCGCTACAGTGTGCGCTACAGTGAATTGCTACAGTGCGCGCTACAGTGTTTTGCTACAGTACGCTACAGTGTTGCTACAGTGCCATGAACAGTAACGCTACAATATGGGGCAGCTAGGAGAGGGTTTCAATTTGGCTTTGGAAGGGATTCCTTTCCTTGGTTGATGAGAAGGCTGGGTGCTACACTTGAGAGGCACGATTGGGGCTTGAGAGGGATGTTTATGAGCTGTTTTGAGGCTGCCATTCCTTCATCTTCGTCATCGATTCACAGCAACTTACATTTCCAGGTTCTTTCATGAGTTAGCATCTTTATATCAGCATTGTTTCATAGTTGTCATTTTAGGAGTTGCATAAAATTGTAGAGCCAAGAATCTTGGCCATTCATATCAGCATTGTATTAGACAGGCCATCTATTTGATGTAATGTGCATATTAATATCCATCATGATTAGCATAATAGTATGCATGCCAAGTGTTTGACAAAATGTCAATTGGCTGTAGGTATGCATTTCATGTCTAATTTTCATGTATATGCATCAAAAATATCAAAAGAGAAGTCATATATGTATTTAGATTAATGCTTAGACATTATAGTTTGGATTTATAAGCATTTAGAATATTCAGCTATCATTATCAAGCAAAAATATCAGACTGAAAACACAAACCAGCAAGCATTGGTTTTACATCAGAAGTGTTTGACAATATTCCTTGAGGTTCAAATCAGCAAAATAGCAAGGGATATTACAGTGGTATCAGAGCGGTTTCCTGCCATCCTTTGGGTTTGAAATCGTCTCATTAAATGCAACAAAGTGATAGGGACAAGAGGTATACAGCTAGAGAAGAAAGGAAGCAAAAATAGTGGTCACAACCACTTGAACAAAACACTTTATCAGCCACTTCAGCAGCAAAACAGTGAGAGGTTGGTTCATCCGGCACTATGGGTGAAAGAGGTGAAGGTAGCCCTATCAGAAACAGGGAAAGAAATGATGAAGAACAGGAAACACGTCAACTCTTTAGACAAATGGCTGCAGGGCAGCAGCAGGTGGCAGATGCTATGCGGGCATTTACTACAATGATACAACAAATGAACCCTTAGAGAAGACGAAACTATGAACCGGATGATAATAGGAGTGTGGTTGGGACACCTAGAGCACAAGCATCTTCTCACATGGCAGATAGGCCTACACGTCCTACTTTTTTGAGGAATGAACAAGAAGAGGAAAATGCAGAAGAAGAAGGAGAAGAGATGTTTGCAGATACTCTTATGGCAGCTAATGATGAATGGGAGTTGTTGACACCACAGGTCAGGGAACACATGAGCTTTGATAGGTTTGTGAGTCAAAGAAGAGAACACTACAGGGGAAAGCAAGAAAAGAGACCAAGAAATCAAAATAATGATTTGATGTATGCCGCCAGCAGAGTTACATTGCCCATGTTTGATGGTAGTGGGAAGGTCACGACACAGGCTTGGATTCATAAGCTAGACACCCTCTTGACTCTTAGACCCATGACAGAAAGGGATGCAATAAAATATGCTACTTTTCACTTGGAGGGTGCAGCCCACGATTGGTGGTATCATGGATTAAAGACATTGCATCATAATAGTATCACTTCATATCAGGAGTTTGTTGATAGATTGGTGGAACGCTTTGATAAGAGAGATCCAGAGACATATTTTAGAGACTTGGCACAGCTTAAGCAGACTGGGAGTTTGGAGAGTTACATTAGTGAATTTCAGAAATTATCAGTCATGGTCTCCAATATATCTGAAAGGAGATTGGTTGTGCTATTCATGGAGGGCTTATTGGAACCGTTAAGAGAATGGATAAAGGCTTTTGATCCTTCGACACTACAGGAGGCAATGAAAAAAGCTAGGAGTATGGAACTTGCAGCCCCTCAAAATAAGTACTCATCTAAGGGATCTTCTTCTTACCGGGACAACAAGACATTTCCCAAGAAAAAAGAAATTTTAGACTCAAAGGGAAAATCAACAGCACCATTAGATCATGAGACATTTAATGACTTGAGAAGGAAAAAGTTGTGTTTTTATTGCAAAGGTCCCTATGATGCAAACCATGACTGTCCTTTAAGACCTAAGGGCAAAGCAAATAGGATTATGTGGGCATTCTATGAGGATTCTGAGTCGGACCAGCAATCTGATCAAGAGGAATCTAATGAGGAAAAACCTGATGACGAGACAGATAAGCATGAAATTGAGGCTGAAAATGTTGAAGAAGCAAATTTTCAAGAAGCACACCTTACTAGCATACAACAAGAGGTTTCATTCAGGATGCGTGGGGTTTTAGCCGGACAGAAGATCATTACCTTGCTTGATACAGGTGCCACGCATAACTTCATTGATGCTAGGTTGGTTGATAGGCGTAGAATTCAGACAGAGGAATTTGAGGGCATAAGAGTAAAAGTTGCTGATGGATATACTCTTAAGTGTGACAGGATGATTCCAGGTCTTCCCATGCGATTGAATAACTTTGAGTTTAAGGCAGATTTTTATGTGGTAAACATGGGAGAAATCGACATGGTTTTAGGAATGAAATGGCTTCATGATATTGGGGAGTTTACCATTAACCTTAGGGAAATGGAGATGAGGTTTAAAGTGGATGGGAAGACTCATGTGCTAAAAGCCATCAGGGATACTAGCTGCAGGATGATATCTTTCAGAAAAATGGAGAGACTTATGCGCCATGACATGGTTGAGTGGGCAGCAGGGTGTATTCTAATGCCAACACAGGAAGAGAAACAAAAACCAGCCTATCACCCAGATATACAGGAGTTGAGGATCAAGCACTCCAAGGTTTTTAGTGATATTCCACCAGGTAGGCCTCCAGACAGAGGGATTGAGCACATAATAGAATTGGAGGAGGGTGCTAAACCTGTGATGATCACTCCTTACAGACACCCCAAGCGGCTAAAAGATGAGATTGAAAAAACAATTAAGGAGCTGCTAGCTATGGGGCACATTAGGCCAAGTAAATCACCTTTTGCTTCAGCAGTAGTCTTGGTCAAGAAAAAGGATGGTACCCTTCGGATGTGCATCAATTACAGGGTGTTGAATAAGAGGACAATTAAGAATAGGTACCCTATTCCTCGTATTGACGAGTTGATCGATGAGCTTCATGGTGCTCGCTATTTCTCGAAAATAGATTTGAGATCAGGTTATCACCAGATCAGGGTCAGAGAGCAGGACATCGAGAAGACAGCATTTAGGTGCCATTGTGGACATTTTGAGTTTGTGGTTATGCCATTTGGACTAACCAATGCTCCTGCTACGTTTCAGTCCACTATGAACAGGGTTTTTCAATCACAACTGAGGAAGTTTGTATTAGTCTTCTTTGATGACATTTTGGTGTACAGCAGAACTTGGGAGGAGCATATCGCCCATTTGGATACAGTATTGGGAATTCTTAGCAGGGAGTCCTTGTACGCCAAAGAATCCAAATGTGATCTGGGCATGATAGAGTTGCTATACTTAGGCCATATCATCAGTGCAGAAGGTGTGCGTATGGATCCTGACAAAGTCAGAGCTATTATTGAGTGGCCTACACCTGAGAATCTTACTCAGCTTAGGGGATTTTTGGGTTTGTGTGGCTTCTACCGCAGATTTGTCAGTGGATATTCACGACATGCAGCACCACTTACAGATTTAATGAAGAAAGGGGCATTTGTTTGGACACCTGAGGCACAGGAATGTTTTGAGAAATTTAAACAGTTGATGACTACTTGCCCAGTTCTAGCCTTGCCAGATTT
This sequence comes from Cunninghamia lanceolata, assembly GCA_027924645.1. Taxonomy (NCBI): domain Eukaryota; kingdom Viridiplantae; phylum Streptophyta; class Pinopsida; order Cupressales; family Cupressaceae; genus Cunninghamia; species Cunninghamia lanceolata. The sequence continues at coordinate 925,933 of BSBN01000137.1, forward strand.
TACTAGACCCTTTGAGCTACAGTGTGATGCTTTGGGTGAGGGGATTGGTGCAGTTCTTATGCAGGACAAACATCCGATAGCTTTTGAGAGCAGGAAGTTACGGGGTCCAGAGAGGAGCTACAGTATTTATGATAAGGAGATGTTGGCCATTATGCATGCATTGGCCAAATTTAGGCAATACCTTGTGGGCAACAAGTTTTGCATTAAGACAGACCATAACAGCTTGAGGCATTTCCTAGGACAGCGAGATCTTAACGATCGTCAGCAGAAGTGGGTGAGTAAATTGCAATCATATGACTTTGACATTACTTATGTCAAGGGAACTCAAAACGTAGTTGCTGATGCTTTGTCTCGCCGTCCCCATTTGAGCTCTATGGTGGAGATTTCAGAGGATTGGAGACACTTGATTGTCACAGAGTATGCCAAAGACTCATGGGCTTCTAGCATAATTGAGGGGACAGTTCAGGATGACAGGTACTCAGTTGTAAATGATCTTATCATTTACAAAGGTAGGATATTCTTAACCCCAGGATCAGAAATGAAGAACACAGTGATGAGGTATTTTCATGATACACCTATGGCAGGGCACCCGGGGTACTTCAAGACTTATAGACAGGTTCGAGAGCGCTTTACTTGGAAAGGGCTCAAAACAGATGTTCTTCGATATGTCAGAGAGTGTCCTATTTGCTAGCAGAATAAACAGGAACATACATACCCTGCAGGTTTACTTCAGCCACTTCCGATTCCTGATAGGAAGTGGGAGTGTTTATCCATGGATTTTATTACTGGTTTGCCGAAAACCCAGGGACGAGATTGTATCTATGTGGTTGTTGATCGATTAACAAAATATGCTCATTTCTTTCCAATCACAGCTACATACTCAGCTGCACAGGTAGCAGAACTCTTCTTCCGTGAGATTTTCAGGTTGCATGGGTTACCTCGGAGCATTGTTAGTGACAGGGATAGTCAGTTCTTGAGTCATTTTTGGCAGGAGTTATTTAGACTATGTGGGACAGAGCTTACCCCAAGTACCAGCTACCACCCACAGACGGATGGCCAGACAGAAATTGTGAATAAGTGGGTGGAAGGATATCTCAGGAATTACATTGCAGGGCAACAGAAGGGTTGGGTTAAGTGGATATACCTTTGTGAGTACTGTTACAATACCACTTACCATCTCTCGATTCAGATGACACCATTTATGGCCTTGTATGGTTATGAAGCACCCAGTTTCCTTGACTTGTTGATGAGTGACAGTAGAGTGCCTAGTGCAGAAGATATGTTACAGGAGAACCAGGATATTATGAGAGCTCTTCGAGAAAATATCCAAAAGGCACAGAATCAGCAGAAACAATATGCTGATCAGAAGAGAGTTGAGCGGTCATTTGAGGTTGGGGATATGGTGTATTTGATGTTACAGCCCTATCGACAATCCACTCTCAAGAAGAGTGGTGCAGAGAAGCTCAAGCCGCGTTATTATGGCCCTTTTAGGATTATCCGACGAGTTGGTGATGTGGCTTATGAGTTAGAATTACCGACAGATAGCAGAGTACACAATGTTTTCCATGTGTCACGCCTCAAGAAGGCATTAGGTCATCGCGTGGTTCCTTCTACTACCTTACCACCCTTGGATGATGAGGGGAAGTTGATTCTGGTGCCTGAGGCTATTTTGGATGTTAGGGAGAGGCAGTTACGGAGACGGGTCATCAGAGAGTATTTGATCAAATGGAGGGATTTACCGGTTGAGGATGCCACTTGGGAAGGCGAGGAGATACTTCAGCATCCAGAGTTGAGATTGCTTGGGGACAAGCAATTTCAGGAGGGGCGGATTGTAATGTCCCCTTCCTAGGTGATTTTCATGATGAGTAATTTAGCCTTTAACTCCCGAAGGCTAATTGACGAAATAAGGGAGATATTATTAAATTAATTATTTTATAAGGTTATTACTTAATTTGAAATCAAAAGGTAACCTTATATTTAATTAATATAGTGACTAAAATAAAATAATAGGAGTTTTCTAGAAGCCTCTTGAAAGTGTGATTAAAAAAGTATAAAGGAAGGGGCAAGGTAAGCTTCTAGGCATCCGATTATTGACATTTACATTTGATGAGTTTTGTGGAGCCAAGGGTTTCTGCATATTTGGTCTTTGGGAACGGAAACTCCCATAGATTAGAATAACTGAGGTGGTGAAATATCCTCCGAAGGGTTGCAAATTGGAAGGGATACTTCAGTCCTTTCATTTGTGCTTAAATCTGTAGTGTTAACAGGGGTTTGGAGGTATCAATTTTGCATATCAGCAGTTTTCCTATTGGCTGCTACAGTGTTTGCTATAGTGTTTTGCTACAGTACGCTACAGTGTTTTTGCTACAGTTATTTGCTACAGTAGCGCTACAGTGACGCTACAGTGATTTTCTACAGTGCGTGCTACAGTATTTTGCTACAGTACGCTACAATGTTGCTACAGTGCCGTGAACAGTAATGCTACAGTACGGGGCAGCTAGGAGAGGGTTTCAATTTGGCTTTGGAAGGGACTCCTTTCCTTGGTTGATGAGAAGGCTGGGTGCTACACTTGAGAGGCACGATTGGGGCTTGAGAGGGATGTTTATGAGCTGTTTTGAGGCTGCCATTCCTTCATCTTCGTCATCGATTCACAGCAACTTACATTTCCAGGTTCTTTCATGAGTTAGCATCTTTATATCAGCATTGTTTCATAGTTGTCATTTTAGGAGTTGCATAAAATTGTAGGGCCAAGAATCTTGGCCATTCATATCAGCATTGTATTAGACAGGCCATCTATTTGATGTAATGTGCATATTAATATCCATCATGATTAGCATAATAGTATGCATGCCAAGTGTTTGACAAAGTGTCAATTGGCTGTAGGTATGCATTTCATGTCTAATTTTCATGTATATGCATCAAAAATATCAAAAGAGAAGTCATATATGTATTTAGATTAATGCTTAGACATTATAGTTTGGATTTATAAGCATTTAGAATATTAAGCTATCATTATCAAGTAAAAATATCAGACTGAAAACACAGACCAGCAAGCATTGGTTTTACATCAGAAGTGTTTGACAATATTCCTTGAGGTTCAAATCAGTAAAATAGCAAGGGATATTACATTGACCCTGAGTGGTGAGGCTGTGGGAGAGAGGATTAGGTGGGGAGAGGACAGGGGTGTATGGATGGGTGTGGGTAGGATTGGGAGTGTCTAGAGATGGGGAGGGGGGCTGGGGAGATGAGAGGGTTGTTAGGTCGCAAGACACCACATCAGTTGAGGGGAGATTTATTTTCGGTTCAAGATGTGTTGGGTCAGAAGACGGTGGGGGAATGAGATTAGTGAGGGGTTGGTTGGTGGGGGATGGGGGAAAATGATCATTAAATCTAGGCCGAGATGGGATAGTTGACTGAGTGATTAGGATGATGATTTTGAGCTAATAATAGTAGTTGCAAAAGATTAATTGAGAGCATTTCTTAGTTTAATGTAGCAATGTAGGATACAATTCACAAAGGTGTGAAATGACCTAGGTGATGATGTATACCTAATAATTGCATGGACTAGACCCACAAACAATAGGTTGATTTCATGCATGCCCAAGGTAGTATAATCTTGTTGAGTCGAGGAAAGGGACTTATAGCGATGAGTGCGAATAATGCATAACAGGTTTGAATGCCTGTATATGCAAATAGGACACATCATGCTAGAACCGACCTGGACTTCAAGATATGAATACTATTCTTGGAGTAATGAAACCAACCCACAAGCACAGCATGCAGAATCAATGACGATGTGTTATCTGCTACATACCATGATATAATGAGATCAAGGTAGCTTTGGAAATGACTTAGAGTGAGACAAAAAGATAAAAATCAATAAACAAAAAGACCAATGAAAAGATACAAATAGCCTTTGTGTGCTCTTGCCAAGAGACGTGATGATAGAATGATAGATTTTTGTCCATTGTAGGAAAGATATATCCTAGGATGCAGATCCGTTGGTGTGGATTAGAGAATTTGTTGTAACATTGGCAAAAGAATGGTCTGGCCATGTGTAGGATTATGGTTGGTATGTTGATTGATGATTTTTGCATTGGGGGACCTGTTTGAAGTGTATGCATAGCTTGTGTGTCATCTATGAGATCGAGAAAGCTCAGTAAATGGGAGACCATCCAATGGGGCGGATGGGTGTATCTTAGGTACCTGAGTACTGGGAACTTCCTTCATATTCCAGACTGCCTACATACGCTGTGTCCACGGGATCAAGGTACTTTTAAGATGCGGGTGAAATGAATATGTAGTTCTAGCTAGACTTGATGATGTGGGAATGGTTCGGGATGGGGGTGATGTAAGGAAGATGGATGTGTGTTTGATGATGAGATGTGTTGTTTTTTTGGGTTTTTCTATATTTTCTATTGTTTTTGTATTTTATGATTTTGCGATGTTTTTGGATTTTTTGAGTTTATGATGTTTTTGGATTTTTTTGATGTTATGATGTTTTTGGATTTTTTCTGATTTTATGATGTTTTTTGGATTTTTCTGATTTTATGATGTTTTTAGATTTTTTCTGATTTTATGATGTTTTTTGGATTTTTCTGATTTTATGATGTTTTTGAATTTTTTCTGATTTTATGATGTTTTTGGATATTTTTTGATTTTATGATGTTTTTGGATTTTTTTTTATTTTATGAACTATACAAACAGGGGCTTACAAGGATTCTCGTTCCATGGGTTGGCCTTGGGATGGATTAGGATGGGTTAGGCAATAGGTCTTGATGTTTCAGAATTCCAAGCCATGGGATGTGTGAAATATGGAGTGGTGTGACGAGAAGAGGACTTATTAGATGGTAGAATTGGCCACTATGCATGGCACCTAGAACAGGTTTTCACCATGGTACTTATCCAAGGCGTCACCGAAGCGATTTTCACCATTGGAAGTTTTTATTGCACTCTAATTTTTTCTTGATTTTCTAATTTTTTTTATTTTGATTTCAATTTTTTGACTTGGGGTAACAAATGGGTTATGCATAGAATTTCTTGAGATGCAGGATATTCATCAGCTCATCTAGAGGCTGCCCCTTAGGTGTTGCAAGCTGATAGGCTTCTGACCCATAATTGGCCATGACGACATAAGGTCCTAGCCAATTGGGTTCAAACTTTCCTTGCTTCTGATGGTCTTGTAGGTTCTGCTGATTTTCCATTAGGACAAGGTCACCTACCTCAAATTTTTTGGTTCTGATCTTTTTGTTGTAGCTTCTTCTGAGGCGGTTTTGATATTCCTGTAAGTGATTCAGTGCATTCAGGCATTTCTCATCCAGTAGTTCTAGTTGATGTAACCTTGCTATGTGGTAGTCCTCATTAGAGATAATGTTTTGCAAGGACACTCGGAGAGATGGGAGCTCGCCTCTATAGGTAAAATGGCTTCAAATCTGAATACTAGTGAGTATGGGGTGGCTCCTGTAGGAGTGCGAATGCTTGTATAGTAAGCCCATAGAGTGGGGTTGAGTTGGAGGTGCTAGTCGTGGCCAGCTTCATTAACTGTCTTTTTTAAGATGTGGAGGATGGTTTTATTAGATGCCTCTGCTTGACCGTTTCCTTAAGGGTAATATGGGGTGGAGAAGTGGTGTTTGATGTCAAACTTTTTGCACAAAGTGTGAACTTCTCAGTTTTTGAAGCCTTCCATTGTCGGTGACAATGGAATGGGGTATACCATATCAGCAGATGATATAGTGGAGGATGAATTTAGAGATTTGGATGCCAGTGGTGAAGGTAAGTGGAATTACTTCCACCCATTTGGTGAAGTATTTGGTAGCAATGATTATGAACTTATGGCCATTGGAGGATGGAGGATGTATTTTCCCTACAAGGTTGAGTCCCCACTGTGAGAAAGGCCATGGTGTTGTGATTGGTTGCAGCTCCTATGCTGGTGCGTGGATGAGATCGCCATGCTATTGGCATGGGAGGCACTTCTTGATAAACCTATGAGCGTCACGATCCATGGTAGGCCAATAATATCTAGTCTTGAGGATCTTTTTAGATAGGGTAGGCCCACTAGAATGCACCCCACAAATACCTGCGTGTACCTCTTCCAAGGCTACTTCGGCTTCGTTGGAGTATAAACATCAGAGAAGCGTGCCGTCAAGACTCCTTTTGTATAGTGTGTCACCGACAAGAATGAAACGGGAGGCTCGACGGATGAATGATTTGCGCTGGGAAGTGGATAGGTTAGGGGGAAGGATATTGTCATGAAGGTAAAGGTATGTTTCCCGATACCATGGGGATAGAGGACCAGTGACTTCGCACACTAGTTCAGATTGCAGAACGTCGTATGTGGGGATGGGGAGCTCTTCTATCAGGAATTCATATTTCTTGCTATCCTTTTTCATATCAACTAGAGATCCTATGGTAGCCATGGCATCTGCTGCTTTATTGTTGAGCCTTGGAATTTGCTCAAAGTGGATGTCATCAAAGTAGTCCTTGAAATCATCAACCATCTTCTTGTAGGGCAGGAGTTTGTCATCTTTGGTCTTGTATTCATTATTGACCTGCCTGATGACTAGTTGGGAGTCACCATACACAGTTAGCTTTTTAATTTTCCATTAGATGGCCATGCGGAGACCTGTGATGAGAGCCTCATACTCTGCTACATTGTTGGTGCAGGGAAATGTGATTTTGAATGATTTAGGGATCATGTCGCCTTGAGGGGTAACAAATAGGATGCCTGCCCCCGAGCTTCTGTGGGTGTATGATCCATCAAAATACATTTTCCATGTGTCTGTGGTTGGTGTGATTGTCAGGATGGCCTCGTCTGGAAAGTTTGTAATAGTAGGATGTTCTGCGCGGATAGGTGCTTCAGCTAACTGATCTACTATGACTTGTCCTTTAATGGCCTTTCTCTCCATGTATTCAATGTCAAATTTGGATAGAATCATGACCCATTTTGCCATTCTGCCAGTGAGAGCCACTCTATTTAGCAAATACTTCAGTGGCTCGATCTTAGCAATGAGCTTGGTCTTGTGATTGAGCATGTAGTGTCTCAACTTTTGTGACGTAAAGTGATGCAGGAGCATCCAGTGGTGTAAGGGCAATCTTGCATCACCCAAAAAGAAGTTAATTCAAAATCATTGTATTTGTTTTCATTTCTTTCCATAATTAGTGTTTCTGGTTCCATAATATCCAGAATAATGATGTAGGACTTTCAGTTTTTCCAAAACTACTAAAAATAGCAACCTGCCTATTTTGGAAAGTCTACCTACTATTTTTGGAAAGTTTGTAGTTGGGTACGGATTGAAGTGAAAACTTGCAAAAAGTTACTACATGGAAATATAAGACCTTTGGCGAAGGAATCAGGTAAAGATCATTTTTGAGCTAAAAGATATTAAAGTTTTTGTTTTCTGAAAAGCCCCTAAAAATTTCTGAAACGAGATATAAGGCACTAAAACTTCCCTAAACATCCCAAAAAGTTGATGGAAATCCATTTATGGATTTTCGGTGTGATAGTTCACATTGCGAGCTTTCCGACACCTAAAACGGTTCATCAATCAGACACCCGGATCAAAAGTTATGCTTTCCAGAAGTTTACCTATTTTTATAGGGAGTTGTAAATTTTGAAATTTAGCTAGAGGCCACCAAAAAGTGTTATTTATGGCTATTTTGGGGACCCTGGGTGGTAGTAGAGTGAAGGGGGGCAAGTCTAGAATCAAGAATAAGTGGGAAAATAGAAACCCTAGCTGATTTGGGGGTTACAGAAGGTGAAAGATTCTAGAGCCTGGTGATGGTAGCTGTAGTGTGTTGCAGCCTATGGAGGACTGATTCCTCTTATTGTAATTAAGCTTTTGTAATGTAATGAGTTGCCTAGATCAATAAAAGAAAGTTCTATTCTCTGTGTTCAATTTCTGTTATTATCTGTTTTATGATTTACCCCCTTCATCAAGTGGTATTAGAGCAAGGGTTCTTGAGTGTGTAGACAGATCACCAACCGTGAGGCAGTTTGCACCAGGACCTGAGGTTGTGGGTTTGCTGCGGAGACCAAGATGCCTCCATGAAGAAATTGTGTTGAGAGGAATGCTTTGACAGAAGAGGGTTTTAGAGCCCTGCAAAGGCAAATCGATGCATTACAAGAGGAGCTACGAAGAGGGTTTGAGCTAAGGATAAGAGATGAAAGCGAAGATGAAGCTAAAGAAGAGCTATCTAAGGAAGAACAAGAAGCTGCCGAAGATCCTGCAGAAGTTAGGTTGTTGAGGGCTATTTTGAAGATCGAAAAGAGGCCCAGGATCGAGGTTTCTACATATTCTGGGGATTTGAACCCAGAACAGCTTATTGATTGGATCAATGACATGGAGGAGTATTTCAAGTATCAAGATGTGGAGGACCCAGATCGGGTCAAGTTTGCAAAAACAAAGTTGAAGGGCCATGCCAATATTTGGTGGAAGGAGGTCCAACTAGAGAGGAATAGAAGAGGAAAAGGAAAGATCACCAGATGGGATCAGATGGTGGAGAAACTAAAGAAGCAGTTCATTCCTGTGGATTATGAGATGGAGTTACTAAAGAAGTTGCAAGGGCTGAAGCAAAGTAACAAGTCTGTTAAGGAGTATACAGAAGATTTTTATAAGATCACTATTAGGACAGGCTATGGAGAGGCCAACAAGGAGAAGGTGGCCCGTTACATTAATGGGTTGAGGCTGAGTATTCAAGAGGAGCTGAGCCTAGTCAGAATGATCACCATAGAAGAAGCTGAATAAAAGATTTGATAGCAAGCAAAGGGGAAGAGGTCAAGGCGGAAGGCCTGGTGGGAGGCCCTATGGAGGCCGTAATGAAGATCAAAATAAAATTGAAGAAGCTGGCACCGGTCAAAATCAGAGAGGGGATAACGCCTACCGCCCTCGTGACCAGAACAATGGTGAGCAAAGAGGAAGAGGAAGAGGTAGACCTGGGCAAGGACCCGGAAGAGGAGGTTTCAGAGGAACCTATTTCCAATGTGGGGAAGAAGGGCATTGAGCATACGAGTGTCCGCAACATCAAGGAAGGACAAATAGAAGACCTGAAGGCAATGCACGAGTTGCACATGTAGATGAAGATGCACATTCTGAGCATTCTGAAGATGCTGAAAGGGGAGAAACCCTAGTTGTTAGAAGAACCTTGCTGAATGAGGAGAAAGAACCCAATCAGAGGAAGAGTTTATTCCGCACAAGGTGCAAATGTGAAGGTAAGTGTTGTGATATTATTATTGACAGTGGAAGCACTGATAATCTTGTTTCAGAGGAAATGGTTGACAAGTTGAAGCTAACAAGAAGAAAGCATCTGCATCCATATTGGATTGCATGGTTGCAGAAGGACCATAGAGCTTTGGTCAATGAGCAGTGTTTAGTGAAGTTCAAGATTGGTGATTACCATGATGAGGTGTTGTGTGATATCATACCGATGGATGCATGTCATATGTTGTTGGGGAGGCCGTGGCAGTATGATAGGAGCGCTATCCGTGATGGCCATGCAAACACATATTCCCTAACAAAGGATGGAGTTCGTCATAAGTTGAAGCCCTTGAAGGAGGTGGAAGAAAAGGTATGTAGTACTCCCAAAATTTGCCTGGTAGATGGCAGGAAATTTTTGGAGGGTATGAAGCATGAGCGTCATTTCTTTGCATTGATTCCTAAGATTAGTCAAGAGAACTGTGAAGATGTACCAGCAGAAGTTTCAAATATGTTGGAAGAGTTCTAGGACATTATCTCTGATAATGTACCAGAAGGTTTGCCACCAGTAAGGAAGATAAGTCATCAAATGGATTTGATACCAGGAGCTAGTTTGCTAAACAAGGTAGCCCACAGAATGACCCCTGCAGAGAATGAAGAGCTGAACAGACAAGTTCAGGAGTTGTTAAGGAAGGGACTGATAAGGGAGAGTCTAAGTCCATGTACGGTACCTACAGTACTAGCACCAAAGAAGGATGGAGAATGGAGGATGTGTATAGACTTTCGAGCTATCAATAAGATAACTATCAAGTATAGATTTTCATTGCCAAGAATGGATGACATTATGGATTGTTTGAGTGGAGCCAAGTACTTCACGAAAATTGACCTAAAGAGTGGGTATCACTAGATCCATATCAGAGAAGGAGATGAATGGAAGACAGCCTTTAAGACAAAGGAAGGTTTGTATGAGTGGTTAGTCATGCCATTTGGGCTAACCAATGCGCTGAGAACATTCATGCGGCTCATGAACAAGGTATTGAAAGAATTTTTGAGAAGTTTTGTTATTGTTTATTTGGATGATATTTTAATTTTTCGTTAGACTTGGGATGAGCATCTGATGCATATCAGAAGAGTTCTAGAGAAGCTTAGGGAGGAGAAGTTGCTGATTAATCTAAAGAAATGTAGTTTTGCAAAGAAGGAGTTGGTATACCTAGGATTTGTAGTCTCAGAAGAAGGTCTTAAGATGGACCCAGAAAAGTAAGGGCTATCATTGAATGGCCTACACCAAGGAGTACAATGGAGGTAAGATCCTTTCATGGTTTGGCAAGTTTTTACAGAAACTTTATCAGGAATTTAAGTAGCATTTGTGCACCCCTAACTGAGACAATGAGAGAGGATAGAAAGAGTTTCGATAGACTAAAGGAGCAGACAAGAGCTTTGATACATTGAAATAGAAAGTTGTAGAGCAACCTATTTTGGCACTTCCAGATTTCAATAAGGTATTTCAGGTAGATTGTGATGCTAGTGGTAGTGGTATAGGAGCTATTTTGAGCCAAGAAGGTAAGCCCATTACTTATTTTAGTGAGAAGCTTAATGATGCTAAGAAAAAGTATTTTGTTTATGATCAAGAGTTTTATGCAATAGTTCAGGCTTTAAAGAAATGGAGACATTATTTGTTGCCAAAGGAGTTTGTTTTATATACTGATCATTAGGCTTTGCAGTATCTTAATAGTCAAGGAAAGTTGAACCAAAGGCACTTAAAATGGGTTGAGTTTTTGCAGAGTTATACTTTTGTTTTGAAGCACAGAAGTGGGAAGTCCAACAAAGTTGCAGATGCCTTGAGCAAAAGGCAAAATTTGTTGACAAAAATAAAGATAGAGGTTGTTGGGTTTGATGAGCTCAAAAGTTTGTATCCTAAGGATCCAGATTTTGCAGAGGCCTAGAAAGCTTGTTTGGAACCTATTACTTTGGACAGGACAAGATGGTTGGATTTCATAATCCAAAATGGCATGTTGTTTAGAGGAAGCCAGTTGTGCATTCCAAGGAGTTCCATGAGAGAGAACCTGATTAAGGAGAAGCATAGTGGAGGATGGGTCGGACACTTTGGTTGAGATAAGACCATTGCTATTGTTGGTGAAAATTATTATTGGACACAACTACAGTAGGATGTGAGGAAGTTTGTACAGAGTTGCAAAGTATATCAGATGGCAAAAAGAACAAGTCAGAATACAGGGTTGTATCAACCATCACCTGTACCAGAGAAGCCATGGGATGATATCAGTATGGATTTTGTTCTTGGTTTACCAAGGACACAGAGAGGGCATGATTCTATTTTTGTGATGGTGGACAGATTCTCAAAGATGGCACATTTTATTCCTTGCAAGAAGACTAATGATGCTGCTCATATTGCTGAATTATTTTTCAGAGAGGTGGTGTGACTACATGGTCTACCAAAGAGCATAGTTTCAGATTGAGATACCAAGTTCATTGGTTATTTCTGGAGGACATTATGGAAGAAGTTGAAGATAGATTTGAAGTTCAGTTCTGCACACCATCCATAGATTGATGGACAGACCGAAGTGGTGAATAGGAGTTTGGGTAACCTGCTATGGTGCTTAGTAGGAGAAAAGCCCAAGGGATGGGATTTGATTTTACCACAGGCAGAATTTGCTTACACAATTCTATTAATAGGAGTACTAGTAAATCACCATTCTAGATTGTATATGGAAATAGTCCAAGAAATGCTTCAGAGTTAAGGAATCTAGATAAGGGAGAAAAGACAAGTGCCGAGGCTGAAGACTTTGCAGAACATCTGAAGAATTTGCATGAAGAGGTGAGAAAGCACATTAATAAGATGAATACTCAGTACAAGGCTAAGGCAGATCAAAAGAGGAGGTATAAGGAGTTCTAGGTAGGAAATGAAGTCATGGTTCACTTGAGAAAAGAAAGGTTCCTAATTGGAACATACAATAAGTTGAAAATGAAGAAATTTGGACCATGTAGAATCTTAAAGAAGCATGATTCAGGCAATGCATATGAGGTAGAGCTACCAAATGGGAACAATATTTCCCCTGTTTTCAACATTGTTGATTTATCAAAATATCATGAAGGTGGAGCAAAGGATGGACCAATAGAAGCGCAGTGGAGTATTCTAGCATCTACTTCAATGGACGAGATAGAAGAGATCTTGGATAGCCGTGTGGGAAGAAGTACTTGGAACAAGCAATATGAAGAATATCTGGTAAAATGGAAAGGAAGGCCTATTGAAGATTCCTCTTGGTTATCTAAGGCAGAGGTTGACTATTTGGGTTTCCCTCACATAAACATCTAAGACGTGACAGGGTCACTTCTCAAATTACCCTGGGTGTCTAATGCAGGAGCATCTAGTGGTGTAAGGGCAATCTTGCATCACCCAAAAAGAAGTTAATTCAAAATTATTGTAGTTGTTTTCATTTCTTTCCATAATTAGTGTTTCTGGTTCCATAATATCTAGAATAATGATGTAGGACTTTCAATTTTTCCAAAACTGCTAAAAATAGCAACTTGCCTGTTTTGGAAAGTCTACCTACTATTTTTGGAAAGTTTACAGTTGGGCACAAATTGAAGCAAAAACTTGCAGAAAGTTACTAAATGGAAATATAAGACCTTTGGCGAAGGAATCAGGCAAAGATCATTTTTGAGCTGAAAGATATTAAAGTTTTTGTTTTCTGAAAAGCCCCTAAAATTTTCTGAAACGAGATATGAGGCACTAAAACTTCCCTAAACATCCTAAAAAGTTGATAGAAATCCATTTACAAATTTCCGGTGTGATAGTTCACATCGTGAGCTTTCCGACGCCTAAAACGGTTTGTCAATTAGACACCCAGATCAAAAGTTATGCTTCTCGGAAGTTTACCTACTTTTATAGGGAGTTGTAAATTTTGAAATTTAGCTAAAGGCCACCAAAAAGTGTTATTTATGGCTATTTTGGGGACCCTGGGCAGTAGTAGAGTGAAGGGGGACAAGTGTAGAGTCAAGAATAGGTGGTAAAATAGAAACCCTAGTTGATTTGGGGGTTACAAAAGGTGAAAGATTCTAGAGCCTGGTGATGGTAGCTGTAGTGTGTTGCAGCCTGTGGAGGACTGATTCCTCTTATTGTAATTAAGCTTCTATAATGTAATGAGTTGCCCAGATCAATAAAAGAAAGTTCTATTCTCTGTGTTCAATTTCTATTATTGTGTTTTTTATGATTTACCCCCTTCATCATAAAGACAAGGGCTAAACATGCTCATTCAATCTGTGTATAATTGAGCTCATACGAGATCAAGGTGTGGCTGATATAGTAAATGGCTCTTTCTTTCCCATGCTCATCATGTTGTGCTAACAAAGCCCCGATTACTATATCTGTCACGGAGATATACAAGAGGAGTGGCTCTCCTTGTCTCGGTGGAGTTAGAACAGGGGGATTAGCTAGATATTCTTTTAGCTGATCGAAGGCACTCTGACACTGATCAATCCAGGCAAAAGCCATATCTTTCTTGAGGAGATGTTGGAATGGTTGACACTTGTCAGCGAGTTGGGTGATGAACCGGCAAATGGACTGTAATTTCCCCTGCAGGCTTCTTAGTTGTTTCAATGTTTTGGGAGGTGGCATTTCAGTGATAGCCTTGACTTTTGCAGGATCTACCTCAATTCCTCATCTGGAGACTATGTATCCCAGTAGTTTACCTGAGGTGACACCAAAGATGCATTTCTTTGGATTTAAATGGACATTGTATTGCTCCAACCTATCAAAGATTTTGGCCAGTACATCTAAGTGTTTTTCTCTGGTCTTAGATTTCCCTAACAGGTCATCCACGTAATCTTCCATGATGTGGTGAAACATGTCATGGAAGATGACGGTCATGGCTCTTTGATAGGTGGCTCCTGCATTTTTCAGGCCGAATGCAATTACCACCCAGCAATATGTTCCCCATGGACATATGAAGGCCGTTTTGTGCCGATCCTCTTTAGCAATTTTTATCTGATTGTATCCTGAGAAACCATCCATGAGGGATAACATTTCATATCCTGCTGTGAGGTCCACTATCATGTCGATGTTTGGTAGTGGGAAGTCATCTTTGGGGCAGGCCTTGTTGAGGTCCCTAAAATTGGTACAACATTAGATTTGGTCATCTGGTTTAGCAACTGGTACAAGATTTGAAACCCATTCAAGATAATCGATTGGGCGAATGAACCCAACATCCAGTAATTTCTTGAGCTCTGCTTTAACGAGGAGAGTGACCTGAGGATTCATTTTTCAGAGCTTCTATTTGACTGGTTTTGCGTTAGGGTGTACTACAAGGTGATGAACAACCAAGGCGAGATCTAGCCCTGGCATGTCAGCATAGGTCCATGCGAAATTGTGATTTCTTCGTGTGAAGAAGGACAAGAAATTCTCCTATTCCTGTATGCTGAGAGATTCTGCTCTGTATGTGATTTTTTGATCTTCTTCTATTGCAAGGTTCATTTCCTGAGCTGGTTCGACCAAGATGGGTGATCTGTCTGGATAGACTTTATTTATCTCAGGGAGGCCCATGCTTCCATCTCCTGGTGCCTCGTGGAGGTTTTCACCAGGAGATACGTCTTTTATTTTTACTATTTTGGGATCTGATACTGCTGTGGAATAATTTTCACCATCAGATCCATTTTTTCTTTTTGTGTTTTTGTGACTAGAAGCAGGGGTTGTCTCCCCAAAATAGACATCTGGATTGAGTTCCATTATGTATCCTGCTCGGTGATCTCCCAAAGGGAATTGATCTCTTACTCCCATCATTTCGACAATAGCTTCATCATTTGGTGCGACATCAAAGACAGGAGGTCCTCGTTGGTCCCAGTCAATGAGGTCAGGGTAGACTAATGGTAGGTCATTAGATGTTGAGGGGATAGTGGTGACTGAGTAGATGGTGTAAATGGATGAGTCAAAGAAGTTGGCAAAATCACTAAAGGAGTCTTGAATGCCCGTTTTGTTAACATTGTCGACATCAAAGGGTGCCGTAGCGGCCGTGAATAAGATACACTCGCTGGAAGGGAGGATGCATTGTGGTTGACCATACCCTAATCCTTGAGTATAGGGATTCTTTGTTGCTTGTAGTGGTTCTACAATTGCCTGTTCATGAAGGCCTATACCACCTTGTCCTTTATAGCCCATGCTCTTGACAATTTCAGAACCTTTGCCATAGATTTCTGTGGGGATTGTGGGGACTTCTTGTTCAGGCTCATCATCTCTGTAAAGCCAAGATGAAATATCTTTAAGTATATCTTGATCTAGGAGGTGTTTCTTCTCAAAGATGGGAGAGGGTTTGCACTTTATGATGACTATATTGGCTGTCTCTGTTGTTGGGATGCTGAATGTCTGAGGATTGGGTAATGTGCCCACACAAAAAGTGCCGTGTAGGTCATATTCCCCACATCCCATGTCAGATAGGTTGATCTAGACCTCGGGTGGTGGAGTTGCTTGGGATGAAGTGGAAGCGATGCTTGTGGGGTTGATATATGAGTTTGATGTTGTTGGTCTGGCTTCAGTGGTAGCTTTATTATATGGGCAAAATGTTTGGTTGTGGCCTTCTAGAAAAATGCAGTACTGGAAGGGGTGAGGATCGGCATAGATTGTGACTTCTATGCCGTCGTGAGGGAATTTGATGCATTGATGGAAGGTGGATGGGACGGCTTGCATGGCATGAATCCATGGTCTACCAAGAAGGATGTTATAGGGGAGGTCAAGTTCCAGAACCTGACATTTTGTTTCAAGGATTTTCGGTCCCACTTGTATGGGAAGCTTGATAGTACCTTCAGAGAGCCGTTCAGTATCATCGTAGCCTTTGATCGTAATGTACTCGCTGGTGTCGACAACCACATCGGAGTACCCCAAGTGTTTTAACATTTTTAGAGTGCATATGTTGAGGCTGGAACCACCATCTATTAAGACTCTTTTAATGGTGTGCTTGTGGATGTGGACTTCGATGTGCAGGGTGTCATTATGTATGTGATCAAAGGCGGGTAGGTCCTTTTCTGAGAAGGTGAGATGATGGGGTGAGGTGATGTGTCCTACCATGGCTTGGAATTCTGTTACATTCAAGTTGGTAGGGACTTGTGTTTGCAAGAGTGCTTTATCGAGGACATCCTTATGAAGGGGGGATGTGCGAAGCAACTCGAAAATGGAGATTTGTGCGAGTGTCTTGCCTAGGTGTTCTAGGAGGTTATATTGGTGGGTAGGTGATGGACGTGCAGTTGGACGAGGAGGTAAGGGAGTTGACGTGGATGCAGGTGTTTGTTTAGTGGGAGGGGCTATGTGGATGGATACACGGCCATGGCGAGTTGTAACAGCGCAATCGAGTGCTTGTGCCTGAATAGTAATTGTGTTGACATGATGGGATGATTCTTCTATACGTCCTATGATAGAGTCATAGAACGTGGGTGGTGGGGTGATGTTGTAGGTTTGGTTGGATGAGGAGGCTTTGTTATGATTAGGGAGGGGATCCTTGTAAGCTCCTAGGTTAGCGTTTGGTGATGGTTGGGCACTTTGATCGAGGCTAACTAGATTTTGTTTGATAAGGTCTTGGATGTAATGTTTTAGTTGCATATAGTCAGCTGTTTTATGGCCCGCCACGCGGTGGTATTCGCAGTAGTCATTTTCATTATACCATGCCACTTTGAGTTCATTGTCTTGATGTGGTCGAATGGGTGGGAGTGTGATCACTCCTTGTTTGAGACATCTATCGAGGATGTCCTCGATGGGTTCTGCTAATGGTGTGAAATTTCTACGAGGTTTGCATGGTTTATTTGGTCCTCTTGGGTTATTTACATTTGCTGCATATGTGTGTGCAGGTGTTTGGTTTTGGATATGTTGGATGGCTTTCACATCTGTGACACCGTCATTCAGATTGTTCTTGTTCTTCCCCCAATAGCGTGTTTTATCGTTGGATTGTGTGTTGGTATTGCTGTTGGTATTGGGGGTGTTGTGATTGGATTTGTAGTTGTTGTTGGATTTGGGGTCGTATAGTTTGATGGAACCCTTGGCAATGAGGGCTCGTTCTATAGTAGTGCCTTTGTCGATAACCTCTTCAAAGGTAGATGTGCAAAGAATTTGTAAGTGAAACCCTAGTCCCTAATTGAGATTGGCCACAAACATGGTGACAAGTTGTTTCTCAAGAATACGCCATGGGAGTTTGCTTGCTAAGCCTCTCCACCGTTGTAAGAAAGAAGCGAAAGCTTCTCCGTTCTTTTGTTTGGTGTTGCAGAGGTTAGTCATAGACACCTTGTTTTCAAAGTTATAAGAGAAATAGTTTACAAACTTCTCTACGAGCTCAGGGAATGTTCGAATCCCAGGTGGAAGATGGGCAAACCATTCAGCGGCTTGGCCACCAAGACTTCTTGGGAAGAGTCTCATAAGATATGTGTCGTTATTAGAGACTTCTAGGCAAGCAATGTAGAACTCCCTAAGGTGGTCCCTAGGGTCTCCCTTTCCCTTGTATTTGTTGAATTTAGGTGTCTCAAAGTTCTTGGGGAAAGGGGGCATGTACAATGTGCGGTCAAATGGGTAGGGGCAAATATCTTCGAAAGAATAATATTTGCATTTGCCCCCAGTTTGTAGGTCTACTACTTGTTGGACTAAGCCTTGTACAACAGTGTTGATATCATGTGGTTACTGTGGTTGTTGTATGTATGCCTGTTGGTTTGTGAGATATTGGAGGTGGGGTGGGATTTGATGTTGAGGATTGGTTTGGTTGAGATGTTGGTATTACGGATTATGTAGATTTGATGATGTTATGGGATTATGTGGGTATGTGATGTTAGGTAGGTGGATGTTGGATTGGTTGGATGTATTGTACTGTGATTGTGAGAACAATTATCGTAGATAAGCAATGGTGTTGGGATTGGGTGGAGGCACACTTGTGGATGTACTTGCTTGCATGATGTTGCCTTGTATGCCCATGGTAATTTGTGGCATGGAAGGGTTTACCGTTGTTGTAGTAGTGGATGTGGTGACGGGTTGTGAAGTGGTGGGGTTAGGGATATTGGTAGTAATGGTAGACGTGGTAGCGGCAAAGGTCATGTTGGTGGTAGATACGACAGGTGTGGGCGTTTGAGAGGTGGGTTGGGTATGTGATGTAGATGCTTGGCTATGTGATGTGGTAGGAACGATTGTAGAAGTGGATGGTTGTGATGATGTTGTGATGGGGGGTAGTTGAGCACCAATTTTAAGAAGATGATCAAGATATCTGTTTGGGTCTGATCTTAGGACTTTATCAAGTAGATTCATGTTATCGGCATCTTGCGTGAAGCTCAAGACATCTAGGTCATCTTCGGATATGATGGGGATGTTTTGTGTTGGCAGTGGTGGTGGTGTTTGTGTTTGTTGTAAGAAGTGAAAAGGATTTTCATTGGGGCCATATGGGGGGATGTAAGAGTATGTAGGTTGGTTGAATGATTGGCTGATGGGTATGTTGTAATTGTTGGTATTGGGCATTCCTATGCCTGGATATTGCTCTGTCATTTCTTGGATTCTCTTGTGTTGTGATCTTGTGATGGGCATATGCATATGGGTAGAATGGAATGGAGATGGAGACCTTAGAGAATTGGATTGATTTTGTTGGACCCAAAGATGAATGTGGTAGTGAGGTGGAGTAGAAGAGGCGATGCGGTGGATGTATTGCTAGAGGTTTCAATTAAAAGGTGATGTGGATGGCTGATATTGATTTTGCACAAATGTTGGACCAAAGATGACATTTGTTTTGGAGGAGATTTTGTTTGATGTTTGATTTTTTGATGTGTGATATGGATGATTTTGGTAGTTAACAAATTGAGCTTATATAAGACCTAGATTTGTGGTTTGCACAAAAGGGATGTCTTTCTTTGTTTGGGGTTGACTAATGACCTTACGCAAAGAGGGGTGATTTGTTTTTCTTGAAAGGTAGACTAATGACTTTTCAAGGAAAACGTGATGTTAATGATAAGATCTAGATCTAATTTTGGCTGAAAAGGATGACAAGTTTTGGTTGATGATTTGTTGATGGGTGTTTTGATTTGGATTTGGATTTTTTGAAATGATTTGTTTTGGTCCAGGGGGATGGGTAGATATGGATTTGGGCTGATGATGATGTATCAAAGGGGTCCAACAATGGTGGTGATTGATCCTCTAAGGTCAAAGAGAAGATGTGATTTTGGAAGATTTTGAAGAAAATGGATAGACTGTTGTCAAATTTCTGTGAGATGGATACGGATTATGGAAGAGTAGATGGTGTAGATCACAACTAAATAGGTCTTTGTTTCAGGCAAGTCAATCTAAAAATAGCGCCAATCCACGGGTGAAATGGCACTACAATTAGACAGATATGGTGCTAAAATAGGGTAGATAGATTTTTTATGGCAAATTTTTAGATTTGTTTGTTTGGAATGTGATCAAATGATTTGTTTTGTCTCTTGGAAATGTTGTTGCAATCAATTCAAGCACAATAACCACACAATAATCAAGATTTTGCTTTGTTTTGAAAAAAAGGATGTGTGATTTTATTCAACAAGCACTTTGAACAACCTAAGGTGAGAATGTGACAGTATTTGTTGAATCCCCTAGCTGCACCTATTCAAAGCGGGTAGCTCCAGGATCTTGGTAGCACTGGCTCCTCCTTACAATTGCACACACTTCTCACGCATACTAAGATTCAGGTTTCTTATAAGGCTTGTCCCTCACCAAACCTTTAGATTGTCCCTGTTACCTTGGCTAAGAACCACATGAATCGGGGCCACTTCAAGGGTTTCCCCTCTGTGTCAACAAATAGAAGGATTTTGGCTTGCTAAAAAAATGGTTCGTAGTAAGGGCATCTGTTCAGGTGGTTATATGTGTGGTAGCACTACTCTCCATTATGGAGTCTCCCAGCCTACAAGGGTTATGCCTTGGAGGGTTTTGGGGGAGGTTGGTTGTCGATATAACACAGCAATACCTGTTGCTTGAGACTTTCGTCCCAAATGCCTTATTTTATATAGCAGCTCGGAAGAGCTTGGCTTTAGCTTGATGCCGCTTGGGTCATTCCCACCTTTCAAAGTGGGGTGGTAGGCCCTCTAAGGATTACAAAAGCAATACAATCATAAAAATACTTTTGATCCCCAAGTTCACTCAAAGGTGCGAGGGGAGAGCATACGTATTCTAAATGATTGTATCACACTAAACATGGTTCATTTTAGATCTTTGGATTTAAATGGGGGGTGATTAATGCAAAGTGTTGTGAGAAGTTTTTGATTCCCAAGATCACCAAAGGGTGCAAGGGAAGAGCATACACTTCTCACTCTACTTGACACAACCACAAAGACACTTCACACAAGTATTTTTGATTGTCTTGATTAGATGCATGAGAAATACAAGTTTGTTATTCTTTTTACCCAATGATGTATTTTGATGCAATTTGTTGGTTCTTTTTAAGCCCAAATTTGAAATGTTTGATTTGTTATTTGTTGGCACACAAAAGAGTAAATTTTTAGGGCACCAAAGCAAATGTTATTGGCATACACACTTCACACAAAAGGAGTTGTTTGTTTGTTTGATCAATTTTAAAACACCAAATTGAAGTGTTGTCTAATTAGAATGCCAAAAGAAAGGTTCATTTTAAGTCCCAAATGAAATGATGTTGTGCAAGGAAAACTAATAGAACCCTGCAAATAGTTTGTTAGTATCTTGCAAAGGATGATAAGAACCTGCAAAAACCCTTGTCAGCACCTGCACAGACAGCAAAGTCAGTTTTTTCTCAAAATAGCACTAAAATAGGTATGTAAAAGTGCCACTGCGGGTAGAACAACCCAACTTACAAGAAATGGCGCTAATTAAAATTATGACGCTAATTTAAGACAGTGAAAGTGACAAAATACAAGATAGCACTAATATGTTATAGAGAAAGCGCTAATAAATATTTTAGCGCTAATAAACTGCTTGGAACGTGTTGAAATAGATGATAATGCCAATATAGCTATAGGAGAGCGCCACTGCGTGACTTTCCAGAGAGCCTGCTTAACCTGCGGATAGCACCGATCTAAGTGATGGCACTGATACGACACTGAATAGGTCCTTCCTGCAAAAAGTAATTTTTTCTACATAATGCAAGGGGTGAGACTGTAAAATCAGGGTCTTGTTAGCCTTGTTAGTCGGGGTAAATGAAAAACTAGATGATATCAAAGCTAAAGTGCCTATTTTAGACCCCTTTGTAAAAATTTCGACATAACCCCCCTTGCAACTTCAATATCTCTGTGTAAACCGAGAGTGAATGAACACCAGAAATAGCAAGAAGATCTTAAAACCACAAAATGTGAGTGAATGCAAGAAGTGGAATGTGCTGCATAGAAATAGCACCAAAATAGAGAATAGCACTGAATCGAGCCAGTGATGGTGCCACTGCGAGGGTATAATGGCATTACACCTGCAAAACACACGTATCTCACACCAAAAACTCACAAAAACAAGTTAGACTGGACCTTGTGGGTCCCACCAGGCATGCCAATGTAGATTAGAAATGCAAATCAGGTGAAAATATCAAACAAAGTGCAATAAACACATAGTTATACCTTACAAGTAGATCCAATCCCATCAAGGGAGGAAGGAGCCTTTGCACCCAAACAAGCTCCTAAGACCAAGATGATCCCTAGATAATGGATTCCAATGTGAAATGCTCATTCAAATTGTGCAACTCACTATCCTAGCTCAAGAGTGATTTTGACATTATGACTTTGTATAGACTTGGCTCCCCTCCCAAATGTCTTGGGAGAGGTTCTATTTATAGACTTTTGGAGGGATTTTTGATCCAAGGGTGGAGATTGCTTGGAAATATCAAGGGTGGAGGATGGAGATGACATGGAGGGCTTAGATCTAATCTAGGAGAATGAATGGCTATGAATAAAAGTGATTCTTTTATTCGTTTTGGGGAAAAGGAAATTATTAAATAAGTTATGGGGGGAAGATTATTCCCAAATAAAAGATTCATGGGGGGAAATGCAAATGAATTAAAAATTCATTTGGGGGAAATAGAGTTATAGGCATGGGAAAAATGATTATTTATTGTGATGTGGGATTTTAGGTGGATTTATTCCCATTTCTTTATTTGGAGAATGTGGGAGAGTGGGTTAAACTAGGTTTAACCATCCAAATGAGGGGTTTAGGGTTAATTAAACATTGATTTTATTTAATTAACCCTAGGGCTAGAATAAATGGGTTAAATTAATTAGTTAACATGATTTTAACTAATTAATTGAATTTAGTGGCAAAAGGGAAAAAATGATTTAGTAAATATTGCATATTTACTAAATCCATTTGGCTAGGTTTGAAACTATTAAATTAATGAAATTAATTCAATTGTCTAGGATAAATTGATGAGAAATGGGGTAATGAAGGGATAATTAATTAAATAAAATTTAATTAATTGGTTTAGGAGGGAAATTGATATGATTAGGAATATCGGGAGTCAGTTTGGTGGTCGAGACATTTTTAGGTGTCTATAGATAGTAAAGGCATGCTTAAGGATAAAGAGAAAGAGATGGGAGTACAATCAAGTAAAGATATTGATGATACTACATATATTAAAAAAGGAAAGGTATCAGATACAAGTCATTCATCAAAGGTAACAAAGATTGAGTCACAGAAACTAAAGTGGATATCAGGCGGTGCAACTGCTAGTGCTAAAAAGAAAAGCGAGGCTCCTGACAAGCCTCTAACAGAAGATAAATGATGGATCCTTAGGTTTGATGGATCCAAGTCAAAACAAGGCGCTGGAGTAGGGATAGACCTTATTGATCTAGCAGGAAAATCCTACTTAGCAGCATATAGACTACAATTCCCATGCACTAACAATGTGATGAATATGAAGCTTTAATTCATGGGATATTGTTTTCTCTCAAAAAAACAATGAAGATTCTGCATGTCTATGGAGACTCAGAGTTGGTAGTAAGACAAGTAAGAGGCATATACTCTTGCAATTACAAGAAGTTGTCTAACTACATACATAGGGTGTGGGATTTAATAGAAGAATTTGATCCATTCAACATCACCCATGTGCCTAGAGAATAGAATCATAGAGCAGATGCATTGGCACAGGCTGCTAGTACATTGGAACCATTGTCCATTTCTAGTTTGAAGAGATTCTCAATCGAGTTGGTATCAGTATCCTCCATACCAGATAATGTCACCAATCTCCAAATATTTGATGATGACCAACATATTTTAGATTTTATATCGAACAAAGATATATTTGATGCTTAGATCATAGATGAAAGGAATGTAGACTATCATACTTGGGAAGAAGAGGAGATCATGGATCTACCTACTAACAAGATCCCCAAAGGTATGATAGAGTTAGAAAGAGCATTTCATCTACATAATATGCTAAAACAGAAAGATCTCCCAAAGAATAATGGAGGAGAATACTCATCAATCAATATAGGACAAAATGAAGACGTAAAGAATGTCCTGATTGGCAAAGTTTGTATTGAAGAAGAAATGTCGGGGATAACACAAGCATTGAAAGATTACATCCATGTCATCACCTAGACTTATGATGAGCTGAAGACTTATGATACCTCAATCATCACCCATACTATACCATTGAAGCTAGATGCTAAACCTTTTAGACAAAAGTAGAGACTTGTTAATGCCTTGTTAGAACCCATCATCTTTGAAGAAGTTAAGAAGTTGCTCAATGCTAGAATCATATTTCCTGTGAGGCATTCAACTTGGGTGGCAAATTTGATCCCTGTAAGAAAGAAAAATGGTGATATCCAGTTATGTGTAGACTTCAAAAACTTGAACAGAGCTTTTGAAAAGGACAACTATCCCTTACCTTCACTTGATGAGGTCTTACAAATAGCAAATGGTGCTTAGATGATGTCATTGTTGGATGGTTTCTCAAGGTATAATCAGGTGATGGTAGATAAAATATATAGGTTGAAAATAACATTCACCACCAAGTGGGGAATATTTTCTTATAGGCACATGCCTTTTAGATTGATAAATGCTGGAGCCACCTTTCAGCGTGCAATGGATATAGCTTTCAGAGGCTTGATTGGAAAATGCATAGTCATCTAAATGGATGACTTGACTATTTTTTCAAAGAAAAGGGGGGACCATGTAGAATACCTCGGGAAGGTGCTCAAGAAGTGTGAACAATATGGCATCTCACTCAATCCCAAGAAGTGTATATTTGGAGTGATCATAGGTAAATTGCTTGGTCACTTAATAACAGAGAGTGGGATCATCATTGATCCTACTAGGCTAGAATCTATCATGAAGTTGCAACTACCTAGAAGTAAGAAAGAGCTTAAATCCTATTTTGGTAAGATAAACTTCGTTAGGAAGTTCATTACTAGGTTTGTAGAGATTGCTAGACCACTTAATGCAATGCTCAAGAAAGATGCTAAAATTGAATGGACTCCTGAAGCAAGAGCAGCATTTGAGGACATCAAGAAAGCCATATCTGATGCTCATGTTCTGATCAGTCCAGACTAACACAAAGAAATAAAGCCAAGGAAGACAAACCTATAGCCTTCATGAGCTGCCCATTTAAGGATGCAGAACTTAGATACATGGATGTTGAGAGACAAGCTCTTGCTCTAGTTTGAGTAGTTAAGAAATTTAGACATTACATCTTAAGAAGTAAGATCATTGCTATAGTACCAGATGTAGTAGTAAAGATGCTCTTGATGCAGAGTGAGCTAGGAGGGAAAAGAGCCAAATGGATAATAGTTCTTCAAGAATATGATATGGATATAACACCCATGAAGTTGGTAAGAAGACAAGCCTTGAGCCAAATGATTTCTGAGACTGATCCCAATTTGGTGAGTCAATAGTACATAATAAATTCCAAAGAAGATAAAGAATGGTACTCTGATGTCAGGCATGTCTTGATTACTGGAAGATGCCCATCAAAATTGAAAGCTTCATATAGGAGGGCCCTAAAAATAAGATCACAAAAGTATACGGTAAAAGGAGGAATCCTTTTAAAAAGAAACTATAAAGCAATATATCTCAGATGTTTAAATAGACAAGAAGTTGTCAAGGTTTTGGCTGAGCTGCATGATAAGTTTGGGACTGCACATGGATCTCACTTAGCTACCGCTCATGCTATCCTGAGAGCAGGATACTATTGGCCTACTATCTTTAAGGATACTACTAAACATATTAAATGTTGTCATACTTGTCAGGTTGTGGCTAACTGAGAAAGATATGATGCTCAACCCTTGCAGTTAGTGATAGAGATGCACCCATTTTCTCAATGGGGCATGGACTTCATAGGTCCCATCAATCCTTCATCATCTTCAGGCCATAGGTGTGTCCTAACAATTACTAATTATTGCACCAGATGGACTGAAGTAGTCGGTAGCAAGACATGCAATGCAGAAGATGTGATCAAATTGTTAGAAAGCAATATAGTGACTAGGTATGTAGTTCCATATGCTCTAGTATGTGACAATGGACCTGTCTTTGCATCACTAAAACTATCTAGTTGGGATTTTGATCATGGAATTATCTTGAAATTTTCTTCAAATTATTATCCCCAAGGGAATGGCTTAGCAGAGTCAACAAATGAGAACTTACTAAATATCATAAAGAAACTGATAGAGAAGAACCTTAGAGAGTGGAATACCTTATTGAAGTATGCCTTGTAGGTAGACAGGACTAGGATGAAGGTTGCATTAGGAAACTCCCCTTATCAATTAGTATATGGTGTGGATCCTATCCTCCCTATCAACCTGAAGATCCCCACATTGTAGTTTGCACAAGAATATCTAGATATAGATAACAAACAAGAGGTTAGACTACTTCAACTCATGCACCTAGAGGAAACAAGAGATAGAGCAATTGATCAGTTTTCTAAACATCAAGCCACTATTAAATGTTGGTTTGATAAGAGAGCCAGAATAAAAGCTTTTAGGATTTCAGATTTAGTCCTTATATGGGATAAAGCACATGAAAAGAAAGGTGACCATGGGAATTTTGACAAACTTTGGATAGGTCCTTTTCAAATTTTAGAAATCCTAGGAGACAGTACCTATAGACTTAAGACTCTAACCGATGAGGATATCCCATTACCAGTCAATGGCCAGTTCCTCAAATACTACTTCCAAGCTTAAGCAAGTTCATATAAGTCATTTGTATTATAGTGTATATATGTTGTGTAGATGTTTGTATAGTTGTGTTTTGTGTGTTTTCTTGTTTGCTTCTTGTTGTTGAGTTGTGTTTTGGTTAGTCAAGATGATGCACCTTATCACCCAAAGAAATCAATAAAATTGTTAGGATTCAAGTGATGAGGACAAATTTCTACATAGGTTGTGACTCATTTTAAGAAGTTTCCCTGATTAGGTTTGTGTTATCCTTTTCATTAGTGATGCCTTTTCTTGATCAAAGAGATTTTCACGATGACTCATCTAACAGCCTTGGGTTTGTTGAATGCATCAGTATAGGTGTTAAGTGAAAAATCTAAAGGGTCACCCTTGCTACCATTGCAATCCCCAACCTAAATTAGCAAGTGATCACACCTTGCATATTGAGCTTACATGATGATATCATATGAATATAAAAATAAAAGAGATGAATATTGAAAATCTAAAGAGGATTAAAAAATTAGGCCATCTAAGTAACTCTATCGGGGCTATAGACACCTGCTAGAGGTGGGGCTCTACTTAGGGGGATTGTATAGATAACCTTGTCAGGGCTATGGACACCTGCTGGAAACAAGGCTCTATCCCGGTTGGCTATGAGGGATGAACCCAAAATATGTAGCTTAACATCAATTACTATTGTTTTCAACTTACTTTCAAGATGAGGATTATTAATCATATGCACACACTTGATCCCTTATCAGCATTGTTGTACTTATGAACACGATATCATTTAGAAGGGTCATGATACTTATGCTTAGAGAAAGTTAGATTGCTATGTTCTAGTGTGACCTCATCACTTGAATCATTTGAATTTGGTTGATTTATTTGGTGGCAAGTTGCTGTGTGGTTACACAACATTCCCCATTTTGCCTTAGCAAAACAGGGACCCAACCTTTTGCTTCTATTTTTTTTTGCTTTCTTGCTTTGGGCGGTTTGGAAAAAGTTAGCTAAGTGTATCACCCTTGCTTATGCATGTGCTCTAAAGAGCAGGTCAATTGTCAAAGTTAGAATTTGCTATCACAAACCTCATAATCTGGAAGAATACAAAATTCTAAGTGGGTTTGCTTTGTGGATCACCCTGATATTGTTTAAGGATAGAAAGTTATGCTAATTCAAAGTTTGGTCAACCTGGATATTTCCCATAGGGTCATATTTCTAATTGTCAGTCATATTCATTAAGATGACCCCGACATAAGAAGATCACTTGATATCCATATGTTCCCCGATATACGAACTTCAAACTTAAGTATGATAGAGTATATGCCTATCAAAACTCGCATGCATATTTGTGGAGGGTCACATTCCTAAAGAACAATCATGTTACAAAATATCACCCTTTGCAAAATATGACCATGACGTCATCCAGATTCAATACATAAAAGAACTCATCTAGATGATGACATCACTAATTTGCTCGACCTAGGAAGGGTCACATTTCCAAACATCTGTCATATTCCTCAACATGATTAACCTAGTAACAAAGAGGACATGATAGGTGATGACGTCATCATGGTCCAGACCTAAGAAGGTCATATTTTGAAATATCTCTGACCATAACCAATATGACCGTGACGTCATTTTCTAGAACAATTTCAAAGGCTCCTAAAATGCTGACATCACCGTCACATTCTCGAGTGGGGTGATATTTCCTAAAATGTTAAATTGCACAGATATTTGAATATCCCTCATATTGACCTTGATGACCCAATATGCCTAGTTTCATAGTGACCAATCTAATTATGCCATGTGGCAAACCTCGGGGTCATATGAACATGATATATTATCATGATTTATTAAGAAAGGTAATATGACCCGATCTCGCTTATTGGTCAAAGGTTAACCATAGTCATGGTGATGTCACCTTCATATGTCCGATCGAGGGTCATATTTTCAAATATCCTTAATCTTCTAAGAGATCACCCTCTGCATTAAATGTGAACACAATGGTAAGTCGCGCTCTCAAATTTCAAATGTAAGCCTGCCACTTGTCAAACATCCACAGAGTGTTATTTGTTGATCAATGGACTTGGATGGAAGACATTAACCGCGCCCTAATTTGTCATATTGATCAGTTAAAAGGTAAATTTTGGGGTTTATTCGTATCTACCCTACATTTAAACAAGAATTATAGAGCTTTGAAAGTCAAAGCATCACAGTCACCTCCAAACGGAACGGGACCCGCATCTTGATGGAACAGAATGGCAAATACAGCGCAGTCACATTCACACTGTTATCATTTTTATAGTAAAAGAGGAAAGTGATTATCAGGTAAGTAATTGTGAAACCCTCTCTTTTGTTGTTTATTGTAAATCATTAGGTAAAAATGGTTTTACTAAGTTAATCAGCATGGTGATGCATGAAATGAGTTAGAATAATAGAATTACTGCTATGGAATATATGTAGTCCTTGAACCCTGCTGCATACAAACATGTTAGGGTAAGAAATGCATGGATTTATTATAGGATTTAATGGCAATCAAAAGGAATAGGTCCGATATAGATTTCTTGAAGCCCATGTTCTTACAGTCCGAAGGGGTAGGATTCAGATACGGTATGATAAATGACACACATTAGGGAAGTATGGACCTGGATGCATGGATGAGAAGATTAGATAACAGAAGTACAAACCCTGTACTTCAAAGAATATACTTCTTGGGGATGTGGCACACTGGGGGATTTCCATACGCCATGGAGGCTATTGAGTTAGTGGTTGAGTGTGTGTAGAACTATAATCCAGAAACTAGAAGAGTGGAGAAGCATGGCAGGGTGTATGCAGATTTCTTAATTAAAGGCATTGCCTCTGCATTTAATTTGACTATAGGATCTCATGTGGTCAGATTGAGCTTGAGTAGGTTAGAAAAAGAATACCGTAGTAATCAGAAAGAGGCTAGGAGAGTCATGTACCAGTGGAGATCCAAAAGCAGTGCATACAAGGCCGCTGCTAAATTATTAGTATACTTGTTTAAATTTGATTCTGTTGAAGAATATTAGTGCATGATAGTCATGCTTAGCAGAATGACAGGAAGACAACATGCTGGAAAATTCAAAAATTGGATGTATGGAATTATCTGGATGGTGGAATATTCAAATGACAAGCCTCTCTGGGCTCAAATCATAACTAATAGTTTAGATGAGGGAATGAGAATGCTGGGTGGCAAGATGTGCATGTTTCATATGACTTCTTATGTTGTATATGTCTATGCCTTTAGAGGAACATTTAATGGGTTACAAATAATAGGCAGGGTTGGAAACAACCCTGGTGATGTAAACATATGGGAACACTATCCATAGTTGAGTAGGAGGGAATCCCTCCAAAATTATAAGATAGTGAATGACTCCTTTTCTATGCATCTGGTCAGAACCATAGACGAAGATAGAACAAAAAGATTAAGCATGGAATCCCAAGCTGTTATCTACAAATATAGCGCTTGGTTTATTTAGTTCCCTATATTTTCATACATGAGAATAGAAAGATTTGAAGGGAAACCTCTCATGCTACCTAGAGACCGTAACGACAAGGTCATTCTGATAGAATTTGCTAGACAAATTTTGACCTTAGTAGAGGGTCACATTGAGAAGGGAAAGATTCCACCTATATTGTTTCCAATATTCATTGGCTAGTATATATGCCTAGATAGATAGAGTATCAAGGATGCCATTGAAGGATTAAAGTTAATGCACTTGTAGCCATTTTTAATAGCTAGGTCATATGACCCATATGGAAGAATGCATGCATTACTGGGAAAGAAAATACATCAAAGGCACCTTGAATATTATTGGACTGATTGTGATGATGAGGTAGAGGTTAGGAGAAGGACTTACAAGAGGCTCACTCTCAACCAAATTCGCAACTTTGATTGCATGCCAGTGCCTGTCCAGTTGCATAATGATGATGGAAAGAACATGTCCAGTGAGTATGAGGACAAGAAAGTGTACAATGACAATATATCAGCTCCTAATTTGACTCAGCCTGAGGTGACTTCATTTGATCAAATGATGCAAAAGGTTATTAAATTGACCCAGAGTTGGGTAAGTGCTAAAGTCACTAAGTTGAAGAAGAAGGGTGTAGCCCTTACTGTGGATAACAGAAAGAAAAGACAAGAATTATATGAAGAAGAATATGATGAATTTCTCATTGAGAAGAGGAAATCCAATGGAGAAAGGAAGCCAGTTGAAGAGGAAAAGCAACACGGTAAAAACAAGAAAGTAGCTCATGTACAAGGAGGAGTAATTGTTAGGAGACTTCAACCAAAGGGAGATGTGGCATCTACATCTACAGCTACATCACCTCATACTCCTGCCAAACAAAAGAAGAAGGTCACAAAGCCTACCCCTATGATTATAGAGGAGGAGCCGTTGGAAGAGGAGCCATTGCATGATGATCCTTTAGATGATGATTTGTTGATAACAAAGAAGAGGAAGAAGGTGCAGCAAACACCACCCCAAAAGAAATAGAAAACTACAATGAGAGGAAATGTGAATGTTGATCCTATTTTATTAAGGGGTGCCGGTGGTCTAGGTATTATGAAGAACCTACAGCATGATGTTCCTATAATGGATATTATTCAATTTAAAACTGAGCAAGTAGAAGAGCAAAGAGAAGAGAGACAGGACAAGGAAAGACCCACCTCTTCCACTCAATGATACTATATATTTGTTAGATGATGAGATAGTTAGGGATGTTATTGCTCAAAGAATGGAAACCCTAGTGTCTAATACAAACATGACTCCTCATGGCACTCCTATGCCCAAAAAAGAAACTCATCAGGAGCAAGTAAAGATAGAGGAGGTTGAAGAGGATGACCCTAAAGATGTAGCTCAATAGATACGATTGACCAATTTGGTTGATCAAGTTACTAACCCTGCAGTAATAGACTTGGCTTACCAAGGTGATGGAGATCAAAATAGAGATAATGATCCACCTCTGGAGCCTAAGAAAGTAGAAA
The DNA here is from genome assembly GCA_027924645.1 of Cunninghamia lanceolata. Classification (NCBI taxonomy): domain Eukaryota; kingdom Viridiplantae; phylum Streptophyta; class Pinopsida; order Cupressales; family Cupressaceae; genus Cunninghamia; species Cunninghamia lanceolata. The sequence continues at coordinate 957,220 of BSBN01000137.1, forward strand.
TCGGTGTGCATGAGGAAACTGATAAAAAAGTGCATGATCGCGATAAAAGGCAAAGTAATGCACCTCCAGAACAAAAGAAGATAGAAATCAATGTAGAAAGGGAGGGTGATCAAGAGATGCCTAATAAAAGTGATAAACAAAATGAAGAGGTACCTGATAAAAATACAGATCAGGGTGATAACCCAACACCAACACCTGAAAGAGAAATAAAAGAAAAAGAAAAGGAAGAGGCACAAAGCTTTGGAGAAATAGGTACATCAAAAAGTACAGAGCATAGTCTACCACAAAGTAATGGTCAGCCATAGGAACCAAAGAATATGGGTAAACGTGATCAGGGTGATCCCCTAGACAAAACAAGTCAGAAGATTCAAGCTGCCAATGGAGATCAAGTGCCACAAAAGATAGGTCAAAATGCACAATCTTCTCATGAAGACCAAGCACCACAAAATACACAAGATCAAAATATTTAGGAACCACATGAGGATAAATTGCAAGAGCAGGTACATGATTAGAATGTACATACACCACAAGAACCTCCCCCTCAATAGGAGACCCCTCAGTAGGAGACCCCTCAATAGGAGGTACCTTAGCAAGAGATCCCTCATAAGAATGTGCATGAGGAAGAACCAAGGAATGAAAATTCACCACCAAGGGTAGAGCATAATGCAGAGTCTCAGGATGCTCAAAATAATCAAACTGACCAACAAGGGCCCAAGGGTGATGTTCCATACTGGCTGCAATAAGAAATAAATCTACAACATATCGATGAGGTGCCTGAATTTGATGTTTCTACACTATTTTCAACAAGTATGATGAAGCCAAAAAGGAAGGCAAAACCAACCTCTGCAATAAGGAGAGATCCTACCACTAGTAGGAGGACAACTTAGGTAGCATTGCCAATGGTAGATAAGGAGAAAGGGAAAATAAGTATTGATGGCTTTCAAATAACTGATATTGATCTTGGATTCGCTACTGAGGAGTAGGAGGACCAAGAGGCCAAGGATAACATTGATTTCCTATTGAAAAGTGTAAAGAAAGAGAAGGATAAGAACAGACAACATAAGGAGCACATTGCTCAATTACATTCATTTATAAAAGGGTTAATTGACCCTAAGCATACACCACTTAGTACACCTAGTGGATAATTGGTTTATTTCTTTTGTCTTTGAAGCAAAGAAACTAGTAAAAACCTCCCTCTCAAATTGGAATTCGCTTGGTACTCTGAGGAGTAAAGTAGATAAGCTATAAAATGAGGTGGGGAGAAGGTCCTTCAAGTTAGAAAAACATCTGGATGCCTTGGATGAAATAAGGAGGATAGACATGAAAATACTCATGGATAACAAAGTACTGGATAATAAAATTTCACAGTTACTAGGCATTTAGTGTGAAGACTCCAGTTTTGAATGTGATATCCTGAAAAGATGCAGTAGCAAGCTCAGAGATATAAGTGTTAAACTACATCATCTTATGGCAGAAGAAATAAATACCCTGGAGGCTCTAGAGGACAAAGTAGAAGGACAAAATAGAAAATCAAGATACTAATTTTGTTGTCCAAGCTTTCCACAACAATTTTAAGAAAGCAGCAGAAGTCCCTCTTCATTAGTTGACAGAGGATGTGATAAATAAGGCCATGAGAATGAAAGCTAGAGTGGAGATATACAATGAGACATTAAATAGCAGAAAGAGAAAATGGAATGCTCTTCAGGCACAATTTCATTCTCACAAGCATGCTATAGTAAAGGCCATAGTCTAAGATGGAGGTAAGAATGAGGAAATAGTACATGCCTGTGAATCTATCAAGGGAATAATTAGTATGCATATGAGGCATGATCCTGGAGCTGATGAAAATGATGATGATGCAAATGAAGAAGGAGAAGAAGATGAAGATAAAGATGAAGAAGAAGATGAAGAAGAAGAGGATAAAGAATAAGTGGAGATGCATGATGATAGAGTCATATGCTTAATTAGATAACAGAAATGATCAAGTTCTATCAGATGCTTTCCAGCTGGTAACTTGTACCACATTTGTAAGTGTTGACCCAGTCAAAGAAGAGATATTGACCATTGATCTAGATAGGCAAATCTTGAGTGTTGATCACTTGTAACTGCCTCCTCTCCTTATTCTATAAAAGGAGATGGAGTGCACATTGTAGATTATTGGAAACTTAATTGAATTTAGATTGTTGAAGCTACTCAGGACTTATTTCAAAGCTAATTGCAAATGTACATGTCTTTTGTTTACTTAATGAAAGTGAAGATCTAATTACATATCATTGTAAATTCTAAGTAATCTTGTGAATGTCATCTGGATATCTTAGTATGATGTGTTGCATCCCTTGGAGTGCATGTCAATTTGTGGATATTGTTGTCATTCTTTACCTTGAAGTTTCCATCAACTATAGCTAGTTGTGGAACATCCTGGTGAACCTATGGTCTGATTCTCTTCCTTTCATGAAAGTATCTAGAATGTATGTGAACCAATAGCTGAAGATTCATTAGATTTAGTTAAGATTAGAAAGCATTTATCTCAATTTGTTTAAATTCATTACAAATCACCTTCACAATTACAAATACATAGATAATTCTAAGCAAATACATAAAATATGCAGACATCTTGAAGGAAATTGAACATCTAAAGCATACTTGAGTCAAATCTACATGTAAAATTGATAATCTCATGCAAATATACATAAATGACAATAGTAATCCTATAAATATTAGCTTAAAAGCACATTACTTACATAAATCCATAAGTGCAGAAGTATAATCAGTTCATGACAGTTGATGTTCAGAAGAATTGATAAAACTTATAAATATGATCATCTGTTGAATACAATGGAAATAATCTTGTTTGTGAATTAAGTTTACAGGAAGCAGGTGTATAACCAGATGTTCAAACATCAATTCATAGTACAAGATAGTGTAAGGCTCCTTAAATGGAAAACAACATGTCACATCAACCTCTGAGTAATGTCAAAAGATCATGACCTGATCAACAGAGACTTGGAGTCATCAATTTGTTCCAAATTGATTGTACTTTTCAAGATAGTAAGGGTTTGTTGTGCAAATTTTTATGCATGTTGTTATGACTAATAATCATCATCAATAGTACCATTTTGTTCATGACATAGAAGAGGATGGGAAGGTAAACTTGGATAAAGTTGACACTTTGACAAATGTTGAAGATTCCTTGACAAAGCCTATGAGCCTGGAGAAGTTCAAATGGTTTTTGAAGCCTATGGGCCTCTCGGCCCCTAGCAGTTAAATCTTGTCATTCTATTGAGTCTTGAAAGGTGTTCGATAAGTGGCAGAATGTTGGGAATTAAGGTGTCTTAACCTTTGCAAGTTTCTAATGTTGTATTTATTTTTTAGCATTATGTTGTTGGATCCCATGTTGATTTGGCATAGTTTTTCCATGCATTGGCACATTGTGTACATGCAACAAGATAAATTTTGGTGACTTTGTTAGTCATGGTTTCCCCCCAATATAATTAATGGTGGAGTGTAGCGAGTAGAGCCCCTCATGCGGGGCCCAAGGGGCTTATCTCCTAGTGGGGGCCCAGGTGCGGAGCCCATGATAGGGGTTTGGAGGCAACACCCCTAGTAGGGGTTGCCAGGGGTAGCGTCGTCGAAGCAAAAAATGCCCTATATTTAATAAAGGTGTCAAAAACTAGTTTGTTATTGGCCAACATGGAAAAATTAACATTGGATAATTGCCAAAGAGGCTTGATAAATAAGTAGCTGGAGATTGCGAGAGGTCATGGGATGTGAATGAGAATCAACATTGTGTACTCCTGAAAGAGCTTGCATTGCAAGTGTGTTGTAATCAGCTTTTGATTTGATAATACATTGTGCAAGTTTTAGAGTGGGGTTTTTCACCCAAAAGGGTTTACCCCATGTATATCTTGTGTTGTGAGTTTTGGATTTACATTTTGGATGTTGTTATTAACTTTCTATTAATGTGCATCTTAATATGTAACTACAAAAGTTAAAATTTACATAAATCTTTCCTTAGTAGATCAGTTTAGGAAGTGTTTCTGCATACCTTGCTTCCTTTCACTGTTTAATGATGCAAGAGTACAAATGAAATGGATTTATTATGTTTTCATGATTATAATTTGACTAATGTTTATGATGCCATGTTTTTTCACATGAGAAGGCATGTGTATTATAAACATCATAGAGATATTCGAATATCATAGAGATACTTGATTATTAGTTTGTAAATAAAAAAATTGATGTTTTAATCTCCTTCATATTAACAAGATTTAGACTAACTACCATTATATGATGTGAGATGTATGTAAGAGTACAAGGTACCCTCTTGAAGTTGAGGGTGAGTATCACTAGGGAGAGAGTTACAGATCAAGACATGATTCTAATGGAATCATGATATCTGAGAACTACACACACTCACGTAGTATATAGTTTATAATTGTTTTGAATAGTTGTATTTATCTTCTTGAGGATTGATTTGTTGATCCGTGCATTCCTTGTGAGTTTAGTGTGATCGTGTTTGCAAAGGTTAGTTTAACAAGTTATCTTGATGTATGATGCTTACCTTGACTATCAATATTAATAATACCACCACTATTAATAAAGGAGATGTTAATAGGGGTGATATCATTAAGAGTTGACATATGTTAATATTAATGAATATTATTATTATTATTGAATAATAATAATAGTCAATAATATCAAATGATAAATCTATTTGATTATCTTTTTGTCAGAATGATTATTAATAATATTAATAATGATAATATTAAATAACATAAGTTATTAAATAAAATCACTATTAATATTAATGATAATATTGTTATTTAAATTCTTATGATTAATAATAATATTGTAATTTTAAGTCTTGTGAATATCTTGTTGATTCACTTTTGAATCAATACTTGCATGGTAATAAAGAGAAAAGCAAGACCATGTAGTGGACCACAATAACAAAACAAGGGAGTGGCAGCTCCCAACTGCCACCCAAAGTGAAGTGAATTAATTAAAACTTCAACTCCAACTGAAGTGAGGGCAGAGGACTCTTGAATGTAGTTTTCAAGGACATGCAAATGTAGTTTGGTATGCCAAGAAAACTGAGGGGAAATTTGTAAGAGTTAAAGGTAGTAAAATGTATTGAGTTGGGGGAAAGAAAGGGGTTGACATAGAAAAGGGAAAAAGGAACTTTGAAGAGTAAAAATAAGTGGAGTAAAAGTGGCTCAATTGGGAAAAATTTCAATCTCTGCATCTGCAATATTTGCGTTGAAAAAATTGGTATGTCTTAGTGATTTATTGGGCATAGAATATGAAAGATTGTTGATTGTGAAAGATTGTTTTATATGAACGATTTCTTGCTCTATATGGGCTGAATTATTTTCCAGATGATGCATTGTTTTAAAACAATGGTAGGGTTTCATTTAAAGTTTTCTAAAATCTAGTATAAATTGTCTTCCATGGTTAAACATAGTGTGAATACCATTGAAAACCATTTGTATTATGATTTATTCATTTGAAAAGCAACAGTATGAAACTATAGGGTTTGTATGGCTTTGAATTCCATTAAAAATTGTTTGTACTTTGCTTTCACCATTGAAAGAAATAGCCAACAGGATTAAAGTCTATTTGGAAACTCTTACTCATTGAAAAGATAAATTGTTGCTATTTTAAGACCACACAGGGTCTGTAGGAATGATTATTTCCATAGAGGTAATTGGCCCAACATACTGGGACAACCCAATAAGGGATGACTCAGCATGCCTAGTCGATTCCAAAGGGATCAAATGGAATGTTTTGGTGCCTCTTAAAGTATCATGAGGTCATATCTTTGCACAAACATCATAAAGTTTAGAAATCTCCATTTCATTGAAGACCATGATATCAAATCAGATGTGACAAAAATAGTAGTCGACCAAGGAAAACTCTATCAATGACTGCAACAACATGACATAGACTTTGATAAAACACTAGGAAACATAATTGAAATACTAAATACAGTAATAAAAGAATATTTAATGTTGTGAGAATCTTTGTTTCTATGAGGTAATAATTTATTAAATGGTTGTTCATACAATTTTAAATTATGAGTAAAATCTCTGTATCACTTACTGTATAAGCATGAAGATAAATATTATACAACTATACATAGAATTGCAAATGTATAAAAGAGAGTTATACATTTACAGTTAGTTGTATAAATTGAAGTAATGTGATTAAAGTCTTTGATTTATTTTAAAAGAGAATAAGTATATCTCTAAGGAAATACAGTTATTTATAACTCCTTTATGGCTTAGTTGGTATAAAAAATCAAAATTATAGAGACTATGTGGAGTGGTGCAGGAGCACCAAGGCTCAATGCAGCCTGTACCTAGTTTTTTTGGTTTGTCAATTTTGAGTTTGCAGCATGTGGTTTTGTCTTAGGAGTTTTTTTTTAGTTTTCTGAAAATGCATTGGCGGGAGAAGCTTTTACTTTTGATTGGCCTATTGGCCCAAGTGAAATACAAGTCAAAGAATGTATGTTTGAAGGTGTTTGGCATTGGTTCTTCGGGTTGAACCTCACCGTTGAACCTCGCCATTGAACCCCGCCGTTGAACCTCGTGCCAAGGTTCAATGGTTCAACAGGTTCATCATTATAGAATGGTGAAGTTGGAATCGTTGGTCACTTTGTTGAAGGTTGAACCTCACCGTTGAACCTCACTGCTGAACCTCGCTGTCGAACCTCACGTCGAGGATAGTTATATCGGCGTATGATGTATGATCGGGAGAAATGATAAAAGTCTCACCAATAGACATTGTTTGGCGATGGAAAGTTACGAAATGAAAAGGCATCGATGAGAATGTAACTACCAAGAAAATGCAAAATTTAACCGAGCAGTTAGAAAACGAACAGGTCTAGAAACTGAAGCGTCCTATAACGGACATGGAATAATTATAAAATGTAGAATTCTTTCTGCGAGGGGTTTAGAAGAAAAAGGAGTAGAGAAAGATTTTGGTTGTGAGAAGCATTTTGGATGTAAGAACAGTTTTGAATAAAAATCAAATTCATCAGTTCAGCAAATTTGTGTATTTTTGTACAGTTCTCAGCTTGTTATTCTAAAGTAGATTAGTTATTTCTTTTCCTACAATTTTGTCCTCTTTTGCAAACCATGACTCTGTATTGATGTTCCTCAAGTTCCTCTATACAGTATGGAGGCCATCAAACAGAGTCATGCTTTTTGTTTGTTTTTCTTTTGTGGGGTGGTCAGATTGTCGACTAGAGGAAATGCATGCTTGTTCTAGGCGAGCTCAGTAAGGAGTCTGGCTAGATATACAAGTAGGAAAATAGACTTGCAGGGTGGGAAAACAGACAGGAAGAAAGTGAGTACCAAGCAGTCCAAACCCTTGAACAGAGAGAGAAGGGTGGGCAACAGGCTCAGAAAAGTTATGTGCCATTGAGGCAGTATCTTGGAAGTAGTGAGGATAAGGTATGTGTCCCACACCAAGTAGAGTAATAGAGTTTTCCATCTCTACAAAGAGTTGAGGAATTTAACTGACATTTTTGTGTAGAAAGATGTCTGTTAGCACTTTGAATTGGTAGAGAGGCTAGTGTTGTCAAATTGTCTTGTACACCTACAGGATACAGAGAAGGCAGCCTAGATCCCTCCCTATCAAATCGATATCAAAGTAGTAAGATTTGGGTTATTCCTAGATTGGAATAGGAGAGTTGTATGTCATCACCAAGTTCAAGTGAGTCTGTAGGTTCATCCAAGAAAATGGTGACTAATGCAGAGTTAGCAAAGAAGGTTGAGGATCAAGAAGAGGAGAATAGACTCCTACAAGAAAGATTGGTAGCAATGGAAAGTAGATTGGGTATAATGATGGAAAAGACTGAAGAAGTCAGGCAAAAAGTAAATAGGGAAAAAGGTGTGTCTATAGAAGATGAAGAGCCCACATCTGATCCTAAGTTGGAAGAAGAACCATTCTCAAAAGCTTTGAAAGCAATGAGTGGTAAAACATTGGAAGGAGTAAAACTTTTCAGTGGGAAAATAGACCTAGATTTGGTCATGGAGTGGATAGAAGGACTTGAAAATCACTTTGAATGTGATGGTGTAAGTGATGCATAGAAAGTAAAGGTGGCCAAATCCAGACTCAGGGGAGCTGCCTTAACCTAGTGGAAATTTGTGCAGATTGAAAGAGAAAAAGAAGAAAAGAAGCCCATAGCTACTTGGAAGGGAATGGTAGCTAAAATCAAAGAAGAATATATGCCAGAAGATTATGAAATACAACTACATAGGAAGAGACAAAATCTGAGACAGAAGGAATTAGATGTCAGTGCATACATTGAAGAATTCCAAAAGCTATGCTTAAGGTCCAAAATAATGGAGGATGAAAGCATAAAGGTAGCAAGGTACCTTAACGGTCTGAAGTGGAATATACAAGAAGAAATCAGTTTGTTGTGTCCTACAATAGTGCAAAAATGCTATCAGCTGGCACTGAAAGTGGAGGAAAAGAACAAGAGGAAACAAGACTCAAATAGCAAAGGAAGAGGAAGAGGCAGAGATAATAGAGGACACAGAGGAAGTTTTGGTGGAAGGAATGCTGACAATAGATCCCAAGTAGAATCAAAACTCATAGAGCAGAGTGGGGAGTCGAGTGGTAGAGGAAACCACAGAGGAAGGTCAGGAGGATTAGGTAGAGGATCCTATTTCACCACCATGAAGTGTTACAACTGTGGTAATCTAGGTCATCTAGCGTATAGGTGTCCAGAAAAGGCCACATCCTCTTCTCAAGGAGGCGATAAGAGAAATCACTATGTCCAAGATAATGCATCCAGCAGCCAGTCACCTGAGGTCAATCTAAACTCAGAAGATGGAGAGAACCTGATGATAAGGACAACCTTGATGAAGGAACCAGTAAAGTCTAAACCAAGCCAGAGGAGAGCACTATTCAGAATCAAATGCAAGATTTTGAATAAGGTATGTAAAATTATCATAGACTCAGGGTCTACAGATAATATTATTTCTGATGAGGCAGTTAAGAAACTAAATTTGAAAAGAATTACTCATGCAAACCCATATAGAGTCACATGGTTGAACAAGGGTCAACATGTGGTAGTAAATGAACAAAGTTGGGTAGAGTTTAGTATAGGTGGCTATAAGGATAAGGTATTATGTGATATACTACCCATGGATGCATGCCATCTCTTATTAGGCAGACCATGGCAGTATGACCGAAAGGCAATACATGATGGTGAGAAGAATGCCTATTCTTTTCAGAAGGATGGTGTCACCTATAAGATTCAGTCATTGGAGGATGAAGATGTAGTTCAGACAAAGAGTCCTAATATTTTGGTTGTGAGTGGAAAAGAGTTTTTGAGTACTCTTAAAGAGGATGGTATTGGTTATGCCATCATAGTAAAACCAAAAGAAGGACAGCAAGATAAGAAGACAAAGATTCCCAAAGAGGTGCAGCCTATACTGGAGAAGCATAAAGGCATAATCAGTGATGGTACACCAGCCACATTACCTCCACAGAGAGCAATAAGCCATCAAATAGACCTGATTCCAGGGGCATCTTTGCCAAACAAGGCACCTTACAAGATGACTCCAGATCAGCACAAAGAGATTTCCAGGCAAGTGCAGGAGTTGCTAGATCAAGGATTGATCAGGAAGAGTATTAGTCCTTGTGCAGTACCCACAGTGTTGGCACCGAAGAAAGGAGGATCATGGAGATTATGCACAGTTGCTAGAGCCATAAACAAAATAACTATAAGGTATAGAATCCCAATTCCCAGAATTGAAGATCTCATGTATTGGAAAAGCAAAGTACTTCACCAAGATAGACCTGAAGAGTGGTTACCACCAAATAAGAATCAAGGAAGGTGACGAGTGGAAGACAGCCTTCAAGACCACAGAAGGACTGTATGAGTGGCTTGTTATGCCATTCGGTCTATCCAATGCACCTAGCACCTTTATGAGACTCATGAATGAAGTCCTAAAGGATTATATTGGCAAATTCGTAGTTATTTTTCTAGATGATATTCTAATTTTTAGTCAGACCAAGGAAGAACATCTAGAACATGTAAATACTATTTTGTAAAAATTACATGATGAACAACTAACCATCAATTTGGAGAAATGTGAGTTCATGAAACAGGAATTGGTATACCTTGGTTTTGTGGTGTCCCAAGGAGAATTGAAGATGGACAAGTTAAAGGTAGAGGCAATTTTGAGCTGGCCTACTCCCAGAGCAGCCATAGAGGTGAGAAGTTTCCATGGCTTAGCCCAGTTTTACAAAAAGTTTATCAGAAATTTCAGTGGGATATGTGCACCCATGTTGGATACAATTAAGGGTGGAATGAAAGAAAAATTCAGATGGACACCAGCTGCAGATAGAAGTTTTTAAAGGTTGAAGAAAGAGGTAGCAACACAACCTGTTTTGTTGTTGCCCAGTTTTGATAAGCTATTTACTATTGAATGTGATGCAAGTAATATAGCTGTAGGAGCAGTGTTAAATCAAGAAAACAAACCTGTAGCCTTTTTCAGTGAGAGGCTAAATGAAGCCAAGAGTAAGTACTCTTTGTATGACTTAGAGTTGTATACTCTAGTCCAAGCATTGAGGAAGTGGAAACATTATCTCCTGCCTAAAGAATTTGTTGTCTACACAAATAACCAAGCTCTGAGTTTTCTAAACTCACAAGATAAGTTAAGCAGCAGGCATATCAAATGGATGGAGTACCTGCAATCTTATACCTTTACAATTAAGCATAAGAAGGGGTAGCTGAACAGAGTTGCAGATGCTTTGAGCAGAAGATTGCTCACAGTGCAGGAAGTGCAATTGAAGAGCATTGGGATTGAAGATTTCACGAATCTTTACCAAGATGATGAAGATTTTGCTAAGGCATACAAGGTATGTCAAGATTTTGAGAATCACTTTCACAGTGAGTTTGCAGATTTCACCTTGCAGCAAGGATTGCTATTCAAAGGTGGACAATTATGTGTACCAAGGGGATCTATGAGAGAAAATCTCATACAGGAGAAGCACAATGGCAGTCTGAGTGGCCATTTTGGTCTGAACAAAACATTGGAGCTAGTCCAAAGGTTCTATTATTGGCCGAGGATGCACAGAGACATCAGAAGGTATGTAGAGCAGTGTATCATATGTCAGAAGGCCAAGGGAACCACTTCAAATGCAAGACTATACCAACCCTTACCCATTCCTTCCAGGCCATGGGAATGTGTAAGTATGGATTTTGTAGTTGGTTTGCCTAAGACTAAGACTAGTTATGATAGCATATATGTAGTTGTGGACAAGTTTAGCAAGATGAGTCATTTCATTCCCTGTAAAGTGACTCATGATGCCATTCATATAGCACACTTGTTTTTCAGAGAAGTGATAAGGATTCATGGACTTCCAGCAAGCATTGTGTCTGACAAAGATGCTAAATTCATGGGGCATTTCTAGAAAATGTTGTGGCAGATATTGGGAACAAATTTGTCTTTCAGTTCAGCATATCACCCACAGACAAATGGTCAGACAGAGGTGGTAAACAGGACATTGGGCAACCTATTAAGGTGTATAACCAAAGAATATGGATAGAGTTGGGATCTTGTCATTCATCAGGTAGAATTTGCCTATAATGACAGTGTGAACAGGACTACTGGTAAGAGTCCATTCGAAATAGTCTATGGAATGCATCCCAGAGGAGTATGTGAGCTCAGGAATATGGGAAACATAGAGAATAGAAGTGGACATGCAGAGGATTTTGCACAATCCATGAAAGAAGTACATGAGTAGGTGAAGAAAACTTTAACAAAGAACACACAGAAGATCAAGGATAGAGTAGATGCCCACAGGAGGGATTTTTAGTTTGAGGCTGGTGATCTGGTTATGGTGCACTTGAACAAAGCCAAAATGTAGAAAGGAATGCCAACCAAACTGCAGATGAGGAGGATTGGTCCTTGCAAAATCTTGAACAAGTATGGACATAATGCCTACAGAGTTGAATTGCTAGAAGACTTGGCAATCTCACTAGTATTTAATGTTCAAGACCTGGTGCAATACAGGGGTCCTCAGCCAGCAGCAAATGGATCCGTTTTAGAGAAGGAACAGACAGCAATAGATGTGACATTGCCACTAAAACCCAAACTATAGGCAGAGAGAATACTAGATTCAAGAGTACAGAAGCAAACCAGACATGGTGTCTACATGGAGCATTTGGTCAAATGGAAGCAGTTGCCTGAAGCAGAAGCTACCTGGGTTGCAGAGTCAGAATTCAAAAAGAGGAGCATTGATTTTGCCTCATTGTCACTGGAGGTGACCTAGCTTCTTTCCGCACAGGGGGAGTATGGTGCAAGAGCACCAAGGCTCAATGCAGCCTGTACCTAGTTTTTTTGGTTTGTCAATTTTGAGTTTGCAACATGTGGTTTTGTCTTAGGAGTTTTTTTTAGTTTTCTGAAAATGCATTGGCGGGAGAAGCTTTTACTTTTGATCCGCCTATCAGCCCAAGTGAAATACAAGTCAAAGAATGTATGTTTGAAGGTGTTTGGCATTGGTTCTTTGGGTTGAACCTCACCGTTGAACCCTGCCATTGAACCTCGTGCCAAGGTTCAATGGTTCAACAGGTTCATCAATATAGAATGGTGAAGTTGGAATCGTTGGTCACTTTGTTGAAGGTTGAACCTCACCGTTGAACCTCACCACTGAACCTCGTCGTCGAACCTCGCGTCGAGGATAGTTATATCGGCATATGATGTATGATCGGGAGAAATGATAAAAGTATCACTGATAGACATTGTTTGGTGATGGAAAGTTATGAAATGAAAAGGCATCAGTGAGAATGTAACTACCAAGAAAATGTAGAATATAACCGGGCAGTTAGAAAATGAACAGGTCTGGAAACTGAAGCGTCCTATAACAGACATGGAATAATTATAAAATGTAGAATTCTTTTTGCGAGGGGTTCAGAAGAAAAAGGAGTAGAGAAAGATTTTGGTTGTGAGAAGCATTTTGGATGTAAGAATAGTTTTGAATAAAAATCAAATTCATCAGTTCAGCCAATTTGTGTATTTTTGTACAGTTCTCAGTTTATTATTCTAAAGTACATTAGTTATTTCTTTTCCTGCAATTTTGTCCTCTTTTGCAAACCATGACTCTATATTGATGCTCCTCAAGTTCCTCTGTACAGTATGGAGGCCATCAAACAGAGTCATGCTTTTTGTTTTTTTTTATTTTGTGGGGTGGTCAGATTGTCGACTAGAGGAAATGCATGCTTGTTCTAGGCGAGCTCAGTAAGGAGTTCGGCTAGATATACAAGTAGGAAAATAGACTTGCAGGGTGGGAAAATAGAGAGGAAGAAAGTGAGTACCAAGCAGTCCAGACCCTTGAACAGAGAGAGAAGGGTGGGCAACGGGCTTAGAAAAGTTATGTGCCATTGAGGCAGTATCTTAGAAGCAGTGAGGATAAGGTATGTGTCCCACACCAAGTAGAGTAATAGAGTTTTCCATCTCTACAAAGAGTTGAGGAATTTAATTGACATTTTTGTGTAGAAAGATGTCTGTTAGCACTTTGAATTGGTAGAGAGGCTAGTGTTGTCAAATTGTCTTGTACACCTATAGGATACAGAGCAGGCAGCCTAGATTCCTCCCTATCATGGAGATAATAGAATGCAAAAATGTGTTCTTTGTGTTTAAAAGTATGTTGAAAAGAACTATATTCAAAGAGTTTAGGATATATGATCATCTATTTTTCTGTAATACTATTACCCTATATTCAAACTTTTCAAAAGAAAGTTATATATATGATGGTTCATTCCTCTTTTGTGTTGAGTAGAACTAAAAAGTGGCTTGAAAAGGAATTTAGGGAACATACTGGCTCTTCAGTACCAAAAGAATCTACCACTAAGGAATAGAGTAGGTCTCAAGTGTCCCATACTCCAATAGCTACAATGAGTTCAGATACAACTCTTCATATAGTTGGCTCACAATTGGGAGGAGATGGAGAACAACCTGAAGATAGTACAAGGTTTAGGACTGCATGTGAGCAAGATGGTCAACCTGTGTCTGCAAGAACATAAACAAAAAATAGATTGGATGCTTTGCAACAACTAGAAGCAGACCATATGATTTCTCCCAACCCTCCGCTACCAGATAATGATTCTTTAATTTTTAATCAAATTGGTTAAGACAATGTTTTTCAATCTTTGTTTAGTAATCCTAATTCTTCTGGTTTAAGTGATCCTCTAGGACATAGTACTCCTCCTGTGCATTTTGATGGTGTTGTTTTGAATATTAATGTCAATTCTAGTGTTTCTTATTCCCCCTCCCCCTCATGGTTAAAGAAGGTTGTAGAAAAAAAGAAGAGAGATGCTCCCATGGTAGAAACAAATATAGACACTGTAGCTAAGTTGTTGTAGGATACACCTAAGCCCAAGAGGGCTAAGAGGATGTCTAGAATGGTGGCAAATCCCTCTAGAGAACATCACATTTTGGAAATTACAGATTCTATTGGTGATAAAAATGAATATGAAGTTATTGAAGTTGATTTTAACATCAGCCAAATTGATATGGGTCCTTCCACAGTTGAAGGTGAAATTTATCATGCCAAGTTCTCTATGAGCACAATATCAAAAAGAATAAAAAATGAGCAACAAGAGAAGGCCAAATTATAGGCTTAGGTGAGAACTTTGACTTCATTCATTCAATCCATTTTAAGGATTACTACTCAACCTTTATATGAGACATCGAGCATAGCTATGAATGGTCCATACCCCAACTTATTGCAACAAATCAAATGGTGCCAAGCTATAGGTAACGTTGTTGATAAATGGGTGGAGAAAACTATCCTTGATGGTTTATTTTATATTTAGGAAGCTACAAAATTGTACACTTCAATCTCTAGTAAAAGGGAAACATTGGCTACATAATTGCAAAATGTTAGGAAGGATAACAATAGTCTTTTGATGGTTTTTAAAGAAGTTCATAAAATGGACAAGATTGACACTAGTATCCTCATAGCTGAAAAGATCTTAAATGACCCCAGGGAGAATGAATCTACAACATGGCTAGATACACTCGAATGGAGGATGAATGTGCTATGAGCAGTAGAAGAGGAAATGGGGAGTACATTGACCCAATATTTCTCTAATTAGAAAGATCTCAAGAGTAATTTTTCAATTCTAGACATAGAAGCCTTCGGTGAAGATGAAGATTGTTGCAACTATGTGCCTAACCAATGTTGTCATTGATGTCAACATATTAGTGTTGTCATTGGTGTCAACTATGCTATTGTCTTGATGATTGCTTGTAATGAGTTATATGCCTATGTAAGTGTTGAAAAGTCTGATATTAAGGATATTGAGAAAATTTGCTCCTCCGGTAGAAATAGTATGTTGCAGAATATATTTGTATACAGAAGAATAGTCCAATAGATTGCTCCACATTTCCTGTAGAATGAATATCTTTATCTGTGGATTACAATTTATTTAGAAGTTTGTCTGAAGATGTTATGTTCCAAGTTTGAGCCTCCGGTATGAAGATTTGAGTGAGTTATGTTCACCAGAGTGAAAACTACTTTTTCTGTATGTTTGGTGGTGACACAAAGAAAGTGTTATGCTCCACATTTCTCCACATTGAAGTATTTTTGTCTGAAGTCTAAGATAATAATTTCCTTCAACTCTAATGGTTTGTGATCTAGTGGTCCCTAAGTTGTCTTTTCCTTATGATAGTAGCTGGCAGTGGTGTTTATGTGCTCTAGTTTGAAGAATCTTCTTAACAGAATGGTTAGAAGTTGTGCAGATGTTCCTAATGATTTGAATATGCTTGTGGATGTCTCCTGATCATTTTCCTACCCTTGGATTGGTCTACAAAGAGAAAGTTGGATTGTGAATGAAGAATGTTTTTAGAAGACCTAGTGTTCTCACCAGTCTTCGCCGACCTTTTTGATTTCATTATTTGTGGAGATGATTTGAAGATTGTAGAAGCGTTTCGTGGCATGAAGGATTGTGTTTGAGTCCCAGCTAAGGCATGGCATGATTAGCATACATCCTTATATTTTTCCCTTAGAAAATTTATGTATTAGGTCCAGACCTATTTCTATGTATGTTTTTGTAATGCCAACCTTGGAGATTGTTCCAACGGTTGATAAATGTATTGCTGACCTTGATGTACATTCCAAAGTTGATGACTTGTATAAAGACTTGTAATGTAATTGTGAAAAAGGTGTGTGTGGAAAAATGAGCAGATAAGTGTGAAGAATAAGAAGAGCAGAGTAGAGGAAGAATATTGTGCTTCAATGGAACTAAACCCAAGCATAGAGTAGATGTTGTCAAATCAGTTCAAAAATCCTTGGTAGTGGGCCACACTTTAGTAGTGAGTTTATTCTTGGCAGTGAGCCACCCCTTGGTAGTGAGCCGATCTTTGTAGTGAGCATTTGGGTAGTGAGCCCCGTGGGCAGTGAGTCCTGTAGGCAGTGAGCCTCTATTTTTTGGTATTCTTATAACTTATATATTTCTGTGGGCTAACACCCACTGTGGTTTTTCCCTTATAGGGTTTTCCATGTAAAAAATATGGTGTCTCCTATGTTGAATGTGTGATTCTGATTAAGTTTATGGTTTCATGCTCTCATGATTAAATCTGATTATTAGTAATTGAGTAGTTGATAGTTTGATATGTACATGAGGTTAAATTTTTGTGACAACTGATTCACCCCCTACCCTCTTAGTTGTCTTGTGTATTTCAATAATTGGTATCAGAGACAGTTCCTTAGAAGAAAGCCTAACCTCTTGAGGAAGATCCAGGATGTCTTTTAAAAAGGAAGCTCCACAGTTTGATGGGACAAATTATGCTCTTTGGAAGGTATGAATGAAAAGCCATCTCCTTTGTCTTGGTTATAAAGTGTGGAAAGCTGCAGAGTCAAAATATACCATGCCTCAAAATGGTTTTACAACTGAAGATGAAATCAAAGAATGTGAGTTGAATATAAAAGCTAGAGATGCCCTGTTGAGTGCTTTGAATGATACTGGGTTAATAAAAGCCATGGATCTTGAATCTACAAATGAAGTTTGGGAAAAGTTAAAAATGTTGTATGAAGAAGATGATTCTATGAAAGAAGTCAAGCTACAGGGCCTGAAAATAAAATATGAGGGTTTGAAGATGAATGAAGATGAAAACATAATAGCTTTTATGCAAAGGGTTGATGAACTTGTTAATGGAATAAAAGGAATGGGAGGAACCGTTGGTGATAAGGAAGTTGTGATGAAAATTCTTAGATCACTACCAAAATCCTATACTCACAAGGTAGTTGCAATTGAAGAAGTAATGACTATGAAAACTATTGATAGAGATCAATTACTTGTAAATCTTATAGCCTTTGAAATGGGAGAGCTTAGTGATGCTCTGCCAAAGATTGAAACTACTTTCAAAGACAGTACTTTAGAAAAGATCTCGAGAGTTGAGAAATATAAGGTGGAACCTGATGATGATTTTGATGAAATTGAAGCTTACTTTGTTAACATATTGCAAAGAGGTTCTGATAAGTTCAAAGGCAAATTACCTTTTAAATATTTTTCATGTGGTAAAATAGGTCATTATGCTTCCAGATGTCCTAAAACAATTGAAAGGAATAGAAAAAGATTTGAGAACAGGCCTAGAGCTCCAAAGAAATGCTACTATGTGAGAGATTTTGATGATGAAGGTGTGACTGATGATGAGTCTGATGATGCTAGTACTAGTACAAATGAATGCTTGTTTATTGCTATTAAAGAAGAACCTGTGTCTACTAATTCTGTTAGTTGTATGAAGGAAGAAAAACCAGTGGAAGAAAGTGCTTTGGCTATCCAAGTTGAGAAAGATAAGGATGAATGGATTATTGATAGTGGATGCTCACATCACATGACCGATGACAAAAGTAAGTTTGTGAGTTTGGAAAAATATGATGGAGGACTAGTTAGGTTTGGAGACAATGCAGCTAAAAAAATTTGTGGAAAAGGATCTATTTCATTTGATGGAAAGCATAATATTGATAATATCCTATATGTGAAGGGTTTGAAGCATAATCTTTTAAGTGTTGGCCAGATGTGTGACAAAGGTTATGATCTGAGATTCAAATATAATGGGTGCAAGATCATGGAAAGCTCTAGAATTGTGATTCCTACTAGTAAGAAGACCAGAGGTAACATCTATCAATTAAGAGGAACTAATGATTACTGTTTATTAGCCCAAGCAGATGAGAGTTGGTTGTGGCATAGAAGGATGTTTTTGGAAATTGGTCAGTGCTCCCCATGGGACTTGTGACATGGACTAACCACCTCCCATGGATTCATTAACTTTGGTGTTTGTATCAGAAATTGAAAGGTCAACCTTTAGTTTAATGACAATCATGGGCCAACAATTGGTATCAAAGCAAAAGGTCACAGGTTCAAATCCCCTCAGGTAACACTGGGGGGAGTTTATTGGTAGATGGTTAGCACTCCCTATGGGATTCATGATATGGACTAACCACCTCCCATGGATTCATTAACTCTGGCATTTGTATCAAAAATTGAAAGGTTGACCTTTTGGTTTAATGACAATCATGGCCAACAAATGAGTCATATAAAATTTGACAATCTGGTAAAGATAAGTTTAGGTCAGACTATGAGAGATTTACCAAAACTTGTGAAACCCACCAATACCATTTGTAAGGAATGTCAGTTGGGGAAGTAGACAAGAACAAGTTTCAAGAATAAAGAGAAATTTTCTACTAGTTTGCTGGATCTAGTACATACAAATCTATGTGGTCCTACAAGGATAAGAAGTCTACAAGGTGATAGCTACTTCATGTTGCTTATTGATGATTATTCTAGAATGACTTGGGTTACTTTTCTAAGAGACAAATTTGAAGCCCTAGAGAAGTTCAAATCCTTCAAGGAAATGGATGAAAATGAAATAAAGCTAAAAATCAAATGCTTGAGGTCTAATAGAGGAGGTGAGTTCACATCAAAGGAATTCAACATCTTCTATGAAGAGTAAGGAATAAAGAGACAGTTGTCTGCACCTAGAACTCCTCAGCAAAATAGAGTTGTGAAAAGGAAGAACATGACAGTTCAAGAGGCTGCTAGAACAATGATGAAGGAAGGAGGCCTACCAGAAGTTTTCTGGAAAGAAGCTATACATATTGTTGTCTACATTCAAAATAGAGTTCAAGTGAAAGAAAATGGTACTAAAACTCTATGAATTGTGGTATGGAAGAACTCCTATAGTAAAATATTTCAAAGTCTTTGGAAGAAAATGCTATATCATAAGAGATGAAGATCTAGGGAAATTTGATGCAAGATGTGATGAAGGAATCTTCCTTGGATACTCTACCAAGAGTATGACTTACTGGTGCTACAACAAAAGACTGGAAAAAATTATTGAAAGTACAAATGTGAAAGTGGATAAAGATAAAGGAAGAACATTAGATCAATGTGGCTATGAATTAGATGAACCTACTACTATAACATATGAAGAAAAGGTTGAACAAGAAGATAGTCAAGATGAAGAAAAAAAGGCTCTAGAAAGTGTTGTTAAGACCCCCAGGTATGTGAGAATCAATCACTCTGAAGAACAAATTATTGGAGATAAAAACAAAGGAGTACTAACAAGGAAAAGAGCTGCAGAAGAACAAGTGAATTATTGTTTGCTCTCTACAATTGAACCAAAAACTGTGAATGAAGACTGCAATGATGAAAATTGGGTCAAGGCAATGAAAGAAGACCTAATGCAGATAGAGAAGAATGAAACTTGGGAAATAGTTCCTAGACCTACTAACAAAAATGTTATTGGAACCAAATGGGTTTTTAGGAATAAGATTAATGAAAATGGAGAAGTTGTAAGGAATAAAGCAAGGCTTGTGTGCAAAGGATATTCTCAAATTGAAGAAATAGATTTTGAAGAGACTTTTGCTCTAGTAACTTAGATTGGAGCAATTAGAATGTTTCTGGAATATGCAGCTCACAAAGATTTTAAAGTGTATCAGATGGATGTGAAGTTTGCATTTCTGAATGGTGAGTTGGAAGAGGAAGTCTACATTGAGCAACCGGAAGGATTCCAACTATTAGATCAAGGTGATATAGTATGCAGGTTGAAGAAAGCATTCTATGGACTCAAGCAAGCTTCTTGAGACTAGTATGCAAGGTTGGATAAGTACTTATTTTAGTTAAGGTTCAATAAAGGTACTATTGATAGTAATCTCTATTTCAAGATTAAAGGTAATCAAATTTTGATTGTTGAATTCTTTGTTGATGATATCATCTTTGGAGGCAATGAAGGTATGTGTATGAAATTTGTTGGTGAATTGCAGAAAGAGTTTGAGATGTCTATGTTTGGTGAGATGAATTTCTTTCTAGGTCTACAAATCAATCTATCAGATAAAAGAATCTTCATATCTCAATCTAAGTATGTGAAAGAGTTGTTGAAGAAGTTTGGGATGGAAAACTCTAAACTAGTATGTAATCCTATGGTGATTGGCTGCAAGTTGAGCAAAACTAATGAATCACCCAAGACTGATCAAAAAAAGTATAGATCCATGATTGGAGGATTGCTTTATCTAACTCAAACTAGACCTGATATTATGCATGTAGTTTGTCTTGTTGCAAGATTTCAAGCAGATCCAAGAGAATCACATGTGATGGCAGTAAATAGAATCTTAAGGTATTTAAAAGGCACACCAGATAATGGTTTATGGTATCCAAAGGATAATGATTTCACTTGTAGTTCTTATACAAATGCTAATTGGGCCGAAGATGTTGATGATAGGAAGAGCACAAGTGGAGGCACTTTCTTTTTGGGTAATAGATTGGTTTCATGGCTAAGCAAGAAACAAGACTCAATCTCTTTATCAACTACAGAAGCAAAATATATTGCAACAACATGTTGTATTCAAGTGTTATGGATGAAACAGACTTTGAGGGACATAAGAGTTGTATATGAAGATCTAGTTGCAATCTTATGTGACAATACAAGTGCTATAAATATTTCAAATAATCCAGTGATGCACTCAAGAAAAAAACATTTATCTATAAGATATCACTTTCTAAGAGAAAAGGTGACAGAGAATGAAGTAAAGTTGGAATATATGTCTACAAAGGATCAGATTGTAGATATCTTCACCAAGCCTCTACCTAAGGATACTTTTGAGTTTCTTAGAGAAAAGTTAGGGGTCATTACCCCTCCTACCCTAAATTAAGATGCATGGGAATGCATCAGTCCTGTGGTCCTCAAAGTCTCATTCTTGGATCTAGATTGATGTTTTGAGAGCTACCTCTTAGGGGGAGTAGCTAGATGAGTTCCTGATAAAGAAAGATCGGTTAGATTAGAGAACCAGAATGCAAGTATGTCCCCTTTGCCATTGATGTCAAACAGGGAGAGAAATCATGTGAAAAACTTAGGGGAGAAAGAATGCAAATGTGTAAACAGAAATGGGGAGAATCTTTTCTTGATGGTCTTTTCAGTTTTTCACATCATATGTTGCCATCAATGAAAAAGGGAGAGATTGTTCCAAGTATGTACCTAATCAGTGTTGTCATTGATCTCAACTATCAGTGTTGTCATTGGTGCCAACTGTGCTCTTGTCTTGATGATTGCTTGTAATGAGTTAGATGCCTATGTAGGTGTTGGAAAGTTTGATATTGAGGATATTGAAAAAATTTGCTCCTCCGATAGAAATAATATGTTGTAGAATATTTTTGTATATAGAAGAATAGTTCAACAGCTTGCTCTGCATTTCTTGTAGAATGAATATATTTATTTGCAAATTGGAATTTATTTAGAAGTCTGTCTGAAGATGTTATGTTCCAAGTTTAAGCCACTGGTATGAAGATTTGAGTGAGTTATGTTCACTAGAGTGAAAAGTACTTTTCTTGTATGTTTGGTGGTGACAGGGAGAAAGTGTTATGCTCCACATTCCTCTGCATTAAAGTATTTTTGTCTGTGGTTCTAGAGTCAGGTCTAAGATGATGATAAGTTCCTTCAACTCCAATGGTTTGTGATCTGGTGGTCTGCAAGTGATCTTTCCTTATGACAGTAGTTGGCAGTGGTGTTTATGTGCTCTGGTTTGAAGAATCTTCTTAACATAATGGTTAGAAGTTGTGTGGATGTTCTTGATGATTTCAATATGCTTGTAGATGTCTCCTAATCATGTTCATACCCTTGGATTGGCCCACAAAGAGAAATTGGGATCATGAATGAGGATGTTTTTTAGAAGACCTAGTGGTCTCACCAGATTTGGCCGACCTGGTTGATTTCATTATTTGTGGAGATGATTTAAAGATTGTAGAAGCATGTCGTGGTGTGAAGGATTGTATTTGAGTCCCAGCTAAGGCATGGCATGATTAGCATACATCCTTATATCTTCCCTTAGCAAATTTCTATATTATCCAAACCTATTTCTATGTATGTTTTTGTAATGCCAACCTTGGAGATTGTTCCAATGGTTGATGAATGTATTGCCGACCTTGATGTACATTCCGAATTTGATGACTTGTATAAAGACTTATAATGTAATTGTGAAAAAGGTGTGTGGAAAAATGAGAAGAAAAGTGTGAAGAGTAAGAAGAGCATAGTAGAGGAAGAATATTGTGCTTCAATGGAACTAAACTCAGGCATAGAGTAGATGTTAAATCAGTTCAAAAATCCTTGGTAGTGAGCCACCCTTTGGTAGTGAGTCGATTCTTGGCAGTGAGCCAATCTTTGCAATGAGCATTTGGGTAGTGAGCATTTGAGCAGTGAGCCCCATAGGTAGTGAGCCTCTATTTTTTGATATTGTTATAACTTATATATTTCTATGGGCTAACACCCATCGTGGTTTTTCCTTTATAGGGTTTTCCACATAAAAAATCTGGTGTCTCCTGTGTTGAATGTGTGATTCTGATTAAGTATATGGTTTCATGCTCTCATGATTAAATCTGATTATCAGTAATTGAATAGTTGATGGTTTGATATGTATATGAGGTTATTTTTTTGTGAAAACTGATTTACCCCCGCTCTTAGTTGTCCTATGTATTTCAATAAAGATAAATTTCTCTAGATCAAAAAAATAAAGAAAAACTTCTAGAAAATGGTTACTGAGGAACTTGTGGCTACTGACACAGTCACTGGTGAATCAATGAGAAAACTTGGAATAGTGGCCATGTATCTCTGAACCTTCAAAAGTGGAATTGAAAAATCCATAAAAGGGTGGTGAATGCTGATCGGATGATAAGTAAATGTAAGCTTTAGGCTAACATCATTGGTAGTCCAAGTGGAAAAGTGTTCACACCAATCATTAGCCGGTACAAAGTGTACAAGGTGAAGTTACGGGTGCTATCAACTCAAATGGAATAGGTCGATTGAACTTTAGGAGATGGACAAAATAAGGAATAGGAGGTGATGCAAAAGGAGGCCGCACAAGAGGAGGATGTGACAATTGTTAATTGATGACTTTTCATATGCTTTGATATTTAATTCTTGCAAAAAACTATTGGCTCTAGAGAGCTTTCTTTTAAGTTAATGACTCATTTTAAACATCTTTAAATTGGCTATCCCCAAGAAGCCATTATTATTTTAAAGACAACTATGGTTGACAAGGGTATATATTCTAAGAGCTTGTCGATGTTTAGAATCTTTCGGCAAACTTTGTGTCGGTAGAAGGTCCATTTTGATGTGTTGCTATTTTCTGTTTCTTTGAAATATATGAATTGAAGTTGGTGTAGTAGAATTAAAAGATCATAAACTTTGTGTTATTGTTGATGAATTCTCATTCTTCTTATGTTGAACATGTTGTGGATTTGCTGATTTCAAGTTCTATATTAAAGTGATTGGAAAATTCTATTCTTGCTCATTGTTGTGGATGTTTATCTTTTGATGAATGATTTACAATGGTGATTGTATGTTAATTAATATGATTCTATAATGGTGTGGATGAGATTATAGCAATCAAAGTCTTTGTGCTTCTTAGATTTTAGATTATATTGAGATTTATTGCCTTTAATGCTTTCTGGTTAAAAGCACCACCTTTTCTGGTTTCTAGTGAAAAGCATACATTATTTCCATTCTCTGTATATCATTTAAAGGTAGATGCACCTTGTACAATAAGCAGAGAATCATTGCAAAACATTATTGCAATCGATTCAATTGTTGGTCTAGTTGTCACTTGTTTGGGTGAGAGAATATAGAGTTAGGTGACAAAATTTGTAAACCAACAAATACATATATATGTACTTTTGTTTTCTTATAGTGAAGTTATCACTTGAGTGTACGAAGACTTAGAAAGTTAGAATATAAAGCATAGGAAAACTCTATAGACAATATTGAGAAAGAGGTGTTTGTGATAGATTGATACATATATAAATTATGGATTATTTTTTATATATGAATCTTTGGCCAAAGTAATGCATTGACTTCATGTATTGTTGAATCATTATGTCTTGGATTACATTTCAATCAAAATGTTATACTCGTTTTGAAGTATTCTTTAGTTGTATAACTTATTGCATGTAAATGGACATCACTAGTTCTTAGATGGCATGGTTTCAGAAGGAATATCCTTATTTGCTTTTATCACAACCAGTCAGGTTCTCTAGTTTGAAGATTACTGAGGAAGTGAAAGCTTCATGGTTGGGTAGATAAACACTTTGGTGATTCTCTCCCTCATAGAAGATCAGTGGCCAAAGTCTTGAACTAACAGAGTTAGACATGATTGAATGATATTCTATTATAATTAAATGGTTGTCTGATATAAGTAGTGATGATATTCATTTGTAAATTTTAAATACTATGATATGCTATATGAAAGATAAGAGCTTTTACTCATTAAGGAAATGTATAATTCATGAATTTATGTGATGTATATTTTATGGAAAATGTTTTGGTCAATTCTATTAAATATATTATATGGATGCATTATGATGTATGACTATGTTTTTCAATATCAATATTTTTTTTTTTTAAATTATGTATAAGTGCTAGAGGAATTTAGATAAGGGAATTATTTAGTGGACCCATTGGTTTGTTACATGTGGTATCAAAGAATAATTTAAACATCAGGCCTATGTGACCCTACTTTGCAAAAAATTTATGAGATAAAAAAATTCTAAACCTAACCTAAACTATTTTATAAACATAGAAATCAGAAAGTCCAAAGAAAAGAAGAATGCTAAGAAAAATTTCAACTAAGGCAGAACCAAGAATCCTTTGGCAGATGAAACTAGGAATCCTAAAGAAACATCATCTTATAGAGATTAGGTGATGCCTTTAGGTTATGAAACTCTAGTAGACAACCTAGACCAGATCAAACTAGAAAAGGATAAGCACTAGAAACTAGTTGTGCAAGTCACAAGTAAACTTAAGAGACCTTCGACAATTCATGACATGTCATTTGGGTGTGGTCATAATTCACCATTGATTAGTCAAGAAGCAATGGATGAGTACCTATGAGTACATCCTCCCACCAAAGATAATACTACAAAACCTAATGAAAATGAAGATGAGGATCTAGAAGAGATTCCCTTGTTCAATAATGAATAAGGAAAACTATCCTTTTGTAAATTGTTCTGGGACTAGTATTTAAATAAGGATGTATATATAAGTCCACCTATGAAAAAAATGAAGAATCTTTATGGCTTTTGTTCCTTCAAAAAATAAAAAAATGTATTGATTATGATCTAGAAATCTAATTTTCTTCTCTAGGAATGTGTGCATTTTATGGCTTAATATAATCCTTTTTCCTCATCAACAAATTAAACTAATTAACCATAATTTCCTAGGTGAAAATGGTGAAAAATAAAACTAATGTTTAAGGAAGTCAAGGAGGCTTAGGCTATGTTAGAGACAATCCTACTATAATTTTGGATCAAATTCTTTTTGCAATTAATGAAATAAAGGAGCAATTAGGAATTTTTGAGCAAGAAGTAAGAGGATGAGAACAAGAAGTTTCTGTAGAGAAAAAATAAGAGCTCAATGGTTGGGGCCCAAAGTCTGAAGCAGGTATGGAAATGAGGAATCTAGAAGTATCCATGAGAACCAAGGGGAAGAGAGAAGGAGAATTGTAACCAAATCTCAATTGACCAATGAATTAGCAAGAAACATGAAAAAGATTACCCCACCCAAGTTCAATGGAATAGTACTTTGAGATGGAGCTGAGTCTTGGCTCAGCGACATAGAGAAATAATTTGAGATTCAAAATTACTTAGAAATAACTAAGATAGTGTGGGGAGCTTACCAACTATCTTGGGAAACATCCACATGGAAGATGAACAAGAAAATAGAACTGGGGTTGAGTTCATTGAGTCTTAATTGGGATTAGTTTGTGATCATTTTCTGGTAGAGGTGGCTACCTCAGTTATACTTTGACCAAAAGTTAATTGGGTTTAAAAATTTACGTCAAGGAGAGATGACAGTCAAAAAACACTAGGAAAGGTTTACCCTACTTTTGAAGTATGTTCCTTAGTACCAAAAAGATGAGTGTTTCTAAATCTAAAAATCTATCATGGGATTGAATGTGTAAATTGGAAGAGAAGTTGATGTGCATGGACCATCAACTATGGATCAAGTTTTTGAAAAGGCTATAAAGAAAGAGTAGAAACTAAAATCATTGTCATCTTATCATGACAAGACAAGGAAGAAATTTGGTTGGTTGAAGAGTACTACCACCTTCAAAAAAGAATTGGAATCAAGATTCTAAAACTAATGGAAAGTATAAATCTAATGAGAAGAAATCAAGAAATAGCAAGGATGTGAACTGAAATGAAAGGAAAGGAAATGATTTGAAAAGGAGAAATGAAAATAAAAGTAATTGCCCTACTAAGAAGAAAGAACCTCCAGGTGGATGTTTCATATGTGGCAGAGATCACTATGCAAATAAGTGCTCGAATAAAGGTCAAGAGAGCTAGAATCGAGGCTATTCCCCACCATCCTAGAAGACAACATTCCAATAAAGAATTCATGTTGTTATCAACAATCATCAAGCGAAATATCAAATTGCTCCAATAGAGACTATAGGTATTCTCTTTGGTAATTCAATTTCTATTTTAATAGATACTGGAGCAATAGAAAGCTTTATTTCACCCAAAGTTCTATGCAGGATCCCAAAGTGAGAGAGATTTATGGCAAATTCTTGGTTGGTTTAATATACTAACCAACCAAGAGCTTGAGTAGAGTAATGTTTGTTTGAAGCTGAGGTTAGATTATCCTCTTTCACAATGGAAGTAGATCTTTACGTAGCCCCCTTAGGGTTGTAGGATGTCATCTTGGGCATGAATTGGCTTTGGTGACATACAACTAAAGTGGATTTCTATGAAAAGATTGTGGAATGCTTAGATGTCCTAAGAATCCTGATAAGGATTCAAGGAATCATGAGGGAAATTAAATTTAGGAAAATCTCAACAATGCAGCTCAAGTAAGATAAGAGAAAAGGATGTTGAATGTTTGTGGTCAAAATTGAACTGGTAGAAAAGTTGCATGAGCCATTATTACATGATTATCCATTCCTCTATGATTTTTAAGATGTCTTTCCTAAAGAATTGCTAGGATTACCACCCAAGCATGTGTTTGATTTCTCCATCAACATAATACCTTGTTTATAACCTATTTCTAAAGTTGCTTATCAATTGACAACAACAAAATTGGTTGAGTTGAAAGCCCAACTTCAAGAGCTTTTATCAAAAGAGTTAATATGACCAAGTATATCACCCTGGAGAGCACTGACCAGTTATCTTTGTGAGAAAAGAAGGATGGGACCTTATGGTTATGAATTAATTATCAATTTCTTAACAAAGAAATTATAATGAATAAGTACAGTCCACTTCCTTGTACAGATGATCTATTTGATCAAATGCATGGTGCAATGGCCTTTTCTAAAATTGACCTAAGAGAAGGCTATCATAAATTGAGAGTAAAATATTAGGGCATCCATAAAACTACTTTCAAAACTAGATATGGACACTTCGAGTTTATAGATTTACCTTTTGGTTTAACTAATGCTCCAGTTGCCTTCATGAACATAATGAATAGTGTCTTCAAGGATTGTCTAGTTAAGTTTGTTGAATACACTTGGATAATTAATGAGAGGGGGGTGAATCAATATCCAAAAAAATCTCAAATTCTTTAGAGTGGATTAAAACTTAAACTTTACAACATTAACAAAAACATAAAAGATTAACACAATGCACAACAATAGATAACACTAGATGTACCTGGGAAACCACAAAGGGGAAAAACCACGATAAGGATTAACTCACAATATATGAATCTTACTTCTATAAAAATTACAACTTTGTTTTAGGGCTACAACCCAAGGAAGCTACTACTCCTTGCTAACTTTGTTTTAGGGCTACAATCTAAAGAAGATACTACTCCCTGAAGAAATATTTTAGGGTCACTCCCATGGAATATACAACTCCTTGTAGACTTTGTTTTAGGGATACAACCCAAGGAAGCAACTACTCCTTGAAGAAAGGTTTTAGGGTCACTCCCAAGGAAGCTAAAACTCCCTACAAACTTTGTTCTAGGACTACAACCCAAGGAAGAAACTACTCCCTGAACAAGAACAAACTCAGAAATGATTATAGCATGACAGTCCTTATACTGCCTGAAACTGACAATGAAGCTCACTCCTT
Organism: Cunninghamia lanceolata; assembly: GCA_027924645.1. Taxonomy (NCBI): domain Eukaryota; kingdom Viridiplantae; phylum Streptophyta; class Pinopsida; order Cupressales; family Cupressaceae; genus Cunninghamia; species Cunninghamia lanceolata. The sequence continues at coordinate 985,802 of BSBN01000137.1, forward strand.
TAATGATTGCACTTCTATCTTTTCACTCCTCTTTTGATGATTGCTCTTCTACTTTTGAGAACTTTTACACTTTCTTCAACAGTCTTCTCTACAGCTTATTGACTCATACTTTCAGCTTTCAAGAAGTTTTGCCTTTGGCTCAATACCTCTAACAATCAGTTAGGCACACTCCTCACTTCCCTTCTATCTCAAACATGTCTTCAAGATGAATTAGAACAAACCTTTTTTCTTCTAATCTTTCTCCTTTAGTCACACATCACAATGCATTACATATTTGTATTTTGCTCTTCACACACTCTATTTGCAATCATACCTCACCTAGATTAACTAGGTTTAGAATATATACATGATATTACATTACGATTCAGCCAATGCAATAAGAATATTACAATTTACAATTCATCTATAGATCACACAACATGAAACTTGTAGAGGGTAAGCCCTATCATGAACCACATGTAACACCAGGAAGAGAAACACCTTGTAGATCCCAACACATGATTAACCTAGTCCTAAACATCCTTCACAGCATCATCATTCAAAGAATATCCACACGTATCACACATTTGAATTAGGTCTCCCTTAAGCAAGAACACATGAAGCTTGTAGCACAACGGTCATTGCAACTTGCCAGTAGTCATGAATGATTAACTAGTACTTGTTCTTTTCCTTGATGAGTTGACATGACCCATACAACACCTCCAAAAACTCCTTTATCCCTATACAACAAGAACTTTGTGGTGCACACGTTCAACATGTATTTTAAGAATAATTATGCATCCAAAACTATCTGTAGCTCATTGTCATTTTGAAAATTGAACTTGTGGACCACCAAATCACTTGATACTTGACAATAGTATGCATTGAACATCTTAAAAATATGTTCATAGAACCACATGGATAGATCTTCACTTTTGGAGGAATGCGGATCATTCCAACAAGTCATCATCATTAATTTGCTTTGCCATAGCATAGACTAGAGCTCTGTCACTTATAACTTTCACTGTTTAGGAGAAAATGACATGAAACTTTGAATTTAGCACCTTCTCAACATACTGAACTTAAATTCTAAACCACATGAGCATATCTACAAATGCACAGGAATGTAGGGCATTCTACCATCTGGTCTTCAAGGCAACTTCCTACATCAGAAACCTTCACCAACATCCAAAGACTAGATTCTTTCTTGTAACAGCACATACATCCTTAGGATCGACAGAAGAGAGCATACAACATGCTACAGATGATCAGCACCATCTTTCAATCATCATCATTACTTCTAATCCTTATCTTGATGCTTCTAATTCCTATCTTAATGCTTCGAATTCCCATCATAATATATCATCATGATATCATCTCTGCTTATCACAAACATGCTCAATACAACTTTAATTAACATTAATCAAGTCATGACATCCAACCATCAACATCAGCAACACCACTGCTAGTACACCATTGTAGTATATCAATGAAAGTTAAAACTGAGTGTTTACATCAATGACAACCACACAACCACATCATGGATAACCTTAGGTAACATGTGTGCAATTTCCAAACTGAGTGTTCACATGAATGACAACCACACAACCACATTAGTGACAACCTTAGGTAACATATGTGCAATAATATCCCCATTTGGCATTGATGGAAACACACACATGCTCATTCTCCCCCTTTGAAATCAAGGACAAAGGGTAACAAATTCTCCCCTTTAGGCACAAACTCTCCTTTTCAACCTTCTCCCATTGTCAGCAACAACCACTACCTGCTCCCCCTGAGAGGTAGCCACTATCAGTCCAGGAAAAAGATATAGTATGAGTTACTCCCCCTAGACAGATGCACCGACTATGAATCTAGCAAGGAGGGGCAATTACCCCTAAATTCTATTGGAGATACTCAAAGGTGTCCTTTGCAAAATCCTTTGTGAAAATATTTGCAATCTAGTTCTTTGTTGGAACATATTCCAACTTCACCTCTTTATCTGTAACCTTCTCTCTCAAAAAGTGATACCTGATTGATATAATGCATCATTGGATTCTTGGAAATATTGATAGCACTAGTATTATCACATAGAATAGGAATACGCTCATCATATAGTACCTTGATATCTTTCATTGTTTTATTCATCCATAATACTTGTGTATAGCAAGATGTTGTAGTATACTTCGTCTGTACAGTTGATAAAGATACTAAATTTTGTTTCTTTCTATGCCATGAAACCAATCTACTTCCTAAATAATAAAGCACCACCACTTGTACTTCTTCTATCATCAACACAACCAACCTAATCAACATCAGTTTAAGCACTTAGATCAAAATCATTACCTCCTGGATACCATAGGCCATAATCTAGAGTTCCCTTCAAGCATCTGAATATTATTTTTACTGCCTTCTCATGAGTTTGCTTAGGATTAGCTTGAAATCTAGCAACCACACATACTGCATGCCTAATATCATGTCTAGAAGCAGTCAAGTACAATAGTCCTCCAATCATTGATCTATAAAGAGTCTGATCAACCTCTGGTGACTCATCTACCTTGCTCAAGTGACAACTAGTAACCATAGGAGTACTTACTGGTTTAGAGTCCATACCAAATTTCTTCAACATCTCTCTAACATACTTAGCCTGAGAAATGGTGCAGGAGCACCTCTGAAGAGTTAAGACATTCCCGGTTATCATTTTAATTTATTGCAAGGCCTAGTGCCAATTGTTTTGATTTAGACAAATGTGTCCCCTAGATGAGATAGTCCCATGTTGTGAGCCGATTTGGCATAGCTGGCAAGAAGTAGTTGTAACTGTTTGAGTTGTAACTGTCTTGTAACGGATGGCAGACGTGACGAATCAATTGAGATTCCACTAAGATGTAACTGCCCTAAGAGTCTATATAGTGTGTCACAGACGGAGGAGAGAGGAGAGACAGAGTGTGTATGTATAATTTCTGAAAGAGCAATAAGAATTCTGAGTTTCTAGTTTTGTAAGGGAAATAGACTGAGTTGACCATTCCACTTGTCAAGACCTCAGTCAAGACCAGTGGAATGGGTTTCTACGTTTGTTTCTTCCTTCGTTCTATCTTATTTTAATTCTGTACTAGATTAGAAATCTGTGTGTGTTTAGTTGCAGAAAATGGTAACGGGGAAGACAGTTAGAACCAACCGGGAAAAGAAGAAAACCTCATGAGAGGTATGGAAGTGATCGCAGAAATAAGTGTCTGTATGCATCGGCGTGAACCTTGGCATCGGGCTGAGGAGATGATTATTTGGCTGAAGTTATAAGTCATAGCGACAAGTGAGTTTGTATCATGGTGATACTAAGTATCGATGTAGCGGTCTTGAGGGAAGCTGATAGTGTAATGTTTTGTCGATGGTTGAACCATCGGATTGAACCGGTTCATCAGCTCAATGGGTTCACGGGTTCAACAGATTCTTAAAGTTCATTCGGTTCAACAAAAAAGCAAACGGTTCATCGGTTCAATGAACTTGTATGTGGGTTCAATGGGTTCAAAGGTTCATTTGGTTCAACCACTAAGGTGGGGGCTGATTTATGTTTCTGCTAAGCGCTCCGCATCAAATTGGTAACGGATAGGGGTTTTTTTTGGGGGAATAACGGAAGGGTCTAGCTGATACAGGCCAAAATCGCCATTTTGGGTGGACTGTGGAATTTCCTCCACATCAAGAAATAAAGATACCATCATCTAGCTAAAAAATTTGAAGCCCAAGGAAGAAAGACATCTTACCAATCATAGACATCTCAAACTCTTTCTACATCTCTTCTCCAAACCTCTTAGACAAACTATCATCTCCACTAAAGATAATGTCATCAACATTTACTACAACTATCAAAATTCATGTCTCCCTCTTCCTTAATGTAAAGATTACTATTTGTGCTACCTTTCTTCAACATCTCTCTAACATACTTAGCCTAAGAAATAAAGATACCATCATCTAGCTAAACAATTTGAATGCCAAGGAAGAAAGACATCTCACGAATTATAGACATCTCAAACTCTTTCTGCATCTCTTCTACAAACCTCTTACACAAACTATCATCTCCACTAAAGATAATATCATCAACATATACTGTAACTATCAAAATTCATGTCTCCCTCTTCCTTAATGTAAAGATTACTATATGTGCTACCTTTCTTGAATCTTTATTTAAGTAAGTACTTATCCAATTGATCATACCAGGCTCTAGGAGCTTGCTTGAGTCCATACAAAGCTTGCTTGAGTCTACACACCATGTTCAGATCTTTTGATAACTAAAAACCATCCAGTTGCTAAATTTAGACCTCTTCCTCTAGATCACCATTCAAAAATGTTGACTTGACATCCATCTGATAAATCTTGAAGCTCTTGTGAGCACCAAGGGCAAGAAACATCCTGATTGCCTCCATCCTAGCTACCGGAGAAAAAGTCTCCTCAAAATCAATGCCTTCAACTTCTGAATAACCTTTACACACCAATCTTGCTTTGTTCCTCAGAGCTTCACCATCTACATTCATCTTATTCTAGAACACCCACTTTGTTCCTATAACATTCTTACTAGTTGGTCTAGGAACCAATTCCCATGTCTGATTCTTCTCTATCTAATTAAATTCTTCTTCCATTGTCTTCAACCATCCATCATCTTTGCTGGCATCAGCAAATGTTTTGGGATCTACCTTTGATAATAAACACTAATTCACTTGCTCACTTGCTTTTGTAAACCTTCTCCTAGTATGCACACCTTCATTCTTATCCCTAATGATCTGGTCTACTAAATGATTCCTTTGAACATACTTTGTTTGAGTTTTAGGGGTCTACTCTGATTCTTGTTCCTTCTCTTCTTTCTCCTCTTCTTCTTCTTCTTTAATGCAGGGAGGTATATCAGATCTATAGTCCTTTGGTTCTTATGAGATCTTATACAAGCCTTCATCTACCTTGACACTTTTGTTTTCAATCATCTTTCCCAATCTCTTGTTGTAGCATCTATAGGCCTAGCTTCTGGTTGAGTAACCAAGAAAGATTCCTTCATTACACCTTGCATCTAACTTTCCAAGGTCTTCTTCATCTCTCCTGATGTAGCATTTGATACCAAAGATCCAGAAGTAGATCTAACAGTGGGAGGTATTCCATACCATAGCTCATAAGGGGTCTTAGTGCTATTAACCCTCAATTGTACTCTGTTAAGCGAATAGACAAGAGCGTGAACTGCTTCCTTCTAGTACATATCAGGCAGATCTACATCTTTCAACATTACCCTAGCCATCTCTTGCATATTCCTATTCTTCCTTTCCACTACCCCATTCTTTTGAGGGGACCTAGGAGTAGACAAATGTCTCCTAATACTATGATCTTCACAAAACTTTTCAAATTTATTTGAAGTAAACTCACCTCCTCTATCGGATCTTAAGCATTTGATCTTAGCATCCATTTCATTCTTGACTATGGCTTTGAAAATCTTAATCTTATCAAATGATTCTAAAAATTCTCTTAAGAAAGTAACCAAAGTCATTCTAGAGTAATAATCAATAAGTAACATGAAATACCTTTCACCTTGTTGACTCTTTACTGTTGTAGGACCACATAGGTCAGTGTGAATCAGCTCTAGAGGAATTGTAGAAGAATAATCCTTGCTCTTGAAATTTGTCTTTGTCTACTTTCTCATTTGACATTCCTTGCATAATATGTTTGTAGACTTGGTTATCTTAGGCATATCTCTCACTGTATGAATAGAGCTGATCTTTACCATATTATCAAAGTTGATGTCTTCCATTCACTTGTGCCACAAACAACACTCACTAGATTGAGCCAATAAATAGTTTCTTCCATTTACCTCCTTTAGATGATAGATATCTTCATATGTCTTTGGTGAAAGCACAAAGTTGAGTATACATTTCACGGAAGTTTTTCACGGGTGAAAAATGCCACTTGGAATGGGTGCTCGGGCCAAAATGGGTACCCATTACGAAATGAGTACCCATTTGTGATGGGCACCTGTTTTTGAAAAGTATATTTTTTTTAAAAATAGTCATTTTAATAGCTACATGCCGCGAGATACTAGGGATAATGATGCCATAAAATGGGTACCCACATTTTCTAACCCAATTTTCAACATCCACAGCATCCCTACCTCCTCAGATAGATTCACTAGTGCCCTAGGTTGGTTGCTCGTCCATTTCTGTCAATTTTCATTGTTTTTTGCTTTGTATTTTGTTGTTTTTGCAATGTTAAGCTATATATATTCAACCTGAAATTGAAAACAAGTAAACCCTAATGCATAAACTATAAACCTTTAATTCAAAAATGGTAAACCCTACTTCATAAAGACTAAACTATAAAACCCTAATTCATAAACTAAGGTTTCAAAAATAGTAAAATGTAAAACCCTAATTCATATTTACACTAAACTAGGTAATTCATAAACTAGGATTTCATAAACAGTAAAACGTAAAACTATAATTCATAAACACTAAAACCCTAATTCATAAACTAGGGTTTCATAAACTAAATTGACCTATTCTTTAAAACATAAATGAATTATTAAACCTAAACCTAAAACCTAGAAACTTCACTTTATTACATTTAAATCTTTAATTTAAACATATGGACATATATATTACGTTTAAATCTTTAATTTAAATGTTCACTATTCATATACCTGGTTCGATAGAACTTAGATAGAGTTTTCAATAGCGAAAGGTTTCTAAGGAGGTGGCTTGGTTGTCCCTCTCATCTTCTTCCTCAAAGGAATTTCTTCTTCCTCCACATCTCCATATGCTCCTATAGTTTTCCTCTTATATGTTTTCTTGGCCTTTTGACTAGGAATAAATTTCTTCCCTTTAGAGGCCTCCTCCTTAAAATTTATCAAGACTATTCTCCTCAAGTCAATTATCTAGTCTTTCAATATGAAGAATACTTAATGTCTTTTTGATGTTGTGGAATGAAAGGAGCTCTGAATTTAATCATCTATTAAGACTTTGTTGGTGGGATGATACCATGTATGATTGGTTATTTAGTCATTAAATATTTAGTAGTTATATAGTACAGTTCACTAACAAGCTTAAAGTCATATCTACTAAACTTTTAAAAATATTGGGCATTAAATGCACATATATTATCTCACCTATTAGGTCTTTTCCCCTATATCTAGACCTTGAACTAGTTATACGTTCTTATAGGATTATCCTTAAATCTTCATAGCTTTTAATGTTCTTGATGCTTGTCTCATAGTCCTAAATTAACCATTTGTAAAACTCTTTTCATGAAGCTAAAAACCTACACATTAGACAAGATAGGACCCTAATATATTTTTGTAGACCTAACCTAAATGACTTATTAAACCTTTAAACCTAAAACCTAGAAGTCATTTTATTATGTTTAAATCATTAATTTAAACATATATCCATATATCTATGACAACTTGATGCTTAACAAAGGGGTAAAGGAGACAACAACAATCCAGAAAAAAATTAAAATAATGTTGAGTGTACATAGAATGGGTTCAAAGATTGAATAGGTTGACATGAACTTAGTGACATGTTTAGGAGTAGTTGTAACCAATAGGTCGACATGAACTTAGTGACATATTTAGGAGTAGTTGTAGCCAATAGGTCGTGAACTTAGTGTCATGTTTAAGAGTTTGAATGTAATACATGAGCATATAATTTTTTTATTTTTTTTTGAAAAAAAGTGGTAAAAAAACCACTAAAATATAAATTAGAAAAAGAAAGATTACAAAATTTCGGATTCGGAAAGGCATACCGGCAGGAAAGAATCCGGATAAGAAAACCTCTGGTTATAGCCTGAATATGAACAAATACAACAAAAATCAACTCAAAGAGAGTCGAACCAATATTAACATCTAAAGTTTAATTCGGGAAGAAGTTCAAAACATCATTACAGCCATAACATCCGGCTAATACATCCAAAAAATAGGGCAAAACACTTAAGGAGACAATGCCAAATTAGTCAGCAATTTCAATGATCTGAGCAGCTCGTCCCTCGTCAAAACCTTCCACATCTGCTTGCTGGGGAGGAGGAGGAGGCAGAGGAGGAGGAACGTAGTTGAGTAGGAAATGTAAAGCATTAAAAACTTATGTAGCTTTAGCTGCCACATGGTTCCCTAGCTCTCTCCGATGGCAATGAATAGCATTTTGAAAAGAAACCATACAATTGTTTTGAAGCCCATGCATAAAAGCATTGAAAAGGCAATGAAGTGCAGGCATTCAGAATAATACCCTACAGTCAAACAAACCTCCAACAAGAGTAGATCCCTCATGCAATTCATAGTCTTCTAATGCAGAATTAAAAGAATCAACAGGAAAATGAACATTCTGTATAAACATAACACCCAAAGCCCTTACCCTTTCACCGTTTTACAAGAGGTCCATCGCATTAGAAAGAAAATGCGAGGCAGCTTGAGAAGGATAAATAGCCACTGGAGAAAAAAGGAAAGTTGGATCACAGACCTGAACAATTGCTCTACCCACAGAAGCCTCATAGACTTTAAAAACTTCCTGCAGAGAGTTTGGAGAAGAAAGACCTAGAAGGGGCCGCTCCCAATTCCTGATTGGCCAAGAGAGTCAGGAATTCCGCTGAACAGAGCCCATGATAATCCTACAGAAAACTTGAAAAATACCAAATACAGAAAGAAACGGAACGTTTGGAGCCAACGCAGAGCTTGAATAAGAAAACAATAAAGAGAAGATGAGTAATTATCGATCAACACATATGAATTTAATAAAAGGATTGAAATGCCATCTCCCTCATGTAAACTTTACCATTTGCACTTAGATCACATATCAAGGTACAACATAGCCGCCGAGAGGATAAGCATAATAAATAAATGACATCATATAATAAGCATGGAAAACCGGGAGAGAAAGAAAAGAAAGAAGAAATATAACTCATAAAATTATCCAAAATTTGCCAAAGCTAAGTCGAATACTCCTTCTCCAAAATAGCGCTAACTCCAGGAATCCTAACAAAAGACTCGGAATCCCATTCCAGGATATCAACATTAGAACTAAATGCCAGGTTAGCCACAAAATCTGCTAAAACATTACCTTCACGATAAGTATGCGTAATTTGATAAGAATGAAAGAATTTCAGAAGATCCCTTCCAAAATTTAAAATGTAACCAATTTTCCAACATGGGGATGAATCATTAGAGAAAGCACTAACAATATTAAGGGAGTCGCCTTCTACAATAAGGTTTGTGAATCCATATTTGAAATCTAAATTCAACCCAGCTATTAGAGCTAGAGCCTCAGCCTCATTATTTGATAATATACCCAGCTTAATTGACAAGGCTCTGATAACTAGTCCTTGATGATTCCTTATAACACAACCAACACTTGAAATTCCCAGATTACCTCTACTTGCACCATCAAAATTAAGCTTAACAAATGATTCAGGCAGAGGAGTCCATTTAACAGAAGAACGATCAATCTTTACATCAGACAAAAAACAAAAAGAATTAGGCAACTTTAACTGTTTCCAATTTTTTAGAATCATGTCATCCTAGGTTGTAAAAATTAGAGAGCCCTCCTTCTTAGTAAGAAAAGAAGCTAGTACCACTTCTGTGATGGATTTTTCAATTTTACCCAAAAGAACATGGAGAGGATTACTTATTTTCTTAAACACTCTGCTATTTCTTTCTAACCATAATGACCAGATAATGATGCTAGGTGAAACAACCCATAAGATAGAGAAAGTAGACTTTGGGCACAACAAAGGCCAACTTTGGAAAACGTGGAGTAAAGAAAAAGGAAGGGGGCCCAACCAATATAATTTTGAAAGGAGCCAATGCCAGACTTGAGAGGAAAAACTACAATTTAATAACAAATGATCCACCGACTCCTCCACTTCAAAACAGAAAGGACAGAAAAAAGAGTCTGAAATCCCAAGTCTAGTTAATCTATCACTAGTTAAAATATGATAATTCAGAGCTAACCAAGAAAAAGCTCCTGCTTTAGGAAGACAAGGCTCACTCCAGCATAGCTTATAAGGCCAACTAGGGTCTGGATTAGAGTCCTTACTAGTAAGACTTAAATAACCAAGTTTAACTATGTAGTGACCAGATTTAGAAGGGGCCCAGACCAATTTATCCTTCTCTCCTGAAATAAAAATACGTCTATCTTTCAGAATAGTTTTGAGCAGAATCTTCTGCTCTACAGGGATCAAGAAATCATCAAAAAATTTCCATTTAGCTTTACTTATACTGGCATTATTATCAAACTCAAAATAATCTTTTACTTTTGTTCCCCAGACCTGACACAAGAAAGACTTGATCTCTTGAAGACCCTCAGTATTAACAAGTGGAGGGTAACTATTCCACGAGTCATCCCAGAAAAGAGCAGACTGACCATCATGGATGATCCATGATAAATATGGTGAAATAACATTACGGCAACTAATCAAGAAATTCCACATGTGAGAACCCTCCAAAGGATTAAGAATTATAAATATTCTTTCAGGATAATAAGAATCTAGATATTTTGCATACATCAATTTGCCCCATTTTGAATTTGATTTAAGATATAAATTCCAAACTAGTTTGGCTCCAAGAGCTTTATTTTGTGCAGCAATATTATGAATTCCAGCTCCCCCTGATTGTTTAGGAAGGCAAATTTTATCCCATGATATTAATGGAATTCTTCTCCTGTTGGAATTAGAACCATTCCACAAAAAATTTCTTAGAATAGACACAATATACCACAATATCATTTTTGGGACCTTCAGAACTGAAAGCAAGTAGACTGGAATGGCTGAAAGAACTGATTTGATCAACAAGATTTTCCTTGCCAGAGTAAGCCATTTACCTTTCCAAGAAGAAATTTTAGCTTTAATACTTGAAATTAGTTTATCCCAAAACAAATTTTTAATTGAACCCAAAAAAAGAGGAATTCCCAAATACCTCGAGGGTAAGGTATCAACTTGAAAACCCAGGAATTTAGCTATCTGTTGTTGCACCAAGACAGAAGAAAAGAAAAAGTAAAATTTTGGACTTACTATGATTCACTTTCTGACCCGACACAAGACAATAACTATTTATAACTTCCTTCAAAACTTTAGCTTCCTTCATCATAGGCTGACCAAACAATAGAGTGTCATCTGCAAACAAGGCATGGGTAATAGAAAAAGGTACTTTAGGAATGTTTATCCCTTTCCAGAGGCCCATCAAATTTTTACTCAAAATTAATCGACTTAAACCTTCAGCCATTAAAATAAAAAGAAAAGGGGAAAGAGGATTTCCCTGTCGGATTCCTCGTGATGACTGAAAGAAATCAGATTGAGAACCATTAATCAAAACTGAAAAACTAGCACTAGACACACAAGAATAAACCCATTTACACCATTTTGGGGAAAAACCAAATTTGAGAAGAACTTGTAACAAAAAATCCCAAGACACTCGGTCATAAGCTTTGAGCATATCCAACTTAACCAACATAGCTGAGAGTTTATGTTGATGAATTGAATGTAGTACCTCATGAGCAACCAAAGCACCCTCCGAAGTTTCCTTGCCAGGAACAAAGCCACCTTGTTCATCAGAAATAATTTTGGGGATTAGGATGGCAAGTCTTGAAGTAATAGCTTTAGAAATGATTTTATAAAGAGTGTTACAGAGTGATATAGGTCTGAAATCAGCATAGGAAGAAGGAGAAGCAACTTTTGGAATTAATGCAATAAAGGTAGAATTAATTTCTTTCAGAATACTTCAATTTCTTTGGGCTTCCTCTACAGCCAGCCAAATATCCTTGCCAAGGAAATCCCAACATTTTTGAAAAAAGAGAGGGGTGAAGCCATCTGGGCCAGGGGATTTGTCTGGATCTAGAGAAAAGATAATAGCCTTGATTTCTTCTAAAGTAAAACTCTTCATCAACACCACATTATCTTCTGGAGAAATTAATTTTGGAATGTGAGATAAAACTTCTGCCACAGATGAAGTTGGGATGCAATTTGAATCTTTAGACAAAAGTTTCTGAAAGAAATTAACTCCTTCTTTTTGAATGAGGGATTCTTCTAACAATATATTTCCCATAGAATCTTTAATGGAAACAATGGTATTCTTTTGCCTTCGAAGCATGGTCGAGACATGAAAAGATTTTGTGTTACAATCACCTTCCTTTAACCAGGTTTCCCTCGACTTCTGTCTCCAGTAAATTTCTTCCTAGGCTAATATCTCCTCTAGATCAGATTGGAGAGTTTTCATATATTCAAAAGAGGCATTGTCCATGCCTTTACTAATAATAGATTCATTTAACTGAAGCAATTGAGATTGCAGAGCAGCTTTTTGAGAGAAAATGTTGCCAAAAGAAGATTTATTCCATTCCAAGATTTTACGTTTCATATATTTCAACCTTTCATTAACCCAAAACATACGTGAGCCTTTAACATAAGGAGCATTTGACCACCAAGAGTTTAGTAAAGATAAGAAATTTTTATCTCGAAGCCACATGGATTGAAATCTGAAAGAAGCCCTATAAGTCTGCCTTCGAAAGGAAGCATGGATCTGAATAGAAATAGGAAAGTGATCGGAAGCAGTGAAAGGAAGAACAGAAGTACCAAGAATGTTAGACTGAATGCACCACTCTGAAGAGAAAAGAAATCTATCTAGACGTTCAGAAATATTAAAAAACCCTTTTCTCCTATTAGACCAAGTAAAACTTCAATTCAGTAACGAACTATCAATTAAAGCATTATCAGAAATAAAATCTTTAAAATCCTCTATTACCCTCTGAGGACGACAAATTCCTCCTGATTTTTTTGTTAAATAGGAAATGGCATTAAAGTCCCCTCCTAAAATAACTTTCTCACCAGATAACTGCTCTAAAAGAGCTGATAAAATATCCCAACATTGTTTTTTTTCCCTGGTTGCAGTTGGGCCATAAATATTAAAAACCCAAAAATTTAAACATGAGGAAGTGATTTTAACCAAGAAAAAATTTGGGATAGAACAAACTAACTCGATTGCACAGACTTTACGATCCCACAAAATAGCCAGACCTCCTGAAGCCCCTTAGGAAGGGATGTGTATAAATTTCCATTTTACCCAATTTGAAAAAATAAAATCAGCTTGAGCTGTAGATAATTTTGACTCTTGGAGTAATACAATATCAGAACCTGAGGAATCTAACTGATGCTTAACCAAGCGTCGCTTGTTAGGGACATTGATGCCCCTAACATTCTAGGAAAGAAGCTTCATTGCTCATGGGGAGAGTTTCTAACTCTCCCCGATCTCAAACAAGTATCCAAAGTAGCCTGCAAACCCGCTTTTATTTCTTCCTAAGTTTTAAAGGATTTTGGCTTACGACCTCGCTTAGAAGGAGAAGTAGAGCTCTGTTTCGGAGGTGAGTCCTGACTAAGCGATTGAGAAATAGACAACTTTGTAGCAAAATCAAAAGTTTCACTTTCTTCTCCTAGATAAGGAACAGATTCTGCTTTCCCTGGGTTTAAACAAGATGAAGGAACTAAACTAGGATCAAAAATATTAGAAATGATTGAATCATCAAGATAAGGATTTGGCTTTTCTGTAATTACCTCATCCGCCAACTCATCAATAAGATCTGAAGCAACTTTGTGGATAGTTTTTTCAACAAAAGCATTAGCTTCCTCTTCAGTAAAAGGAAAACCATCCGACCCTATTTCAAGCCTTTCATTAGTTATTTCCTTAGAACAATTTGCCTTGGAATTAAAGGAATGAAACAGATTTTTCTTAATATTAGCACTGGGTAAAACAGGGGTTTCAATATCTTCAAGAATACCAACTGCAAATTCAAAAGGGCATTCTTCTTTGAAGCATTCAGTAGACTGCAAATCTTCTTCAGAGACAGAGGAATTGACAAAGTGATTTAGCGAAGCTTCCCCTATATTAACAGCATCTAAATTTTCCTTATCAAAAGAAACTTTTTCAAAGTCCTCACAAGATTTGCTAGAAAGCAACATTTCAAATGAATCGATAGCCATAGGGTTTTCAAAAACAATTACTTGTTTCCAATTTCCAAATTTGGAGTGGAACTCCATAAATTTGGGAAAGGGAAACGAAGTATTGAGCACTAATGAAAACCTCACTGGCAAATCTAGTTTTTGAAAGGAGGACAAATCATGCTTAATGAAGAAACCCAATCTCGTAGCACAAAATTCAATAATGGAAAGATCTCGATATTCCAGAGGTAAATTTGGCAAAGAGATCGAAAAAGGAACAAAATTCATATTAGCTTTAACTAGATCAAAATGTGGTTCCCATTTTTGAAGACAAATCCCTTTGCCACAATAAAACCACAATTTTTGACTAAGGGTTTCATCACGAAAACCCCCATTTTCAAAAACCATCATAAAAACACATAAATCTTTATGCAAGAAGAAGACATCCGAAACCCCATGCCATGTAACCCTAACCCATGCAAGAAATTCATCAAAATTAAATGTAGGGTTCCAAACCTTTCCAATAAGAGCTCGGGAAGTAAGATCATGAACAGAAGGGTTTACCATATCTTCGGGGATTTGGATAGTTACAGTTTCCATAGAAGCCCTATCCTCCTGGGTAGGATCTTTTGCAACATGATTGTGAGTAGCTTTAACTGGTTTTTCTCTCCAAACCTGACGAACCCCAGGATCATTATGTGTTGCGGCCTGCTGGAACTGATGAACAGTATGTCTTCCGACATTCCCAAGATGTTGATAATGATATGGAACGGAACGCAGAGGGAAGTTTCTATGACGAACATTACTAAAATCTTCTCAAAAGCATCGACGCACATACTCTGGAAAAAATGGATGCCTCCGTGCCCTAATTGCCTCATAAAACAAGCTTTGTTGCGAAGGTAAAGGTCTTCTTGTGAAGACCGCATTATTTTGTCACATATCCTTCGTGGTTTTTTTTATATGAGTGTATAAATTTTGACTAGATACTAGGACATAAGTTTTTATTCATGTCATGATTCTTAAATGTATAAATTTTGATTTTAAACATTTTATAATGTAAGTTTAACTTTTGAAATCATGTATATGTTAAATTAAATGTTTTAATGTATATTGTTTTTAAACCACACAAATTTTTATATTTCCAAGTTTTCAATTTATATGTATATGTATATATTTAAACATGTGTTGTGCATGCAATTTAATCTATATTTTTTGTAATTGCAACTCTACTTGTAGACCTTATTTCTACACATGACCGATCTAGCCTATGAACGCCCCCCCCCCCCCCGCATGACCCCCCACAGGACCCCGCCTCCCCCACCACCACCACCATCGCATGATGAGGCTCATTGCAAGCCACAATTGATGAAAACATACATGTTTTGCAAGAAAAAATCAATTTATTGCAAAGCCAAATCCAAACCCCTCCACACATTTCACGGTTTGCATCTATGATGCAAACTATTGTTGATTTAGTGAGAGTTATCCACATGGATCTAGACACATTCTGCTCATGGCGGGAAGACAGGAGGCAGTTTTATTTAGACGGTCTCTCATATAAATAGATCAATGATTTACATATTACCAAAACTACAATTGCCCCATTTTTCATTGATCCCTCCACAGGTCAACAAATACCACCAACTAAAAAGAGAATTTCAATCAGATGGTACACACATCAGTAGATAGCTGATAATTTTTGGGATCGATGGTGGATGGTCTTTGACCATCCACCTCATGCTAATTTTGAGGTTCCCTTTTATTTTCTGAAGAAATTATGGGCAAAGTTTGTGATGGGCCAAAAGCCCAATTATTTTGATATGAGATCATTTCAGGGCGTGGGTGGTGGAATGATGTAGCATAGACTAGGAGCATGTGTCAATCCAAATTGACGTTTGCCCCCTACACCTATTGTCCCTTCTCCACCCTCTGTTCCTATGCCCTTTCACTAGCAGATGGTCGTCTCAATACTTGGAGTGTTATCATCGGTCTCAGAAAACTTAACTGACCAAGCTACTCACTTGGCAGATGAAGTCAATCCTGGAGAGCCTGCACAGTGACGTAGTCAAGATCGAGGAGCCTTATCAAGCTAGTCAATCTCGCAACAAAACTTAACAATCAATCAGAAAAACACAATCTTCTTTATTGAAAAAATGTGCAAAGGACATTGTAGCATATAGTCTAACATGTTCTCTTATAGAGAATACATTATAGTTCAGAGGTCAAGAATATCAACATTATGACAGAGGCCAATTTTCCCCCTTTTTGGGCTCTCTCATTCCTCTCTCCCGACCACTAGCCCCTCTCTTTTATTTCTGCCCTTTTTTAATCTTCCATGCATTCCTCCAGGTAGCATCACTAACATGAATGATTCCAATAATGGCACAGGCTACGAGCTCAATCAATGAGTCTACCCATGTTAGCAAGCACGATTTCACCACAATCCTCACTAAATGCCTCATGCATAACGAGTGCATGCCCAGTCCACGTTCTGCATCAATTCCACTATCGAATCACTAAATAGTCTTCATTGTTGGTGCCAAGTCGTCATTACATCTATGAGCCAATCGATGCGATCCAAATATTCCAAACAATCAATGTAGAATTCAAACCGTTATGGAACATCCCATTTTTTGAATGCTGGGAAGACCCCTTAATTCGTTACTCTGATGTCATTAGGTCTCACCAAACACTGCACTTCACTATGTCAAAGAGACATTGTTCAGGGTCACTTTGAAAAGTAGGGTCACCCCGAAAGGTGAAACAAACATAGTGGACCCCACCAAAGTACTCAGAATGTTGAAGAGATGGGTAATAGAGTCCAACCGAAGAGTAGACTCACACTGATAAGACTTTCCGCTACTGCATACTATCATCGGGCTATCGAGGAGACACTACCTAGAGTCTCATCGAAAAGGCCAGCCCTGCTGATAAATTGGGCTATCGTTGGGACTGAAATCAGGGTTTGGCCAATATATCTATCTCCCACCGATGAGCAACTCCCACCTTGGAATGCAAGAAACTCCTCCTGCCATTAGGAAATATGAAATATTTCCCACCAATGGAGTATTTGATACACAATTAGAACATGAACTCCATGCCTAGCATTTAACCACAAACCAAATAGAACTACAAGTCTCTACAAAACACACCAGAAATCAGAGAAACTAAACTATGCATTTTTTGGGTGATGCGGGATAGCTTGTCCACCTGGATGCTCCTGCATCAGACACGCCGAGTAAGTGAAATGTTCCTTGAGGCTGAGACTCAAGAACATTTTGACCAATCTGGTAGTGTAATACCAAATTTGGCCAATTCTACAGTTGTCATCCAAGTTGAATCTTCAATTGGTTTATCCTTCCATCTAACAAGATACTCCAGATATTCTTTGTCCCTGGGTTTCTTGGTTATACGGGAGTCAATCACTTGATCAATTTTCTTGGATTTATTTTTAGGCATCTGATCAATCTAGTCACTTGCTTGTTGTATGTTTCAATCAATTCCTACTTGCATACTTGACTCTCCTTTATAGTATTTTATTAGATCTGCCACATTGAATATGGGTGAAATATCTATGCCAGGTGGAAGTTCTATTTCATATGCATTGGATGAAAATTTCCTCAAGACCTTACAAGGTCCAATCCTTTTCCACTTTAGTTTATTGTATGTTCCTTGTGGGAACCTTTCCTTCCTCAAGTGTGCCAAGACTAGATCTCCTACTTCAAACTCCAGTTCTCTTCTATGCAAATCATCTTGTTGTTTGTACTTGGCTACACTTTTTGTTAATTCCTCATGTACTTCTTTATGTAGATCATGAATGTATTCAACAAAATCTTCTTCTACAACACTATTCCTTCCCAAATTTGCACTATCTCGAAGTTCATCAACTCCTCTAGGATTGAAACCATATACTATGCAAAAAGGACTCTTTCCTATACTCCTATTTACAGAGTTATTGTAAGAAAATTCTGCCTAGGCCAATACCATATCCCATTGGTTTGGCTTCTTCCCAACAAGACATCTCAATATGTTTCCCAAACTTATGTTCACTACTTTAGTTTGACCATCACTCTTTGGATGGTATGCTGAACTAAAACCCAAATTGGTACCCAACTTCTTCCATAGAGTACACCAAAAATGACCAACAAACTTAACATCTCTATTAGACACAATTCTCTTAGGCAAACCATGCAATCTCACAACTTCTTTGAAAAATAAAGCAGCAATATGGGAAGCATCATTACTTTTCTGATAGGGAATAAAATGTACCATCTTGGAAAGTCTATCCACAACAACAAAAATAGAGTCATTACCTCTTTGTGTATGAGGCAACCCCAAAACAAAATACATGTTGATGTGTTCCCATGGTCTTTCTAGAATAGGTAATGGGTGATACAACCCAGTGTTCTATCTCTCACCTTTGGCATATTGACATACTCTGCATCTTTGCACCATCTTCTTCACATCTGTAGCCATTCCTAGCCAAAAGTATGCTTCACTCAGCAGTGCTAGTGTTTTGTCCACACCAAAATGTCCACTTAAACCTCCACTGTGCTTTTCCTTTAGCAAGTTATCCCTCATGGAACCTTGAGGTATGTATAATCTTCTTCCTTTGAATAGCAAACCTTCTTGAACAAACTAATCTAACCAAGGTGTCCTATCCTTCTCAAGAGGATTATTACAAGCACTCCAAGCTTCCTTGAAATCAATATCAGCTTCATACAATTCCTTCATGGCATCAAAACCAACTACATTTACTTGCATTTCATTTGTCACGAGACATTTTCTACTCAATGCATTAGCTACCTTATTTGATTTCCCACTCCTATGTTTCAATACAAAAGAATAACTCTACAAGAATTCAACCCACTTCATATGTCTTTGATTTAGCTTACCTATGCTATTAATGAACTGCAAAGCATGATGATCCGTGTATAAAACAAACTCCTTGGGCAACAAATAATGTCTCCATTTCTTCAATGCTTGGACTATAGAATAAAATTCCTGATCATATATTGAATACTTTCTTTTTTCCTCATTCAGTTTCTCACTAAATTATGAAATTGGTCTTCCTTCTTAGCTGAGAACTCCTATTGCTATTCCACTTGCATCACAATCAACTTAGAAAACTTTTCCAAAGTCTGGTAGCGCTAACATCGGTTGCTCTGTCACCTTAGTCTTCAACAATTTAAAACTTTTCTCTGTTGCAACTGTCCACTTGAAATCTTTTCTTACTCCCTTCATTGTCTTAGTTATGGGAGCAAAAATCCCACTAAAATTTCTTATGAACTTCCTATAGAAGCTTGCTAACCCATGAAAACTACGGGCCTCAAAAGTACTCCTCAGTGATGGCCATTCAACTATAGCCTTTACTTTCTCTGGGTCCATTTTTAACCCTTTTTCTAAGATTATAAATCCCAAGTACACTAACTCCTTCTTCATGAAAGTACACTTTTTTAGATTCACCATTAGCTTTTCTTCCTTCAACCTTTGCAAGACAGCCCTAATATGTTCTAGATGTTCTTTTGTTTTACTAAAAATTAAAATATCATCCAAATAAACTATCACAAACTTACCAAGACAGGGCTTCAACACTTGATTCATCAGCCTCATGAATGTACTAGGTGCATTTGTCAATCCAAATGGCATGACCAGCCACTCATACAATCCATCCTTCATCTTGAATGTTGTTTTCCACTCATCCCCTTCACAGATTCTGATTTGATGATATCTACTCTTCAAGTCAATCTTTGTGAAGTACTTTGCTCCACTCAAACAGTCCATTAAATCATCCATTCTGGGCAATGGGAATCTATATTTGATGGTGATCTTGTTAATTGCATGGGAGTCTGTACACAGCCTCCATTCACCTCCTTTCTTAGGCACTAATACTATAGGTACAATGCATGGACTGAGACTTTCTCTAATCAGCCCCCTGTCCAACAACTCTTGAACTTGTCTATTGATCTCCTCATTCTCTTGTGGTGTCATTCTATATGGTGCCTTGTTTGGCAAACTTGCACTTGGAATCAAATCCATGCAATGACTAATTTCTCTTATTGGTAGTAGTCCATCTGACAACTCTTTCCTCATTATGTCAAAGTACTTATCAATTAGCTCTTGAACTTCTGCTGGCAGCTCTTCTTTTTTAGCTGTCAAGTTTTGTGATGGTTGAGCCACAAATGCATAACAAACACTATTCTTTTTCAGATCCTTTAGGAACTTCCTTCCTGAGACAAGACACACTCTGGAAGTGCCTTCAATCTCTTCATCTTTGTCTTTCATAGGATTCAATGTGAATTCCTGCCCATCCTTCTTAATAGTATATGTGTTATTCTTACCATCGTGAACAACTTGTCTATCAAATCGCCATGGTCTTCCCAACAAGAGATGGCAGGCATCCATTGGCATTATATCACAGAGTATTTCATCCTTATAATTACCAATTTGAAAATTAACTAAACATTGTTCTCTTACCACTAATTGGTGCTCCTTTTGCAACCACAAAACCTTGTATAGACTGGGATGTTTCATCCTCTTCAGCTTCAACGTCTTCACCATTTCTTCAGACACAATGTTGTTTGTGCTGCCACTATCTACAATCACCTTACAACATTTGCCACTAGATTTGCATTTGGCTCTGAACAAAATCCTTCTTTGCACTGGTTCAGTCTCTACCTTCTTAGGGCTTAACAAAATCTTCCTTATCATCGAGGATTCTCCATTCTCTAGATCTTCTCCATTCTTTGAAGATTATGCAATCTCCTCCTCTTCTGCTTTGGCCACATGCACTTTGGTATCCTTTCCTTTACCTTCGCCTTGGACTTGTGGACATTCAAAAGAGCTATGCCTAATATCTCCACATTGATAACATGTACCAGTGAAGCCTCTACCTCTTCCTCTTCCAAAGTTTGCTCTCCCTCAAAAGGATTCTCCTCTTCCTTGAAAGTTTCCTCTACCTCCAGCTTCTTGAGTCTGAGAGGTACCATATGTATTCTATTTTGGATCATATCCTCTTCCACCACTATTCTATCCTCTAACATGAGCATTTCTACCTCAGCCCCAGTTGTTATTTATTACTTCTGGTTCAACTTCTCCTTGGCCTTCAAAGCACATTGATAAGTCTCCTCCACGCTCTACAATTTGAGCAAACTAATTTCATCTTGTATAGACATCCTCAATCTATTTAGATATCTTGCAACTTGCTCTATTTCATCCTCTATGTGCTCTGCTCGAATACTCAACCTATAAAATTCTTCTGTGTACTCCTTAACACTGGATTCTTTTTGCTTCAAGTTCTGCAATTTTCTAAACAAACTTATCTGATAATCTGCAGGCATGAATTTTGCCTTCACTTTATTCACCATTCAATCCCATGATCTTATCTTCTCCTTACCTTTTCTTTGTCTGTTAGTTTGCAAATGATCCCACCAAAGGGATGCATGCCCTTTCATCTTGGTACAGGCATATTTCACCTTCTTGTCTTCTTCAGTACCTTCAAAATCAAAGTACTTCTCCATCTTAGTGATCCAATCCAATAGCTCATTTGAATTTAAATTACCACCATAGTTTGGAGGCTCAAAATGAGATCTAGTATTAATTCTGGTTAGGGCTCTAATGAACCTCTCTTCACCTTGATCAAGCCCAGGTTGGCCTTCCTCTCCTTCAGCTTCAACTTGCTCTTCTTCAGCATCACTCACATCTTTAATAAGTTGACCTCTTCATTGTGCAATCTCAACAGCTTCCAATTTGGTTGTAATTCCTCTCAACATCTCTACTAATATGGGGTCTACATCTCTTCATGCCCCTCTTCCTCTGCCTCATCCTCTTTGTGTCATTTTATGCAAGTCCTCTGCAGTTGCAGGTCTTCTTCCTCTTCTCACTTACCCACAACAATTTCTCTTAGGACTTTGTAATTCTCTTGACACCTTCAAGAGCAAACCTTGCTCTGATACCACTTGACGTAGTCAAGATCAAGGAACCTTATCAGGCTGGTCAATCTTGCAGCAAAACTCAACAAGCAGACAGAAAACACAATCTTCTTTATTGAAAACAATGTGTAGAGGACATCACAACATATAGTCTAACAGGTTCTCTTATAGAGAATACATTATAGTTCAGAGATCAAGAATATCAACATTATAATAGAGGCCAATTTTCCCCCTTTTTGGGCTCTCTCATCATTTTCCTCTCTCCCGACCACCAGCCCCTCTCTTTTATTTTCACCCTTTTTTTAATCTTCCATGCATTCCTCCAAGCAGCACCACTAACTCAAATGATTCCACTCATGGCACAGGCTGTGAGATCAATCAATGAGTCTGCCCATGTTAGAAAGCATGATTTCACCATGATCCTCACTGAATGCCTCATGCATAACGGGTGCATGCCCAATCCATGTTCTACATCAATTCCACTATCAAATCACTAAATAGTCTTCATTGTTGGTGCCAAGTCATCATTATATCTATGAGCCAATCAATGTGATCCAAATATTCCAAACGGTCAATGTTAAAGTCAAACCGTTAAGGCAACATCTAATTTTCATAATGTCAGGAAGACCCCTTAATCCATTACTCTAATGTCATTAGGTCTCACCGAACACTACACTTTTCTATGTCGAAGAGATGGTGTTCAGGGTCACTTCGAAAAGAAGGGTCACACCGAAAGGTGAAGAAAACACAGAGGACCCCACCAAAGTACTTGAAATCTTGAAGAGACAAGTAATAGAGTCTAGGCGAAGAGTAGACTCATGCCGATAAGACTTTCTGTTGCTACATACCATCATCGGGCTATCAGGGAGATACTACCTAGAGTTTCATCGAAAAGGCCAGTCCCACTGATGAATCAGGCTATCGTTGGGACTAAAAATAGGGTCTAGTCGATATATCCATCTCCCATTGATGAGCAAGTCCTGCCTTGGAATGCAAGAAACTCCTCCTGCCATTAGGAAATATGAAATATTTCCTGCCAATTGAGTATTTCATATATGATTAGAACATGAACTCCATGCCTAGCATTTAACCATGAACCAAATAGAACTGCGAGTCTCTGCAACACACACCAAAATTAGAGAAACTAAACTATGCATTTTTTGGACAATGCAAGATAGCTTGTCCACCTGGATGCTCCTGCATCACACAACCTGGAGGAGCATCTAATACTGGTCCTGATGCATCACCTAGATTGACACCATTGCATTCCACACCACATT
This sequence comes from Cunninghamia lanceolata, assembly GCA_027924645.1. NCBI lineage: Eukaryota > Viridiplantae > Streptophyta > Pinopsida > Cupressales > Cupressaceae > Cunninghamia > Cunninghamia lanceolata. Next base: position 1,008,921 of record BSBN01000137.1, read on the forward strand.
TTTCTCAGAATTGTCATCAACCATGTTTTGGTCCTACATCTGCTTTGGAAGAGGAGTCCTTTTTGGCTACATTATTCACTCCTATGGACTTAGTATGTATGCCACATTTAATAAAATTAAAATTAATACAAATTAATATAGATTTAGACAATTATTAATTATCAATCTTTTATGTTCATGTTGATTGGTACAGATGACTCTATCAGTTGCTTCCACTTCATCATGGCTAGACCATTTAGTGTCAATGATAGTAGAGCTGGGTAGACCTTATATGGATGAGGTAAAAAATTAGGACCTCTAAATATTATTTAATTGGATATATATAATTTAATGCAGAAATGTGACATTTTAATTTAAAGCAGATGAGAGGTCCTGACACTCTTGTGTCAAACCAACCTAGTCATCTAGGACCAGTGGCAACATCATCTATAGAGGAGCCTACTTCATATGCCATGGTTTGTATCTTAAAATTGTACATTTTTAGTTTAAATTTGAATTTCCAGTGTAATTTCATGATTTTAAATTCATGTTGTTAAAGTTGAATTTATATATACATGTACACATATATATGTAGGATGAGATTACTTTAGGTGCAGGCTTAATTAATTATATCATTGATGAGCCTACACAGGTGCACAAGTCATCTCTCATATTTCAGGTCCTATAGTTAAATCTTATGTGATTTTAAAGTCTTTTGTATCTTTCAACCTTACATTTTGTATCTATACTCTAGAGCCTAACTAGTTCATTCAAGTGTTTCATTGAAATACAGGAATTGGCGACATAGACATTCAATTGTCATTTAAATCGGCACCATCTATTGCATAGGAGCATGGTAGGAGAGATGATGAGCCTGTTGTGGTATGCTTAGACATTTTGAAGTTTAGATTTAAAAATTTAATTTGATGGTTCAAGGTTTTAAATATTTGATTTAAATTTAATTAGGATGTAGTTTTGATTTGAAGCTTCTCTTTCTTGTACACAACATGAGTTGCCCTCTCAGCCACATGGGACCAAAAGAAGGCTTGAAATGGATGATCATGATCAAACTTAGTGTGCACACATGTTTTAGATTGATGAATGGATGATGGATGGTGATGATGACATGATGTATTAGATTGCTTATGACTATTTTAGTATTGACTAGACATCTATATGTTTTGTGACTACTTCACTATTTTTACATGGATTGTTATTATGTTAGTATTTATATCTCGTAGACTATTTCATCTAGACTAGATTTTTCTATTTATCGAATTTCCACTATATACATCTATATTCAAACATTAATTTCATATATCTCATATTTAACACTTCAAATTAAATCACGTGTTTAATTACATAAAATTGTAAATACTAATTCTAATTAGATAAGAGAAAATTTTCAATTGATTTAATTTATTAAACATTTATTAGATACAAACTCTAGGTCAAGGATAGTTTATAGACTAAATGTACCTTCCCTAAATAAATTTGAAAAATAAAATGAAAATTAACAAGTTGTTGAACTAGAATGAATATGTTTGGATTTACATGAGTCAAATGTTGGGACACTTGTGTTAAATTTTAATTGAGTTAAATATTTAAGAAAATTTTATTGATTAGATTTTTCAATCTACTAACCATGTTTAATCAATTTTTTTTAATTCTAGATTAAACATTTCATAGATCAATACCTTCCCTATAAATTTACGAAAAGAATTTAAAGAAAATTAGAGAAGTACATGTACCATTTAAATTTACAATTTAAGAAATTTTGAAAATTAGAGAAATTAAAGTCTACCCTAAATTATATCAAAAGAAAAATAGAGCAATTTACATGTAACATAATAATAACTTAATAATAACTTAATCAATTCAAGCACTTAATAACTTAATCAATTTCATCAAGAGCATTAAATAATAACATTCCTGAAGTAGACAAACTACTAGATTAGCTTTCAAATCATGTCTTTGTATGGTTGTAATCATTTTAACTTCATCTCATAGTTCTCAGAGACTTAATTTATCAGTAGCTAAGAATCTTCAAAGGCAAATGTGTCGAGTTCTCAATTTTAAAGCTAGCATGACTTCCAAGGAAAGAGCTTTTTAGTCAACAACATTTTTGGAAGTCTAATTAGAAGGGGAATGGGAGAACTCTCCCATTTTCTCAAGTTAGAACTACCCCATCTCTAGCTCTTGTCCTACATCTTGCTCCATCAAAGTGGAAACCAAAATCCTAATTTTACCGATAGTGGTTACCTTTAGGTTGTCAGAGCCACATAAGGTCTCTCTACATGCAGTGATATTGGTGTGGCAATATCCCACTCTCCAAGAGGGATAAGGGAATGATGTTGACCATGGCCCCATCATCCATGAGGATCCTCTTAAAAAAATTATCAAAGATCCATACTTGTAAATATAGGTTGAGGGGTCTCCTCTTCTAGCTAGCTCAACCTTTGTAGGGATTTTCTTGAGGTTTCAAAAGAAACCCAGATCGTGTAACTCAGTGTTGGGTGGGCTCAAATTAGGTCAACTTTTTGGGTGGCCTCTAGATGAGGATACATGGAATGATGAGGATTTTCTCTCAATGAACAAGATTTTTGTGAACATCTTTTTCAGATCATCCACCAAGTTGCAAGGACCAATAGAATTAGGAGTGGGGTTAACCATGGAGACTGCATGCATGTGATACTCCACTTTTGGAGATGCCCAAGGTTCTTGGTTTTCATCATTTTGAACTAATTAAACTAATCCCAACATTTTGGTCTCTCCCTTTATCACCATTTGAGGGGTGTTAGATCCTTCTAGGTGAGAGGCGACTATTGATCTAGATGTGGAGGGATTAGGATGATTGGGATGATTTAAAGTATTCTTGTGCTTACATGGTGTGAAACAATTTTGGTAGATCCACAAATTGGAGTTTTGAGTGGTGATGGGCTATAGGAAATTATGGTTCGGGGTGTCCTAGAGATGATTATATGTCCATGAATAAGTGTTTTTCTTTTGATGATTATATATCCATCAATTCTCGAAATGCACTCAAAAGATTTCATGTAGGATTTATATGGGAGATTTTGAACCTCTTCTCGTGTGTCCCTATTTAGGGCATGCAAGAAAACATCACAAAGATCCATGTGGTCCATGTGTGGCACACTAGTTGAAGAGTAAAGCATCAGTCTCCACCTAGTTATGAAATGGGCCATTAACTCATTTGGGTCTTATTTGACACTAGGAAATTCTCTAATTGTACTTTTAACTAGCTTATTCATGTCAAATAAAGTAAAAAACTCAAAAATTAGCATTTTGTATGTAATTTCATCAATCTGCACTAAATAATAACTTAATCAATTTACATTAGTTAGTTTTTCATAACTTCTATGTACAATAAAAAGACCTCCCCTTATCTTCAAGAAATATAAATATTCTATACTGATAAGGCCAACCACATGAAGGTGGAAGCTCATGTGACCTCACCTAAGACCTAAGACACATGTATTCTAGTTCTATGTAGGACACCTAAGACACATATTGTATAGACACCTAGATTATAAATTTCTACCTAATCTTGACATAGGCTCTAGACACCTATTACATGGTAGACCTACTTGACATATCTAGTATCTACCTAAGCCACCTAGATTAAATTAAAACCTTATTCTAGTCTCTAGACAAGTAGTTGATATATATAGTATCTACCTAAGACGTGCCTAGATTCCATATTATATCTCTAGATAGGTAGTTGACATATAGTATCTACCTAAGACACCTAGATTAGATTAAATGCCTTTTTTCTAGTCTTTATCTACCTAGTTGACATATAGAATACCTAAGACAGGTAGAGACACAGGTATTATATAGTTAGAACCCAAGACACCTAGAGACACCTAGATTTTATACAATGTTATTCTCTAAGTCTAGATCATCTAAGATTTTATACTTGACACCTAGAAGTTGAAGACTCTAGATATGAAACATGTGCAGAGATCATACTTGTGCAACAAGAAACAATAGATTTGAATCCTTTCAACACTACATGTGAAAAATTGCAAAAATAAATATAGAGGTCATGCCACGATGAAATATATATAAAATTTAGAAGGTCTCTAGAGATCATTTTAATTAAAGATAGAATTTGTTAAGAAGTTCCATTGAAATTATAATGAAAGGAAAGAACTATTGAAGCATAAATTAAAATAATTAATAGTATATGTCTAGTGAATACCTGAAATAAAGTGTAAGTGAAATTTTACATAGGTTCTATGTTTCTAGCCTCTACTATGACTGCAAAAAACATCTCCTGCACCATGTAATGTATTATCCAAAAGTTAGAATGTGTAATGATCTTTAAGAGAATTATGAATATTAATATGAAGGCTTAATGGGATTAAAGAGGATGGATTAAGGGGAGATGCAATCAATTAGGGAAATGCCAATTTATCTAACTTATGGAACATAGCTAGGGGATGGCTTAAGAGGAGTTAAGAGGATGAATTAAAATGGGAGTTAAGAGGATGGATTAAGGGGAGATGGAATCAACTATAGTATTTAAATGGTAATGGTACATGCACTAACTTATATCATTTAGCTAGGGGATGAAATAAGGGGAGTTAAGAGGATGTCTTAAGGGGAGATGGTCCAATCAACTATAGTATTTTTGGTAAGGGTACATGCACTAACTTATATCATTTAGCTAGGGGATGGATTAAGGGGAGATGGTACAATCAACTATAGTATTTGTGGTAAGGGTACCTGCACTAACTTATATCATTTAGCTAGGGGATTGCTTAAGGGGAGTTAGAGAATGTCTTAAGGGGAGATGCAATCAATTAGTTAAGTTATCAATCATATTAAATCCTAAACTCACATCCTAGACAAAGATTAAAAGTTTAAAAATTTCTACATACATGTTAATCATTTAAAACATTTACTCCATTGTACCATCTGCATCCTCTCTTTTTTTGTATTGCATCTATGATTGCCTCATCCTCTTCCATAGAAAGTGTCCATAATTCTTTTGTGACAGGTCTCCCTTTATATCTCACTAATTGTATAGTTGTTGCCACAATCAGATGCGAGTAGTGCAAAATTTTCTTATGTCTTTCATAATCTTCAAATGTAGGTATACCATTCCTCCTTATCAAATATTTACGTAGCCAAGTGCCAGTAACAACCACAGAACCTATTGGACACTCAAAGTTATCACCATCTACTCTAGGTTGTAACAACTTATGTTTTGCCTCAAAACACCGAGCCAACCAATACTTTGTTTCCTCTTCATTACCCTCGGGTGCAACAACAACATACACATCTCGTGCAAAAACATTTCAAATTCATTAAATCAAAAAATATACATACATACATATGTACAATTAAATATATATTTCCAAAAAATGTATCGAAAAGAAATATTGAATGAATTTGTACCTTCGTGTACAAGGTCTAAAATATGGTCATAGTCATTTGATGCTTGCAAATGATTATCCTCCTCAAATGTTATCTCATTTTGATCATGTGTTTGTAAAGGTGTTAAGGACTTTTGTTGCATTCTTCAACCCAATCTATATTTTCACATGCTTCCCACTCACCTACGATACAAAACTGACAAAAACATGTGATCTCCCTAGTCCATAGAGTCCATGTGCTTGCATTTGAACTCTTAAATGAATGTCATTTTGTTGATCCACTAATTGTATCACAATCAAATCAGAGAGGAATGTTTTCTTCTTCAACCAACCAAAAAAATTGTTGAACTTTAGAGTTCTCAATTGATCCTGTAGTCAACCTTGCATTACACCAATCCACAATTGCATGTGCATCATGAAAATTTAGTTGCTCCCTAGCAAGAGCCCTTTTCACACATGCTCTAGCTCTATCATGTTCTCCTTTACTATGTCCATCTTCAAAGAAACTCCGAATATGTTGGATATTGTTTCTTTATGGACCCTACTTAACCACAAAAGCATTCGAGAATTTTTGAATTGTCCTGTACAATTGTCTAACCATATGAAATGTTGTGTCATCTGGATTTGTCTTTCTTTTAATTTGTTGTAAAATACTTTGAAACAATACTGCACAAACTCTGATGAATGTAATTAGCTATCACTCACATAGAAATGGTACTCTCTCAAAATTTTCCTATCATCTTCTGTAATGTCAACTGCATGTCTGTATACAATATGAACAAATATGGCCACCTGTACTAAGTTATAATATTGTGATCGAATCTTCTCTTGTGGAGCAATTGTATAGTTTTCTGTAAAGTCAACCACTAAAAGTATAGTTCCAATAGGAAATGTGTTCTTACATATGTGAAATTGTTCATCAATCCACCGAGCATATTGAGAATGTTTGACATATTTATACATAATCTTATTCTTGAACTCTATGATGAATGCATGTACACTACTTTGTTCTGTGACTAACTCAACGCTTTCCAGTTTTTCCATCCTTTAATGGATATTAAACATTGGTGAACCTCTTCACCTCCACTAACTGTTGTCCAAAATCATGTGAACTACTTTCATGCATGCATTCTCCTAACAACAAAAGATTACCACATCTATTGCATTGTCCAGAAATACATGGTTTTGAAAAGTAGAATTGCCCCTCAATTGTTTCACAAAGTAGAATTGTTATAAAATCCTTAACTATTGTAGGTGGCATATTAATACCACATTCCTACATAATTTGGTTAGTATGCAAAGTACAATGTATATTTTGAAAAACATCATAAAAATAATGAAATTGCACATGAGTTTTACAACAACAAGAGATTTGTTGCTTATTAATCTTGACATACCAAGGTTTGCATTTCTCAAATGATCTTTGACTTATACTAAAATTTTCTATAACTGAATCATCTAGAAATTTTCTATATAATTCTATTTGACTCATTTCTAAAAGATGTTTTAGATGAGGATCACTATTTTTTGAGCCCACCCTTAATTTCAAAACATCTTGAGCATTTGATGAAGCCCTTGTATTATCATGCCAATATTTTTCAATCAAAGACCTAATTTCATTGTTTAATTTCATGTCAGACCTTGGGAGTCTACCACTAAAAGTCCAACATTGGTTGACTGGATCCTTTTCAATACTTAGTCTTCTCTTTGCTGCTCTTCTTAAAGTTATAGAATGCACATTTCAATATCCACTTGTTTTCCGTATCATTCTTTTGCTCACAACTAATTTATTCACTAAAGCAGTTGTTCTTACTCTACGTGTTGCATTCTTATCCTTAGATCGGATATTTTCTCCTATAGAACCAATAGCATTAGCAACACTAGACATAACTTGTTCCATTGATTCATCCACCTTTTGGGGTTTTACAAAAATGCCTAATTTTTTTCATTACTTTTCTCATTTTTGTCATTCTCATCAATTGTAATACAAGTTGACATTGAAATCCAAGAGTTTTTCTATAAAAAAATTATTTGTACAATCTATTTGCATGTGTTTGAATTTGTCTCCAAGATATCTTACCACAAAGATCCTTCAAAACATTGCTTTCAATTTTTGAAAAAAAAACATTTTCATTTTCATTTTTTATTGTCTTGTTTGTAGTAGAAGCATTTATCTCATCAACATTATATCCATCTTGCTTTAAATCTTTAATCTCATTATCATTCAATGGATTCGAAGACATACCTGGATTCGTTCTTATATTTGCATTTTCCATGTTCTTGACCTCTTCCACATTTGCATACTCTACATTCATTTCATTCAAAATGGTCTCCTCTTCAATGTTCTCCTCCTCAATGTTCTCCTCTTCAATAGTCATTGAACTAGATGCTACATCATTCTTCATTTTTTTAATCCTCACTCTCCTATCTCTTTGTCATTTTACCTCTTTCTCTCAATGTGCTTCAATTTCTTCAACTGTCATAACCTTCCTCTTCTTTTTTTGTTGACATTTATTTGATCCCATGATTATCAAAATGTGTTGGATCTCTTCTTAAAAAATGTATTAAATACAAGTAGAAATAGATCGTTTGTTCAATATGATAGTTGCTCGATATTTGTTTGATCTCTCTAAGAAATTAAATCCTTCTAAAAAATGGATTTCCTACTTCATCACATCTAAAAATTCTCTTAATGATTGAATCCCTATAAAAATTGCATAAAATATGTCCTCTTAAGAGCTCAAATTAACACTTTGCATATAAAAAAGTCATAGAATTTGTCGATGTCGGTGTATTGGTAAAAATGAATCTCTCTCCAAGAAGTTGAATGCCTGTAAAAAAATAAATTTTCTACTTCAGTCCATCTAAAAGTTATCCTTATGATTGAATCCCTGTAAAAATTGCATAAGATATGCCCCATTGAGAGCTTGAATCAACACTTTGCACACAAAAAAATTGCAGAATCTATCGTTGTCTATCGTATTGGTAAAAATAAATGTTGCAGGTTTCAGTCATACTACAAATTTATGGAAAAAAATAAATAACGGCTAAAATAGAAATGGGTACCCATTTTAAAACAGGTACCCATTCTAAAAAAGAAGAAATGGGTACCCATTTTGTGAAAAGGAAAATAAAACGGGTACCCATTTGTAACAGGGACCTGTTATGAGTGGGTATCCGTTTACAAATGGGTACCCATTTCTTATTTTTTCAAATGTGACACCCACCAATTTGCCTTGGTTTTAGGATTGATAAAGGCTTGGAAACCCAAGCCTAAGCCTTGGACCTACAACCAACCTGCAACTAAGAAGTCATGAAAACAATGGGAGAAAAAACTAGTTTCACCACTGTGGCTGATGACTTTTTTTAAGAATATTTTAACAAAATTAAAACTCATTATAGATCTAAAAGTTTAGTTTTCAAATATGTAAATTTTTTTACTATTGAACATAATTTTCTATTTATTAACTATTTTCTAAACAAACTAACTCATAAAATTGAAATAACATAGCTTACTATTTTTTTAATAACTTTTGATTTTGGAAGTTTCTTGAAAAAAAAATTATGTCTGACCAAACTAGACATCATTCTCTACATGATGAATTTTGTTTTTTACTAAATTGATTAGTTTATCTCAAATTTGTTGGATGTACACAAGGGGTTTTAAAAAACACTACTTAGGCTCATTAAAAAATTAATAGAAAAAAAAATATTTATCAAAAAATTACAAAAAATATCATGACCAAAATTCAACATCCTAAGAATCTTTCCACAAAAGGAATTAGAAAAATACATTAATTTAGGTCAAATTATGTTGGTCATATACATGCATGCTTTTGCAAAAAATAGGGAACTTTTAAAAAAGCCACTTTTTGTACATCCAATAAAAACCAAACTTACATCATCTGAATATTAGAAAAAATTACATATTTGAAAACTAGAAATAAAATCCTACATTTCTTATTTTTACATCATCTTAATATGTTATGTGTAAGTGCTTCAAATTGTCACTCCAAGTTTGACAAAATTTGAAAAACAGGGAAAACACTTCCACTTTTTAGGCAAAAAGTGAACTCATCTTCTTGCACTTAACCTCTTAATACCTTCTACAACAAGTCTTCCAGATCGTGCCTTCCTAATTTCACATCCTTTGGAATGAAAAGTAATATTGTATCCTTTACTACACATCTGATTGAAACTAAGAAAATTGTGCTTTAGCCCTTTGACATAGAGGACATCCTCAATCTTGTTCTTCCCATCAATAGTTATAGCACCTTTTCCATAGATTTGGGCTGACTCATCACCACCAAACTTCACAACTCCACCATTCCACTTCTTAAGGTTGATAAACTTGTCCTTGTCACTAGTCATGTGGTTAGAGCAACCACTATCAATTACCCAAGCATTGGCTTCTTCTTTTGCATGAAAAGCAATCCATACAACCATTGATTTTTAATTATCTTGGTTAGCCTGCAAGGTATCAGACTTTTTACAAATCCCAATATCACCCTTTTTGTCACCAACATTCGAGGCCATGAAAAGTGTTTCATCATTTAAATCATCATGATCCTCATATTTCTAAGAACAACTATTGTCCATGGAATACAAACTTATTTTGGACTTCTCTCTTTTGTTGTTATGCTTTGAATCTTTAAAAGGACATTTAGAAGCAACATGACCAATTTTCTCACAATTGAAACATTTGAAAGGTAACTTAACTTTGTATTTGCTAGTGCCCTTCTTCAATCTTCTTACAAATTTTGCCTCTACCTCATCAAGATCATCATCTTGATCATTTGCTTCATCTTTTGCCTTCTTTTTGACATTGAATGTTCCTTCTTTAGAGTGCCTTTGTCAAATTCTCTCATTTAAAAGGTTGTGAGAGCACCAAACAATTGATCTTTTATATAGGCATCCAAGTCCTTAGATTTCTCAATAGCAGATACCTTATGACTGTAAGATTTAGGGAGAGATCTCAGAACCTTCTTCACAATATCATCTTCTTTCACTTCTCCACCAAGACCTCTAATGCCATTAACTATTTCATCCACCTGAAGCATATAACTAGCAATGTCTTCTACTTCTGTCATCCTCAAGGTTTCAAATTTGCTCTTGAAGATTTGCATCTTGGCTTGCTTCACTTTACTATCTCCTTCATAAATGCTACCAAGTTTTACCCAGACGTCCTTAGCAGATTTGCAACTCATTACCTTCAGAAGTTCTAAATCAACTAGCCCACTCATGATAGCACTCTTTCCCTTGGCATTGTTATCATACAACTTACTCTCATTAGCATCTGTAGGATCAAAAGTAGGAGCAGTGTAACCATTCTTGACATCTTACCAAATATTGGAATCCTTAGAGAATATAGATAGTTTTCCATTCTTAGCTTCCAAAAGGAATAATTTGTTCCATCAAACATAAGTGTCTTGTGAGATCCATTATGACCCATCACGGACCTTCCTCAAGTGGTTAAGCTTCTTCTGAGTAACTTAGCTCTGATACCAATTGTTGAACACACTCAGATACTCAAAGGGGGGTGAATCAATATCCAAACAAATCTCAAATTCTCTGGAGTAGATTAAAACTTAAACTTTACACCATTAATAAAAACATAAAATATCAGCATAATGCATAACAACACATAACACTAGATGTACATGGAAAACTCCAAAGGGGAAAAACCATGGTGAGGATTAACTCACAATATATGAAGCTTAATGCTATAAAAATTACAACTTTGTTTTAGGGCTACAACCTAAGGGAGCTTCTACTCTGTGCTGACTTTGTTTTAGGGATACAACCTAAGGAAGCTACTACTCCCTGAAGAAAGGTTTTCAGGTCACTCCCAAGGAAGTTACAACTCCTTGTAGACTTTGTTTTAGGGCTACAACCCAAGGAAGCAACTACTCCCTAAAGAAAGGTTTTAGGGTCACTCCCAAGAAAGCTACAACTCCTTGTGGACTTTGTTTTAGGGCTACAACCCAAGGAAGCAACTACTTCTTAAACTAAAAATAAACTCAAAAATGATTACAACATGACAATCCTTCTACTACCTGAAACTGAAAATGAAGCTCACTCCTTTGATTATTGCACTTCTTCCTTTTCATTCCTCTTTTGATGATTTCTCTTCTGCTTTGACAACTTTTACACTTTCTTCAACAATCTTCACTGCAGCTTACTGAATCACTGCTTTCGGCCTTCAATAAGTTTTGCCTTTGGGTCACTACCTCCAAAAATTAGTTAGGAAAACTCTTCACTTCCCTTATGTCTAAAAATTGTCTTCAAGATGAATCAAGATAGACCCTATTGCTTATGCTATTTATTCTTTAGTTCATAATGCATTACATATTCATATTCTACTCTTCACACTCATATTCGCAATCATACCTCACTTGGATCAACTAGGTTTACAATATATACATGATATTACATTGATTACATTACAAGTCAGCTAATGCAACAAGAATATTACAATTTACAAGTCAGCCAGAGATCACACAACATGAAACCTATAGAGGGTAATCCCTATCATGAACCACACACAACATGAGGAAGGGAAGCATGCCTTGTAGATCCCAACACATGATTAACCTAGTCCTAAACATCCTTCACAACACTATCCTTCAAAGAATAACATCTGCACATATCACACATTTGAATTAGGTCACCCTTAAGCAAGAACACATGAAGCTTGTAGCATAAAGATCATTACAACTTGGTGGTACTCATGAATGATTAACCGATACTTGTTCTTCTCCCAAATGAGTTGGCATGACACCATACAACACCTCTAAACATTCCTTGATCTCTACACAGCAAGAACTTTATGGAGCACACCTTCAACATGTATTATGAGAATAATTAGGCATCCAGGACTATCTGTAGCTCACTGTCATTTGGAAAACTAAACTTGCAGACCACCAAATCACTTGATACTACACAATAGTATGTCTTGAACATCCTGGAACATGTTCACAGAACCACATAGACAAATATTCATCATTACTTTTCTCTTCTAGAGCATAGACCATAACTCTGTCACTTATAACTTTCACTGCGAAGGATCAAATGACATGGAACTTTAAATTTAGCACCTTCTCAACATACTGAACTTAACTTCTGAACTGCATGACCATATCTACAAATGTAGAGGAATGCAGAGCATTCTACCAACTGGTCTTCAAGGCAATTTCTTGCATCAAATAACTTCACCAGCATCTGGAGACTAGAGTCTTCTTTTAACAGCACATACATCCTTAGGAACAACTTTAGAGAGCATACAACATGCTACAGACCATCAACACCATCTTTCAATCATCAACATTACTTCTAATCCTTATCTTGATGCTTCTAATTCCTATCTTAATGCTTCTAATTCTCATCTTAATATATCATCATGATATCATCTTTGTTGATCACAAACATGCTCAATATAAGTTTAATTAACATCAATCAAGTCATGACATCAACCATGAACATCAGCAACACCACTACTAGCACACCATTGTAGTATATTAGTGAGAGTACAAACTAAGTGTTCCAAACTAAGTGTTGACATCAATGATAACCACACAACCACATCAAAAAAAACCTTAGGTAACATATGTGCAAGTTCCAAACTGAGTGTTGACAGATCAATGACAACCACACAACCACATCAATGACAACCTTAGGTAACATTTGTGCAAAAAATTTCATCCTAGTATTTTTAGATGATATTTTGATATATTCAAAGGATGAAGAAGAGAACTTTCACCATCTAAGAAATGTTCTTCAAAGGTTAAGAGAACACAATTTGTTCAGTAAACTATCCAAATGTACTTTGTTTTAAAGAAAGAAGTACAATATTTAGGACACATCATTTTAGCAAAAGAATTTGCAATAGATCCTACAAAAATTAAGTCTATTCTAAAGTGGCCAACACCTAAGAATGTGCATGAAGTACACAACTTCATGGGATTAGTAGGCTATTATAGGAAATTTGTGATAAATTTATCAAAGATTGCTAATCCAGTCATAACCCTCCAATAGAAAGGAAAATGATGTAAATGAATTGATAAATGAAAATAATCATTATGTACTCTCAAGGAGAAGTTAACAACTGCACCAATTCTCAGAGTTCCTGATCTAGAAGACCAATTTGTGATAATAAAAGATGCATCAGGAGAAGGAGTAGGAGGTGTGCTTATGCAAGAAGGTAAATTCATAGCCTATGAGTCCAAAAATTTGAGACCATATGAGCAAAATTCTACATCACATGATTTAGAGCTAGAATCTATCATGCATGCCTTACAAGTCTAGAGGCATTATTTGATGGGCAAGCATTTTCAACTTAAGTCAGATAACCAAGGACTTAAATACATTTTCACACAACTAAATATGAATGCTCATCAAAGGTGATGGTTAGAAATAACCTATATCCAACTCACCTTTAGAGAATAATTAGGTTTCCAATGTTCTTATTCATAGGAGTTATGTAGTAGAAATAACCTATATCCAACTCACCTTTAGAGAACAAGTTCTAGAAACTTCTTTAGGTGATGAGTTTTATAAACAAGTCAAAAAGGTACTTTACATGAAGCCTCAAGATTCTAGATATGAAGTGTATCAGTTCGAGACTGATTAATTGTTGGGATATAAGAATAGGATGTATGTGTCAAATAAGAATGATTTAAGAACAATAGTTTTAAGAGAAATTTATTGTGCATCCTATTCATAACACCCAGGAGTAACTAAGTTGCTAGTAGATTTGAAGCTGCTATAGTTTGAGAAAGGGATGAAGCAAGATGTTGCAAACTTTGTGGCCAAATGTTTAGAGTGCCAGTGAATCAAAGCTAAACATCAACATCCACAAGGCTATAATACCCTCTTGAAATTCAAGGCAAGTGATTAGCATGAACCTCATCCAAGGTCTACCGATGTTGAGAAATGGACACAATTCTATTTTAGTGGTAGTAGACAAACTTACGAAGGTTTCTCATTTCATTCCTAGAAATCTGTTAGATGGAGCACCTATTTTAGCAAAAAGGTTTGTTCAAGAAATCTTCAGACTTCATGGAGTTCTTGAAATGATTATATCAGATAGGGCTACAAGAGTGACTTCAAGGTTATGGTAAATCTTATTTTCTACTCTAGGCACTCAGTTGAATGTTAGTTTTTATTATCATCCGTAAAAAGATGGTCAATCTGAAAGAGTGAACTAAGTTCTAGAGGATCTCCTAAGAATGTATTGTATGGATCAGAAATACAAGTGGAAGGAATACCTCCCATTAGTGGAATTTTATTACAACAATTTATCTCATTCTGGATTAAAGATGGCTCCATTTGAAGCATTATATGATGGAAAATTCCAAACTCTTATAAGTTGGTATAAACTAGAGGATAGGATTAGCATTGGGATAAAAATTCTTAGAGAAATGGAAGATCAAATCAAGATGATTCAAGAATGATTAGCATAAGCTAATTCAAGATAGAAAATTTATGCAGATGCAAAGTGAATACTACAATAGTTCTCAGTTGGAGACAAGGTCTTGTTAAGGGTTAAACCCCATAAAAGTTCAATCAAGTTCGTCAAGTCTTCCAAGCTAGAACCTAGATATGTGGGACCATTTGATGTGCTTGAAGTAGTTAACCCAGTAGCTTACTGACTAGCTCTACCCCCTACTCTTTCTAGATTGCATAATTTTTTTCATGTATCTTATCTTAACAAGTGTGTGGCTAGTTTTAATCATATACTGGATTGGAACTCTATCCAGGTCTAGTATCTAGCGGTGGTCACAATAGAACCTCTTAGAGTGCTTGAGGCTCAAAATCTCCACTTGCATAACCAAGATATACCCCAATGCAAGGTCTAGTAGTACTACTATCTAGAAAATAGTGCCACCTAGGAGGACTACAAATATTTCCATAGAAGATTTCTACATCTTTTTGAATAAGAGATTTTATTTTTGCATATATAAGAACTTATTTTTGTCTTCTTAAGTTATTGCATATCAAGACTATATTAATCATTGAGGACAATGAGTTTTAAGGGGGGAGGAGATGTCACACCCTATTTTGTGGACAATTAAAATATGTTATTTTTTAAATTAGTTTTCTTATTTAATGATGCAAGATTGCAAAGGAAATGGATTAATTATGTTTTCATGGTTAGAATTTGACTAAGGTTTATGATGCCATGTTTTGTTCACATGAGAATGCATGTGTATGATAAATTTCATAGAGATATTTGAATATTAATTTGTCCATGAAAAATTATGTTTAAATTTGACCTTTTAATCTCATTTAGATTAACAAGATTTAGACTAACTACCTTTATCTAATGTGAGGTATATGCAAGAGTATAGTGTACCCTCCCAAAGTCAAGAGGGAGAGTATCACTAGGGAGAGAATTGTAGATTGGAATAGGATTCTAATGGAACCATGATATCTGAGAACTACACACACTCACATATTATATAGTTTTTAATTGTTTTGAATAGTCCTATTTATTTTCTTAAGGATCGATCTATTGGTCTGTGCTTTCCTTTTGAGCATATTGTGATCATGTTTGCAAAGGTTAGTTTAACAAGTTATCTTGATGTATGATGCTTACCTTGACTATCAACGTTAATAATACCATCACTATTAACACAAGATTTTAATAAGGATGATTTCATTAATAGTTGACATATGTCGATATTAACAAATATTATTATTGAATAATAATAATAGTTGATAATATCAAATGATAAATCTTTTTTATTCTCTTTTTATGAGAATGATTATTAATAATATTAATAATGATAATATTAAATAACATAAGTTATTAAATAATATCACTATTAATATTAATGATAATATATCTATTTCAATTCTTATGAGTAATAATAATATTGTAGTTTTAGTTCTTATGAATATCATGCCGATTCATTTTTTAATCACTAGTTACATGGTAATAAATAGAAGAACAAGCCCATGTAGTGGATTGCATTAATAGAACATGGGAGTGGTAGATCCCAACTACCACTCCAAGTGAAGTGAATTAATTAAAACTTCAACTCCAACTAGAGTGTTTCGCATATGTTACCTAAGGCTGTGACTGATGTGGTTGTCATAAATGTCAACACTTAGTTTGGGTTGTTATTGATTCTTATGTTGATGGTATACTATGATGGTGTGCTAACATTGATGTTGTCGATGTTCATGGTTGGATGTCATGCCTTGTATAATGTCAATTAAATTTGTATAGAGTATGTTTGTTGTCAGCAAAAATTATATCATGATGATATATTAAGATTAGAATTAGAAGCATTAAGATAAGGATTAGAAGTAATACTGATGTTGGGGAGATGTTGTTGATGGTATGTAGCATGTTGTATGCTCTCTACTATTGTCCCTAAGGAAGTATGTGTTACTACAAGGAGGCTCTAGTTTCCTAATGTTGGTGAAGGTTTCTTTTGCAACAAGTTGCCTTGACGACTAATTGGGAGAATGTTTCACATTTCTCCACCTTTGAAGATATAGTCATATAATTCAAAAGTTAAGCTGTGTGTTGTGAAGGTCCTACATTCAAAGTTTCATATCATTTGTCCCTCCATAGAGAAAGTTGCATGTGACAGAGTGCAGGACTATATTATCTAGTGGCTAGTTTTAGTGTTTATTGGCTTGCACCAACTTGTTTCTCTTGTTAGGGTTAGCTGGCAGAAGATATCAATTAAATGCAATTAAAGATTAAACAGAGGAATGAAAATACATAGAAATAATAACAATGAGAGACAAGTTTTAACGTGGTTCACCCAAACTTGGGCTACATCCACCAATAGAGAGTCCCATATTATTATCCATTAAATCAAATTGATTACAACCAACAATCCCTGCAACTCAATACCACTGCAAAAGCTATAATACAATATCAATGGAAACCCTAACCCTGAGCCATTTTTCTCAAGAATTATGTTAGTTACAAAATAGGGTTTTTTTTATGTTGGCTAATAGAAAAAATAACTCCCGACACCTTTATAAAATAATAGGCTCTACCCCCTGCACTCCCCCATTAAATAATTTGGGGGGAAACCACGCCAATAGAAGGGGAAAATTTAACATCTGAGTCTGATTAGGCTCCATATAACAACAATCTCCCACTTGGAGACTAATCAAACTCCACACCATATCATCTCCCACTTGGATATTGATCATAACACCGCTAACCTTGTAGCTCCCACTAGAAATAAACACCCTAGACTATGTTGTTCTGATTTTATTATTTTCAAGCTTGAAGACCAACCAAAGCTGAAGAGGAGCTTAGCTTCTCCCTTGTCACTGCCTTCATAAACATATCCACTAGATTTTTATTTGTATGTATCCTTTACACCCGTAACTATCCATCATCCAAGACTAATCGAATGAAGTGATACCTCAACTATATGTGTTTGGTCTTTGAATGCAAGGCAGAATTCTTTGCAAGATGTATGGCACTCTGGTTAGCTGTAAACAAATAACTGTTAGCCTGTTGTTTGCCCAATTATTCATGAAATATTGTAGCCATATCATCTCCTTGCTTGCATCTGTTGCAGCTACATACTCTGCCTTTGTGGTGGATAAAGCAACCACCTTTTGCAACTGTGAGATCCAACTCACTATTGTCCCACCTACAATAAAGACATAACTTGTAGTACTCCGCTTGGTATCAATATCCCCTACCAAATTTGAGTCCACATAGCCTGCTAAATCAGTATTAGAGCCCCCAAAACATATTTTTTTATTAGATGTACCTGTCAAATATCTGAGAATTCATTTTACCACATTCCAATGCTCCAACTCTGGATGACTCATATACCTGCTTATGACTCCTACAACATGTGCCATTAAACTTCCTATAGCTGAAGCACATGGTACCTTGGACATTTTGTCTTCCTCCTCTTGTGTCTTAGGACACATCTCCTTAGTCAATTTTAAATGACTAGGCAAATGTGTGCTAACAACTTTTGCATTCTCCATATGGAATCTCTGCAACATCTTTTCAACATAATCAACCTGAGATAGAGTCAATTTTTTGTTCTTCCTATCTCTACAAATTTTCATACCAAGGATTTGTTTTGCTGCCTCAAATCCTTCATAGCAAATGACTGTGCTAACTGCTATTTTAACTCTCTTATGTGATCCATGTTAGACCCTGCTACAAGCATGTCATCAACATATAAACATAAAATAATGTAGCTGTCATTATCCAACCTCTTAAAATAAACACAATGGTCAAAATTACACCGACTATAGCCTTGCTCAGCTATAAAACTATCAAATTTCAAATACCATTATCGAGGTGCTTGTTTCAAGCCATACAAACTCTTCTTCAATCTGCACACCAATTTCTCCTTACCTATGACCTCAAATCCTTGTAGCTATTCCATATATATCTCCTCCTCCAAATCACCATGGAGAAAGGTAGTTTTCACATCTAGCTGTTCCAAATGCAAGTCTTCAGTAGCCACAATACTTAAAGTAGTACGAATAGAAGCCATAGTGACAACCGAAGAAAATATCTCATCAAAATCAAAATATTTTTTTATTTTGCATTCAACTTGGTTCTATTTTCAAAATCTGCATGTGCAAAAGCTTCACATCTAAAGGTTTTGAGAAAGGAATAGGTCACCTTCTTACATGTCCATGTTTCCTCTAGAATACCACAGCCCAAAGGAACTGAAGGGACCGTGTTAATTAAATATACAACAGTGTTGACATCCTCTGCCCACATGTTTAAAGGCAGCCCAACATGCAATCTCATGGTCCTTGCACACTCCATTATTGTCCTATTCATGCGCTTAGCCACTCCATTCTCCTATGGAGTCTTTGGAACTATTTTTTTCCTACATATTCCATTAAAAGAACAATAATCCTCAAATTCTTTAATGTATTACTCACCACCATTATAAGATCTGAGACATTTTAATCTTTTACCCGTCTCATTCTCAACCAAGCTTCTCCATTTCTTAAATGTTTCAAAAACATCATATTTCTACCTGAGGAAATAAATCCAAACCTTCCTAGTTGCATCATCTATGAATGTAACATAATACCGAGAGCCACCGAGAGAAGATACCTGAGCTAGTCCCCATACATCTGTATGCACAAGCTCCAACTTTTCATCTTTCTTTTGCTTCCCATCCTTGAGAAAACTCTCTTTTGTTTGCCATACACACAACTTTCATAGAAATCCATATTAATATATTTCAGACCTAGTAAAAATTTCTTAGAATGAAGTACTTTCATACATTTTTCACTTATATGCCCAAGTCTATTATGCTATAGTGTTGTTTCAAAACCTACAGCAATTGTTTCAATCTCTTCCTATGAACCTGCAGCAACTGTTCCTGAACTTGTTTGTTTTTTCTCTACAAAAACTAAAGTAGAAGGAACAATATGACTTGTAAAAAGATATAAGGTGCCTACTTTCACACCTTTTTCTATTATTAAGACACCTCTTGTAACCTTCCAATTTTTATTAGTAAATGTAACAGTGCAACCTTCATCAGCAAGTTGGCTTGCTGAAATTAAATTCCAACAATCTGATAGGGTTCATTATCTCCCAAATAAACTAGCCCAAAATCCCCTTGGACATAATCAAGAAAATAACTTCTATGGGCCATAGCATGAAATGAGGCCCCTAAATCTAAAACCCATGAATCATCAACATTATCTAGGGAAAGAATCAAAGCATCATCTTCAGATTTATTACTTACCACATTTGCCTCCTTATTACCTTCTTGTTTGTCTCCTTCTTTATTCTTCCAAGACCAGCAATCTTTCTTCAGATGACCTAGTTTCCCACTATACGAGCAATCCTTCTGTCCTCTAGATTGAGATCTCTTTTCCTTTGATTTTCCTCATGACTTCCCATGACCTCCAGAACCTTTTCCTCTCTCCTTTGATCTTCCCCTACTTTCTGCATTCAAAACAGTACCTGATGTGGACCCTCCTGAGCTTTTTCATCACATTTCCTCGCTAAGATAACACCAACAACATCATCAAATTTCAAAGTGTTTGAACCAGAGACAGAGTTACTTACAGCCATTACCAAGCTATTCCATCTTTCCGGCAAAGAACATAAAACCAAGAGAGCCCTCACCTCTTCATCAAATTTCACTTTTATAGAATTTAACTGACTAGTAATCATATTAAACTTGTTTAAATGATCTGACATAGATCCACCTTCAATAATTTTTAGATTATACAAACGCTTCATGACAAATACTTTATTTGAGGCTGAAGGTTTTTCATACAATTTGGCCAAAGTTTTCATCAATTCACTTGTTGTCTTTGCTTCTGTTATATTGAATGTCATAGATGGTGCCAGGCACAACTGAATGGTTCCCAAAGCCTTTATGTCCAGAAGTTCCCAATCCTTATTAGTCATTGTTGTTGGTTTCTTGGCTATTCCTTCTAATGGCCTCCATAAATCCTTCTGATAGAGATAATCCTCCATATGCATCTTCCATAACTAATAGTTCTACCCATTGAATTTGTCTACCTTCAATTTACCCTCATCTGCCATTGCTCCCACTCAACCATGAGACTCCCACTCAACCGTGAGACCTTGCAAATGATAATCGAATACAACCCACTCTAATATAACTTGTTAGGGTTAGTTGGCAGAAGATATCAATTAAATACAATTAAAGATTAAACAAAGGAATGAAAATACACAGAAATAATAATAGTGAGAGACAAGTTTTAACGTAGTTCACCCAAACTCAAGCTATATCCACCAATAGAGAGTCCAATACTATTATCTAGTAAATCAAACCGATTACAACTAGCAATCCCTGTAACTCAATATCGTTGCAAATGCTACAATACAATATCAACAAAAACCCTAACCCTTAGCCATTTTTATCAAGACTTATGTTGGTTACAAAATAGGGTTTTTTTATGTCAGCTAATAGAAAAAATAACTCCCGATGCCTTTATAAAATAATAGGCTCTGCCTCCCCTGCACTCCTCCATTAAATAATTTGGGGGGAAACCACGCTGATAAAAGTGGCAAAAATTTAACCTCCATGTCTGATTAGGCTCCTTATAACAACATCTATATGAAGTGGTGAATCAATTGGCTGGTGGAGAATGATCTTGAGGATCTTGTGATGTTTTTTGTTGCTCCTCCAGGTGTTTTTTGGTTACTCCAGAATAGGATGTGGTCTGGAATGAAGGTATTGATGGGTTATCCTTTTGCCTGGCTAGTTGAGGTATGTTGAAGGTGTGCGCCACAAAATATTTGTTGTACAAAGTTCAAGGAATTTTTTGAGATGTTGTATGGGTCATGCTAACTCATCTGGGAGAAGCACAAGTAATGTTTAATATTCCATGAGTACCACCAAGTTGTAATGGCCAATATTCGACAAGCTTCATGCTTTCTTTCTTAAGGCTGACCTATTTCAAATGTGCGAAGCATGCAAATGTTATTCTTTGAAGGATAATACTGTGAAGGGTGTTTAAGACTAGGTTAAGTGTGTATTGGAATCCACAAGGCATGTTCCTCTTCTTGGTGTTACGTGTAGTTTATTTTAGGGCTTACCATGTTTCATGTTGTTTGATCTTTGGCTGACTTGTAATTGGAATATTCTTGTTGTCTTTGGCCAACATGTAAAGTAATCAATGTGATATCATGTATATATTACAAACCTAGTTGATCTAGGTGAGGTGTGATTGTGAATGTGAGAGTAAGAAGTTAAATGCAGATGTGTAATGCATTATGATGTGTGAGTGAAAGAGAAAGAGAAGTATTAGATCCTGTCTAGATTCATTTTGAAGATATTTTGAGATAGAAGGGAAGTGAAGAGTGTGCCTAACTGATTATTGGAGGTAGCTAGCCAAGGGCAAAACTTCTTGAAGGTTGAAAGTAGTGAGTCAGTAAGCTATAGAGAAGACATTTGAAGAAGTTGTAGAAGTTATCAAAAAAGAATTGCAATCATCAAAAGGATTGACCTTCATTGTCAGATTCAGACAGTAGAAGGATTGTCATGCTGTAATATTTTCTAAGTTTGTTCTTGGTTCAAGGAGTAGTTATTTCCTTGGGTTGAAGCCCTAAAACAAAGTCTACAGGCAGTTGTAGCTTCCTTGAGATTGACCCTAAAATATTTCTTCAGCGAGTAGTAGCTCCCTTAGGTTGTAGCCCTAAAACAAAGTTGTAACTATGATTCTTCTGTGACGATGTATTAGGACAGTAGCTCCTAGCATCTTTTCTCACCGTAGTTTTTCCCTTTGTTTTTTTCCACGTATATCTGGGGTTATGTGGTCTTGTGCATTGTGTTGATCTTTTATGTTTCTATTAATGCTATAAATATTAATTTTTAGTTTTCTCAGGAGGGTTTGAAATTTGTTTTAATACTAATTCACCCCCCTCTCAATATTTTGGTGTATGTTCAATAATTGGTATCAAAGCAAGGTTTCTCAGAAGGAGCTTAACCACTTGAGGAAGGTTCAGGATGGCTCATGATGGATCTTACAAGGCACAAGTCTAAGTTTGATGGAATAAATTAGACCTTATGGAAGCTAAGGATGGATGGCTATCTATCCTCTATAGGGTTTGGTGTTTGGTAATATATCAAGGATGGTTACACTTCTCCTACTAATACCCCTATAGATCCAACTGAGATAAAGTTGTATGATAACAATGCTAAGGAAAAGAATGCTATCGTGAGTGGGTTAGCTGATTCAGAACTTTTGAAGATAATGAATTATAGTTTTGCTAGGGATGTCTGGGTAAAACTTAGCAGCATTTATGAAGGAGATAATAAAGTGAAGCAAGACAAGATGCAAATCTTCAAGAGAAAATTTGAGACCCTGAGGATGGTAGAAGATGAAGACATTGCTAGTTATATGCTCCAGGTGGATGAAGTATTTAATGGCATCATAGGTCTTGGTGGAGAAGTGAAAGAAGATGAGATTGTGAAGAAGGTTCTAGGATCTTTCCCTAATTCTTATAGTCATAAGGTATATACTATTGAGGAGTCTAAGGAATTGGATACCTATTCAGTAGATCAATTGTTTGGTGCTCTCACAACCTTTGAAATGAGAGAGTTTGACAAAGATGCTCCAAAGAAGGAAGCAATATTCAAAGTTAGTAAGAAGATAGAAGATGAAATAGTTGATCAAGGTGATGACCTTGATGAGGTAGAGGCAAACTTTGTGAGAATATTAAAGAAGGGCACCAAAAAATACAGAGGTAAGTTACATTTCAAGCTCTTCAATTGTGGGAGAATTGGTCATTTTGCCTCTAAATGACCTTTTAAAGAATTAGGGGATAGCAACAAAAGAGAGAAGTTCAAAAGAAATATTTATTCCATGGAGAAAAACTATTCTTCAAAAGACATAAGGATCATGATAATTCAAATGATGAAACACTTTTCATGGCCTTGAAATTTGGTGACAAAGAGAGTGATATTGGAAAATGTAAGAAGTCTGGTATCTTGAAGATTGACAAAGATAATGAAAAATCAATGGTTGTGTGGATTGCCTTTCATGCAAAAGAAGAAGCTAACACTTGGGTAATTGATAGTGGTTGCTCTAACCACATGATTGGTGACAGAGGGAAATTAATCAGCCTTAAGAACTAGAAGGGTAGAGCTATCAAGTTTGGTGGTGATGAGTTAGCACAAATTTGTGGAAAGGGTGCTATAACTATTGATGGAAAGAACAAGACTGGGGATGTCCTCTATGTCAAAGGGCTAAAGCACAATCTCCTCGATATTAGTAAGATGTGTAGAAAAGGATACAATCTCAAATTCCATGCCAAAGCTTGTGAGATCAGGAAGGTAGGGTCTAGAAGATTAGTTGCAGAAGGTACTAGGACATATGGTGATATCTATCATCTAAAGGAGGAAAATGGAAGGACCTATTTATTGACTCAATCCAGTTCAAATGTTGTTTGTGGCAGAATAGGATGGGACACATCAAATTTGACAATATGGTGAAGATCAACTCTACTCGTGCGGTGAGAGATATGCCTAAGATAACCAAGCTTGCAAACACAATATGCAAGGAATGTTAAATAGGAAAGAAGACGAAGACAAATTTCAAGAGCAAGGAGTGTTTTTCTACAATGCTATTGGAGCTAATTCACACTGACCTATGCGGACCTACAAGAACAAAGAGTCAACAAGGTGAAAGGTATTTCATGTTGATTATTGATGATTACTCTTGAATGACTTGGGTTACTTTTTTAAGAGAAAATTGAAGAGACCTAGTGTCTCAAGTTATTGCTTGGAACCTCTTTCTTCATTGGTCATCGGCCACACTAGAGTTTCGGTAGAACTAGTGAATGTTACACCGATAGTTTTGTTCACATCGATGAAGGGACAAGCTATCAGGCATACTTATTATATCAGCACAATCTTAAGTTACTTCTTCGATCGATGAGGATCATACCGATGTGAGAAAGTTCATCAGCATAAGGTTGGGTGTCAGGTAAACTCATGGTGGTCATTTCGATAGTATTAAGTTACCCTGATGGAAGTGTACGTTGGGATCAATGGGTCATCAGCGTAAGAACTATAATCAGCTCAGCATTGAGATGTCTCTCCGAAGTCACTAGTCACTCTGATGAAGGGTTAGCATAGCATTGGCATTGGTGAGACAAGGATCCATCGGAGTAAGTGTTGAATAGTTCACCGATGATGAAGGTTATCCCGATGAGTCTTTGACTGTCATCGTCGGCAACAAAATTATCGATGATAGTCATATTGATCGTTTGTGGTTATAAACTGGAATAGTATACGTGACTTGGTGCATGTGGGATTAATGATCTCATGAGAATGTGAACAGGTGCGATGGTTGGAAGGCAATGATGTTGGGGAAGTTAGATCAAACAGTTAGGGCAAAATATGAATAACAGTTTTGCTCTTGAAGACTGGAAATAAATACAGATCTGCTGGTGTCGTTGAAGGATGATGAAGAGGTTTTGATTTGTACAAGTTTATTCTGTAGAATGTGTAGATGATATAAATAGTTTTGTATAAATTGTAAAAGTGACCAATACCTGAACATTAGAACAGGGGATCTTTATTGTGTATTCAGTTTTAATGTAATAAAGATTGTTCTATTGTAGTGGTGGGTTTTTTACCCAAAAGGGTTTTCCCATGTAATACTGGAGTCTGTGTTGTCTATTTTGTCTATTTTGTTTCTCTAGTGTATTCATCTGATTATTTTGTTTTGAAAGTTACCTGTCTACATTTTCCCCTTGGAATTTTTCATTAGGGAAGCTGTTTTCCACACCTGTGTTTTCCTTTCAAGTGGTATCAGAGCCTGGCCAGTTGTGTTATCCTTGTTGGTAGGTTGGGTTTTTTATGTTAATTCTGGGAGTGGGAGTTCTGTAACGGTCTATTTTGTTAAATAGGATGGCAAGTACATAAGGAAAAATAGACATTGAAAAGTTCAATGGTACAAATTTTGAGTTGTGGAAACTTAAGGTTGAAGATATGCTAGTCGATAGAGATCTTTGGGTTGATGTGTCTGGGGTTAAACCTGCAAGCATGAAGCAAGAAGATTGGGACCTAGCTGACAGGAAAGTCAAAGGACTGATAAGATTAAATCTAGCGGATTCTGTTCTATTGAACGTCCATGAGGAGAAGTCAGCCAAAGATTTGTGGAAGAAGTTGGGAGATATTTACCAGGGCAAGTCCTTGGTGAATAAACTTTTCCTCAGAAAGAAGTTGTACTCTTTAAAGATGGATGAAAGAGCATCTGTAGCAGAACATCTGAACTCATTTAATCTGATTGTTACATAGTTGACATCTATAGGTGTAAAAATAGAAGAAAAAGACCACTGTATGCTTCTTTTGTGTTCCTTACCTGACTCGTGGGATCATCTTGTGGTGGCTATTGGAAGTACAACAACCACATTTACAACTGAAGCGGTTGTTAACTCGTTGTTATCTGAAGAGATGCAGAGGAAATCTTCTGAGATAGTCAAAGAGGCCCTGTCTGTTCGAGGTAGACCAAAAGAAAAAGGCAAGAAGGACAAGAAGTCGCAGTCCAAATCAGAGGGGAGATCAAAATCTCCTGGCACAAAGTCCAAGGTGAAGTGCTGGAATTATGGGCAGAAAGGTCACATCAGAAGAGACTATTAAGAGGAGAAAAAGAAGAACTCTTCTGACAACAATTCTTCTCAGAGTGATGCAGATGCCTTCATTGCTGCTTTGGCAACACCTGCATCTGAAGATGTTTGGCTAGTGGATTCAGGAGCATCTTTTCATATGACATCTCATAGAGAGTGGTTCACAAAGTATGAACCGTATGCTGGTGGGATGGTGTTCCTAGCAAGTGATTCAACACTGGAAATTGTTGTTCAAGGACGAGTCAGAATCCAGTTCCCGGATGGTAGGATAAAGGGAATGAATGGAGTTCTTCACATACCAGGTCTGGCTCAAAATTTACTTTCTGTTAGTAAGCTTAATGATGTTGGAGTGCAAGTTACTTTTGTGAATGGTGGTTGTAAGATGACTAGAGGGTCTATTGTACTGGCAAAGGGTGAACGCATTGGAACTCTGTATAGGTTAGATGCAAAACCAGTATGCTGTAATAATGTCTCTGTAAAATCTGAAGAAGCTACCATTGTAACACATGATGCAAACTCTATGGAAGTTAAACTTCCTGTAGAGAAAACAATGCCCCTGCATCATAGACTTGGTCACATAGGTGAAAAAGGTTTAAAAACCTTGAAAAACAAAACCCTGGTAGATGGGCTGATTGATTGTAATCTGGAATTCAATTTCTGCGAACATTGTATATATGGAAAACAGAATCGTGTTTTTTTTTACTCAAGTTCTCATAAATCTTCTGGTGTTCTGGACTATGTACATTCTGATATTTTTGGTCCAGTTGATGTTCCGTCTTTGTCTAAATCAAGATACTATGTATCGTTCATTGATGATTATTCAAGGAGGGCATTTGTATATTTTTTGAAAAATAAATCAGAAGTATTTAGTCAGTTTAAAGAATTTAAAACTCTTGTGGAAAATTAGACTGGTAGAAAAATAAAATGCTTGAGAACAGATAATGGTGGTGAATATTGCAATGCAGATTTTGATAAGTATTGTGTAGACCATGGAATTAAAAGGCATAAAACTACACCATATACTCCACAACAAAATGGAGTTACTGAAAGGTTAAATCATTTGTTGATGGAGAAAGCAAGAAGTATGTTAAGTTATGCTGGTCTTGAACAAAGGTTCTGGGCTAAGGCAGTTGCTACAGCTTGTTACTTACTGTTCTTTGGCATTGGTTGATAAGACACCAATGGAAGCGTGGTCTAAAAAAAAGCCCTCTCTAAGACATCTTCATGTCTTTGGCTATGAGGCATATGCTCATATTCCTGAGGTAAAGAGATCTAAGTTGGATTACAAAGCAGTCAAATGTATCTTTATTGGCTATGGAGTTAGTGTTAAAGGGTACAAACATTGGAATCCTGAAACTGAAAAAGTAATTTACAGTAGGAATGTAATTTTTAGAGAGCTGAAACCTTTGGTTATTGATCCTCAGCCGGAGAAGATAGAAAAGAAGAAAGAAAAGAGTGTTGTTAATATTCCTCTGACCCCTGTAAAAGAGGAACAACAAGTACCAAGTGTAGATGGTTTAGATGTGAGTTCAAGTAGCTCTGAAGATTCAGATCCAGAGCAAGAACCTGAACCTGCACCTCAACCATTGAGGCAGTCTACACGTGAAAGGAGACAACCAGATAGGTATGGATTTTTAGTACTTGATTCAAGTTGTGCATATGCTTTTCTTACTGATACTGATGAACCTAGGACTGTGAAAGAAGCTATTAGTTTATTTGATTCAGATTCTTGGTTGGAAGCCATGGATAATGAAATGTCATCATTAAAGAAAAATGGAACCTGGGATTTGGTGTCCTTGCCGGAAGGTAGAAAACCTGTGGGCTGTAAGTGGGTATTGAAAAGGAAATATGGTCCAGATGGTAGTATTGACAAGTACAAGGCAAGACTGGTTGCTAAGGGGTATTCTCAAAAGGGAGGTATAAATTATGGAGAAATTTTTTCTCCTGTAGCTAAGCTGACATCCATTAGATTTCTTTTGTCACTTGCAGTAGCATATGATTTTGAAATTGAGTAGATGGATGTGACAACAACATTTCTTCATGGGGACCTTGAAGAAGAAATTTATATGTCCCAGCCAAAGCATTTTGTGATAAAAGGTAAAGAACATCTGGTATGTAAACTTAAAAAGTCTCTTTATGGTTTGAAACAATCTCCCAAAATGTGGTATCAAAAATTTGATACATATGTTTTATCCTTGGGGTATGTGAGATCTAAATCTGATCATTGTGTTATTATAAAACTGAAGGTGATCAGATTCTTATAATTACACTGTATGTGGATGACATGTTATTCATTGGCAATGGTAAGGGGATGATCTCAGAATTAAAATCTCAGTTGTCCTTGAAATTTGAAATGAAGAATCTGGGGGCAACGAAGTACATTCTGGGAATGGAAATCAAAAGGGACAGATCTAAGAGAAAGATTTGGCTTAGCTAGAGAAGGTATATTACCAATGTTCTTGATAAATTTCATATGTCTGATTCTAAACAATTAGTTGTTCCAATTTTGCAAGGAATGAAATTATCTGTTGAAGATTGTCTAAAATCTTTGAATGAAATTGATGATATGTAAAAAGTGCCTTATGCAAGTGTTGTTGGTAGTTTGATGTACACAATGGTCTGTACCAGGCCAGACATTGCCCAAGAAATGGGAGTTTTGAGCCAGTTTATGGCAAATCCAGGAAGATCACATTAGGATGTTGTGAAGAGAGTTATGAGATATTTGAAGGGAACTTTTGATTATACTATTTGCTATCATGGAAACTCAATTGGATCTCAGAAATCTATCAGCATTCAGGGATATGTAGATTCTGATTGGGTAGGGGACATTGAGAGTAGAAGATCCACTAGTGGATATGTATTCATGTTAAATGGTGGTGCTATCAGTTGGATGAGCAAGTGGCAGGCTGTAGTCACTTTGTCCACAATAGAGGTAGAGTACATGGTAGCTATTCGTGCATGCCAAGAAGTCGTTTGGTTAAAGAGGTTGTGTTCTGATGTTGGTTTTAATGCAGGGAAGATACAAATTCATTGTGACAGTCAAAGAGCTATTTGTTTGGCAAAAAATCCTACATTTCATGCTAGGACAAAACATATCGATGTCCAATATCACTTTGTTCATGATATGGTGGAAGACAGGAAGGTGAAGCTAGAAAAAGTTGACACTTTGGAAAATGTCGCTGACACCTTAACTAAACTAGTAAGTATAGCCAAGTTCAAATGGTGTTCAGATGAAATGGGTCTTCGGGCCCATAATTCTCAGTAATCCTTTTGAGGATTAAGAGGTTAGCAATAATCTCTTCGACAAGTGGGAGATTGAAGAGACCTAGTGTCTCAAGTTATTGCTTGGAACCTCTTTCTTCATTGGTCGTCAGCCACACTAGAGTTTCGGTAGAACTAGTGAATGTTACACCGATAGTTTTGTTCACATCAATGAAGGGACAAGCTATTAGGTAGATTTATTATATCGGCACAGTCTTAAGTTACTTCTCCAATCGTTGAGGATCATACTGATGTGAGAAAGTTCATCGGCATAAGGTTGGGCGTCGGGTAAACTCATGGTGGTCGTTCTGATAGTATTAAGTTACCTCGATGGAAGTGTGCGTTGTGATCAATGGGTCATCGGCGTAAGAACTATAATCGGCCCAGCGTTGAGATGTCTCTCTAAAGTCACCAGTCACTTTGATGAAGGGTTAGCATAGCATTGGTGTTGGTGAGACAAGGATCCGTCAGAGTAAGTGTTGAACAGTTCACCGATGATGAAGGTTATCCCGATGAGTCTTTGACTGTCATTGTCAGCAACAAATTTGCTGACGATAGTCATATTGATCGTTTGTGGTTATAAACCGGTATAGTATACACGACCTGGTGCATGTGGGATTAATGATCTCATGAGAATGTGAACAGTTGTGACGGTTGGAAGGCAGCGACACTAGGGAAGTTAGATCAAACAGTTAGGGCAAAATATGAATAACAGTTTTGCTCTTGAAGTCTGGAAATAAATACAGATCTGTTGGTGTCGTTGAAGGATGATGAAGAGGTTTTGATTTGTACAAGTTTATTCTGTAGAATGTGTAGATGATATAAACAGTTTTGTACAAATTGTAAAAGTGACCGATACCTGAACATTAGAACAGGGGATCTTTATTGTGTATTCAGTTTTACTGTAATAAAGATTGTTCTATTGTAGTGGTGGGTTTTTTACCCAAAAGGGTTTTCCCATGTAATACTGGAGTCTATGTTGTCTATTTTGTCTATTTTGTTTCTCTGGTGTATGCATCTGATTATTTTGTTTTGAAAGTTACCTGTCTGCATTTTCCCCTTGGAATTTTTCATTAGGGAAGCTATTTTCTGCACAGAAGCCTTTGATAAGTTTAAGATTGTCAAAGCAAAAGTTGAGAATGAAATGAATACTAATATCAAATGCTTAAGATCTGATAGAGGGGGTGAATTTACTTCAAATGAATTTGAAAAGTTTTGTAAAGATCATGGTATATTAGGAGACATCTATCTACTCCTAGGACCCCTCGACAAAATGGGGTAGTGGAGAGGAAGAATAGGACTATGCAAGAGATGGCTAGGGCAATGTTGAAAGATGTAGATCTACTTGATATGTATTGGAAGTAAATAGTTCACACTACTATCTACCTGCTTAACACAATACAATTGAGAGTCAATAGCATGAAGACCCCTTATGACCTATGGTATGAAATACCTCCCATTGTCAAATACTTCAAGATATTTGGCAACAAATGCTATATCAAGATACCTGAAGAAGACCTTCAAAATTTTGGTTCAAGCTATGGTGAAGGGATCTTTCTTGGTTACTAAACTAGGAGCAATGCCTATAGATGCTACAAAAAGAGATTAGGAAGGATGATTAAAAGCAAAAATGTTAAGGTAGATGAAGATTTGTGTCAGATCTCACAAGAACTAGATGTTTGTGGATCTGAGATACCTCCCTGCATTCAAGAAGAACAAGAAGAGGAGAAAGAAGAGAAGGAACAAGAATCATAAAAAATCCCTAAGACTCCAGCAAAGTATGTTCAAAGAAATCATTCAACAGATTATATCATTGGAGATAAGAATGAAGGTGTGCAGACCATGAGAAGGCTTACAAGAGCAAATGAGAAAGTAAATTTGTGCTTACTATCAAAGTTAGAGCTCAAAACCTTTGCTAATGCTAGAAAAGATGATGGATGGTTGATGTAGATGGAAGAAGAATTGAATCAGATAGAAAAGAATCAGACATTAGAGCTAGTTCCCAAACTAGCCGATAAGAATGTTATAGAAACAAAGTGGGTGTTCTAGAACAAGATGAATGAAGATGGTGAAGTTGTAAGGAACAAAGAAAGATTGGTGTGTAAGGGTTATTCACAAGTTGAAGGTATTAATTTTGAGGAGACTTTTATCTAGTTGCCAAAATGGAGGCAATTACGATGTTTCTTATATTTGTTGCTCACAAGAATTTTAAGGTCTATCAAATGGATGTCAATTCAACCTTCTTAAATGGTGATTTAGAGGAATAGGTCTACATTGAGCAACCGGGTGGTTTCCAACTATCAAAATATTTAAACATGGTGTACCAATTCAAGAAAGCTTTGTATGGATTTAAGCAAGCTCTTAATGCTTGGTATGCTCAGTTGGATAAGTACTTACCTTAGCAAAGTTTCAAGAAAGGTACTACAGATAGTAATCTGTACATTAAGATAGAGGAAGAGAATATTTTAATAGTTGTTGTATATGTTGATGACATCATCTTTGGGGGAGATGATAATATGTGTAAGAGGTTTGCAGAAGAGATGTAGAAAGAGTTTGAGATGTCTATGATTGATTAGTTGTCTTTCTTCATTAGGCTTCAAATTTCTCAACTAAATGATGGTATATTTATTTCGTAGGCTAAGTATGTTAAAGAGATGTTGAATAAATTTGGCATGGAGGATTCCAAACCAGTAAGTACTCCTATGGTTACTAGTTGTCACTTGAGCAAGGTTGATGAGTCACTTGAGGTTGATCAAACTCTTTATAGATCTATGACTACTTCTAGGCCTGATATTATGCATGCAATACATTTGGTTTCCAGATATCAAGCTAATCCTAAGAAAAATCATGAGAACGAAGTAAAAAGAATATTGAGATATTTGAAGGGAATTCTAGATTATAGCTTATGGTATCCAAGAGGTAATGACTTTAATCTAAGTGCTTACACTGATGCTAATGGGGCTAGTTGTGTTGATGATAGAAGAAGTACAAATGGTGGCGCTTTCTTTTTAGGAATCATATTGGTTTCATGGCATAGTAAGAAACAAGATTTAGTATCTTTATCAACTATAGAGGCTGAGTATATTGTTGCAACATCTTGTTGTACACAAGTGTTGTGGATGAAGCAACCATTGAAGGATATCAAGATACAATATGATGATCCTATTCCTATTTTGTGTGATAATACAATTGCTATCAATATTTCAAAGAATCTAGTGATAAGGTTTAGAACCAAGCATATATCAATCAGGTATCACTTTTTGAGAGAGAAGGTTAAAGATAAAGAAGGTAGAATATGTTTCAACAAAGGATCAAATTGTAGATATTTTCACAAAGGCTCTGGTAAAGGATACTTTTGAGTTTCTCTGGCAGAAGTTAGGGGTAACTGCCCTTCCTTCTTCTTTCTAGATGCATAGTTGGTGCATCTGTCTAGGGGGGGTAATTCATGTTATATCTCTTTCCTGGACTGATGGTGGCTACCTCTCAGGGGGAGTAGGTAGTTGGTTAGTTATTGTTGATAGGGGGGCATGTATAATTATTTAAAGGAGAAGTGTAGCTGTTGAGAATGTGTTGATGATTTAAATGAAGACCTTTACCCTTTGTCCTTGATGTCAAATAGGGAGAATGAGAAGATATGTGTTTCCATCAATGCCAAAGGGGGAGATTGTTGCACATATGTTACCTAAGGTTGTCATTGATGTGGTTGTCATTGATGTCAACACTTAGATTGGGTTGTTATTAATGCTTATGTTGATGGTATACTATGATGGTGTGCTAACAATGATGTTTTTTATGTTCATGGTTGGATGTCATGCCTTGTTTAATGTCAATTAAAGTTGTATAGAGGATGTTTGTTGTCAATAGAGAGGATATCATGATGATATATTAAGATGAGAATTAGAAATATTAAGATGAGAATTAGAAGCATTAAGATAAGAATTAGAAGTAATGCTAATGTTGAGGAGATGTTACTGATGGTCTATATTATGTTGTATGCTCTCTTCTATTGTCCCTAAGGAAGTATATGTTGCTACAAGGAGGCTCTAGTCTCTAGATCTTGGTGAAGGTTTCTGCTATAGGAAGTTACCTTGAAGACTAATTGGGATAATGATTCACATTTCTCCTCCTTTGAAGATATAGTCACATGGTTTAGAAGTTAAGTTTAGTGTGTTGTGAGGGTTCTACATTCAAAGTTTCATAGCATTTGTCCCTCCAAAAAGAAAGTTGTAAGTGACAAAGTGCAAGGTTGTATTGTCCGCAAGCTAGTTTCAGTGTCTGTTGGCTCGCGCCAACTTGTTGCTGTATGAAGTGGTGAGTTGGCTGGTGGAGAATGATCCTGAGGATCTTGTGATGTTTCTTGTTGCTCCACAAGGTGTTTTCCTAGTTTCTCTGGAATAGGTTGTGGTCTTGAATGAAGGTGTTGTTGGGTTATGCTTTTGCCCAGCCGACTGAGGTATGTTGAAGGTGTACACCACAAAGTATTTGTTGTGTGGAGTTCAAGGAGTGTTTGGATATGTTGTATGGGTCATGCTAAATCATTTTGGAGAAGCGCAAGTCATTTTTAATCTTCCACGAGTACTGCCAAGTTGTAATGGCTGATATGTTACACACTTCATACTTTCTTGCTTAAGGCAAACCTATTTCAAATGTACGAAGCGTGTAGATATTATTCTTTGAAGGCCAATATTGTGAAGTGTGTTTAGGACCATGTTAAGCATGTTTTAGAATCCAAAAGGCATGTTCCTCTTCCTACTATTACATGTAGTTCATTTTAGGGCTTTCCCTCTACACGTTTCATGTTGTTTGATCTTTGGCCAACTTGTAATTGTAATATTCTTGTTGTCTTTGGCCAACATGTAAAGTAATCAATGTAATATCATGTATATATTATAAACCTAGTTGATCTAGATGAGGTTTGATTGTGAATGTGAGAGTAAGAAGTTAAATGTGGATGTGTAATGCATTATGATGTGTGACTGAAAGAGAAAGAGTGGAAGTATTAGATTCTATCTAGATTCATTTTGAAGATATTTTGAGATAGAAGGGAAGTGAAGAGTGTGCCTAACTAATTGTTGGAGGTAGTGAGCCAAAGGCAAAACTTCTTGAAGGCTGAAAGTAGTGAGTCAATAAGCTACAGAGAATACATTTGAAGAAGTTGGAGAAGTTATCAAAGCAGAATTGTAATCATCAAAAGGATTGAGCTTCATTGTCAGATTTAGATAGTAGAAGGACTATCATGCTGTAATCTTTTATAAGTTTGTTCTTAGTTCAGGGAGTAGTTCCTTCCTTGGGTTGAAGCCATAAAACAAGTCTGCAAGGATTTATAGATTCCTTGGGAGTGACCCTAAAACCTTTCTTGGGAGTAGTATCTTCCTTGGGTTGTAGCCCTAAAACAAAGTTGTAACTATGACTCTTTTGTGAGGTTAGATTAGGACAGTAGCTCCTAGCATCTTTTCTCACTGTGGTTTTTCCCTTTGGGGTTTTCCATGTAATTGGTGTTATGTGGTGTTGATCATTGTCTTGATCTTTTATGTTTCTATTAATGCTATAAAGATTAAGTTTCAATTTTCTCTGGAGGGTTTGAGATTTGTTTGAATACTGATTCACCCCCCTCTAAGTATTCTAGTGTATGTTCAACATGGGGTGAGGGAAGAGAACTCTCAAATGGAGTTTTCAAGGACATGCAAACTCAATTTGGTATGCCAAAAATTAGGGGGAAATTTGTAAGAGTTAAAGGGAGTAAAATGTATTGAGTTGGGGGAAAAAAGGGAGTGACATAGACTAGGGAAAAAGGAACATTGAAATGAAAAAAGAAGTGGAGTAGAAGCAACTCGACTGGAAAGAATTTCAATCTCTACATCTACAATATTTGTGTTGATAAAAATTGGTATGTCTTAGTGATTTATTGGGCATAGAATATGAAAGATTGTTGATTGTGAAAGATTGTTTTATATGAAGGATTTCTTGTTCTATATGAGTCGAATTAGTTTTCATATGATGCATTATTTTAAAATAGTGATAGGACTTTGTTTTAATTTTTCTAAAATCTAGTATAAACTAACTCCCATAGTGTGAATATCATTGAAAACCACTTGTATTATGATTTCTTCATTTGAAAAATAGTAGTATGAAACTATAGGGTTTGTATGGCTTTGAATACCACTGAAAACTATTTGTACTTTATTTTCATTGTTGAAAAAATAGTCAACAGAATTAAAGTCTATTTGGAAAATCTTGCTCATTGAAAAGATGAATTGTTGTTATTTTAACACCACATAGGGTCTGTAGGAATGACAATTTCCATAGAGGGAATCAACCTAGCATACTGGGATGACACAATAAGGGATGACTCATCATGCTTGGTCAATTACAAAGGGATTAAATAACATGTTTTGGTGCACCTCTTAAAGTATCATGAGGTCTTCTCTTTGCATGATTTTCATACAATTTATAAATCTCTAATTCATTGAAGACCACAATATCAAATCAAATGTGATAAAAATAGTAGTCGACCAAGGAAAAATCTATCAGTGACTACAATGACATGACATAGACTTTGAAAGTATTGGTAAACATAGTTGAAATACTAAATATAGTTACAAAAGAATAGTTTAATGTTGTGAGAAATCTTTGTTTCTATGAGGTAACAATTTATTAAATGGTTATTTATATAGTTTTAAATTATGAGTAAAATCTTTATAGCACTTACTGTATAAGCATGAAATTAAATATTATACAACTATACATAAATTGTAAATGTATAAATGAAAGTTATACATTTACAGTTAGTTGTATAAGTTGTGATAATATGATTGGAGTCTTTGATTTATTTTAAAAAGAGAATAAGTATATCTCTGAGGAAATATAGTTATTTATGACTCCTTTATGTCTCAGTTGGTATAACAAAATGAAAAGTGTAGAGGCTATGCAGAGATAATAGAATGCATAAATGTGTTCTTTATGATTAAAAGTATGTTGAAGAGAACTATATTCAAAGAGTTTTAGATGTATGATGATCTATTTTTTTGCAATACATATATATGTGCTTTTGTTTTCTTATAGTGAAGTCATCACTTGAGTGAAAGAAGACTTAGAAAGTTAGAATAGAAAATATAGGAAAACTCTATAGATAAGATTGATAAAGAGGTGTTTGTGATAGATCAACAGATATATCCAATATAGATTATGTTTTATATTTGATTCTTTGGATAAAGTATTGCATTGACTACATGCACCATTGAATCATTGTGTCTTGGATTACATTTCAGTTAGAATGTTATACTCAATTTGAAGTATTCTTTAGTTGTATAACTGATTGCATGTAAAAGCATATCACTAGTTCTTAGATGGCGTGGTTCTAGAAGGAACATCCTTATCTTCTTTTATCACAACGGGTCAGGTTCTTCTAGTTTGAATAATACCGAGGAAGTGAAAGCTTTGTGGTTGGGTAGAAAATCACTCTAGTGATGCTCTCCCTCATAGTAGATTATTTGTTGAAGTCTTGAGTCGACAGAGTTAAACATGACTAAATGATATTCTATTGTAATTAGATAATTGTCTAATAGAAATAATGATGATATTCATTTGTAAATTTGAAATACTATGATGTGATATTTGAAAGATAGGAGCTTCCATTCATTAAGGAAATGTATAATTCATGAAATTATGTGATGTATATTTTATGCCAAAAGTTTTGCAATGATATTAAATATATTACATGGATGCATTATGATGTATGACTATGTTTTTCAATATCAATATTAAATTTTAAAAAAATAAAAATTTATGAATAAGTGTTGGATGAATTTAGATAAGGGAATTATTTATTTGACCAATTAGCTTGTCAAAATGTGGGGATTTATTCTACCATGGCCAATCTCTTGCTCAAACCTATGAAAACTCAAGGGAGGTGGAGTATTTTTTATGCATCTTAGACATTGGCATGCACCTCTCTATTATTAAATACAACTAGTTCATATCTATTACATGATATTAAAGATATTATTCAGTAAGTAGAGGTTTATTTCAATTGTGTTATTGATTATCTACATGCTTCTAAGAAGTGACAATTGTGTTTGTAGTAGGTGGTAGAGGAATTGGCTAAGGATTTAGAGGTGGTGGATATGGTGGATTATATTCCATATTTTTTGATTGATATGATAGTGAGGGCTTGGAGGATGTGGAGGTGGTGGAACTACTAGGTTTTTATATGTAATGCAAGAAATTTATTGATACTACTAGGGGTGGTTTGAGGCCTATGTAATTTGTCTCGGTCCCCATTTCAAACTTGGTTTGATACTCTATCTTTTAGTTAATGTAAGGTAGATGAAGACTTTATTTGATGGCCTTGTATTTATGTCTTACATGGGCTTGGATGTGGTATAATCTGTTGGCTTCATGTTCGGTGGGTGCTAAGATATTTTTTGGTGTATGATTGATATCTTTTCGATCTTGCAATTAAGTAGATAGTTTTTTAAGTTTATGAATATGGACCTAACTATTTTTTTCTAGCTTCTCGATGGTTTCACCCCTTTTTCTAGGTTCTTTGACCTACCAACTTTATCATAAAAAAACATAGCATCATCACAAGTCATTCTATGGTTAGCAAGAAAGAATTTATTTATAAATAATGAATCATAGGTAGAACCATCATCACCATCATTCAATTTTCCTCTCTAAGATCTACAATTCATTACTCAAAAGTAACAAAGAATCATTAATACAGTCAATATGTTTCCAAATTATCATCACCAATACATGAGTAATCAAGAGGAATATCAATAAAATCATCATGAAGTTCATCATCTAGAATTTTAAGCAACATATCACTTAGGTCAAATCTATTGTGTCATTAAAAGATGGGTCATAGTAAGGCATACTAATGTCATGGATAGGTGAAACACATGATGGATCCTTACCTAGAATAATAATTATTAGCCTCACAAGGTAAAGGATCATTATATAAATATTGATCCAAGGTGCTAAGGTTCTCAAATAGAATAGGATTTGCATTCACTAACTCTATAAAGGAGGTGAAAGATAGTAAATGATAAAATAAGACCTCCATAGATATGACATCCATATCCAAGGCATATAATTGCATGAGTGAATGAAGGAAATAACTATCACGTGAAACAAATGAAAGGAACATATCAAAAAGTGCACTATGTAAGTTAACCAAATAATAAATCTTATAAGGTTGGACATGTAAAGCTAAGGTGTAAGAGTAGTAGATATAGGTTTCATAGTAAGTATCAAAGGTTCTTAAAATATATGCAAATGAAAGTGTATAACTCTAAAAGGGAGAATCAACAAATATTCAAGAAGGGTATAATCTATTGCATCTCAAAATATCAGTCCTAAATGTGGTTTTAA
Source organism: Cunninghamia lanceolata (assembly GCA_027924645.1). Lineage (NCBI taxonomy): Eukaryota > Viridiplantae > Streptophyta > Pinopsida > Cupressales > Cupressaceae > Cunninghamia > Cunninghamia lanceolata. The sequence continues at coordinate 1,048,032 of BSBN01000137.1, forward strand.
ACATATATAAATAGTAAACAGTAATTGAAAACTAGGGTGGGTAAAGATAGACAAGCTAAAACACATGGAACCTAAGGAAAAGAAAATAGATCAACGAATAGTAAGAAGAAATTATGTAAATTGGATATAATAATAATAAATCATAAATAAATTACTTATGTGAAACTAATTAGGTTTTTAAGGTTGGGCTAGTTTGTTGGGCTCACCCAAATGAAAAGGAAATAAAATGAACCCTAGGTGTGTAAGAGTAAATAAATAGAATTGACCTAGGGATTACATAAGGGAGTCCTTTTTAAGAGATTAGAGAGTGGAATAGATTTATATTATTCAATAATAATAAAAAGTAAAATCATGCTATAGATAGTAATTAATGAAGGAGAGACCTCTTATCTCCATAACAAAAGAATGTGTGTTGTTTTATGAAGACCAATAAATTTGTGCACCTTGAAAAATAGGAATCATCTAGACAATCATGTGTATATATTGGAATGAGAATATTTACATTGTACTCCTAACATTTTAGTTATAGATTTAAGATATACCACAACTATATTGTGTACCTGTGATCTTGACCAATGTTAATATCTAGATGCTTCTCTGTGAGCTAGTATAAATGTTGACTTCTAGATAAGGATTTCCTTCCACACACTCTTAGGGTTTTCTATCAAGCTAGTAGTATTTACAAATACCTAGATAGACAAAATGTTGTAATCATGCACATAAATATTAGAAAAATTTCTAGATGATTCACATGCACTAGACCTATGTTAGATTAGATGTGAATTATTGATTCTAAATGCAATTTTATTGAGAGATGTGTGTACTAGTTTTAATGTCTCTTCTTTCACTGCATGATGTAGGATTTGTAAATAATACTAATAAATATACACCAATAATCTTGTTTAATATATTAAGTGGGGTATTTAATACTATTCATGCACTAAGTTAGGATCTTCCTTTGATTCTCTCACAATCACACTAGTTGAAAGTTTTAACTTTAATTCTTTGAAGACTTAGAATCATGTTCATCCAGTTTGGTTAATTAATTACATTGTGCTTGATCAAGTAGATTTTGTATTTTTCTTACCATTTCTAATTTTTAGCGGTGTTGAATCTTATACTCAGTATCCATGTGCAAGGGATAGTGTATGTCCTACATATTTATTCTTTCACATTATGTCACTTGTAAACATAAAGTCATAGTGTTTAATTCATTTTTTTGACATTCAAAATGATTCTTATTTAGAACTTATTAGCGAAATTCTATTACTTACCATTTTAATTAGATTGATCTAGGTCATCTCACACATTCTCATTAAAAACTCAAATCCTAAAATATTTTGGAAACTACTTATTATCACTTCGACCCATGTTCCATAAACTTCAAATTGAGTTACATTACACATACATTTATAAAACATCCCTACGACACTAGCATAATCAATTAGTTATCAAAGAATCTCTTCAAAGACCTATTAGATTATGAACACTCTAAAGATAGGTTTTTCCATTTAGGCATTTCACAACTTGAAAGGAGAAATAATAAACTCTAGGTGTAAGATGGGTAAATATAAGCAATTAAATTCCATTTATCCTAAGACTTCTTTTTAAGGGATTTGTTAATGTGTAGTGGAGTGAAGTGGATTAGATAAAAAATATAGATAGAAATAAATCATGATATAACTAATAATGAAATGAATGTTGGTTGATGAAGAAAATGGAATCTATGAACCTCAAAATTAAAAATTCTCAAGACAATTGTATGTATGTACCATAATCAAGATATTCTCCTATGCTCTATGTTGGGTTAAGTTTATTGTTTTTGATCTAGATCACAACTATGACCACTGTATTTTTGAACTTGATCTTTGATGATCTATAGCTTTTTCCCTATAGATCCTAGAAAATGTAGACTTTTAGATAGAAACTTTCCTTTTCACACTCTAAAGGTTTTTTCAAGTTGTTGGTATTTTAAAATAACTTGATAGACAACATGATTCGAACATGTATATGAATTATTGAATGATTGATAGGTGATTCACATGACTTGAGATAGTTGTGTGATAAAATATGATAGATTCCTTGCTTGATTTCAAAATATGGATGTAGATGTGAATGGAATTACTCTTTTGATTATCTATGTCCTTCCTAAGATGATTATAATGATGTGATTGTGTTAAGGAGTAAAAAGTGTCCACATGTCTTTTTACCTCCTTTTTTAGCTCTAGGTCTCCTAATTGCTTTATATCTTCAAATGTTTCTCTCAATGCAGAATTTCCTGACACCAAAGTGAAATTAGAATGTGGGCCACTTGATTTAACTTACCCCAGACATAAAGGAGGCTAAAGGACCTAGGCGATACCTCCTGGAATGGTTGGGGCTAATTCAAATGTATGTCAGCCTTACACCTCTCTAGAGGTTTCTCCTTGTCGACTCTTTTGGTTTGAATTGTCCATTGTAAGTGGGAAAGCATATATAATTGTGTTTTTGTGATCATTATCAACTAATATGGAGATAGCTATCTAGAGACTTTGAAGTAAAGAGCATCAAGAGAATTCATTGTGACCCTAGAGCAGATTTATGTATTATTATTATGTGTTGTTGCAGATATGGAGCTATCATCTATCCTTAGGACTTAGGAGTTGAAAGATCTTCATTATTCTAAGGGTTCATTACATAGGTGATATGATTGTTTGTTTATCATCATTTGAATCATCATATCATCATTGTTTCATCCTCTACCCCTTCAAGGGCACACACTCTTTATCAATTAATGGTGTTTGGAAGCTTGAATTCCATCCTAAGATTTGACTAAGGAAACTCCCTAAAAAACATAACTCCCAAACCCCTTTTTATCTTCTTGTGTGTAGGTTACAGGAGCGAGATCTAGAACTTAATATAGAGCTATAGGAAGTCTTAGTGCAAATCAGGATTTTAGGGTCTAAAGATAGTTATGGAATATTCCTTCATCAGGGACTTGGGCAGAACCGCCTTGGTCCTCTAGCCTTTTCTGGGTTTGGATCTAACATCAGGACATCTGGAATAACTTTCTAATTCACATCTCTGGCTAATTCCTTCAGTCAGGACCTAGGCAGTACCACCAAGGTCCTCTAACACCTCTTCTTTCTGGAGATAGATTCTATCACTCCCCTAATTGTCTTTATGTAATTAGTTTCTAGATTTCTGTCATATTTTCTCTGTTATAAGCAAATCCTTGTAGAACTAGGGTTTTCATGTATTGTTAACCTAGGGTTTAAGGAAAAGACTAAGTTAAATCTTATCCATCTATAGCATATAGGAATCCAAGGTTGGCAGTTGAGTCCTCCTTCATTTGGTAGTGATTTGGTTTGACATTGTCCTTGAATGTTATATGGAAAAGGGTTTGATCTAGTTCACATTCTAGTTATTGTCATTCTCCTTTTTCATACTAAACATTGATGGTTAGTTTCGAGCATTTGCTCTTATTAATTGTTCAAATCAGATCTTGCATTGATTTATTGCATATTTCTCATTATTACATGTGAAAATATTGCATCATTTCACATCCTTAATTTGAAAACTCATATTGTTGCAATTACACATTGTGTATTTCAACATAAGAAATTTTACATCTCTTTCACATATATTTGCAAGAAATCTTAAAGTTGTCTATATTGCCTTTTTGTACAGTACTTTTCATATCATGATCACTTCATTTGTAGTGACACTATTGTGTTTTTTTATCTTTGCAAAAACTTTAAAAACCTAGTTTCCTCAAACAAGTGTCTTGGTGTACAAAAGTCTCACATATATAGCATCCAATAGCAACAAGGTTTATGTGACTCCTCCCTGATCTAACAAGAAAAGGAACGATCCTGAACCTGTCATATCCTTCACACCACATGAGGTCACTATTTGAGACATTGATGGTTCTCTTTATATAACAACAAGAATAAATGGAAATCCTACAAGAGGAGTTCTTATTGATCCCAATTGCATGACAAATGTTATCACAAAAGAATTTTTATACATGCACGATATAGCACAAGATACTTATGATCCAACAGACATAATGATAAAAGCACATAATTGTTATTTTCTTCTGGCAATTGGAAAGATAACACTTTGTATTAAGGTGGTTGAAAAAGCCCTCGAAGAATAATTTGTCATCATTCCTACCTCAGATCTCTTTCGCGTGAAGTTAGGACATCCCTGGTTAAAATTCATGAAAGCAGTTCCCTCTACTATTCACAAGTGCTTAAAGTTCCCTCATAAAGTTTGAGTGCATGTTATTGATCATAGTGGATTCAAACCATTAGCCACTCATGAAAATTTCAATTTAAATTTTTTTTGCCACAACCTCTTGATGTAAACAAACCAAGACAAGATCAATTCTTCTTGGCATATCAAAAATATAAAGCAAATAAAATAGTTGAACTATCATATGGCAAGAATACTCCTGGACCCTCTTAGTGCTCTAAAGCTACAATTCCTTCTATTGACCAAATAGAGAGTGAAAATCAGCCCAAGCTGAAGGATTCACCTTGAACAAGAGGAAAGGGAAATTTTCTGAGGTTTCTCCTTCGCCATCCGTACAAGGATCAGGAGAAAACCTTCAATAGTGAAGCTATCCATCACAAAATCATAAAATCACTTCTGTACTAGCTTCCCCTGTTGCAAGTATGGGCCTAACCGGCGTTTTCATTGATGTCAACATACTCCTATTGCATCAGTGAAAAAGATTGGATGAGCTAAGTGCTAAGGATATTGAGAAAATTAGTCTTAATCAGGAATAGAGAAGAACAGTGAAGACAGTAAGGTAAAGATCCAAGATAAGATGACTATCAAAGGATGTGGTTCAAACAATTTGTAGATATGAGTCTTGAGATTGTCCAGTAAAGATTTCAGAGGTCCACATCAATATCTGAAGGAGTTGTGGCCACTCAAGTAAAACCAGTTCCAGCAGGTGTTCAGAGGTGACAGAGTGTCACAAACAGGTTCGGTGAGATCCGAAAATGCATTATCCTATTCTGCAGATTTGAGGGAGTGTTAAGTAAGTCTTTGTGAAGTGTCAAATTGATTAGTTCATGATTTGAAGGTCTGCAAGTATCTATTCCTTTGTGATAGTGATGACAGACTGTGTTCTTGAGGTTTCGGATGAAGGAGAGAAGGATTTCAGTAAGAAGATGAAGTGCGGATATTCTTGGTGATTCAGGCAATCTTGTGGAGGTCTTTGGATCATGTCCAGTTCATGTTGATGGTCTGCATTGGAGTTGGAGCTCACAATTGAAGAATAACTCCCAGATGATGTTGTTCTTCTTGAGACTGGCCGACCGGATGAGTTACATGTCTTGCAAATGTTTTTGTGGATGTTTTCTGACTTAGATAATTATTCCTAAGTTGATTCCTTGTATAAATAAGGGATTGTGAAGTCATTCCAATGTGTGTTGTGTGGAGATGTGAGTGTGGTAGCAAGGAAGAAAGTGAAAAGCAGAGCAGAAGTTTTGGGCTCAAATGGAACTGATTCAAGCATGGTGAAGATGCTATTCTCCAGTTCAAGTATGTGATACTTATCATTCTATAGACAGTGAGTCTATTGTAGGTAGTGAGCCTCTTGTGAGAAGTGTGCTCGGGTAGTGAGCCCTAATTGGCATGTGTCATTTTTGTTCTTTCTATTCTTCTAACAGAGAATACAATCTTGGGTTAATCACCCCGTGGTTTTTCCCTTAACCGGGTTTTCCACGTCAAAATCTTGGTGTCTTATGTGTTGATATGTTTCTACTCTTGATTTAAACGCATTATGTTTCATGATTGATTTATTGATATGCTAAGAGGAATTAAGTGTGTAATTGGAAAGAAAGTTTTGGACAACTGATTCACCCCCCTCTCTCAGTTGTTTTCCCTGAGACTAACATCCTCTTCACAAATATCAAAGATTGCAGAAAATTATGAACCCTTGATGGTGGACAAAGAAACTCCCTTGGGAAATATAATTAACAAGACTAGAAGAAATAGAAACACAAGGGAAAGAAGAATAAAGTGCCAAGCCTTGAAAAATGTCACTAGAAGAAGAAAATATCCCACTGAGAGAAATGGAATCAAAAGAAGAACTAAATGAAGAAGTTTCAAGTTGGGCTATAGTGCCCTTTGTGCCACCTATTTCATATGAAGGTCAAGATTGGGAAGAAGATGATTTGATCAAGGATGACTTATAGCGTGGTCACATATTAGAGTATTGCACCACTAACAATGAATCGGGTAATTATTTCTCCCTCATTTAGCCACACTTGATGTAGCACCTCTTCAAGTTGCTTTCAAGGATGACCTCCTCTTAAGTATATATGTTGTTGTGTTGTGTTCTCCCATGTAGTGTTAAATGTTTGTTTAGGTCTCCTTGGATGACCCTTGATACTCTTGTATGGTCATGGATACAAGGGGACCACCTCTATTATGACATTCCTTCTATTTGTTTCTCTATTCCTCTACACTTCTCTTGTTGCAATTGTTGTGTGGTGTCTTGGGGGCATAGCATTGTGGAGGGTGATTTTGGGGCATCCTTCCACATTGTGGACCTAAGTCACTTTTGTCTCCTCTCTCATTTTTCATGATTTCATTCTTACATTGTGCTTGTGGCTCTACTAGTCGATGGATGATGACAACAAATACACTTTTGATAAGGATCATGCATCCCTAAAACAAGAAAACAAAAATGGACCTAGTCCATATATGAAGATGGGGGTAATTTTTTACTGATGTTTGACTAGAAGAATCACTTTATGTCATGATGTGATCATGTATCATATTGTGAGATTGTTGTAACAAGCCTTTGCAATACTTTAAATCTACCTCTATGCACTTTAAAATGTTGTTCTCTCACCTTTTAGCTACACTCAGTTCTCAGATAACTAAAGTATAACCTCATGGCTATACATAGTTTTGAACCCATAAGTATAGCCTTGGTTTGTTTGAGTGGCATGGTGCCTTATTTCTATATCATTTTCATGAAATGATTTGGTTGGTATCTTACCTTAGATTTTCTAACTGAAGCTTGTTTTGATTATATTTTGCACATGCATATTGTTGATCAATGATTGCTAGCAAATGATATTGATGTGTTTCTATTGTGATTGTTGGTCTGAACAGTCTAGAAATTGTAAGCACATGTCAATTTCGGGCATGGTCTTTGTGAAAGGTCTTGTTCCCTCATGTGTTTTCAACCTTACCTTAAATGTGATTGTTATGGACAAGTGGGAGCAACCACTTTAAGCTGGGGGCATATATTGTGGTAAATGCTTGAATATCTTAGATATTGTGATAAAATGTATTGTATACTACCTTTTCAATATAAGGCATCTCCGTGATGCAAATGGGGTTGTATATTTTGAATTGTGTGTTTGCATATACTTCCTTTTCACTATAAGGTGTCTTTGTGATGTAGGTGGGGTTGTATACTTTGATTAAATTATGTTTGCATTCTTCCTTTTCATTGTAAGGCATCTATGTGATGCAGGTGGGGTTGTATGCTTTTGTTCATTGTAAGGCATCTCTGTGATCTAGACGGAGTTGTGTATATCTCCGAGGAGATTGCATGGTTCATTTCTAAAAGCCCTTATGCAAAAGACAGGTTTGTGTATTCCCTTGAGTGGTTGAACATCCTTTTGAAAAAGTCCTCTCACAAGAGGTGGGGTTGGGTCTTGAGTTACTCACCCTTAAGCATGATTTTGGTGGTCATCATAGTGTGGCAATGAGCCCCTCAACTGTCATGTGTGTTTGGTGTGTCTTAGATGGCAGACGTAGAAATGAGCTCCTCCCCACAACTGTGTTTACTGTGTATAAAGCGTATAGTGGGTCGATGACACTCTATGATGCTCATGTATTCCATGTGTTTTTCATGTGTTTTGTGGTGGCACATAGCGATGAGATCCCCCCATACCATGTGTTTTGCATGTTTGTGGTGGCACATAGCAATGAGCTCCCCCCATGCTATGTGTTTTGCATGCTTTGATGGTGGCACGTAGTGATGAGCTCCCCCCATTGCCTATTGGTATTGTGTAATTATTTAATCATGTCTTCTCTTCATGTATGCTTTGTGTATTGCGTGACTATGTTCATGTCTTCTTTGTGTATTGCATGCTTTTGAACTATTTTCTTCATATTTTGTGTGTTTGTCATGTGTCTTCTTATGTTCTCCTAAGCTTAGGGGCTAGAAATGGTCTTCCAAACTCTAAGCGTGTTGTTGGCTCTAGTGTTTGACATGCTTGATGTGTTTTCAACTATATTTTAATGCATGCAATGATCATAAGATCATACACCCATTGAAGTGGGGGCTAAAATGTAAGGATTAAAAAGTATCCACATGTCTTGTTTACCTCCTTGTTTATCCTTCCTTGGGAGTTGAAGGATCTTCATTGTTCTAAGGGTTCATCACATAGGTGATATCATTGTTTGTTTATCATCATTTGAATCATCATATTATGATTATTTTAGCCTCTACCCCCACAAGGGCATGCGCTCTTTATCAATCAATAGTGTTGGGAAGCTTGAATGCTATCCTAGGATTTGATTGAGGTAAGTCCCTAAACACCATAACTCCCAAACCCCTTTTTATCTTCTTGTGTGTAGGTTACAGGAGCGAGATCTAGAAAATATAGATCTACATGAAGATTGAGTGCATATCAGGGTTTCAAGATCTAAAGACAATTACAAAATATTTGTTCATCATGGACCTAGGTGAAACCGCCATGATCCTCCTGCCTTTTCTGGGTTTGGATCTAGCATCAGGACAACATCTGGAACAACTTTCTAGTTCACATCTCTAGCCAATTCCTTTAGTCAGGACTTGGGCAGTACCACCAAGGTCCTCTGACACCTCTACTTTATGGAGATAGGTTCTATCACTCCCCTAATTATCTCTATGCAATTAGTTTATGGGTTTATGTCATATTTTCTCCATTATAAGCAAATCCTTGTAGAACTAGGGTTTTCATGTATTGTTAACCTAGGGTTTGAGGAAAAGACTAAGTTAAATCTTATCCATCTATAGCATACATGAATCCAAGGTTAGCATCTGAGTCCTCCTTCATTTAGTAGTGGTTTGGCTCAACCTTGTCCTTAAATGTTATATGGAAAAGGGTTTGATCTAGTTCACATTCTAGTTATTGTGATTCTCTTTTTTCATACTAAACATATTGATGCAAATGTTTCTATTTATACAATGATCTTAAAACCAAATCATGAATGTTTATGCATAGTCAATGGGAGATCAAAGTGTAAAAGGGGGCTAGTTGGCTAAATGACAGATTTGGATTTTACATCTAATAATATCAAGATAAATGATATGAGGATGACCTCACACATGCATACATGACCTAGGTTAGATATCAAGGTTAGATCAGTGCCTAAGAGGATTGGATTATGGATTGCACTAGGATTGATAATTAGAATTAGATAGATAAGCTAGGTGCAAGTAAGTTTAAGTATGCATGCCTAACATTGCACAAAAATGGACTATTTGTTGCTATGTAAATATATCAAGTCATTGCCCCAAACAAGGCACAAAACTAAAAGGAAGATGCATCAACGATGTATTATTCACCATTATACTACTATATTAATATATTAGAATTTATATTCTCATTATTTATTTTTTGTGATTAGGAAAACCTATTTATCATTTAAGAACTTGACTTTTACCAAGAGAATTCTAGAATCACTCTCATCTTGAAGTTAGCTCCACTATACTTTTCAATAAAACCCAGAGTTCAAAATATATCTTTAGTGAAGGTGAATGATTTTGAAATGGAACACTACCAAAAAATGGGTTAGGCTTCATGATGTGACCAAATTTGGGATTAAGACACAACTTAACTTTGTCTACATCAACTTTGATAGAAATAGAGAAATCTATTATAACCTTCTATTCTCTCATCAACATTCTAGTTTCTAATTCAATTATCTATCATCTTAGAACTAATCCCAATATAATTTTTCGTAAAACCCTCTTCAAAAATAGTTCTTCAATGAAGGTGAATGTTTTTGAAACATAACACTAGCAACAAATGGATTAGGTTAGGATGCATGATGTGACCAAATTTGGGGCTGAGACATACAACTTAGTTTGTTTGCATCCACATTATTGTAATAGAATATCTAGGTCCACATTAATTCCCATAGAATTCTATTATAACCTTCTAATATTTCATCAACATTTTAATAATTCAAATTACCTATCACAACATATTAACAAACTAACTACATTTAATCAAATCAACACCACACCATAAAACAAACAAACATTTTGTTCTTCTTAATTACTTAACTCTTATATTTAAAACTTAATCTATTTTATTTATATTCTTTTAATTATTTTAATTAAATTTAGATTACATTTATTTTCATCAAATAATACTTCAAATCAATCTCTAATTATCATTACAATGAAAATGAGTTTAAATGCCATGTAGCGCTCCATTTCCCATTTTAATATGGGAAACAACATTTCCAATGGAAATGGTCATTTCTAAGCATACTATGACATTTTTTCAATGAGCTACGTTGCCACATCTTACCTCATAAATGATTTCATTTCTACTCTGTTTTCTCCATTGGATCTAAAATTAAGTTTTCCCCTAAAATAAAATATCGCTAAAACTATGTTTGGATTTTTTTTGGGGTTAAATAACACTATAACAAAATTTTAGTGGCTTATCAATTCTCTTTCAAAATTTAATCTTGTTTCCATAAAATTTGCTTACTGTTTTAAAAGATACTTTTAAAATTTTTACTTTTTAACTAGAATTACAAAATTAAATATTATTAAATATTTTAAAACTTTATCATAACATAATATTTTAACATGTTATCATAACATAATATAATAATATTTTTTATAATATTAATTGTAAACTTTATATTTAACATCTATTTTAAATATCATTTGTCATTGTCACATGTTTCATTTCTAATAACATAGCATATTTTCCAAACTTATTGGACACACTGTTTTGGGACTTCCTTTTCAGGGAAACATCGACGCTGAAAGAGGCCATGGCCAGTTGGCGATGAGATTTGCACAATGTCGTCTTCACCACCTCGTTTTGTCAAGTTGCTCTTGTCTCATACAACATGCCGGCTTAATGAATTTACATTATCTAGGTGGTCACACAATTATATATGTTGGAAACAACTCATAACAGTTGTACACTTGAAATCCGAAGTGTTTTGTAGGTGGTCACAATCAAAATTTAGCTGCTATAAGTAGCATACTATTTCTCTGTTTTGAGCCCACTGCAAAACATGAAGATAATATGGGTTTTTCTCTCTGCACTTTTATGCTATCAAGCAAAATCGGCTCATGCGAGGAGGAAAATTTTAGGATTCAATGGGCTTGGTCAGACGCCTCAGATGGGGTATAATGTTTGCCAACTGCAAATATGCTGGAATAAGTTTACCAAAAATTCACTAGTACTGAATTTTATCATTTGTTGATGCATGTATACACTGTGATACAATGATTGATGTGTTTTTTATTTTGTTTAGATGGAACAATTTTAATCATTTCCCTTTCGGGGTTGATGAAACGATTATTCGTGAAACAGGTACTAATCGTGCATTGATTTTCAATAACAGTGTTCTGAACTTCTTGCCATGAGAAGATTGAGTTGAAATCTCAAGCAATATTATACTATGAATGTTCTAATAGTTTCTGCATTTGAAACATTTTCATGAACTTCTGTTGTTAGTGGTAGCAGACTACAATTGGTGCTGAATACTTCTAGACATTTTAATTTACTGTTCATTTTGAAAGAAATAATTATATTGATCTGTGTGCATTATACAGCTGATGCAATGGTATCCACCGGATTATCCAAGCTGGGATATGAGTATGTGAATATAGGTCAGATATACAACCTTTTCTATTAGCTGTATATATGTTTCGTTGAACAATTAGTCGTTACTAATGTTGATCTGGTTGTGTCAATGAAGATGACCGTTGGGCCAACCTGAACAGAGACTCTCAGGTGCATTGCATGTATAATTAAGAATTGAGAATTACTAGAATTACATTTGTGCTTTTTGATGTAATGAAACTCAAACCCTTCTATCTGGTCAGGGTAATCTTGTTGCCAACGCTTCTACATTTCCTTCGGGCATAAAGGCATTGGCAGACTATGTTCATTCTAAGGGACTTAAGCTTGGAATATATGCAGATTCTGGGTGAGAAAATAACACATGCATCGTAGCCCTAACAGATCTAGGTTAACAATAATATAACTTTGTAATTTTTTTGAAACTACAAAGACTGGAGACCGCCATTTTCAGTAATTAAATGTGGTCAGTAAATACTGAACAGATCAATATTTTTTTTTTTTTAAATCAAACTTGCATAATTGATTAGCTCTCCTCCTTAAATATTATAAATGTTTTTGTGCATTCATATTGACATTGCTTTTGTTTTTTCAGATACATAACATGCAGCAAAACTATGCCGGGCTCTCTTGGGTATGAAGAGCAAGATGCCAAAACTTTTGCTTCATGGGTAACATGCTACCACATTAGAACTGAATTTATCTCACCTAGCATGAGGATGCTAAGCCAAAACTCTTTTATAATACTAACGGAAAAAACCATTGACTAATGAATAAGCAGGGAGTAGACTATTTGAAATATGATAATTGCAACAATGGGAATAAAGATCTTCAAGAGAGGTAAATGTCATCTCTGCACTAGTTGATCGATGAGTGTAGGTTTGTGTTTGATATTTAGAGCTTTAAAATATGTTTGAGAACATCAGGTACCAAAAAATGAGCGAAGCACTCAGCAAGACAGGCCGCCCTATTTTCTATTCAATGTGTGAATGGTAAGAAATATTTCTTTATTTATATAAGAAAATATGTTCTACCTTTAAAGAAGATATCAAGGCATTCATGGTGTCAGCTTGGTCTCAACTATGGGTGTAAAAAAATTTAGGGGCTATGGAAACCCTGCAACTTGGGCTCCTAAGATTGCAAATAGTTGGAGAACTACAGGAGATATACATGACAGTTGGAGTAGGTAGGAAACATACATGACAGTTCATTGTTATACTTTGTAAAAATTAAGATTTGATTGCAGAGAAGACACAATCTTAAATTATATATTTTTTACTATGATACTTACTAGCTGAATTACTTATTTTCAGTATGATATCTAAAGCTGACCAAAATGATAAGTGGGCTGATTATGCAGGCCCTGGTGGATGGAATGGTACATTAAATACCTAATAATATTAGGATAATTTTAAATTATAGTAGAACATTCAAGCTCTTTTTGTAATGATGCATGTTCTTGAATTGATGAATCAGATCCTGACATGTTAGAGGTTGGGAACGTAAACATGACCACAGAGGAATACCGATCCCACTTTAGCATATGGGCTTTAATGAAGGTGATTAGCATGCAAATAGGGATATATTATTCTTGAGTTTGTTTTGAATGTTTTAGTTTTATGGTCATTTCAATTGTACTCTTATTTGCAGGCACCCTTGATTATTGGTTGTGACATAAGGTCTATGAACACGGAAACTTCAGAGATTCTAAGCAATGAGGAGGTCATTAAGGTCAACCAAGGTTGGGAACTAAAATATTTTTAATTCATTTTAATATATTTTTTTGTCAATAAGTTTGACTTATCTTTATGTTGATGATATGATTAAATGGGCCTTTTAATAGATTCTTTAGGCATACAAGGAAAGAAAGTGAGCAAGGAAGGGGATCTCGAGGTATTGAAACACTTACAATAAATATATATCATAAAAGTTATGTCAACTTGGGATTTCATAGTTTAATTAAAAGAGTGACTTTAAAAAACCTATATATGTAGGTATGGGCTGGGCCATTGTCACATGGGAGAGTTGCTTTTATTTTATGGAATAAAAGTTTTAAAAGAGCTTCTATAACTGCCAAATGGAAAGATATTGGTCTCCCTGATGATAGTGTTGTCGAGGTTAGAGACTTATGGAATGTAAGAATATTTTGATCCAAACTCTCTATTCAAACATAATTGTAAAGTTCTATTTTGTTAGAATGCTTATTATCTTATTAAGTTATACACATTTTTATTTGATATGTTTAGATTTCAAACTAAATTAATTTTATGTCAAGTTAATTATAACTTTATGTTTTATGTTGTTCCAGCATTCAAATCTTCAAGGAGTATGGCAAGGAAATCTAACATCAACAGTTGATTCACATGCTTGTAAAATGTACATTTTAACACCAACCTCTAACTAAGCCTTCTATCCAAATATTTTGGAGTATTAGTTGAAGAAAAGAATAATTGTGATGTCACATCACATTATTGAATGGTATGATTTGGCTCAATGTGATTAAGTAATATATTAAGTAGTTCGCATAGTTGAATATGTATATCAAGTTAAACTTGAGAGCAAGGTGATGACATTTTAAATGATATGTTGTAGAAGTTAGCATCAATTTAAGAATTCAAAAAAATAATATTAAAAATAAATTTGATATAATTGCTTATTTGTATGTGATGACATTTTAGATGATATGTTGTAGAAGTTAACATCAATTTAAGAATTTCAAAAAAAAAGTGAAATAATATTAAAAATAAATTTAATATATTTACTTATTTGTATTTGTTTCTATGTGAAATAGATTCATCTTTTTATTATTGTAATTACTATTAAAAATCATATTAAATAGACACATGGTACCCACTCTTAGTGTTTTCAAACTTTCTACTTATTGATTGATTATCTAGTCTCTCTTAGTTGTCTACATTCTTAATTTGCATTTTCTAATTATTCCTTATTTTGATCTATAAGCATATGAACCTTTCTAACATAATTTTTTTCTTAAATTTTAAAGTTCATATGGTTACCTATATAAGAAAATCTTCCATACTTTTTAGGTTTATGTTTCAAACTTTTATATTATTAAATATCAAAGATATTTTTCATATCCTAACATTTTTCAAATGCATTTTTTATATACTTTGCTTCATCTATTTAGATTCCACAAGTTGTATGTTTATTGTTGGATATTTTCACTTATTGTATAAGAAAATTCTATGTGCAAATCATATGTACAGTAACTTATCTATTTAGATTCCACAAGTTGCATATTTATTGTTGGATATTTTCACTTACTGTACAAGAAAACTCTATGTGCATATCATATGTACACTAGTACCTATGTAGATTCCACAAGTTGTATGTTAATTGTTGGATATTTTCACTTACTATACAAGAAAATTCTATGTGCAAATCATATGTACACTAGTATCTATCTAGATTCCACAAGTTGTATGTTTATTGTTGGATATTTTCACATACTGTACAAGAAAATTCTATGTACAAATTGAAGTCAAGGGCAAAGCTTTAAAGCATGTAGAAATTAAACCACAGCTAACCCTAGCTCCCAATGGAGTGCAAACTAGCCTAGAAAATAGTCAAATAAACATGAAATAAACTAAGAATCTAAGCTAACATTTGACCTATCTCCATTTTCCTCCTCAATCTTCCATATTGTTCTCAGATTTGCAAGTTTGCAAAGATCTTGAGAAGCTCAAATGAAAATGGTAAGATGTCAGAGAGTTGTAGAGTAAGAGAACATAAGCTAAGAGATGAAAAAATGAACTAAGAGGTGAAAATGAGCTAAAACAAGTGATTTTATAGAGGAACCTATTTGAATGGAGGGCTAGGATTGAGAGTTGACTTTGGAGCCAAATGAAGGGTTGTGATTGATTAGGGTTCCCTTTCACTAAAGGACAAGGGATAATTTAAAATTGGAGAAATGATGAGGTGAAGGATGTTTTTAAATTAAATAAATTAGGTTCATTTATTTAATTTATTTGAGAAGAGGAATAATGTGAGAGGATTATAATTGGAATAACGCATATAATTTAAATAATTAGGATAAGGCATATAATTTAAATAAATGTTTATTTATTTAAATTAAAGGGGAAAAGAGGATAGTGAATAATTAAATAATTAATCAATTAAAATTAATTATTTAACTATAGAGGAAAATTAGGGAAAATAGTAGAATTTGTGGAAGAGATTGATGCTTTGCAATCTAAGGACACTTTTAGGTGTTTACATTTTACCCCTCTTTGAGATGATGTTCGATATAATGAGATTTATGTCAAGTAACGTCATTTAAAAAAAGCTAAGGAAATGGATAGAGGAAAAGGATGATGATACCCCCTTGAGAGGATAGGCGGGTTGGACAAACACGAGTAGGCTCTCGAAATGAAAAGGGATTGGTCAAGGAAGAAAGCTAGGTGAATAGATAGAAGAAATGAATGATATTTAAGATGTAATGAAGGTGGAGGAATGAAGATGTGAGAGAGAGATGGTGGAGGAATGAAAGATTAGCTAGAAGAATGGGAATGAGATCTTGCTTTGATAGATTTTTAAGATTCTCACTTGTAATTTTTGCTTTTCATCATAGAACTTATTATGTCAAGGGACAACAAACACAACGGTGTGATAGAGGCCAAAGTGTGAAAATGTGATCCCTTGCGAAACAGGCACA
The DNA here is from genome assembly GCA_027924645.1 of Cunninghamia lanceolata. NCBI lineage: Eukaryota > Viridiplantae > Streptophyta > Pinopsida > Cupressales > Cupressaceae > Cunninghamia > Cunninghamia lanceolata. The sequence goes on from BSBN01000137.1 coordinate 1,064,553, forward strand.
TGATAGATAAGGAATGTTTGACTCATACTAGTAACTGTGATATCTTGTTGGAACATGCGATGAGATAATCGTGAGGTATACAAGTCCTGATACGAGGAAGCATGTATTATTTCCCATGCATAGGATGTCTTTGATTCACACCCAATGGAATCTCGATCACACACAAGGCACCAAGTTTCCCTGATCATTTTTCCAAGACAAACCGCAAACAAAAATCAAAGAAAAAGGTTTCGCTTTATCCTTGCTTCTCTTCACCACTTAGGGAATTCCTTGAGAAGCATAAGAACGAGACTACAAAGCAAATAAGACAAACTAGACTTAGCAGAGTCAATAACCATTTGGATTGTTTGCCAAGTGATGTGTGTGTGTGGTTGATTATGATAGGTTGAATAATGCCTAGTTTCAGGATAGGAGGTATGTCATATAAGACGCTTGGTCTGGTTTCGATAGTGCCCCTAGCTATCTAAGGCAAGTGATAGGATTGTGACATTTCATCTAGGACATGTGGTCTAGTTTTGAAGATGCCACAATGTGAAGAATGCTTGGTATGTGATGATTGTGAATATTTGAAGGATGAAACATGTCGTCTAAGGCATAAAGCCTATTTTTGACTATGCTCCATGTAGTTGTTGATGAAGATTGTTCATGGTGATGTTTGATTATCACTATGCAAGTGATGAGGAATGATTGCTTGGTTGCTTTTTTTATGAGCTGTCTTGTTGACGTGTGAGGTTGTTTTCTTTGTGAAAGATTGATTGCTTTAGTCTAATCAAAGTGTCCATCTCATTAAGGGATGACTTATTATGACAGTTGACTCAACGGACCCTAAGGGACTAACCTAATGCCTCAGGGGCTCATCGAAGATGGCCTTGCTTACATGAAAGCTCAGAGGCGACATAGTGACCATGTGGGTGACGATGTTTATTTCTTAGAATTTTGGTTGATTATTTGTTTTTTGTGATTTTTGATGTTTTTGATGTTTTTAGAATTTTTGAAAATATCTGGATGTTTTTGGATTTTGAAGATATTTGGATGTTTTTGGAGTTTTTTTGTATTTTTGGAAAAAAAAATTATGGGTTTGATTCAAATGCAAGATAAATGATAATGCACGCTAGCAAGCAAGCATGCACAAATGATTCAAAAACAAACAAGGTATTGCCCCTATCAAGTTGTAAACCAATGATTGATTATTGATTGATTGATGATGTCTAGTTTCAAGAATGAAACATGTCATCTAAGACGCCTGATCTAGTTTTGATGATGCAAAATCCTATCTAAAATAATTGATATGATTGATACTAGTGTTGTTGGCCATGCGAATCAACACTGGGATTTTATAAATGATTGATTAATTTGGTTTACGTCAAGATTAGGATCAAGACCATTGATGTAATTGAATAATTTGACTTGATTAATTGACTTGATTGGTATGGGTTGATGATTGACTTGCATTTGGATCATTGTTTGGATTGATTTGATAAGGATGATTGATGGAATGATTTGAAGAATTGATTGAGGATGAAATAAATTGAATTGATGAATTGGATTGACTTGATTTGAAAAATTGGTGATTGGAGTGATTTAATTTGAGTTTGATGATGTGATTGATTAAATTTTATTACTTAGTTTTTTGTTGGATATTTGATTTTTTTGTGTTTTGGGAATATTTTGATTTTTTTGGATTTTTTAAATGTTTTGGTTTTTTTGGAATTTATTGAAATGTTTTGGGATACATTAGATTGCAATTTTGAGAGCCTTTGTGCTAGGCACCAATGACAAGGGAAACCCAAGTCTAAGTGGAAGAATAATGTAGGATGGATAGATAAAAGGATAGGCAATAGTGGATGGAAAGGATGTATGCGTAAGAGAGAAAGGATGCAATCTCAAAGGCTATGTCGCATAAGAACAACATGCCCCATTCTAGGTGTAATGCTTAGGATTTTTCATGATAATGCTTACGAAAATAGGATGATGATAGGATGACAAGATGGATGAGGTATATCAAAGGATATCCAAAACATTTGTCAACATTTTGCCCCTAATGTTTATCAAGATCAAAAGGAGGAAGGGAGGATAGATGGATTCAATAGGATAGGTATGTGTATGATGGATAAGGATGGTAAAATAAGATAGTATGGAAATAGTAGGATATGATAGGAGGATGAGACAACGTGCCCCCAAGTGTAAGTTCCATAGAAGATCAATCTAGACATGACACATGTTTTCTAGGTTTTCATCATAGTACTTATCCAAGGCACCACCAAGGGTGGTTTTCACCATTGGACGAAGGGACTTTTTTTACTTTTTTTCTTTTTGAATGGGAGAAGATGAATATGGATAGGAGGGACTCAAGTTTCTAGTGCCATGAAAGGTGATAGTGTCCCATTAGAGAGGAATTTTGTATGGACCATGTCAAGTTATTATGCTCATCGATGTTGGTAAGGTATTGTATGCAAGTGAAATGGATTACGTAGATAGTGAATTGTGGTAGAAACAATAGTGGATTATGATGTGGATTATGTAGGACTTATGCACAAGGATGGATGAAAGGTTTACCCAAAAGCATGGACCATAGGGAGGTGATGGGTGAAATATGTAGGATAATGAATGAAGGATGGGGGGATGGAAAGGAATCATGACCAACGGTTGCACACACCATGTTAAACATGAAAGATTTTGATTGGATGGTGGTGTAGGAAGCAATGGGGATGTTTGCTTAGTGGATGGGTGATGTAGGAATTTAGGGACCCACATAGACTTAGTATTTTTATGATTTTTTCTTTTCATGTGGGGTGGAGTGATTTGATATTTTTGAATGGAATGAGAGTTTTGAGTGGAAGAGGATGGTTGGGATTTCTGAAAGGTGGATGCCTCATTTGACTTGTTTTCTTTATGCTTAAGGACCCATACCATTTTAGTTTTTGACTTTTGTTTTGAAGGTATGGGTTTGGATGGATTTTTGAATGTACCTTGCTTTGATTTATTGCTTTTGTACCCTAAGGCATTAGGACCCTTAGGATTTTTTGCTTTATAGGTAGAGGCACCCAAATTTTTTCTTTTGAATCCCATGGGTTTGGTAGAATGAGTGAAAGCTTTATGTTTAGACAATGTGTGTGTTTGTTGATCATGATTGGGATATTTAGGGTATTTATGAATGATAGGGATATTAGGCATTGGTAGAAGTAGAGGTAAAGAAAATGGAGGAAAATTAGGAGTTGGAAGGAGTGGAGTTAAAGTAGATGATGGAAGGTGTATGGTCACATGCTTTTGACATTTGTAGGATGATGGAGGTGGAATGGCAAGATATGTTTGGGGTATATGATAGGGTTTGTGATAGAATGAGGTGGACTTAGGAGGAATGGAGAAAGTACCAACATTTTTAGATTGTTTACCTTGGGGTGTATATCCAAGGCCATATGACTATGGAGGAATTTTGACATGTATGGGCTCCAGAATACCTTGTTCATGAAGGCTTAATCCTTTACCATGATAATGCATTTTTTGGAGTATGTGATAGACTATGGGACTATGTATGTTTTGGACAATAGATGCGAGTTTATTATTCGATGAAGAGGGTGAGGTGGAGGATAATGGTGGTTTTTTTCCTGAGGAACATTCATGTATGAAAGTAGATATACCAATAGGATATGATGGTGGATGTGGAAGGATGATTAGGATCTTGCTTATCATTATGTGTGTTAAGATCCAAGCTATTGGTTTGATCATCTATGTATGCTTGGGAGTCGTTTGTCTCATCATGGGGAGTCGATGTTTGTGAATCATGGATAGGTGAGTGATAAGCTCTTGACCATGGAGTACATAGAGTTGGCTAAGGGGATCGCCATGGTCTTCTAATCATATAGGGGATCTTGATCATAGATAGGAATTTGATCATAGATAGGGGTACTTTGATCTTGATTTGGACAAGGGGTTAATGTTTCCTCATGCTTAGGATTATACCCTTGACATATCTCTTAACTTTGAGTGGAAGTAGAAATGGAGGACTCTTGGGAGACTTGACATGTTGTGGACCACATGGTGGGGTTGAAGGGATGGACATGATGTTTGAGGACCCTTTGATTTGATTAAAGATAGGTGTTTGACATGAGGATAGCTTGTTCCTAGCTAGTAGCTAATGAATCACATCCTTTGCAAGTGCATGTGTGGAAGGATAGTATAGTGGATGGACAATGAGGGTAGATGATGTGGACTTGTGATTAGCATTAGGTGGAGCAGAATGTTCCCATGGTGGATCTATAAGAGGTATGGATGGTGTTGTAAAATTAGGGTTTAGACTTTAATTAGGTGGATTGTCAGAGGGATTGAACAGATTGGTGGATAAGGACAAACCCTTAGGCTTTTCTGTAATGTTTGATTCTAGGATGTGGAGTTGATGTAGGATTAGAGTGCGGTAGTAGAATGTACTTATAGGATGGATGAGGTAGACTTATGTTCCCCTTGTCAAAGGTAGAATAAGAATTTAAAGGCACTTTGTCTTGTTGCCGAGGTGGACTTGGATAGACTTGTGAAGAGGCTTGGGGTGTTGGAACCTTGTTCTCTAGGATTGTCATGGAATGACACATCTCTTCATATAGTTGTATGTCATCTTGTGTCTCAAGGCATGAAATATGTGTCTTGTCATCATTGGAAGTTGGAGGAGGGGCCCATCAAAGGACAAGTTTAGGTCTTGGTTTGGACATAGGATTGCTAAGGATTAGTACCATGTTGACAAGTGCTTGACTAGGATTAGGGTAATGATAAGGTGGAATGACTAGGAGTGATAGGATGAAGTGATGAAAATATGATTATGATGAAGGTGACAAGAATGAATGTGTTCGTGAGAATGTTGTTAATGATGTGTTTATGTGTTCACTATAGGGAGGACTAGGAGGATTTACTCCCTTTCTCTACTTTTTGCAACCGTGTCTCTACTAAATGAGACTTGTGAATTGTGGGATGCTATGTGGATGTCAATGCAAGGTGATGAGGCCTAGACTATGATAGAGGCTAATGGATATTAGTCTTCAAAAAGTCTATCTCCAAGAGGGTACTTTTGTCTACTAATGACCTTGTCAAAGTATAAAGTGGATTTATCAAGACCTTGAGGTGTGGAAGAAATGACTGATTAAAGTGAACCCATGAGTTTCAGAATTCACTTGCAAGGATGGACTTAAACTAGCCTTGTGGTTTTAAGCCCAAGTTGTGATTGATTTGAAAAAGATGTCAAGGTCTCTTGGTTAGGATTTGTACTTATGATACAGTTAAGCTTCAACAGTTTCTCCCTATGTTTCAACCTTAGGAAGACTATTTTTGGGAACCTCTATAAATGTCAAAGGCTGAATGAAATTGAATATATGTAGTGGGTGAGTAGAACCAGTAGGTCTATAATGTTTTGACATAGTTGCAATCAGATTTGATAGGGAGGGTAGATTCTGAAAGGTTTCCCTATGGTTTTGGTGTATTGTGATTGGGAATGATAATGATGAAATTAATCAAATTGGAATAAATGGTTACGATATGATTAGGATTTGATTAGAATGAAGATGATTATGTGTAGTGATAAGATTAGAGGACTTGGGTGGATTAGGAACAAGTTGATTGGATTATGAATGAAGATGTGTAATGATTAGGAATGATGAATAGGATATGATTAGGATGTGGTGGAATGATGAAGATATGATAAGAATGTGATTGTGATATGATGACTTTGATTGATTAGGATGAAAATGGATAGGATATGTGGAATGAAAAGGATGATGTTTAAGTGTTGGTTTTGTAATGTCAGAAAATATCCCCTTAGGGGCTTTTCCCTCATAAGGTTTAGCTCTCGGGTCTTTAGAGTGCATTTAGGACATTTTAGTTCATATTTTAGCACCCCAATGGAATGAGACCTAAGTCCCATGGCAAATAGGACCTAGGAGGACCCCTTGAGCTATACCCTACCTAAAATAGGGGGGAGGACTTGGGCGCCCGCGCCCTAGTCCTACCCTATTTTGGGGCAGCCCCTATTTGTAGGTGTTAGTTAGTGACCATTATTAGGTCCCTTTGCCGACACGGTAAGTTTGAATTTCAAATATCTTAGCGGGAGTGCTTGCAGATGCATATATAAGCATGTGTAGGCATTCATTTGTAAACTAGGTTGTTATTGTGAACTTGTGCCATCCTAAGGTGATTCAAGGCTTTATATTGTGTTGCAAGAGCAGACTTGTGTGTTTTGTGTGTTGATATTTACAGATTTGAGCATCAATCTCCTCATGGCATGAAGAGCATCTTCCTCCATGAGAGATTCACTACAAGGTGACATAATATTGTGCTTTTATTATTGTTTCCTTTATTTTTTGGCCTCTGCCTCACAAGGGCATGCCCCCTTCATCTGACAATGGTGTTTATATACTTAAGTTCCCTCCAGGGTTTGACTAAGGAAAACCTCTAAACGCCACAACCCCCAAACCAAGTCTCGTGGTTGCAGGTTATAGGTGTCGCATCCAAGAAAAGTGGAATTACAGGAAGGCTGGGAAGACATCAAGGATTTAGGATTTGAAGAAAAGTTAGACAAAGGAGCACTTCTAGAACTAGGGTGCTCGCTCCAATGTCCTCCGTAAACTATTTTTAGAAAATAGAAGTCACAGGGTTGATTAGTGTCTGAAGGAGGTCTAGATTCCCTGAAAAAGTAGGTACCTTGGACTTGGATGCCCACTCCAGTGTCCCCAACTATTCCACTTTGGAACCCCAAAAATAGGTACTCTGTAATTCTACATTTTACTCCCATCTATAAGAGGTTTTTCTATGATTCATTAATTTGTTGACGTATTTGCATAATTGGGGTTTTAATGGTCAATTAGGCATAGGAGAAGGAAAAATTGATAATTAATTCCCTAATCCAAGTTTCCCTACATCTGAAAGTGACCTATGGTATGATAGTGCTTGTAATTTGACCCTAGATCCTTCAATGTATAATGGAGAGACAGATTTTAACATCTAAATCACAAAGGATTAACAAGATCCAATTTTCCACTAAACATTTTGGTGAACCCGTGCCTTTGAACTTAAATTGCAACCTTCTAAGTGTTTGTCTATATATATGGTGTGATTTCATTCATTTATTTGGTCATTTACCTTAATGCATTGAGAAAAATTGAAAAATTGGAAAAATATAAAAAAATTGCATTGTTGGGCTTACTAAATTGTGTCAATTCTTCCTAAATTTTCCTAATTCATGATTTTTGCATCAGATCTGATATTAAATACATAAAAATTCAAAAATTCAAAATCTTTCTTTGCATTTTCATCATTTAATTGCTAGGGTTTTGTGGAAATTTTGATAATTTTTTAGATAACCTAGTAATTCCAAAATCTAGGGTTTGTAGGAAAAATCTTTTATCAGATTTTTCTACTAATTTTTTAGGCTCATTCAAATTTGTATTTGGCTTTAGTCTTTTATTTTAGTGTGAATTTGCATTTATATTTAAATTATTTGCAATTTTAACAAAAACTAGCAATTTTGGTGCAATTTCATTAAATTTGCATGGGAATTTTGCATGATTAATCTTGAAAATAATTTTCAGATCTGATAGTATGTAATTCCCCTCATAAATTAGACTTCAAACCATTCGCATAGCATTTGTGCCAAAATTTCAAACCTAGGGCTTCAAAAACTACAATTTTCACTAAAATTGGCCTTATCGACTTCATAAATTTGCACCATAGGTGTGTTGTGAAAGATATTTTTGCATTAATTTTCTTTTATCAGGGTAATAATTTTCCTCCCCTCATAAAAATCTTCACAACACCTTTTTGACGAGCTCTTGTAGTGAAAAATCAGCGAAAAACTACAAATTTTGACAATTTTTGCCCTAGGGTTTGACCTAGTTCGCACACCAAGCATATTGTGATCCTTTTTATGGATTCATATGACTGATATTATTGATATTATTTTTTGTCCCTCCTAAAATTCCTTACAACACCTTCTTTGCTAGGTCTTGGAGTTGAAAAACTGTGAAAAATTACATATTTTGCTATATTTTTACTAGGGTTTGACCTTAAGTGACACTAAAATCATGTTGTGTTGGATATTTTAGCACCAAGATGCTATTATTACTGATACTATTTTCTTTCCATCATCATTTTCCTCACAACACCCTTTGTTATGCTATTTTGCATTAAATTTTGGTGAAAAAAGTGACTATTTTGACATATTTTCACTACATTTTCACTTGGCATTATCTTGGATTTGCATCAAGAGTGTGTTGAGAGTGATTATACTACTATTTTGGACTGATATAAGACATATAACTTTCTTCCCTTGACTAAAATCCTCATAGCATCCTTGTTTCATTCATTCTCATTTGAAAGGCATTGAAAAATCAAGCATTTTTTGCTACTATTTGTTCTTACCTTTTGCACCAATTTGAAAAGATTTAAAAATATGATTTGGCATTAGTTTGAGCATAAAAGAATGGCCTCTAATCATAACAGCAACAATAAGTTCCCTCCTAGACCTTACATGAAAAGAAAGTTCCTTGAACCTGAAATTGTCTTCACTCCTCATGATAGAACAATCGGTCGAAGGACCTCTTTACATCACCATTTAGATAATGGGAAATAATGTGGAGGGAACTCTAATTGATCCTAATTGCATGACTAATGTTTCCACTAAAAAATCCTCTTTTCAAATCAATTAATACAAGGCCCTTATTTCCCTTCAAACCTGATGATTAAGACACATACGGGAGCTTTAAAGAAACCACTGGGTAAGATATCATTGATAGTAACTGTATTTGAGAAGCATGTTGATCAATGGTTTGATATTACTCCTTATTCTTATTCCTTTGAAATAAAACTTGGAATCCCCTAGTTAAAGGTTATGAAAGTAGTTCCTTCAACTATTTATAAATGTGTTAAATTTCCTTGGAACAGAAAAGTGCGTGCCATTCATCAAAATACATACAAACCTTCAATTACACAACAACACTTCACATTGGACTACTTTTGTAACAAACATACTAGCAACAAATTAGAGCTACAAACGGACTTCACATTCTTGAGCTATAGAAATTACAAGGCAAAACTATTACATCCGTTACCTAATCCTCCTACACAAGAAATGACAAAAGAGAAACAACCCACATATGAAGAGAACTTTAGACCAAAAGGACAAGGTCCCTATGCTGAGGTTCCTCCCCTGAAATCCTTACAAGGATCGGGAGATTGTTGTCAACAACAAAGTGTTCCACCACGACAAATAAGGATTGATCCTGGTGCTTCATCTTCTAATTTGCATAAACCTATGAAAGAGGATAGCCCTATCTTACAAAAGATAAGTGATAAAACAAAACGAAACAAAAAAGCAAGAGAAAGAAGGAGAAGAAGACAAGAATATGTTATAAACCTTCCCTCTCAACAAGAAAACATCGATCCTAACATCCAACCAAACAAAGACAATCCTAACGATGAATAACATGATGAACAAGCTATGAATTTGACTATGGTACCATATGTCCCACTATCCTCCATCATTAGGGAATGGGAAGATGATGACGACGATTTGCTTATAGACAATTTCTAGCCCAGAAGGGGCCCTATAGGTAAGTATCTCTAACCCTTTATCTCTCTTGTGATGTGCTTCCCCCGTGATGTGTTATATGTTGTTTAGGCCTCCTAGGATGACCTCGGATTCTCCTATAAGGTTCGGGATACCAGGAGACTGCCTTTATTGTGACCTTCTATTTGTATCATCTTTCTTTTATATTGCCTCTCTCTAATTTCATTGTTGTGTGTTGTGTCTGACGGACATAGCGTCATGGTTGGTGACTTGGGGGCACCCTCCTATGTGATTATCCCTAAGACACTTGTTTTCTCCTCTCTTATTTATTATTTCCCTTTCTCTAGTGTTTCCATCTAGCGGGTGGATGATGACAAACATTTATACTGATGCGGACCTAGTGTCCCTTTCGAGAGAAATAAAAAAATGGACTATAGTTCCTAATATGACGATGGGGTTGTATATCGTATCTGACGCTTGGCTAGTGGAAGCACTCATGCTTTCTGCATAGTGAATTTTATGATGTTTCTATCGCATTTAAAAACCTTAACAATACTACTGCTCCGTGCACCTTTGTTGCCTTTGAATCTAGCCTTGGCGGTACTCGATTTGGAGAGCTTCATGATATAGCCCCTGGTTATCGTTGAACTCCAAATTCACTGTATAGCCTTGGCTTGTTGTGTGGTTAATCATATGCATTGATGTTGTTATTTATCATTTGTTGTAGACACTAACATGTTTCTTGCAGGGATGTGTTTGTGGGAACATTTGGCGATCATAAAGTACATGTCACCTCTAGGGGGCATGGGCTTTGTGAAAGTCAATGTTCCCTTGTGTGTTTTCTTCCTACCTTAACGTGTTTGATATCAATAACTGATATCAACCACTTTAAGGTGGGGGCATATAAGGTAAGTTGTCTATTATAGATGTTAGCAATGTGTTTGACTTCAGATGCATAGACCTGCGCCCGACTAGTGCATTGTACATCCTGAGTTTGTTTGCAATCAATCATGTAAGCCCTCTACGGAGGCGGGATATCGAGCATATCCTTTTTCTTAAGCCCTCTGCGAAGGTGGGGATGGTGTATTTCTCGGAGCAGATTACATCATCCTATCATTTTCAAAAGTCCTCTGCGGAAGCAACGAGTTCTTCTGTGACTAACTCAACCCTTAAGCGTGTCTTCAGCAATTGTTGTGGTGAAGCCCAATCATTGGTGTGTGCTTGTAATGTGCCTGAGATGGTGATGAGCCTAGAAATAGGGAACACACCATCGCTTAACTGTCGTGTTTTCTCCATGTCTTCAAGTGTGTGTTTTGGCGTGCTTGTTTTGTATGGCGTGTTTGTTACCCCACATGCAGTGACCAACGCTCTTGAGTAGTGCTTCATCCATTTTGGGAGGTTTTGTGTGTATTGCATGTGTGTTGCCCCATATGCAGAGACCAGTGCCATCGAGTAGTGCTTCCCGCATTTTGGGAGGTTTGTTTACTTTCTAGTACTTGCATTTGCATTTCATATATATGAGAAAAAGAAAAGAAATGATACCATTTATGTCTTCCATGCATTAATGTGTCTTCTAGACATTAACTGTCTGCTCCGTGTTCTGCATGACTGTAACTATCTTCTCCGTGTTTTGTGTCATTGTTACTGTCTTCTCTATGATTGATGTGTCTTCTCCATGCTTGGTGTGTTTGTTGTGTTTGTGACCTTACTTTAATGCATGTATGGGTCTTGTGTTCATACATACATTCAAGTGGGGGATAAATGTAACATCAAAAAATGTCCCCTTGGGGGCTTTTCCCTCATAAGGTTTAGCTCCCAAATCTTTAGAGTGCATTTAGGACATTTTAGTTCATATTTTAGCACCTTGATGGAATGAGACCTAAGTCCCATGGAAAATAGGACCTAGGAGGACCCCTTGAGTTGTACCCTTCCTAAAATAGGGGGGAGGACTTGGGCGCCCGCACCCTAGTCTTGTCCTATTTTGGGGTAGCCCCAATTTGCAGGTGTTGGTTAGTGACCGTTATTAGGTCCCTTTGTTAACACGGTAAGTTTGAATTTAAAATATCTTGGCAGGAGTGGTTGTAGATGCATATATAAGCATGTGTAGGCATTCATTTGTAAACTAGATTGTTATTGTGAACTTGCGGCATCCTAAGGTGATTAAAGGCTTTCTATTGTCTTGCAAGAGTAGACTTGTGTGTTTTGTGTGTTGATATTTGTAGATTTGAGCATCAATCTCCTCATGGCATGAAGAGCATCTTCCTCCATGAGAGCTTCACTACAAGGTGACATAATATTGTGCTTTTATTATTGTTTTCTTTGGTTTTTGGTCTCTGCCTCACAAGGGCATGCCCTCTTCATCTGACAATGGTGTTCAGAGATTTAAGTGTCCTCTGGGGTTTGATTGAGGCAAACCTCTAAACACCACAACCCCCAAACCAAGTCTTGTGGTTGCAGATTACAAGTGTCATATCCAAGAAAAGTAAAATTGCAGGAAGGCTGGGAAGACATCAGGGATTTGGGATTTGAAGAAAAGTTAGACAAAGGAGCACTTCCAGGACTAGGGCGCTCGCTCCAGTGTCCTCCACAGATTGTTTTTAGAAAATAGAAGTTACAGGGTTGATCAATGTCTGAAGGAGGTCCAGATTCCCTGAAAAAGTAGGTACCTTGGACTTGGGTGCCCGCTCCAGTGTCCCCGACTGTTCCGCTTCAAAACCCCAAAAATGGGTACTCTGTAATTCTATATTTTACTCCCGTCTGTAAGAGGTTTTTTTCTGATTCATTAATTTGTTGTCGTATTTGCATAATTAGGGTTTTAATGGTCAATTGGGCATAGGAGAAGGAAAAATTGATAATTAATTCCCTAATCCAAGTTTCCCTACATCTAAAAGTGACCTAGGGTATGATAGTGCTTGCCATTCGATCCTAGATCCTTCAATGTATAGTGGAGAGGTAGATTTTAAAATCTAAATCACAAATGATTAACAAGATCCAATTTTCCACTAAACAGGTATGACTTGGAATGGTGTTGATTGGATTAGAAAGAGGATGATGTGGAAGGATGATAATGTAATTAGGATGTGATTAGGATAGGACAAGTAGGATGATCAAGATGTGGATGGTTGGGTGATGTGATTAAGAGAGGTGATTGGGATATGCTTAGGATAAGGTGATTAGGATATGATCAGAATGTTTAGGATGAAATTGATTGGCTTAGGAGGGTGATTAGGATATGAAGGTTGAATGATGAGGATATGCGTAGGATGTGATGATAATATGATGACTTAGAATGAATGTGTTGGACAAGAATGTTTAGGGTGATGACTAAGAAAGCACTTGAAGAAGACACATCAATCATAGAAGACACTTGGCAATCAGATTGGCTATTTTTGGTGACTCTTGATGTTTTGCATTTTTTTATGTTTTGAAAGCACTTGAAAACATGCATGATCCTAGTCTAGTCAAGGATACTACCTGCTAAGTCCCCACTCGGATTTCTCCAAATACTAAGACAAGGCAAACAACTAGAGAATTTGGTTACATGGGATCTCCCTTACATGGCACGGACACACCAATTTATCTTACCCTTTGATCCTAGGGACTGAGGGAATTCATGTCTCTATTATGAATAGTACACATGGGGCAGCTTGGGAGGTGTTAGTACTCATTTATGTTTAGGGTTTTAAGCTTGAGTATTTGTAGGTTTTTTCATTCAAACCCTAAAATTCCTGAGTCTTGGGGCCTTGCATTGTCTTTTCTATTTTGGTGGTGACCTTCTGTGGTGGGTTCCTGGTTACAAAGTTTCATCCTCATGCTTTAGTGTTCATAGGTTGACCGGCCTCCATGCAATGTTTCACCGGTTTTTCCCATTGAGTTCAAGAAAACTGTTAAGTGTTTGCATATGCAAGTGTAAATGTATGTTGGCGGGTTTGAAAATCTCAATCAGCTTCCAAAATGGTGAAAAAACTAAGTTATATGCATTTCTGAATGCATATTGAGTTGCATATGCAAAAAGGGAATCTTTTGTAGATTCCTAGAGATATTCTATAGTTGTATGCATTTTTGCATGCATACCCGATTCAAAGGGATGCATGTACATTGGGGGAATCTCCTGCAAGATTCCTAGAATATTCTCTGCATTTATATTGGGTTTTCTTGTACAAGTTTTGTTGTATGTCCCAGCATACAAAGGTTATATACAAGCAAAAAATATGCAATGGTGGAATATACATTGAAGATTCCTTGAAGATGCTACCGTTGTATCAAGCAAGTGAGATGTGTGTTTGTTTTGTTGTATGTTTGACATACAATGCCAAGTATACACTATGGATTTCAAAAGGAGTTCAAAACAGGGCTAAAGGCAGGTCGGGCCCGCAAGTATATGCAGGAGGGAATGAATGTATGTCCAACATACATTGGGTTTATACAAAGGTAGAAGATGCAATTGGTTGGGGCCGCCACAGTTTTATACAAATAGGTTTGTACATGTTCAATATAGAAGGGAAGAATGTATATGGAATATTCTTAAAAGATTCCCTTCTTGTATGTTTGTGTTTGTATATTTAGCATACAAACAAAATACACATTCGAATATACAATGAAGGAATATGCTTTCCGGACCCTAAGGAGAAGTCAGATGTGGCAGATAAATTTTGAGATCCGCCTTGTATGTATGATGCATTTGTATATGTAAGCAAGAGGACATACAACCCAGACACGATGGAGGAATAAAATGCAAAAAATAATAATTTAGCGTCCGTGACTTGTATAAAAGTGCTTGTATGTGTGCTGATGTCCAAACAAAAGAAGATACAAGGCCCGGATTTGAAATTTTTTCAAACCTGATGGATAAATGGCTGGGGTCCGCCTTGTATATTAAGTTGTTGAATGTATATGCATTTTGCATATACAAGGGTTTTTGGAAGGTGAGTAGTGGCGATTGTATATGCATCCATTCTTGCATATATAAGGGCAAAATGGCAAAATGGAGATGGTGAAGGGTCAGCGGTAGGAATATGAAGTGCCTACGTGGCACATATTTATTGGCTGGTGACTTTTCATTATTTTTTGAGTGTCGTCAATCTCAGCAATGGAGTCTTTGATCGACGGTCAGGTTTTAAACCTTCGGCGGTGGATTTTCCTTATGTTTGCAGTTAATTTTTGAGCGGGAAAACACCATGGGTGCGCTGCTGCAATTTTCAAAGGGGCCTGTGGGTAGGTGAGGCAATAATGGCAGATTTACAGATGATGGACAATGGAAAGGATAGGTCAACCACCCGATTAAAGATGAAAGTCTTTGAGTGGCGGTGCAGATCTTGATTCCACCTGCTCATTCCTCTTTGTCTCTCTGTAGCATTGAATATTTTCTGAGCGCCATTCCTCGTGCATTGAATCTAGTGGATTTTTGATTTGCCATGTAATAAATTTTGTTGAGTACATAGTCTTGGTATAAACTCCAAACTGTGTTACTCATTATGTTGTTGAAAACTAGACAAATTTTTTTGGTGTTGTACTCGGATACAATCTTATTGGCAACTTTGTTTTGGGTACTTTGTGAGTTTATGAGTTGTATGTTGAATGTCTTATATACAGAATTTTTCAGTTTCATGTTGATTTAAATGAGTAATGCTTTATAGCATGTATTTTGTTATTTGTCTCCAAATTGAATGTGTTCTTCTTTTGAATCTGAATATCTAAGGGGTATTAGTGATTCTAGAATATGGGTTTGCTATATTAAATGCCTTAATCTTTTACTTCTACTCAAGGAGTAGATTAAATGTTCTGGGTTAAGCATTGAGAAGAATATATTGCAACAAGGATATTTGTAAGCAGAAATAACCAAATACTTTATCTTGGGTATTGTCTGTAAGGAAGACATTACATAATCCCCTTGAAATATGATTGTTGTTTTAGGTCTGTGATAAACATTCACATATATATGTCTATTGACTCCGAGCCCTGAATAGGCACCGATCTGGTCTTGTATTTAGGTTGCAACCCAAAGTCTCAGTTTTGCATGTGTCATAGATGTTGAGTAGGGAATACCCCCCTTGGTTCTGCAGAGCCTAAAGAAGAAGAGGAGATATTTATAGAGTTTATCTCCTATACTATTGGCCCTTGGCCCAGGAATCCTATTGATCAATGATGGCTACCTTTTAGGGATGACTGGGAGCAAGCATCCAATCTGAGAAAAATAAGCAACAAATTTTGGTGACTCCACTGGGGACGTGAAGTGAAAGAACCCTGATTTTTAAAAGTAAATATTTCCTAATTATAGGTGGCGACTCTGAGTGATCTCCCAACTGGTGAAAGTAAAATTTATATACAAAGGAGAAGATCCCAACGTAACCCTTTGCTTGAAGAATTACCCATAAGAATGATGTATAGGAAAAAGGGAGTTGTTCAGGCCAGTCAAAAAGGTTCTCCCAGTCCCAGAAATCATGATAATAATCAAAACAATCCAGGATCTTCAGAGAGGATAGAGCCTTATTTTTCAAACACAGAAGCTGAAATCCAAAATGTATATGAGAAACAGCAGGGTGGTGCTTTGAGGATGAGGTCAGAAGTGTTTCAGGAATGCCCTTTCCTAGATCCCAGTGACAGATTTGAAAAGGTTGAGTCTCCAAGGGATGATGATGATGATGATCAGAATGTAATGAAACCATCCTCTTCTATGCCTAGAGAGGAGGAATTAGCTGAAGAAATTAAGAGCTTAAGGGCAGAATTAGAATATCTGCAAGTAGTAAAAATCAGAGATGACATGAGACAGAAAGTGCAGGCCCTTAGAACTACTCAGAATGATTCAGTTCCTACCCTTGAAAATGTAAATATGTTGAGAAACTAGCACAGAAATGAAGTCCAAGATTAGCATAATGATCAAAGACAAAATGCAAATAATGCTAGAATACCATTGAATAATATGAGAAATCAGAATGCAAATAGAAATGTAAATGCAAATCAGTTTGACATGCAACCTATGTAGTTGGACAAATTCAGACAACTAGTGTTTGATGGCATCCCTGGCTACCCCAATCCTATTGACAAACATGTGAGGCTGCAAGTGCCTAAATTTTTAGGAAATTATACTGTGTCGGGGGAAGACCACTTAAAAGCTTTTCAGAATATCATGGACAACTTTGAGGTTAAGCATGAGGATGTTTTCATGAAATTATTTATGCAATCCTTAGTTGATGAGGCTAGAGAATGGTACAAGGGTCTGCCTGACAGATGTGTTTCATCATGGGATGACTTCAAGAGAATTTTCAAGGAACAATATGGTGACAAGACTGACCCGAGTTTTTTCATAAATAAGTTCACTGGCATTACCAAAGGATCAAATGAACAGGTTGCTGACTTCAATGCTAGATTCATGAAGGTACTGAACAAATTGCCACATCACCTAAGGCCTAATGAACCTATGTTCATAGTGTTGTACATAAATGCTTTTGATGCTAAAACTACTTATGGATTAAGAGATAAGGGTCCTCACAGCCTCAGAGATGCTTTCAAAATTGCAACTAATATTGAAAATAACATAAAAGCATCTGGTAAGACAAATAGGAGAGATGATGTAAAAATTCTACAAAATCCAAATACTAAATCTAAAAGTGTTCAGGGAAATGCATCTGCTTCTGAGGATAAATTAGACAAATTGACAACTATTGTCAAGGACTTGAGCTATAGAACGGCTAAAAATGAAAAAGGAGTTGGTCCTGATAGACAAGTTTACCAAAGGCAAGAAAGGAGACCATCATTACATGATATGCCATATAATACTAGTTGGCATAATGGTAAACCCATTCTTCCAAACAGTAACACAAACTTAAGGACTCAAAATGTTAAGGAGACACCTGATCCTTTAAAGAAGGCTGTTAATATTGTTAATGACACCCCATGGTGTATAATATGCCAAATGCCTCACTCACAGTCACAATGCCTGATTGATCAGTCTTTATACAACAATGTTGTGGCCTGTGGTGAATGTAATGAACCACATTGCATGGAAGATGACAATGTAAATATGTTGTCTACAAACAAGGAGTGTCCCTTTCATGATGCTGATGCAAGTGCAAATGATGAGATTCAGGCCTATCAGCAGTTTCCCTATGATGAAGATGATGAAGAAAACTATGCCTATGCTCAGGATTCACACAATTTTTTGAATAATTTGAGGAGGCCTTCCGATGAAGAAATTAGAGCCTTCACAACTGCAGCAGTTGCCCAAGTCAAAAGCAATTACAATTTCGGGGGTAAAGCTTAAGTAAATAATCCACGTCAGCCACAAGACACTTTTGTGAGCCAACTAGTGCACAGTCATAAAGGGGCTGATACACAAAAGAAATAATGGAGCAGTACTAAGCAAAATTTTAAGCAAAAAATTGGTCATGATTCTCAAGGGCCAGAAAATAGGATCCCCTAGGTTGAGAATCAAAACAAAAAATTTTAGATCAAAGATGACAGTCAAGGAGCCACAAAAATTAAGGCTGGATCATACCAAGATAAAAGTAAAACCGTGGATCAAGCTACAACTGTTATTCAAAATTATGCCCCATTTGACATAACTCAGGTCTTGTCTCAGATGAAAGTCTATGTTCCATTGATGGAGCTGATGAAAGTTGAAGAATTTAGAAATAAAACAGTGTCCTTGATTTCAGGAGTACCATGTCAAGCAAATCAAAATAATGAAACTCAGGGTAAGAAACAGGCCCTATGTATTGAAGAAGATGAGGTTCCTGAAGTTTATTTGGGGATGACCATGACAAAATTCCCTTCACAGGTTGAACTATTTTATGTCTCCCTCGTCATAAATGGAAAGGTGATTAAGAATTGTATGCTTGATTCAGGAGCATCAACAAATATCATGCCTTTGGCTATCATGCAGCAAGTTGGATTAAAACTAGATAAGGCGTGCGAGAAATGCTATGCCATGGATGCTAGAGAGGTACATGTCATTGGAATCATGAAAGATGTGGACTTCAGACTGGCAACATATCTTGAAAAGGCCTACAAAATAAACATAACAGTTGTTGATATCAAGCCACAGTATGGCATGTTGTTGTCAAGAAGATGGGCAACATTGATTGGTGGGAGTATGCAATTAGATCTGTAATATGCTATGATCCCAATGAATGGTAAGGATGTCAAACTGATCAAAGAAGAAAGATCATCAGAAATAGTTGAGGATCAAGAATCAGAGGAGCATATATGTTTTGTAGACACTAACTGTGATAATTTCAGAGTTGTCTCAGATGTTAAGGAAAGTGAGAGGAGAGATGTGTGCATTCAATAGCTTGACCAACAGGGTCTCTGGACCATGTACTTTGATGGAGCTTATTCCAAGGATGTCTCTGGTACTGGAATTGTATTTCTATCTCCAACTAGTAAGCTTCTGAAATTCTCTTTCTTGTTGAAGTTCTCTTGTACAAACAATATTGTAGAGTATGAAGCTCTATTGTTAGGATTGAATGTTTCTTTGAGGCATGGGATCAAGATGCTCAAAGTATTTGGGGATTCAGAGTTAGTTGTTTCCCAAGTCAGAGATAAGTATGCATCAAAAAATAAGAGGTTAAAACAGTATAAGCATGCTGTTTGGGATACAATTGAATTGTTTGATACTTTTTCCATAAACTGGATTGAGAGATCAAAAAATGTCAGGGCAGATTTTTTAGCTAATGTAGCCATAAGGCCAAATGATATAACCTTGTCAGATGTTACAAATGTTGAGGTCAAACTCAGGCCTGTAGTGCCAAACAATATATGCAGCTAGCAAGTGTTTGATGATGATAAGGATTTGCTGAGATTTCTACATTGTATTGATGAATATGAGAACCAAGAAGTGGATTTTCAGAACATTGTAGAGGTTATAGATGGAAAAGAAACTCTCTTAGGGAAGGAGATAATTCAACTCAAGACAAATAAAATCCCTAGAGGGTTGGTAGCTTTAGAGAGAGATTTTGACAATAGGGACCAATTTGTTACAAAGGCATCTCCGACAAACAAGAATGATTTAGAGGAGATAAACCTGGGGACATCTCATGCCCCCAAGAAGGTATACATTGGCAAACAGCTCAAACCACACATCAGAACTATGTTGATTGCACTACTAAAAAATTATAAGCATGTCTTTACTTGGTCATATGAGGACCTGAAAGCTTATAGAGAAGATTTGTTTCAGCATGAAATCCCTTTAAAGCCTAGAGCTAAACCATTTAGACAAAAACAAAGGCCTATCAACCCAACTTTAGCTCCAAAAATGCAAGAAGAACTCATGAAGCTTAGAGAGGCTGGAATAATTATGCCCATCAGACACTCAACTTGGGTGTCTAACCTTGTCCTAGTCAGAAAAAAGAATGGTGACATAAGATTATGTGTGGACTTTAGAAATTTGAATGTATCTTCTCTGAAGGACAATTATCCATTGCCAAACATGGAGGCCATGTTGTAGAAGGTGACTGGCTGTAAACTTTTATCCATTATGGATGGATTTTCAAAGTACAATCAAGTGAAGGTAAAAGAATCTGAGCAATATAAGACTGTCTTCACAACTCCATGGGGAACATATGTATATGTGAGGATGCCATTTGGACTGACAAATGCAAGTGCCACATTTCAGAGGGCTATGGATGTTGCTTTAGCAGGATTAATTGTCTCAATCTTGGTTGTATATCAAGATGACTTGACTACCTATTCAAGAAAAGAGGAGCAACACTGTATGCACTTAAAGTAGATTTTTATTAGAGCATTAGAGTATGGCATCTCGCTCAACCCAAAGAAATGTGCCTTTGGGGTGGTGGAAGGAAAATTACTTGGACACATTGTTTCCAAGGATGGAGTCAAGATTGATCCTGAAAGGGTGGCTGCAATTGACAGAATTTAGATCCCTAGAATAGTGAAAGGTGTTCAGTCCTTCTTTGGAAAAATTAACTTTGTTAGGAGATTTGTTCCTAACTTTGTAGAGACCACCAAAGATATCTCTAAAATGTTGTAGAAAGGTGCAACGATCAAGTGGGAGGAGGAAGCGACTAAATCATTTCAGAATATAAAAGAGGCTATAAAGATGGCTCCTGTGTTAAAATCTCCTGATTTTTCTAAGCCATTTTAGTTATTCTCATTTGCTTCTTTCCACACTATTGCTGCATGCTTATTGTAGAAAAATGAAGAAGGGTTTGAACAGCCTATTGCCTTCTTTAGTAGGTCATTGCAGGCTACTGAATTGAAATATGACATCATGGAGAAACATGCATATGCACTGGTTAGAGTAGTCAAGAGCTTTAGGCCATATTTGGTGGGCTCTCACATAGTTGCGTATGTGCCTCATGCAGCAGTTAAAGATATATTTACTCAACAGGAGGTAATTGGAAGAAGATACAGATGGATAAACAAACTGCAGGAGTTCAACATTGAAATACAGATCACAAAATTGGTAAGAGGACAGGGTTTAGCAAAACTGATGACATAGTCAAATCTAGAGGCATGCCAAGTGAACGTGGTGCATAATGAAGTTATAAACATGTCAGATTCTAAGTAGTATAAGGATATTGTATACTATTTACAAAATTTGAACTATCCTACCTACCTCAATGATAATCAGATGAGGACCTTGAAGCTACATGCTATTGAATACATCATTGTTCAAGGAGAGCTGTATTGGAAAAATCCTAATGGTGTATTACTCAGATGTGTGAATGAGGATCAAACTGTTGATATTTTAAATGATATGCACAATGGAGTTTGTGGTGGACACTATGCTTCCCAGACAACAGCCCACAAAATTCTTAGAGATGGCTATTGGTGGCCAAGTCTCTTCTCAGACGTGCACAAAATGGTAAGAAAATGTGACTCTTGTTAAAGGTTCTCAGGAAAGTTAAGGTATCAAGGCGCATTGCCCCTTAGGACTATAACTGTAGAAGCTCCATTTCAGCAATTGGGGATTGATTTTATAGGGGAAATCTTAGAAAAATCAAGTGGAGGACATAGTTGTATTTTAGTGGCTACTGACTACTTCACTAAATGGATTGAAGCCATTCCAACTAAAAAAACTACAAGAAAAGTGGATATGGATTTTATTCTAGAAAATATTATTATCAGATTTGGAGTACCAACCAAATTGTTCGTAGATAATGCTATGTGCTTTAGGTCTGGTGAGTTTATTGATTTTTGCAATAACTATGGAATTGATTTGTCTCATACATCACCTTATCATCCACAAGGGAATGGTCAGGCAGAGTCAAGCAACAAAAGTCTCATGAAAATCATCAAAAGGATGATAGATAAAAATAAGAGGTCTTGGGATTCAAAGCTAAAGTTGGCATTATGGGCTGACAGGGTGATAGTAAAAAGAGCAACTGGAAGGTCACCTTATGAATTAGTATATGGTGCAGCAGCTAGATTGCCTGTGAACAACCTCCTGCCAGTTTATAAATTCATCCAAGGGAATGATGAGGAGATTGGGGACCCAATGACTGAAAGAATAAATCAGCTGGTTGCACTAGATGAAATAAGAAGGGAAGCAAAGAACACAAACATCAAGACACAGGAAAAAGTGAAATATCTGTTTGATAGAAGGACTACAGAGAGAAGGTTTCAGATAGGTGATCTGGTCCTTATGTGGAAAGGAAAGAGCCAGGATAAGGGCAAACACAGTAAATTTGAGCCCTTATGGACTAGCCCATACCAAATTAGCACTGTTCATGGAGATGATTCTTATTTTCTCCAGGCCCCCCTAAATGGTGAATTGTTGGAATTGCCTGCGCACGGTAAATTCCTTAAAGCTTTCTTCTCATAAATGATTACCTTGTGTGCACACTGTAAATTAGATGTAAATTTTTTATACATGCCTTGTGTAATCAGTCGTGTTTTGAGTTTTGTGTTTTGTCTGGTCTACCCCAAAGTAGTCTGGTCCTCGCTGCAGTCTTGTGCCTGCACGTCCCCAATCAGAGCTTGTGTTAGCACTCATTTATGTTTAGGGTTTTAAGCTTGAGAATTTGTAGGTTTTTTCATTCAAACCCTGAAATTTCTGAGTCTTGGGGCCTTGCATTGTCTTTTCTATTTTGGTCATGACCATCTGTGGCGGGTTCCTGATTACAAAGTTTCATCCTCATGCTTTAGTGTTCATAGGTTGACTGGCCTCCACACAATGTTTCACTAGTTTTTCCCATCGAGTTCAAGAAAAATGTTAAGTGTTTGCATATGCAAGTGTAAATGTATGTTGGTGGGTTTGAAAATCTCAATCGGCTTCCAAAATGGTGAAAAAACTAAGTTATATGCATTTCTGAATGCATATCGAGTTGCATATGCAAAAGGGGAATCTTTCACAGATTCCCAGGGATATTCTATAGTCATATGCATTTTCGCATGCATACCAGATTCAAAGGGATGCATGTACATTGGGGGAATCTCCCGCAAAATTCTTGGAATATTCTTTGCATGTATATTGGGTTTTCTTATACAAGTTTTGTTGTATGTCTCAACATACAAAGGTTATATACAAGTGAAAAATATGCAATGGCGGAATATACATTGAAGATTCCTTGAAGATGTCACCGTTGTATCAAGCAGGTGAGATGTATGTTTGTTTTGTTGTATGTTCAACATACAATGCCAAGTATACACTGCAGATTTCAAAAGGAGTTCAAAACAGGGCTAAAGGCAGGTCGAGTCCACAAGTATATGCAGGAGGGAATGAATGTATGTCCGACATACATTGGGTTTATACAAAGGCAGAAGATGCAATTGGTTGGGGCCCATCACAGTTTTATAAAACAGGTTTGTACATGTTTAATATAGAAGGGAAGAATGTATATGGAATATTCTGAAAAGATTCCCTGCTTGTATGTTTGTGTTTGTATATTCAGCATACAAACAAAATACACATTCAAATATACAATGAAGGAATATGCTTTCCGGACCCTAAGGAGAAGTCAGATGTGGTGGATAAATTTTGAGATCTGCCTTGTATGTATGAGGCGTTTGTATATGCAATTATACATTAGGATATGCAAGTAAGAGGACATACAACCTGGACGCGATGGAGGAATAAAATGAAACAAATAATAATTTAGCATCTGTGACTTGTATAAAAGTGCTTGTATGTGTGTCGATGTCCAAACAAAAGAAGATACAAGGCCTGGATTTGAAAGTTTTTCAAACCCGATGGATAAATGGTTGGGGTCCACCTTGTATATTAAGTTGTTGAATGTATATGCATTTTGCATATACAAGGGTTTTCGGAAGGTGAGCAGTGGCGATTGTATATGCATCCGTTCTTGCATATACAAGGGCGAAATGGCAAAATGGATATAGTGAAGGGTCAGTGGTAGGAATATGAAGTGCCTACGTGGCACGTATTTATTGGCTAGTGACTTTTCATTATTTTTTAAGTGTCGTCAATCTCAGTGATGGAGTCTTTGATCAACGGCCAGATTTTAAACCTTCGGCGGTGGATTTTCCTTATGTCTATAGTCAATTTTGAGCGGGAAAACACCATGGGTGCACTGCTGCGATTCCCAAAGGGGCCTATGGGTAGGTGAGGCAATAATGGTGGATTTGCAGAGGATGGACAATGGAAAGGATAGGTCAACCACCTGATTGAAGATGAAAGTCCTTGAGTGGCGGTGCAGATCCCGATTCCACCTGCTCATTCCTCTTTGTCTCTCTGCAGCATTGAATATTTTCTGAGCGCCATTCCTCATGCATTAAATCTGGCAAATTTTTGATTTGCCATGTAATAAATTTTGCTGAGTACACAGTCTTGGTATAAACTCCAAACTGTGTTACTCATTATGTTGTTGAAAACTGGACAAATTTTTTTGGTGCTGTACTCAGATACAATCTTATTGGCAGCTCTATTTTGGGTACTTTGTGAGTTTATGAGTTGTATGTTGAATGTCTTATATACATAATTTTTTAGTTTCATGTTGATTTAAATGAGTAATGCTCTATAGCATGTATTTTGTTATTTGTCTCCAAATTGAATGTGTTCTTCTTTTGAATCTGAATATCTAAGGGGTATTAGTGATTCTAGAATATGGGTTTGCTATATTAAATGCCTTAATCTTTTACTTCTGCTCAAGGAGTAGATTAAATGTTATGGGTTAAGCGTTGAGAAGAATATATTGCAACAAGGATATTTGTAAGTAGAAATAACCAAATACTTTATCTTGGATATTGTCTATAAGGCAGACATTACATAATCCCCTTGAAATCTAATTGTTGTTTTAGGTCTGTGATAAACATTCACATATATATGTCTATTGACTCCAAGCCCTGAATAGGCACCGATCTGGTCTTGTATTTAGGTTGCAACCCAAAGTCTCAGTTTTGCATCCAAACATAAAATCAAACTTAAACTTTAAATCAAACCATTAGGACATTAGAAGTAGTTTTAGGACCAAAATCCTCTGTCTCACAATTGAAAATAGGCCCAAAGCTAGCCCCTTTGCATTTATCTCACAGTTTTGGTTTGCATAAAGGAGGATTTATCTACTTTGTATCAACATCCAAGTAAGTTCATGTGCATGTGTCATTGATGTTGAGTAGGGAATACCCCCCTTGGTTCTGCAGAGCCTAGAGAAGAAGAGGAGATATTTATAGAGTCTATCTCCTATACTATTGTCCCCTGGCTTGGGAATCCTGTTGATCAATGATGGCTACATTGTAGGGATGACTGGGAGCAAGCATCCAGTCTGGGAAAAATAACCAATAGGAGGTCCGACCTCCTGCGCCAGCAAGTAAAAAGGGTTTTTGGCCACTAGCACAAATGGTTCTTAGTCAGTGTTTCAAGATATACTGACTGTGTCTATACATGTGGCGGTTCACTCATTTAAGAGGCCTCCCAGCCCTTAGAAAGGGTTTTTACGTATCACTTGGATACTAAGGGAGACTTCCGTCGGTATAGAACAACAGCACCAAGCAATTGACGACTTTTGTCACAACCATGATTATTTGTATAGTGGACCAAAATGAAAGTACCACTTAGGTTGTTCCCTCTCACAAATCAGGAGGCAAACCCTCTAAAGGTTTGCACAAAAGTGGTACAAACACATGTTTTTGATCTCCAAGGTCATACAATGATGCGAGAACATACACGTGTTTGACCACACTAGACAATGTTCATTTACCCTCAGAAATTTAAATGTGTGGTGTGATAATGAAAGTGTTAAGAGATGCTTTTGATTCCCAAAATCACATGACGTGCAAGGGAAGAGTATACACACCTCAAAACACCTACAAGATCACCAAGCAAAGAAGACATTAGTTCTTTTTAAGCCCCAAACCAAGTGTGAAAACAACACTTGATAATGTTCATTTTAGTGCACCATTATCAAAGTGTTCCTATGATAACCAAGCACATGCACATGAAAGGAGGAAACCCTACAACAAATCCATTAGTAGTTTCAACTTGTAATATTTTCCCAGCAAATGCTACAAGGCTGCAAAACAAAAATCAGTAGCATATAATCCCTCATCAAAGTGTGAAAAAGATGAATCATTAAGTAGACTGCCCCCCTTGAAAGCCACTAAGTCAAAAAGCCTACGAAATCAAATATGGAAAATATATGAAAAGATTGATCAGTTATAGTAAGACTAACAATAGCATCAGATTGTTCAGGAGATTCTAAGCAATTTTTAAAAAATCGTCAAAATCTGATAAAAAATGCAAAAGATATTCGCTTTTGAAGTTCAAATGCAATGTTAACTTTGACCAGAAAAAACCTAATAAAATGATGTTGTTACCTCAAACTGACTCTTTCACTATTAAGTCAACCAAATCCTCCTTCCAACACTACAAATTTCATGAAATTCTGATATTGTATGTGAAAGTTATGCAAGTTTGAAAAAAAGTACTTGTTTAGGGCTTGAAGATGAAGGGGATCAGACTTGACTATTTAACTAACCACTAGTGGTCTGAAGACCACAGTCACATGCGTAGTTTTCTCTAGTAGTTAAAGTTAACAGTTTATGGCAATTGAAGCCCTTGGTCCTCCATGTGACCAAGGGAAAACTTAGGAAAAAAATAAAAAGTGAGGGGCGGACTGGCCGCCCCTACTCACTCCCAATCAAGGATATGACCACGGGCTACTTCCTGACAGGCCTTCAAAATGACCATGACCATGCAAACTTTTAGATGACTATTGAATGAAGATTTAGGTTGGCAATTTGAAAGGGAATTAGGGTTTATTTGTTTTAGTCTATTATTTAGCTACGTAGCATTATAGCTGACGGTTTAAGGAAACCGTCAACAAGAATCGTAGAGCCAATGAGTGGTGATAGTTTAGATTCTAAGCAGCCATAGTTTGGTTTTTTAAACATTGATCAGGAGGATAGTCATCGACAGTGAAGGTGGCGATGAAGTTTTGGGAGCTAGGGTTTATTTTTTTGGAGGGTGGTAGTTAGGGTTCAAATGACAATCAGTGGGAGGCATGGCTGACAAAAAGAAGTCTGCAGAGGCCGACAGAGAGAAGATTTGAAAGTATCGACAGGGGGTTTTGGATGGAGTTGTCGATGCAAGTAAGCGGCCAAGGACTTTGACGGTAGACGAAGTGGAGATGCTAGGGTTAGGTGGAGGTTAGGGGTTAAATTGGGTGGCTCCAGAGAGATCAATGGAATGAGGTTTTTATGTGTGCAGGTTGTCAGAGGAAGCTGCGACCTATCGATGAGATCCTAGAAATCTTAGGGTTTTCATGGGCAATGTCTAGGAAAAATGGCAGCGACTAGGAGATGCGCACAGGTCAACAGAGATCGCGAAATACTCATAGGTCAGCAGGTAGAATGCATGGTTCACTAGGGTTTTACCACAGGGAACAAATGATTTTAACTTGCAATCAAAGACAAATTTAAACCTACAACAAAACATTTACAACATCAAACCTGCAACAAATCAAAACGTTAAACCTACAATGCAAACCTGAGATCAAAATGTTATGAGTCAAGGTACTATCAAAATCTAGAGATTTTGATAGAGACCAGAGTGGTACAGTATGTCTATATAGTACAAATCTATATAGTATGAATTGTTGTACTAAAAAAAATTCAAAAAAATCAAAAATTTCACAGTGAGCGAAATGGGTTGAATTTATAGTCATTTTTCACCAAAAGGGCCTCCTGGATTCAGCGGTCGGGTTTGTTTGAGACCAAGAAGCCACCTATAAAATTTGTCTTTCAAAAGATGTCTAAAACTAATCTATTCACATGAGGTTCACCAGATGAAGTCAAGGGAAAATCTTTCAAGCATGCAGAAATTAAACCATGGCTAACCCTAGCTCCCAATGGAGTGCAAACTAGCCTAGAAAACAGTCAAATAAACGTGAAATAAACTAAGAATCTAAACTAACATTTGATCTATCTCCATTATCCTCCTCAATCTTCCATATTGTTCTCAGATTTACAAGTTTGCAAAGATCTTGAGAAGCTCAAATCAAAATGGCAAGATGTCGGAGAGTTGTAGAGTAAGAGAACATAAGCTAAGAGATGAAAAAATGAACTAAGATAGGTGAAAATGAGCTGGAAAAGGTGATTTTATAGAGGAACATGTTTGAATGGAGGGTTAGGATTAAGAGTCAACTTTGGAGCCAAATGAAGGGTTATGATTGATTAGGGTTCTCTTTCACTAAAGGACAAGGGATAATTTAAAATTGGGAGAAAAGATGAGGTGAAGGATGTTTTTAAATTAAATAAATTATGTTCATTTATTTAATTTATATTTGAGAAGACGAATAATGTGAGAGGATTAAATTAAATAGGTGAGACCTATTCAATTGGGATAAGGCCTATAATTTAAATAAATGTTTATTTATTTAATTAAAGGGGGAAAGGGGATAGTGAATAATTAAATAATTAATCAATTAAAATTAATTATTTAAACATAGAAGAAAATTAGGGAAAATAGTAGAATGTGGAAGAGATTGGTGTTTTGCGATTTGAGGACACTTTTAGGTGTCTACACAAATCATATGTACACTAGTATGAACTTGCAAGATAAAACATGGGAACAATATATTTACACAATAAAATATTTAAAATTTGAATCAAAAATAAATGCGAACTCCATCAAGGAAAAAACCAATCTAGATGAAAGAAACATCTTTGTCTCTTGTACAAGCTAGCCCTGCAACGATTGAGATCACCCACTTTTGAAGCAGAGGTGAAATGTAGTACACAACAATAATAAAAAAAATTTCCTGCCTTCAATAAAAACTATGGTTGAAGAATGTTCACCCAAAAAAAACCCTCACCTCACTTCTAAACTTTGTGCACACCAAGTTGCTAGTATTGTTGGGAACCAACTTGAATATGTAATAATGCTAATCCACTGGGGCATACATGTAACGTATATTCTTCTTAATACCCTTTCTTGATGTCTACATCTAAAGTGTATATATGCAATGAAACAATCTGATTGGCTCCTGACTTTGAATTAATATACTAATATTTCTATATGAAATGCTAAAGCATCCCCCAATGGCAGGTAGTAGTAAAAAATGTACATAGAAATACTTTGAGAATAAAGTCAATCGAGCTCATAACAAGTCTATGGTCTATAAAAATACAACTATCAGGCTAGATAGGTAGATAATTTATTAAACAAAAAAACTCTTAAAATGAGATGTAAACAATGATTCTAGTTGATCTCTATTGTAATACAAATTTTGGCACAATTTTAACAAAATAGTCACAACACTCTTTGAGCACTAATCCATCCCTTTATACAAACTAGAGATAATTGTTTTCAATATATCTAGTGCTTTATATTCTTTGTGTTTGTTCAAGGTAACTATATAGCCCCCCTTTAATTTGGCGCCTAAGCAGATACTAGGAATCCACTTGGAGATATTGTGTTGTATGTTGTATATATCTATTTTTCTAGTAATTGCAATGGTGACCATCCATTTACCATGTTTGATCTGTGTATCTATCAAACCATTAGGAGGGAGAGGAATCCTCATTTTTTCAAAATCACCAGAACTTTCAATGATTGCACATACTATGATTATAGTCAATGGGCATGAGATTAGGGATATAGATTGGGTCAAGGTTAGTTGTGGTGTAAGGGTCAGGTTCAAGGTTGCAGACTAGAGTTGGCGTCAGTGAGTGTGTGATATCATTCATTGAATTTAGAGGAAATAATTTGCATATGACAAGTGGGGATCAAGGCTAGGGTCCTTAAATTAGGACTCTAGAAACTTAATGTTTTGGTCAGGGTTAGGAACTGGAGTTGCAATCAGTGAGTGCTTGATATCAATTATAAAATTGGGGTTAAATTTACTCTCCATCAAATAGTCTTTTAAATACACACATGACAAGTTGGGTTTGAGGTTGGGGTCCCTCAAAGGAGACTCCAGAAACTTAAACCTGGTGCTGGGTTCAAGTTTGGGTTTGGGCTTGGGTTCAACTTTGGGTTTGGATTTAGGTTTGGGTTTGGGTTCAGCTTTAAGGTTGAGGTCACCAATTTCACTTACTGAGTTGGCGCCAACCATGCCAATAAAGAGTTTTGACATATCCGTTGACCAGTATTCATGAACTGCTTCACCAACTACAATAGTAACCTCTGATGGCAATCTCTACAATGGAAAGAAAATACATATAATTGTGTGTGTGTATATATATATGGACACTCAGTCACTACATTTTTTAGATTATTATATGTCATCAATAGTTGTACCAAGTTCTTATGTACCTTCAATATTATAAATAAACGGAAATAAATTTATATCACAAAAGAATTTGATACAAAGCATATGGAAAATCACTGCAAGAAAAAAATATCAAAAAATAATTGTTAGGGGAAGAGTATTTAATACCTGCAACTTGGGAATGCAATTTTGTATTAGTTTGTAGCCTCCTGAAATATGCAAATATTTCAATCCTTTCAACTTTTTGGTGCCTATTAGATTCTCTGCCTTCCAACCACCATCAAGGACAATCCTTTCCAAGCAACTCAAATCTACCACACTTGGAAACTCTTCAAGATTAGGGCAATCTCTTATTTCCAACATTGCAAGCTTCACAGCTAGATCAAAGCTAACTGATATTGTTTTCAATTTTCTACAAGAAATTAGTGTAAGAGAACAAATTATATTTACATGAATTAAATGTTGAGTGAAGAAAGAACAATTTAGACCAAACAAAAATATTAAATCAAATGCATAAGCAAAGCACAGAACAGATGTAGAAGACAAAGACAAGTTTTTTAACGTGCTTCACCAAATGGCTACATTGAGCAGGGGATCGCTCTCTATATCAAAACTAGAATCAATTATTCTCATACAAATATCTACAATTATATCTATATCTACAATAGCTCACAAAATAAACTTTTCACTGATGTTCCTACATCAAATACACTCCACTCCACAATGTCTAACAATAGCCGATACACAATAACCTCGTCATCATAGGAGTGAGAAGCATGCATAGGTTAATGCAAAGAGAGGGAGTAATGGGGTTGTCAAAGTAGTTACAAAGACTGAGGATTGGACTACATTTATGTAACCAATACACCAACAATCTCCCACTTGCAGTCCAATCTGAGTTGCAAGAGCGCTACACAAAGTGATCCTTGACTCTAGGCTTATTGTCAGAACTTGACAATGCCAAGAGAAGTCCTATAGGACTCAAACTTCTCCCTTGGTATAAGCTTGGTCAAAGCATCCACTGAAATCACTTTCATATCAGTAGCAAATCCTCTATCAAATAGCTCATCTGCCCCTCCAAACACAAAACACAAAAATATACAGCAGATAAACAAAAAAAATCAGAGATACAACAATTCTAGCAATTCCACCAAATTCACCGCCAACTTTGACGATAGTCTTCTTAGATTTAGCTACACCATCTTCCATATTGGTTGACATATTTTCATATGCATAAGTTATGCTACCAACAACATTACAAACTGAGTCCAAACTTTCACTTTGATCACCATTACAAACGGGCTCATCTTCAATCACCTTCAAATTTTCATTCTCATCGCCATTAATTTCATCTACCCTAGGTTATATGGCATCAACCTTCATACCATCATCTAACTAATCTCCAAAACTGTCACTATCAAACATACTAAGAAAATTATTAATAATAGAATCAGTTTCAATACCTAATTGATCCAAACACCTTTGCTTGGCAGTCCACAATGATGAATCTAAAGTAGGATAAACAACTCCCACTTCAGCATGACTCTCTATGACATACAGGGTGCCTAATTTGCTACCCCTTGCAATTAACAAGTCCCCTTTTAACCTTGTATCTATTTGATTCAAAACTAATCTCACAACCTTAAGAACCCAATTGTCCAGCCGAGATTACATTTTGTTTGAGCTGGGGAACATATCCAACATCACGTAATAACCAAGTATATCCATTTTTTAGTTTTAATGAAATAGATCCCCTATGCCAACAACATCACAAGATTCATTGTTACCAAGAAAAACCTTACTGAAGTCACCAATTTGTAGATTTTTGAAATACTCTGCATGGAGTGATATGAAATGATGATCTTGAATCAAGCACCCAAACATTAGTTGGAATTTCTTCTTTAGTTAAAATAAGAACACCTGCATCTTCTTGGTATGTTGTGTTGGCTTCGTTACTGCTCACCTTTTTTTGTGCCTTTTTGTAGTTCCAATAGTTCCTTTTTGTGTGACCTTGCTTTCCACAAAACCAACATTCTTTGTTTCTGCTCCTGGACTTCGATCTTCCTCTATCATTATTTCTGCCTCTGTCTTGACCCCTTCCTCTATTGTCAATACTTACGGCAGTCAAGGCATCACCATTTGTTTTGTTTTGCCCTCTTCTCATATCTTCATTGAGAAGAGTGGTAGCTACATCATCATACTACAGCATTGTTTTTTTTTCTTTTCCTCCCTTCTTCAGATCTACTTTTACGAAATACTGAAATGCTTATGGTCATTTTGACACTGTCCTAGCTATCAGGAAGAGAGCACAACAACAACATGGCTCTCATTTATTCTTCAATATTAACATCCATAGAAAGTAATTGACTAATAACAATATTAAATTCATTTAAATGATTTGACATGCTGTTACCTTCTTTCATTTTCAAGTTTACCAGTTTCTTCAACAAGAACACTTAATTCATTATTGAATCCCTTTCGTACATATCACATAGCTTGTCCCAAATCTATTTAGTTGTTGTCTCCATGGCAACATTAAAAAGGACATTATTGGACAGCAATAGAATGATGGTTGCAACTACTTTCTGGTCTAAGATATATCCCAGTCTTTAGCTGGGGTAAGTGCAAGAAGATGGGGGGCCAAAAAGGGGTCTTAAGTGGCCACTTTTTTTTCTAAAATTAGGAAATGCTGGCCTTGGATGAGAAATTGAGCATAGTTACACTCAAAATTTGGAGATGCAACCAAAACAATGTCCGTAGTACTCTGATTCTACTTTCTAAACTACTTTTTTTTTTGAAAATGGTATAGATTAAGGGGTTCAAAAGAGGGAGCCACAAAAATTGGTGTTGTTTCTGTCAAAAAAAAAACATAGCATGTTTTGTGGCTCCCTCAAAAGGTTAACTTTTTTTTGGTATTTTTAAAATTGCTTCAGTGATAAATTAGCTAACAACATGTAGTTTATGCCTGATTTTTCTAATAATTTTTTGATGAATATTTGATTTTTTACTAATTTTCAAAGTGGACACATTCTAAAAATAGAATTTTGACCGTGCTACCCCTATAAATTTTGAAAACTAATTGAAAATCATTTTTTCTTTTTTTTAGTGTGTAGAATGGAGTCTAGTTTCTAAATATGTAATTTTTTTGAAATTTCAATGAATGGTTAATTTACAATGAAAAAAAGACCAAACAATGGTTTTTGCCCAAAACTGAACACACAAACAAAAGAAAATAAAGATGAAAGGCTTAACATTGTCAAAATGTGAAAAAAATTACATCGTTAAATAGCTAAGAGAAAGCCTAACATTATCCAGGTGTTCGATTTGTTTGACCTTGAAATGCATGCAAATTTGAAGGTTAGCAAGAACAAAATTATGTGAAATCTTGTAGAATCTACAAAAACACGTCTATGGATGTTGAAAAGGCACTCCAAGCCTTTGGGTTGGAAATCCAAAGAAAATCCCAAGCCCAAGGCTTGGGATTCCCAAATCACAACATAACACAAGTGTGTTATAATGTGAGCACGTTATGTTGTGCATTTTTTGTTTTTTTACATGTTTGTCGGTGTTTTCCTAGGTCGACATAATGTGAGTGCATTATAACATGCTCGTGTTATGTCTTCCTTTGAAAGAGATATGTTCAAATTTCATAAGTATGTTTCATAGATGTTTATATCTATTCTTGTAGGTATGTATGCATGTACATGTATGCATGCTTGTATGTATGTACATGTATGCATGCTTGTATGTATGCATCTTTATATGTATGTATGTTTGTATGTATGGATGTATGTATGTATGTAAGAGTTTTGGGTTTAGTGTATATAAAGACCTAAGAATGTATAGTTTTAAGGGTTGAGGGTTGAGGGATTAGGGCTTAAGTAATAGGTAGAGGGTAGAGGGTTGAGGGTTACAGTTGAGGGTTAATATTCAGGTTGTTGAGTGTATAAGATTAAGTGTGTAAGGCACAAGGATTAGGGTTTAGGGTTTACGATATGGATTGAGGGTATATAAGGCATAGGGTGACTTGGGTTGAGAGAACGTATGGTTTAGGTTAAATTTAAGTATAAGGTTGAGGCACAATATTTGAGGTTTAGGATATAAGGGTGAGGTTATATGGTCTAGGGATGAGGGTTTGAGGGTGTAGGCTTCAAGTTTAAGGTATAGGGTTGATGATTGAGGTATTAGGGCTTAAGTATATTGTTGAGGGTTTAGGGATAGGTTTTAGGGTTTAAGATTTAAGGGTTAAGGGTTTAGGGATAGGGTTTAAGGTTTAGGGGTAAGGGATTAGGGTTTAAGGTATACTGTCTTGGGTTGAGGGTTTAGGAATAGGGATAGTATTTAGGGTTTAGGGATGAGGGATTAGGGTTGAGGGTTGAGGGTTGAGGGATTAAGGTTTAAGGTATAACTTGCTAAGGGTTGAGTGTTTAAGGATAGGGTTTAGGGTTTAGGGTTGAGGGATTAGGGTTTAGAGTTGAGGGATTAGGGTTTAGGGAATAGTGTTGAGGATTGAGGGTTTAGGGATAGGGTTTAGGGTTGAGGGATTATGGTTTAGGGTTGATGGACTAGGGTTTAAGGAATATTGTTGAGGGTTGAAGGTTTAGGAATAGGGTTTAGGGTTGGGGATTAGGGTTTAGGGTTGATGGATTAGGGTTTAATGTTGAGGGTTGAGGGTTGAGGGTTGAGCGTTTAGGGATAGGGTTGATAGTCAAGGGATTAGGGTTAAAGTAGAGTGTTGAGGGTAGAGGGATTAGGGATAGGGTTTAGGGTTGAAGGTTTAATGATTGAGGGTTAAGGCTTTAGGGTTGAGGGTTAAGGGATTAGGGTTTAAGATATAGTGTTGAGCATCGAGGGTTTATGGATAAGTTTTAAGGGTTAAGGGTTGAGGGATAGGGTTTAGGGTTTAGGGATAAGGGATTAGGGTTGAAGGTATAGTGTCGAGGGTTGAGGGTTTAGGAATAGGGATAGCGTTTAGGGTTTAGGGATGAGGGATTAGGGTTGAGGGTTGAGGGATTAGGGTTGAGGGTTGAGAGATTAGGTTTTAGGGTTAATGGACTAGGGTTTAAGGTATGGTGTTGAGGGTTGAGGGTTTAGGGTGGAGGTTAGGGTTAGAGTGTCAAGGGTAGAGGGATTAGGGATAGGGTTTAGGGTTGAGGCTTTAGGGATGAGGGTTTAAGGCTTAAGATATAGTGTCGAGTGTTGAGGGTGTAGGGATAGGGTTTAAGTTTTAAGGGTTAAGGGTTGAGGGATAGGGATTAGGGTTTAAGGTATAGTGTTGAGGGTTGATGGTTTAGGGATAGGGTTTAAATTTGAGGGATTAGGATTTAGGGTTGATGAATGAGGGTTGAGGGTTGAGGGTTGAGGGTTTAGGGATAGGGTTGATGGTCAAGGGATTAGGGTTAAAGTAGAGTGTCAAGGGTAGAGGGATTAGGGATAGGGTTTAGGGTTGAAGGTTTAAGGATTTAGGGTTGAGGCTTTAGGGATTAGGGTTTAAGATATACTGTCGAGTCTCAAGGGTGTAGGGATAGGTTTTACAGTTTAAGTTTTAAGGGTTAAGGGTTGAGGGATAGTATCGAACCCATTGAGGGTTTAGGAATAGGGATAGTGTTTAGGGTTTAGGGATAAGAGTTGATAGATTAGGGTTGAGGGTTGATGGATTAGGGCTTACAGATAGGGTTTAGCATTTAGGGTTGAGGGATTAGGGTTTAAGGTATAGTGTTGAGGCTTTAGGGATAGGGTTTAGGGTTGAGGGATTAGAGTTAAGGGTTTAGGGATTAGGTTTGACGTTGAGTGTTGAGGGTTGAGGTTTTAGGGTTGAGGGTTTAGGGATAGGGTTGAGGGTCGAGGGATTAGAGTAAAGGGTTGAGGGATTAGGGTTTGACGTTGAGGGTTAAGGGTTGAGGGTTGAGGTTCGAGGGTTGAGGGTTGAGGGTTTAGGGATATGGTTGAGGGTCGAGGGATTAGGGTTAAAGTAGAGTGTCGAGGGTATAAGGATTAGGGATAGAGTTGGAGGATTTAGGGATAAGGGATTAGGGTTTAAGGTATAGTATTGAGCCCGTTGAGGGTTTAGGAATAGGGATAGTGTTTACGGTTTAAGGATGACGGATTAGGGTTGAGGGTTGATGGATTAGGGTTGAGGGTTGATGGATTAGGGCTTAGGGATGGGATTTAGGCTTTACAGTTGAGGGATTAGGGTTTAAGGTATAGTGTTGAGGGTTTAGGGATAGGGTTTAGGGTTGAGGGATTAGAGTTAAGGGTTGACGGATTAGGGTTTGACATTGAGGGTTGAGGGTTGAGGTTTTAGGGTTGAGGGTTTAGGGATAAGGTTGAGGGTCGAGGGATCAGAGTTAAGGGTTGAGGGATTAGGATTTAACATTGAGGGTTGAGTGTTGAGGTTCGAGGGTTGAGGGTTTAGGGATAGGGTTGAGGGTCAAGGGATTAAGGTTAAAGTAGAGTGTTGAGGGTATAAGGATTAGGGATAGGGTTAGAGGGTTTAGGGATAAGGGATTAGGGTTTAAGGTGTAGTATCGAGCCCATTAAGGGTTTAGGAATAGTGATAGTGTTTAGGGTTTAGGGATGAGGGATTAGAGTTGAGGGTTGAGGGATTAGGGTTTAGGGATAAGGTTTAGGGTTTAGGGTTGAGGG
The DNA here is from genome assembly GCA_027924645.1 of Cunninghamia lanceolata. Taxonomy (NCBI): domain Eukaryota; kingdom Viridiplantae; phylum Streptophyta; class Pinopsida; order Cupressales; family Cupressaceae; genus Cunninghamia; species Cunninghamia lanceolata. The sequence goes on from BSBN01000137.1 coordinate 1,101,369, forward strand.
ATTAGGGTTTAAGGTATAGTGTTGAGGGTTTAGGGATAGGTTTTAGGGTTGAGGGATTAGAGTGAAGGGTTGAGAGATTAGAGTGAAGGGTTAAGGGATTAGGATTTGACATCGAGGGTTGAGGGTTGAGGCTTTAGACTATAGGTTTTAGGGATAGGGTTGAGGGTCAAGGGATTAGTGTTAAGGGTTGAGGGATTAGGGTTTGATGTTGAGGGTTGAGGGTTGAGGTTTGAGGGTCGAGGGTTTAGGGATAGGGTTGAGGGTCGAGGCATTAGGGTTAAAGTAGAGTGTCAAGGGTATAAGGATTAGGGATAGAGTTGGAGGGTTTAGGGATAAGGGATTAGGGTTTAAGGTATAGTATCAAGCCCATTGAGGGTTTACAAAAAGGGATAGTGTTTAGGGTTTAGGGATGAGGCATTAGGGTTGAGGGTTGATGGATTAGGGTTGAGGGTTGATGGATTAGGGCTTAGGGATGGGGTTTAGGGTTTAGGGTTGAGGTATTAGGGTTTAAGGTATAGTGTTGAGGGTTTAGGGTTGAGGGATTAGAGTTAAGGGTTAAGGGATTAGGGTTTGACGTTGAGAGTTGAGGGTTGAGGTTTTAGGGTTGAGGGTCGAGGGTTAGAGTTAAGGGTTAAGGGATTAGGGTTTGTCATTGAGGGTTAAGTGTGGAGGTTCGAGGGTTGAGGGTTTTGGGATAGGGTTAAGGATCGAGGGATTAGGGTTAAAGTAGAGTGTCGAGGGTATAAGGATTAGGGATAGGGTTGGAGGGTTTAGGGATAAGGGATTAGGGTTTAAGGTATAGTATCGAGCCCATTGAGAGTTTAGGAATAGGTATAGCCTTTAGGGTTTAGGGATGAGGGATTAGAGTTGATGGTTGAGGGATTAGGGTTGAGGGTTGAGGGATTAGGGATAAGGTTTAGGGTTTAGGGTTGAGGGATTAGAGTTTAAGGTATAGTGTTGAGGGTTTAGGGATAGGGTTTAGGGTTAAGGGATTAGAGTGAAGGGTTGAGGGTTGAGGTTTTAGGGTTTAGGGTTTAGGGATAGGTTGAGGGATTAAAGTTAAGGGTTGAGGGATTAGGGTTTGATGTTGAGGGTTGAGTGTTGAGGTTTGAGGGTTGAGGATTTAGGGATAGGGTTGAGGGTTGAGGGATTAGGGTTAAGGGTTGAGGGATTAGGGTTTGGCGTTGAGGGTTGAGTCTTGAGGTTCAAGGATTGAGAGTTTAGGGATAGGGTTGAGGGTTGAGGGATTAGGGTTAAAGTAGAGTGTCGAGGGTATAAGGATTAGGGATAAGGTTGGAGGGTTTAGGGATAAGGGATTAGGGTTTAAGGTATAGTATCAAGCCCGTTGAGGGTTTAGGAATAGGGATAGCATATAGGGTTTATGGATGAGGGATTAGAGTTGAGGGTTTAGGGTTTAGGGTTGAAGGTTGAGTGATTAGGGTTGAAGGATAAGGTTTAGAGTTTAGGGTTAAGGGATTAGGGTTTAAGGTATAGTATTGAGGGTTTAGGGATAGGGTTTAGGTTTGAGGGATTAGAGTGAAGGGTTGAGGGATTAGGATTTGACGTTGAGGGTTGAGGGTTAAGTTTTTAGGGTTTAGGGTTTAGGGATAGGGTTGAGGGTTGAGGGATTAGAGTTAAGGGTTGAGGGATTAGGGTTTGACGTTGAGGATTAAGGGTTGAGGTTTGAGGGTTAAGGGTTTAGGGATAGGGTTGAGGGTTGAGGGATTAGGGTTAAAGTATAGTGTTGAGGGTATAAAGATTAGGGATAGGGTTGGAGGGTTTAGGGATAAGGGATTAGGGTTTAATGTATACTATCAAGACTGTTTAGGGTTTAGGAATAGGGATAGTGTTCAGGGTTTAGGGATGAGGGATTATAGTTGAGAGTTGAGGGATTAGGGTTGAGGGTTGAGTGATTAGGGTTTAGGGATAAGGTTTAGGGTTTAGGGTTGAGGGATTAGGGTTTAAGGTATAGTGTTGAGGGTTTAGGGTTGAGCGATTAGAGTGAAGGGTTGAGGGATTAGGATTTGACGTTGAGGGTTGAGGTTTTAGGGTTTAGGGTTTAGGGATAGGGTTGAGGGTCGAGGGATTAGAGTTAAGGGTTGAGGGATTAGGGTTTGACATTGAGGATTGAGGGTTGAGGGTTGAGGTTTGAGGGTCGAGGGTTTAGTGATAAGGTTGAGGGTCGAGGGATTAGGGTTAAAGTAGAGTGTCGAGGGTATAAGGATTAGGTATAGGGTTGGAGGGTTTAGGGATAAGGGATTAGGGTTTAAGGTAAAGTATCAAGCCCATTGAGGGTTTAGGAATAGGGATAGCATTTAGAGTTTAGGGATGAGGGATTAGAGTTGAGGGTTAAGGGATTAGGGTTGAGGGTTGATGGATTAGGGATAAGGTTTAGGGTTTAGGGTTTAGGGTTGAGACAGACAAGGAGCGGCTGAGAGACATAGAGAGGGGAGAGGTAGAGAGGTCAGGGGGAGAGATAAGTTAGATATAGAACATGAGCTAATGGAACTAGAGGTGAGATATTGTAAAGGTGCTATCAAAGGTGAGATAGGCACAAATATTTATGGATCAATCTATAGTAGGACAAAACGCTAGCACGTTATAATGCGCTCATGTTTTGTCTTGCTATAGAAATGGTAAAAAAGTGTTGACCCTCGTGATCCAGGCCCACATGCTCTATTTTCATGTTGATTATGTGCATGTTCAGACAAAAAAGAAGTGCTTTCATGTTGTTGGGAAGTTCACATGCACATTTTACACATTCTACCACCTTTGCATGATCTTTCCACCACCTTTTCTTCTTTGCCAACTTGAGAAGGAGGAAATAAAATAGTTTTCACACCAACTTTGATATATATCTATTCAAGTTTCAATTTTTGTAGTGTTGTAATGTTAATTGTGATTCAATTTTCAGAATTTAACATTATAGATTGGTTAATAGTATTGTTGTTACTAATTATATTTGAGTGTTATTCAATTTAACATTGAAAAGGAAGCAAGTGGTGAAAAACTCAAATTATTGAGGAGTTTGATGCAAGAAGATAGAAACACTACATAATTGGGTAAACTCTCCATTCGAATCTCTATTTTTTAGGTATGTCAAGTCTTTACATGCACGTTCTTTACATTTTCCTTAATTCCATTTGAATTACTTTATCATGTTTTATCATACATGTTTAAAATAGACACATTCCCAATCAAGAAATCAGCCTACAATCTCACATGATGCCATGTATATTTTCTACACTTTAATAATTATGTGTAATAAACAAACCTTAACATACCATGATGTCAAACTATACAAGAATAAGTCCTTACAACATAATAAAAATACAATCCCACTATTATCTTGTCAAATTAACAAGTTAAAATACAATGAATAGGTGCCAAGATCATACAAGTATGCACATGACATCATGATTTGTATGCACATATCTTGGGCTAGGACATTCCTTATGCACCTATTCATGATGATTTGTACATGCACATGACACAACAATATTTCAAAATTTCGTAATTGTCCTTTGTCAGCACATGATGGTGGTTACCTTGATCGACTATACACCATTCAATACCCTAAATTACAGAGATTAGTCTAATGATTTTTATGACAATCCTAGGTACGTGAGGCAGAGGTAGGGTTCAACTCAATCCAAAGGGATCATACCAATAGTTTCTTCAAATTTCATAAGCTTTCCTCTCAAGCAATCTCCCTATACAAAGGCACAAAGAGGGTCTTCAATACTTCAAAACCTAACAAGGCTACTAGAGGTCTTCTTACCACTCATGAACTTAGACACAACCATTCTAAACCCTTATTGAAGTCTACACTCTTCAATTATTGTCTATTCCTTCACAAGCCACCCAAATCCTAGTATCCTTAGTACCAACAAAACACCTTCTCAATTCCAAATCCTAGTAGCCCTAGTAACAACAAACATGTCAAATACTTTGTACCTATTTTGGTTGAGTGACATTTACTCTTTTACATGATGATTGTATGTAGATTTACCATGAAGGGTTGAATGACATATATTTTAGATATTTGTATGGATTCATTTCTTAGGAAATAATATTGGTCTCTCTATCATGCTACAGACAAATTCTCTGTCATGCTGAGGAAATGATCAAGAATTAAACCAACACAGGAAGACATAGAAGCTAAGAATGCAAAGAAAGCAGCAACTCTGAGGGAACTTCATGAGAAGAGGAAATTGGACACGATAAATGAAGACATGCCAATTGAAGAGGAACCACAACCATCACAAAGAGATATGGTATTGGTGGCACAAAGAGAACAAATGCAAAAACTTTGTGCTATGAGAGATTTGAATACCATAGTTGGAGACACGTCCTCTACCGCAAGTCAACATGTAGGGACACCATCTACCACATCTCAAGTTGAGAGTACATCATCACTTACATGTGATGAAGGAGGTATGCCATCGTTCCCACCTCAACCTCAAGGTATGTCATCTATTCCATCTTCAATCGAAGGTATGATATATAGCCCATCTCATTTAAATATTGATGAAATTCCTAATGTTGAGATGAATTTACCTAACTTAACACCACCTAGAATTTTCCATAGAAAGCTAAAGTATTTAATTGATATTGATGAGAATATTTTGTAGCCAATGGAAGGTAAGATTCCAAAACGCACTTGTAGAAGATATGCTCATAAGATTTGGAGATTGATCTTTGAAAAGTTAAATGAGACTACAAGATGTCAACTATTCGTTGAAATGATGCGAAGTATAAAGTATAGGTCCATCATGAAGATTCTTGGGTTGAGAACATCAGAGGCTTCAAGTGAAAAATCTATTGTCAAGAATCTAATGAGTGCGTATGAGAGTGTGGGTAACACCTCATGCACAAAAGATAATAATGCAACACGGCGTGTGATTACATTGACTATAGTACGTAGTCAAATGAGGAAAGTTCATCCATTAGAAAGATGAGTCAAGAATTGAGAATTAATAGGAAAACTTTATCAAGAGTCATTGGAAGATGCCAAAGAATTGAGGACACTAATGCCAATGAATTATGGGCGTTCTCGGGGCGACTACCACAAAAAGATAAACTAATTGTTGAAGCATTGAGATCACTAATTGAATACTTTTGGAAGAATTACACAAGGGTATCTCCGAATCAAAGGGATGTGGTAAGATGAAGAATCGGTAGTCGGAACCGTGAGCCACATCCAAAGCATTTTTTGGATGAGACTCAAACATAGTTTTATGGTAAATTTCTAGAGAAGTATCCTCAAATTAAAATTTGTCAAAGATATTTTTAAATGCTAAAACCTTTCTATGTCAAGATAAATCACATATGCACACTTGTTGTAGATTATATATTGAATTTTCTAACCATTTTGATGTTTATAGGTCTATATGTTTAGATTTGCATACTAACAATGTTTTACAGGGTTGTGCCATACGTGCCCCACCAACATCTTCAAGAGACTTCATATCAAGAATTTTATGTGAAAGAGAGGAAGGTCAAATATTCTACAAGAAATTATTCTTGGATGGCACATGTCATCGTTGCGGTGGCTTGCAACGTTTGCCAATATGTGAACATATGGAAAGAACACATGCGGTTGGAAACAAACTAGTAGAGTTTGGTAAGTATAAAACAATGGTATACAATACAAAAGATGGTAAAGAAGCAAAGAGCTGTGAATTGGTTATTGAAAAGATTCCATTGTATTAGTTTATGCCTATATTTCATGACAGCATAGTGTATGAGTATGCAAGACATGCCCATAGAGTTTAATGGTTGGACTTTGGTGCAGGAGCTTCAGTTTTAGTCATTTTTTTGACTATAACATTTTGTGACCTTGTTAATTTTGGTTTTTCCTAAGGATTTGAAAGCTATTTTCTTGTTTGGTAATAAAGACTTAGTCATTTGATTGACTAGTCCAATATGGAGTTAACTTAGGCCTATTTTATAGGAGTGTTTCTTTTAGAAACTTGTTGTTTTATGTAAAAACAACCTCTTACAATGATTCACTACCTTCATGGACAGTTGTACGGATAGAATAGGAAGTGAAAAGGTTAGAAATTTCCTATAAACTTCATTTCTATTTAAACATGCCAAATAATGAATAAGAGGAGGAGTTTATTAAGGAAAAAATTGTGTTTTATTTTTTTTGTTGAAAATAGCCTTCTTGTACGGCCTGGTATGGACGGTAAGAGATCCATGGTCTGGAAAATATTGTTGTAGGTTAGATTACCTTTCATTTGCATCTATTTAGAGCTTTTGAAACATTTCTAGTGCTTTGTTTGAACCCATTGTGTGCAGACTGGTTTCTAACCCTCCATAGCTAGGGTTTTGGACAAAATGATCCATTCTTCCTCTGTCCTCTGAAGGTGGTCGCCCATTTCTTGGTGGGATGGAGGAAGGTAGAGTAGATTTAGTGTTCTTTCATGTTTTGTAGGTTAAACTCCCCTATGTAAGGTGTTGGCATGCATCTAACTAGTCTTACTAGTGACTCGTTGAGAATTTAATGGTGGACTGTGTCATGACAGTCAAAGGGAAAAATAGATATATGTTGGTTTTGGTGTCTTATGGTGCTGACAAGTCTGTATGACTATTTGGAATACCTTGTGCATGTCATTTTGATACCTTTCTTTCATACACCATCAAAAGTAGGCCTTTTTCATGGAAAAGAAAAGTTTGTTGTCATTCTAGCCTATGACAGAGTACTGTTCTGCAGTTTGGAGGATAGGTGAAAGTTCATAATGCAGTTTGGAATGGGTAAAGTATGTTGAATGCCTTTTGAAGGTCTAAGGAAACATCTTGGTGTAGTCATTCTCAAGAGAATAGTCTTCTTTTTGACACTGTTTTAAGATAGTCACATGTAACTTGCTGTCAACAGTCCTATATAGTACAGATTGTAGTCATTTTGTCAACAATTTCTTGTTGGTCCTGTCCTCTATAGATACATGTTGTGTTTGATGAGAAGATCCTTATTGATATAGGAGTATGATGCAGGTTTAGTTGTTCACAAAGGCTGTAAGGATTAAACTATCATTTTGACACTGTCATAGGACAGCCACATAGTAATTTGCTGTCCCCTGTCCTGTATAGTACAGTGTGGGTCTGCATGTGGTAAAATGGTTTATTTTCGCATTGAGTGTTTAGTATGCATTGAGTGTTGATGGTCATTTGAGGCCTTGAGAAGTTGATTGAACCAATTCTATAAGACTTAAGCCTTTTTCAAACACTGTCCTAGAACAGTCCTATTGTTGTTACTGTCCATTGCCCTAGAGAATACAGAAATTAGTCTTTTGGTTAGAGACCTCATGATAGTCATGATTCCTTGACAAGTATGTGTTAACAATTATAGGTGGACACTAATGGTAGAGGTGTGGGTAGTAGGTTGTGAGTCCTCAAAAGGTGGATTGTGTATAGAGATTGGATTAAGCAGTGACTCTCCAAAGTGAGTGGTGAGTAGCCTAAGTGGATGACATCAGAGGATGATCCTAGGCTAAGTTGATTCCTAGAGTAGCCTTGTGTAGGCTTGTAAACACAAACACCTTTGTAAACCTCTTGGAGGAAGTTGGGTGACTTAAGTTCATTGAGTGAACTTCAAAAACTTTACCTTTTACCTCTACATCAAACTTGCAATTCAAGTTATGCAAGGACACATTTCGGGTTGGTAGCATTGTTTCAGTCATCAACTTTGTAAAGAACTACAGTCTAAAGCCATAGCGTGAGGTGTAATCACAATAATACAACTCCACACAGGTTTCTATATTTGTGCACATCTCATTCATTCATGTGAATGATAGTACAGAGGATGACAGAAAGATCATTAGGGAGTATAATTTCTATATCAGTATGATCGCATGCATTCTACAGAGTTCATGCAAGGTTGCTTTCAGGTGTTCTACAATGATTTGGCTAGAAGGGGCATATTGTTCAGTCAACATATCATATGGTCAGATAACTAAGCATCACAATTCAAGAACTCATAGAATTTCTATTGGCTGAGTAGGAGGCATAATTTTACAGGTATTCAGCATATGTGGAACTTTTGTGAGGCCAGGCATAGAAAGGGGGAGCATGGTGGTGCAAGAGCATGTATCAAAAGTGTCATAGCACGAGAAGAGTTAAAGTATAAAGACAATGCAAAGTTGAAAGATGCAAAATTGATTGTCGAGTGGTGTAATGCTTCCATGGGTCTAGGTAATGAAGGTAAGTCTTCATTACATAGATTTTTTTGGTTGATAGATGATACTAACATTGCACCATATGAGGACTATTCTACACTAATAGGATCAAGTGAGATGCACTCTTTCAGAAGCTCAATTGTAGGTTCATGGAGTATCCATACACAAAAGATGTCATGTTTTTGTTCTTCTTGTACAATTCAAGCCTAGGATGAGTGCGAGTCAAAGGAGTGGGTTGGCGAATAGCAGTTAAGTTATCTTAGCCCACTTGACACATATCGACCCCTGACGGCACTGGAACTAACACCGATGGAATCATCAATTGACTTTGACCACATCTCAGATCTAGTTCAACTAGGTAATATATCTATTTGCATAGTTTTTGAAATTCTTAATGTCATCTTACTTTGTAGTGTTTTTGTAATGTTGACTAATTTCATCTAATTTGCTACACATATCAATGTAGGGCACATATATGCAGTTATTGTAGATGAAGATAATTAAGAGGGAACAAATTATTACTTATGTCATTGTGTTGAGGCTAAAAAGAAATTGGAGGCCCCAGTTACAAATGGAGAAAACATCGAATACCCTACAGGCTTAGTGGTTATTACTGGAACATGGCTTAGAAGGTACCCACATAAGAGTGTTAATGTTTGGCTATTTCAGGACTTTAACACACATTGGAAGATTCTTCATTACTCGAACCTTGTTGTGGCATCCAATGTTCATTTGATACAGTATCGGGGTAGACCTTTGAACAAGACCTTATGGAAGGTGCGTGAGTCTGACCATGAAGCAATACTTGAGAAAATAAAGAGTAGAGCAGACCCGGATGGTTCATTGGATTAATTTATAAGTATTCACATTGATTTTGTAAAGTCATGTTACATTGAGTTGTAAGTATGCACATTAATTTGTAAGGTTTGTCTTTTTTTATTTGTTTCTACATTTTTACACACATACACATTTTCACATCATCATGTTATGTTTCATGGGGTTAGACCTAAGTGATGGATGAAGTTGATCCTGAGAATAATGTATAAAATCTAGGTAATGTATAAAATATAGGTGTCTCTAGGTGTCTTGGTTTCTAACTAGATAATAGTTGTCTCTAATTGTGTCTTAGGTTTATACGATATGTCAGCTAGGTAGATAGAGACTAGAAAATAGGTGTCTTAGGTGTCCTACGTCTACTAGACTACATGTGTCTTAGTTCTTAGGTGAGGCCACATGAGCTTCCACCTTTACATGGTTGGCCTTATCAGTATAGAATATTTATATTTCTTAAAGCTAAGGGAAGCTCTTTTTCTTAATAGGAAAACTTTATCGACTTCAGTTGTACTAATGGTGTAGGGGCACCTAGGTTATCATGCCTCTAAGAGGGGTCAAAAAATAAAATTTTGTTTTGATTGAGTCAATTGTATGCAATAAGGTCTTCTAAGACCATTTCATTTGTTTTTAAGCCACTTTGAGTCATTTGGGGTCAGTTTGAGTCTTTGAGTCCTGTTGCAAAAAAGTGTCAATGTTGTCAAGTTGCACAAAACAACTTTTGTATTTTTGGTGTCCTACTCTTGATGTAACCAAACTGACAGTTCCAACACATCTGGATGGGTACGTTTAGGCTAGGCATGGTTCTATTTTTTAGTCAAACATGTCGAAACAGTCTGAGCTACATTGTACCGACGATATCCCTGAAGAGTCCAAAGTGCAAAAAGGTGGCAATCTTTGACGACATGTTACTTGAAAACCGTGTCACTTAGAAATATTTCATCTGAGGCAACATGATCACATAGAGTGCCTCTACAATAACCTCTCTTGGTTTTTTATATCTCTGAGGCATTTTGCCATGGTGAAAGGTTTTCTACTGCCCCAAAAATCATCTGAAGGAGGTAGTGTAAAGTTGCAAAGGCATGTAACTTTCGTCCTGCTCCTGGTGCGACCAAACTGACTATTCCAATGCATCCAGATGGGTATATTTATGCTTAGAAACATTTCATCTGAGGCAGCATGATCATGTAGGGTTCCTCTACAATAACCTCTCTCAATTTTTATATCTCTAAGGTGTTTGCCCATGGTGAAAAGTTTTCTGCTGCCCCAAAAATCATCAGAAGGAGGTAGTGTAAAGTTGCAAAGGGGTGTAACTTTTGTCCTGGTCTTAATGTGACCAAATCAACTATTCTAATGTGTTTGGATGGGTACATTTACGCTATGCATGGTCCTATTTTTCACCCAAACATGCTGAAATAGTTCGAGCTACATTGTACCGACAATATCCCTGAAGAGTCCAAAGTGCAAAAAGGCAAAAATCTTTGATGGGATGTTACTCAAAAATTGTGTCACTCAGAAACATTCCATCTAAGGCAACATGATCATGTGGAGTCCCTCTACAATAACCTCTCTCAGTTTTTAATATATCTGAGGCGTTTGCCTGTGGTGAAAGGTTTTCTGCTGCCCCAAAAATCGTCAGAAGGAGGTAGTGTAAAGTTACAAAGGGGTATAACTTTCGTCTTACTCCTGATGCGACCAAATTAACTATTCCAATGCATCTGGATGGGTACATTTACACTAGGTATGGTCCTATGTTTCACTCAAACATGTCAAAATAGTCTGAGCTACATTGTACTGACGATATCCCTAAAGAGTCCAAAGTGTAAAAAGGCAGCAATCTTTGACGAGATGTTACTCAAAAATTGTTTACTTAGAAACATTTTGTCTAAGGCAATGCGATCATATAGAGTCCCTCTACAATAACCTCTCTTAGTTTTTTATATCTCTAAGGCGTTTGCCTGTGGTTAAAGGTTTTCTGCTACCCCAAAAATCGTCAGAAGGAGGCAGTGTAAAGTTGCAAAGAGGTGTAACTTTCATCTTACTCCTACTATGACTAAACTAGCAATTCCAACGCATCAGTATGGGTACATTTAGGCTAGGCATGGTCCTATTTTGCACCCAAACATGCCAAAATAGTCTGAGCTACATTGTATCGGTGATATCCCTGAAGAGTCCAAAGTGCAAAAAGGCAGTAATCTTTGACAAGTTGTTACTCAGAAACCATGTCACTTAGATACATTCCATCTAAGGAAACACGATCACTTAGGGTCCGTCTACAATAACCTCTATTAGTTTTTTATATCTCTTAAGTGTTTGCCCATGGTGAAAGGTTTTCTACTACCCCAAAAATTGTCAGAAGGAGGTAGTGTAAAGTTGCAAAGGGGTGTAACTTTTGTTCTTCTCCTCGTGTGGCCAAACTGATAGTTCCAACGTGTGTGGATGGGTACTTTTAGGCTAGGCATGGTCCTATTTTGTACCCAAACATGCCGAAACAGTCTGAGCTACATTGTACCGGTGATATCCCTGAAGACTCCAAAGTGCAAAAAGGCAGCAATCTTTGATGAGTTGTTATTCAAAAACTATGTCACCTAAATACATTATGTCTGAGGAAAAGTGATCATCTAGGGTCCCTCTACAATAACCTCTCTCAATTTTTTATATCTCTAAGGCATTTTCCCGTGGTGAAAGGTTTTCTGCTGCCCCAAAAATTGCCAGAAGGAGGCAGTGTAAAGTTGTAAAGGGGTGTAACTTTTGTTCTTCTCCTCGTGTGGCCAAACTGACAATTCCAACGCATCTAGATGGGTACATTTAGGCTAGGCATGGTCCTTTTTTGCACCCAAACATGTCAAAACAGTCTGAGCTACATTGTACTGGCGATATCTCTGAAGAGTCCAAAGTGCAAAAAGGCAGCAATCTTTGACGAGTTGTTACTCAGAAACCGTGTCACTTAGATACATTCTGTCTGAGGCAACACGGTCACATAGGGTCCCTCTACAATAAACTTTCTTATTTTTTATATCTCTAAGGTGTTATACCATGGTGAAAGTTTTTCTGCTGTGCCTAAAATCGTCAAAAGGAGGCAGTGTAAAGTTACAAAGGGTTGTAACTTTTGTTCTTCTCCTCATGCGGCCAAACCAACAATTCTAATGCATCTAGATGGGTACATTTAGGCTAGGCATGGTCTTGTTTCACACCCAAACATGCCAAAACAGTCTAAGCTACAAACACTAACTCGTCTTCAATCTTCAAACACTACAAATACCATGATATCTTGCATAAAGTTGTCTTTTATCCTTTTATAAAGGCATGCCCATCAAATTCAGCCACATAGAGATGATTGTTTGTATTCTAAATTCCTTTTAAATAGTGACCTTTCAATCCTTTTTCTCGCCCTCGTATCAATTAAATATGACCTTCGAATATGATATGGTGCTCGAGCTTATGAGAGTTTACCAAAGACACCGGTTGAGTTAGGTTGAAGGGCCGGTGAACTAATGACTTAAAGACCCTTTAGGAGGTTGATTTAAGTGATAGTAACTTTTGATTATAAGTCAATATTAAATTAAAACAAAAGTGCACTTTACACACGACAAGCAATTGAGGGTTTTAAAGTCTTAAGAAAAGTAGATTCTTTTTAGGGTTTAATGCCCAATATGTAAACCCTAACTATCAATAAGATTATGATTATGAAAGCTTGTGTCTTCTCTAACTTCTTATTGCATGAACAAAACCACATCCACCATGAATATGAACCTTGCATCATATCAACCTTTCAAGATAGACCTTATCATGAAAACCATATTCACAAAAAAACCTTGCATGAACAAAACCACATCCACCATGAACATGAACCTTGCATCATATGAACCATGTTTGTCTTGTATAGCATCAACATGAATTGAGAGACCTTATCATGAAAACCATATTCACAACATCATGTACCTCATGACCATCACCCACCTTGAATCACTGTATCACCTTATCAACATCATGGCATCAACCTTAACATCAATGACAAACAACCTTGACCCTTTGACTTAAATGATAACCTTGAACCTTGATTGTTGATGACTTATGGAAACCTATAGCCCCAATGTTATGTTGCATGCTAAAATTAGGTAAGACTCAATGTAATCTCATAACCTCACATTATATGCAAGAGGATATACATTTAATAACCACAATGGTCATTAGGTGCTCATATGCATATGATTTTGACTATCTTATTCAAAACAACAAACATACTCTTTGCATCCCAATATGGTATAATAACAAGAAATTAAGAAATATTTTCAATTGACCAACTCATAAAGAATATGGATCAGCATACTCATTTGAATATTTTCAATTGAGCAACTCATAAAGAATATGAATATTTTTTGTTCAACATGATGATTCATTTTTATTTTAAATACAACTTTTATCTTTTAGTTCCAAAATGAGGTTTAGGTGATACTTGAATAACAATAGATGGCTTATTGGATCAACAAACATCCTATGTAATACAATTGGACTTTAAATATTTGAAGTAGCCATCTACAAATATCCATTCAAACATGGATTTATAATGAAAGTATGGACGCCATCAATAAAAAGATTTGTATTAACCAAATATCCATATAGGCATACATCAATATCTGTCAATATAAGTATAACATATATACAAAATAGCCATATAGGCTTACAAGAATTGCATATAGGCATACAATGTCAACTATATGCAATACAAAATATATGTCCACAAATGTCATATAGGCATACAACAAAGGAACACAATAAACAGTCATTCCCCTCTAGCTGGTGAAGAGAATAGATCACGAGTAGCCTTTGATCTTTTAGGGGATGGAGACGCGTATGTGGGTGGTCTACTACGAACCCAAGCACTGCTACTCCTATTTAGTTCTTCCTACATTTGTAGCCATTACAATAAAAAGTATAGACATTAATATATAGAAATTACATGTTATAAAAAATGAAACATTTAACAAAATCATCACTTACCGCAACCATATAATATGTCTCCTCACTTGCCTTAGTAGTAGAATTAGGATGTGGTGATGTCATGTCCTATAGAAACCATCTAGATAGAAATTAAACTTCAAATCAATAATCTTTTGGTTTTTCAAAAATAAACAACAATAACAATGATTGTAAATTGAAATTTACTAATCTACCTCATACCCCTGTCAATGCCATGGAGCTATGAATCGCAGAGGTCACACCATACTCCTTGCCCTATGAACATCAGGAGGTGTCTCCGTAGCCTATATCATCTGGAAATAAAACAACATTATTCAATTATGAAAACTATAATAGTGATGCAAATCATGGCTCCTAGCATACACACACATTCACCTAAACATGGAAGTACACACAATAAAGCACACAAGTCACATACAAAATCTAGTAAGTACAAATCATTCATTAAACTATTTATTTTATTACCTCCGTGAAGCTTTGAAGTCCACCACCACTGGTAGGTGTTGCTGTGAAATCTCTAATGTTAATCTATTCAACATCCACAATCAAATATTAGAATACCATTCATATAATGATGCTATTCACATGTAATATTTATAATCGTTTACTAGTTACATACCCTGATAGTAGATGATGTAGTGTAATATGCAGGTGGAGAACCACTGAAAACTGCATCAATGCTATGACCCTAAAATTTCATTAAAATCATCAAACTAAATTAGTTAATCTTGCATTTCAAAAATGAAATTTAATAAATTAAATTCAATGAACTTGCTAATATTTACCTAAGTATCAAGGATGAAAGTCTCACTCAGGAGTGTATATGTCATCACCATCTGCTCAGCTGCAAATGTAACCTGTGCACCTGCATCCTAACTAGCCATGGGGTCATAACCACATGTTGACCCACAAGTCTGACAAGTATGGGGTGGGACCCTACTCCTCGCACTATCTCCTAACCCACATTGTACTACAGGATTGGCATGCTCCATGATGCTCTAGGTCAAGGCACTAATGGACTGAAGTGTATCGACCTCAACACTCTCCTACAATGGAAGCAATAGACACATGCTCATGAGTTGGTCTACTGATTACTCATCTCACTCACTGTTGTGGGTCAACACGTGCCCCTGGTCTATCTTGTGCTAACCCCCCACCTCTACCCTGGAAGTACCGCATATCAAAATAGTTTGGCACTTTATTGAGGACAAACTCGCAATAGAGTTTCCTCAAAAAGTATTGTAGGACCTCATTATTATTGCATGGAGGATGGTCAAAAACCATCCACCACCTCTTCCCAAAATTGTCCCTTATCACTTGGTTGTTGTACCAATGGATAGAGAACCTCTTGCATGTAATGGGTGGAGGTTGATTTGTTTGTGGGTTTGTGAAAATGGAATACAAGTCCAATTTTGTAATTTGTAACTTTTTCACATCTTCATATGATAGCTTATCTACATAATACTCTGTAACTCTCTCCTCTTATCCAACCAACTAGATATTTGCTTGCTAATTGAATCAACATTTGATAACATAGATTCAAGAGATTGAGCAAGTGTGGACCTATGCAAGGTTAAAGTTGAAGGATCTTTCAACCTTGCAGTTATGTCTTCAATTTCTTTTTTATTGTTTTTAATTTGCCCCATTATATTTTCTTATGTTCCAGGGGCATGTCGAGGAATGGATGGAGTTTGTTGTTCAGGTTGTTCTTCGGCAGGTATTTCCTCTTCAGGATTTTGTGGATTTTAAGGAGGAGGAGGAGGAGGTGCATTAACATTTCCTAACAATTAAGGAAATTTACATCAAAAATCAACTCAAACCTACCTATTTAGAAATAATTTCAAACAAAAAAAAATAAAACTCACTCCTTTGGCCTGCTTGATGTCGTGGCGACATTTTGGCGATGAATCGGTGAGATTTTGGTGTCGAATTGGGTCTTCAAAAATGTGAGCGCGCTCCTTAGGATTTAATTATATATATATATATATATATATATATATATATATATATATATATATATATATATATATATATATATATATATAATTAAACATAATGCTCTCGCGTTATAACATGAGCGCGTTATGGTTTGGTTTTGCTGAGCCTTAGGCTTGTCATTACCAAACCACAACGTGAGCGTGCTATAATGCGCTCGCGTTATGTATTAATTTTTTTTTTAAATTTTGGCCACTTTTTGGCCCCCCAACATTTTGCACTTACCCACTGACATCTTCTTCGGCTTCTTAGACTTCCCTTGAAGTGCAATGGCAAGATCCTTCTGAATCAGCAAAGCATGAATCTGGAGCTTCCACAAACGAAAGTTTTGTCCTGAAAACTTTTTGATTTTCCATTTGTCTGCATCATTCATTCTTCTGGAAATTCTTCATGATTCCCAACCAGCTTCACCACTGAGCTACTTCGCCAAGCTTCTTCACCAAAGCTCTAATACCAATTATTGAGTGAAGATAGAACAATTCAAACCAAACAAAAATATTAAATCAAATGTATAAGCAAATAATAGAATAGATGCAGAAGACAAAGACAAGTTTTTAAGATGGTTCACCAAATGGCTACATCCACTTTGAGCAAGGGATCACTCTCTATATTAAAACGAGAATCAATTATTCTCATGCAAATATCTACAGCTATATCTATATCTACAGGAGCTCACAAAATAAATCTTTTCACTGTTGTTCCTACAGCAAATACACTCCACTCGACAATGTCTAACAATAGCTGATACATAATAACCTCCTCATCATGGGAGTAAGAAGCATGCATAGGTCGATGCAAAGAGAGAGAGTAATGTGGTTGTCAAAGCAGTTACAAAGACTAAGGATTGGATTGCATTTATGTAACTATTACACCAACATTGAATCCACTTCAATTAGATTTTCTATAGATTCAAGGTAGACAAATTCAAGGCTCAGACAATGCTCTCCACTAAATGCGATCTCAAATATACCTGCTCTTGAAAGATGCAAGTATTTCAACCCTTCTAGTTTATCAATACCTTCTACTTTGCACATATTCCAACATCCATTAATGATAATCTTCTCTACGTAACTTAGACCTGCAAGGCTTGGTAACTTTTCAAGCTATGGGCATTCCTCAATTTTCAATAATGCAAGCTTTATAGCCATATCAAAGTTTCCAAATATTATATTCAATCTTCTACAAGATCTTAATGTGAGAGAAGTTAGGGTCTTTACAAGTGTTAAATCCACTTCAACTAGATTTTCCATGGATTCAAGATGAAGAGATAAAAGTCTAGGACAATGTTTTCTACTCAGCAAGACCTTTGATAAATGTCCTCCTCCTGAAAGATGAAAAGATTTCAAACCTACCAACTCATCAGTGCCTTTTATTTTCTGCAAATTGTAACATTTATCAATGTTAAGCCTTTCCAGGTTACTAAGACCTGCAAGACATGGCAATACTTCTAGCTAAGCACAATCCTATATGTTCAATACTACAAGCTTTGCTGGCAAATCAAAGTTCCCAGTTATTGTCTTCAATTTTCTACAAGACCTCAGTGTAAGGGAATTAAGCATATTTACAGGTGTCAAATCCACATCAATTAGATTTTCTATGGATTCAAGGTTGAGAGATTCAAGGCTGGGACAATGCTTCCCAGTAACTGAGATTTTTAACAAACCTGCACCGGCTCCTGTAATATGCAAGTATTTCAAACCTTTCAACTCGTCAATACCTTTTATATTCTACAAATTCTAGCATTCATTAATGATAATCCTTTCTAGGAAATGCAAACCCACAAGACTTGTAAGCTCTTCAAGTTGATAGCATTCCTATATAGTCAATACTGCAAGATTTGCAGCCATATCAAAGGTCCCTAATATCTTTTCCAAATTTCCACAAGACTTTAATGTGAGAGAGCCAAGTGTCTTTACAAGTGCTAAATCCACTTTAATTAGATCTTCGAGTGATTCAAGGTGAAGATATTCAAGGCTTGGACAGTGCTCTCTACTAACTGAGACCTTGGATAAACATATTCCTCTTGAAAGATCCAAATATTTTAATCCTTTCAACTCATCAAAACCTTTTATATTCTGAAGGTGCCCACATCCATTAATAGTAATCTTTTCCAAGCAACTTAGACCTTCAAGACTTGGCAACTCTTCTAGCTTCTGGCAATCTTCTATGATCAATACTGCAAGCTTTGCTATCAAATGAAAGCTTCCAGTTATCTTTTTCAGTTCTCTACAAGACCTTAACATAAGAAAAGTAAGTGTTTTCACTTCTTTTAAATCCACTTCAATTAGATTTTGCATGGATTCAAGGTGTAGAGATTCTAGGTTGGGACAATGCTCTCCACCAACTAAAACTCTGGATGCTAGTTGAGCCTCACAAATCTGTCTGATTTTAAGGCTACTCAACGGAGACTCAAAAGTAGTTGACCCTGTATTATTATGAAAAGCCACTTGCCCAGTTAATCTCAAGTTGCATAAAATTAAATTTCTAAGTTTGGTGAGTTTTTGTAGGGTTTCTAATAAGGACATCCCTTCAATTAGTATGGAATTATTCCTGTGCCTTGTTTTTCCTTTTATGACTAGGTCTTCTAGATCATTTAACATTCTTAATGAACTTTGAAACTCTTCAAAAATGAGATTTGTTGAAGCACCAACTATTTCAACTGAATTGGGGCCTAAAATTTGAACATAATTTATTTTAAATGGTAATCAAATCTTCACAAAACTATTGTTCCAGACTGTATTGTCCATTAGTCATTGAGGCATGTTTTTAATAAAGAAGAATCAAATTACCTATGTGTTTATGTCCCATAATCTTTTGAGAGATCCAAATACAATTCTTAAATGATGCAAAGTTTGAAGAGGAACCCATGAAGGAATGCTTATGAGTTGATGCTCACGCAGGTAAAGCTCAAAAGATAGCAAAGAAGTTATTTCAACACAGTGAATATCTTTCCCTAAAAAGAATGCAACTCGACCACCAATGGATGATTCGAAGAAGGAATGCAAACACCTCAAATCCTTGCCACTGCTTTTAGTGAGGATGTTTTGGAATCCTTTCAATTCTTGCATTTCAAATTCTAGGTCAAATTTGTACTGTAGTAAGGGAAAAATGGGTCATGTTACAAAAAAATTTCCTTCTAAAGGCTTTTAAAACTTTGAGTATAGAAAAGTTGATAAGAAATCTAGAGTGAGAGGCATACCAAAGATTTAAGATCTTGGGGATGCCATAGGTGATAGGGATGGTTCCATTCCTCTGCCATTTCTCTTCCCAAATCACTGAGATGATCATGCATTGTCAAAGCAGGTTTATTCATCATCAACCATTTATCTTCCCAATAAATCATTTCAGCTTCAATTTCAACAACAAGACACTTATCTTTTAGCATCTAAAGTGCATGTTCATCTTTCCATCCTAATCTCTCTCATATTCTCAGGGCCATACTTTTCAGTTTTCTGATAAAGAAACATATAATGTCCATAAAGATCTCCTTTTGCTCCATGTCCAAGGCATCGTAGCTTATTTTAAGTCTCTATTTTATGTCTCCAGGCAATATGTTATGAACCTTTTCCAATTCCAACTGCCAATAATGCTTATCAGTACTTCCAAAAACATGCCCACCTAGAACTTTGAGTGAGAGAGGTAAACCTCTACACTCTTTCATGAAGCTCTCAACCAAATATTCAAATGCACTATGTTAAGGGAAAATTGGAGTAAACATGAATAATCAATATATCAATATCAATAATACCCAAAACTCAACGAAAAGGGAAATAATCTAGATCAAACAAAAAAAAGATGAAAACCTTTGCAAAACCTCAATACTTCATAGCTTCCATTGGTTGCCTATCTCAATCGATCTTGAATGTATGAATAAGGCCCTCAGAGAGTGCACTTCCTTGCTATTCCAAAGATTGTCAATGGAGAATGGCTATGATAGTGCTTTGTAATGAAGCTGAGCTTCACAACAATGGTAGTGATATGGTAACAAGTTGATTGCAAGAAAAAGGAATGACTTGGGTGCCAAAGGCACGCTCTAATTCCTGCAGAGTAACAATACTAAAAGCTTGGATGAATGAAATGGAAGAATTGGGTTCAATTTATAGACTTGGGGAAGAGAAGATCAACGGTATGGAAGACTTGAGGAATGTGCATGAATAAGAAGAAGACACGTGTCTTGTTATATTTTACATGAGAGGAGTTAATAAAATAGAAGAATGAGTTAACTGAAGAGATTAATCAATTAAAAAAAATAGATTAATCAGTTAAGAGAATAGAACTAGAGGATGGAAATTGCATGAGGATGAGAAGATATTTTAGCTCAATTAAATATTTAGAATATTCAATTGCATGTGCACAAGGATTGAATTATATTTAGAGATAACTCAATTTAGAAGAAATGGACAACTTAAATAAATATTTGATTTATTTAAATTTAAAGAGGATATTATTGGAAGAAACAATTAAATAATTGATATTATTTAATTTAGAAATAAATTTGGAAGAACTAATTAAATAATTGGTATTATTTAATTTGTTGGAGGAATTAGAGGAATTTAGGAATTTTAATTAAATAAATTGGTTTTATTTAATTGTTGGGAGAATATGCATCAAATAAATAATTTTTTTTGTTTATTTATTGATAGAGGAATTTGACTTAAATAAATATTAAGAATATTTATTTGGATAGAGTCATGTCATTTTTAGGCATATACATTTTGTCCCTCTTTGATGCAATGCAGTTTACAATGTTGCTTCAAAGAATAAGTTTTTTGATAATGATACATGCCCCAGTTTGCCCCTGGTATAGGTTTAACAATGATAGGAAGCCCCCTCGGGAGATTGGACAGGAAGAAGGCAGAAGGACATGAGACGAACAATCTCACAAAAAGAAAGGGAAACTGAAGTTAGGGTTGAAGAAAACATGATACGTTGCAGAGAAACGGGAAGAAATGGGTGCGGGAAGTAGTCATAGTCATCACACAGCCATTTTAGGGTTTCAATGCTATATATAGGAGTTGGGTCCACAAGACAAATCATTTGTACACTTGGCTTTAGTAGATTTGTCCTTGAGAGCTTAGGAGAGCATAGTAGCATAGAGCAGTCGGTACTAGGATGGATATTCCGCATGAGGAACACCACTTTGAGCGAGTTCAACGGTTTGATTGGCTAGTTGAGGTAGGACCACCAGTATGTAGCTCAAAAAACTTCACCTAGGGTCAATTATGAGTGCAATAAATGCTAGGCAAAAATAGGCAAATCAAAAGCACAAGATCGTGGTTCGGCACATGTACTATGCAGAACCGCACATCCATTTTTTAGCGGCGCATATAGGTTATGAAACTGCGCATGCACTAGTGTTGTGCATGCACTAGTGTTGCGCATGCATGTTGCAAGTTGGTGCATGTATGAGGATTGTGTGCATTTGACATGGGAATTGATGCATTCAATTTGGTTGCGCATACATAGTATGAATGAATGCATGTGATATGGTTTGGTACATTTAAGAAATGTTGTTGTGCATTTGCCAGAAGTGGTGCATTTACTAAGAAATGGCACATTTACCTTCTGTTTCGGTGCATATGATATAGATAATCAATTTATTTAATAAAATTAACTTGATTGGCATCTTGCTCAATGCGTCAATCGATAAGCTATCTCTGAGATTGCAGGAATCTAGTCAAGAGATGTAGTATGTTGTTTTGATCAATTTGATATGCTAAGTTAGTTGATATGATTCTATAGATATGTCGAGCATGATACTTGCAGCTTTAGATTGACGCTTTACCTTGCATGCTTTGCAAGAGGACATTCAAGACATACTTATGTCGAGGGAGCAGTTTCCCTTACTGATGTTGCAGTGCTATATGCTTACCGAGATAGATTGAGAGGCTCTCGGTGCTATGGGCTTGGATTACATTTGCTTCATGCCTGAGGTTCGTGCAAACCTCAGTTTACTAACTATAGTAGTGGAGAGATTTCATAGCAAGGAATGGACATTTCACTTCCTAACTAGTGAGATGACGGTGACTCTTGAGGATGTCTACAGGATACTACACTTGCCGATACAGGGTGAGCTTGTGGAGTATGATCCTTAGTGGGATGCAAGACTTGCAGAGTGCTGACGAATTTTTGACAACCTTGAGCTAGACTGTCAGGTTATCTCCTGGCAGGATATACATGATTACTATGACTACTTCCCAGGGATAGTTGCAGGATTGATTAGAGGCATTGTATGCCTTGATAGGAGATCACATGGGTTCCCGATTGGATGGGGATGAATCATGGAGTGGATGATTATAGAGGGCACCTGCTATGCATGGTGTGTCTGTGTCTTAGCGCACCTATACCATGATATGCATCAGGAGGTCTACCACAGGGGTACCAGTCTATTGGCAGGTGTTTCGCTATTATAGTTTAGGCTATGGGAGTACATTACCATCACTAAACTAATTTGCATGTTTTCTAGGCAGAGATATGAGCCCTATAGTTATGGATATGCAGGAGTGGTTTCCCAGCACAAGCTGGGGAAGCTAGAGTACTAGAGACATGCTTTGCATGGTGTAGATGCAATTATCTAGCAGCCATATCTAGACTGCGAGCCTTGGGATGACGAGGATGATGAGATGCCATACTGCTTTCAGACTCTGTGGCTCATAGGTAGGACTCAGTTTATCCTAGAGAGATAGATTGTCAGCAGAGTGCAGAGACAGTTCGGGAGGAGACAGGGTTGACTACAGGGGTAGGCACTATTTGCATGGACACATGTAGAGAGATTCAGATGGGGCCCAGTAGCATCCTATGAGGAGGCCTTGGCAGAGTTTCGGAAGCTGCCTTATGTTTCCTAGCCCATGATGAGAGAGATAGAAGATGCAGGGATGATTCTGGATTATGAGGAGTGGTTCGCCGCTCACCCTTTTCTGAGGTATTTAGGGCCCAGAGAGCTAGTTCCTCACATAGACGAGGAGGATTCAAATGATGAGGGCAGGGTTGGCAGGAGGAAGAGGAGGCAAAGGAGGAGGTGGAGGAGGAGGCAGAGGAGGAGAGAAGGACGTGGAGATGGAGGAGATGGTGGAGATGAAGGAGGAGGAGGAGATGGAGGTGATGGTGGAGATGGTAGTAGATCTAGATAGAGGAGGAGGTCTGGGGAGGGATCTTCTCACCCTCAGCAGGAAGTGTAGCCATAGGTTGCACAACAAGTTCTAATGCCGCCACCTTAGCAGGTGGCCCAGCAATAGGTGCCCCAACTATAGGTGCAAGGATAGGGACAGGGTCCTCAGGGTCCAGTGCAACCAGATTCTCAGGAGTGAGCCATTGCTATGTTGAGGCGACAGGTTAGACAGCTGAGGGCACAAATCAACATGGCTGAGTCTCGGTGGGATTCAGATGTAGGTGTTATCTTGGGGCTCACTAGAGAGAGATGCAACTGAGGCTAGGGTGTGGGCCATCAGAGTGGAGAGAGACGCAATAGTGGTACCCCTTGGGACAAATGGTACTAGCTACTTTCTAGTGGGATAGGTGCAGCAAGCACGAGCACAGCTTGTACAGGTTCAGGTACAACTGGCATAGGTATAGGGGTAGCTTGCCAAAGTCTAGGCTCAGACACAGTACTATCGAGGACTATATCCTGGTGTCATTCCAGCAGAGCAGAGGGTACCTAGCTACAAGATCTAGTCTGTAGCCTCACAGAGAGTAGGTGGATCACAGTCGGGAGCCTCTGTGATGGGCCCATAGCATTTTGGGGCTAGCAGAGGAGGGGATGGAGAGGATAGTGCTGGGAGTAGTGGCCCACAGTAGTACGGTTAGCTGATACTTGTACAAATTTTGACTCTTATGTATATACTTTTTGATGGCTCAGATAGCCTGACATGTATATGCATCACCTTTGTATTTGAGACATGTATCCTTATTTATTGAGATGTATACACTTTATATGACACTGACTCAGAGGTGGACCTTTGATTTTGTACATTTGGACACACTTTTTGATATTTATATGATGATGCAACTATTTGATGATCTCTATATGTAGTTTGTTCATACTATATGTTATGGATGCATTTCTATTGTATGATGGTACACATGTGATGCATAGTTTGATTATCTTAGGTAGACTTAAATGTTTATATGATGCTATGTGATGTTATCTAATGCAGACTTTAGATGTTTATTTGATGCTATGTAATGTGATCTAATGCAGACTTTAGATGTTTATATAATACTATGTGATGCAATTTATATGATGTTCTACATTTCTTTGTCTATGTTTTTCGATTTTTCTATTTTGATACTATGTTTATGATGCAAAATGTGTATGGGTGACCTAATGCACTTATTATGTATGCAATTGATTTAATCATGTAAATAACTATCTCATGTGATATGATATGCAACTTATGCTATGTTTTTTTTTTTGTTATGTCTAAATATACTTAATTGACACGGAGATGACACAATGATAAACTAAAGATTGAGTGAAGACTGACTCGATAGAAAGACTCACTAGCTTGTACCTGTATTGATATTCTACATGTAGTGGATCTTTTATTTGCATGGGATATGGATACTTTTATAGATGCATATTGGATGCGAATGGTGTTTGCTTTTGATATCTTAATGGTGCAAGTATTTTGAAGTGCTTATTTCATCATTGGGCAATTTTTTGGTACTTTTTTTGAATGTTCTAAGTAAATACAAGCATCTAGGTATAATTGAACTGAGATGACCTGAGTATTGCTTACATGGATTTTGATTTAGCAAGTTAATACAAGCATCAAGGTATAATTGAACTGAGATGACCTGAGTATTTCTTGTGTATCAATAGACAAGGATTGCCCTCTTTCATGTTAGACCTTTGATGTCCTCGATGATCTTTTATTGATCATGTCTTTAGACAAGGCTTCACATTACTAAAGTTTAATCCACAAACAACAAACAAAGAAGATAATCATGCCCTCATCATAACATCTCTAGCTTTAGGCATCTTTGAGTAGCATAGAAGGACATGATAACAAAAATCAAGACATTGTAACCTAACCTTGATCACGACCACAAAGCATTTTTATTTTTAGATGTGTTTGTTTCTTGCCATAATTTAGGTAAAATCATTTAGAGTGCTTTAGGTGCTTGCTTGGTTTGCTTTGGATAGGTTGAGGTGCTTGCGTCAAAATTTTTGTTTTAAGAGCGGTTTTTGCTTGCACTTCCTTGCCTGGTGAAAGGTTCCACAATCCTTATTGGTAAGACAGGCCCTAAGGGACTGACCTAGTGCCTAGGGGCTCGTTGCTAAATGGCCTTGCCTACGTGACAACACAGAGGCAACATAGTTCAGGGTGAACCCTAATGGACCTAAGACCTAGGCGATAGAAAGTGGTGTGGACTCAGATAGATAGAAGGACCAGATATGGGATGGAAGGGAAGTGGAACCTTAGGGGTGCATTGAATAATGGCCTTGCCTACATGATGACGTAGAGGCGACGTAGTTCATGGACTCAGACCATATGGACACTGACGATAGACACTATGCTAGGCTGACACTGTGGATAGGATACTGGATAAGACCTTGGTTGATAAGGTGACAAAAGAGAGAGTATCAAGCCATCTTAGGTTATCGTTAGGATTTTATTATGGAACAGATATAGATTGAATGGGACACAATTGAAGGAAGAATGGACACAAGGTGATTGGTTTCCTAAAGATTGAGGAAGTTGTTTATCACAAGTAACACCTGTTTACCAGGTTTTCACCACTTGCTTTTATTTGCATGAAAGCTAGAAGTACACATGAGGCTTGTTTGCCAGGTTTTCATCATGGTACCTATCTAAGGTGCCTATTTGCCAGGTTTTCACCAAAGGATAATTTTTTTGTTATTTTTCCATTTTTTTAATTTTTTTCATTTTTTTGATTTTTTTTGTACTTTTCTGATTTTTTTTATTTTTTTGTATTTTTCTAATTTTTTTGTATTTTTTTGATATTTTTGTATTTTTTTGACCCCCTAACATTGGGGTTCTCTTAGGTATAGAACCGGTGAAGATGTATACTGTTGATTGGGTCATCGAACAGCTCACCTTCTGATGTTGCTAACTGATATGCCCTCGATCCATAGGCAACCACAATCACATAAGGCCCAAGCCAGTTGGGTTCGAACTTGCCTTTCTTTTCCCATTCCTGTTGATTGTGGGGATTTTCTTTAAGTACTAGATCTCCAACCTTGAAGACTCTTGGACGGACTCTATGGTTGTAGCTTCATGACATCATTTACTAATATGCCTTGAGATGATTAAAGGCTTTTTGTCTCTTTTCCTCTAGCAAATCTAGAAACTTTGTACTCTTCATTAGTTATGAGACCTTTTAATGACACCCTTAGAGATGGTAACTCGACCTCGATGGGCAAAATGGCTTCTAATCCATAGACAAGGGTGTAAGGGGTAGCACCTATGGGAGTGTGTATATTGGTTCGATAGGCCCATAGAGCAGGGTTGAGTTGGATGTGCCAATCACATCCAGCATCATTAATTGTCTTCTTGAGGAGTTTCAAGATGGTCTTGTTGGATGCTTCTACTTGGCCGTTGCCTTGGTGGTAATAGGGTGTGGAGAAACAGTGTTGGGTTTTGAATCAATCACAAAGTTCTCAAACATCCTAGTTTTTGAAGGGTCTTTCATTGTCCATGATAATGGATGAGGGAATCCCATATCTACAGACGAGGTAATTAAGTCTGAATGAGGAAATCTGTTTACCTATGACAGTGGTGAGGGGAATGAATTCAATCCACTTGGTAAAGTATTCAGTTGTGGTTTTTATGAACTTGTGGCCATTGGATGAGGGGGCAAGGTCGAGTCCCCATTGACAAAAGGGCCAAGGTGTCATTAGAGGTCTCAGCTTTTGAGCTAGTGCATGTATCAGGTTTATATGTATATGGCACTACTTGCACTTCTTCATAAACTGATCTGAATATGTTTGCATGTTTGGCCAATAGTATCCCAAACGCATGAGTTTCTTAGCTAAGGAAGGACCGCTAGAGTGTGATCCACAAATCCCTTCGTGTACATCTTGTAAGGTGGTTTGAGATTCTTCTCGTTCTAAACAACAGAGTAAAGTACCATCTAGACCACGTCGGTATAGGGTGTCAGCAATAATGGTATAACGAGAGGTTTGGCGGATAAAGGTTCATCGTTGGTTTGAAGACAAGACAGGTGGGAGGGTGTTATCTTTGAGGTAAGTGTAAATCTTACCATACCAAGGTGAATCAATTCCATCTAATAGGCATATGGAGTATGTTTCAGGAAGATCATAAGCTGGTTGCTGAATTGACTCCACCAAGAACTCATATTGTGACTCATTCTCTAGGATCTCGAGGAGCGAGGCAATGGTTTCCATGGCATATGCTTCTTTGTTTTCAATGCGAGGTATCTACTCAAAGGAGATGATCACAAAGTATTCCTTAAAGTCATCGACCATGCACTTGTATGGGACAAGCTTCTCATCTTTGGTTTGGTAGTCATCATTGACCTAATTGATTACTAGCTGGGAGTCACCATAGACATGTAGCTCTTTGATTTTCCATTTTGTTGCCATTTTGAGACCAATGACCAAGGCTTCATACTTTGCTATGTTGTTTATACATGGGAATAACAGACAATAAGACTTTGGTATGGTGTCACCGTGAGGAGTGACCAATAAGATTCCTTCCCCTGATCCATGGTTTGTGTAGGACCCATCAAAGTAAAGCTTCCAAGAGTGTGTTGTGATATTTAATAATGATTCATCTAGAAATTCAAATTGCATTGGTATGGTATCCTGTAATGGTGCTTCTGCTAAATAATCAGTAATGATTTACCCTTTGATAGCCTTTCTGTCTACATACCTAATGTCATATTCACTCAGGAGCATTACCCATTTGGATAGGCGACCTATTAGAGCTACTTTGCTTAATAGGTATTTCAGTGAATCTATCTTTGTAATAAGATTGACTGGATGTGATAGCATGTAGTGTCATAGTTTTTGCGAAGAAAAAACCACAGCAGGACATGATCTTTCTATTTGAGAGTATTCCAATTCATAATCCACCAACATGCGACTGATGTACAAGACGACTCTTTATTTACCTTCATTATCTTGTTGTGCTAGAAGGGCCCCAAGAGATGTTGGTGTAGTAGATATGTAAAGTAACAATGGCTTCCCTTGGATAGGAGGCATGAGAATAGGTGGATTCATAAGATATTCCTTCAGTTTTCCAAATGCCTCTTTGCATTTCTCATCCCACCTAAATGGAATGTTCTTATGTAGGAGATGATTGAAAGGTTGGCACTTTTCTGCTAGTTGTGATATGAACCTGTGGATTACTTGTAGCTTACCTTGTAGAGACCGCAGTTGAGTAATATTCTTCGGTGGTGGCATGTCCATAATAGCCTTGACTTTGGTAGGGTCTACCTCTATTCCATTTGTTGATACAATGAATCCTAAGAGCTTGCTTGAGGTGACTCCAAACATACATTTCTTTGGGTTCAACCTGACTTTGAATTGTTCTATCTCTGAAAGACATTCTCTAGCACATCCAGGTGTGATTCTCTAGTGAGTGACTTTGGAAGGATATCACCTACATAGTCCTCCATTGTGGCGTGCATCATATCATGGAAGATGGTGGTCATAGCACATTGATATATTGCTCCTGCATTCTTTAGCCCAAATGGCATGACATTCTAGCAAAAAGTGCCCCATGGACAAGTAAAAGCTATCTTATGTTGGTCTTTTGGTGCTATCTTGATTTGAATGTATCCAGAGAAGCCATCCATGAGAGATAACATGGTATGCCCTGTTGTTAAGTCGACTATGATATCTATATTTGGCAACAGAAAGTCGTCCTTACAGCAAGCTTTGTTTAGATCTCTGAAATCATTGCATAGTCTGGCTTGGCCATCAGGTTTGGATACTGGTACTATGTTGGAGACCCATTCTGGATAGTCTATAGTTATGATGAGCCCTACATCCAGTAGTTTCTTGAGTTCTTCTTTTACTACTAGTGCAATGTGTGGATGCATCTTTCTAAGTTTCTGTTTAACTAGTTCACTCTTGGATCTAGTGGAAGATGATGTAGAATCAAATCTGGATCTAATTCTAGCATATCAGCATATGACCAAGCAAAGTTGACTTGCTTTTTCTTGAAGAATGGTACAAACTTAGTCTTTTCTGGTGGAGTTAGAGATTTAGCAAATTGAATGATCCTAGGTTGTTACTCTATTCCAATGTTAATAGGTTCTATGGGTTCCACAACAATCTAAGACTTCTCCTGGTGCATGTTATCGGGGAGAGTGTCAAGCCTTCCATCGTCAGGTTGCATAGTTGGGTTTTCACCATCGGATGTGTCCTTTATTTTTACTATCTTGGGATCTAACACTGCCATGGAGCAGTTTTCACCATCATATCCAATTTTTATTTTGATATTTTTGTGATTGGAAGGCTTGGCACCCTCTCTAAAATAATCCACTGTATTGAGCTTAAAGATGAAGACAGCTTTATGATCTCCTGTAGGTAGGTGGTCCCTAAGTTCCATATAGTCAATGTAGGCATCATCGTTTTGGAACATATCTAGTTGCGAGGTTCCTTGTAGATCCTAGTTGATGAGTTCAGGATGCACAAGGGGGAGGGAATAGGAGGATAGATCTAATTCATTGATAGTTTGAATGGATATGCTAGGGGTATTGGTGAGGGGAGTGTTCGGGATGGTACTTTCCTCTAAATTCTCTATTGCGATAGAACTTGAACCTTCCTTGAAAGTTATATTCTCAAGAATTGGCAAATCACACTCTAATGGTCTATGCGTTAGTGTTTGTCCCTCACGATAGGGGCTATAAGTTTGAATAGGGTCAACTTCTTTGTCGTCATAGGAGTGCTTTGTCATCTCATCCCACTCATACTCATTGGAATCTATGTCACTGTCCTCTTGGAGGTTATGGATCATTTCCACAAGACAAGCATTTGCTTTTGCATTGCCCTTATCCTTGTATCCTAGACCTTTTGTATTTCTTACCAATGAGGATGAAGAAAGTTGAATGGGTTCTATTATTCCTTCTTTTCTTAGGCCAATGGGACCTTATCCTTCATAACCCATTTTGTGTAAGATAGATTCACCTTGCCCATAGATTTCTATTGGGAGCTTAGGTGGTTCTTGTTGTGTATTCTCTTCTTCTTCTGTGTAGAGTCATTGTAAGATATCTCTTTCCTTTGTTTCATCTGATAGGGTACCCCATTTTACAAAGGGAATTGTAGGAGGTGTAGGAGGAGCAGATGGCTTTGGAAAATACTTGGGTTTCTCAAAGGATCTAGGAGATAGAGGCATTTTGGCTAAGTTGAGACTATGCTCGATGGAGTATTCCCCTACTCCTATTTCTTTGATGGTAATTTTTTGTTCTTTGGGCTTGGATGAGGAAGCTTCAGAGGTAGAACCATGCTGTGGGGTAGGGGATGTAGATACTCTATTGTTGGATATGATGTAATTAGGCTTTGAGCAGACAGAGTTGCAATGCTGAAAGGGGTTGGGATCACCTTGGATGGTGACTTGTTTGTCGTTATGAGGGAATTTTATGCATTGGTGGTAGGTAGAAGGCACATCTTTCATGGCATAAATCCATGATCTACCTAGGAGAATGTTATAGGCTAGCTCCCTGTCTAGGACTTGGAAAACATCTTTTACCACTAGTCCCACTTGTATTGGTAACACCACTGTTCCTTTAGTAGTTATTTCCTCTTCATCATAGGCTTTAATAGTAATCTTCTTCCTAGGATCCACTGCATTTTCAAAGAACCCCAATGTAAGGACTAGCTTGAGTGTGCAAATATTTAAACTAGATCCTCCATCAAGGAGAACCCTCTTGATGCGGTGCTTATTGATGAAGGCAATGATATGCAAGGGTGTGTTATGAGGCTGAGACACTAAGAGGTCATCATGTTTGGTAAATGATATGGTATTGGAGGAGGTTAAATTTCCTACCATGGCTTGAAACTTCTCTTGGGCCAAGTTCATGGGTACAGTCATTTCCACTAGGGCTTTATCGAGAATTTCCTTGTGGGAAGGAGATAGATGCAACAACTCTAAGATAGATATGTGGGCAAGAGTTTTTCGTAGTTGGTCTATGACACTATACTGATGGGAGTTGGACTGAGAAGGTGATGACCTTGGAGGGAGGGTATTCAACATGACCTTACCACTACGGGTGGTGAAACTGCAATCAATTTTGTTGGGTCCTGATTGTTGGTTGGACGTGACCACATTGATTTGTGGGATGTGCTCTAATATGTAGTTGATGGTATAATCGAATAGCACACTTGCATAGTTAGCATTATTATTCCCATTATTCTGATTTTGCTTGTTGCGGTTATTGTTGTTGTTGCTGTTGTTGTTGTTGTTGTTGTTGTTGTACGGCCTGTCGTGGTTGAGAAATGAATCTTTGTATGCCCAATGCATCTCGTTAGAGGTATGTTGTTGAGCATCTCCTTGATTTTGGTCAAGTATGTCTTAAATAACATGTTTGAGATGGATACAATTGTTGCTCGTATGGCCTCTTCCTCTATGATACTCACAGAAATCGGTGTCTTTCCAATAGTGAGGTTCTATTTGAGGTTCATAATCACTAGTTGGTGGTAGAGTGATCTCATTATTAGCCAATATCTTTCTTAACGCGAACTCTTGGGGCTCATCCAGCGGTGTGAACTTTCACCTAGGATTTGAGTTGTATAATGGCTTTGACTCTTGAGAGAATGTTTTGTTGGGCGTAGCATTGCTTGCCTCTCCTTTGAGAGTAAAAATTGGTTGTTGTTTGGGAGCCGCCACCTTGGAATCAACCACTCCATCATTGACAACATTTTTATTCTTAGTCCAAAAATTTGACTTGTCCGTAGTGTAGTTGGATTTAGGGGTGTCCTTGTACAACTTTATTTGCCCCTTAGTGATCATAGCTTTCTCAATGAAAAATCCCATTTTAATGACCTTCAAAAATGAGGTAGGGCATTGAATTTGGATTTGGTAGCTTAGATCAAAGTTAAGGTTGTGGACAAACATCTCTGTCAATTGATTCTCAGGTATGTCATATGAGCATTTGCTCATGAGTTATCTCCATCTTTGTAAGAAGGAGGTGAAGGATACGCCACTCTTTTGCTTTGTATTGCATAGGTCTAGCATGGAGACTTGATGTTAAATGTTATACGAGAAGTGCATGACAAACTTGTTTACCAACTCATGAAATGTTTTGATACCTAGTGGAAGTCATGAAAACCACTCCATGGATTGACTACCTAGAGATCTAGGGAATAGTCTCATTAAGAAGGTCCCATTGTGAGCTACTTCCATGCATGCAGCATTGAATTCCCTAATGTGATCTCTTGGGTCCCCTTTCCCTTTGTACTTGTCAAACTTAGGAACTTCAAACTGAAAAGGGAAGGGCACCATGTTCAAACTTTTATCAAAGGGGTATGGTGTGATGTCTTCCAAGGAGTAAGTTTTAGTATTTGTTCCTATTTTGAGATTCGTCATTTGTTGTGTTAGACCCTTGATTTGTTTCCTCATTTCTTCCATAGGTGTGTTTAGGTCTATGACTTTCTTTCCTTTGTCTTCCCCAGTGTGGTTCTCATGAGTTTCCCCTACAGTCTCGTTTAGTTTGCTGAGATTGAAGTCAGTGGGGAGATTAAGTCCGAGATTTGCAAGATGAATAAAGTACTTATGAGGGTCCTCATGTAGCACTTTTTCTAGCAAGCGTTGGAATTTCTGATCTTGGAGGTGTCCTTGATACTCTTCATGAGATATTTCCTCATCACTATCATGAGAGGTGATAATGTGATTGGATGATCCGGCCATTTCAAGTTGTCTTTTGTATTAAGATCTAGTTAAAACCATGCAAGGTGGTGTGGGATGCGGTGGGATGACACTAGAGATTTTGGTAAGGTGCTGGTGGAGACTGTTGAGAATAGGATACTTGTGACATGATTTGGACAAGGGACTCTTTTGATCAATGATTCCAAGTAAGACGGCTGACACAAGATGATAGCCACGAGTAAGGGTACTTGATACCTGTCTTACCATGTAGAGACTAGTCATGCACCAGGACCACTAGCGAAGTTCTGCAACCTACTAGCGTTACTTGAATTTGAAAAGATCCAAAAAAGGTCTTGCACTAATTTGATATAGAACACTTTGACTTTTCTCTGGTAGAAGATGGACAAGACAACCGACGAAAGAGAGTTTTTGACATGAAATGGATGGGAAAATGACTACAAGGTAGAATTTGATCTCATAATTTAGAACTAGGCTGAAATGGGTACCCAGAAATGGTAAAATTTTCCTCCCAAAGTATGTGGAAGTGCTCACTATTATGCATGCGTAGGAACAAATGTGCAACAAAAAAGGATATAAGCGCAGAAAGTCAGGACAAATGCGTAGTACTAGTAAAATTCAAAAGTGCAGTAACAGGTGATATAAGCACATCAAGTCGGTTCAAATGTGCAGCAAGTCAAAACAGATGCACAGTTTCAAAAGGTATATGCACAGCTCTAATTTTTTTTATTATTTTTGTAAATTTTTGGCAATTTTTCTGATGTTTTTGGTTTCTTGGTTGCAAGATGGTCTTTTTGATCTGATTTTCTTAATTATGGAAAGAAGACACAACAAACACAAAGAATGTTTTCATGGTTTTTTATTTTTTTGTAATTTTTTTAACTCTTTTTGACTAAAAGAAAGCAAGTACAAATCTTAGGCTGGCTAAGACAATATAAACTGAATTCTCCCTATTTCTAGGTGAGGCATCTCTGGGAAGTAATAATCACCCTTCCTTGCACCAGCTTATAGGGGTTTTTAGCTTACTAAAAACAAAAGTGTTTAATAAGTGCAACCATTCAAGTGGTTATACATGCGGCGGCACTACTCTCCATTATGGAGTCTCCCAACCTAAAAGGGTTGCACCTTGGAGGGTTTTGGGGGAGGTTGGCTATCGGTATAACATAACTTCACTCATTGTTTGATGCTTTCGCTCCAAACACAGTTTATTTATAGTGGCTTGGCAGAGCTTGGATTTAGCTTGTTACCACTTAAGGTCATTCCCCAAGGATGGATGAGTATCCAAGGGCAGGCCTCTCTAAAGGAAAAACACATACAAAAATGATATGTCTGAAATTTTGGTCACCTAAGATAGGAGAGAGCATAGGCCTGGTATCATTCCCAAAACATGAAAGACAGTGGTTCTTTTCCCCTAGTTAAAATGAAAAAGACTAAATGAGCTATCTACTTGGGCACGCACAAAAATTTGTTAACTTTGAAGTGATAACAAGATAGCAATGGTTCAATTTTACCAAGATAGCAAAAATTTGTTAACTTTGAAGTGATAACAAGATAGCAATGGTTCAATTTTACCAAGGTAGCAAAAATTTGTTAACTTTGAAGTGATAACAAGATAGCAATGGTTCAATTTTATCAAGATAGCAAAAATTTGTTAACTTTGAAGTGATATCAATATAGCAATGATTCAATGATAGGCAAGATAGCAATGATTCAATTACCACCCTCCTAGTTAAGACTATGTGAGATTTGCATGAGCATCCATTTACTTGCCTTTAGAAATCAAAGTGTGAGTTAACAAGTGCAGCTATATGATCTAAACTAGTACCTAGCCTGCAAACAGATCAAGAGTGTTCCTACGAAAAAGTGTTAGCATTAGTAAAAACCTCAAGAAAACCCTAAAAATCACTGTCTAGATTAGATGCATAGCTTTAGAGCTTGAATGCACAGAAACAGAGCTTAGAAGCACAGTAGTATAGATGCGCTGAGATAGAGGTCAAAAGAGTAGGAATACAAAGTATATGCACTGAACTAGCAGATGTGTCGTATTAGAGGCTATATGCGCCAAATTAGAGACTGTATACACTGAAAGATTAGATGCACCGATAAAAGACAACAGATGCATGTTAGGATGGGTCAGATGCTCAGATTCCTCCTGTGTACGGCTTCCTAACACACAAAAACTTAGTTTTCAGGTTAAATCAACGCTAGGCCCCACAGTGGGCACCAAAAATGTTAAGGTAAAATTGGAGTAAACATTAATAATCAATATGTCAATATCAGTAATACCCAAAACTCAACAAAAAGGGAAATAATCTAGATCAAACAAACAAAAGATGAAAACCTTTGCAAAACCTCAATACTTCATAGCTTCTATTGTGTTGCCTATCTCAATCGATCTTGCATGTATGAATAAGACCCTCAGAGAGTGCACTTCCTTGCTATTCCAAGATTGTCAATGGAGAATGGCTATGATAGTGCTTTGTAACGAAGATGAGCTTCACAACAATGGTAGTGATATGGTAACAAGTTGATCGCAAGCAAAAGGAATGACTTGGGTGCCAAAGGCGCGCTGTAATTCCTGCAGAGTAACAATACTAAAATCTTGGATGAATGAAATGGAAGAATTGGGTTTAATTTATAGACTTGGGGAAGAGAAGATCAACGATATAGAAAGAATAAGATCAACGGTATGGAAGACTTGAGGAATGTGCGCGAATAAGAAGAAGACATGTGTCTTGCTATATTTTGCATGAGAGGAATTAATAAAATAGAAGAATGAGTTAACTGAAGAGATTAATCAATTAAAAAAATAAATTAATCAGTTAAGAGAATAGAACTAGAGGATGGAAATTGCAAGAGAATGAGAAGATATTTTAGCTCAATTAAATATTTAGAATATTCAATTGCATGTGCACAAGGATTGAATTATATTTAGAGATAACTCAATTTAGAAGAAATGGACAACTTAAATAAATATTTGATTTATTTATATTTAGAGAGGATATTATTGGAAGAAATAATTAAATAATTGATATTATTTAATTTAGAAATGAATTTGGAAGAACTAATTAAATAATTGGTATTATTTAATATGTTGGAGGAATTAGAGGAATTTAGGAATTTTAATTAAATAAATTGGTTTTATTTAATTGTTGGGAGAATATGAATCAAATAAATAAATTTGTTTGTTTATTTATTGATATAGGAATTTGACTTAAATAAATATTAAGAATATTTATTTGGATAGAGTTGTGTCATTTTTAGGCGTATACACACTGGATGGATAGGGTTGGTGGAATGCATGCCAACAGAAGAGCTCCCTACTACACTCTTGATTCATTTCTTTCAACTTATATCACTATGTAATTGAAGACTGCATTAACATCCTTTCATCATGGGTCATCACAATTACTAAACTATCAAAATTTAGCCTCTCTGTCACCAGCAGGGCATCTAACTAGTCCATGTGATTAATGTCATCTAAAACAATGAGAAAATGCAAAAGGAGGCCTTTTCCTAGATGATATCTAATATAACTTATTCCTTCATCAATACTCTAAAACTTGGGACGAGGAGCTTAGTTTGTAAATAAGGCAACTCGAAAGCTGCTTCTCTGACATCAAACAAAAAACTTGATCCATCTTACTTTAAATGGGCTATCCTTAAATATCATCCACTTCAATAGTCAAATGTCAAATATTTACCACTTTTTGTTTTGAATGAGGTGTAAAATGACTATTGATTATTTGACCATGAAAGTGAATGATATTTAATTAGAGTGCTCTAAATGTTTGCAGTTGAAGAATTCTTTAGCTAGAGTTGTCTTGCCAGACCCACCCATTCCAAAGATCCTAATGATCTGAATGCTCCCTTTTCCCTTGTGCCTCACACTTGCTTTCCAAATCATCCACAAGTTCATCCAGTCCCACTGCATGTTTTTCAACATCCAAAGGGGTTGTTCTTTCAGCCTCTTGTAGCACTGCAGACATGACTATTTCACAAAGCTTATCATGATCACTGCCAATTTACAAGGAAAACAAGCAGTTGATCAGAAAAAGCATTGTGCTAGACTAAACTCAATTAGTTTCCACAAATACAAAAGATCACAACAAAGCAAAACAAAAAATTCATTAATTGATGCACAGACCAAAAAGTTCTCCATGTTGTTCCATGGAGGGGGCTTCCTAAATTATCTCAGTAGTGTTGCTGAAATTTTTTAGGAGCTTTTTTTAAATAAATAGTCCCATGAATTTTGTAGTTGTAGGTAGCCTTAAAATTTTAAGCTCTATGGTCTCATGAGACTTTAAGTTTAATGCTAACTGATTTAGTAGAGATTTTTTTAGGACCTATGATTTAACAGAGATTTTTTAGGACCTATAAATAAAAGGATTAAAAATCATCAACTAAAAAATTTTCCCTCCAAAATGGAATCTAAAAACTGGTAGAAAAATCCCTAAGCTGGTGGAGGAAAGTTTCAGCCCCACCTCAAAATCAACCACCTAAAAAATAGCTACTCCTATTTTAGAGGAAAAGATTCTAATTTATACTGAAACAATTTTTTTTGCGTTTCATGGGACCGCTTGCTCCACAAAAATAGATCCTCTACCAACTCCATCACTATGGGACCCCTTCTAATCTAAACAAAATCAAAACCTCCATTGAAAGATGGCAAACTAAGTTGTCTTACTTGTTATGCTTACTGCATTCATAGATCAATGAAACAGAGTGGATGGCCCTTTTCCATTCCTCAAGTTGGTCAAGGTATCTACCTTTCTCTTTATTTTGGGAAAATGTAGCTGCATACACAGTGGAGGTCAAAAGGCATCACATCATAAAACATGGATAATATTTTCTCTAGTTTGTAGCATGAGAACAAGCTCAACTAAACACCAAGCTGACTTTGCGTATCCTAGAGAGATGGTGGCAACGTGAACTGATGAAGAACATATGGCACTTTTTTTAGAGTAGAGGGAATTGAACGTTTATGATAGAAAGGGAATATAAGAAATGGATTTTAGATACATGTATTTTTTAGGATTTATTATAAAGTTTTAACTCATATATATTTTGGGAAAAGCCAAAACAAAACAAAATCTTTATAAACATATATGTTAATGAAATGTGTTTTATAGTAAAAAAATAAGTTTCCAAGCTACCCATTTATCTTTTTAATAAAGTTTATATTTTTATCAAATTTATTTTATAGAAAAATACTGAAGTTTCCAACTCATTTACTTTTTTTAATAAATTAGTTTTAGAAAATAAAAAGAAAAAGAAAAAGTTTGTTTTGGAAATAAAAACTATTTATTATGAACATTCTAAAAACTCATTTTAAAAACATTCTTAAAAAAATAAAAATTCAAACTTTCTTTTTAAAAAAAAGCAAATTGCAATAGCAAAAAGTAGAAAAATAAAAAATAATGTGGAAGAGTTGAAAGTTTTACACAGGAAGAAATGCCTAAAAATAATTGTTCTCTAGGCAATGACGTTTCACTCATACAAAAAGGAAACACAGTCTTCCCGTTGTGTTTCTAGTATCATAACCCACGAGTATGTTAGAGAAATATGGCATCATGATTACAGGAATAACTTGTCCTAGGCCATTGGTTCTCATTAATTAAAATCACTTGAAGATAGTTTAAATTATAATTTTGTTTCCTCATATTAAGATTTCAATATATGTCTCTCCTCTTCAAGTAGTTCCAAATGGCTTTGTAATAGTTTCATTGGTTAGAAATAAATTAATTAATTGTTAATTACTTATTCAGCTTCAACAGGTGCTATGATCCAACATAAGAGTTGATGGATGATTCTTTTCTATTCTCCTTTGATATTTTTGATACTTTCTTGTTCCTGTACTAGAAGACTCGGTTCTTTTTCTTTTTCTTCTTCTCCTTCTTCAACTTCATCAATTATTATCTCTTTTCCCTTTGTTTTATTTTCCTTGGTATATTTTGCTGCTTCATTGAATACCACATCTCTACTTATAACAAGTTTCTTTCCTATTGGGTCATACAATCTATATGCTTTATTTTTTGATCCATACCCAATAAAAATACATTTTAGGCTTTTATCATCTAGCTTAGACCTTTTTTCCTTTGGTATGTGTGCATAAGCAACACACCCAAATACTCTCAAATGTTCAACACTTGGCTTTACCCAGACCATGCTTGTTCAGGAGTCATCCCCTTAACCGCTTTTGTAGGACTCATATTGAGAAGATAGACAGTTGTGCAAACTGCTTCTACCCAAGAAATCTTATCTAAATTCTTCTCTTTCATCATGCTTCTTGCTATTTCAACAATGGTCCTATTCATCCTTTCAGCAACTCCATTTTGTTGTGGAGTGTAGGAAGTAGTGAACTCTCTCTTGATTCCATGATTTCTACAAAAATCTAGAGACTGATTTGATTTGCACTCACCTCCATTATTTGACCTTATCACTTTGATGTACTTACCACTTTGTTTTTCAACCAACCTCTTAAATTCGACAAATTTATCAAACACTTCTGATTTTGAAACCAAACACTATACCCAAGTTTTTCTTGAGTAATCATCAATGAAGGTTAAAAAATATTTTGACTTATTCAAAGAAGGTGTTTCCATAGGACCACACAATTCCATATGGATTATCTCAAGATGCTGCTTAACTCTACTGGGTTTACCAATTGGAAAGCTAGCTCTATGTTGTTTGCCAACAACACATTCTTCACACACTTCTTTTGTATTTTCAATGAAAGGTAGACCCTCAACCATTCTTAATCTCTTGAGTAAAATTAACCCACTAAAACTGTGGTGGCCATATCTTTGATGCCAAATTCTACTTTCATTCATTTCACTAGACCTTAATGCTTGGTTTCCATGGGTGAAATGGAGACGAAACATCCTATCACCTGTCATTTTTGCTCTTACAACAACTACATTTCTTTTTAGCTTGTCTCTTATTATGCACTCTTTCTTATCAAAAGTCACTTGATAAATTTGCTCTAACATTTGTCCAATGGACAACAAATTCTTTTTGAGGGCTAGAACAAATAATGTTTCATTGATATATTTTACCTCACCATATTATGTTGCAACTACAATAGTACCCTTTCCTTTGGCTCCATGAGATTGATTATCTCCTAATACCACTGTACTATGATGGTTTTCATCTAGATTGATAAACAAATTTTCATTAGATGTCATATGTGATGAACATCTAGAATCAATGTACCATACATTATTCTCACTAACATTTGTATTGAAACAAGAAATAAAAATTTTTGCTTATCTTCAATAGTGTTATGAGCATTTTTCTTTTCAGCTTCACCTTGTTTACTCCAACATTCTGATGCATAGTGTCCAAAATTGTTGCAATGAAAGCATTGGACATTCTTTTTATCTCCCCCATTATTTCTACCTCTTCCTCTTCCTATTCCTCTGAAGTTGCTACTTCTTCCTCTGAAACTATTACCTCTTCCTCTAGAATTGCTAGATTCACCTTTCTATTCATTTTTATTTTGATTCCTGAAAAATTTGTTTCTTTTACCTCTTATGCATGCTTTGGAGGAAAATGCTTGTTCTAGACCTTCTTCATTACTTTTCATTCTTTCTTCAATAGTTAACAATATTCCACTTAGTTCATATATTTGCATAGTTGTGAGATCTTTGGAAATCTCAATTGTAGAAACCACAGCATCAAATTTAGGAACTAAACTCCTTAAAATTTTCTCAATGACATGCTTGTCATCCACAGTTTCCCCTATAACTTTCATTTGACTAACTAGGCCTTCTACCTTTGTTAGAAATTCATTTACACTTTCACTATTGATCATTTTTTACATTTTCAAAAATTTTCCTCATTGTCTGCAATTTTGAAGTTTGTGCACCTTGATAGGCATTATTGAGAATTTGTCATGCTTTCTTAGAATTACTAGCACCACTTATCCTAGGAAAAATTGTCTGATTAATTGTGCCTTGAACCAGAAATAAGGCTTCATTATCCTTCTTTACATTTGCTTTGTATTCTCTTTTATGTTGATCATTTAATGCATTAAATGTAGTTGTATCTAGTTCTACATACCCTACTTGTATAATTTCCCACAAATCTTTGGATTTGAGTAGGGTTTGCATCCTAGTACACCAATATGTAAAGTGGTCTCCTTCAAATACGGGAATTAGCATGTTAGACATAACATTTCCTGCCATATTTGCCATAAGAGTAATGTGCACAATAACTCAATGGCGCAACACGAAAAACTTAGAGAGATCTCTGCAAATAGATACTCTCCTTGTCCTTTCAAATAGGACCCACACACAAAAAGATTTTATATTATTTTGTCTTTGGTGAGTAAGTGTCGGTTTCAACTGATAATGCACTTAGATACAAATAATTTCCTTATCATTTTGCAAGAAAAAAAAAATTACACTTTGAAAGTATTGAACTTTTAACCCCTCAAATTTTAATTACAATAAATTAACACAATATTACCAACCAATGAACCTTTCTATATCCCTTTGCCTTGTACTCAAAAATAAAAGAACAACATAAATATAGAAAAAAACGTTTTGCTTCTCTCTTTTTTAAAAAAAATATCTCACTTTAATAAAAGCTTTTTGACTTGAGAGGAAAGAAGACTTTTACGTAGCTTATAAGGAGGAATACTCTTAAATCTCTAAGTTGTTAAGATTTAAAACCAAAAAAGAAAAATTCACATGGCCTTTTAAAGCATAGCTCATTAAGACGTAATGCACTACAGGGCACTACATGCCTCTCTAAAAATAATTTGAGATTTTCAAGAAACGGATTAAAAAACTTTCACATGGCAATTTCTAATGCCAATCTCTTAAAAAACAATGCTTTCTCATGCCTTTCTCTTTCCACCACTTGCTGCACCACACTTGGATGCCTCCTAATCTATTTGCACGTCTCCTCCAATAATCAAAACTACAGCAAAGTAGAGAACATAGCTCAGAACAATAGTAGCTTCAGTTTCTTCTACAGAATCCACAGTAGCCATCTCGCTTCTTGGATGCCTCTGTTGACTCCTCTGCTCATAGCCTTAACAACAGCTACAAGCTCTAGCTCTGATACCAGATGAAGGAAAATAAGAACAAATTAGTGACTTGTTGATCACAAAACAAGCCAAATACAAAAGCTCAGATTGCCTTAAAGATGAAGAGGTAGAGCATCAATATATAGAGTTCCAGAAAGACAAGGGATTTATGGCAGACAACCACAATGCCAATAACTCAACCACAAAACTAAATGCAAAACAACAAAGTCAATAAATTCAACTACAAACTTAATGAGCCCAATAGGCATTACAAATATGTCAAGAAAGGTTGTTGCGCATGGTTTATTGTTGACTACAAGTTGCACTTTGATATATTTGTTGTCATTATTATGACTGCAACCGCAACATAAACCTCACCCTTCCAAGAGATGCAGTTCAAGATAAGGGAGGAATAATAAGTTATAACCAAAAAGGAATAAAGGTCAAATAACATTCCCTCATACCACTCTATGCATCACAGATTCAAATCAACAGATTTAGCAAATTTAGTAAAGTGGAATTTTGATGGCTTTCCAATTTGAAAAAGATGTGAATTTCCATACCTAGCTCATCTCAGATGTGAGAACATGCAAGAAATGTGATTTAGTATAAGCTTGGGTCCAAGACATTAAACATGATTTTCACAGCATGATGTAAACTTGAAGAAGCAAAGAAAATACCTTCAACAATATTTTGGCAAACGCCTAGGTAGAGTGCCAACGATCTGACAAGCTGCCTGAGAAGAGCATACATTATCAATGATCTCCTCACATACATATCTACTTGCAAATGTGAATATGACCACTTCATCTACCTATATACATTATAATCTCATTGTCGACTTACCCTCAGTTGTTGTCCCTGATGTCCAAACCACACCTTGGTATATGTGGATAGCTTATGTTAAGATGCATTTAGTTTATTATGATCAGTTGAGATGGGCTCAATTTACAGTTTATTATGATCAGTTCAAATGGGCTCCTTGATGGTTGATTGATATGATTTATTGAGATGGCGATCTAATTTATCAAGGTTATTATAATTTGCATAGATGATTGATGTTATAATCTGAAGGGGTCTATAAGGCAAAAAGATAATGGCATGTTAAAAGTGTTGACCACGGTCTTCTATTTGTCTAGCGAGCGTCTCACAAGTTTTAAGGGTTACAATCTCATAAGTTTCAAGGATTATAATGTTGTCATAATGTTTAACCTCCTGAACAAGTTAATGTGGATTTAGCAATACAAAAGATGAGTATTACTCACCGGATCTTTTGAGTTTTACTGAAGGCACCAGTCATCAGATATTTACTAGCAAATGTTAGGGTTTTGTACTCATTGTTGTATTCTTTTCATTTTTGGTCTCCAGCGACACCTGGAAGGGTTTCACATGGCTAAATCATCATGAATTTATATGGAACTCTGGTTTGTTGAAATCTTGTTGACCCAATGCTGGTAATCATGGAGAATAGTTTGAGAATCTTCAAATCTAATGTGACAGAGCTTGGTTACCACTATGGTAAACATTTCATTTGTGTCTTCTACTTTGTTCCACAGGTGACTTCTTTTGCTTGCAGTCTTTTTACAAAATACTTTATAGTTTTTATTAAAAGAATGAGGAAGAAGAAAAGGAAGGATAGAGGGTTATTTTTTGTTTGATCTTTGAAAAAGGAAGATATTTGTTCTGTGGTGGTAGTTTCGTGCCTTCATTGCTGTGTTATTTCAAAGTTCTTTAAGACTGTGTAAAGGTTTCTTCTTCTTTTCATCTATGGTGTTTAGGGTTATGTTCTTTCACAATTATTTTACAAGGGTTTCCTCTTTTTAGACACGGCTAGTTTATTTCTGTTTCCTCATGCAAAGATTTTGTATTTGACTATCACTACCAATGGTTTTCTATTCTATCTTTGGATCTTTAAAAATAATATGCAAAGGGTTTGAATATTTATGACTGTGATCATTTGATGACAAGGACAAATTTCATGGATGAAAGCTATCAGTGTTGTAGGGATTTTCCTCTCTTTTTGACTTGACACATGATGAAGAGATTATTACTTGTCTTAAAT
Organism: Cunninghamia lanceolata; assembly: GCA_027924645.1. Lineage (NCBI taxonomy): Eukaryota > Viridiplantae > Streptophyta > Pinopsida > Cupressales > Cupressaceae > Cunninghamia > Cunninghamia lanceolata. Next base: position 1,145,271 of record BSBN01000137.1, read on the forward strand.
CTTGTCAATAATAAAGGCACACAATAATTTTTTGTTATCGATACTTGTAAATCTATTGCAAATAGTTACAACAGTTTGGAATCAGTTACTTCTTGTTAACTTGAGAAGTTACATTCAATTTTGGGTTGAAAACAAACTGCTTTAGCTATACAGACAAGCTATAAATGTTCTAGTTTCATATGAAAAGTGTTTTGTTGAATATAACCTCTTGTTTGGTTATAAACTTCTAATCAATTTTAGTTTTGCAGTTATGACTCTCTAACTGTCTGTAGAGAGAAAGAATGACTTGGACAGAATGTCATATGTTGTATATAATCTGATATAATATGCATGATGAAGACACAAGTGTATATACACTTGATGTAATGTTAAGGATAGATGACCAAGTGCATTATCATTGATGTTAGATCAGAGTTGTTGTATTGGACTTAGAGAAATAGAGTGTCCCTCTGTATTGATTTTTTTCTTCATGATTGAAACATGTATTGAAAGGTCAAGTCAGTGAGATAAGAAATGACCTTTGCCAGTGAGGCAACTGTAGCCAGTGAGGCTTGAATTGTAGCTAGTGAGGCAATTATAGCCAGTGAGGCTTGAATCATAGCCAGTGAGGCCTATAATTAGTGAGATTCATTAAATAAGCCAGTGAGGCATTTTTTGAGTGGTTTTTATGCCCTAGAGGGTTTTCCACTTAGGACAATCTCTATGTTATGATTACTTGTTCTGCTCATGAGGTTTTGTTTATTATTTCATAATTTAACCGTTATATGATGATCATAGTAAATCAGTACAAATGCATAATACTTTGATGCTTATCTCAGTCCAATCAAGTAACAATCTGCCTTTATTGTTTGTCTTGATGAATTGTTCGAATGATTCCTCATAGTTCACAAACAGTTGTTCTATCTTTTCATGCTCACAAGTTGGTTTGATCATTCATCTTGATTCTTAAATGAATATCTTGCTTTACCATTCAAGGTTGAGGTTCACAGTTGGTAAAAGTTGATTAGGTGTTGCCAAAAACAAGTCTATTTTATAAGACACTGATTCACCTCCCCTCCTCTCAGTGTCTTGCATACTCCAACAAGTTGTATCAGAGTCAAACCCCTATTTTTAAGTTTAACCAACTTAGGGGATTCTTGGTCGTGGAGTACTCATCATGGGTAGTGTAAAAGAAACAAAAGTCAAAAGAAAAACACCAGTGTCAAGTCAAATATAGTCTTGCCTCAGGAAAAGTTTTTATCAGTTGAGTCAATGAGTGATAATAAGAACAATCTTGTAGAAGAAAAGATGTGTAATAATGAACTAGATGAATTTGTGGTAAATAATAATGAATCAGATGAAGAAAGAGATTTCTTTGAGGATGAAGAAGATTGTGGAGTTGATATTGAAGGAGAACTTCTATGTGCCCTAGATACAATCAAACAACTTAATGAAGAAAACAAGAGACTAAAAGACAAGCTTCAACAAAAAAAAGAATCCAAGGACAAGGTATGTTTAGATTTTGAAAAATCTTCTTTAGAGTTTGAAAATGCTAGAAATTAGATTGCATAATTAAAAAGTCATGTTAATGAATCTGAAAATTGATTGTTAGTTTAAAAACTAAGATTGAGGAAGCCAAAAGAATAATAGATATGACTAAATTTGATTTTGAAGCAAAAAGAATAGAATGTCTAAAGTTAGAGGTAGAAATAGTCTCTTTAAGAAAGGATTTTAAAAAGGCTTCTTCTAAACTTCACAAGAATATTCAATTTGACAAGAGTACTGAATGTTTGAATGAAATATTGAGTAGTCAGAAAAACTACAAGGATCATTTTGGCTTAGGATATGAAAAAGGGGAAAGCTCTGGTGTTAAAGAGGAAGTTAAAAGGGAAATAGTTTTTGCAATAATAGATAGGAAGAGTTTCAAGGTTAGGTAGACTCCTAGGCAGAAGATAGATCTGAATTATCATTCTGCTATTTCTGATGAAGACAAGAAGAAAGCAAAGGATAAAACTGTTGATGTTGGGAGAAGAAGAACTAACAGTTTTTCAAGATCTTCATCTACCAGACAATATCATTCAGTCAGGTTTGACTATTCTCAATTTCATGGTTGTTGCTATGTCTGTCATAAGTATAGTCATAGAGCTAGAAACTGTAGTTATTATGGTTTGTCAAATCAGAACTACAATAATGTTTGTTTTAACTGTAATAAATTTGGCCATCTTGCAAGAAATTGTTGGATGAATGCAAGGTATGACTCTAGAAGAAACTATTCTGCTTTTTATCAAAACTATAATATGTTGTGTTATAGATGCAATAGTTTTGGGCATAAAGTACAATGGTGCAAAAGAGGGATAAAGTCAACTAGAGGTTATATGCTTAAGCAAGAGCAAGTGAATGCCTTGGGTAAGGAAAATAAATATCCTATACTTATTTGGAGAAGAAAGCAAAACTAGGAGATGGTTGAGTCTAGTCATGTGCATACTGCACAAAATATGTGCATGACAGTTTAAAAGGAAAAGCATAAAGACAGGGGGAGTTGTCAAAACATCTCATCTTTTAAACCCCAAAGAAGTTCAGTAGGTGTGTTAACAATTTGGTTGATCATATTGTGTTTGTTTTGCATCTAGAATTGATTGGTGGTAGAATTTTATGACTACCTTGAAGACAGGAGTAATCTAGATGTCAGATTTTATAAGTCTATCATTGATATCAAAAAGGGAAAGAGTCTATTAGTGCATATCATTTGTGTATAACATTGTCATATATATTTACAGAGGAATTCATTGCTTGTATGATAAAGCTTGTTAATGCATGAGAAGTTCATAGAGACTACACTTGTTTACACTTGCTCTTTTTCATCATGATTCTATTCTTAAAAGCTTCATCAAGATAGTGGTGTGCAAGACATGTTGGTTTCTTCAAAGGGCTTAAGAGGTTTATAATTGACAAGTAACTTGAGATGCCAAATTAGCAAAATGTTTAAAGAAGGTCAAAGGTGAGACATAGCTGAGTTTGATTATCATATCATTGACTGCTACAAGTGTTGAATCATCTTGATATTCATGGTTCAAAGAGGATTTCATGATATACATATTGCTCTTTAGGCTATCTTCATAAATCTCAATAGAATAGCATGACTTGAGTCAAGGTTGGCAAGATGAGTAATGAACATTAAAGTGAGTTTGCTTTGATATGGTGAATTGTTGTAATATAGTTTTGATGTCTACATGGTTGTCTCAAAATGGATACTCTTGATACAGTTTGTTTGGTATTCATCATCCTTCCTTCATCATAGATTCAGAGATATAGGACTTTATGATAAGCAGTGTTTTTAGGACACAAGAACATTAGTAATGCAGATTACTTGCAGAGGAGTTCATATAGTTCATATGTTGAGAGATTGGCAAATGATTAGATGTACACATTGATACATCTTTGCTTTATTGCTTTGGTGCTTTCTGACTAACATCTACGTTGGTACTTAGATATTTGATGCATTTGGAATCTATGAGCCTTCGTATTTTCTTAGCACATTTGTATCATTATGTTCCTTTTTTTTGTGTTGTCCTTGTTACAACATCATGTGTTAAGCAGACTTTTATGAGATCACAGTGTTTGGTCAATGGCAATACCTTCTACTATGACAGTGATGGCATAAAGTAAAGCAAGTATGTTTTGTGATTGATTGTTACAGGCATTATCATTATACTGTTATGAGAAGTTAATAGTAATATATCACTCCAACAAGTGGTATCAATAATTAGGGACAGTCTTGAATCACATGTTTTCTTTCTCAGAAAACAATAGACAAAACTCTTTGTTTCAAAGGAGTAGTGCTGGTATTTTTGACAGCGATATGTTTCTTGCTCGTAGTTAATATGTAACAGTATTGATAGTTTACAGTTTGGGCAAAATGATTGGTTGGGTAATACAGTGACAAGTATCTTCATTAATAGTGGTTTCATCACAATGCTTTGTGTGTTGGTTCTAATGTTGTATGAAACTTGATTTGCATGACACAATGATCTATACCTAATGCCCTTATGGAAGTGGTGACAGTTCCTTTATAGTATATTCATTGAAGTCTCAATGGTCTTGATAGTTAAGGACGGTATATAAACCTTCATTGTTAATTGTATTGCATATTTTTGATCCCTAATGGTTTTTGGTATCTTATAATAGTTGAAATGGTTTCTGATTGATAATCAACATTATTTGTAATGGTCTCCTTAGTTGTTGTCTCTTTATGCTTATCATGTTGTTGTTATTTCATTATGGTGCTGACATCTTCTTCTTGTTTCAGATGTTCTAAATCCTTCTCAATCATGAGACAACCTTGGTATAATTGACAACCTTGATATGATTGGTATGATTTTCATCTTTGCTTATAAATCACATTTCAAGTTTTATATATGTTACAAACATTTGCATTCATTCACTCCCTTTGCACCGATGTCAAAAAGGGGGAGAGGAAGTTGGAAGTTGTGTTTTTCCCATCATGGACAAAGGGGGAGTTTGTTGACTTACCCTCAGTTGTTGTCCCTGATGTCCAAACCACACCTTTGTATATGTGGATAGCTTATGTTAAGATGTATTCAGTTTATTATGATCAATTGAGATAGGCTTAGTTTATAGTTTATTATGATCAATTGAGATGGGCTCAGTTTACAATTTATTATGATCAGTTGAAATGGGCTCCTTGATGTTGATTGATATGATTTCTCGAGATGATTTTGATATGATTTATTGAGATGATTGATATGATTTCTTGAGATGATTTTGATATGATTTATTGAGATGGTGAGCTAATTTATCAAGGTTGTTATAATTTGCACAAATGATTGATGTTATAATTTGAAGGGGTCTATAAGGCATAAAGATAATGGCATCTTAAAAGTGTTGACCACGGTCTTCTATTTGTCTAGTGGGCATCTCACAAGTTTCAAGGGATACAATCTCATAAGTTTCAAGGATTATAATGTTGTCATAATGTTTAACCTCCCGAATAGGTTAATGTGGATTTAGCAATACAAAAGATGAGTATTACTCACCGAATCTTTTGATTTTTACCGAAGGCACCAGTCATCAGAGATTTACTAGCAAATGTTAGGGTTTTGTACTCATTGTTGTTTACTTTTTGTTTTTGGTCTCCAGCGGCACATGGAAGGGTTTCACATGGCTAAATCATCATGAATTTGCATGGAACTCTGGTTTGTTGAAAGATTTTTGACCCAATGCTGGTAATCATGGAGAATAGTTTGAGAATCTTCAAATCTGATGTGATAGAGCTCGGTTACCACTATGGTAAACATTTCATTTGTGTCTTCTACTTTGTTCCACAGTGACTTCTTTTGCTTGCAGTCTTTTTAAAAAATACTTTATAGTTTTTATCAAAAGAATGAGGAAGAAGAAAAGGAAGGGCCAGGGGTTATTTTTTGTTTGGTCTTTGAAAAAGGAAGATATATGTTCTATGGTGGTAGTTTCTTGCCTTCATTGTTGTGTTGTTTCAAAGTTGTTTAAGACTATGTAAAGGTTTCTTCTTCTTTTCATCTATGGTGTTTAGGGTTATGTTCTTTCACAATTATTTTACAAGGGTTTCCTTTTTTTAGACACAACTGGTTTATTTCTGTTTCCTCATGCAAAGATTTTGCATTTGACTATCACTGCTGATGGTTTTCTATTCTGTCTTTGGATCTTTAAAAATAATATGCAAAGGGTTTGAATATTTATGACTATGGCCATTTGATGACAAGGGAAGATTTCATGGATGAAAGCTATCAGTGTTGTAGGGATTTTCTTCTTTTTTTGACTTGACACATAATGAAGAGATTATTACTTGTCTTAAATCTTGTCAATAATAAAGGCACACAATAATTTTCTGTTATAGGTACTTGTAAATCTATTGCAAACAGTTACAACAGTTTGGAATCAGTTACTTTGTGTTACCTTGAGCAGTTACATTGAAGTTTTGGTTGACAACAAACTACTTTAGCTATATAGACAGGTTGTAAATGTTCTAGTTTCATATGAAAAGCATTTTGTTGAATATAACCTCTTGTTTGGTTATAAACTTCCAATCAATTTTAGTTTTGCAGTTATGACTCTCTAACTGTCTGTAGAGAGAAAGAATGACTTGGACAAAATGTCATATGTTGTATATAATCTGATATAATATGCATGATGAAGACACAAGTGTATATACACCTGATGTAATGTTGAGGATAGATGACCAAGTGCATTATCATTGATGTTAGAACAGAGTTGTTGTATTGGACTTAGAGAAATAGAGTGTCCCTCTGTATTGATTTTTTTCTTCATGATTGAAACATGTATTGAAAGGTCAAGTTAGTGAGACAAGAAATGACCTTTGCCAGTGAGGCAGCTGTAGCCAGTGAGGCTTGAATTGTAGCCAGTGAGGCAACTGTAGCCAGTGAGCCAACTGTAGCTAGTGAGGCTTGAATTGTAGTCAGTGAGGCTTGAATCATAGCCAGTGAGGCCTATAATCAGTGAGATTCATTAAATAAGCTAGTGAGGCATTTTTTGAGTGGTTTATATGCCCCAGATGGTTTTCCACTCATGACAATCTCTGTGTTATGGTTACTTGTTCTTCTCATGAGTTTTTGTTTATTATTTCATAATTTAACCATTATATGATGATCATAGTAAATCAGTACAAATGCATAATACTTTGATGCTTATCTCAGTCCAATAAAGTAACAATATGCCTCTATTGTTTGTCTTGATGAATTGTTCAAATGATTCCTCATAGTTCACAAATAGTTGTTCTGTCTTTTCATGCTCACAAGTTAGTTTGATCATTCATCTTGATTCTTAAATGAATATCTTACTTTATCATTCAATGTTGAGGTTCACAGTTGGTAAAAGTTGATTAGGTGTTGCCAAAAACAAGTCTATTTTATAAGACACTGATTCACCCCCCCCCCCCCCCCGGTCTCAGTGTCTTGCGTACTCCAACACTCATATCTCTACACACACATGTTTTTTGTTGATACATATTTGTGATTGGTACAAATATGTTATCAATTTGTTTTCTTGATATTTGGTGCATACATCCTCTTTTATCGATGTTTGCTTCATTTGTTGTTGTGGTTGTTTGTTAAGAGATATTGGCTATAACACAACTTGTTTCTTTGGTTTCTATATTCTTTATTTTCCTTGAAATCAATTTTTTTTTATCATGATTTGTGGTATTTTTTTTGTTCTTTCTTTCCATAGTTCCTTATTTTGACTATTCTTTCTTTAGAATGTGATAATTTTTCTCAAGTCTCAAATTAACTCTTGCTAACTTGGATCTAGGTGAAGCTTCAATAAATCATGAACATCATCATCTTTCTCACATGAAATATTACTAGGTGCATAAACAAGTGTATCCAATGTCAAAGCACTAATATGTAAGATTGGCTTGTAATGAGATCTCTCTATCTTAACCACTTGTCCTTCATGCAAGAATTTAACACATTGACATAAAAAAAGCACAAATTTATATTACTCAATCTATGGTCTACCAAGAAAAACACCAAATCTATTTGAAGAAGGAATACCATGGAGTAAATCTTAAAACTCTTTAGGTCCAATATTAATCTTAGAATAGTGCAACTCAATGTATCATTCAACATTCCATTTGCCATTTCAATGAAACCCCTAAATGTGCATAATCTCTATATTTCATATGACTATTAAACAATTTCTCTATAGTACATATATTATATTGACATGTAGGATCAATAAGGAACTATATAGGAGATTTAAAATACAAGCCTCCATCAATAAATAATGGACAATAATAATTATCTTTTGGAACCTCTTCATCAAAAAAAATTATTGGTGGTGTAGAAGAAGATTTAGCATCTATATTACCCACAAGAGCATGATCATTATCATTACGATCATTAGGGCTTAAATTTTAAAGGAGAGATTTTGGAAAAACTATCAAAATTTATATAGGATTATGATGATATATATATATATATATTTGGTTTTTATATAATTTAATTGTCATAGTATTTTAAAGGCACTATTGAATAGATAACTATCATATAAAAATTGCTTGACAAGCAAGGTTGACTGTCAAATTTAAGCCCTGATGATCATCACTAGCATTATAATCGTTATTCAAGCAATAGAACAAGCCTCTATATTGTTGGAATGCTTTTGAAATGGATTTTTAAATATTTAGAAACTATTATTAATGAGTGTGATTGATGGATTACCATTATCATTTACTCCAATTTTGACTACATTACTATCAATTAGGTCTTAAACCTTATGTTTAAGGCCCATGCATTTTTTATTTGATGTCCATTGACATAATGATATATATAGAAAATGCATTCTTATTATACCATTTAGGGAGTGATTTAGTAGTATTTATATAGGATATATAGGAGTGATGATACTTTCATTCATAATGTTTGAATCACATTATCCATAGAATCATCAAGATTAGTAAACTCCCTTCTCTTAGATGGTCTAAAAGAAGGAAAAGTAAATGTATTATCCACTTGATTTATATTTTCCTTCTTTTCATTACCCTTTAAAGAAAAAATTGACTTTTGAAAGTTAGAAGGGTAAGAAACATTTTCATTTGGACTATAATCAAATTTATTTCTTATAAGCAACATAAATTTTATAGTTTTTAGATGAGCACATAAACCCATACATGAAGTGAAAATGTTGAGTTATACATTATTTGAATTGGTTTGATAATCCCTCTAATAAACATAGTGTGAAGCTTTGAGTCATATAAATATGTAATTAATTTAAAATGCATAGAAGAAAATATCATCACATAATCATTGTTTCTTTTATTTGACCCTTGTGCACACTTGAATAAATTGGCAAATTTAAAACTTAAATATTCACTTTCAAGTACTTAAGGAACACATTTACCAAATCACTAAATGAATGAAAACATTCATGAGGCCATGCATAAAACCATTCAATTGCATAATCCTCAAGTATTCTTGGAAATAATTTGTCTAACATTATATCCTCATATTATAAAATCCAAAGAGGTAGTTGTATAAGACTTTATGTGTGTATTAGGATCCCTTTGCCATTAAAGATGAAAATTTGTAGTTCTATAATTTACCCATATGTAATGGATTTGTCAAAATCTCAAAAGCATGTAGTGTCTATCTATGATCTAAAGAATCGTCATCTAACCCACTATTCTTAGCATCCATTTTCTTATCTTCTTGATCAATCTTTTGTATTAGTTCATGTAGGGCAAAGGATGGGATGGTAACAAGGGATGTAGTAGGACCATTATGGGTATAAGTGTGGAATATGAGAGGGATATAGGATCCAATAGTTTGCATGGAAGGGATAGAAAAATTAAGGAAATTAAGGGCATCAAAGGCTTTGGAAATATTGTGTATGGATGTGGCTTGGTTAAGGAATATGGTGATAGAGTTAATAGTAGAGGACATTAGAGCTACAAAAATAAATTGGTTGTAATTTTACTAAATGGTTTGACTAATGGTTAATGAGGCAATAGTAGATGGAGGGTTAATGGAAGAAGTAGCAATGGTAGAAATATGGGTAAATGAGCTAACCATAAGAGATGATGCATCCTTACAGTAAAATTCTTACAGTGTTTATTTTCCATCCACATGATGTGCAAGAAACATGTGAAATGCATATTTTCTAGATGTTTAGGACTCTTTGGATTATCCAAACAAGCAAGTTGTGTAGAAAATTCTTATTTTTCTAAATCTCCCTTATGATCATAATCATCACCTATATTTATCTTTATCCAACCCCTATTAACAATGTCACTATCACTGGAATGGGTTTCCATATTAATGTTCAAGAAAAGGCTTCTTCTTAATGGAACATGATGATAGCATGGAGCCTTTGATATAAACAATAATATGGATGGGATGAAAGTATCAAAGATAACTTAGATTTGAAAATATGATAAACACTAGATCATGCCAAGAGTGGTTAGATTGGGAACAAGGATAGGTAATAAATTCAATCACCAAACCCTTGAAAGAAAAGATAGATCAATGAAGCTCAAAAAAGAAGGATAAAGTAGATTTTTAAAAAAAATTAAAAATAGAATTAAGTTGCAGATCTAAAAACCTAATTATGTTTTTAAGGTTGGGTAAGTTTGTTGGGTGAACTAAAATGAAAAGGGAAAGAATGGACCCCATGGGTAAGTTAAGATAAATATAGGAAATTATATACTAATTACCATAGGGATTTTTTAAGGAAGTTGCTAGAGTGGAGTAGAGTGGAACTAGATCAAATGATATCAGATAGAAATTACAATCATCTTATAAATAGTAATAAGTGAAAAAAGATTTGCTTAGCTTTGTGACTAAAGAATGTGTTGCAAGTATGGGCCTAACCAATGTTATCATTGATGTCAACATACTCCTATTGCATTAATGATAAGGATTGAATGAGTTGTGTGCTGAGGATATTGAGAAAATTAGTCTCAATCAGAAACAGAGAAGAACAGGGAAGATAGTAAGGTAAAAGTCTAAGATAGGATGAGGATCAAAGAATGCGGTTTAAAGGGTTTGTAGATATGTGTCTTAAGGTGGTCTAGTAGAGATTTCAGAGGTCCGCATGAAGATCTAAAGAAGTTGTGACTGTTCAAGTAAAACCAGTTCCAGCAGGTGTTCAGTGGTGACAGAGTAAGACAGATAGGTCTGGTGAGATCCAGAATTGCATTATAAAGTTCTGCGGATTTGACGAAGTTCTGAGGATGCCATTGTGGAATGTCAACTAGATTGGTTCATGGTTTGAAGGTCCGCAAGCATCTATTCCTTTGTAACAGTGATGACAGACTGTGTTCTTGAGGTTCTGGATGAAGGAGAGAAGGATTTAAGTAAGCAGGTGAAGTATGGATGTTCTTGGTGATTCATGCAAGATTGTGGTGGTCTTTGGATCAAGTTTAGTTCATGTTGGTGGTCCACATTGAAGTTGGAGCTCACTTTTGAAGAACAACTTCCAGATAATGGTGTTATTCCTAAAACAAGTTGACCGGATGAGTTATACATCTTGCGGATGTTATTGTGGATGTGTGCTGACTTAGATGATCATTCCTAAGTTGATGACTTGTATAAATAAGGGATTGCAAAGTCATTTGAAAGTTGTCCTTGTCAAGATGAGTGTGTAGTAGCAAGGAGGAGAGCGAAAGGCAGAGCAGAAGTATTGAGCTTAATGGAACTAATTCAAGCATGGTGAAGATGCTATTTTCTAGTTCAAGTAGGTGATACTTATTTCATTGTAGACAATGTGTCTCTTGTAGGCAGTGAGCCTCTTGTGAGCAGTGTGCTCAGGCAGTGAGCCCTAATTGGCAAGTTCCATTTTGTTCTTTCTATTCTTCTAACAGAGAATATATTCTTGGGTTAATCACCCCGTGGTTTTTCTCTTAACCAGGTTTTCCATGTCAAAATCTTGGTGTCTCATGCGTTGATGTATTTCTGCTCTTGATTTGTTGCATTATGTTTCCATGATTGATTTGTGATTAAGCTGTTGAATTGTAAAGTGGAATTAAGTATTTAAATAGATAGAAAGTTTTACACAACTGATTCACCCCCCCTCTCAGTTGTGTGCCCTAAGTCTAACAATTCGTATCAGAGCTAAGTTGCTCTAAAAGGAGCTTAACCGCTTGAGGAGATCTAGGATGTCGTCTTACAAGAAGGATAGTCCAAAGTTTGATGGAACCAACTTTTCTCTTTGGAAAGGTCACATGAAATGTCACTTGCAGTGTATGGGAATAGTGTACTGGTCCATGGTTACAAAACTGTATGTACCTCCACAGGGTGGTCCGACAACCCTAAATGAAATCACAGATGCTGAAAACAATCTACGGACCATAGAGGCTCTTCTAAGTGCATTATGTGACTCAGAGCTCTCAAATGTTATTGATCTACCAACTGCTTTTGAGATTTGGAAAAAATTGGAACTTTTGCATGAAGGAGACCAGTATGTTAAATGTGCAAGGTTACAGAGTCTAAAAGAGAAATTTGAAAAACTAAAGATGAGAGATGATGAAAATATTATCACTTTTATGCCAAGAGTGAATGAGCTAGTTTGTGGAATTAGAAATGCAAGTGGAGTCTTAGATGAAAATGAGATTGTTGGCAAAATTCTCAGATCTCTACCTGAATCTTACAAAATCAAGGTTGCTTCCATTGAAGAATTCAGAGCCCATACAACTGTCACAAGAGATCAATTGGCTAGGAAACTGGTTGCATTTGAAATGACACAATTTGGAGATGACCCCCCCAAGATTGAATCTATATTCAAAGTCAGTGCATCTGTAAAAGGTAAACAAAGGTTTGATCCGGGAGAGAACTCTTTAAAGAAACTTTCATGGTATGAAAAAGCAAGAAAAGACCTGGAAGAAGAAGAAGCTAAAATTGCTGACCTTGAAGCTCTTATTGCAAAAATACTGCCAAGAGGATCCGGTAAGTATGAAGGGAAACTACCTTTTAAGTGTTTAAACTACAATAAGATTGGTCATTTTTCCTCAAAGTGTCCGGAAAGATTTTCAAGGCCAAACCCTAACAGATCAAGGTTCCAAAAGAATTGTTACTATGTTCATGAAGAAGATGACAATGAAGGAGTAACAGATGATGAATCGGAGACAGGAAACAAATCCGGAAGTGAATGGGTGTTTATTGCTATCAAGGAAGAAGAATCAATATCCTCTAAATTTGTCAATCATAAAGTTGTAGAAAGAGCTCTAGCAGCTCAAGTTGAAGAAAAGGATGATTGGGTCATTGACAGTGGATGCTCTCACCATATGACAGGTGACAAAAATAAGTTTGTAGATTCGGAAAGGTATGAAGGAGGAGTGGTAAAGTTTGGTGACAATTCTACTGGTAGAACCAGAGGTAGAGGAACTATTTCTTTTGATGGAAAGAACAAAACTGGAAATGTACTGTATGTTGAAGGATTGAAGCACAATCTTCTTAGTGTTGGATAGTTGGTGGACAAAGGCTATGATCTTAGATTCAAGAATGGAAAATGCAAGATCTTTGAGAGTTCCAGAACAGAGATTGCATCCGGTACCCAAACAAAAGGTAATATCTTTCATTTAGTTGGTACTGGTAAAAGTTGTCTATTTGTGCAAGTTGATCAGAGTTGGTTATGGCATAGGAGAATGTGTCTTGAATTTTGATAATATCATCAAGATAAGTAATACTCAGGCTGTAAGAGATCTTCCAAAATTAGTGAAACCCACAAATAGTTTATGCAAAGAATGTCAGTTGGGTAAACAAAGTAGAATCTCATTTAAAATCAATGAACATTCTTCTACTAGTTTATTGGACCTAGTTCATACTGATCTTTGTGGTTTGGCAAGAATCAGAAGTGTGCAAGGTGATAGATACTTCATGTTGCTAATTGATGACTATTCTCGGATGGTGTGGGTAACCTTTCTGAAAGAAAAATCAGAAGCTCTTGAGAAATTCAAAATATTCAAGGCTATGGTAGAAAATGAAACCAGATTAAATTTGAAATGTCTGAGGTCTAACACAGGTGAAGAATTCACATCCGGAGAGTTCATAGAGTTCTATGAGAAACATGGAATAAAAAGGTAGTTGTCTGCTCCCAGGACTCCACAGCAAAATAGAGTAGTTGAGAGAATGAACCAGACCATCCAAGAAGCATCTAGGACCATGATGATGGAAGCAAATGTTCCTCAGATCTATTGGAGAGAAGCTATCAGTACTGTAGTCTATACCCTCAATCGAGTTCAAATTAGAAGCAATACTAGTAAGACTCCTTATGAACTTTGGTTTGGCATCACTCCTACTGTGAGGTATTTCAGAGTTTTTGGTAGAAAATATTACATTAAAAGAGATGAAGATCTAGGAAAGTTTGATGCTAGAAGTGATGAAGGAATATTCTTGGGCTACTCTACTCAAAACAAAGCATACCGGTGTTATAACAAGAAACTAGGAAAGATTATAGAAAGTACAAATGTGAAGGTTGATGAAGGAATTGAAAAACCCTCAAGGTTTTATGAATATGATGAAGATGATCAGGATGGTGTTATGTTTCAAAGAGCCCAAGCCCCTTCTGAAATTTAGATTCAAACTGATCCGGCAAATCAGGAAGAAGAGTTGAGCTTCAATGAGTCTAGTCAAGAATCAGAAGTGCAAGAAACTCCCAAAGTTCCCAGGTATGTAAGACTGAACCACTCTGAAGATCAGATCATAGGTGATAAAAGCAAAGGAGTACAAACAAGAAGAAGAATTGCTCAAGATTCAGAAGAGTGTTGTCTGATTTAAAAAATTGAACATAAGATAGTGAATGAAGCTTGCAATGATGAAAATTGGTCAAAAGCCATGGAGAAAGAACTAATGCAAATTGAGAAAAATCACACCTGGGATCTTGTTCCCAGACCTAGAAACAAGAATGTGATTGGTACCAAATGGGTCTTCCGGAACAAACTGAATGAAGTTGGTGAAGTAATCAGAAACAAAGCCAGATTGGTCTGCAAAGGCTATTCTCAAATAGAAGGAGTTGATTTTGAAGAAACTTTTTCTCCGGTGGCAAGAATTGAAGTAGTCAGATTATTTCTTGCATTTGCTGCCTTCATAGATTTCAAAGTGTATCAAATGGATGTCAAGTCTGCCTTCCTGAATGGTGACTTGGAAGAAGAAGTGTACATTGAACAACCGGATGGTTTTCAATTGTTTGATCATGGTGATGTGGTCTACAAATTGAAGAAAGCTCTGTATGGACTAAAGCAAGCCCCAAGAGCCTGGTATGAAAGATTGGATAAGCATCTTTTGAAGATTGGTTTCAACAAAGGTACTACTGACAGTAACTTGTACTTCAAAATTGATCATGAAAATATCTTGATTGTTGAAGTATTTGTTGATGATATCATTTTTGGAGGAAGAGATAGTATGTGTAAAACTTTTGCAAATCAAATGAAAAGTGAGTTTGAAATCTCCATGCTTGGTGAAATGAATTTCTTCTTGGGTCTGCAAATCACTCAAACAAAGAAAGGAATCTTCATTTCTCAGACCAAATATGTGAAAGAATTATTGAAGAAATTTGGGATGGAAGACTCAAAGCCAATGAACACCCCCATGGCAACCGGATGTAAGTTGAGCAAAGATGATGACTCTCCCAAGGTTGATCAGACAAAGTATAGGTCAATGATTGGAGGATTGTTGTATCTCACTCAAACTAGACCAGACATTATGTAGGTTGTTGGTCTTGTTGCTAGATTCCAAGATGATCCTAGAGAATCTCATGTCATGACAATCAAGAGGATTTTTAGATATCTAAAAGGAACAGTTGAGTATGGTTTGTGGTATCCTAGAGATCACGATTTCTCTCTTCATGCCTATACAGATGCAGATTGGGTAGGAGATGTGGATGACCGGAAGAGTACCAATGGTGGAGCATTCTTTTTGGGGAAGAGATTGGTTTCTTGGCTAAGCAAGAAACAAGAGGCAATATCTCTGTCTACAACTGAAGCAGAATATATTGCAGCAGTAGGTAGTTGCACTCAAGTTTTGTGGATGAAGCAGATGCTAAGAGATATCAAAGTAGAGTATGAGGAACCTATCACAATCTTCTATGATAATTCAAGTGCAATAAATATATCTAAGAATCCGGTGTTGCATTCAAAGACGAAGCATATATCTATCAAGTTTCACTTTTTGAGAGAGCAAGTGAACAAGAATGAAGTCAGATTAGAGTTTGTGCCTTCCAAGGATCAGATTGCGGACATATTTACTAAACCTCTACCTAAGGATTCTTTTGAGTATCTCAGGGAGAAGCTAGGGGTCATTGCCCCTCCGGTGATGAACTAAGGTGCATTGAGGTGCATCAGTCTAGCAATTATCACAATCATATCTTGTGATCTGGATTGATGATGGGGAGCTGCTACTCAGGGGGAGCAGCAGGTATGATTCTGAAGTATTAGAATTGTAAGTATGTGCCCTTTGCCATTGATGTCAAAGGGGAGAAAAGTCATGTGAAAAACAAGTGGTTGCTGATCAAAGGGGGAGCAGTTAGGGGAGAGAAGACATGTGAATGGTTGTTACTGATAGGGGGAGTTGTGACAGTGAGGAGAAGTTCTTGTCCTGATGGTTAAAACAGTTTTTCACATCATATGTTGCCATCAATGACAAAGGGGGAGATTGTTGCAAGTATGGGCCTAACCAGTGTTGTCATTGATGTCAACATACTCCTGTTGCATTAATGATAAGGATTGAATGAGCTGTGTGCTAAGGATATTAAGAAAATTAGTCTCAATCAAAAACAGAGAAGAACGGGGAAGACAGTAAGGTAAAAGTCCAAGATAGGATGAGGATCAGAGAATGTGGTTTAAAGGGTTTGTAGATATGTGTCTTAAGGTGGTCCAGTAGAGATTTTAGAGGTCTGCATGAAGATCTGAAGAAGTTGTGACTATTCAAGTAAAACCGGTTCCGGCAGGTGTTCAGTGGTGACAGAGTAAGACAGATAGGTCCGGTGAGATACGGAATTGCATTATAAAGTTCTATGGATTTGAGGAAGTTCTGAGGATGTCATTGTGGAATGTCAACTAGATTGGTTCGTGGTTTAAAGGTCCGCAAGCATCTATTCCTTTGTGACAGTGATGACAGACTGTGTTTTTGAGGTTCCAGATGAAGGAGAGAAGGATTTAAGTAAGCAGATGAAGTATGGATGTTCTTGGTGATTCAAGCAAGCTTGTGGTGGTCTTTGGATCATGTTCAGTTCATGTTGGTGGTCCGCATTGAAGTTGGAGCTCGCTTTTGAAGAACAACTTCCGGATAATGGTGTTCTTCCTAAAACAAGTGGACCGGATGAGTTATACATCTTGCGGATGTTATTGTGGATGTGTGCCAACTTAAATGATCATTCCTAAGTTGATGACTTGTATAAATAAGGGATTGCGAAGTCATTTGAAAGTTGTCCTTGTCAAGATGAGTGTGTGGTAGCAAGGAGGAGAGTGAAAGGAAGAGCAGAAGTATTGAGCTTAATGGAACTGATTCAAGCATGGTGAAGATGCTATTTTCCAGTTCAAGTAGGTGATCCTTATTTCTTTGTAGACAGTGTGTCTCTTGTAGGCAGTGAGCCTCTTGTGAGCAGTGTGCTCAGGCAGTGAGCCCTAATTGGCAAGTGCCATTTTGTTCTTTCTATTCTTCTAACAGAGAATACATTCTTGGGTTAATCACCCCATGGTTTTTCCCTTAACCAGGTTTTCCACGTCAAAATCTTGGTGTCTCATGCATTGATGTATTTCTGCTCTTGATTTGTTGCATTATGTTTCCATGATTGATTTGTGATTAAGCTATTGAATTGCAAAGTGGAATTATGTATTTAAATAGATAGAAAGATTTGCACAACTGATTCACCCCCCCCTCTCAGTTGTGTGCCCTAAGTCTAACAGAATGAGTGTTGGTTGATGAAGATAGTAGATTCTTTGCACCTTAGATTTGGAAATGTTTGACAGTCATATGTACAAATGCAAATCATAATATTCTTCTCTACTCTATGATGGGTCAAGTTCACCATTCTAGGCCTAGGCGACAACTATAACTTCACTCTCTATTTACAAACTCATCTCTAATGATCTTTGGATTCTGCCTTATAGATTCTAGAAAAGTAGGCATCTAGAAAACAACTCCCCTTTTCACAGTTATGGTTTTTCAAACAAGCCAATAGTATTTAAAAATACCTTCATAGACAACATACCTTAAACATGCACATGAATTCTAGAATGATTTCTAGGTGATTCACATGTGCTAAGAGGGATGTGTGATTATATATGATAGATTAATTACTTAATTTCTAAAATTGGATGCAAATGTGAATGATTACTCTTGTGATTATATGTGTGCTCTCCAAGATGATTCAAATGATGTGAGTAATGCAAATGGATGCCTATTTATACATGAACATAACACCAAATCATGAATGTTTGTGCATAGTTAGCCTTGGACCAAAGTGTAATAGAAGGCTTGTCAACTAATTTTTTGATTTAGATTTTGCATTTAATGAGATCAAGATCATAACTATAAGGACAATATTGCACAAATAGACATGACTTGGGCCAAACAACTAGGTTGGATCAAATCCTGAGAGAATTGGATTATGGATTATGATAGGATTAATAATCAAAATTAGACAAATAAGCCAACCAGACTTGGATTATGTGCACATAAGGATAGGGATAACTAATGAGCATAGGAATAAGTGTAAACAACGCTAGGTATGCAAGCTTAACATTGCTCAAAAATGTGCTATTTGTAGCTACATAAATGTATCAAGACATTGCCCCAAACTAGGCACAAAATAAATAGGAAAATCTATCATGTGTTTTTCACCATTACACTACTTTGTTATTAAATTAGACTTTGCATCCTCGTTGCTTATTTGATCAGTTTGGGACAACTTGTTTATCATTTAAGAATTTGACTATTACCAAGGGAAGTCTAGAACTTCTCCTTTAATCTTGAAGCCAACCTCACTATACTCTTCAGGTCAACCCTGTTCAAAAATAGATCTTAAGTGAAGGTGAACAATTTTGGAAGGGAACACTACCAACATATGGACTAGGTTGCATGATGTGACCAAATTTAGAACTATGCCATACAACATAACTTTTAGAAGCTTGATTAGAGATGGTAGATAATCTCTCATCAATATTCTAATTTCTAATTCCAATTATCCACCACAACATATTAACAAACTAACTACAAAATCAAATCAACACTGCATCATAAACAAATAAAAAATTTATTCTTTCTTAATTACTCAACCCTTATATTTATTTTTTTCATTTTAATCTTCAATTTCGTCACGCAATACTTCGAATCAATTCAATCAGTCATTACAATGAAAATGAGTTCAAATATCTTATGTCACTTGCATATCACATTTCAATTATACTATCATTTCTAATTGGAAACACTATTTTGGAAATTTCTTCTTCAGAAAATCATCACCACAACGTTTTGTCAACTTGCCCTTGTCTCATAACCACTTGGCGACTCTAAATGAATTGACATTATCTAGGCGGTCACACAATTATATACGTTGAAAAGTGTTCAAAATAGTTGTAGACTTGAAATTCTAAGTTTTTTGTAGGTGCTCACAATCAAATTTTAGCTGCCATGTAATTTCTCTGTTTTAGGCCCATTGAAAACCATGAAGATAATATGCATTTTGCTTTTTGCACTTGTATTCTATCAAGCAAAATGGGCTCATGCCAGGAGGAAAATTTTAGGATTCAATGGGCTTGGTCAGACGCCTCAGATGGGGTATAATGTTTTCTAACTGCAAATAAACTCGAAAATTTTTACCTAATGTTCACCAGCAAAGAAATTTATCACTTGATAATGTTTTCTTTGTGTAGATGGAACAGTTGGAATCATTTCTCTTGCCTTGTTACTGAAAAGGTTATTCGTGAAACAGGTATTATTCATAATTTGATTCTCAATATCAGTGTTCTGAACTTCTTACCATGAGAAGATTGAGTTACAATCTAAAACAATAGTATACTAAGAATGTTAGGATGTAATAATTTCTGGATTTGAACCATTTTCATGGGCTTCTGTTGTAGTGGTAGCAGACTAACAATTGGTGGCGAAGACCTTAGGACTTCAATTGAATTTTAATTTACTGTTCATTTTGAAAGAACTAATTATATAAACCTATGTGCATTATACAGCTGATGCAATGGTATCCACCGGATTATCAAAGCTGGGGTATGATTATGTGAATATAGGTCAGATCTACGTCCTCTTTTATTAGCTGTATATATGTTTCCTTGATCAATTAGCCGTTACTAATGTTAATCTGGTTGTGTCTATAAAGATGACTGCTGGGCAGAGCTGAACAGAGATCTTAAGGTGCATTATATACATGATTAAGAATTGAGAGTTAAAAGAGTTACATTTATATTTTTTGATGTAATGAAACCCTAACCCTTCTATGTGGTCAGGGTAATCTTGTTGCCAGAGCTTCTACATTTCCTTCTGGCATAAAGGCCTTGGCAGACTATGTTCATTCTAAGGGACTTAAGCTTGGAATATATTCAGATGCTGGGTATGAAAATAAAACATGCATCCTAGCCATAAACAGATCTAGGTTAACAATTATATAACTCTGCAATTTTTTGAAATTAGAAAGACTGCAGACCACTATTTTCATTGACTAAATGTGGTCACTAGTCACTGAACAGATCATTTTTTAATTAATTTCAAACTAGCACTATTGATAGGCTCTTCCCTCCTAAACATTATACCTGAATAACATATTCTATATGTATTTGTAAACTCATATTGACATTGTTTTTGTTTTTTCAGATACCAAACATGCAGCAATACTATGCCGGGTTCTCTTGGGCATGAAGAGAAAGATGCCAAAACTTTTGCTTCATGGGTAACATGATACTACATTAGAATTGAATTTCTCTTACCAAATCTTTTACCCTTTTCAATAATACTGAAGACATTGGATAATTGAATAAGCAGGGAGTTGACTATTTAAAATATGATAATTGCAACAATCAGAACATAGATCCTGAAGAGAGGTAAATGTCATCTCTGCACTAGTTGATGGATGTGTAGAAGTTTGTGTTTTATATTTAGAGCTGAAAAATAAGTTTGACATCAGGTACAAAAAAATGAGTGAAGCTCTCAACAAGGCAGACCGTCCTATTTTCTATTCAATGTGTGAATGGTAAGAAGTATTTCTTTATTCATATAAGAATGTGCATTCTATCTTTAAAGAAAAGATCAGGGCATTCATAGTCTTTTTTATACTATGGATGTAAATAATTTAGGGGCCAAGAAAACCCTGCAAATTGGGGTCCTAAGATTGCAAATAGTTGGAGAACTACAGGAGATATATTTGACGATTGGGAAAGGCACGTAACATACATCAAAGTTAATTGTTATAATTTATAAAATTGAAGATTTGATTACAAAGAGGAGATAATGACACTTATAAACTGAATTACGTTTTTTCAGTATGACATCTGGAGCTGACCAGAATGATAAGTGGGCTGATTATGCGGGCCCTGGTGGATGGAATGGTAAGTTAAATACCTAATGATATTGGGATAATGTTAACTTATAGTGCAACATTCAAGCTCTTTTTGTAATGATACTTGTTTTTGAATTGATGAATTAGATCCTGACATGTTAGAGGTTGGGAATGGAAACATGACCACAGAGGAATACCGATCCCATTTTAGCATATGGGCTTTAATGAAGGTGATTAATATGCAAATAGGCATATATCAATCTCGAGTTTGTTTTGAATGTTTTATTTTCTGGTCATTTTGATTGTACTCTTATCTACAGGCACCCTTGATTATTGGTTGTGACATAAGTTCTATGAGCCCTGAAACTTTAGAGATTCTAAGCAATGAAGAGGTCATTAAGGTCAACCAAGGTTAGGAACAAACATATTTTAAAATGATTTTAATAATGAATCTTTTCGATAAGTTTGATTTATCTTTGTGTTCATCATTTTTTTTTTTTTTTTTTTTTTTGGACCTTTCTCTAGATTCTTTAGGTTTACAGGGCAAGAAAGTGAGAAAGGAAGGGGACCTTGAGGTATTGAAACATTGTAATAAATTAGATTAAAGTCACATTATCTTGGATCATTATAGTTTAATTTAAAGAATCAATTATTTATTTATATGTGTAGGTATGGGCTGGGCCATTGTCAGATACCAGAGATGCTCTTATATTATGAAATAGAAGTTTTAAAAAAGCTTCTATAATTGCCAAATGGAATGATATTGGTCTTTCTAATGATACTGTTGTTGAAGTTAGAGACTTATGGAATGTAAGAACACTTTGATCCAAACTCTCTATTTAAACATAATTACAAACCTCTTATTTTTCTAATGTTTATTAGCTTATTTAAGTTATACACATTTTTAGTTGATGTGTGTAGAGTTCAAATTAAACTTATTTTATGTCAAGTAAATTATAAATTTTATGATTTTATGTTGTTTCAGCACTCGAATCTTCGGGGAACTTGGCAAGGCAAGCTAACATCAACAGTTGATTGGCATGCTTGCAAAATGTACATTTTAACCCCATTCTCTAACTAAGCCTTCCCTTGAAATATTTTAGAATATCAATTCAAGAAAAAAATGATTGTGATTTCACATCACCTTATTAAATGGTATGATTTGATGTAAGTAGTTGACATGATTAAATATGTACATCAAGTTAAAGTTAAGAACAAGGTGATGATATTTTAGATGATATACTATAGAATTTAACACCAATTAAAAAAATTCAAAATAATTTAAAATAATATTTTAATATAATTACTTATTTTTTTGTATTTCTTTCCATGTGAAATAGATTCATATTTTCATTATTGTAATCACTATTAAACATCATACTTGACTAACTTGTAATACTTCTTAGAGATTTTCATAGATCTTGCATGGTGCCCACTCCTAGTTATTTTCAAACATTTTACCTCTTTACTAATGATCTAGCTTCTCTAAGTATCCACATTCTTAATTTGTACTTTCTAATTACTCCTTGTTTTGTTCTATGTACATATTAAAATATGAGCCTTTTTACAAACAGGTATTTTTCTAATTTCAATATTCATATGGTTTATGTATATAAAGAATCTTGCATGCTAGTTAGGCTTCCTCATGTTTTTAAAATTTTTATATTATTAAATATCAATTTTTATTTTTATTTTATATATTGATATTTTTCAAATGCATTTCTTTAAATATTCTTCATCTATCTAAACTCTAGAGGTTGCAAGTTTACTGTTAGGGATTTTGATTTCTTATTCAAGAAAAAAATTCTTAAAACATATGTACACTAGATTTAGAACGTGCAACTCTTCTTATAAATGTAAATCTGTTTACTACTAAAAATGATATATTCCTCAATTCTTCCTTGCAAGACATTTAGAATTTATTTTATAAAATTAATGGATATTGCTCACTAATAGCAAAATGGATGAGCTCTTATACAAACATTTTATTTAACAAAGAATATATAAAGCATCTTCAAAGATGGTAGAAAATGTCTATAAACTATCCACTTTACAATTGTGTTTACAATCAAGACATTTAGAGAATTTCTTAATAAAAGACATTGAATGAATTTTTTTAATTGAAAACAAAATAAATACTTTAATATCAAAGGAAATCTACAATACAAATCAATCCTCTAGACCATACTAAATTAAACACAAGTTAAATATATCAATCTTGATAATTTTTCTCATGCAAAGAAATAAATGAATTATATAAAAACTAAGCCCAATGATCCCCTAACAATTAGTCTAGTTATCAAGTGGTAAAATCACAACAATATGTGTAGAGGAATGACCTAGTAATCTAAGCCAAAGATATTACACATGGATCATCTTCATAGTTAATTGTTTTTCTTAGTCACCACATTTTTGTTTGTACATTCATTACAAGTGCTCAACCCTCTAGACACTCTCAAAGTCTATCAAATGAGGAGTTAATGAGGAGAGAATTCAATGGACAATGTGATGATCACACCTATGATGATGGCGAGACAAAGGTATCTATGGAGGATATGTCCGTGCATAAATGTTTTGACTTGGAATGTGCATGGCCCTATAAAATCTTCTCATACATTTTCACATTTGCTACATGCCAACAACTTGGTCCATTTGATACATTTACTTATAAGAAATTAAATTTCCACTTCTCTACTTCTAGCTACCATGAGGATGATTTGGCCTCACACTATTCATCTAACCACCTCACATGAGGGAGGATATGATAACTTACAAGAATTTTAATTGACTTTTTTAGCTCTTCCAATATTGTGTTTGGAGATAAGATCAAGCATCATTTAGTGTGGGTTACTCTTAACATTGATGTTTATTTTATTTGCATTACCAAGGTTTATGCACCTAATGATGGCCTAAAGAGAACAATGTTATCAAATTGGTTATCTAACAAATTCATTTTTTAATTGGATTATTTTGTTGTGACTTTAATATGGTGAAGTTGACCTAGCTAGAGAAGGAATACATTGCTTATGCATTGATGTGTAGGAGAACATGAAGCTTGGATCTACTTTAAAATCCATTAGGGATTATAAGCACATCATTTTTTTTAGCAATGGCTTGCCTCATTAGATCCATGGTTTATGTCATATAAAGTGCACGAGGTAGTGTAAACTATTAGAATGCATAGGAAAAATGAGGGGGGGTGAATCAATTGTGTATTAAAACATTAAACCTTCAATGCTATTCCAATCATCAACCTCTTATTGTGCATTAGCAGAATGTAAACATATAAAGCATCAATGCAAACAATTTCAAGCACATAAGAACACTAGATTTACATCGAAAAACCAAGAAGGGAAAAACCACAATGAGGATTAGCTCACATATATATGAATCGCAACACTGAAAACAAATAGGCTCACTGCCAAGGGCTCACTACCCAGAAGAAAGGCTCACTACCCAAAGAAAATACCACTGCCAGAAGGACTCACTATCCAGAAGAGAGAAGAATAGAAGAAGATTGTTATAGAGAGATTCACTATCTCAAAGCAATAGGAGAAATCCACCACAGTCACTTCTTTCCATCCACAACCTTTGGCTCACTGCCTCCAGTAACTTCAAGCAAACTAAAAATGTAGACATCTTCTGCTCAGTGCATCTGAGAGTCAAAAGCATTAAGATCACACTCAATTCACCACCCTTGATTCACATTCACATCATCTCCTCTACATTACTCTACTCAACTTCATCTTGCATTTATACCATCCACAACCAAGAATTGTCTCAATTAGCATCATGAGCTAACAAACACATCCACGCTTCTCCAAGTCAAATAACATCATGAGGACCACATAGAGACACTTCATAGCATCCATACACCTTTCTAGAGTATTCAAGATCATCATAATCTTTTACAATATTGTTGTACAACCACCTGAAACAAAGAATGTCTTCATTTTGCACATCAAGATACACTGCTACTAAACACCAACATAAGAACTAAACTTGCAGAGCACCCCAAAACTAGAAACTTCAAGGAAAGGTAGATACAAACAATATAAGAACTTTCCCTAATCTACAAAATAAGAAACCTTAATGCAGAAAAATGTGGAGCAATCTCAATTCTCCTAGATAGCCTTCTGCATAGGCAAACACTCTGTCAAACACATCTTCCACTGCCGCATAATCTAGAACCTGAAACTCTGGATATAACACCTTTGATCACCTCTAATCAACACTTCCAAACTGCACAAACATATCTTCAATTATGAAGAAATGTGGAATGCAACACTAAACATACCTCTATCACACTGTTCACCTTTTTATTCAAATTTTCTCAAAAGCACTTAGAAACCAAGTGGACCATCTGTTGGAGATTGACATCAATGACAACACCAGCAAGTGTCCAACAATTTCCCCCTTTGTCATTGATGGCAACACCAATCTCTTTAAAAAACCATTAACAACAAAAAACAACCATTAATACGCCCCTAACTGAAGCAACTCTTCCTCTTCACACACCTTTCTGTACAATAGTTTTTCAATCACTTCAACTCCTCCCCCTTTGACATCAATGGCAAAGGGCAACATTTGCAACACCAGCAAGCACTTGCACTCACTCCACTGCTTTCACTCTTCTACACTCTCCCCCTTAGGGGTATAAGATATGCTCCAACTAACTGCACCAACCAATAGTACCACTACCCACTACCCCTGAGAGGTAGTCTTCAACATCAGTCTAGGACTAAAAATGTGTCTTGAAATGTTTCCTGGACAAATGCACACAATTATACATCAAATCAAAGGAACGAGGGGCAATAACCCCTAACTTTTGTCAAAGATACTCAAAAGTATCTTTAGGAAGAGCCTTTGTAAATATATTTGCAACTTGATCCTTGGTAGGCACATACTTCAATTTCACCTCATTCTCTACAACCTTCTCTCTTAGAAAGTGATATCGGATTGAAATATGTTTTGTTCTTGAATGCATTACTAGATTCTTTGAAATGTTGATAGCACTCGTATTATCACATAATATGGGAATAGGTTCATCATATGATACTTTGATATCCTTCAATGTTTGCTTCATCCACAACACCTGTGTGCAGCAAGATGTTGTTGCAATGTACTATACCTCTGTAGTAGATAATGACACTCAATCTTGCTTCTTACTCAGCCAAGAAATTAGTCTGCTTCTAAGAAAGAAAGCTCCACCACTTGTACTTCTTCTATCATCTGTACATCTTACCCAATCTACATTTGTATATGCACTCAAGATAAAATTAGTATCCTTGGGATACCATAAACCAAAATCTAGAGTGCCTTTCAAGTATCTAAATATCCTTTTTACTACTGAAACATGTGACTCTCTGGGATTTGATTGAAATCTAGCCACAAGGCAAACTACATGCATGATATCTGGTCTAGTAGCAGTCAGGTATAAGAGTCCACCAATCATTGATCTGTACTTGCTCTGATTAGCCTTAGGGGATTCATCATCTTTGTTTAACTTACAACCAGTAGTCATGGGATTACATACCAGTTTGGAGTCTTCCATTCCAAACTTCTTCAACTTTTCCTTAACATAATTTGACTGTGAAATGAAAATACTTTTTTTCTGATTGATAGATTTGTAACCCAAGGAAGAAATTCATTTCCCCACACATTGACATTTCAAACTCTTTCTACATCTCTTCTATGAATCTTTTGCACATGCCTTCATTTCCTCCAAAGATTATATCATTAACATATACTTCTACAATTACGATTTGATCTTCTTCAACTTTGAAGTATAGATTGCTATCTCAGTGTCCTTTTTGAATCCTTGATGTAGCAAGTATCTATCTAATTTTGCATACCAAGCTCTTAGAGCCTATTTGAGTCCATACAATGCCTTCATCAATCTACAGACCATATTTGGATCATCTGATAACTGAAAGTCTTCCAATTGTTCATTGTATACTTCCTCTTCCAATTCTTCATTCAAGAATGCAAATTTAACATCCATCTGATAAATTTTGAAATCCTTATGAGTTGCAAAGGCTAGGAACATTATAATGGCCTCCATTCTTGCCACTAGAGCATATGTTTCCTCATAATCTATTCCTTCCACTTGTGAGTACCCTTTACACACAAGCCTAGCCTTATTTCTAACTACTTCTCCATTCTCCTTCAACTTGTTTTGGAAGACCTATTTTGTTCCTAGTACATTTTTGTCTACTGGTCTTGGGACAATTTCCCAAGTCTAATTTTTCTTAATTTGCATCAATTCTTCTTCCATAGCTTTGATCCAGTGCTCATCTTTGCATGCTTTAGTCACTATTTTAGGTTCTATTTTAGACAATAAACACAAATTTACCTGTTCATCTACCATAGCAATTTTTCTTCTTGCTAATACGCCTAAATGTTCTTATCTCCAATAATTTGATCTTCAAAATGATTCTTCTGCACATATTTGGGTGTCTTAGGAATCCTTTCTCGAGCATCTTCTTCATCAACTTGCATCTCTTTTTCCTTTTCTTCTTCTTTGCAAGAGAACTCATCAGATTCATATCCTTTCATTAGCACTGAGCTTTGACGTGGTTCTTCATCTACCTTGACATTTACACTTTCAATTGACTTCTTTAGCCTCTTGTTGTAGCACCTGTATGCCTTGTTTTTTGTAGAATATCCAAGGAAGATTCCTTCATCTGATCTTTTATCAAATTTTCCCAAGTCTTCTTCATCTCTCCTAATGTAGCACTTACTTCTAAATATTCTATAGTATTTTATAGTAGGAGTTCTTCCATACCATAGTTCATATGGAGTCTTTGAACTATTGACCCTTGCTTGCACTCTATTTTGTATGTAGGCTACAATATGATTAGTTTCTCTCCAATAGATATCCAGTAGATTTGCTTTTTTCAACATTGTCCTTGTTGTTTCCTGAACTATCCTATTCTTCCTTTCCACAACTCCATTCTACTGAAGAGTCATAGGGGTTGACAAATGCCTTTTTATTCCATGATCTTCACAAAAGCAGTTAAACTCATTGGAAGTGAACTCACCACCTCTGTCAGACCTCAAACACTTGATTTTCAAATCAATTTCATTTTCAACCATAACCTTGAATGTTTTAAATTGTATACACATAAAAATGACATGACTCAGTCTAAATAAATATTCTTAATATTTATTTAAGTCTAAATTCCTCTATCAATAAATAAACAAACAAATTTATTTATTCGATTCATATTCCTCTAAGTTAATTAAATATTGAAATATTTAATTACCTCATTCTAAAGTCAAAATTAAATAATATCCTTTATTTAATTAAATTCTTCCAAGCAATTAAATAATTCTTAATTACTTAATTAAGTCAAGTCATTCCTCCAAATTTAAATAAATAAATCAAATTTATTTAAGTCCTTTCAGTCTCTAAAAATAAAATATAATCAAATATTTTATTTATTCTTCTATCTTGCACAAACAATTAAATAAATTTATTTATTTAATTTTCTTTCTTATCTTCTAATTCCTCAAAAAAAATCTTCTAAATCTTCTAAAAATAAATCTTCTTCTTCATGCACACAAAATTAAATAATTTATTATTTAATTTCTCTCAAAATCATGCAAAAGCAAATCACAATCAAGAGTTATCTGATTCAATCAACTTTGTTTTTATCAATAACTCTTAAATTAGAAAAAAACATTCTAATTTGTGAAGCCAATTCTTATCTTTATAAAAGAAAGTAGATAACTCAAGCAAAACAGCTTTTTGGGCAACACGTGTCCTCTTTCTACTCAAGCACATTCCTCAATTGTTCTCAACTGTTGATCTTCTCATTCTTTCTATACCATTGATCTTCTCTCTCCCAAGTCTATAAGTACAATCATATTCATCCATTTCATTTATCCAAGCTTTAAGTAAACTTACTCTGCAAGAATTACAACATGCCTTCGGCACCAATTCCTTCATTGCTTGTGATCAACTTATTACCATACTATTATCATTGTTGTGAAGCTCATCTTCATTGCAATAAACTATCATAGCCATTCTCCATTGACATCTTGAAGAAATAGCAAGGAAGTGCACCTTCCGAGGGCTATATTCATAAACAAGATCGATTGAGATAGGCAATCAATGGAAGCTATGTAGTATTAAGGTTTGCAAAGGTTTTTGTCTTTTGTTTGTTTGATCTTGATTATTTCCCTTTTCATTGAGTTTTGGGTATTATTGATATATTATATTGATTATTCATTTACACCAATTTTCCCTTAACATTTTTGGTGCCCACCGTGGGGTCCTTGCCCCAATTTAACCCAAAAACTAAGTTTTTTGTGCATTAGGAAGCCATACATCAGAGGAATCTATGCATTTGACCCATTCTAACATGCATCTGCTATCTGTTTTGGCACATCTAATCTTTCGACACATACAAGCTCTATTCCGATGTATATGCTCTCTGATACAGCGTATCTACTGATTTTGCACATATACTCTGTATTCATGCACTTTTGACCTTTGTCTCAACGCATTTGTAATACTGCGCTTCTGAGTTTTGTTTCTGTGCATTCAGGCTCTGAAGCTGCGCATCTGTTCTAGACAGTGATTTTAGGGTATTTCTTGTGGTTTTCCCTAAACGCTAACACTTTTTTGTAGGAATATTCTTTGATCTACTTGCAGGCTAGGCATTGGTTTAGTCATATAGCTGCACTTGTTAACTCATATCTTAATTTCTAAAGGAAAGTAAATTGATGTTCATGCAAATCTCATTTAGTTCTAACTAGGAAGGATTGTAATTTGATCTTGTTGCATCAACAAATTGAATATAGTCCCAATGCTAGGAGGATAAAATTGAACCATTGCTATCTCGCTCTCAAAGTTAACAAATTGCATGTGTGCCCAAGTAGATAGCTCATTTAGTCTTTTTCATTTTAACTAGGGGAAAAGAACCATTGTGTTTCGTGTTTTTGGGAATGATACTAGGCCTATGCTCTCCCCTATCTTGGGTGACCAAAATGTCTGACATGTCATTTTCACATGTGTTTTTCCTTTAGAGAGGCATGTCCTTGGATATCCTTTTGTCCTTAGGGACCGACCTTAAGTGGTAACAAGCTAAAGCCAAGCTCTACCAAGCCACTATAAATAAATTATGTTTTGAGTGAAAGATTTAAACAACGAGTGAAGTTGTGTTATACCGACAACCAACCTCCCCCAAAACCCTCCAAGGCACAACCCTTGCAGGCTGGGAGACTCCATAATGGAGAGTAGTGCTGTCGCATGTATAACCACTCGAACGGTTGCACTTATTAATTATCCTTTGTTTTTAGTAGCCAAAAAACACCTATAAGCTGATGCAGGGAAGGGCGATTATTACCTCCCGAAGATGCCTCAACTAGAAATAGTGAGAATTTAGTTTATATTGTCCCAACCAGCCTAGGATTTGTACTTGCTTTCTAGTCAAAAAGAGTCAAAAAATTACAAAAAAATCTAAAAAACCATGAAAATATTCTTTTTGTTTGCTGTGTCTTCTTGCCATAATTGACAAAATCAGATCAAAAGACTAACTTGCAGCCAAAAAAGTCCAAAAATACTAAAAAACGTGTCAAATTTTTTTTAAAATAGTCAAGAAAACCAGAGCTATGCATTTACCCTCTGAAGTTGCACATTTGTACCGACTTTCTGTGCATTTATACCGACTTCCTGCACTTTTATCACCTATTATTGTACATTTTATTTTCACCAGAACTGTACATTTACTATGACTTGCTTCGCATGTGTCCTCTATTTCAACATATTTGTTCCTATGCATCCATGACAGTGAACTTTTTCACATCTTTTGGGAGAAGATTTTCAACCTTTCTAGGTACCCATTTCAATTTTGTGTTTAGTTTCTGTGGAGATGACAACTAAATTAGAAGAACTTGCTCAAGAACTCCACTGCCTGAAATTGCAATTAAACTTAGATACCTCACCCAAAGGTCATATAGAAATTGCTCAAGAACTCCAAGCCATACAACATCAATTTGCAATCTTACAAGCTAAATAGGCTAGTACTAGCTACACCTCACCCCAAAATCATACATTCTTATCCCATCTTAATAATACTCTTGACAAGGCAAACACCACCTCAAGTGGGAAATCTTGTACCAATCCATCTACTGGTCTTCCTTCACCATCTCCTAGAACACATAGCCCAAAGCATACTAATCCTGTACTCTGAGCTCAAAACCACCCAAAGAATCCCACGATGATTGGCTCCAAAGACTATTCTACAAAACTAAAAGAGAAAGAAAAGATGTGGAACAAATCAAATCCACCCATTCCTTATCTCACTCCTCTACCCATACACCTACCAATGATGTGATCCGAGGGCCACTAGCATAGAGTCAACCATGTCCCCAAATTCTGGTCCTTAACCTTGTCAAAGATTCTTTCAATGCTATGTCAAATCCTACAACCCCATCATGTAGTCCACAACCCCTTGAGCTTACTGAAAAACCTCCTACCATGAACCAAAGTCAAGGTCTATCGCACCTTCATATTGTTGACCAAGATCCTATCCAAGAGACCTCTACCTCCACTTCCATTCAAACAACCAAGAGTTATGTCAAGAGCACACTTTAGAACAAGTAGAAACATTTGACTTTTGTCTAAATCAAGATCAAAGAACCCCCATCCGACCCATACATAACCTTTATCTTTTTGATGATCCTATACCTACACATGAGCAAAAAACTAATTTCAAACCATTCATGACCTATATCTTTTCCATGATCAAGATACTACCTTTGATGAAGAAGCTATCCATGAGCAACTTGATCCTACACATGAGCTAGAGATCCAATTTCAACCGCTCCATAACCTCTATCCTTTCTGTGATCAAGATGTTATCATTGATGAGGCACCTATACATGAGCACATTGATCCCATCATGCTTAATCCTATCTATGATCAAGATCCCATCTATGATCAAGATCCTATCTATGATCAAGCAGACCGTGATGATCCTCTTAGCCCACTTTATGCATTCCATGGTCTTGATCTTATAACCCCATCAGGCCCCATCCCAAATCCAACAACTTCCACTTCCCTTGATGAGACACTCGCCTCCCAAGCAAGCATAGAAGATCAAACCAATAATACTCCTATGTCATCCATTATCGACCATGCCGCAAATCCCCCACTGTATACCCTAGGTCTTACCACGTTCATTCATGAGTTTCCTCCTTAGAACACAACAGCCATTATCCTCTATCTCACCTTATCTGCCCAATAAGGAACTCATGTCTAGTGTTCCACCTACTCATAATCCCGCTATCCACTGCATACTCCAACATATGAACTATTAAGGTAAAGGCTTAAGCCTTCATGAACAAGGAATTTTGAAGCCTGTCCATGTCAATGTTCCTCCTCACTCATACGGCCTTGGATACATACCCCAAGGTGAACAATCTGAAGATGTTGGTACTTCCTCCATCCCTTCTAAATCCACCATTTTCCATCTCACATCCTTTCATATCCCCAAAACTTATGTCAACATTCCGCCTCCTTTATCTTACACATCCCAATAGCATGCAGCCATTCACCTTCCACCATCCAATCTACCTCCGCTACTTCCAACTCCTAATATCCCTCCATGCATTTTACCACCACTTCTTCTAACACCTTATCCATCCATCTATAAATCCTCTAATAATCCCAATCATGGTCAACAAATGCACATGTTATCTAAACAAAGAGCTTCCACCAACCCCACTGCCACCATCTCAAGGGAATTCAATGGCAAAAACTTGGATGCCTCTACTTATCAAGTCAAAAATCCTAAGAGTCCTCATGACCTAGGATATACAAGCCTAGAATCAAAGAAACATCCTTCTCAAGAGCTGCATACACCCACACACCTATATGCCAAACTAAAAAAGGTGTGGGTCCGCATCCAACAAATAATTACCTCTAAAGTTGCACAAAAGCTGCATACACCCAAGCCCATACCTTCACAGGTACTATCTAAAAACAAAATGGTTTGGGTACCTAAGCAACAAGCCCTCAAATTACATGAGGCATCCACCTCTCATGAATTCCAACCATCCACTTTCTCCGATTCCATCCAAAAGTCTCAAACTCTTCCATCCCACATGACAAACAAAAAACAAAAAAATACTCAGTCTATGTGGATCCCTACATGCCTAAGTCATTCATCCACAGGAAAAAGTCTATGTTGCTTCCTACACCACTTTCCCATCATATGCTTCAATGTTTATCACGGTATGTGCAACTGTTGGTCATGATTCCATTCCATTCCACAACATTTCTGTATACCTCCCCTTCCTTCCACTATTATCCTACATATCTTCCCCATCCTACTCCCATGGTCCATGTTTTTGCATAAGCCTTCCCTCTGTATTCTGCATCATCATCCACTATCACACCCTTCCATAATCCACTATTTACCTACTCCATATCCCTTTCATTCAATCCCCTACCAACATCTATGAGCGACACTTGACATGGTACATGCAACAGCATCCATCTAGCAGGACTGTCACCTTTCAAGGAACTCAATACTTGAGTCTCTCCCTTTCGTATCCACCTTCTCCTATCAAAAAATAAAAAATAAATAAATCCCTTCATCCAATGGTGAAAATCTAGCAAACAGGCACCTTGGATAAGCACCATGATGAAAACCTAGCAAATAAGCGTCGTGTGTAAGTTGATCTTCTACATCACCTACACTTGGGGGCACCTTGTCTCATCATCATATCACTCTTCTCCTATCAGTTTCCTTCCATACCATTTCCCATCCTATCCTTCTATCCATCACATACCTATATTGTCAAATCCATCCATCCTAATCTTCCATTCCTCTTTTTTCTTTGGTCTTGATAAAGATTGGGGGGCATAATGTTGACAAATGTTTTAAGTGTCTCTTGGCATACCTTATCCCTAGAGTAGCACGCCAATCTTTCATTATCCTCTCATCCTCCTATCGTCATAAGTGTCATAATGTTGAAAAATCTTGAGTATTTTACCTACAATGGGGCATGTTATTCCTATGCAACATAGTCCTTGGAGATCACATCATTGATTCCTTTTACCTAACCATCTGTATCCACTGTAACCCATCTATCGGCCTATCCGTAGTGTTTCCTTGTCATCAGTATCTAGCATTAAGGCTATCCAATATGTCATCTTATCCTATCATGGATTGATACTCTATCTCTTTTTTTGCCTTGTCAATCAAGGTCTTGTCCAGTATCCTATCCACAGTGTCAGCCTAGCATAGTGTCTACCGTCAGTATTATAAGGTCAATCCCTAAATTATGTTGCCTCTGCGTTGTCATAAAGGCAAGACCATTTTCAATGTGCCCCCAAGGCTTCCCCATCCATCCCATATCCGGTCGCCTTTCCTCTAGTCCATCCACATCCAAATCTAAGTCCTGAACTATGTTGCCTCTACGTCGTCATGTAGGCAAGGCCATTGTCAATGCACCCCCTAGGTTAGTCCCTTAGGGTCCGTTTGCCTCAATAAGGATTGTGGAACCCTTTCACCAGACACAAGCGTGCGCAAGCAAAGCCCGTTTCCAAGCAAAAGTTTTGATGTGAGACATCAACCTATCCAAAGCAAAGCAAAAGAAAGAACAAACCGATCCAAATGATTCTATATAAATTATGGTAAGAAAGATACATCTAAATGCAAGAATGTTTTTGTTTCAATTTAGCTTGTGTCTTAATGTCTTCACTTTTGTTATCATGTCTCCTATGCTACTTAAGGATGCCAAAAAGCTAGAGATGTTATGATGGGGGCACGATTCTTTTCTTTGTTTGTTGTTTGTGGGTTTATCTTTAGTAATGTGAAGCCTTGTCTAAGGACATGATCAACACAATGATCATCGAGGACATCAAAGGACTAACATGAAATAGGTATAACCTTGTTTGTTGATATGTAAGAAATACTCAGGTCATCTCGGTTCAATTATACCTAGATGCTTGTATTAACTTTCTAAATCAAAATCCATGTAAGCGACGCTTAGGTCATCTCAGTTTAATTATACCTAGATGCTTGTATTTTCTTACAACATTTCAAAAACACACAAAAACAAAAAAGCCCAATGATGAAATAAGCACTTCAAAATACTTACAATATCAAGATGGCAAAACCATTCACATCCAAAAGCATCCACAAAGCATCCATACCATATCCCATGCAATAAAAATAAATCTATGTAGAGTATTGAAGTTTATAATTAAAAGCTTGAGAGTCCTTATGTCAAGTCATTTTTCTATCAAACCTTTTGTCTATCATTGTATCTCTCATCAGACAGTTCTAGTTGTCAGTCTGAGTAGTGATCTGAATGCAAGTCCATCCTTAATCCATACCGATCAAGGCAAGTCAATCTTGTCAAATGATCCAATCACAATTAGTGGTCTTGATCCTTGTCTGGTCATAAACCACCTCAATCAATTGTCTTATACAAGATGCAGTATTGTTGAAATCAGACCAACACACACGTCTTACATGACATGTCTCATTTACTGAAACCAAACACTATCCTATCATGTTGTTCTAGGGATCTATCATTCCCCACCATGACAACATGCCTGCCATGTTGATCTAGCGATATATCGTTCCCCGCCATGACAGCACTATCATATTTCATATCGATTAAAACACTTGGTTTACAGCTGGACAAGGGCAATACCTTATTTGTTCTTGTATCATTTGTGAATACTTGCTTGCTTGCTTCTATGTTATCATTTTATCTTGCACATCGCGTATCATTCAGCTTTTTCTTCAAACCTAACCTATCTCTCACCTTCTTCTTCATGAGATTGTCCATCTCACACCCTCAAACCTTCTTTCCATCCAATCTCCTGAGGGGGCATCCTACCATCATTAAACCTATACTAGGGGCAAACTGGGGCATGTATCATTATCAAAAAAATCTATTCTTCGAAACAACGTGATAAAACACATTGCTTCAAAGAGGGGCAAAATGTATACACCTAAAAAAAACACGACTCGATCTAAATAAATATTCTTAATATTTATTTAAGTCTAAATTCCTCTATCAATAAATAAACAAACAAATTTATTTATTCAATACATACTCCTCTAAGTTAATTAAATATCGAAATATTTAATTACCTCTTCTAAAGTCAAAATTAAATAATATCCTTTATTTAATTAAATTCTTCCAAGCAATTAAATAATTCTTAATTACTTAATTAAGTCAAGACATTCCTACAAATTTAAATAAATCAATCAAATTTATTTAAGTCCTCTCAGTCTCTAAAAATAAAATATAATCAAATATTTTATTTATTCTTCTATCTTGCACAAACAATTAAATAAATTTATTTATTTAATTTGCTTTCTTATCTTCTAATTCCTCAAAAAAAATCTTCTAAATCTTCTAAAAATAAATCTTCTCCTTCATGCACACAAAATTAAATAATTTATTATTTAATTTCTCTCAAAATCATGCAAAAGCAAATCACAAGTTGAGTTATTTGATTCAATCAACCTTGTTTTTATCAATAACTCTTAAATTAGAAAAAAGCATTCTAATTTGTAAATTCAATTCTTATCTTTATAAAAGAAAGTAGTTAACTCAAACAAAACAGTTTTTTGGGCGACACTTGTCCTCTTTTTATTCGCGCACATTCCTCAACTGGTCTCAACCATTCATCTTCTCATTCTTTCTATACTGTTGATCTTCTCTCTCCCAAGTCTATAAGTACAACCCTATTCCTCTATTTCATTCATCCAAGCTTTAAGTAAACTTATTCTGCAGGAATTACAGCGTGCCTTTGACACCAATTCCTTCACTGCTTGTGATCAACTTGTTACCATACTATTATCATTGTTGTGAAGCACATCTTCATTGCAATAAACTATCACAGCCATTCTCCGTTGACATCTTGAAGAAATAGCAAGGAAGTGCACCTTTTGAGGGCCATAATCATAAACAAGATTGATTGAGATAGACAATCAATGGAAGCTATGAAGTATTGAGGTTTGCAAAGGTTTTTGTCTTTTGTTTGTTTCATCTTGATTATTTCCCGTTTCATTGAGTTTTGGGTATTATTGAGAGGCAAAATGTATACACCTAAAAATGACATGACTCAGTCTAAATAAATATTCTTAATATGTATTTAAGTCTAAACTCCTCTATCAATAAATAAACAAACAAATTTATTTATTCGATTCATATTCCTCTAAGTTAATTAAATATCAAAATATTTAATTACCTCTTCTAAAGTCAAAATTAAATAATATCCTTTATTTAATTAAATTCTTCCAAGCAATTAAATAATTCTTAATTACTTAATTAAGTCAAGTCATTCCTACAAATTTAAATAAATCAATCAAATTTATTTAAGTGCTCTCAGTCTCTAAAAATAAAATATAATCAAATATTTTATTTATTCTTCTATCTTGCACAAACAATTAAATAAATTTATTTATTTAATTTGCTTTCTTATCTTCTAATTCCTCAAAAAAAAATCTTCTAAATCTTCTAAAAATGAATCTTCTTTTTCATGCACACAAAATTAAATAATTTATTATTGAATTTATCTCAAAATCATGCAAACGCAAATCACAAGTTGAGTTATCTGATTCAATCAACCTTGTTTTTATCAATAACTCTTAAATTAGAAAAAAGCATTCTAATTTGTGAAGTCAATTCTTATCTTTATAAAAGAAAGTAGTTAACTCAAACAAAACAACTTTTTGGGTGACACTTGTCCTCTTTCTATTTGCGCACATTCCTCAACTATTCTCAACCGTTGATCTTTTCATTCTTTCTATACCATTGATCTTCTCTCTCCCAAGTCTATTAGTACAACCCTATTCCTCCATTTCATTCATCCAAGCTTTAAGTAAACTTACTCTGCAGGAATTAGAGCGTGCCTTTGGCACCAATTCTTTCATTGCTTGCGATCAACTTGTTACCATACTATTATCATTGTTGCGAAGCCCATCTTCATTGCAATAAACTATCATAGCCATTCTCCATTGACATCTTGAAGAAATAGCAAGGAAGTGCACCCTCCGAGGGCCATATTCATAAACAAGATCGATTGAGATAGGCAATCAATGGAAGCTATGAAGTATTCAGGTTTGCAAAGGTTTTTGTCTTTTGTTTGTTTGATCTTGATTATTTCCCTTTTCATTGAGTTTTGGGTATTATTGATATATTATATTGATTATTCATTTACCCCAATTTTCCCTTAACATAAACTTATCTAGAGATACTAATTTTTCTTTGAGAAAAGTTACCCAAATCATTCTAGAGTAATCATCAATCAACAACATGAAATACATGTCACCTTGAAAGTTTCCTACTCTTGTAGGTCCACACAGATCTATATGCGCCAACTCTAGAGGTCCGGTGGTAGAATACTCTTTGACCTTGAAATTCTTCCTTGTTTGCTTCCCAATCTGACATTCCTTGCAAGTTGCATTGATAGGCTTTGTAATTCTTGTCAGATCCCTCACAACTTGAGTAGAGTTGATCCTCACTAGACTATCAAAATTGATGTGACACATTCTTCTATGCCATAGCCTACATTCATTAATTTGAGTCATGAAGCACATACCATTAAGACCTTTGAGTTGATATACATTTCCTTTTGTCCTTGTTCCTGTAGCAACTAGAGTTCCAGAGGCTTCTTTTCTAATTTCACAACCACCATCCTGAAATACAAGGTTATATCCTCTACTACACATTTGTCCTACACTTAGGAGATTATGTTGAAGACCCTTGACATAAAGAACATCATCTATATTGTGCTTGCCATCAAAACTAATTGAACCTTTTCCACAAATCTTAGAAGATGTATCATCTCCAAACTTAACAAAACCTCCATCATACTTCTCAAACTTCACAAACTTATTCTTATCACCTATTATATGATTTGAACACCCATTCATTAATTAACCAATGGTTCTTTTCTTCTCTTCCATGAAAAGTAGTTACCAAAGCTCCTTTGATATTGTGCTCTATTTCCAGAGTAATTTCCTTCATACTCCTTTCAGAATTAGTTCCAACATTCAAAGCCATGAACAAACATTCATTACTTCCATCATCTAGATAGTAAGACTCATCATCAGATATGCTATCATCTTCCTTGACATAATAACTTCTCCTGAATGATTTACCTTTGTTGTCCTTATATTTGTCATTTGAAATTTTGATCAGACATTTTGAAGCATAATGACCTATTTTCCCACAACTAAAACATTTGAAAGGTAACTTACCTCTGTATTTTCCAGAGCCCCTTTTCAATCTGCTTAAAAAGGTTGTTTCCACTTCATCAAAGTCATTTACATCTAATTCAACATTATTTTTGGTCTTGCTAGCCTTAAAAGTAATTTCTTTTCTTGAATCATCTTGACCAAATTTTCTTATCTCAAAAGTAGTTAAAGTACCAAACATTTGATCCCTAGAATAATTATCCAAATTTTGAGTTTCTACAATAGTAGAAACTTTAGCACTATAATATTTTGGAAGAGTTCTTAGTACCTTATTTACCACTTCACTTTCCTCCAGCTTTCCACCAAGACCATTGATGGAGTTGACAACTTCATCCACTCTCTGCATGTAGCTTGCAATATTTTCATCCTCTGACATCTTTAGGGTTTCAAACTTGGCCTTCAAATTCTACATCTTTGCTTGCTTAACCTTGTCATCTACTTCATAAATAATTTCCATCTTTTTCCAACTCTCATGAGAAGTTTTGTAGTTCATCACCTTCACTAATTCAGAATCAAAGAGACTATTCAGAAGAGCACTCCTTGCCTTGCCATTGTTATCATAATCTTTGATCTCATCTTCATCATTTAGACCATTAGTAGGTATAGAATATTTTTTCTCAACTAACTTCCATACTCCATATCCTAATGAGATGACAAAGATTTCCATCTTGGTCTTCCAAAAAGCATAATTTGTTTCATCAAACATTGGAACCTCAATACCTTTCATGTGTGCCATCTAGATCTTCCTCAAGTGGTTAAGCTTCTTCAAGGACCCTAGCTCTGATACCAATTGTTAGAATGCATAGGAAAACTAAGAGGGGGGGTGAATCAGTTGTGTATTAAAACATTAAACCTTCAATGTTATTCCAATCATCAACCTCTTATTGTGCATTAGTAGAATGTAAGCATATAAAGCATCAATGCAAACACATTCAAACACATAAGAATACTATATTTACGTGGAAAACCTAAGAAGGGAAAAACCATAGTGAGGATTAGCTCACATATATATGAATAGAAACATCGAAAAGAAATAGGCTCACTGCCCAGAAAAAAGGTTCACTGCCAAAAGAAAGGCTCAAAGGACTCACTGTCCAGAAGAGAGAAGGATAGAAGAAGACTATTACAGAGAGATTCACTATGTCAAAGCAATAGGAGAAATCCATCACTACCACATCTTTCCATCTGTAACCTTTGGCTCACTACCTCCAACAACTTCAAGCAAACTAAAAATGTAGACACCTATTGCTCACTGCATCTGAGAGTCATAAACATTAAGCCCGCACTCAATTCACCACCCTTGATTCACATTCACATCATCTCCTCTAAATTGGTCCACTCAACTTCATCTTGCATTTATACCATCCACAATAAAGAACCATCTCAATTAGGTTAGTCATAATGAAACATATGCACCTCAAACATGTAATACCAAAATAAGTCGGCACTAAACACTTCTGGGGTAGAAAGAAGTGAAATTGGACCACCCCAAGGGTTAACTAGGACTCAAATATGTATCACCGTTCTACTCATTATATCCACAATCCACGAGGTACCTCCGCAAATAGCACTAGAAAGCCAGGTCAGCCAACCCTAAGCTAACAACCACATCCATGCTTCTCTAAGTCAAATAGCATCATGACGACCATAGAGAGACACTCCACAACATCCACAAACCTTTCCAGAATATTCAAGATCAACAGAATCTTCTGTAATACTACTGCAACCACCTAAAATAAAGAATGTCTTCATTTTGCACATCAAGATACACTGCTATTGAACACCAACATAGGAATTGAACTTGCAGAGCACCCCAACACTAGAAACTTCAAGGGAAGGTAGATACAGACAATATAAGCACTTTCCCATATTCACAAAACAAAAAACCTTAATGTGGAGAAATGTGGAGCAATATCAATTCTCCTAGACAACCTTCTGCACAGGCAAACACTCTATCAAACACATCTTCCACTGCCGCATGATCTAGAACCTAAAATTCTAGATATAACACCTCTGATCACCTCTAATCAACACTTCCAAACTACACAAACATAATTTGAATTATCAAGAAATGCAGAACACAACACTAAACATATCTCAATCACATTGTACACCTTTTTATTCAAATTTTCTCAAAAGCACTTGGAAACCAAGTGGACCATCTACTAGAGGTTGACATCAATGACAATGCTATTAAGTTTCCAACATTAACATTATGATCAAATGCCTTGATTCTATCATGATATATTGGAGAAACACATATTTAACCTTATAGATCACAAAGGGTGACCTTTGGTAGTGAAACTACATATTGTTATCTCTCATCATAGTCCCATCACTTATATTATTAACTCATAAACAATGCATTATATAAAATCCCAAGCACATAGTTTTTTTAGACATGTCACTCCTTAATCATAAAGTACTCTCTACCTCATCACTCAAGCTTAGAATTTTGAGCAATGATATTTGGTATTGATCAACTATATTGAGTAATGCAATACCATGATCACTCACATCACCACATTATTTTGGTAGTTTGGAAAGCAAGAGGTTAGGGTTTGTGAGAGGGTCAATGATGCTATTGTAGATAAATTTGTTTGCATTTCTAGTGAGTTGGAGAATAAACCCTTAAATTATAATTTGATGACCTTGAATTGATAGCTATTGTATAGTCTTAAGATTGACAAAAGTCATCATGTCAGAGGCACTCAAATACACACTCACCTTAATTGGGATTGTGTTAGAGATTAGGCCTCTAAATATTTTTCCAAAGACTTTTGCATTAAGTAGGTTAGAGCATGTAGATTAAGGCAATGAAAACTACCCATGGTAGGCTTATTTCTCTCCTTGAGATTTGTCAAACATTTCTAAATCACTATAAGATAGTTTTCAAGCACAAGACGAGAATTCAAATAACTTCAAGCACTTCAATAATTCTTGGGTGTTTTTCCCTCTAAGCTCAGTCAAGCTAACTAAATATTGTGTGACTATCTACAAGTCTTTTGTCATTAAGGAGGAGCTTCATTTTGTTGCCATACAAATGGTCAATAACGAAGTGCCTAGTTTGGGTGACATTCCCTGTGATTTATTCAAATCCAGTTGGCACTTAACCATCACCAATAGGTTCTATCTATCTATAAGGAATCCCTTCAATACTAATCTGTTGGCTTTGTTATGAACATGGATATTATTGCTTTAAGTTTATTTCCAAAGCCATTGATATCAAGTTTGTTACCATCTAGAGGCCTAGATCACCCTTCTTAATGTATATTATAAGTTTCTTACTAAAGCTTTTGTTTCAATATCTATCATCTATTTCTATCTATTATGCATCATGAGAAATAAGGTTTCATCAACATTCATTACATTCTTGGTGATATTATTTCAATTTGGTAGAGAATGGAGTGGGCCAAATCTTCTTGGAAGCACATCATTTTCCTCAAGTTTTATTTTTAGAGGATATATGATCATATTGAGTGGCCTTTCATTTTTTCGATGTGATCAAATCCCTTAGCTTTGAGGGGTTATTTCTTAAGGTAGTGTACTACCTATTTATTGATGTTTTCTTGTTTTTTCATAAATGAAAGAGTGCCTAAGATATTTAGATTGTTTCATTCCATCTGGACCAAGGATGCCCTCTTGCTCCTAC
Source organism: Cunninghamia lanceolata (assembly GCA_027924645.1). NCBI lineage: Eukaryota > Viridiplantae > Streptophyta > Pinopsida > Cupressales > Cupressaceae > Cunninghamia > Cunninghamia lanceolata. Next base: position 1,188,159 of record BSBN01000137.1, read on the forward strand.
TCTATATGTTGTAGCTATATTTTTTTTACTATCTACTTTCTCATATTCCTTTACAAGGATTGGCCAGGGGTATTCCCCACCTATCCTCTTCCCAATAGCTCGTAAATAAGGATTTGAAAGATGACTCATTTGTCACACTTTTAGAGAACTATGATTCCTGTAAATATTCTATTTCCTACATGGATATCTTTTACAAATATTTAAGTTTAAACTTTCAATGGAATATGATGCAATTATTTAGATAAATCCCTTTTCCTCTACCAAACTAGATTTAGAATCATCATTAGAAGTGGATTGATAAAGAGGAGATGTTCAACTTCTTAGGGATCATGTTTTCCTTTGAAGGAGCACTTACCACCATCTCTCAATATATTAAGTCATTAGAGAAGAAGTTCTCCTTTTGGATTAGCAAGATACATTCTCTTGTTGGATATTTTTAGATTTGTTCCAAGGTTTTGGAAACTAGCCATGTGCTTTACTCTTTGTATTGGTCTCCTTCTAAAGGTTCCTATGATAGGTCAACAAAGATTATAATGGATTTTTTGTGGGGTAATGTCAAAAAATCACACCACTTTCACTAGCTCACTGTGTACATTTGCCACATTCCTCAAGAAAAAGAAGCAAAGACTTAATTAATGTACAAAAGTAACAAATTGCTCTTTGTTCCAAGTGGGTTTCTTGTGATTTGTAAAAGGATCAGGTTTTTGTACTCATTGGCTCATTTTGGAACTAAGACAACCTATTTCATGATATAAAGTGTATCAAGTTGCATATGACATCAAAATGTAGGTTTCAACAAAAGAATTAGACTATTGAGGTGATTTTTTTACTATAGTTTTGTGAAGTCACTACTTTCAATAGGTAGTGAAAGAAAAACCACAACAATTTGTCACAATTGTACTAGTTTTGCCTCTACCTAGAAAAAATTATGCCTCTACATGAACTGGTGACTTCATCATGATATTTTTTCATGTTTAGTGATGCACTAATTTTATTTTTTTTCATCTTCCTTTAATTCATGGGTGATTGTTTCTGATTATATAAGGCGGCTAAACAAGGGGCCGAACCCTTAACAAAAGCAGAAAGGCCCGAAGACAAAACAGAGCCTTACACCAGAAATAGCATATACCACCAGTACATAATGCCAGCAGAACCAGCAAAACTAGCCACTAAAAATAAAGCCAAAAAATAGAGTAACAGAGTAGCAGCAGTAAAATAACAAAGACAGAGGAGACCACAGCTCTCCTTACTAGACCATAGAGTTAATAATAGCCTCCACTTTTTTAGCCAAATCATCACTATCAGTATTGACAGTAACCCCCAAATTCTTCAGCACAGAGAGGTTGAGGAGAATAGAGGTCCTGAGCACAATGGAGAGAAACTGTTCCAACTTCGCAATGTAGACCCACAGACCAGCAAGATCAGCCCCCGGACCATCATCAGTCTCCATAGCATCCTCGGCTTCTTCCACAAACATATCGCTTGCTTTGTCAGCATGTCCAGCAGAGTCAGCAGTTTCCTCCCCTGTATCATGTGTTTCCTGCTTGTCATCATCATCACCTGAAATATCTTGAATCTCCACATCCCTGTCGTCCTCCCCCCAGGTGGATTCATCCGAGCCGCTCTCAGAATAGTCAATGAACTTGGCAAAGGGAGCCGGCCTACCAGCAATACGCCCAGACCACCGAACTGTAGAAGAAAACCCCTCCCCACAAGCCTTCACAGAGGAATCCCTTCGCTGTCCCACCAGGGTCCTACCAAGGGTTTTAGGGGTCCCAACCACTGTCTTCCCAGTACCCAATTCACCAGTAACCTTCTGCTTTTTACCCTTCTTAGAAACAGTCGGGCCCGGGGAATCGACAAGATTTGCCACAGGAGTGCAATCTTCAGTAGTTTTGATAGGAACAGGGGAGGGCCCAGGTTCATCAACATCAGGAATATCCTTAAGATTAGAGGAGGGCTCGCTGTCCCCACTAGTGGCAGGAATAGATTTAGAGGGCTCGAGGGCAAGATGATGATTATACAAACAGAGAATAAGGCCCTAGTGGAGAGGGATAGGCTTCAGAGCAGGGTTTTTAGCCAGTTTCGCCTGAACCCTAAGGACACAAAACTCCAGGGAAGAAAGCAAATAAAATGAAAAACTAATTTTAGCATTGCGATGGAAATGATTTAACAGGGGGAGATGGTAATTATAAAACCTGGTAAAGTGGCCCTCAAGGGTAAAATATTTCATGAGGATGAAACAAATAGCGTCCCATGGCTCCGGCAGCTTGGCTCTGTCAAAACCGCCCTGGTAAGGGACCAATTCTTCACCATCTCCGAGGAATAGTTGCTGGCTGGAGAGGTCCGCAATTTTAGTTTTGCGTTGCAGCTTCAAGCCCTGGGTAGACATACCGGTAGCCATAGCTATTACGCTTTCAGAAACTTCAAATCTGATGCCACCCACCGAAACCCATCGATTCTGCCAAGGCCGCACAAACTGTTCAGAAAGAGCTTCATTGTAACCATTAAGCCTCTCCAAATAGGGGCTAATCCCACCCTCCTTGCAGTAATGCCAAGCAACCAAATTGTCCCTAAATTCATAGCACAAGACAGGTTCAGTTCTAATTCTGTTGCCCCCCATAGCGGTATGACAGCGCATTCCACAGAAACCCCCAGACTCCTCAGTAGTCTTAATAGGAGAATTACGATCATGGGTGATTGTTTGAGCTTCTAGATGGGAATAAATTTTTATATACCATTTTTATATCTAGAAAATGGACTTTGAAGTCTTATAACACTTGTTGGGCTAGTTATTATTGAGGTTTTCATTTGGGAGAGTCTCATGTTCATAACTATTTCATAGCATAGAAGGTAACAAATTTTGTAAGATTTTTCTATGGAGATAGCCACCCAATATTAAGAAGGCCTAGTGGAAAACACAAATATTATAGAAGATCAATATGATATAAGAACCTATATTAATCAAAGGATACAATAGAATTAATTTTAATACAAGAGTATATGAGGTGGGTATATATAGGATACACCACTAAGAGATGTGAATGTACAAGCAATATGGGATCATGGATATTTACTCACATGTGTCCACAACATCTCCGTTAAACTAGGAAAGTACAAGTCACATGATGCAAATACAACCTAGCCAAGTCGATACCAACATAAGTAATAGTATTCTATCATATGTGCATATAATGCAACAAAGTAAATAAACTAAATGCAATAAAATAACATAACTCACAAGCACCTGCATAAATATTGTTGACATATTTCACCCAATAAGGCTCAATTAGTCACCAAAGGTTTCTATGAAATGTTATAGGGATTTATGTTTGAGTTTATAGGTATGTAGTCTTTCTTTGAACTTTTGTCAAGGTCAAACAAAGTTTTCTTGTAATGCATATAGGTGATAAAAGTGTTCTCATAAAGTTAAATAACACGTTTTAGGAATCAAATGCCATAAAAACTTTCAAAAGAGTGCTTTTAAAACCTTATAATCCCCAAACTACCCGTAATTACCTTTGAAGGGAGCCTTTTTTTGAATGGAGGTCGACTTATATTAGGTTTTATTATATTAGGGTTCCTTTTAGAGTGTTCAATGTTGATATTAGGTTTTGAAGCATTTCTAGGGTTTTTTCTTTGGATAGCTCTGCAGTTTTAGCCCATGGAGAACACATAAGAGGAGAAATCCATGTGGATCAACTTCAGGATTAGCTGCACAATGATTCTATAAAGAGGTGAAGAGGCTAGGAAGCATATATTTAAGTTATATGACTGTTGGAAAGAATTTTTGATGTGACAAAGTGCATAAAGTTTGATCCACCATCCACATAGACATAGAAGAATGATGACAAAGGTGCAGATTTCTGCCCTAAAGCACACAGAGGTAGCACACAAGGATAGACAATGTATGAGTGTAGGATTTAAAGACATTATTGTGTTTTGGCCTTGATAGATACAAGAAATATAGGATGTTTTTATAGGGCTGAAGTTTAAAGGTCCAGGTCTAATAGGGGACACTTGCATGGGTAGTTTAAGGTGTCTAAATCTTGTTTCATTGCTTATACAAGTAGATAGGGCTTGATAATGACTCAAAGTTGTGTGCATAGGATAGGAGAGACCTTAGATATGCCTACTGTCTAAGTGTTTTATTAAGAAAAATTAGTGCATGAAGTAGTAATTTGTGTATGGTCATAGAGGACAGGAATTTTAGAAGTTTAAACTTTATAACAATGAGATTGAACTTTGTAGCAGTGATCATAAGGGGTCTAAAATACTTCACAAAAACCTTTATGTTTCACAAAGTCCATATGAGCTATTAAGGTCTTAAACAAAGATCTACATTAGGGAGCAGTTGGCTATAAGTTATCAAAGGTCTGTGACAGATAGAGGAAATAATGAAAATAGGTCTAAGATTGGTCAATCATTCTATGACCATGTTGAAGGTTAAGGGATCCAAGTCAAAATCCTTTGAAGTAGTCCTTATGAGATCTCTGGCAGCATGACAACGACATAGTTTTCCATAGTTGGAGGTTGTAAGGAGATAGGGACAAATCATAAGAACCCTGTTAGAGATATGGAGAATGTGTGAAGTATTAGTAGGGTATTGAACAATCTTTAGAAGTGTAGAAAACTAGTGTAAGGTCATAATAGAGGAATCATAATGAGATGTCAAATACAGTGGTTATCTTTGTCATTTTGACTACCTTTTATAACACTACACAGTGAGTAGCAAAGTTTTCTCACTGTTAAAAATTTCCAAGAATCATGCAAGATTTATGGAAGAAAGTGACAAAAGAGGAAGAAAAGGAATCTGAGAAGATTGATTCTGCCATAAAAGAGACAATGGTAGAGGTGTAAAGTCATCATTCAATCCTCATACATTGATGGTAAATGGTTTAAAGATCTATCAAAGCTCTTAAGGAAATAAGGTACTCATCAATCACAATTACAAGCCCCTCAAGTATATGTGCATCCTCCAGGTAGTTAGGAAGTAGTTTATGGAAGAGAGCAAGTTCTAGAAATTCCTCCAACGTCTCATAGTAGTCCTGTAGTTATCAAAATCATAAAAACACATGTTATATGAAGTGTCTAAGCATACTTATGAGGACAGTGTTCACAGTCATGAAGGACATCCAAAGGGGATAGTGAATGCAGAACTAAGATAGTATAAGGGACAACAAATAAAGAAGTGACAGTCAGCAGAGCCATGCAAGGGCAATAGCAGAGATAAAGGATATGTAGATGAGCCCAGCCAAAGACAATAGAATGGAGAAGACAATTAATCAGTCAAGAGAGTCATGAAATGATTATAATAGTCCTCAGGAAACAAGAGGTTCAAGTCACAGGGTAATAGTCATATGCTATTATAAAGCAAGGAAAAGAGTCTATTCACTTGAAAACTCAATCCAACAGCCAAAGAACAGTCAAGTGGATATGGTGAATAGTTACGAACTCATGGTAGAGTCAAGTTCACAATCAAGAAGACCACTGTCCTTTATCTTAAGAATAGTCATCAAAGATAGAAAATAGAGGTTTAGTAAGGCTTACAAACATATTCCAAGGATTTCCAAGAGCATGCAGAGCTTCATGTGGCTTTCTATCCTCATTTCAACTTTTGAAGAGCATTTTAGGGTCTATGAAGTTACAATGGGCAGAGACAAGCTTTAAATCTTCTTCCAAAATCTTTCTATCCATTTGTGGGTGCAAATGTACATTGCATATTTATAGATATGTGTTTGAAAGGGAACATGATAAGTCTGAATAAGAACACTCTTACATGGGTAGCCATTCATGCATAGAAAGCTTTAGCTATTATTGTCAAAGCAAATCTACAAGACCATAAAAGCAAAAAAGGTTCTAAGTTTATGTATGAAGGTCTAGAAGAAAAAAAAGAGTGCATGTAGAGATGTTAAAGATAGCAGATGTAAAAGAGTTGCAGTCATGTTGAAGACTGTTCAGATGGTTTTAAGTAGCTTGTAGGCCTATGGGATAGTATGACTGACAATTCAGGTATGATAGTGGGCAAAGGAATATAGAGGAAAGTTTTAATCAAGTGAAAATATAGCATGCAATATTAAGAGAGACTTCAAAGCTCTGCAAGATGTTCAAATGGTGAAGGTCCTTACTTGAACTATCATTGAACTCTGTGGCATCTTACAAAGCCTCTACTTATCATAATCATATGAACTTCTGTACACAAATAGAGAATAATAAAAGACCAAGGATAAGATAGAGATTCAAGAAAAGAACAAGGAGAACAGTCATAGCAAATAACAGATGTGAAGGTAGAGTTCTCATGATTGAGGAGGTTAAACATGCATACGAACACATGATTTTAGTCCTGAGAACCCTGAGGAAAGCCTTCAAAGGCTAAAGAATGATCATTTGGATAGTTTGTATGCAAGGTAATAGCAAGAGATACATAATAAAGAATTGTGACAAGAAAACTTGACAATGAGTTGAAGTCTTGGAATGAGAAAATGTTGAAAGAGATCTTCAAGATCAGGAGTAGCAACATTGTTTAAGGAGTAGTAATACAATCAAAGGACTGTAACAGTAGATAAAGATAGTCAAGTGACTATCCATAATGTTGTAAACAACATCAATAGGAGCAGTTATCAATCATTGAATACTGTCAGAGACACCAAAGTGACAATGGTACACAAAACAGTGGTAAGTGGCAAAGGCAGAGTTCTATCATTAAGTGGACATGAAGCACACTATAGCCATAAGGTGTTTAAAAGTTTATGTAGAGACAATGAATGATCCTACATAAGAGGATGGAAAACCAATTTTGATCTTTTGAAGCAACAAGAAGACTATCTTTTCTTTATTACAAGAGCTTGTAAAATTATACAACATGACTGTCTAGTTGACAATATTAAAAGACATAAAGTGATTACTTAGAAGGTAGTTTAGACTCCTAAAAGTAGTCAAACTCATAACTCATGCTCTCAAGAGGTCCTTTTTGGTTGCAATTCCATGGCACATGTCCTATAAAGGTGCATTAATAGTTAGGATGAGAGGAGATAGTCGTACCAAGAATTCATGAGGCAGTTTGGAGGGTGCAATGGCCACTAGAGGAGTTATGACAACATTTGAACATCATGCAAGAATCTAGGAGCTATTGGAGTTTTTCAAGGAGTTTTTCCACTTCTTAAGGATGCACATCCTAACTACCTCCACTTCTCAAGAAACAATGGAGCATTTCAAGGAGATGGAGTCAAGAAACTAACTTTTGAAGACCAAATCAAACCAAGACTCTTTTTGGGCATCCAAAAGAGGTTTGCTAATTTTTAGGCTTTGGAACTTGGTCAAATTTAGTCCCTATATGCTCACCTATGTTTGGGATGACATACAGGATCCCTAGGCAACATTTTTCAGAAGCCCTTTTCATGTTTTTGAGCTCTAGAAGCCTAAAACAACAGACTATAGCTCAGAAAGAAACACATTCAGCTGTATGACAGCATTTTGTAAGCATTATAAGAGCATATTAAGTATTTATTAGACTTATTCAAATGTAAGGATATCTTCTTTTCAATAAAAGTTCAAGATTTTTACCTTCTCCTCTCTTGTTTTCATTGTGTATGAATGAATATGAATGCATGTTTATGTGATGTTCAATGAAATCCTTAAACAAAATGTCATATTTGATGCCTTTGTTACAAAATAATGCATGAATCTATCAGTTATGAGTTGTGTTAGGATACAAAATAGTCCTAGTTGTGAAATACATAAAGTTTCCTTCCTAAAACTGCAAGATATCAAGCTTTCCTATAACATACTGAGTTGTAAACATTAGTAGAGTATGACTTGTGTGTGAAACAACTACTTTATTGAGATTTTGTGTGTCAAATAGCAGTTGATAGGTCCATTATCATTTGGTGAATAACCTTTCCAACTAGATTAGGAGTGTTTTATGTATTTTCTTCACTCTTTTATTGGCAACAGAAGTAGATAGTCTAGTTTAGGTGATGAAATCGAGGGAACTAGCCCTTCATCTGGAGGTTTAGCTTCAAGTTTTGCAAGGCCCCACACCTAGAAGTTATTCCCATTATATCACGGGGTCTTGTTGAAGCACATTCAACAAGAGGGTGCAAGCTCATTGATAACAATTTTTGGCATGCCCAGTGGGACAAGTTCAATGAACTTCTCATCAAAGTACTGAGAGATTAGGTGTTTCTTCCAGTATTATCAGCCTTTGGAGGTAGTACAAGCAACACCATTGCAACTCTAATCACATATCATCTAGTTTTAGTAGTCCAGATTACATGCAACTAATGAGGTTGGTGCTACTTGTTAGTTTTCTATCATTTGAAAGTATTTTCTTAGCACCTGGTGACTCTTTTTGGTGTTATAACTCACATCCTAGTGTTTTAAGACCCTATTGACTTTATTCATTTCAAATTTGTTATCTAGACTTGCCTATGCTTCATGTTTTACCCTTGCAATGTCTAGTTATCAGAACTACAATGGTTATTCTCCACCATTTCACGAAAATTCAAGCTTTTGTCCTCCAAACAGCTCTTTGCCTCATTACAATTAGCATTACTAGTAGAAGCATTTTCAAACCACTTTTTCTTATCCTTGTTTGCATCCTGTTCATTCCTTTAGTCAGCCTTGTGAAACCCATTCTACTCTAAATCAAATGTGTAATCTCCCTAGTCAGTCCTAAAATGATACTGATTTGGGTAGCATTAAGAGTTTGTTGTTGGATTTCCAAAGGCAGTTTTTGGAAATAGATAGAGAAAAATAGTATAACATGCAGCAATAGGAGTTGTCCTATAAAATTTCTTGTTATCAGTGGGTCATCCCACAATAATGGGTTACACTTTTTGGCCAAACTTGACATTGAAATCAACATTTTGAACTAAATCTTCACTTTCTGACACCTATAGCTGCTAAACCGTTAGGAATTTGAAGATGATGTGAACTAGTGATTTGTGAGATTTTGTCTGTTGATTCTAAATATATATTTTTAAAAAAATTAGAGTTAAATTGTAAAAAAATTTGTGTCTCATTTGATAACTAGTTTTTAATAGTAAACAACATTTTTTTAAAGTGATGTGTATTATGTAGCACATAATTTTTTTCCTACAAAGGATAAAATTCTAATTATTTTGAATTTAGATTGGTAACACCAATATATAGGGCATGCATTTGGTTTCATAATGTTTTGTTGAATTTTTTTTTTAAGTTTTGAAGTCAAACCAACTATAATTTAGACATAGGTGTATTCCATAAAACATAACTTTTTCTGTATGTATCAAAATTCAATTTATTTTTTTTGTGTTGAAACAAGGACATCAATACCTAGGGCATGGATATTTTTTAGAATTTTTTTAATTAATTTACTAATTTTCCATGTGTGTAGAATAGAGAACTTGATGTTTGATGAAAAACCTACATTCACAAGAAATAAAAAATAAATATAATAATCAAATTAAATATATTTTAAATTATACTTTTTAGGAAGGTTATAATAAGGACTACATACTTACAAAACATAAATTTTAAATGAATTGATTTGTTCCCCCAAAAGGTAAATCAAAAGTATTTTTTTTATCAGCATTTTGATAGGTGTAGAGGAGACTCCATTATAAGTATGGTTTAAAACTAGTGGGGTTCTATCCAAGGGGGTTTGAATCTAAGGGGGTTTGATCAAACCCTCTTCTATTAAAATCTTTTAAATGGAACCTTTCAAGGCTTAAATCATTATATTTTCTAAAAATATGTGATTTCAGCAAAAAACAGGATGTCCCAGAAAGTGTAACCCATTATTGTGGTAGTACCCCAACATGAGGCAAAAAATAGAAGGGTGTATGATGAAGAATGCTTGAACATGCAACTTGCAGCCAAGGAGGAACAAATCAAATAGTTGCTTGCTCAAGTGCAAGAGGCCAAAGTAAAAAATTCCTCTCCTATTCCTAGTTTTAAACAAATCCATCCTTCAAACCAAAGTGAATCTATGAAAGAACCTCAAACTTATCCACCGTGGCAACCCTCTTGGACCAAGCATCCTAATTACAAAATATCAAACCTTGTAAAGGCCAATCCTCTCATACCAATCCAAAATCAAGAAGTGGAAAAAGTTGTAGAATCTAAGACAATCAAAATTCTAAGTTTTAGGAGTGCTTCTTCAACCCAACAGCCATATCATAACAAAGAGTAGTCCATAATGCCTCATAATGAGTATGTTTATCCTACTTCATCAGTTGAAGCCTTTTTCCCACCCACCATCTCCCTTTTCATCCTACTTCATCAGTTGAAGCCTTTTGCCCACCCACCATCTCCCTTTTCAAAGGAGGATCCATTAGATGGAGAGAAAATGAAGGCTATGTAGGCAAAGAGGAGAATATTTCAAGTGAGGATGATGAAGAGATAACTACTTTCAGCCCCTTTCGTGACACCAAATTAGAGAAATCAGACATGGAGCAAGATGAAGAGGAGTCCATTCTCTCAAGACAAGAAACTTCTCATGAAGTTGATTTGCAAGATTCTAGCTGGTTGGAGGAGCATCCTTTCTGCTCTATAGAAGAGATTGAGGTTGATTTATCAAGTAAAAGTTTGTTGGAAGAAGCTACCTCATTGTTTGAACATTTGCCTTCCTACATTGAAGAAGAAAAGCTTGATTTGGAGTGCACTTCCTTGGGTAATAATGAGGGATTTGAGCTTGACTCAGTTGATCCTAATTGCCTTCCAGGATCTGATAGCTTTGATGAGTTATTGGATGTCCTAATGGAAGGGGATGATCCATTAACCATGGAGGAGGAAATTGACATGGCAAGCTATCATGCAAGGTGAAGGCAATGATATCATTTCTAGTCATTCAAATTATTTTTTCACTTGTTCAAACTCAGCCATGAAACATGACAGCCATGAACAAAAGGAGGAAAGGTTTTAAGAATGCATCCATGATGGCATTATATTAGCCTTCTTGGGTTCTTTAATGGAAGAAGAAGAATACCATGAAGTTTCAAGTTAGCTGCCTGTCACACAAGAGCAACATGAGAGTAAGATGGAGGACATCATCACACAATATGAAGAAAAAGAAGTAACCAACCCAAAGCCTTCAAGGGGATGTCCTATCAGGCATCTAGCTAGGATGGAAATTGGTAATGCATCACAAGTCATCCTTGTACCCAAGCATGAGGTGTCTATTGGAAGAGGGCATACCCAACTATCCTATCCACTTAAACACAATAGCATGAATGGTGAACATAAGTGGGTAAGAGAGTTTATTTTCTCTTTTCAAGAGACATTACAATAGCCAGTTAAACATCTATCATTTCTTCACCTCCTTTTCATTGTCCAAAAGCCTGAAGAACATTTCAAGTTGCTTAGGAAGGGTAGTTTTTTCTTGGAACCAGTTAATGGTTTTGTTTGAACATTTTCCATCTGTTGGTTAGGGTAGGTTAGAGTACATTTACTTCATGTCAATAAGTGCTGAAGCACAATTAGTTAGGTGTTGTTTTGAGTCTTCTTTTAGGCAGTGGTTGTCTAGTCTCTGTTGTAGTGTGTTATTTGAAAGGTACTAATAGCAGTGTTGTCTAGTCAGTTGCTGAGTTGTTTCAAGTCTTTTGTGACTCTATCACCCAATGGATATTAAGGCTACTAGTCTAGATGCTTATTAGGCAAGCATCCCCTCAAGGTCACCAAAAATGTTGCAATATTTCACCCAATAATGCTCAATTAGTCACCAAAGGTTTCTATGGAATGTTATAGGGCTTTATGTTTGAGTTTATAGGTATGTAGTCTTTCTTTGGCCTTTTATCAAGGTCAAACAAAGTTTTCTTGTAATTTATATAGGTGATAAAAGTGTTCTAATAAAGTTAAATAACACATTCTAGGAGTCAAATGCCATAAAACCTTTCAAAAGAGTACTTTTAAACCCTTATAATCCCCAAACTGCCCGTACTTACCTTTGGAGGGAGCCTGTTTTTGAATAGAGGTCAACTTCTATTAGGTTTTTATTATATTAGGGTTCCTTTTAGAGTGGTCAATGCTAATATTAGGTTTTGAAGCATTTCTAGGGTTTTTTCTTTGGATAGCTCTGTAGTTTCAGCCCGTGGAGAATGCATAAGAGGAGAAATCCATGTGGATCAACTTCAGGATTAGTTGCACAATGATTTTGTAAGGAGGTGAAGAGGCTAGGAAGCATATATTTAAGTTATATGACTACTGGAAAGCATTTTTTATATGACAAAGTGCATAAAGTTTGATCCACCATCCACAGACATAGAAGAATGATCACAAAGGTGCAAAGTTCTACCCTATAGCACATAGAGGGAGCACACATGGATAGAAAAGGTAAGAGTGCATGATTTAAAGACATTGTTGTGTTTTGGCCCTGAAAGATACAAGAAATATAAAATGTTTTTAAGGGGCTGAAGTTTCAGGTACAGGTCTGATAGGGGACAATTGCATGGGGAGTTTAAGGTGTCTAAATCTTGTTTAGTTGCATAGACAAGTAGATAGACCTTGATAATGACTCCGAGCTATGTGCATAGGGGAGGAGAACCTTAGATATGCCTACTATCTGAGTGTTTTGACCTTAGATATGCCTACTATCTAAGTGTTTTGACCTTAGATATGCCTACTATTTGAGTGTTTTATCTAGAAAAATTGGTGCATGAAGTAGTAATTTGTGTATGGTCACAGAGGACAAGAATTTTAAAGGTTTAAACTTTGTAACAGTGAGATTAAACTTTCTAGTAGTGATCATAAGGGGTCTACAAGATGTCACAAAAAAATTATGTTTCATAGAGTCCATATGAGCTATTAAGGTCTTAAACAAAGATATACATTAGGGAGCACTTGGCTATGACTTATCAAAGGTCTGTGACAGACAGAGAAAACAATGAAAATAGGTTTGAGATTGGTCAATCATTTTGTAACCATGCTGAAGGTTAAGGGATCCAAGTCAAAAGCCTTTGAAGGAGTCCTCATGAGTTCTCTGGTAGCATCACAATAGTACAGTTTTCCATAGTTGGAGGTTGTAAGGAGATAGGGACAAATCATAAGAACCCTTTCAGAGATATGGAGAATGTGTGAAGTATTAGTAGGGTATTGAACAGTCTTTAGAAGTGCAGTAAACCAATGTAAGGTCATAATAGAGGAATCACAATGAGATGCCAAATACAATGGTTGTCTTTGTCATTTGACTACCTTTTATAGCACTGCACACTGAGTTGCAAAGTTATCTCACTATTAAAGACTTCCATGAATCATACAAGATTTTTGGAAGAAAGTGACAAAAGAGGAAGAAAAGGAATCTGAGAAGATTAATTCTGCCCTAAAAGAGACAGTGGTAGAGTTGTAAGGTCATCATTCAATCCTCATAAATTGATGGTAAATGGTTTAAAGATATATCAAAACTCTTAAGGAAGTAAGATACCCTGCAATCACAATTACAAGCCCCTCAAGTATATGTATGTCCTCCAAGGGGTTAGGAAAGCAATTTATGGAAGAGAGAAAGTTATAGAAATTCCTCCAATGCCTCATAGGAGTCCTGCAGTTATCAAAATCATAAAAACACATGTTATATGAAGTATCCAAGCACACTTATGAGGACAGTGTTCACAATCATGAAGGACATCCAAAGGGGACAATGAATACACGACTAAGACAGTATAAGGGACAACAAATAAACAAGTGACAGTTAGGTTTAATGATAGTCAGCAGAGCCATGCAAGGGCAATAGCAGAGATAAAGGATATGTAAAGGAGTCCAGCCAAAGACAACAAAATGCAGAAGACAATGAATCAATCAAGATAGTCATGAAATGACTGTAATAGTCCTCAGGAAGTAGAAGGTTCAAGTCATAGGGTAATAGTCATATGCTGTTATAAAGCAAGGAAAAGATTCTATTCACTTGAAAACTCAATCCAACAACCAAAGAACAATCAAGTGGATATAGTGATAAGTTAAGAACCCATGGTAGATTCAAGTTCACAGTCAAGAAGAGCACTATCATTTGTCTTAAGAACAATCATCAAAGGCAGAAAACAAAGGTTTAGTAAGGATTACAAACATATTCCAAGGATTTCCAAGAGCATGCAGATCTTCATGTGGCTTTCTATCCTCATTTCAACTTTTGAAGAGCATTTTAGGGTCTACAAAGTTACAATGGGAAGAGACAAGCTTTAAAGCTTCTTCCAAAATCTTTCTATCCATTTCTGGGTGCAAATGTTCATTGCATCATTATAGATATGTGTTTGAAAGAGAACATGATAAGTTTGAATAAGAACACTCTTACATGGGTAGGCATGTGTGCACAAAAAGCTTCAACTATTATTGTCAAAGCAAATCTACAAGACCATCAAAGCAACAAAGGTTTTGAGTTTATGTCCGAAGGTCTAGAAGAAAAAAAAGAGTGCATGCAAAGATATTAAAGATAGCATATGTAAAAGAGTTGCAGTCATGTTGAAGACCATTCAGATGGTTTTAAGCAGTCTACTAGCCTATGGGACAATATGACTGACAATTCATGTAGGATAGTGGGCAAAGGAATATAGAGAAAAGTTTTAATCAAGTGAAAATATAGCATGCAATATTAAGGGAGACTTCAAAGCTCTACAAGATGTTCAAATGGTGAAGGTCCTTACTTGAACTATCATTGAAATTTGTGGTATCTTACAAAGCCCCTTCTTATCATAATCATATGAACTTCTACACACAAACAAAGAATAATAAAAGACCAAGGATAAGATAGAGATTCAAGAAAAGAACAAGGAGAACAATCATAGCAAAGAACAGATGTGAAGGTAGAGTTCTCATGTTTGAGGAGGTTAAACATGCATACTAACACATGATTTTAGTCCTAAGAACCCCAAGGAAAGCCTTCAAAGGCTAAAGAATGATCATTTGGATATTATGTATACCATGTAACAACAGGAGCTACATAACAAAGAGTTGAGACAAGAAAAACTTGACAATGAGTTGAAGTCTTGGAATGAGAAAATGGTTACAGAGATCTTCAAGATCAGGAGCAACAACACTATTTAAGGAGTAGTAATACAGTCAAAGGACTGTAACAATAGATAAAGACAGTCAAGTGACTATCTATAATGTGGTAAACAACATAAATAGATGCAGTTATCAATCATTGAAGACTATCAAAGACACCAAACTGACAATGGTACACAATACAGTGGTACGTGGCAAAGGCAGAGCCCTATCATTGAGTTGACATGAAGCACACTATAGCCATAAGGTGTATTAAATTTTATGTAGAGACAATGAATGATCCTGCATAAGAGGATGGAAAACCATTTTTGATCTTCCGAAGCAACAAGACGACTATCTTTTCTTTATTGCAAGAGCTTGTAAAATTATACAACATGATACTCTAGTTGACAATATTAAAAGACATAAAGTGATTACTCAGAAGGCAGTTTAGACTCCTAGAAGTAGTCAAACTCATGCTCTCTACAGGTCTTGTTTGGTTTCAATTCCATCGCACATGTCCTATAAAGGTGCATTGACAGTTAGGATGAGATGAGACAATTGTACCAAGCATTCATGAGGCAGTTTGGAGGGTGCAATGGCCACTAGAGGAGTTATGACAGCATTTGAACATCATGCAAGCATCTAGGAGCTATTGGAGTCTTTCAAGGAGATTTTCCACTTCTTAAGGATGCACATCCTAACTACCTCCACTTCTCAAGCAACAATGGAGCATTTCAAGGAGCTGAAGGAGTCAAGCAACTAACTTTTGAAGACCAAATCAAAACAAGACTCTTATTGGGCGTCCAAAAGAGGTTTGCTACTTTTTAGGCTTTGGAACTTAGTCAAATTTAGTCCTTATATGCTCTCCTATGTCTGGGATGACATATAGGACCCCTAGGCAACATTTTTCAGGAGTCATTTTCATGTTTTTGAGCTCTAGAAGCCTAAAATAGTAGACTGTAACTCAGAAACAAACACATTCAGTTGTATGACATCATTTTGTAATCATTTTTAGAGCATATTAAGTATTTATCAGACTTTTTCAACTGTAAGGATATCTTCTTTTCAATAAAAGTTCAAGCTTTTTACCTTCTCAGCTCTTGTTTTCATTGTGTATGAATGAATATGAATGCATGTTTATGTGATGTTTAATGAAATTCTTAAATAAAATGTCACATTTGATGTCTTTGTTAGAAAATAATGCATCTCTCTATGAGTTATGAGTTGTGTTATGATACAAAATAGTCCTGGTTGTGAAATACACAAAGTTTCCTCCCTAAAACAGCAAGATATCAAGCCTTCCTATAATATGTTGAGTTGTAAACATTAGTAGAGTATGAGTTATGTGTGAAACAACTACTTTATTGAGATTTTTTGTGTCAAACAACAGTTGATGAGTCCATTATCATTTGGTGAATCACCTTTCCAACTAGATTAGGAGAATTTTATGTCTTTTCCTCACTCTTTTTTTGGCAACAGAAGTAGGTAGTCTAGTTTAGGTGATGAAATTGAGGGAACCAACCCTTCATCTAGAGGTTTAGCTTCAATTTTTGCAAGGTCCCACACCTAGTAGCTATTCCCATTGTATCATGGGGTCTTGTTGAAGTACATTCAACAAGAGGGTGCAATCTCGTTGATAACAAGTACAACTTAGGTGGATATGTAGATATGGATAAATGGATCCTATAAAATATATATCTAGGTTAGGTACCCATATACAAAATGATCACCCCAAAAAATAAGAGAAGGATAAAATCCATAGTAAAAAACTCCACCATTGAGGATGAAGATTAAAGGTTTAAGTGACCCCCCAAAAGGATAAGTATCATGCACCTCTAAGAGAGCTCACAAATGATGGAACTTTCTTAGTTAAGGGTTCGACGAAGATAAGCACAACCTTCTCCACTATACAACATTACTTCAAATCAACGACTTACTCCTATATTACCTCCTCAATATAGTGCATATGGATCTTGATGTGTTTGGTTTTTTGATGATGAACCATGTTCTTTTATATCTAAATGGAACTCTAGTTGTCATATAAAATGATGGATGGCCTCTAAAAATGAATTCCAAACTTAGTAAGAATATTCTAAAGTCAAAAACCCTCAATGGTGGCATTAACAACCCTTAATACTCAACCTCAGTCAAATAAAGAGAAATAGCATGTTTCTTCTTACTCTACCAACAAATGGGGCTATAAACAAAGTGGAATTTGTAGCCATATGTGGACCTACAATCATCAACATTGCCAACCCATTCAAAATCCATATATTTGACCAAGTATGAACCTATACCTACTATATAGTGGATCACATATTAGTAGGTGCCCTGTATATAGTGTAAGATGCATTTTGTATACTTCTAGTGAAGTTCATGCGGTTCCTACATAAAGTTTGAAACCATACCAAATACTTATATGAGATGTCTACATGAGTGTGATTTAGATAGATGAGGCTACCAAAAAGTTGATAATACAATGTGGCATCAATAAGTGGAGTGGAACACTTAGCCTCAAACTTAACTCTTGATAGAGAGGAAGTTGGTGTAGGCTTACAATCATCCATGTAAAACTAAGATAGAAGATCAAGAGCATAATTTTGGGGATTTTAACCCCTATTGTAGTTGATCAATAGACTGCATTGGTGAAAACATAAGATTATGTATGTAGATAATAGTCAATACCACTTACAATATCTATCTAACAATAGTTATAGAAGTAAATGGAATAGTATAAATCCACGAGGTTTACACAAGACACAAGGATTTACATGAGAAATTTTTTTGAGAAAAAACCTAGCAAAAGACATTCACAATTATATTATTCAGAATCAACATTGATTCAATACAACAAGGTCTTTGGAACCTTTTACAGAGTCTTGATCTACAACAAACTCTTATTCTATAATTGCTCTAATGTTTACATGCACACACTATACAATTGTATTTAATTTATATAATAACAAAGTGTAACATTAGAAATTGTCCTCCTATATGGAATGGTACAATTTCCCTTGGTTTAGCTCCTCACTTTGGTGACCTCTCAAACCTCTTTCTTTTTGACCTTTCTGAAACCCTGATTGACTAAGTTTGGTTGCAAAAAATTCACTTTTGAGGTAACCTTTTGATGGAACCCAAAAAGGGAATTTGGATTACATGTCCCTAGGACCCCCAAAAGGTAGATCTGAGTGGAAATTGGGGGCTTGGACTTGGGTGCCCGTGCCCTAGTCCTCCCCTATTTCCTGGGATTTTGAATTTTGGCAAGATGTTAGCTCCCACCAAGTGCCTCAAGATTTTATTTTCAAATTCTTAGTTTTCACGCAATATCGAGATGTTATTCTAAAATTTGAATTCCCTAAAGCTAGATATAAAAAGACATTTGAATATCATTTTAACACACACAATTCTTATGCAAGCTTGATGCCAAAACTCTGCCAAAATTGCTATTGAAGATCAGTGACTTGTTGAAGCTCTTGAAAGTGTAATATATTTTCTATGATGGAGATAATGGATGGAGATTAGGAATCAAGATCTTGAGACTATCTTGCTCTTCTTGTGGTTTGTGCACTCTTTGCATGATCAGGAGAAGGGTTGAAGCCTCCAACATCAAGCTTGGAGATCCTCTGCAGACATTGCTGATTTGCCTTCTTGTTCATGCAAGTCTTCATTTGTTTCATCTCCTTGAGGTGAAGTTGTATGTATTTATTAATGCAAAGCAAGTTGTTGATCTTCCCTTGATTGAGACATCTAGGGTTTGATATTTCTACATACACATTGTAGGGTTTGCACACACTTTTGTAAATCTTTATCTCTAGATATTGCTGAGGTAGAAATACCAAAGATAGGGCTTGACTAAGGCAAGCTCCTATATAGCCGCAACATCTTTCTCCTTCTTTTGCAGGTGCAAATCATGTTTTACAGGTTCTAGTAGAAAGAAGCTACAGGAAGGAGGATATTGCTAGTATATTCATCACGAACTTTTGAGTTTTCATATTTTGACACTTGTGGGATGAAGGAGCGGGCACCCTAGTCCAACAGGGGGCAATTTCTGAGATCTTGAAGCCATTTGGGAGTGTCAGATAGCATGTGCAGAAGATTTCTAGTTTTGGGAATTTTTGGGACTAAGGAGTAGGTGCCCTAGACCAATCAGCCCTCAAAATCTAGGTGCACAGTCTCTGATACTCTCTCTCTACATTTCTGTGATCAATTTTGCCTATATTGTTATCAGTTTCTGTATATCTCTGATTTAAGGCATAATTAGGGTTTTATTAGTTCATGAGCAAAAATACTTAATAAAACCTTAGTTAGGCCCTTGAAATCATAAACCATGAGCAAAAAGGGGTAGATAAGCAACTCATAGATTGACCTCAAACTCAATCCTTATGCTCCCCAATGCTTAGTTGGTAAAATAGTGGTCCTTAACCTTGTTAAATAAACCACTAATTTTTCCACTAAACATTTTGGTGAACCTGAGCTTTAAAGAATTTGCATCCTTTTAAACTTCAGATCTGAAATAATTTGTTGTCCTAGAGCATATTTAGGTTGAAAATCTCTTTGGTGAAATTGCATGCATTGAATTGAGAATCATATTCTTTATCTTTTTCACTAAAAGAATTGGAAAAAATCAATAATCATTGTTTTACATGGTATCTCATTTTCATAGGCCATCATTGTGCATTTGAATCTTGGGTTAAAAATAGCATGTTAAAATGTCGGATTACTTTTTGCAAGATTTACATGTTTATGATGAGTCACTTAGTCATGATGACTTTGATATGTTAGATGAAGCCCTTGAGGACTTTATCTCAATTGAACATTCCACTATGGCCTCAACGCTGTCATTATTTTAAAGATTTTTAAATGTGATTTATATTCCTAAATCTAAAGAAGAGTTTGAAAAAACAAAAATTGTGCTCACTTTATGTGCAAATGTGGTGCAACCATCTTCTAAACATGTGCTTACTGTTAAAGGTTGTCAATCTACTTGTCAAACTCCTGATCACATTTATGATCATGCTAAACAAATAATGCAACAAAACTTACAACAAACTAATCATAATGCGGTTGCTCATGCATACAATACTCAGAATAATAGACAAAGTACACAACAATCGAACATTCCAATATATTTACCGGCTTCTCAACCTATGCTTCCTCAAGCACCTCATTTAACATATAAAGGTGGTAAAGACTATAATCTTGTAGAGAAGCTTCGCGCTACTCCTACAAAGATATCTCTTTGGGAACTCATACAAACTTCACCTACTTACTATGGAATGCTACAAGAGGCTTTACAAAAGGTGATTGTTCCCCCTGCTATTAAACCAATTGTTGTTGCTTTATTACATTGTATGCATGCCACAAAAGCAAATATCCTGTTTCAACAACATGAATTGCCATCTCTCGAAGTTCAAAATTAGTATGATCCTTTGATTATCTTTATTACAATTAACAAAACATTGGTTAAGAGGGTTATGATCAATCATGGTTTAGCCCTTAACGATTGTGGCATTGACTTATTACATAAGGTTAAGGTTGATACATCTGCAATCAAACCGAAATCATTAAGTATCCATGGTTTTGATAATGTTGGACGACAATCTGTGGGCGCTATAACTCTACCTATACAAGTTGGACCTGTGATGGTGCCTACCCTAATTCATGTCATGCCTTGCTCTCTATCTTATAACATGATTCTTGGTAGACCTTGGATACACGCATTAGGAGCAGTTCCTTCTACTCTACATTGTTCAATCAAGTTTATATTCAAAGATAAGTTACATACTATTCATCCTGATCCTAAATGAGATAGTTTCTTGCAAATGGAAGTTCATAAGCATGTTGTTTGTCCTAAGACTCTAAACAATCTGAAAATGGATTTATCAACTTCTCTTACTAATGAAAATGTTATGCAAGAGCCTAAACAATTGAATGCATTTGTTGGTGATGACTGGGGTTTGTTGGATTTTACATCTTCTATAGGAGAATATTGTAACATCAGAAAATGTCCCCTTGGGGGCTTTTCCCTCATAAGGTTTAGCTCCTGGGTCTTTAGCATGCATTTAGGACATTTTAGTTCATATTTTGACACCCCGACAGAATGAGACCTAGGTTCCATGGCAAATTGGGCCTAGGTGGACTCCTTGAGTTGTACACTGCCCAAAATAGGGGGGAGGACTTGGACGCCCGCACCCTAGTCCTGCCCTATTTTGGGGAAGCCCCAATTTTTGGGTGTCAGTTAGTGACCATTATTAGGTCCCTTTGCCGACATGGTAAGTTTGAATTTCAAAAAGCTTGGTGGGAGTGTTTATAGATGCATATATAAACATGCTTAGGCATTCGTTTGTAAACTAGATTTTAATTAGATGATCATTGTGATGTGCAAGTGTTCTCAAGGTGATTGAAGGCTTTCTATTGTGTTGCAAGAGAAGACTTGTATGTTTTGTGTGTTGATATTTGCAGATTTGAGCATCAATCTCCTCATGGCATGAAGAGCATCTTCCTCCATGAGAGCTTCACTACAAGGTGACATAATATTGTGCTTTTGTCATTGATTCCTTTGGTTTTTACCTCTGCATCACAAGGGCACGCATTCTTTATCTAACAATGGTGTTTAGAGACTTAAGTGTCCTCCCAGGCTTGACTGAGGCTAAACACCACAACCCCCAAACCAAGTCTTGTGAGTTGCAGGAAGGATTGACAGACATCAAGGATTCAGGATCTGAAGAAAAGAAGGACATAGGAGCACTTCCAGGGCTTGGGTACTTGCTCTAGTGTCCTCTACATACGAATTTTGAAAAATAGAAGTTACAGGGTTGATCAGTGTCTAAAAGAGGTACAGATTCTGCAAAGAAACCTGTACCTTGGACAAGGGTGCCCGCTCCAGTGTCCCTGACTATTCCACCTTGGAACCCCAAAAATAGGTATTCTATGATTTGGTATTTTACTCCTGTCTGCAAGAGCTTTTTCTATCTTTCGGCAATTTGTTGTCATATTAATCCAAGTTTCCCTACATCTGAAAGTGACCTAGGGTATGATAGTGCTCGCCACTTGACCCTAGATCCTTCAATGTTTAGTGGAGAGGTAGATTTAAACACATAAAAGCTAAAACATTATCAAATCCAATTTCCCCCTAAACATTTTGGTGAACCCATGTTTTTGGAGTTAAATTGTAACTTACTGAGTGTTTTTCTTCATATTTGCATTGATTTCATTCATTCATTTAGTCATTCAATTTATTGCATTGAGCAAAACTCAAAAAAAATTGAAAATTTAGGAAAATTCAAAAAAATTGCATTGTTGGGCTTACTAAATTCCATCAATTCTTCCTAAATTTTCCTAATTCATGATTTTTGCATCATATCTGATATAAACTATAGAAAAATACAAAAAATTCAAAATTTTGGGTTGCATTTTCATCATTTAATTGCTAGGGTTTTGTGGAAATTTTGATAATTTTATATAACCTAGTAATTCCAAAATCTAGGGTTAGTAGGCAAAATCTTTTATCATTTTTTTTACTGATTTTAGAGGCTTATTCAAATTTATATTTCTCTATAGTCTTGTCTTTTAGTGTGAATTTGCATTTAAATTTAAAATATTTGCATTTTTGCATAGAAAATTTCAAAAAAAACTAGCAATTTTGATGCATTTTCATTAAATTTGCATGGGCATTTTGCATGTTTAAGCTTGAAAATCATGTTCATATCAGAGATTATTTAATTTACATCAAAAATCAGACTTCAAAACATTCACATATAGCATTTTGTCCCAATATCTCAAACCTAAGGCTTCGAAAACAACAATTTTCACTAAATTTGATCTTGTCAACTTTATAAACTTGCACCATTGGTGTGTTGTGAAAGATATTTTAGAATTATTTTTCTGTTATCATGGTAATCATTTTCTTCTTCTCATAAAAATCTTCACAACACCCTTTTAATGGGCTCTTGTAGTGAAAATTTGGTGAAAAACTACACATTTTGACTATTTTTGCCCTAGGGTTTGACCTAGTTTGCACTCCAAGTGTGTTGTGATCAGATTTATGGATTGATATAACTGTTATTATTGATATTATTTTCTTTCTCTCCTAAAATTCCTTACAACACCTCTTTTGCTAGGTCTTCGAGTTGAAAAACCATGAAAAATAGCCTATTTTCGCTATATTTTCACTAGGGTTTGACCTTAAGTTGAACTAAAAGCGTGTTGTGTTGGGTATTTTGGAACTAAGTGGCTATTATTACTGATATTATTTTCTTTTCATCATCATTTTCCTCACAACACCCTTTCCTATTCCCTTTTGCATTGAATTTTGGTGAAAGAAGTGCCTATTTTGACATATTTTCACTATATTTTAACTTGGCATTATCTTGAATTTGCATCAAGAGTGTGTTGAGAGTGATCATATTGTTGTTTTGGACTGATATCAGACATATAACTTTCTTCCATTGACTAAAATCCTTACAACACTCTTTGGATCATTCATTTGCATTGAAAAAGTACAAAAAACTAAGCATTTAAGGCTATTTCTTTGGAACATATATTCATGATATTGATCTCTCTATGTGCTTTACATATGAAATCCTTTGTCATATATCTGATTTTGATAGTTTCACAAACTTCATGGGAATATACCCTTGGATATTGGATGATCTCACCAAATTTATGATCAATAATAAATATACTAGTGATGACCTCAAGATGTTAGATGAAGCCTTAGATGACTTTATAGAACATTCCACTATGGCACCTATTAATAAAACATGTGATGATCCCTCTCCTAAGGTTGTTCCTCCTCATGAGGACACTTTGATGCAAGAAGATGATTCCATTGGCGCATCTCTTAACATCATACCACCAAATCTTCATTCTAACACTCACTCTGGCCAAGATGAAGCATTAGCAAATGAAGAGCCATTAGCACTTTGCCATTCTGATTCTCTCCCTAGCCAAGAAGAAGCATTAATTAATAAACAAATCCCTTTAGAGAAGGACATCCTATGGGTAGACAATGAGCTTTCATCTAACAACAATACAAACTCTATCATAATGCATGGAACCTCTATGGATCATCCTAGAAACCTTATTCCTTTAATTGATTGTTTAAACACCTTGGACATCACTAAAGAAGAGAAGACCATTAGTCTCCTCCCTTCGATTGAAAATCTAGGTTACTTGGAACTTACTAATGATCTAAAAACATCAATTACCTCTTGGGACATCACTAGAGATAAAAGCATTGATAATTGTCCTCAAAACACCTTACCTTCCTCACATTCTAATGTTCTTTTCTCAAAAGGTCTAAGGTCTCCTACATTAAATCTCTCTTGGGTAGAGGCTGAAATCACTCCAACCAAATTCATTCTTCCATCTTGCAAGATCATCTTGCATACAATTCAACAAGAAAATATTAATCCCAACATTCAACCAAACAAAGATGATCCTAACAATGAACAACATGATGAACAAGATATGAATTTGGCTATGGTACCGTATGTCCCACTATCCTCCAACATTAGGGAGTGGGAAGATGACGATGATGATTTACTTATAGACAACCTCTAGCCTGACAAGGGCCCTATAGGTAAGTATCTCTAACCCTTTATCTCGCTCATGATGTGCTTCCCCTGTGATGTGTTATGTGTTGTTTAGGCCTCCTAGGATGACCTCAAATTTTCCCATAAGGTTCGGGATACCAGGGGACCACCTCTGTTGTGACCTTCTATTTGTATCATCATTCTTCTAAATTGCCTCTCTCCAATTTCATTGTTGTGTGTTGTGTCTTGCGTACATAGCGTTGCAGTTGGTGACTTGGGGGCACCCTCCTATGTGACTATCCCTAAGACACTTGTTTCTCCTCTCTTATTTATTGTTTCCCTTCCTCTAGTGTTTCCATCTAGCTGGTGGATGATGACAAACATTTACACTGATGCGAACCTAGTGTCCCTTTCGAGAGCAATCAAAAAATGAACTTAGTTCCTAATATGACAATGGGGTTGTATATCTTATCTGGCGCTTAGCTAGTGGAAGCACTCGTGCTTTCCGCGTAGTGAATTTGATGATGCTTCTATCACATTTATAAATCTTAACAATACTACTGCTCTATGCACCTTTATTTGTCTTTGAATCTAGCCTTGGCGGTACTCGATTCGAAGAGCTTCGTAATATAGCCCCATGGTTATCCTCAAACTCCAAATTTGCTATATAACCTTGGCTCTTTGTGTGGTTAATCATATGCATTGATGTTGTTGTTTATCATGATGTTGTAGACACTAACATGTTTCTTGCAAGGATGTGTTTGTAGGAGCATTTGGTGATCATGGCGTACATGTCACCTCTGGGGGGAATGTGCTTTGTGAAAGTTGATGTTCCCTTGTGTGTTTTCTTCCTACCTTAATGTGCTTGATATTGATAACTGATATCAAGAACCTTAAGGTGGGGGCATATATAAGGTAAACTATCTGTTATAGATGTTAGCAATGTGTTTGACCTCATATGCAAAGACTTGCGCCCCAGAGTAGTGCATCATGCATCTTGAGCTTGTGTGAAATCAATCAATCAATCATGTAAGCCCTCTGCAGAGGTGGGATATTGAGCATATCCTTTTTCTTAAGCCCTTTGCGGAGGTGGGATATCGAGTATATCCTTTTTCTTAAGCCCTCTGCAGAGGCAGGGATGGTGTATTTCTCAGAGCAGATTACATCATCTTGTCATTTTCAAAAGTCCTTTGTGGAGGCAGGGAGCAGTTCTATGACTAACTCAACCCTTAAGCATTTCTTCAGCGATTGTTGTAGCGAAGCCCAATCATCGGTGTGTGCCTGTAATGTGCCTGAGATGGTGTTGGACCTAGAAATAGGTACACTCCATCACTTGTCTGCCTTGTTTTCTCTGTGTCTTCAAGTGTGTATGTTTTGGCATGCTTGTTTTGTGTGGCATGTTTGTTTCCCCATATGCAAATACCAGTGCCCTCGAGTAGTGCTTCATACATTTTGGGAGGTTTTGCATGTCTTGTGTGTGTGTTGCCCCATACATATAGAGACCTGTGCGATGAGTGCATCATATATTATGGGAGGTTTGTTTACTTTCCAGTACTTGCATTTGCATTTCATATACATATAAGAAAAATAAAAGAAAATATATCATTTCTATCTTCCATGCATTAATGTGTCTTCTATGCATTGACTGTCTTCTCCGTGTTCTGCGTGACTGTTATTGTCTTCTCCATCTTTTGTGTGCCTATTATTGTTTTCCATACGATTAGCGTGTCTTCTCCGTGCTTGATGTGTTTTTTGTGTTTGTGACATTACTTTAATGCATGTATTGGTCTCACGTTTATACATACATTAAAGTGGGGGCTAAATGTAACATCAGAAAATGTCCCCTTGGGGGCTTTTCCCTCATAAGTTTTAGCTCTTGGGTCTTTAGCATGCATTTAGGACATTTTAGTTCATTTTTTGACACCCTGATGGAATGAGACCTAGGTTCAATAGAAAATTGGGCCTAAGTGGACCCCTTGAGCTATACCCTACCCAAAATAGGGGGGAGGACTTGGGCGTTCGCACCCTAGTCCTGCCCTATTTTGGGGCAGCCCCAATTTCTGGGTGTCAATTAGTGATCGTTATTAGGTCCCTTTGCTGACACGGTAAGTTTGAATTTTGAAAACCTTGGTGGGAGTGTTTATAGATGCATATATAAACATGCTTAGGCATTCATTTGTAAACTAGATTTCAATTAGATGATCATTGTGATGTTCAAGTGTTCTCAAGGTGATTGAAGGCTTTCTAATGTGTTGAAAGAGCAGACTTTTATGTTTTGTGTGTTGATATTTGCATATTTGAGCATCAATCTCCTCATGGCATGAAGAGCATCTTCCTCCATGAGAGGTTCACTACAAGGTGACATAATATTATGTTTTTGTCATTGATTTCTTTGGTTTTTACCTCTGTCTCACAAGGGCATGCACTCTTTATCTAACAATGGTGTTTGGAGACTTAAGTGTCCTCTGAGGCTTGACTGAGGCAAGCCTCTAAACACCACAACCCCAAAACCAAGTCTTGTGATTGCAGGTTACAGGTGTCTCATTTGCGAAAAGTGGAGTTGTAGGAAGGATTGGAAAACATCAGGGATTCAAGATCTAAAGAAAAGGACACATGAGTACTTCTAGGACTTGGGCACTCACTCTAGTGTCCTCTGCATCTGAGTTTTGAAAAATAGAAGTTATAGGGTTGATCGGTGTCAGAAGGAGGTCCAAATTTTGTGAAGAAACATGTACCTTGGACTAGGGCACCCACTCCAGTGTCCTTGACTATTTCACCTCAGAACCCTAAAAATAGGTATTCCGTGATTTGGTATTTTATTCCTGTCTGCAAGAGCTTTTTCTGTCTTTCATCAATTTGTTGTCATATTTGCATAATTAGGGTTTTAATGGTTAATTGGGCATAAGACAAGGAAAATTAACAATTACATTCCCTAATCCAAGTTTCCCTACATCTGAAAGTGACCTAGGGTATGATAGTGCTCGCCACTCAACCCTAGATCCTTCAATGTTTAGTGGAGAGGCAGATTTAAACACATAAAAGCTAAAACATTAACAAATCCAATTTCCCTTAAACAAATACAAACCTAAAAAACATCATCCCCAAAACATCAAACATTGCATCAATCACATCACATGTTTCAATTGATAAATATAAATCTTCTTTGGTGACAAATAAGGATAATACCCTTACTTACACTACTAATTATGACACTTATGAAGCCCCACCTTCCTCTAAGGAAATGGTTTCTCT
This sequence comes from Cunninghamia lanceolata, assembly GCA_027924645.1. NCBI lineage: Eukaryota > Viridiplantae > Streptophyta > Pinopsida > Cupressales > Cupressaceae > Cunninghamia > Cunninghamia lanceolata. The sequence goes on from BSBN01000137.1 coordinate 1,215,899, forward strand.
TTATAGTTGAGGATTCTGAATCCTTTATAAATATTGTGATTATAGAGGTAAAGGCTATGGTATAAATCAACAAGGATTCAAAGTCCCTATAGAATCTGCATTGTGACATTGCTACAGTGGCATTGGATACAATCCTTTCAAGGAATCCAAAGATCATAAATGCCCTACTCTTAATGTGAATAATATATCAACACTTAGTTTGATATTTTTGGAGTTGATTGACATCAATTGTCCTCCAGGACCACTTTTGTTGGATGTATTCTCAATAGATGAGGCAATAGTAGAATTCTTGGGCACTTATGACAATATTCCTCGTTATCATCACAAATGCGGCCTACCTTACTATTTAAACAGCAGTGTATACTTTGGAAAAATTACTAGCACAATAAATGCTACTGTAGAACCTAATGGAGAATGTGAAGAACAATTACAATTGTATAATCCATTAGACCATAGTACTCTCCTTAATGGATAGACTATTGATGTTGTTATGGATAAGGATGATACTTAAAAAGTTCTCCCTATCAGTGATTGTTTAAATGTAGAAGAAAAAGATGAAATGTCTAAGTTATTGCATGAATTCCCAGAATTATTTTCTTGTAAATATTCTAACATGCTTGGTATCGATCCTCAGATTGTAACACATAATATTGTATTGAAACTAGATACTAAGCCATTTAAATAGAAGATTTGTAAAATGAATTCTAAGATTACATTGCTTGTTAGAACTAAGATAGAAAAGCTTCTACAAGTAGCTTTCATATAACCTATTGATTATTCAACTTGGATTTTGAATATTGTTGCCATTTCTAAACCTGATGGTCATATAAGAATGTGCACAGATTTCTGAGATTTGAATTCAACATCTCTGAAAGATGATTTTCTGCTTCCTAATATTGATATGATTATCGATTCCATAGTTGGACATGAACTACTATCTTTCATGGATGTTTTTTCAAGATATAATCAAATTTTAATAAATCCTCAAGACCAATATAAAATAGCTTTTATAACACCTTGGGGTACATTTGTTGGGTAGTCATGTCGTTTGGACTTAAGAATGTAGGAGCTACTTATCAATGTGCAATGACTTATATTTCATGATTATATGCACAATATTTTAGAAGACTACACCAATGACATCTTGGCAAAGTCTATCCATCACAAGGATCGCACTACAAATCTTTGACAAATATTTGAGCACATAAGGAAATATAATATGCGATTGAACCCCCGTAAGTGTGTTTTCAGTGTGGATAGTGGAAAGTTACTAGGATTCATTATTTCAAATCGTGGTATTGAAGTGGATACAAAAAAGATCGACGCAATTGTTAATATGCCAATACCGAAGAACATATCTCAACTTTGTAGTTTCCAGGGAAAGATACAAGCCATCCACTAATTTGTTTCACAACTCGTGGATAGGACTCGTCCCTTTACGCAACTATTGAAGAAGGATTCTAATTTTCAATGGAATTTTGAATGTCAAAAAGCTTTCAATGACTTAAAGGATTATCTAGATAATCCGCCTATTTTACAACCTCTTGTTTCTGATAAACCATTCATGTTATACATCTCAACATCTAACAATGCCCTAGTAGCCTTGTTAGCACAAAATAATGTTGAAGGCAAAGAATGCACTGTCTATTACATCAATCAAACTTTTCTCGATTATGAAGTGCGATACACTATTATAGAGAAGCATTTCTTAGCTTTAGTGTTTTCAACTCAAAAACTTTGACACTATCTTTTAAATGTTGAAGTGCACGTGATGGTAAAATTTAACCCTCAGAAACATCTCTTTGCAAAAATAGATTTATCAAGTCATCTCGCTAAAGGGGTTATGTTACTAACAGAATTTGATCTCAAGTTCATTTCCCAAAAAGTGATTAACGGGAAAGTGTTAGCGGATAAATTAGTTGAAACTCCTTCACCCTTCTCTACACAACATCAGGAAGTATTTCCTAATGACCAAATCTTAACAATTTGTGCAGATGAAAAATGGGAATTATACTTTGATGGATCAACATGTCAAACTGGCTCTAGGGCTAGTGTTATATTGATACCCCTCGTAGGTAAGTCGATTCCCCTAACCTACCACTTAGACTTCTTATGCACAAACAATATAGTTGAATACGAAGCTCTTATCATAGGACTTTGTGTAGCCCTGGCTCTTAATATCATAAACATTACAATATACAGTGATTCTCAATTAATTGTAAAATAGATAATGGGATCATATCAAACTAACCATGATAAGCTATCTCAGTATCATGAGTTGGCCTTATCTTTCTTAAAATAATTCATATCATATTCAATTAGCACTATTCCCAATCGACATGTGAATGCAATGGCAAGCACAACTTCCCTTATATCTCCTGATGATTCTCCTAAGGAATTTACTTTTGTTGTTCATAATCTTAAAACACCAACAATTGATTGCCCTGTAGTTGCGAATACAAAACTTTGTGGTAATACATACACGGACGAATGGTTCTCCCATATATAATTATTTACATGATGGAACTATTCCTAATTCAACATCTAAGAATGCCCGAATCCGTTTACACAAACTAGCAATGCAATACATTATACTGTCAAATGTTTTATATCGACGAAGTTACAATGGTGTTTTACTCAGATGTTTAAGCAATTCAGAGATTCTGATAGCTTTAGAAGAAGCTCACTCTGGTGCCTGTGGAGGGCATTTTGGAGGAAAATCATTGGTGCAAAAATTGTTACGTATGGGCTACTATTGGCAGCATATGGAACAAGATTCCTTTGCTTATGTCAAGAGAAGCCCGCACTTTCAACAACATAAACACCTAATCTATGCTCCCGCTCAAGAGCTTCATGCCCAAGTGTCACTGTGGCCGTTCTCTATTTGGGGCTTGGATCTAATTGGTAAAATTTCCCCACCCTCCTCCCAAGGACATACATTTATTATTATTGCCACTGATTATTTTACAAAGTGGGTTGAAGCGGTCCCCTTACGATCTACGACCGCCGATGTAATTTGTTGATTTATACAAGACAACATAATTTCTCAATTTGGAATAGCTTCCTCCCTCGTTTCAAACAATGGTATGCCATTTAAGAACAAGTGAAAAAGTTCCTCGAAAAATACCATATACAACATCGCTTCTCTACACCTTATTATTCTCAATCAAAGGCCAAGCAGAAGCTTCAAACAAAGTTATTGGACATATTTTATAGAAAACTATTAATAAACATCAAAAAGATTGGCATACTCAATTATCATACGCATTGTGGGCTTATAGAACAAGCATTCAAATGCCTACTAGTAATACATTATATAATATCGTCTATGGCGCAGACACGATAGTGCCCTTGGAGTTAGAAATTCCTTCCCTAAGAATTTCCCTAAGAGACATCATGGATGATGACATGGAATGTGAGAAAATATTACAAGAACTTGAGATGCTTGACGAAAGGCGAGTTAACACTCTTGAGCACCTCAAGGCTTATCAAAAAGGTGTACAACAATCCTATAATGCGCAAGTCATACAATGTTCATTCAACGTTGGAGATTTGGTTCTCTATGAAAATCAACGCAATGTAAATGCACCGCCTGGTGAAAAAGGTAATTTCGGCCCTAATTGGCTTGGACCATACATAATTACTGAGACCTTTGGATCCAGAGCGTGTAACTTAGCTGATGAGCAAGGTATGCCACTTAAAGAACCTATTAATGTAGCGCACCTCAAAAGATTTTATGCTTAAAGATCTAATGTTATTTGTTTCTAAGCTAATTTATTAGCTTCAATTTTGACAAGAATTTACTATTTTGTCTTAATTCATTTAGCATTATATCTTTGTTCAGTTGATCATTGTTGTATCCTATTTCAGTATTCTTTACTTAGATCACTTTAGCATTAACTGAATATAACTTTAAAATTTAGATTATGTGTAAAATGCTTAATCATTGTGCTTATTACTATATGTTCTTTTTAGAATTGTTAGTATATCACAATAGCATTAATTAAAGCATTTAGACATCATCACTAGTAGTATTTTTACGAAAAACACATGTGAAAGATCAAAAACCATTACACATAGGTGAAAATAAATAAACATCATATATATATATATATATATATATATATATATATATATATATATATATATATATATATATATATATCCTTAGTTTTAAATATACATCCGAGTTGACTATCCCTCAAGAAAAAATGGGATGTTGTAGTGCCTAAAATAAATACATCACATAGTTGAGCCTCGATCGCCAGTACCCTCAGGCCCTCGTGGTGTGTGAGTGACAGAAGCCAGACCATGTGTGGCTATGGATTGCGAATGACTCCTAGAGATGCTTCACAATTGTAACCCCCTGATCTTGCCTCTCATCTCTATCATCTGCTCATGTGCCTCTTGGTACATCCTCTAGTACTGGTCTCTCTCAGACTAAACCCTGTCTCTGTCATCTCTTGCCTGATGAACCTCACGCAGTAAGAACTCACTAACAGCTATCTCTCCCTCTGATGTAGGCACTGCTACCATCTGCTCTTGTATATGCCTAAAAATGACATGAATCATCCTAAATAAATATTCTAAATATTTATTCCATTCTTCTATTAATTAAATAAATATTTCCAATTTATTTAATCGATTCATTGTTCCATAATTAAATAAATTCAATTTATTTAATTAAAATTCTTCTAAATGTCCTACACAATTAAATAATCATAAATTATTTAATTAATCCAAATTCCTCTATCCTAAGTTCTAAATTCAAAAATCCACCTCACCTTTACACCTCACCTTTTCCACCTCACCTTGTCCACCTCATCAGGTTGCACATGTAATTAAATATATTTAATATTTAATTATCTTATTTTCCCTCACCCACATGGCCTATTTCTTCTCAAATCAGAGGTTAGTTAACTAATCAATCAAAAGTGTTAACTAACCTGTCAATTGAGTCAATCCCTCAATCAATTCAGTCAGTTCCACAATCAACTCTTCTAACTGATCAATCAAATCTGTTAACAGACTAGTCAATGGAGTTAACTCTCCAATCAATTTTGTCACATCCCCTCTTTCATGATGGAGCTGGGACACTTGTCACATTTCTACTGGTTGCACATTCCTCAACCATCCTCAGCCGTTGATCTTCATATCTCCTCTCAACCGTTGATTCCCATTCTTCCAAGTCTATAAATGAAGCTTCATACCTCCATTCTAATCATCCAGGCTTTTGACATCGTTGCTCTGCAGAAATATCACCAGCGCGCCTTTGGCACCCTTTTGTCATCCACAAAGCTTGAGATCACATACTTGCTTTGAATCTCATCTTCATTGCATATCACAACAGCCATTTACCATCGACTTCCTCAAACACAGCTTAAAAGAGTGCACTCTCTGAGGGCTCCCTTCATCTGCAAAAGGACGATTGTAATAGGCAAACAACAAAAGCATCGATTTCAGGGAAGGTTTGCTTCGTGTTATTCATTACTATTTTCATTTAATCTTCTTTGTTATCTCCTATTCTATTGATGTTTGGGTCTTATATAATTCATTTGATTGATCAGCATTTTACCCTTACATTTTTGGCACCCACCGTGGGGCCCTTGCCCCTTGATCTCATCAAAATCTGAGCTCTTTTGAAGACAGGTTCAGTATAGGTCATGCAGAATCACGCACAGGCTACTTTGGCGCATTTAAACATTTCTACGGCACATATACCGACTATTACGGCGCTTCTGTTATTTCTGCGCATCTGTGCTTTTTAATGGCACTTTTGTGCACTGTTACGGCGCATTTATAGTTGCTGCGCTTCTGTATGTTCTTACTGCACTTTTGATCACTGTTACGGCGCTTCTATTTTTTTTTGCGCATCTGTTCATTTTTGCTGCACTTTTGAAGACTGTTCCTGCGCATCCATTACTACTGCACATTTATTCTTTTTAACTGTGCATACGTTCAATATTACAGTGCATTCATTATTGTTGCGCTTCTGTTGATTATTTCTGCGCATCTGATCACTGAAGCTGCGCATTTGTAACAGGCTATGGTTTTAGTACTTTCCTAGGAGAATTTGCTAACTCTAACCTTTTCATAGGTATTTGCTGGAGCGGTTTTGCAGGATAGGCTCGGGTTTAGTCCATTGTAGTTGCATCTAATTAGTTCACATTTCATTTTCTGAGGGAAAGTAAAAATTGATGTTCATTCAAATCTTCATCTAGTTCTAATTAGGGAGAAAGTAACTAGATTATTTCTTGCTTGCATTGCAAACACCTTCCAAGTTATTGCTATCTAAGATTAAAATTGAACTCATCAATGATCTTGAAGTTAAAATGAACCATTACTATATCGTGAGACCAGAATTTCAAAGTTAACAATCTCGTGCTACGCGGTTTAAAATTGAACTCATCAATGATCTTGAAGTTAAAATGAACTATTGCTATATCGTGAGACCAGAATTTCAAAGTTAACAATCTCGTGCTACGCGGATTTAAAACTAAACTCACCACTGCTTTCTGGGGTTTAAAACTGAACCACTGCTATATTGCTGAAATCACTTCAAAATTCTGTGTTTGAGTAGATTAGCCCATTTAGTTTTTCACTTTTAACTAGGGTGGATTAATCAGTGTATTATGTGCTTGCGAATGACAATAGGCTTATGCTCTCCCCTCTTCTGGGTGATCAGAGTGCTAGACTTGTCATTCTATTTGTTTAACCTTTAGGAGGGGCCTGCCCTTGGATGCACGCTTGTCCAAGCGGGAATGACCCTGAGTGGTAACAGGCTAACGCCAAGCCCTACCAAGCCACTTAAAATAAATTGTGCTTGAGGTGAAAACTTCCTGCAACGAGTGTTGTTGTGTTACACCGACGGCCAACCTCCCCCAAAACCCTCTCAGGCGCAACCCTTTGAGGCTGGGAGACTCCATAACGGAAAGTAGTGCTGCTGCATGTGTAACCACTTGAATGGTTGCCCGCATTAAATACCTCTTGTTCTAGTGGCCCAAATCCCTTATAATCCATTTCTCGCCTAGGATTTTTGTGCTTGCTTTTGTTCAATTCAGTCCAAAATAGAGTCGAAAAAACTACAAAAACAATGAAAAACTACAAAATATTCTTTGTGCTTGCTGTGTTTTCTTGTTGTTAATTCATAATATCAGATCAGGAAGACCTTTTCTAGCCAAAAAAATACCAAAAAATAGAAGAACCCAAAAATTTGCCAAAATCTCAGAGCTGCGCATATACTCCTTTCTGCTGCGCATATACTACGACTTGCTGCACTTTTGTACCGACCTACTGCGCATATATACACTTGCTGTGCATATACACACTGTTGCTACGCATTTGTACTTAACCAAAGCTATGCTTATACTGTGACTTACGGCGCATTTGTTCTTTTCTGTTGTGCATTTGTTTCGGCGCATATGAGACGGTGAGCACTTGCCCTATTTTTGAGAAAATATTTTCACTTGATTGGAGCACCCATTTCAGCCTAGTTTCACTTTCTGAGGTCAAATTACACCTTGCAGTCAGTCTTCATCCATTTCACCCACATCTCTCTCTTTCATCACTTGTCCCATTCACCTTCTGTCCAAATCCCTCTTGTCCCGAAGTCAGTTTGTCCCATACCAATTCGACATAGGTCCTTTTTTTCATGTCATTAGTGAATTCACGTAAGCCTAGTAGGTCACCGTACCTTTGCTAGTAGTCTTGTTGAACGACTAAGCCCTACACAGTAAGACTGGTATCGACTACCCTTACTAGCAGCTAACGTCTTGTGTCAACCGTCTTACTTGAAGTCATTGAGCGAGAGAATCCTTTGTCCAAATCTTGTCCTAAGTATCCCATTCACAACATTCTCAGTCAGCACCTCGCCAAATTTTCTAATTCTGGTCCACTTCATCCCACCCCACCTTGCATGGTTCTTACTCGATCCTAGTACAACAAGCAAATTGAAACGACCGAATCATCTGATCACCTCGCCCCACCACATGGTGGTGATGAAGAAATTTCTCATGAAGAATTAATAGCGCACATCCAAGATAGCAAATTCCAACGCCTGGTAGAGAGGGTGTTCCTTGAAGACCCCGATAAATACTTCCACCATCTTGCTAATCTCGGAGTCAAACTCCCCGCAAACTTTGACATAAGCTCCATCATGGAAAATGTAGACAATGATCATGAGCGGAGATGTGATGGTCATGAGAGGGGTACGAATGACACGGTCCCACATGCAAATGAGAGAGATACGAATGACAGGGTCCCACATGCAAATGATAGAAGAAAGAAACCTATGGACCAAAATGCTCCTATGGATGATGTGAGACAACAAATCGAAAGTCTAAAACAAGAAATATCCAACCTTAAGACCGGTACAAGTTCCAAGCAATACTCTTTGGAAGATATAGCTCTGTATCCTTTTGACAAAAGTTTGGTCATGAAACCCTTCCCCTTTCAGTTCGGAGTCCCAAAGTTTGACAAATACAAAGGGAAGGGGGACCCTAGAGATCATATCCGGGAATTCAATGCCGCATGTTTAGAAGTAGCTCACAACGAGACCTACTTGATGAGACTATTCCTAAGATCTTTAGGTGGTCAAGCTATGGAGTGGTTCTCGTGCCTCCCACCAGGGATCAAAACTTTTGATGAACTTATCAATAAATTCATAACGCACTTCTCTTACAACATAGAACACGAGGTATCTATGCTAGATCTATGCAATACCAAACAAAAGAGTGGTGAGTCATTCGCCACCTTTTTACAATGATGGAGACAGCTAGCTAGTAAGTGTTCTTATGATATTCCTGAGAAGCAACTATTGGAAATGTTTGTCCACAACCTAAACACGGATCTTAGCTATCAGATTCAGATACAATGCCCTACATCATTCTCCAAAGTCATTGAAATGGGCCTATTCATTGAAAAATCTATGATCACTAAAGGAACTCTCAAGCTATATAAGGACACGCCTAATTCCAATTACACAATGGATAAATCAAAGTTTTGGACCAAGAACAAGAATGTGGTCAATGATGGGGTAGTTGACGCCAAGGCGGCATCTCCTAAATAACAACCCATATTCACTCTTAAGGGGGACGCAAACAATGGTGCAATCAACAAACCACCCTCTCGGGAGCCTAGATCTTGGTACAATTCAAACCCAAGAAGAAAATTCACACCATTAGGTGAGTCTCAAGAATCTGCGCTACGGAAGTTGTTGGCTAACAATGAAATTTCTCTACCGCCAACAAGTGATTACAAGCCTATAGTCAGACCTCCCTACTGGAAGGACACAGACTATTGTGAATATCACCGAGGAAGGGGGCATACAACTAACAACTGTATCCACCTCAAAAATGTCATTCAAGATATACTGGATCAGAATCAAGGAGGGACACAACAGCATACCTCCAATGAAACTCATGTGGCCTGCAGGGATCCACTTCTGAATCATAACAGGCCATATAACAACAATGTCCGCAACAACAACAACCATGGCCACAACAACAATGGCAACAACAGTAACGACAATATCAATAATCGCAACCGGCCAAATCAGAACAGTGGGACAAGTAATGCTAACTATGCAAGTGTTCCATTTGACTACACCATAAACTGCATTTCTGAACATATTCCATAGGTCAATGTCATCTCACCCAACCAACAACCAGGACCTAACCGAACTGGTTGTAGTATAATTACCCGTAGTGGTAAAGTCATGCTCAATACCGTTCCTCCAAGGTCTTCACCATCTCCATCCAACTCCTGTCAATACAATGTCCTCGACCAGTTACAGAAAACTCCAGCTCACATTTCCATATTGGAGCTATTGCGTCTATCTCCTTCTCATAAGGAGATTCTTGAGAAAGCCTTAGTGGAAACCACCGTCCCCACTAATCTGGCCCAAGAAAAGTTTTAGACCATGGTAGGCAATTTGACTTCCTCCACTTCCATATCATTTATGGAGCAAGATGATCTTTCTATATCTCAACCCCACAACACCCCTCTGCACATTGTCGCATTCATACACAAACACTGCATCAAGAGGGTTCTCATCAATGGGGGGGCCGGTTTAAATATCTGCACATTAAAGCTAGTCCTTGCACTGGGGTTCTCCGAACAAGCAGTTGATCCAAGGAGGAAAATTACCATTAAGGCATATGACGAGGAAGAAAGAACCACAAAAGGAACGGTTGTCCTACCCATTCAAGTGGGACTGGTAATTAAAGATGTGGTGTGCCAAGTCCTTGATCGGGAGCTTGCTTATAATATTCTACTAGGGAGACCATGGATCCATGCCATGAAGGCTGTCCCCTCAACCTATCATCAATGCATTAAGTTCCCGCACAATGGCAAGTAGGTCACCATCCAAGGTGACCCCAACCCCTACCAGCACTATAATTCTTTCCGTGCAAAACCCGAATGTGTCATACCCAACAACAGAGCCTACATTTCCCCTACCCTGCAACAGGACCATACCGCTGAAGCTTCCTCCTCAAGACCCAAACCACTGAAACTTACCATAAAAGAAAATGGCATGGGGGAATACTCCATTGAGCACAGCCTCAACCTTGCCAAGATGCCTTTGTCTCCTCGCTCTTTTGGCCAACCCAAGCAGCCACCCAAACATTTTCCAAAGCCATCTGCTCCTCCTGCAGCTCCCGTAAATCCCTTTGTAAAATGGGGGACCTTGTCTGATGAAACAGAGGAACGAGATCTCCTACAATGGCTTTATGCTGAAGAAGAAAACACACCCCAAGAACCGCCTAAACTCCCTACGAAACTCTATGGACGGGGTGAGACTATTTTACACAGGATGGGGTATGAAGGACAAGGCCCTATAGGCCTCAGAAAAGAAGGAATCATTGAACCTATACAACCTTCTTCATCCTCTTTGGCTAGAAACATAACTGGCCTAGGATACAAAGGTAAAGGTAACGCCAAGGAAAATGCCTGCCTTGTGGAGACAATCCAAATGCGCCAAGTGGATAGTGACACAGATTCAGATGATTCAAATGAGTATGAGTGGGATGAGCTAATAGAGCACTCCTACGACGACAAAGAGGTTGACACCATCCAAACTCTTAGCCCCTACCATAAGGGACAAACGCAATGGGACAGACCACTGGAGTCTGATTTGCCCACCCCTGAGATTATGGCTTTCGAGGAAAGTTTAGATTCCATTGTGATAAACAACTTGGAGGAAAGTACCACCCAAAACACTACCCCCGCCAATGCCCATAATGTTTCCATTCACACCATCAATAAATCAGGTCTCTCATCTAACTCCCTTCCCCTCTTACACCCTGAGCTTATTGACTGGGATCTGCAAGGAACCCCCCAATTAGATATGTTCCAGAACGATGATGCTGACATTGATTACATGGAACTTAGGGACCACTTGCCAAAAGGAGATCATAAAGCTAGTTTTGCTATAGAATTGAATACTGTGGCTTACTTTGGGGAGGGTGCCAAGCCTTCCAGTCACAAAAACATAAAGATCAAAAATGGATCTGACAGTGAAAACTGCCTTGCGGCAGTGTCAGATCATAAAATAGTAAAAAGAAAGGACGCATCTGACGGTGAAAACCCAACTGTAGCACCTGACGATGGAATGCTTGACACTCTCCCTAGTGATATGTATCAAGAAAGGTCACAGATTGTGGTGGAGCCAACTGAGCCCGTGAATATTGGAACCAAAGAACAGCCCAAGATTATCCACTTTGCCAAATCTCTCACACCACCAGAGAAAACCAGGTTTGTACCATTCTTTAAGAAGAAGAGAGGCAGCTTAACTTGGTCATATGCTGACATGCTAGGTTTAGACCCAAACCTGATTTTACATCATTTACCATTGGATCCAGGACTGAAGCCCGTAAAGCAGAAGCTGAGAAAGATGCATCCTCATATAGCCCTTTTGGTCAAAGAAGAACTCAAGAAATTGCTAGATGTGGGGTTCATTAGAGCCATAGATTACCCAGAATGGATATCTAATATTATGCCAGTGTCTAAACCAGATGGCCGGGTTCGACTATGCAATGATTTTCGAGACTTAAACAAAGCATGCCGCAAGGATGACTTTCCACTGCCAAACATCGATATCATAGTCGACCTCACTACAGGACATACAATGCTATCACTCATGGACAGATTCTCAGGGTACAATCAAATCAAAATAGCACTAGAGGATCAACACAAAACAGCTTTCACTTGCCCATGGGGTACCTTTTGCTAGAATGTCATGCCTTTTGGGCTAAAAAAATGCAGGTGCTACATATCAGCGGGCCATGACAACTATATTCCATGACATAATGCATGTAACTATGGAAGACTATGTTGACGATATCTTGGCAAAATCTCTCACAAGGGACTCACACCTGGACATATTAGAAAAAATCTTTTAGAGATTAGACCAATTCCAAGTCAAACTGAACCCGAAAAAATGTGTTTGGGGTAACATCAGGCAAGCTGTTAGGCTTCATCGTGTCGGCAAATGGAATAGAGGTAGACCCAGCCAAGGTCAAAGCTATAATGGACATGCCACCGCCCAAGACTCTAACATAGTTGAGATCCTTACAGGGCAAGCTGCAGGCCATCTGCAGGTTCATCTCACAGCTGGCAGACAAGTGCCAACCTTTTAGCCATCTCCTACATAAGAACATTCCATTTAAATGGGATGAGTAGTGCGAAGAGGCATTCAACAAGCTAAAGGAGTACCTTATGAATCCTCCCATACTCATGCCTCCAATCCAAGGAAAACCTTTAATTCTCTACATATCTGCTACACCCATTGCTCTTGGGGCCCTTCTAGCACAGCAAGACTATGAGAACAAAGAGCGAGCTATATACTACATCAGTCGAACCCTAGTGGGCTACGAGTTGCAATACTCACAGGTCGAACGATCATGCCTTGCGGTGGTTTTTGCTTCACAAAAACTCTGACATTACATGTTGGCGCATCCTGTCAAACTCATTGCCAAGATTGACCCACTGAAATATCTTCTCAGCAAAGCAGCTCTCACAGGTCGACTAGCAAAGTGGGTTATGCTTCTTAGTGAATATAATATAGAATATGTGGACAGAAAAGCCATCAAAGGACAAATCATTGCTGACTAACTGGCTGAGGCACCCTTACAAGACACTTCACCAATGCAGTTTGAGTTTCCTAATGAGTCTTTATTCACTTTGTCCACATCTCCTTGGAAACTCTACTTTGACGAATCTTACACCAACCATGGATCGGGAGCAGGTATTCTGTTTATCACTCCCCAAGGTGACACAATTCTGAAGTCCTACAGATTATTATTTCTATGCACAAACAACATAGCGAAATATGAAGCCTTGGTAATTGGTTTCAAGATGGCCACCGAGTGGAAAATCCAAGCACTATGTGTCTACGGTGATTCTCAGCTTATCATAAATCAAGTCAACGATGAGTATCAAACCAAAGATGAGAAGCTCATCCCATACAAATGGATGGTTAACAACCTCAAAGAACACTTTGGGACCATCTCCTTCAAGCAAATACCCAAGATAGAGAACAAAGCAGCAGATGCAATGGCTACCATAGCCTCTCTTCTAGAAATTCCTGAATATGAGTCACGGTATGAGTTCTTAGTGGAAACCATCCGGCAACCGGCTTATGATCTCCTTGAAACCCATTCCATTTGTCTCCTAGTCGGATCTAATTCACCTTGGTACGGTAAGACTTACACTTACCTCAAGGACAATATTCTCCCACCGGACCTCTCTTCCAACCAAAAATGAACTTTCATCCAGCAAACCTCCTGTTACACCATCATAGCTAATACCCTTTACTGACGTGGTCTGGATGGTACTTTACTCCGTTGTTTGGAACAAGAAGAATCCATAACTGCCTTGTGAGACGTACACGAAGGGATATGCGGAACACACTCCAGCGGCCCTTCCTTAGCTAAGAAACTCATGCGTTTGGGTTATTACTAGCCAAATATGGAAATGGATTCATATCAGTTCGTCAAAAAGTGCAAACAGTGCCAAATACATGGGAACCTGATCCATGCACCTGCTCAAGAATTAAGACTGTTAACGACACCCTGGCCCTTTTGTCAGTGGGGACTCGACCTTGTGGGAAGGATTCATCCACCCTCTTCCAACGGCCACAAATTCATCATAACCACCACTGAGTATTTCACAAAGTGGATTGAAGCCGTTCCCCTAACCACCATCACAGGAAAGCAAATTTCCTCTTTCATTCTGAATTACATTATCTGCAGATATGGCATTCCTTCATCCATCATAACGGATAATGGAAGACCATTCAAAAATTAGGATGTCCAGGAACTCTGTGAGCGTTTCAAAATCTAACATCATTTCTCCACTCCATACTACCCCCAAGGTGACGGCCAAGCTGAGGCATCGAATAAAACCATTCTGAAAATCCTAAAGAAGACTATCAATGAGGCTAGCCGTGATTGGCATGTCCAACTCAACCCCGCTCTGTGGGCCTACAGAACTAGTATACACACTCCCATAGGTGCTACACCCTACGCCCTTGTCTATGGTTCAGAAGCCATCCTCCCCATTGAGGTCAAACTACCATCTCTCAGGGTGTCGTTGAAAGGTCTCATATCAAACGAAGAATACAGAGTCTCTAGGTTACAAGAACTAGAGCTATTAGAAGAAAGGCGCCAGAAAGCCTTCGATCATCTTAAAGCATATCAACAGATGATGTCCAGAAGCTATAATCACAAGGTTCGCCCAAGATGCTTTAAGGTAGGGGACCTAGTTCTAAAAGAGAACCCTCGCAATCAACAAGATAGGGAAAAGAAAGGTAAGTTCGAGCCCAACTGACTTGGGCCCTATGTGATCGTAGCTGCTTACGGATCGGGGGCATATCAGTTGGCCACTTCAGAGGGTGAGTTGTTTGATGATCCAATCAACAGCATGCACCTTCGTCGGTTCTATACCTAGGAGAACCCCAATGCAAGGGGGCACAATAAAATCAAAAATCACAAAAAAATCAAAAAAGTTGAAAAGAGAAAATTCAAAAAAAATCAGAAAAAAATAGAAATCATACAAAAAAAATCATCCTTTGGTGAAAACCTGGCAAACAGGCACCTTGGATAGGTATCATGATGAAAACCTGGCAATCAGGCGTCATGTTACTTTCTAGCTTCTTGTGCAAATAAAAGCAAGTGGTGAAAACCTGGTAAACAGGCGTTACTTGTGATAAACCACCTTCTCCATCTTTGAGAATCCTATCCCCTTGAGTCCATTCTTTTTCCATTTGCCCCATTCGACCCATATCTATCCCACAAATAAACACTTGACAGTTACCTATCATGGCTTGATACTCTCCTTGTGGCCTTGTCAACCAAGGTTTTGTCCCATACCGTCTCCTCAATGTGAGCCTAGCATACGGTCTCTTGTCAGTGTCCATGGTCCAAGTCCGTGAACTACGTTGCCTCAGCGCCGTCACGTAGGCAAGGCCATTATTCTAATGAGCCCCCGAGGCTTCCATTTCTTCCATGGTCCCATTCATCCCCTTTCTTATCTTCATTCTTGTCGTCTTTCTTCTAGTCCATCCATGGTCCATTAGGGTTTACCCCGAACTACGTTGCCTCTGCATCATCACGTAGGCAAGGCCATTTAGCAATGAGCCCCCGAGGCACTAGGTCAGTCCCTTAGGGTCTGTCTCCCCAATAAGGATTGTGCAATCTTCTCACCAAGCAAGCAAATGCAAGCAGAACCCACACCTCAAGCAGAAATCTTGACTGTGAGCATCTTAACCTATCCAATGCAAAGCAAATACCCAAGGTCTTCTAAATGATTTTGTGCAAATTAAGGCAAGAACTAAACACATATCAACGCAAATATGCTTTGTAGTTTGGAAACATGGTTAACAATTCGCGTCTGGATTTTTGCTATCATACCTTCCTATGCTACTCAAGGATGTCAAAAGCTAGAGATGCTATGATGGGGGCATGATTGTTTTCTTTGTTTGCTGCTTGTGATTAAACTTTAGTAATGCGAAGCCTTGTCTAAGGACATGATCAGCAAAAGATCATCGAGGACATCAAAGGTCTAACATGAACAGGGGCAATCCTTGTTTGTTGAAACGCAAGAGGTACTTAGGTCATCTAGATTCAATTTTGACTAGATGCTTGTATTCACTTGCTAAATCACAATCCATGTAAGCGATACTCAGGTCATCTCGGTTCAATTATACCTAGATGCTTGTATACACTTACAACATCTCAGAAAATGTACCAAAAACAAAATGTCCAATGATGAAATAAAGAACTCTAAGAGCAAAACATCCATCCTATATCCATATACACATCCATACATCCATATCCCATACAATCCCCATCATCCAAACTATGCAGAGTAACAATATCAAATGAAGTTTATAAGTCATTCTATCATAGCCATTTTTCTATCTATCATGTCATTCTTGTGTCGATAGAGTACATTTGGACTTCACAAAAATAAAGCATACAGGAGCATATCATATCATATGTAGCGCTAGTCATGAACATGATTAGGTCAGTAGAATACATCACACAAATGCATTAGGTCATCCATACATCAGCATCATATCGCATCTTAAAACACAGAAAATCCCAAAAACATAGCTAAGTGCATCGCATACAAAGCTGCATCATCACATAGAAATCATATTACAATGGCATTCATTTGAAACATTAGATCATATAGACATCCAATGACATCCCACACAAAGCGGCATCATCACATAGAAATCCTATTACATATGCATACATTCGAAGCAGTAAATCATATAGACATCATATAGCATCATATCAAAAAACATCTCATATAGCATCAGATAGACCATCTAACTATACACATACATCACATCATACAATAGAAGTAAATCATCATCTCATAACACATGCAATAGATACACAACAGCTGCATCATCATATATACTATCATATAAGAGGTCCAAATGTACAATATCACCATCTCTCTCAAAAAAATCAAAGTGTCATATACAATATACATCCAAATGGACGGTGATACATGTCCCAAAATATACAAAATCGGGTGTGTCTATCCCTGCTGCTGTGGGCCACCACTGCCAGCTCCTGACTGCTGAGGACCCATCACGAACGCCCCTGACTGGGATGGACCTGCTCTATGAGTCACCCCAGACTGACTCCTGAAGCTCCCCGCCCTCTGACTCGATGCCACGGCACCATGGTATAAACCTCGGTAGTACTGAGCTTGTGACTGTGCTCTGGCAAGCTCTGTCTGTACCTGTGCCAACTGCGTCTGCAACTGGCCCACCTATGCCTATGCCTACTGCACCTGCCCAACCAAAAATGATCTCGCTGCATCTGTCCCCATGGCGGCTATGGCGATGTCCCGCTCTACACAGACAATGCGTAACTGTGCATCGGCCATATCCCTCTCGCGAGTCAACCCACTGATCACTGCGGCATTTGTATCTCGCCTCCTCTCGACCCTCCTCAACTATGCCTACAGCTCTCGCACCTGTCCCCTCAAGCTGGCTATGGTCCTCTCATGCACATCTCCCTCTACTGGCCCCTGTGCTACCTCTACCTGTCCTGGCCCATGTGCTAGGGTACCTGCTGCTGTGGTATCTGCTGTGGTGGCGGCATCTGCGCCTGCTGAGGTATCTGCTACTGTGCCACCTATCCTGGCACTACCTGCTCAGCCTGCCCTAACCTCCTCTGCTGTCTAGGCCTCTCTCCAACTCTACCACCTTGTCCTCCTCGCCCTCCTCTAGCTCCCCTCTGACATGGGCCAACCTGTCCCTCCTCCTCTGAGTCCGCCTCATCAATACGAGGCACCAGCATGCCAGGTCCTGAATATCTCAGGAATGGATGTGCGGTGATCCAATCCTCATACTCCTGCGTCACCCCTGCATCTGCTATCTCTCTCCTCATATCCCATGCCACATAAGGAGTCTGCCAGAACTCTGCTAGGGCCTCCTTGTACGAAGCCATCGGCCCACATCGGACCCTCTCTGCATGTGTCCGTGCGAATAGTGCCTGTCCCTGTGGCATGCCCTGCCTCCTGCCGAATTGTCTCAACACTCGGCCCACCATCTGCCTCTCCAGTATGTGCCGTGTCCGGCCTATCAGCCACCTAGTCTGAAAATAGTACGGCAGCTCGTCTCCCTCGTCATCCCAGGGCTCGCAGTCCAGATATGGTCGCCATACGACCACATTTGCTCCATCCAAGGTGTGTCACTAGTACTCTAGCTTCCCTAGCCTGTGCTGGGAAATCACTCCTGCATAGCCATAACTGTATGGCTCTCCTCACTACCTCGCGAAGACACATATCGGCCTAGTCACTGCTATGTGCTCCCACAGCCAAAACTGTAGCAATAGTACACCGGCCGATAGACTCGTGCTGCGGTGGTACACCACCTGATGCATATCATGGTACAAGTGGGCCAGTACACAGACTCCCCATGCATATCAGGTGCCCTTGATCAGCATCTGCTCCATAATCCTACCGCATCCAATCGAGAACCCATGCGATCTCCTGTCCGGGCATGTAATGCCCCTGATCAGTCCAGCCACAATCCCTAGGAAGTAGTCATAGCACTCGTATATATCTTGCCATGGGATAACCTGTCCAGCCAGCTCGGGATCCTCGAACACTCGCTGGCACTTAGCGAGTCCCGCATCCCGCTGTGCATCATACTCCACTAACTCACCCACCACGGGTAAGTGCAGTATCCAATAAACGTCCTCCAAGGTCACAGTCATCTCTCCAGTAGGAAAGTGGAAGGTCCCATCCTCACTATGGAATCTCTCCATAGCAGCCGTCAGCAGTCCTCGGTTCGCCCGCACCTCGGGCATGAAGCAAACATAATCCAAACCCATGGCACCAAGCGCCACTCTATCAGTCTCTGTCAGCATGTATCTCTACAATAGGGGCATGGGAAATGTCTCCCTCGACTGCAATGTGTCTCGAATATCCTCCTGCAAGCAAGCAAGGCAACGCGTCAGTCTCAAACGGCATTTATCATACTCAACATACCTACTGAACTATATCAACTAAACTTAGCATTTCAAATTGATCAAAACAGCACACTACATCTCTTGACTAGATTCCTGCAATCTCAGAGATAGCTCATCGATTACCGCGTCAAACAAGACGCTAGTCGAATCCATTTGGCTAAGTAATTTGCTATCCAAAGCAAATGCGCCACTACAGGTGGTAAATGCACCGTTTCTTTATAATAGCACCGTTTCTTGATGCATGCACCGCCAAAATTGACATACGCACCGCCTAAATGCAGATGCGCTGCTACAATGCACATATGCGCGGTTCCCGTAAATGTGCCGTAGAACTCGGCATATGCGCCGC
The DNA here is from genome assembly GCA_027924645.1 of Cunninghamia lanceolata. NCBI lineage: Eukaryota > Viridiplantae > Streptophyta > Pinopsida > Cupressales > Cupressaceae > Cunninghamia > Cunninghamia lanceolata. Next base: position 1,235,249 of record BSBN01000137.1, read on the forward strand.
CAAATTATGAATGCACCACTAGATTCTGCATATGCGCCGACTTCACGCATGCGCTGCTACATTACACGTATGCGCTGCCTAATCACACATGCGCCGCCTAATTACAAAAGTGCAGCTACAATGCACAGATGCGCTGTTTTTATGCATGTGCCGCTAAAACCAGCATATGCACCGCAAAACGATAAAAGCGCCACTTCACGAGGTATATGCACCGTTCTGCACTTCGACGCATCCGTTTGACCTATTTTCTACATGCATTTATGACACCTAAACTTGACCCTGGAGAAATTTTTTGAATCACGTACCGAGGGTCCTGCCTCTGCTGGCTGCCTGAATCGACAGACTCGCTCGAATAGACGCTCCTCGCATGGAATGTCTGCTGCTCTAGCTGCCATGCTGCTCCAAGTTGCTCTAGGCTCTCTCAATCCAATCTAGATCAAACAAGTGTGCAAATGACTATTCTTATGGACCCAGCTCCTATTTATAGCCTCCAAACCCTAATTCTGGCTAGGTGATGACTGTGACTACTTCCTGTGCCCTTTTTTCCTTCAGTTTTCTTCCCATTTCCCTGAAACGTGTCCTTATTCCTCTTGCCTACCCTAACACCTTTGTCTTCGTGAGATTGCCCGTCTCCGATTCTTTCGCCCTTTTCCTGTCCAATCTCCCGAGGGGGCATCCTATCGTCAGCAAGCCTGTACCAGGGGCAAACTGGGGCATGTATCATCATTCAAACTATCGATTTCTTTGAAGCAACGCTATAAACAGCATTGCATCAAAGAGGGGCAAAATGTATATGCCTAAAAATGACACGAATCATCCTAAATAAATATTCTAAATATTTATTCCATTCTTCTATTAATTAAATAAATATTTCCAATTTATTTAATCGATTCATTGTTCCATAATTAAATAAATTCAATTTATTTAATTAAAATTCTTCTAAATGTCCTACACAATTAAATAATCATAAATTATTTAATTAATCCAAATTCCTCTATCCTAAGTTCTAAATTCAAAAATCCACCTCACCTTTACACCTCACCTTTTCCACCTCACCTTGTCCACCTCATCAGGTTGCACATGTAATTAAATATATTTAATATTTAATTATCTTATTTTCCCTCACCCACATGGCCTATTTCTTCTCAAATCAGAGGTTAGTTAAGTAATCAATCAAAAGTGTTAACTAACCTGTCAATTGAGTCAATCCCTCAATCAATTCAGTCAGTTCCACAATCCACTCTTCTAACTGATCAATCAAATCTGTTAACAGACTAGTCAATGGAGTTAACTCTCCAATCAATTTTGTCACATCCCCTCTTTCATGATGGAGCTGGGACACTTGTCACATTTCTACTGGTTGCACATTCCTCAACCATCCTCAGCCGTTGATCTTCATATCTCCTCTCAACCGTTGATTCCCATTCTTCCAAGTCTATAAATGAAGCTTCATCCCTCCATTCTAATCATCTAGGCTTTTGACATCGTTACTCTGCAGAAATATCACCAGCGTGCCTTTGGCACCCTTTTGTCATCCACAAAGCTTGAGATCACATACTTGCTTTGAAGCTCATCTTCATTGCATATCACAACAGCCATTTACCATCGACTTCCTCAAACACAGCTTAAAAGAGTGCACTCTCTGAGGGCTCCCTTCATCTGTAAAAGGACGATTGTAATAGGCGAACAACAGAAGCATCGATTTCAGGGAAGGTTTGCTTCATGTTATTCATTGCTATTTTCGTTTAATCTTCTTTGTTATCTCCTATTCTGTTGATGTTTGGGTCTTATATAATTCATTTGATTGATCAGCATTTTACCCTTACAGCTCTCGCTATGCCCTAAGATTAGGTTTAGTGCACTCAGCTCTCTATCAAAACTCCTCTCTCTCATGCAAACTACTCTAGCATAGCCTCTATAGCAATCATGTACCAGACGAAAGGCATAAAGATCTCTGCATGTCGCCCAGCAGATAACCATGGTGAATAACCTGCCTACACTTGCTACTCTGAGACATCTATAAGTACTATGTCTTCTATGATGCGACTCACAAAGCCTCACCAAGCGTCCATCCCAACTGCAAAATAGAGTATAAGATAGATATCAGAATCTCATATAAAATCTCATAAATAATGAACTACACAAAACATCAAAATAATAAATCAAATCTAACCTAGATTTCCATCTCACCAAGATGGATCTCGGATCACTGAAGGTGTGATGAGCTCTATAGTCTGATCTGAAGCTGGGGGCACAAACCTACTACTCTCCCCCCGCTCTCCCTGACTAGATCGCACATCGCCTACAGGGATATGACCACAAGCCTTCGACTGTGGTCTCGACTTGGTCTCCTTGTCAATGTCTACCTCCTGCTGGCTCTATTGCGGTATCACTCTAACGACGTACTGTGGTGGGACCTCCTCTAACTCATCCTCCTCATCCTCATCATCCTCATCAAGATCATAGTATCCTGTAAAATCACTGACATCGTCCTCTACTCCTGTGTCACTAATGTGACCAGCCCAAGGTCGAGCATCGCTTGTAGGGTGACTAGGTGGAAAGATAGGAGCAAGCCACATTGTGTGCCACCAGGTCCAATATGCTCATGTACACCCAACATTATATGTGTCTAACACAAGCTCTACATCCTCAAGACCCTCATCATCACTAAGTGGCACATCTACTGCTATCAGCCGTCAGATGGTATTTACCCTGACTGCACTGCGAGCTGCACCTGCATAGCTTGGACGAACTGTGGGAACATCTTGTATCTATCCAAACTGTCATGCCACCCTGTCAAAATAAAACCAAGCCACGACATGATCAAGGCGACCGGCCATCAGGCAATCCCTCTGCATTCTCGCTAACTACCTCTACTAGCCAAGCCATCCAATGTAGCCGTGATATGGTCTCCAGATAATGTTTCTAGGCTATAATCTATCAAAAACAACTCTCCAGTATAGCAGATTATCGTGCCTCCAACACCTGACCAGTGGATAAGCATACACACACGGATGGCTGAATGATGCATCTATGGGATAGCCCACCAGTCATGTGCATCTGATGTGCTCAAAGGCCCAGACCTATAGTAGTGTGTAGATCATTAGACTATGCATCTCATAATGGACATATCACCCCAAGTTGTGATAAAGGTGTGCAAGCATACTGCAGCCCCATGCATAAACCGTCTGATGCTCCTCCATCTCTCTAATGGTGTGAATGAGACACCCATGTAGGTGTGTGCCTCATCCATCTGGTGTAATGGCTAATGTGACTGTGACCATCATAATCCTCTGTAGTAAGGGAATGTCACTGCATCCCTGCTCCAGAAGTTGGAGCTGAATGTGTCCTCGCTCTGCCTACAAAACAGTGCGACCCAAGCAGTATAGTTGACTCTCGCAGGTGTACCTCACTGAGTGATGTCCTACTATCCTCACTGTCTCTCCTCAGATGGGAAGTCAAAGGATCCTGAATACATGCTCTAGCATAATGGTCATCTCGCATGTTAGTAAGTGGAATGTGGATGTATCTACATCCCATCTCTCCATCAGTGCCATCAGCATAGCACGGTGGAATCTGATTGTAGCCATATCAAATACCCACCATAGGTCCACCGTTTGCAGGTGCTCTCTCTCTGCAGTAGACAATGAATTGGCATGCTCTCGTAGAAGCTCCACTAGGTGACCGCCTATGTGCTCACGTAACTCAAGGACATCCTACAGACTGAAAAGTAAACAAAAACATTAGAATCTTCTCAGAAACAAAAGGTAGCTATCAAAGACAAAAAGAGTGCCTATGCCTAGGGCCTGTGTCCTCTATGGACTTGGGCACCCTAAGAAGACTAGGGCACCCCAGAGGGGCATTGGTGCCCCTGTGGAACTAGGGTGCCCCAGAGAGACTCTAGCGTCCTAGGTGGACCCGGGCACCCCTCTCAAGGACCCTTGTCCATTCCTCCCTCTTGGAACAGAAAGTGATGAAAGTCAAAACAAAAGTAAACTGAAAGATGACAGAAGCATAGGATTAGGATCCTACCTTGGCCTCGAAATGTCTCTCTGCTACTCGGGCTTGGAGCATCTCCAATTGTTGTGGTTGATATTGGCGTCAACTTAGCATGGTTGTCTTCCTATTCTCCTTCTCTCTCCTCTACTTTTTCTACAATTACAAGAAATAAGAATGAGTAAGTGATAAGTGACAACTCCTCTTTACATAAAGTAAATGAGTGAGAATTCCTATCCCTAACTAGGTGCAAGATTGATCTCTTTTACTCTTGATCCCTTATCTTGAGCTGTCGAACTTCAATTTTTGCATCGTTTGTTCTGTTAGAATATTTGTTCCACTCTCTTTCTTACCTAATGTGTTGTGTTTGAGCGTTATTTCTTTAAATGACCCTCATAACACATTTCTCATCAAGTTTCCTTGAAATTGACACACGTGGATATCTCCTTGTTTCTACTCTCAGACTAAGCAAGTAGAAACAGGGGGCATATATCTCCCTCGATTTCCTCCCTCATCATGTCCATCACTCAACCCCCTTAGTGTTTTATATACTAACTCATTAGTGGTGGTTGCGGGTTGGATTGGTTTTGATTTTCTGACAAGTGTTCCTCTGTAGGTTGTGGTTCCTAACTTTGTGGTCTTGCAGGATTACAGACTTGGGGGCTCCTTCCTTCTCGGTGACAACACTTCAACTTCCTCTACAATATCCTTTTGGGGTATCCTTTTCATGATTGATGCATTTACTTTCCTTTAGTTGCATATGCACGTAGTGTCAAATGGCCAATAAAGTGGGGGCTAAATGTAACGTCGTAAATTGTCCTCCTATATAGAATGGTACAATTTCCCTTAGTTTAGCTCCTCACTTTGGTGACCTCTCAAACCTCTTTCTTTTTGACCTTCCCAAAACCCTGATTGACTAAGTCTAGTTGCAAAATTTTCACTTTTTGAGGTAACCTTTTGATGGAATCCAAAAAGGGAATTTGGATTACATGTCCCTAGGACCCCCAAAAAGTACATCTAAGTGGAAATTGGGGGTTTGGACTTGAGCGCCCGCAACCACGCCCTAGTCCTCCCCTATTTCTTGGGATTTTGAATTTTGGCAGGATGTCAGCTCCCTCCAAGTGCCTTGGGATTCCATTTTCAAATTTTCAATTTTCACACAATATCAAGACATTATTTTGAAATTTGAATTCCCTAAAGCTAGATATAAAAAGACATTTGAAAATCATTTTAACCCACACAATTATTATGCAAGATTGATGCCAAAACTCTACCAAAATTGCTATTGAAGATTCGTAACGTGTTGAAGCTCTTGAAAGTATTCTATATTTGCTATCATGGAGACAATGGATGGAGATTAGGAATCAAGATCTTGAGACTATCTTGCTCTTCCTAGGATTTGTACACTCTTTGCATGATCAAGAGAAGGGTTGAAGCCTCCAACATCGAGATTGGAGATCCTCCACAGACATTACTGATTCACCTTCTTGTTCATGCAAGTCTTCATTTGTTTCATCTCCTTGAGGTGAAGTTGTATGTATTTATTGATGCAAAGCAAGTTGTTGATCTTCCCTTGATTGAGACATCTAGGGTTTGATATTTCTGCATACACATTGTAGGGTTTGCACACATTTTTGCAAATCTTTATCTCTGGTTATTGTTGAGGTAGAAATACCAAAGATAAGGCTTGATTGAGGCAAGCTCCTATATAGCCACAACATCTTTCTCCTTTTGCAGGTGCATATCGTGTTTTATAGGTTCCAATGGAAAGAAGCTATAGGAAGGAGGATATTGCAAGTACAATCATCACAAACTTTTGAGTTTTCAGATTCTGACACTTGTAGGATGAAGGAGCGGGCACCCTAATCCAATAGGGGGCAATTTCCAGGATTTGGAAGCCATTTGGGAGTGTTAGATAGCGTGTGCAGAAGATTTCCAGCTTCAAGAACTTTTGGGACTAAGGAGCGGGCACCCTAGTCTAGTTAGCCCTCAAAATTTAGGTGCATAGTCTCTGATACTCTCTCTCTGTATTTCTATGATCAATTTTGCTTATATTGGTATCAGTTTCTGTATATCTCTGATTTAAGGTATAATTAGGGTTTTCTTGGTTCATGAGCAAAAATAGTTAATAAAACCTTAGTTAGGCCCTTGAAATCATATACCACAAGAAAAAAGGGGTAGATAAGCAAATTATAGATTGACCTCACACTCAATCCTTGTCCTCCCCAATGCTTAGCTAGTAAAATAGTGGTCCTTAACCTAGTTAAACAAACCACCATTTATTCCACTAAACACAAAGTATGTGAGTAACCTTAGTGCCTTCACACAAACTAATATATAGACATATTCATGGAAAAACCAACCATATAACTATCCAACCAACTCATAGAATACCAAGAGTTATGCAACTATAATCTAACTATACATGATGTCATCATACCACATTTATCAAACAAGTATAGTGTCTCCACATGGATAATCACCTTGTATGTTCTACCATGGTCACACATTATGAATCAATAGTTACAACCTTAACACTATCAATATACATACATGTTTCTAGTATAGCCACCACTACCAGCTCCTTTCTTGCAATAGATTGCACCAATATAACATTACTTATGACTACGTGTAGTACCTTATGCCATATTTTGTGACATTAGCCTACTCTTATAGTATGCCACATGAAATCTAGTTCTACCATATGTACTTTTACATCAATATTCATGCTTCCAACAAACACTAAACTCATATGTGGTTATGATTTCTTCTAGATGCCTTGTGTTTGTTGTCGTAGCACCACCACATGTAGACAAAACATGGACATTGCACCACAACACATTTCTACAACATCATTACATGTTAGTCAACATAAATGCTATACTACAATGCCTAAATACTCATCACATAACACCACAATGTATTATGTAGACAAACTCTTCCTATAGGGACTCTTTGAAGGTGAATATCACCCAAGTCCTAACATTCTTCCACTTGATATTTAATGTATGAGAAAGTGTAGTATTCAACCCAAGAAATTAGCCTCTTGCTTAGAAATGGGATAAGCCCATCTCATCCCTACACAACATGAAATTTGTAGTACTTGCAAGTTTCATCAAAGAATCTGTAGCATTTACCTAAGTATTAATTTTATCCATATGGACTTTCCTACTCTCAACTGGCATATCCCTCATAAAATGATATTGTATGTTAAATTATGCTTCATTTTAGCATGGTAAGAAGGATTCTTGGCTAGGAAAATTGCACTCTATGAATCACACTTCACCACTAAATTTGAATATTAAAACCAATATTGATACTCAATATCTTCATCCATGTGGCTTCCTTACAAGCATATGTTACATCCATGTATTTTTCTTTAGTAGTTGATAGGGAAACCATTTGCTACCTCTTGCTCATCCAACTCACTACTCCACCAAACAGAATAAATACATAACCACTTGTAGACCTATGGCTATCAATATCTCTAGTCCAATCTAAACCAACAAATCTCTATACACTCAACATTCTATCCACATAAATTAGTACCATGATAAGTGAAGCAATAATCTAAAGTTCCTATCAAGTACATGAACACCATCTTTACATGTGTTCAATGGTTTTTTTTCTTGGATTCATGCCATGAACTTACTTAGAACTCCCACTACTTAGACAATATCTAGTCTTGTGAAAACCATCACATACATGAGACTTCCCACCACACTTGGATAAGGAATTTCCTCGTGTCTTCCAAATCCTTTACAAATTTAGGACATTGTTTCAAACTCAGCTTTGTGCCAACTGGTAGGGGTGAACTTACTAATTTATTAATCTACATTCCAAACCTTCACAAGACTATCTCAAGGTATTTTCTCTGATTTAGCCACAATTTCATACATTTGTCTTATCCCTACATATCTCTATAGATAGTATATAATTCCTTCATGTCAAACTTACTAGACAACTAAGTTTCAAGTTCATAAATTAATGCTTTATTATCTCCAATGATAAACATATCATCAACATATAAAATAATAATTAAAATTTGATTATTTACCTTTTTGAAGTATACATAATGACTAGCATCATTTCTTCTAAAACCTAATTCTAGCACATGTGTGTCAAACTTTTGGTTCCACATTCATAGGGACTACCTTAATCTATACAAAGACCTATTCAAATTACAAACTAGTTTCTCTTTACCTTTTACATTGTATTCCTTAGGTTGTTCCGTGAATATTTCCTCCCATAAGTCTCCATGCAAGAATGTTGTCTTGACATCCATCTACTCACTCTCCGAATCAAATGTAGTAGCAATAGATAACAACATCCTAATGGAACTCAACTTAGAAATAGAAGAAAATATCCCAGTAAATTCTATTCCCTCAACCTAGTAATATCCTTTTTCCATGAACTATTCCTTATACTTCTCAAGTGATCTATTTTCTCTTAATGTTTTCTTGAACACCCACTTCTACCTAATGGGTTTCTTATCTATAGGAAAATCAACCAAATCCCAAGTCTTACACTACTTTAATGCCAACATCTCATCATCCATTACATTCCTCCAAGGATTTTTCTCTTTGGAAGTGATAGCCTCTTCCATAGAACTTGGTTCATTATCAATACAAGAACAAATGCGCAACAAAAATCTAGTGGACTAGTTAGGTGATCTTTGGTGCCTTGTAGACCTTCTCAAAACTACCAGTGAAGAATTTCTTGTCACATCTATACTTTATTCTTCTTGAGAGCTACCACTATATTTGCTTTCCTCTTCTTCTCCCAAACTATCTTGTCCACTTTATTGTTTAGTTTCAAGTACATTTTTATACTCCAATTTTTTTATCAAAATACACCTCCTTTAATTCTCCTTTGGTTGTTCTACCTTGGACAAGACTCCAAGTTTCCTAAATGTAACATCTCTTGAGTAGAGAACTTATAAGGTTTTCAAATTCCAAATCTTGTATTCTTTAACATTCTCACCATAACCCATGATAATACACTTTTTGGCCTTGAAATCCAACTTAGTCCACCTCTCCTTAGGCACCTAAAAAAATGCCTCATAGCTAAACACCCACACACAAAAATAGCAGACCTATTCTTCAAGAAGCACATGATGATAACCACCTTAGCCTATAACTCCTTCCCTAAACCCACACTACTCAACATACTTATATCCTAATCTAGCAAGGTTCTATTTAATCTTTCAACCACTCTGTTCTATTATAGTGTATATGGGGTAGTCATTTGCTTCACAATTCTAGCATGCTTATAGAATATGTCAAGCTCATAGAGAAAATTCACCACCATTATCTATCCTAAGCACATTTAATTTCTTATCAAACTGATTCTAAATAAGGGATTTGAACTCCTTAAACTTGAGAAACCTCAGAGTTCTTCCTAAGAAAATATATCCAAGAATACTTAGAATAAGCATCAGTGAATGATGTAAATAGTACAAAGACTTAAAAATGAATTGGATATCCACTGGACCAAACACATCATGGTGTATCACTTCCAAAATTTCATCTTCTCTAATGCTTCTAGAGTTGAATCACACTATAGATTCTATTTTCTTAGCACATAATTCTTAGAAAAGTCAATACCAATAGAATGATCAACAAGACCTTCCACCATATCTTTACTTACCAAGGATTTTAAACCTTTTTCACTTAGATTACCCAACCTAAGATTCCATAATAACCTTGATTTAGATGTAGTTATGTTAGTACAACCACTGAATGTTGATGCATCCAATCTAAATAAATTACCATGCCACACCCATTTTGTAATCACAAAATTACCTCTATCTAATCTGTAACCTTTTCAATCAAATATGACATAAATTTCTAAGTTAGCCATTTTAGATATAAACATAAGGTTTCTAGCCAAACTTGGTATATGTAGTACATCTAAAAGTGTCCTTACTCTACCATCAATGAAGGCAACTCTAACTTTTCCTTGACTAACTATCTCCAAAGAGTTATTATCACTAAGTACCACCTACCCTTCATTACTCTTGGTATACTCCAAGTACCACTCCCTATGGGGTGTCATATGAAAATAATCACTTAGTTAAATCCACTATGAATTATCACCAATAACATTAGCAGAGATAAATGCATCACTACTATACTCATCAAAGTTAGAGGACTTATTTAAGGAATTATTATTCTTCTTGGACTTGCATTCCTTCTTTATGTGACACTTGCCATAATTGTATCATTTTACTTTAGACTTACCCAGAGATTTAGATCTATTCTTATGTTTAGACTTCTTATCTCATACTTTCTTCCTTCCTTTCTTCTCCTTAGACCTATCTCTTACCACAAGGGAATTAGAAGAATTACCATTCATGGACATTTTCCTAATCTGTCACTTACAAAAACACCAATAACATTTTCTAGTGTAAGTGATGTAGCATTATTGCTTATAGACATTGTAATGTTTTCCCATGAATTTGGTTAAGAACAAAGTAAAAAAATGAATTTGTCCTCTTCATCTATCTTGACTCTTATTCATGCAAAATTCACTTAAAATTATATTAAGATCAAGTGATCAATTACAAAGTCTCCCTCTCTAATTTTTAAAGAATATAACCTCTTTTTCAAAATAGGCATATCAACCAAACTATTAGACTGATATAACTTACCTATCTTCTTCCACAATGAATTTTTCATCTACTCCTCAAACACATTCATGAACATAGAATCTAATAGACATAACTAGATTGTACTTATTTCTTTCTTATCAAATTTTGTCCAGTCTTCATCAAACATACATGAGAGTTTGGATGAAAAAAATACTAGAATCCATTGATCTCTCTCCACTAGAAGATCCTCCATCTTCAACTTCCATAATTTGAAATTCTAACTATTGAATTTGACAATTCTAAATCTCAATATGCTATACATAGATTTAATACTAGTATGTCTTCTTATAGAATCCTTCAAAGTCTTCATTTCTTTCTAGTTATACATGAACTATAGCAACCAACCACTATTAGGGTTTACCACCACACGCATTAGGTTTTACACTCTAATGAAGTAGTAACCATCCAAAGAATAACCTCACTTTGATACCAAATATTGGGGATTTTAATCCCTATTGCAATAAACTAATAGACTAGGTCAATAGAAACTTAATATTATGTATGTAGATAAAACTCAACAACACTTGTAAAATATATCTAACAACTTGTATAGAAGTCAATGGAATAGTATGCATCTAAGATTCACACAAGACATAAAGATTTACATGGGAAACCCTTTGGGAGAAAACCTACCACCAACAAACGTTCACATTTATATTATTCAAAATTAACAATAATTTAGTCCAACAAGGTCTTTGGAGCCTTTTAGATAGTCTCAATCTATATTATACCTTCGTCTAGAGTCATTCTAATGTTTTCACTCCAACAATGTATAAATGTCTTCAATGCCTAATAATTGAGTAGCCGAGTAACCTTGACTCATTCACACAAACTAGTGTGTGTGTGTGTGTGCGCGCGCGTGTACGTGCGTGTGTGCATGTGTGTGTGTGTGTGTGTGTGTGCGTGTGTGTGTGTGTGTGTGTGTGTGTGTGTGTGTGTGTGTGTGTTTGTATGTATATGTATTCATGGGAATACCAACGATCTAACTATCCAACCAACCCATGGAATACCAAGAGTTGTGTAACTATAATATGACCATGTACATGATGTAATTCCTTTGTTGCTTGTGTCTTGTCATATGTTAACTTTTGTTTTGATCCACTACTATTGTTGACAATGATATTGTATTATGCCATCAAGGTGTTTTTTATGAGGTTTTGTATTTGCTTCTAGAATTTTGACTACGGGTGTATATGTTATGATTTTGTACATTAAAGGTCTTCAAGTACTACTATTCCACTACTTTTAATTTGCTCTATATATTGTGCAGATGATTTATTATACTTGAGATAATATTTTAGATTATTGTTGTTTAAATTGCATCTTTATATTCATGATTGGTGATTCATGTTAGATGTGATGATCTAATATCATGTTATGGCTATATCACGTTGGGTGGATTATGTTGCTTTGAATTTTATTTATGGAGTAGGTATGCTTCACACTTGACCTAAGTGTCCAAGTACAGATTATTCCCCAATGGTATTTATAAAAGAGATGTTCGCATTGGATAAAACTTGTTTCTTAACCTTTATCCCACTCAATTCAAGTATGAGATGGATCTTTTGAATCTTTGTGTAAACCTAGATCTAAATCAGTCATGATCCTAGAATTTGCATGTTGTGAAAACCCGTAAAGTGTGTAGAGTCTTTTGTGTGTGATTGATTTACCTTATTTCACTGCATTTAAGTTTACCTTGAAATGCATTTTTTTATGGTTGTAAAAAGATATTAATTATTCTTTAGTGGAAAAAGGCCTTTGGTATTTTATTATTCTATACAAAAAGAAAATTTAAGTGAATTTACTTCTTTATGAGATTAGAATATTTGCGTAAAGAAACAAACTTGCTTTGCAATTAGAAGTTTAATTTAATTAAAATGATCAATAGAAAACATAAGTTGTAAGTGATTTAAAATGCATTATTTTTATTTTAATTAAATGTGTGGAATTACCCTTGGAAATATTTATTTGTTTCAAAAGGCATTTCTAAAATTAATAATTGTGGTGGGAAAAGGAGAAAAAAGTGGGAAGAGGTTTAGGTAATTGTACCAAAAGGAAAGAAAAGATAATTCTTTGGCACTTTTGCATTTTGGTTAAAAAATCCCTCTATTTTCTCTCCCTCTTGAAAAACTAAAACTAAATCATACTCTTGGAAAAAATAAGAGGGTTGTGAATTGCATGGTGCAGGAGTTGCTTGGGTTGGATTTTGTGTGCACTTGTTGCAAGGAGAGTGTTGTTGGTGTGATTGCTTCAAAGGAGAACTCGTCTCCATCATTTTTAGTTCTTGTTGAAGTTATTTCCCCCTTTGTGTTCATACTTATACTTTAATTTGAAATATAATGTCTTCATATCCATGCCCACAATAGATGGTTTCATATGGCATCATCATTGTAGGAGTTAAATTCAATTGTAAATTTATGTTAAAATTTCCATACTTTAATTTATATGTTTTCAAATTTCAAAATGTTAAAAATATACCCATTACTATGGAAAAAGTTTTATAGAACCACTTTCCCTAATTTTATTGAAGAATGGTGTTGTTGGGTGGATTATGTATAAGAGGGTACATTTACTTTTGAAATCAAAATGTTAAAAATTTGAAGGTTGCATCCATCTCCATTAATGGAGGAATGGATAACATTTTATAGTTTTGTATATTTGAAAAGAAATGAGAATTATTAATTTTGAAATAATTACATGTTTAAGATTGTGGAAATATTTTTATCCCATGTAATTTGGAATTTTGCATTTAGAAATGTGTAGGAAAATGGTGCATTGATTTCTATGCCACATGCAAATAGTAAATATGGAGTGATGGGCCTTTAGGACTGAGGTCTAGAATAGGAGAGGAGTGACTCTCACTTCTCACCATGATCTAAAGTGACACATTATTATAGAGCAAGGGAGACTTTTAATCAAGTGATAACGTAATTTCATTAGGTAAATTAAAATATGATTATGTAAGATACTCACCGCATTACAAAATATCTTGGATGGATTCAATTGTGGTCATGAAGGAGATGTCACAACTCATAGAAGTTGGTTAATGTCAATGAGGAAGTTCTAATCACACATTTTTGTGTGGTCATTGTGTTATTATAATGACACTCCTCATCTTAGTTCTAGGATTCTCATCCTTTCTTTCATTTAGATTTTGTATTTGACATGATTATGTTCATGTATATTGTTTCCTTTGTGAATAATGCATTTCATGTATTCATGTGGATGTAGCACATATATTCACGTTTCTTGGTCATGTGTGGTTCCATACTCCCTTATATTACATGAGTGTCCCTTGTACCCATGTGACTATCTCTTAGTTTAGTGGGATGGTCTTGAGGAACTCCCACATGGTTGGGTGGCATCATACCACCATTGGGGATGAAATGGACCTTTGATCCACTTGGAGATCATGTCAAGAGCCTTCCCATCTTAATAGAATGGTGAGTACTTAGAATTAGTTGTATTTACTTTATTTCATTTTAGCTATGTAATTTTCTTCCTTAAGGTTTTGAGAGTGGAATTAAATTTCCACCTTGTATCTTGGAAACCATTCCATCCAAGAGGTTATCATGTGGCAAAATTGTAGCTCCCGTGATCACCAAAGCATTTGAACTAGACCATTTTAATTAGCACAAAAATTGAGGAAGTTGTGCCTTGTAAAGTGTAAGAATTAAGCTTGTTTTTCTTGCCTTAGGATTTTTCTATACTCTATCTTTGCAAGTTAGAAAGACAATCCAAAATGCATGTAAGATGAGTATAATAGTCTAAACTGTAGGTGGTAATCAATCCTTGACACCTAAAGTCCAATAGGTCCATAGTTTTGAATCTTGTTGCACATTGCATAGTGCAGGATACATCTAGTTTCTAGAGTCCAAGGTAGTAGTTGTTCCAAAGTTTAGAACTTCATTGCACATTGCATGGTGCAAGTTATAGAGGTTTCTAAAGTCTGAAGTGATATAGAGTCTAGAGTTTGGAACCCAATCGCACTTTGTAGACATGCAATTACAAATGGTTTTTGAAATCTAAGTCTTCTTAGGGTCCAAGAACTAGAAGTTCATTTGCACCTTATAGATGTGTAGGCTACAGATGATTTATGAAGCTTGAATATGTTTGAAGGTTGGAGTCCCAAGGTTGGTTGTCGTTTTATATTTTTCATATTGTAGATGGAACTTGAAACCTAAAGGGTGTGGACTATAATTGTAGCCTAAAAACTTTAGCCAAGTCAATGTTGTAGATTGGAAGTTCCATTCTATTTCTAATTTTTGACCAAAGTTCAAGCTCCTCCTTGAAACCTAAACTTTGGCCGTTTTTGGCATTTTTGCTTATCGAAACTCCAAGATATCAGAGGAGTGGTCTAGTAGAGATATTTTAAGGGTTTTTCATTGGTCTTGGAATTCTTGACACTCTTTCATGTCTTATTTTGTGTTCTAACCATGGTAATTCATTCCATGGTGCTTTAAGTCTTCTTCTTGTCTTTGCATTGTGCATTGGTGTATGTACAATGTGTGATGTAGGAGAACCTGGCTACACGTGAAATCCTACATACCCCAAAAAAATGATTAGTTCAGTTTTGTTTGTTCCCATTTAGTTGTTGATTTAGTTGTGTTTTGTGGTGTGGCAAGGTTGTCATGGCTGCTGGCGACTTCACATTGTTTTCATTTTTGTTTTGTTTTTGGTTCAAAGTGTCCGTGACCATTGTTCATTTGTCATATATTTGTCGAAGGTTTTTAAACCATTGTGGTATTATTGGCAAGGTATTTGGCATAGTCATCATTGTTTTATTCTAACATCTAGTGATCTCAATATGAGCATATGTAAAATATACATGCACCAAAGGTGAATGATGCTAGAAGAATTTAATTGCATATACAAAGGAACTAGAATACATATATATATCTTTTGAATCATTTCAGGTTTTGATTAAAATCGGTAGGCATGTTGACTCCATATGAGTTTGCTCACCTTTGGTATGTATTTAAAATTATTTTAATATTCCTAAAGATGCACCGTCTCATTTTATTTTTGGCATCCCAAGATTGAGGTGTCACATATATATGATAAACATAGAGTAGAAGATTTTAAAAGAGGGATCAATGGTATGTGATGGGTGATCTGAGGCATGGAAACAAATAATTAATCTCTTATTCATTAATCACCTTCCAAAACCATAGAAAATACCTCTTTGATAGCATGGAAATTGGAGGAAATTGATTATTGTTCTAAAAATTAGGAAAAGACTAAACTTCATAAAATATCCCATGCACTTGGTGGCGTTCCATGTGCCAGAGGGGTGACTTTTCATTGTGCTCACTATTTTGAACATTATAAAATGAAAGAAAAACATATGGGAAGGGTTTGCCAAGCTCAAGGAGTAAAAGTTGAATTGCATAATCCATGATACAGGATTGTTGTAAAGGGAGGGTGAATTAGAATTTTGGAGCGGCCAATTGGGAGAGGTCAATGTGAATTGGAAACTAGTTTAACTTTGCATATAAAAAAGCAATTAAGAAAGATTTGAAAGGAGGTTGATGGTTGTAGGAAGAGGAAGTAAAGGTGACCAAGGAGAATACCATGAGGAAAGGAAATATTGAATGAGATTTCATTAGTTTTTCCTGAAGAAAAGATTTGATAGAGTTTTAGCTAGAAGTGAACATCAATTTAACATAAAGGAAGGAATAGAGACTAAATTGGACCAGAAAAAGGTGGCTTGAACATAAACAGAGGAGCTACGTATGCCTGAACAGCAGAGTGGAGCAGAATTGAATGTTATTATTCTTTTGGCAATTGAATTGTTGTGAAAAGGAATGAATTAGTAGAAGATTATGCAGTACAATTTAACTCTGAGTCCAATTAAACATTTAAACTATGGTCTTTTGGCAATATGAATAAATCAAGGTTGGAATATTTAATGACTTCCATTTTTTGATTTCTTTTTTTTCTTGCATAAATTGATATCCCTGTAACTATAAAGGATAAATAAATTTAAAGGAGATAATGTTGTGGATGAATGGTGTGAGTTCGCTGCTAGTATTGGCAATCTGATAAGACCCCCTAACTAGTCTACATTATTTGGTATTAGAACCAACTGTGGCTGTGTTGAGGGAAGAAACCCTAGAAAATATTTTTGTGGGTGAGTGTGAGGGCAAGGAGACCAGCGATTGCAGGGAGCTCGCAGACATGGCATATAGAGAACGTGTGCAAAGAGTCCAACACAAACTGGACCACAAAATAATGATAATCTAGCAGTCATGGAGATGAGCTAAGAGGTATCACAGCAAGATTGGATGCAATGGAACTAGCACAGCAAAGAGGGATCCCTGTGGTAGATGTCAGTGATAATGAAGGTGAGATTGAGGCTCCAAAAATTGATTTTGAGGATGGGGATGATGGAGTGGAAGGCATATTTTTGAGAGCAATGGAGAGGATCAACAACAAGCCGAGAGTGGAAACCCCTAGTTACAATGGAAGTCTGAATCCAGAATATTCAATTGATTGGATATCAGAAATGGAGAAGTATTTTGACTATGAGTTGATAGAGGACCCAAGAAGAGTGAAATTTGTTTGCACAAAGTTGAAGGGACATGCGTCATTGTGGTGGGATCACATGCAGATTGATAGACAACGAAGAGGAAAGGATAAAATCAAAACTTGGGAGTGAATGATAGCAAAGATGAAAGCTCAATTTCTTTCGAATGATTATCAAGTAAGTTTATTTTGTAAATTGCAAAATTTGAAGAAAAAAGAATTGAGTGTGCAAGCTTATACCAAGGAGTTCTGCAAGTTGAATATCCGAGTTGGACATGTGGAGGATGATGCAGAAAAGGTTTCAAGGTATGTAAATGGATTGAGATATAACATTAAAGATGAATTGGCTATGTTGCAAGTTCATACGGTTGAAGAAGCATATCGATTTGCCTTGAAGGTTGAAGAAAAATTGTCAAGAAAACACCAAGGTAATACAAGAAGAAGAGGAAAGTATGTCATGCAAAGTGAACCAGCAAGTAATGTAAAAGAAAAACAATTTTTTAAGGAAGAAAATGACACTTTTCATAAAGAGGAATCAAGTCAAACAGTAGGGGAAGAGGCTATTCCGGTAGAGGTAGAGGAAGGGGATTTGGAGGCACATGTTTCCAATGTAGAGAGGTTGCACATAGGGCTTTTGAATGCCCTCAAATACAAAAAGATGTTAGTAGAAAGTGTGCAACAAAGAATTATGTAATACAAGCTAATGAAGAGATATGAATTCCCCACAGTGAGTGGAAGAGCCTAAACAAAAAGAGGCATTTACATTGAATAGAGTTCTACTGAAACTATAAAATGAACAACCGGAGCCAATACAAAGGTGGAGTTTATTCTGAATGGTGTGTAAATCAGGTGGTAAGTGTTGTAAGGTAGTTGTGGATAGCAAAAGCACTGATAATTTGGTGTCACATGAGATGGTAAAGAAGTTGTGGTTGAAGAAGACAAAGCATCCAAATTTTTATCAAGTCACTTGGTTGCAAAAGGATCATCAAATTTTGGTAAGTGAACAATGATTGGTTCAAATTTAGATTGGTAGTCATGTTGATGAGGTGTTGTGTGATGTGATGCCCATGGATTCTTGTCATTTCCTTTTGAGAAGACTATGGCAATATGATAGACATGCTATGTGTTGGTTTTTTCCCAGACTGGATGCTTACTCCCAGATTTCCCTACAAGGTAGCCATCAATGATCAACAGGATCTCTGGACCAGGGGCCAACAGTGTAGGAGATAGACTCTATATTTTATCTCCTCTTCTTCTTCAGGCTCTGCAAAACCTAGGGGGGTATTCCCTACTTAACACCCATGAGAATATGCATACTAAGGCTGGGATGCTGACAGAAAGCAGATGATTCCTCCTGTAAGTAGACCAAAACTGAAAGATAAGAGCAAAGGGGCTAGCTTTGGGCCTATTTGCAGTTGTAGACAAAGGACTGAGGATCCTAAAAATAATTCTACTGTCCTAATGGTTGTTTTAGTGTTTGATTTTGATTTTGAATTTGGATGCAAAGCTGGACATGGTATATAACACTAACACAAAGCAAGATTGGTGCCTATCCAGGGCTTGGAGTCAGTAGACATACACCTGTGAATGATCAGCATGAACAACTAAAACTAGATTTTAGGGGGATACATGTGATATCTGCCTTACAGATATCTCCCAATACAGAGTGTTAAGCTATCTATACTTATGGCATCCCTATTGCAGTATATCCTTCCTAATATTCAATCTAAGAACAATTTAATCTACCCCTTGAGCAGAAGTTAAGAGATTAAACATTCAACACAGGAATTCTATGTTCTAGAATCTTAGACATTCCTTAAATATCCAGACTCAGAAGAAAGACACATGCAACACTAGAGACAGAATTAGCATAACACATGCAAACATAGCATTACTCATATAGGATTAACCATGAAATCTGTGGATTCATGCAAAAACATACAACAGGAGATACATAAACTCACAAGCTTTGCTGCACAGAGCAACCAAAACCAACTGTATTGTATTACAGAGCCAAAATGTTCAACTTTCAACAACCAAAACAATGGTAACACAATCTACCTATATCGGCCAGAAAGTGTACCCACAGCAATTAATTACATCATTTGACAAAAATCTACCAGATACAGTCCTTAGAAGGAATGGCACTCAAAAGTTATTGCTACAACAGACAAGAGAGGCCTCGAGCCTTGCACCACCATCTGGAAGTCTTCATTCACAATCGGGCAGTTTAATTGCTTGTACCATCACCCATACCCTTGCTACAGTTGCGATTTATGGCTCAACCACCTGCAGCCACCGAGAAAACAGTCGCAGCACTCAAAAAAGAACTTCCCGCCAAAACGTGTTTTACTGAAGGTTCAAAATATGCAGGGAGATTAATCCCACATGCACGGTGCAGAGACCCCTTCAGTAGTTTAAAAGCATAGTCACTTGCATAATAGGTGTCAAGCACTTTTGCCATGCTCGACACATGCTCCTTCTCTAAAGCCCATCGGCCAAACCCAAGCCATTGGCTCACTCCCAAATCCTCCTGCCGACCTCAACAGTCACACCGATGCCTATCTTCACATTCCCCATCATTAGCCAGAGATGAACCATCGGGCCAACACTTCAGATCTCCACCGATAGTATGAGTCTCCCCGATGACCAGCTCGCACCCCGTTAGCAGTTACCACCCTACCACCATTGGCCAGACCAATACTGTCAGCCAAGCAAAAAACCCCTTGGCTGACACAGCCAATCACGCCGATGAACAACTCCTAAAAGCCTCCAACATCCCCATCGGCCAGAGAAGAACCATCGGCCTAGCCAAAAGCTCCTTCGCCGATAGACCAACTCTCACCGATACATCAACAAGCTAGGCCTTACCCCTTTGTCGGCCAGACCCTCCGCTATCGGCCCAACGCAATCCATCCTCGCCGACAACACAAGTCACGCCGAAGACCATACACAACACACTTGTCGCCGAGACACAGAACATCGTCACCCCGATGGCACACCACATCCTAGGTCATCGGCGAGACCACCATCCCTCGGAGCAACAAGAAAATCCTTGGCTGATAGCACAAGTCCTGCCGACAACCACCTTGAACATCCCTCATCGGCCAGACAACCAACTGTCAGCCCAACATGAAACTGCTTTGCCGATGATGCCGATCACTCTGATAAGACCAAAATCAAAAAGCTTTGAACTGATGAACCGGTTCAACCCGATGGTTCAATGCGGTGGTTCAACCATGTCGATTGGAACAAAAAGATGAGCAAAGGATTCACTCACAGAAAATATGGAACCAAAGCCCACGAACCGTTGAACCTTGAACCATTGAACCTTGAAAAAAAGGTTCAAGCGGGTGGTTCAAAGACACAATCGGAGCACTTCAAAAGGAACTTTCGCCGAAATGCCAAGTACTCCGATGAACAAAAAGACCTAGGGTTTAGATGAAGAAACCCTCCAACATGCAAGCTCAACCTCCAGGTCAAAATGAGTACCAACACTATGTATGATGGTTGGGCAAACATGTATACCATCACAAAAGATGGAAGGGAGTATCATTTCAACCCATTGAAGGACAAGGAGAAACAAGTGGAAGGTAGTTCCTTGGTTTGTTTTCATGTTAGTGCACAATTTGTGATAATGGAAAGAAAGATTGGGAGCAGCCCAATAGTAGTTCATGAGAAGAGAACTTTGAGTAAGGTAAGGGGAAGGGGTGAAGAGTTGGTGTAGCAGTTGCACAAAGAAGAAAAAAAAGAATAAGGGGCAGCCAAATGGTTGTAAAAGAAGTAAAGAGAGTCCAAGAAGAAAATGGAATTTGGAATTAGAGTCAAATGTATGCTTGTATGAGAAGTCTGAAATAGATTTTTGTCATTGGGAAGAGCCAAGTAAAGGTGACCATCAATGTGAAATCAGGTTGCAGCATAAGCAACAAAGGAATGTAAATGAAGGAAGATGTAAAGAGAAGAAGTAGATTAATGAAGAGGAAATTTGGATTAAGAATGAACATGGGGTCACCATTTGAAGCTTCCAAAAATGTTCATGAGTTTCAGCCTCATGGAACATTTCTCCTACCTAACGTGTCTCATGCAATAGCACCATGTTGCCCCAAAATTTGAACCCAAAAATTTTCAAATTTTAGTGCATAAGGATTGATACAATTATCACTTTGCCCAAGTCTGATCATTTTCTGTCCCAAATTTTTTAAAGTCTTGAAAACATTTGTTCGAGCCTTTGGCATCGGGCGATTTTCTAGTTCACGAACCCCTTATTTCCCTGACTTATGTTCTTAAATTATGAAAATGGTTGACTTCCTGACTTTGCCTTTGTGTCGGGGAGCTTGGAAGTTTTTGAATATCACTCTTGCAGTTTGAAAGATCATGGGAACTCCGGTGTCGCGACTTCATTTCATTGTAGGGAGTTTTCAAACTTTCTAAACTCTTCCTTAATATTCAAAGTTTAGAATCTGCTCTGACCCCCAACTAGTCAGCATCTTCGCACTATTTGTTTTTCAAGGTATCATCAGCCCGTCAGATTGCTCGTGTGGTATACAATGAGAATGTCTTTTCAGGAGCTATAATATGTGAGCTCAAATCTTGAGACTCATTTCTCAAGATACAAAATCAATGAGGCATTAATTACCTCTTAAATGACAAGTGTAACGGACCTCATTAAGGTGGTATCACGGCATCAGCAAGTTTTAAAACCATCATTACTCACTGGCGTAATTAAGTAAAGGTGGTGGTGCTCTCTGAGTTAAGTTTTCTTGCCAGCCAAGATATTCTTCAGAATGGGACTTCCTGTCAACAACAAAATTTGGGATGATGAACCTATGCATGTTCTGCAACTTGATTTACAATGCCCTGAGGAGGAGCAAATTGATATCATCTCCCAGTTGCGCACAATTGCTTGGAAGGTGAAAACCAATTATGTTGAATACCGCAGGACAATCGACATTCTGGAAAAAGAAGAAGGGCATGCTGAACTGCACCAACTCTTTCTGGAAATACGCCTGGAATTGGAGGCAGATTGATGCACTTGTCTTGCATGTGTGAAGTTCTTTTCTAATTAGTGATAATAATTATAATGTAAATATAATGTAACCATTTCCATTTTGGGGGGGTCACTTTCTTGATAATGGTTACTCGAAAAAGACCGTTTTCGAACAGTTATAATTTTTAGGAAGCTATATAAGGGAAGGGATTTTCAAAGCAAAGGGGCTTTTTCCTGAAGTTGTCTGTGAGCAGGGGAAGGAGAGCAAGTTGTTTCTATGTCACTCTCCAATTATATTTTCTTTAGCTCAGCTTATGTATATAGAAGTTCTACAGAAACTTTGATTTTTGTTATGTTGAAGGAATGAAGAATTACTTATAGAACTTTATGTCTTCAAGTATCTTCTATGATTGCAATTGTTCTTATGTCAGTTAGTAATCTATCTTCAATATTACTTCTTTTATGTGGGTCTGTGTTAAGGAGGAATATAGTTGTACTTTTAAATCAATTTGTCCTTGTTTATGAATGTTGGATAGATGAGTTGTGTATCATTTATTTGCATTCATTTCTTTATGAAATCAATTGCGCAAATCTATTTCATGGTGATGGGTAGATGTTGATATACCTTTTCTATTTTCTGGTCAAAAACATACTCTATATTTTATTCATTGCATATTCTAAGAGGGAGTTATACCTCTAAAATTCAGAGGAAGGTTGTCAACCCGATGGCAACTTCTCCAACTATTAGTACTGATTGTTCTTTTTTTGGGCATTCTAAGTCATTTTCTAAAACTATTTTTGAAGGACAAATATGTTCACTAATAGATTTTTGGCAACTCTACTAGGGAAAATTTGAAATTGAAGATCAGTGCTATTGTTTTCCTAGAAATTTGAAGGTGCCTCCCCAAGGACGGAGGCTAGTGGCTCTATTGATGAATTGTACTTAGACATTTTTTGTCCTAGCGAAGACCTATATTGATTTAATTTTCAGGTTCGCATTATGGCCTTGGTTTCTTCCCATCCAGGGGAAATCACTTTGGGCCTCTTTATTTGCCTGTGTATTCACCATTGCTTGAAGGGTCAAGAAAGCATTTCCCGAAGTTCAGTGGAGAAGGTTCTCAAGATGTTGAAAAAGACATTCTTGCATTCACGGTTGCATGCAAAGTTCTAGGAGTAAGTAAAGAAGATATTTTTATTAGGCTATTTATTGAATCTCTTGTTGGACCTATAGCAAAGTAGTTTCATTATCTAGAGAGTAAATGCATTACTGATTGAAATTCATTGAAGACCAAGTTCTTAGAAAGATTTAAAGATCCTGTTGATGAGGCTGATCTTTTGCATCAATTCTTCCACATTAAAAAACAAGAAGAATTCATCCAAGACTTTGTGGATAGATTCAACCGACTATTTAAAAAGATTCCTGCATCTGTTCAACCAGGTAAGCAACTCCAGTTGTGCACTTTTATCTTTGCATTGCACCGAGATGTTCAATTTGAATTAAAAAGAAGTAAAGTAAATGACATAAGAATTGCGCAACAAGAGGCTATGGAAATTGAAGATGACTTGATTACTAGTGGGCTATGGAAATAAAATCAGGTTGTGAGCAATTTGAATAGTGAGTCTATAGAAAAGTCTATCATGTGTAAACAAAGCTTTCAGCCTAAATGTTTCCAAAATGCACAGTTTCCCTCTGCTGAAAATCTTAATCTCTCTATTTTTGACCCAAGGCACTTTGGTAGAGGTGAATTAAATGTTGCAAAAATTAAACCTCATGTGGATAGGAGAATTGAAGCTTTTTATTTCAATTATGAAGAAGAGAATGATGAATCCAAAATCCCCTCAGGTGGTGCGGAAAATGAACAAGTCTTCTATGATGCTAGTTGTAAAGAGGATAATGAAAATGGTAGTGTTTTGGCTTCCTTGTCTACTGCAGAAATAGAATCATTTACTAGTGACGAAGAGCAATGTGAGGTCACACAGCATAAGGTTGAGATGTCGAATGCCCATTCTCCAGAATGTATGCCAGTTGAATATGAAGCCTTCACGTTTCCTGAGCAAGATGATACTGGAGTAAAGTTGCATGAAGAGGTCAGGAATGATTTCAACTTTGAACCTTTTCATTTTGGAAATCTGGAAGCTAAAATTTTTAATCAAGAAATGAAATATGAGGTTGTGGATAGCCATGATAGCTTTGTCGAAAGTGATCAAATAAATAAGTGTGTTGAACCCCACATTGTTTATATTCCAAATTGGTGTTTAAATGCAAGTAAGGATGATTTTTTGTGTGGAGAAGAAGTTACAATGCCTAATCTAAAGGATATGGGTGGAAATGATGAAGTGTGGCATGAAGTTATTAAGTCAAATCTTGTAGAGAAAGATGAGATTATTCTAGTTGGGGTGATTTTCAGCCTCATAAAAATATTGTTTATAATGTAGATTTTCAATTTAACTCACTTTCAAATTCGCACATGATTAATGATTGGTCTTCTGATGCTTTATCTACTACCGAAAGAGGTGATTGTATGCATGAACATGGTGATGGTGCATATGTTGCAAGTCAAAATTCAAAATCTCTATTTCATGCTTTGTGCATGGGTTGCCCAATCTAGGGGTTGATTTCTTCATCTTCGCAAAATCAAAGGTATTTTAACATTTTATATGATACTATACAAGCAAATGTTGATAGTCATATGCTGAGGGGTGTTGATATGAGTTGTCAAGTTGAAGAAATGTACAAGGAGGAATGGCTTCGTGGGCATCAAGTCAGAAGTTTCGTATGTGATGTCAGTCTTATCTTTTTTATCACGAGTTGGTTGTTGGTTGCTTGCAGGCTCCTCATTCCCCAAGCATTATTTTGCACTGGTAGCTACTTCTCCCAGCCCGTTAATGGATTTGCATAATCACCCCAGAGCCATCTGAGGTAGGATCTCCCTACCATGTACATATTAGGAATTTTTGTTGTGTCGATAGTCTAGTTTCCTTTCATGTGTGCCTTGTTTTTGGTTTGCTCTGGCTCCTTTGTTCCCTATGTTCCATGACTCTTTTTCCCAATGGATAAGGCACTGGTCCGCAATTAGGATTCTGGGTTCCTTACTTCATCCTTTGTAGTCCTTGTCCCCAATTAGAGCATGTTGTTGCCCCAAAATTTGAACTCAAAAATTTTCAAATTATAGTGCATAAGGATTGATACAATTATCTCTTTGCCCAAGTCCAGTCATCTTCTGTCCCAAAGTTTTTAAAGTCTTGAAAACATTTGTTCGAGCCTTTAGCGTCCGGCAATTTTCTAGTTCACGAACCCCTTATTTCCTTGACTTATGTTCTTAAATTTTGAAAATGGCTGACTTCCCAACTTCTCCTTTGTGTCAGGGAGGTTGGAAGTTTTTGAATATCACTCTTGCAATTTGAAAGATCATGGGAACTTCGGTGCCACAACTTCATTTCATTGTCGGGAGTTTTCAAACATTTTGAACTCTTGCTTAATAGTCAAAGTTTAGAATCTACTTCGACCCCCAACTAGTCAACATCTTCACGCTATCTATTTTTCAAGGTATTGTCAACCCATCAGATTGCTCATGTGGTATACAATGAGAATGTCTTTTCAGGAGCTATGATATGAGAGCTCAAACCTTGAGACTCGTTTCTCAAGATATGAAATTAATGAGGCATTAATTACCTCTTAAATGACAAGTGTAACGGAGCTCATTAAGGTGGTAGCACGTCATCAACAAGTTTTAAAACCATCATTACTCACTGGCGTAATTAAGTAAAGGTGGTGGTGCTCTCTAAGTTCAATTTTCTTGCTAGCCAAGCTATTCTTCAAAATGGGACTTCTTGTCAGCAATGAAATTTGGGATGATGAACCTATGCCTGTTCTGCAACCTAATTTACAATGGCCTGAGGAGGAGCAGATTAATATCATCTCCCAGTTGCGCACAGTTGCTTGGAAGGAGAAAACCAGTTATACTGGATACTGCAGGACAATCAATGTTTTGGAAGAAGAAGAAGAGCATGTTGAACTGTGCCAACTCTTTCTAGAAATATGCCTGGAATTGGGGGCAGATTGATGCCACTTGTCTTGCATGTGTAAAGTTCTTTTGTAATTAGCGATAATAATTACAATGTTGATATAATGTAACTGTTTCCATTTTTGGGGGGGTCACTTTCTTGATAACGGTTACTCGAAAAAGATCATTTTCGAACAATTATAATTTTTGGGAAGCTATATAAGGGAAGGGATTTTCAAAGGAAAGGGTTTTTTTCCTGAAGTTATCTATGAGAAGAGGAAGGAGAGCAAGTTTATTCTATGTCACTCTCCATTTATATTTTCTTTAGCTTAGCTTATGTATATAGAAGTTCTACAGAAACTTTGATTTTTGTTATGTTGAAGGATTGAAGACTACTTAGAGAACTTTGTGTCTTTAAGTATCTTCTATGATTGCAATTGTTCTTATGTCAATTAGTAATCTATCTTCAATATTACTTCTTTTATGTGGGTCTATGTTAAGGAGGAATATAGCTGTACTTTTAAATCAATTTGTCCTTATTTATGAATATTGGATAGATGAGCTGTGTATCATTTATTTGCATTCATTTCTTTATGAAATTAATTGTGCGCATCTATTTCATGGTGATGGGTAGATGTTGATATACCTTTTCTATTTTCTGGTCAAAAACATACTCTATATTTTATTCATTGCATATTCTAAGAGGGATCTGTACCTCTAAAATTTAGAGGAAGGTTGTCAACCCGATGGCAACTTCTCCAACTGTTACTACTGATTGTTCCTTTTGGGCATTCTAAGTCATTTTCTAAAACTATTTTTGAAGGACAAATCTATTCACTAACACACCCGAGCACATGTGCAATGCTGCATCAACCAAAAAAAATGATTAGTTCAATTTTGTTTATTCCCATTTAGTTGTTGATTTAGTTGTGTTTTATGGTGTGGCGAGGTTTTCGCGGCTACTGGTGACTTCGCATTATTTTCATTTTTGCATCGTTTTTGGTTTAGAGTGTCATTGACCATTGTTGATTTGTCATATATTTGTTGAAGGGTTTCAAACCATTGTGGTATTGTTGGAAAGGTATTTGACATAGTCGTCATTAGTGATCTCGATATGATCATATGTAAAATATACATACACTGAAGATGAATGATTATGGGAGATTTAATTGCATATATAGAGGGAGTAGAATACACATATATTCTTTCAAATCATTTTAGGTTTTGATTGAAATTGGTAGGCATATTGACTCCATATGAGTCCGCTCACCTTTGGTATGTATTTAAAATCATTTTAATATTCCTAAAGATGCAATGTCTCATTTTATTTCTGGAATCCCAAGATTGAGGCATCACATATATATATATATGACAAACATATGGAAAAAAAATTTAAAAGAGGGTTCAATGGTATGTGATGGGTGATCTGAGCCATGGTAGAAAACAATTAATCTCTTATTCATTAATCACCTTCCAAAACCATAGAAAATACCTCTTTGATAGTGTGGAAATTGGAGGAAGTTGATTGTTGTTTTAAAAATCTAGAAAAGATTAAACTTCATAAAATATCCCACACACTTGGTGGTGTTCCATCTGCCAGAGGGGCGACTTTTCATTGTGCTCTATGTTTTTAACATTATAAAATGAAAGAAAAACATATGGGAAGGGTTCGCCAAGCTTGGGAAGGAGTAAAAGTTGAATTGCATAATCCATGACATAGGATTGTTGTAGAGGGAATGCGAATTAGAATATTGGAGTGACCAATTGATGTGAATTAGAACTAGTTTAAATTTGCATAGAAGAAAGTAATTAAGAAAGATTTGAAAGGAGGTCGGTGGTAGTAGGAAGAGAAAGTAAAGCCGACCAAGGAGAATACCATGAGCAAAGGAAATATTGAATGAGATTTCATTAGTTCTTCCTGAAGAAAAGATTTGATAGAGTTTTAGCTAGTAGTGAACATCAATTTAACATAAAGGAAGGAACAAAGAGTAAATTGGATAAAAAAAGGTGGCTTGAACATAAACATAGGAGATGCATATGTTTGAATAGTAGAGTGAAGAAAATTTGAATGTTATTATTCTTTTGGCAATTGAATTGTTCTGAAAAGGAATGAATTTGTAGAAGATTATGCAGTGGAATTTGACTCTAAGTCCAATTGAACATTTAAACTATGGTCTTTTGGCAATAAATCGAGGTTGGAATATTTGATGACTTCCATTTTTGTGATTTCTTTTGTTTGCTTGTATAAATTGATATCCTTGTAACTTTAAAGGATAAATAAATAAAGGAGATAATCTTGTGGATGAATGGTGTGAGTCTATTGCTAGTATTGGCAATCTGATAAGACTCCTTAACTAGTCTGCATTAATGTGTGTCATCATAGATTATTATGACACCTGGGGTATTTTAGAGTGTAGCATGGTTTCTTATTATCACCTTTATGTCACCAAAAAAAATCAGTCATTTTTTGTCCATTAATATCTTGAGCATAAGCTTGGGGCATTACATACATGACATCAGCATATTGCATAAATCACCAAGAATGATGTCTCCACATGGATAATCACCTTCTACACTTTGTCAATAATACACGCTATGAATAAATAGTTACAACCTTAACATAGTCATTATACATACATGTTTATAGTATATCCACCACTACTAGCTCCTCAATTGTAGTAGGTCACACCAACATAACATTACTCTTGATTATTTGTAGTACATTATGCCTTCTTCCAATACATTATCGTACTCTTAGATTATGTTGCATGAACTCTAGTTCTATTGCATGTGCTCTTACATCACTATTGATGCTTCCAACACTAAATTCATATACAAGTGTGAGTTTTTTAGATTCCTTGTAGTTATTATCATAGAACCACTACATGTAGATGAACCATGTACGTTGAACTACAACATGATATCGTAACATAATCACATGTTATTCAACCTAAATACTATACTACAATACCTTAAAACTCACCACATATCCCTTCAATTTATTATAGAGACAAACTCTTCCTACAAGCACTCTGCAAGTAAATATCATGCAAGTTGCAACACATAATTGGGTTGAGCAAGAATAATCCTAGAAGAAGACTAATTGATCTTGATCTTGATAAAGTAGTGTGATGAACCTGTCATATGAAGCAAATTTGAATTTTCCAATGATGGATGATATGATCCGTGTAATGATCATAATTAACATAGATAACTAAAAATAATTAAGAGTCATATTATCTTAAGATTTAGAAATTTGGATCCAAGCACAACATCTCAAGAACCTAACTAAGAGAAGAAAATAGTCCATCTTAGCATACCAAGCTTGAGTATCTTGTTTGAATCCATAAATAGACTTCCTCAATATACAAACTAACCTCATCAGGAATTGGCTTCAAGGTTCCAAAACCTTGTTGATGCAGATATAGGGGTTTGAACAATGCTCATTTAATATTCAAGGATAGTAGTTACACAACTCATCATGCTAGGTCTACTTTGGAGGCATACTTGAGACCTATAGGTTTACACATCCTTCAAAATTGGCTTAAGATAGTGTGAGGGCTGGAATAAGACTTGTCATATGGTTTAATGAACAATGTGACATACACACATGGTGGCATACAATACCAAACCCAAGCATTTAAGTCTTCACTATTTTGACTTGATGAAACTATGTGTTCCACCCTTGAGCAACTATGACAACAAAGATTAAGGATTCTCCAATCTCTAATGTAGATTTAATGACATTCATGACACAATTAAAATGCTTTTGAGGGGATTCAGCACATTAAATGCGCAAAGTTGTGTCACACGTTTATAAAGGAAACGGCCAACGTTGATCCAACTTTTAAACTTGAATCACTAAAAAGTGACATATATATTTTGAATTTTGAAATGATGTAAACTAATAAAATATTTATTTTTTTTAGTATTATTTATGTTTGTATTTTTGAAAAAAATTAAAAAATTATTTGAATATAGTTTTTAATAAATTGACACTATAATTTAGTTGCTGATAAAATGTTGAAAAATGAAGTTACATGAGACGTCAATCTTTATATAGTAATTTTTTTTTTCTTCATTTTTTTTTGTGTGTATTTATAACTTGGAACTTTAGTGCATGAATATATTTTTTTCTAATTTTGATAAGTATATAGTTTTAAATAAATAATAAAATGTGCGTGTATTAAAACATAGTTGTTTCCATTCGACGTCAACTTTCATATTAACTATTTATCTTAAATAGAAAAATTCTACCATTTTGATATAGATTGTTTTATCTAGTGCATCATATTTTTTTCAATTTTTTTAATAAGTTTTACTATTTTTCCTTGGCATGGTAACCGACCTAATGTTTTGTGATGATAACCTACTTTTAGTAAAAATAGAAAGGAAAATATAAATAATAATTAAACTATTAAAATATATATATATATATATGAAAACTAAAATTATAGATCTACAAAAGGATATTTTTATATTTTTTTAAAAATGTTATTCAACAACACGAGTAGCAATTGTTGAAATATCAAGTTTTTTAAATAATTTTATTTTTTTGGTAAATTTGCGTCATAGTGGTGCTACATATGCATTTAGCCAACAA
Organism: Cunninghamia lanceolata; assembly: GCA_027924645.1. Lineage (NCBI taxonomy): Eukaryota > Viridiplantae > Streptophyta > Pinopsida > Cupressales > Cupressaceae > Cunninghamia > Cunninghamia lanceolata. The sequence goes on from BSBN01000137.1 coordinate 1,266,019, forward strand.
TTTTAGTTGGAAAAGTTGTGGACATATCTAACTTAGCTAGAATGAATCTTACAAGATCATATGTTTGACCAAAATTGATTTTTAGTTAGAAATACTTAAATTCACTTGTGTTGATAAGTTGGTTGAAAGTGTGACACAGCTTTGTGCTTTTACCTGACCTTACTCAAAATAATTTTGATAATGTGATTAATGTAAATGAATGCTTATTTATACATGAACATAACACCAATTCTTGAATGTTTGTTCATAGTCAACTTGGGACCAAAGAGTAAAAGAGGGTTAGTTGGCTAAATGTCTAATTTTGATTCTACATTTAATAAAATAATGATCATAGTTGTAAGAAAACTTTGCACATGTAGACATAACCTAAGTTAGATAGCTAGGTTGGATCATTGCTCAAGAGGATTGGATTATGGATTAGGATAGGATTTATAGTTAGAATGAGATAGATAACCTAATGGGACTAGGATTATATAGGGATAACAATGAGCATAGGGCTAGGTGTAAGCAAGGCTATGTATGCAAGTCCAACATGCATAAAATGCACCTTTTTTAGTTATGTAAATGTAACAAAACATTACCCCAAACTAGGCACTAAACTAAATGGTAAAACTACATCAAGGATGCTTTTCTTGCCATTACATTTTTCCCACACTTTGAGATGCATGTGAAAATCTAAGTAGGAATCATTCATCTCTAAGTATGTAGTATTCTCAAACATGACTATAGTAAATAAAATAGAAAGATAAACCTATGGTCCATAAAGGATGATGATTATCACTCAATGTGTAACACCCCAACTAGGCTACCAAAAAAGACATATTCTTTAACCACTTAATCTTTAATACTCTACAACAAAGGGAAAGTAGTTTATTAGATCAAAATAACTTCCTTTTGTTTTGACTAAATTTTAATAATGGTATCTAAAGATGAATCTTATATAAAAAAGTGCCACATAATGGCTAGTACTTGCCCTTTGTTTTTGTTTGTATATGTATTTGTTACGAGTTAGAGATATGAATGTCTTGGAACAAGGCATTACAATTGAGTATAGTTTATAAACATACAGCAATGATTTTTATTAAAACATAATGGTGTAAAATGTCTTGTCAGAGTATGATCCTTTTTGCGCCAGAGCCGGCTTCAAAGGTAACTCTAGTAAAAATGAATGCTCCAACTTTAATAAAAGTTTCATCTAGTTTGAAGGTGCTCTGAAACCATTACGAGAGTTCATGGATGATCTCATTGCTTACAAGAAGAAAATGGTGGGAGGAGGAGAAGCGAAAGATCTACTTTCACATTTCATGGAGGAGGAAAGACGACGACAAGGATGAAGAGAGAGTTGCCTTACAAGTTCATGGCATTTAATGTCAGACCGAGAGCCTGTTTGGAGAAGAAGATGGCGTACTAGCATGTGAAAGCACTTGCTCTAGCATTTAAGGAGGTCCATAGGAGGAGAAATAAAATACACAGTATGATATGGAAAAAACATAAAAATTAAATTTCCTAACACTGTAACTTGCTCTAGCATTCAGGGAGCTCTGTAGGAGGAGAAATCAAGATTTTAGAAATACTAGGATCGTTCTTCACTAAAAAGCCCATGCTCAACCCTTGCACAAATGGAATGATCCTAGTAAATTGCATGGAAACCACCCTCTCCAAGGCAGGTACTAATAATGGGCCATTGTCGGTGTAAATAGGCATGTGAGAGATATACAGAATCCAATGGTTTGGTTGGAAAGGATCAAACAATGAAGAAAATTAAAAGCATTAAAAGTTTGGAAAATATCATATGTGGATGTGGTGTGGATGTGGTTTGACTAAGGATTGTGGATATCATATCTTCTTTAAAAGAATCTTAATGAAATCTCCACATGTCCACCCTAGTTGTCTCCTTAGCCTTTTTTTTTTTTAATGATATTAATGATTTTCAATTAAAAATCATTTAAACATGCATATTAAAAAGAAAATGAATTATTCATAATCTTCAATCGGGCCCCACCTTTATCTCATCACCCATTTATCACATCTTTTAAATGATTTTAAAAATAAGATCGATTTTAAAAGGCTCAGGTGAAAATAATGAGAGATTCAATGTCTTAAGTTTGATGCATTGGGCCCCGCATGGCCACGTCACCTTAGAAAAAGCCAATAGTGCATCATTTGAACATTAAAAAACTCTGACAATGTTTAGGAGGTGCGCCAGCCATAGGATTGGAATGGTTGATCGGTTTCATTCTTGTCGGACCTGCTTGCCATGCTGGACTCCAATAAGCAATTGCGCAACATTTAACTCTCACATCAAATCTATTTGTTGTGTCATTGGTTGTGGGAAATCTAAGCGGATCAATGGCACAATGCACTCTATTTAAATATCATTCATTTCAATGTTCAAATAATCAATAACAATTTTACACCTCATTCACAATAAAAAATGATAAATATTTGTCATATTTTTATTGGTTAAAATTAATCTTTGACTGCTGAAATGGACGATATTTAAGAACAGTTGTTAAATATCATCCACTTCAACAATTAAAGGTCAATTTTGGCCAATAGAAACAGGGCAAATATTTAACACTTTTTATTGCGAATGAGGTAGAAATGGAAATGGATCCTTTTATAGTCCATGATGTTGGGCGGCCTGTTTTTTGGCTCTACAGGGGGCTGATAACATATGGGACTACCTCATACTCCAGAATGCAGGAGGCACCTAACTGTGCTTCAAATATGAGGCATGCATACCCTACCCCCTACAAGATTTGAACTTGTGACCTCTCTTTTAAGAGGGCAAGTTTCTCACCAAGAGGGCAACTCAGGGGTAAAATTGTGTCTATCCAACCATATTTATTAATTAATTGGAATTCACAATACAAGTATTATGAATTTTAATTAATTAATAAATATGGTGAAGTATTCTGAATTTCAGTTAATTAATAAATACGGTGAAATGTGCACCCAGAGGGTTAGATAGGGCTGGGCTTAAACAGCACACACTAAGCTTTGACTTGCTTAAGTGGCTGGTGGGCCCCTTCTCTTATTAACACATTAACAAAACAGAGTAAGAGAAAGGGCCCACCAGCCACCTAAGTAAGTCAAAGTTTAGTGTGTGTTGTTTAAGCCCAGCAGTTGGATAGACAATTCGTAAAATTGCTATTAATTTTATAGTGATGACATTAAGTTTGGAATGGTTGTGCATTGATTCTAGTTTTTGTCCCTGGCCATGACATATTAACATGGCATGCTTCCTTTTGGATAGCTCCATCTTTCCCATTCATGGCCGCGCCATGTCTTTCTTGGAGGCTTTAAAGTAAATTGTGCACCTTTTCAATGATTGTGCCATTATCCTTATATTATGCCATGTATCCTTTGAACTCAGCGGCAGTTGTCCTTAGAATTGTGCTTTGTTTGTAATGGCTTTGAGAACCATAGTTAGAAGTATTTCATCTTTCATTGATGCCTGAGATGTTCATATAATGCTAGGCTAGAAATGGACGGATGAAAACCTCTGTTTACCATTATTCCTGCTTGCAATTGGTGCCATTCTTTGGAGTGGTTATATTTTACTTTGTATAATGTTGTGAAGTAGTTTTGGTGCTGATTTGGAGCTTTATTTCTACAACTTGCGCCGAAGTTGAATGAAAACACTATAGTCGTGCTTGGAATAAAGATTTGCACCATGTTTGAAATTGTGTTGGATTTTAAACCTCCATCATTGAATCAGCCTCTTGAGAGTCATATGCTAGGCTGCACGATAGGTTGGAAGCTTTATACATTATTTGTATCTTGGGCACCATATATAATGGTCGCGCCTCTTTTGAAATGACTGCATACTCTTTGTTTACACTAGTGTACCATATCTAAGTGTTTGTGCTCTGTATTTTTTGAAGCTATGTATTGATTTCAATATTTGCACCTTACCCATGTATGGAAGTCTCATGCTTTGTCCATTTAGAGAACACCCAGTCACCACCAATGCAAGTGGTAATCCTTGGCATTCTTCTGCTACCTATTTCGCCAGTGTCTTGTTATATCCTCCATCTAGAATGCTTTGTTGCCCAAAGGCCTCACAACAAAAGAGGGACAAAGCATCTTCCTTTTCAAGCAAAGGTAGATCGTAAGTGTGAAGGCATTTGAAATTCTGCCTGGCCGTAACAACAGTCTTGTATTGCTCTGCTTCAAACAATAATTCCTTAAGATCATCTTCAAACCCCACATCATCTGGCACGACCATAATATCTTATGGCTGTTTGCTACTAAGCCATGCCTTAAGCCATGTACGAGCATCTTGAATGCTCCAAAAATTAGGCATCTGTCCATCATCGGTAATCCCACGCACATGCTTTCAAGAATCTTCTTGATATCTGGAGACTCTGAAACTTTTTGAAAAATGATGATGTTTCCAAAACGTTCTGAATTCTCCCATTAATAATAATAATAATAACAATCTCTACTTTGGCTACAAAATGCCTTCTAAAGCTATGAACTCAGATACAAGTGTTGGATCAACCAAGATCTGAAAGCGAAAACCAGAATACTTCTATAAAAGTTAATTGTGCGGAAAAAGCCAAAAGATTTATTCAAATGTTGAATGAAATGTACATAAGAGCCTTGCTTAAATAGGCAAGAGAGAGAAGGTTGGAAGGTAGGACACAACTACTAACCTCCAAAAGATGCAACACTTGTCTAACTCACACGACATGTGTGAGGGCAAGTGGCAAGTCAAAATAAAAGAGGTGTCTCATATGTATGAGGACACGTGTCTTCACCACATGAGGTAAGACAACTTTCTAAAAAGATAAGTAAACTTAAGCTTATGTGTGACTAGGACTTTGACTACGTAGACTGGACAAGTTAACTAGTCAAATAAAGTCACTATTTACACTAATAACAAGTGTTTCACAACAAATGAAATGTTTAAAAACAATATGGAGTGCGTTGAAAACGGCACAATAGTTACCAAATGTTTGATTAAAGGTAGTTGAAGCTATAGTAGATATATGGTAAATTAACGAAGTGGCAATGGTAGAGGTATGGGTAGCTTTGCCAACATTAAGAGATGATGTGATTCTAGAATAAATTGCTTTTAGTGTTTCTTTTCTATCGTCATGATGTGTTCCAAACTAAAAATATACATAACAAATTCTTATTTTATAAATGTTCCTCATGGTAATAATCATCACCTATATTTATCTCAATAGGACCACCATTAATGATGTTACTACCATTGGAATGGGTGGCCATATTAGAGTTTTTGTGAAAGATTCTTCTCAATGGAACAAAATGATTATGTAGTATGTAGGGCCTTTGACATAAACAATAATATGGATATGATCAAAGTATCAAAGATAACTTCGATTTAAAAATATACTAAAAATGTAAACCCTAGATCAAGTTGAGGGTTAGGAAGGTTGGGTACAAGAATAGCCAATAAATTCAATCACCAAACCCTAGAAAGAAATGATAGATCAATGAAGCTCAAAGATTAAGGATAAATTGGATTTGAAAAATCAAAAAATTAGAATTAAATTGTGGATTTAAAAACCTAATGAGGGTTTTATGGTTGGGTAAGTTTGTCGGGTTCACCAAAACAAAAAGGGAAAGAATGAACCCTTGAGGTAGTTAAGGTAAATTTAAGTAGTTAAATACCAATTACACTAGGGATTCTTTTTAAGGATCTTGTTGGACTAGAGAAAAATGGATTAGATCAAAGAATATTAGAGAGAAAGCATAATCATGTCATAAATAGTAATAAATGAAGAGAGTCTAGATTGCTTAGCTTTGTGACGAAAGAATGAGTGCTAGTTGATGTACATAGTGGAATCTATGACGTTAGAATCTAGAAATGCTCTATATATTCATATGTACAAATCAAAATTAGAATGTTCTTATTTTCTCCATGTTAGGTCAAGTTCATTGTTCTGGATCTAGGTCATGATTATGACTGTGTTCTATATTTGTGAACTCGAGCTCTAATGATTTCTAGATTCTACATAGTAGATTCTTAGAAAAATAAACTTCTAGACATCAACTTTCCTTTTTCACATGCTTTTAGGATTTTTTGTTAAGCTAGTGGTATTTAAAAATACATTGACAAATAGCACACTTTTGACATGCATATAAATTCTAAAACAATTGCTAGGTATTCACATGCACTAAGATGGATCTATGATCAAATATGCTAGTTTCCTTGCTTGATTTCTAAAATTGGATGCAAATGTGAATGATTACTCTTCATATATGTGCTCCCTACGATGATTATCATGATGTGGTTATTGCAAGTGAATGTCTAATTATATGTAAACATAACATGAATATTTGTCCATAATTAGTCTAGCAATAAAGTGTAAAAGGTGTTAGTGTATATATTTACCTCATACATTTTCTTTGCACATGGGTAAATACACATGGCATTAAACCTTCTTAGGTGTCTACTTAGGAGTCCTAGTTTGATTAAGTCAACTCACCACCTCTAGTAGGTTTTGTGGAGCTAACACGACACAAATGGTTGAGTGTTGAAGTCGACTTCTGAGTCGACTCAACCTCTCTAGCCTATATGTACACCTTGTGCATACTTAAATACATGATTTTGATGTGAACATTCTATTAGTAGATTCTTGTTTTTTATATTGTATGAGAGCAAAACTAAAATAGTCTGCTGGTTCAATTTTGGTCCAAACCCGTCTTGGAGGCAAAGGTATAGTATTTTTGGTTCGAGGCCGAACTAAAGGAGTTTGTGCAGTGAGGCGCTGCCCTGTTTTTGAGGTGGGCATGGTAACCCAGGCTATTTGAAAGAAAGGGCGGAAATCTCCATTTTAGTGTTCGAAAGCCCAATCTGGGCGTTTGGCATTCAAACCGTTGGAGTTTCGTGGAAATTTATGTTGGTCAATTTACCAAGGGCCTCCGAGGAAGCCCGCCCTCCACCTTGGTCGCCCGTATCTGCAAATCCTGGCTGCCATCGCCCCATTCTGGCTGCCCCTTTTTCTTTTTGGGAATTTTGCCGTAAATCTATGCCCTAATCTGGGCTTTGTAAGTTGGGGTCTCCAATATTCTATTTTTGTGTTTTTTTTTAATTTTTTGCAAAAGCTTTTTTAATGTATGTTAAAACAACTCTAAAATTTTTTAAAAAATAGGAAGGGTGAAATCTAATATTTGGGCAAACTACCTTTGTGAATTTAAGGTTTTTTTAAAAACTTCTTGTATCTTTGCCTGTCGAAGACGAAGGGTGAGGTTCGGTTTGGCAGAAGGCCATTACCCTCTCACAAATTAAAACTTTGTAAATTTCAATCTTTGCCGACTTCAACAAGTGGTTGGATGGCTAGGTTTCCTCTCACCATAGGCATTTTTTTTTTGTTTTTAGTGCAAATGTATAAATTAGGCCATTTATGGGAAAATTGTTTATGTCATAACTTTTGATCGATAGCTCAAAATTGAGCACCATCTTTTGCAAAAGTTAATGTTTTCGCATTTCCCATGCATTGGACCTATCTGCATTATAAAACACATCAAGTTATAAAGTGTCAAAACTGGGGGTCACCTAATCAGGGGGGTTGCCTAATGTGTTGATTTATATTATCTAAAAGAATTAACCTCTTTGTAATCATGGGATATGAAACTCACTCTTTTGTAATCAACCTAAACAAGGCTAATTATAAGTCTTGGTGTGATGGCATCCTGAAAATCATAATCTCATGCCATATTTGTATGGACTTATTCCTCAACTAGGTAAACAATCTTAGAAGGATAAGTGGTTTAATACTCGTGATCATATTTTTGGATTAATCAACTTACATATACTGAATGTCCACATGCATTATGGATCAAAATTTGGGAAATACATGGAGACTCAAATATTTCTCCCTTCCCATATGATCCTACTATGATCACAACACACATCCCACATCATGATACAGATACAGAATGTCTAGTTGGCATAGAGGAAATCATCATTCCTCCACCATCTCTTGTTGTTTCATTAGATTTAAAGTCACTTCTTCGAAAGCTTCCAACACTTCTTTGCAGCAGGATCGCATTTGTCTTCCTAGCATTGCTGATTGGGACATATTTCTACCTGACATTGATTGTCTGTTTGTAGAATCCCACATTGCTAACATGGAAGCACACATTGAGGACATAATTCTTCTCTATGATGACAATTTTGATGAAACTGTATCTCCATTATCCTCTTCAGATATTCATGCTCTACATCCATCTACACATGGTTCTGGATTGTCATCATCTTCATCTATTAGGCATGCACCTGATTTGATTATGGCGTCCTTCGGCATCGACATGGGGACATCTAAGCATTCTTTGAAGACATCACAATGGGCATCATCAACCTTGGATCAACTTCAACATGATTCAAGATCATACTGTACATCTTCTAGCATGGGAAGATATCCTGCATCTTCAATTGGTTTCATTTCTTCCCAAGGGAAGGAATATTATTCAGTGTTCTTGGATCTACATATGAGTCCTTTGTCAACTATCCAGCTTCATTGCAACAGGACATGTATTATGGGGGGTCTCATAGACCTTCTATCATTTTCTCTCCTATGGGGGGAAGCATTTATTGTACTTAGTGAAAGTAGTACTTCACTTGTATAATTTTCATGCATTTTTTCACTCTTTTGGAGGGTAGTTTTTTTCTCCACTTCATGAGAGATTACTTTGTACATGGGTACCTCACGAAGCCTAATAGTCGGGACCTATTTCTTCTTGTACCCACTAAGCTATGCTTAAGGGGGGTGTTAGTGTATATATTTACATCATGCATTTTTGGTGCAGGACTAAATCAAGGGTTCTTATCAAACTACTGAATTAAGCAAAAAATACAACAGACACCACGGTGATACCAAAATGAATCTATTATTAGCAGCAACAAAATGATTACATGAGTACAAAATGTATTACATAGTCATCAAGATACATCAATCTTTAGTTACAGAATCTTCTCCAACATCCATTTCCTCCAAGAGATCGAACCAGGAAAATCTAACTGAAAATAATCCACTATCCAACCATCGAACCCCGAACTAGACCAAGCAATCGTATTTATTGCACTCTGCTCAAAATAGTTCAACTGCCCTAAATCGTTATACAAATGAACAAACTGCTAGAACAGAACAAACCGCCATCATCAAAGTCCTTCGTAAGCACATCACAATCAACCTTATGTATATTCATCAGTTCATGCGTATTTGGACAATAGATAGTTATCAGCAAAATAGTGACTTCACAAACCAGTCACTTGCTAATATAAGCTCTTAGCTATCGACAAATGTTTGGTTTTCCAAACTTTCATTATAAATGCCCATTGGCAAAAATTTGCTTTCCTAAACTTATCGACAAATTGACCCATTGGCAACCCATGCCTTTGAATGCCTTGTCTGCAAAAATACATTTCCACAAACTTGAAAATATTCCTTTGTTGTCAGCAAAATCAAGCCTTTTCGAACCCAGTCGACAAATCAACAACTTTTGGAAGTCCCAAACTAGTTAGAAAATTTGAAGGTTTTTTGACTAAGCGATGTACTTCAATCAACAAAGTCCAACTTTTTATAACTTGGAATTTAGTCAACAATTGACTTTAGCACCATCGGCAATTTTGGGAAAATTTGAATTCCTTGTTTAAGCCTTTATCGGCTTATCAGCCTTTTGTCGAAACAATGAACTAAGCACTTCCTATCGGTAATGTTATGTATCCACGAACCAAGGAAACATGTTGAATCCATCTCGGTGAAAGGCTTGTCAGCAAAATGAAGCATCGGTGAACTTATGAGTTTGAAAACCCAAGACTTTGCTGACAAAGTTCTAAAACTCGAGACTTTGCCAATAGTAATTCTCTCCAAGACTTGTATTCAAAAAGTGAACTAAGTATACAAGCATGTCGGTGTAGTCGCCCATTGGTGAACTGAGTCGTTGGCAAACCTATGAGTTTGCGAACTCAGGAATTTTCTGACTGGCTATAACTTAGCTAGATTTTGTCCAATTTCCACCAAAATTAATGTGGAGATACCCATTTGGGTTTTCTACAAGATGATGTCTTGAAAATGCTCAAATAAAGCCAAATTGCTCCCGAAACACAAAATCAAAATTGCAAGGAAACAAAGCCAAAAACAACTTAGGAAATAAAATATATTTTTGGTGACACATGATTGCCAGTGAACCCGGATGCTCTTGCATCAGACACACCGGATAAGAGAAATGTTTCTTGAGGCTGCAACTCAAGAATATTTGGGTAAGTCTAGAATAGAAATCCCATACATAGCCAATTCATAAGCTTGCATCCAAGAGGCCTCATCAACTGGTTGACCCTTCCACCAAACAAGATACTCCATGTATTCGTTGCCTCTTATTCATTTAGCCACATGAGAATCAATCACTTGATCAACCTGTTCAAAGTGTTTTTCAGGCAACTGATCTATCCATTCATATCTATCCTAAACACCTGAACTGAATTCTACTGGTGCATGTGACTCCCCTTCATAATAATGATACAAATCTACCACATTGAAAATGGGTGAAATATCTACACCTGGTGGAAGTTCTTTTTTGTAAGCATTGGATGAAAACTTACGCACTTGACCTTACAAGGTCTAATCTTCTTCCATTTTAGTTTATTGTATGTTCCTTGCAGGAACCTCTCCTTCCGTAAGTGCGCCAAAACCAAATCTCCAACCTAAAACTCTTCTTCTCACCTGTGAATATCTACATGCTCCTTGTATTTGGCAACACTTTGTCTAAATCTTCTTTCACATGTTTATGCAAATCATGGATCTATATGCTGTAAAATCTTCAGCTACAACACTCTTACGAGTCAATCAGCACTATCTCGCAATTCATCTACCCCTCTTGGACTATAACCATACACAATGTGAAAAGGACTTGTCCCTACACTCCTATTGACTGAATTGTTATAGGCAAATTATACCTGAGCCAAAACCAAGTCCCACTGGGTAGGCTTATTCCCCACCAAACATCTCAATAAATTTCTTAGACTTCTATTTATAGCCTCTATTTGACCATCACTCTAAGGCCGATATGCTGAACTGAAACCCAACTATGTACCCACTTTCTTCCACAAGGTATGCTAATAATGACCAACAAATTTCACATCCCAATCTAAAATTATGCTTTTAGGCAAACCATGTAATCTAACTACCTCCTTGAAAAATAAAGTAGCAATGTGGGAAGCATCATTACTCTTTTGACATGGAATAAAATGAACCACTTTAGAAAATCTATCAACAACAACAAAGATAGAATCATTACCTCTTTGTGTTCGAAGAAACCCCAAAACAAAGTCCATACTTATGTGTTCCCATGGTCTCTCTAATATAGGCAATGGTTGATATAAACTAGTATTCTACTTGACTCCTTTAGCATATTCACAAATTCTGCAACCTTGTACCAACTTCTTTACATCTGCAGCCATACCAGGCCAAAAATAACCTCCACTCAATTGTGCCAACATTTTATCAACACCAAAGTGTCCACCTAAACCACCACTATGCTTTTGTTTCAGAAAATTATCCCTCATTGACCCTTTAGCTATACACAACTTCTACCCTTTGAACAACAAACCTTCCAGAATAAAATATTCCAACCAGGGTGTTCTATTTGTCTCTACTGGATTCATACAAGCAACTCATGCTTCCTTGAAATCAACATCATCTTTATACAATCCTCCCAAAGAATCAAAACCAACTACACTCACCCGCATTTCATTCAACAACATCTCCCACTTAATGCATCAGCTACACTATTAGATTTTCCACTTCTATGTTTAAAACAAAAGAATAACTTTGTAGAAATACAACCCATTTTTTGTGTCTCTAATTCAACTTACCTTGGTTGTTAATGAACTCCAAAGCATGATGATCAATATATACAGTACAAATTCCTTCAGTAGCAAATAATGTCTGCACTTCTTTAGTACATGTATAATTGCATAGAACTCTAGATCATACACATAATATTTCTTCCTTGCTTCATTCAACTTCTCACTAAAGTATGCAATTGGTTTCCCTTATTGACTAAGGACATCCCCAATCGTTGTCCCACTTGCATCACAATCTACTTGAAAAACTTTCCCAAAATCAAGGAGTTCAAAAATTGGTTGTTCAGTTACTTTACACTTTAAAATTTTAAAACTCTTCTCAGTTGTTGTTTTCTACACAACCTCCTTCCTATTACCTTTCATTGTCTTAGTAATAGGTGCACAAATCCCAATGAAATTTTGAATGGATTTCCTATAGAAGTTCGACAAGCTATGAAAACTTCTGGCTTCAAACATACCACAAGGTGAAGGCCAATACACAAGTACCTTATCCTTCTCTGGATCCATCTTCAGACCATCACCACAAACTACAAACCCCAAATAAATCAACTCCTTCTTCATAAAACTATACTTCTTCAAATTGACTAACAATTTCTCTTCCCTCAACCTCTGCAATACTACCCTAGTAACATGTAGCAAATGTTCTTCCTTTGTCTTACTAAAAATCAAAATATCATCAAGATATACAATAACAAACTTACCAAGGAATGGCTTCAACACTTCATTCATCAATCTCATGAAAGTGCTGGGAGCATTTGTCAACCCAAAAGGCATCACCAACCATTTGTTTAATCCATCTTTTGTCTTGAAGGTTGTCTTCCATTCGTCCCCTTCTCTAATTCTAATTTGATGATACCCACTCTTCAAATCAATCTTTGTGAAGTATTTTTCTCCACTTAGGCAATCCATCATATCATCCATCCTGTTGGCACTCATTTTGGTCTGGAATTGAATGCAGATGTTGGAGGGTTTTTTTCTTTTAAGCCCTAAGTCTTTTTGTTCATTGGAGTACTTGGCATTTCGGCGAAAGTTCTTTTTGAAGTGCTCTGATTGTGCCGTTGAACCACCCGCTTGAACCCTTTTCTCAAGGTTCAATGGTTCAAGGTTCAACGGATCAGGGGCTTTGGTTCCGTATTTTCATTAAGTGTATCCTTTGCTCGTCTTTTTGATCCAATCGGCGTTGAACTTCTCGGTTGAACCATCCGCTAGAACCAGTTCAATGGTTCAAAGCCTTATGTTTTTGGCCTTATCGGAGTGAGTGGTGCTATCGGCGAGCGTTATTTTTGTTATGCCGATGGTCTATGTCTTGCCGAGGAAGGTGAGGTTGTTGAAGGACCATCGGGGTGACTTGTGTTGTCGGCGAAGGATCTTTTGGCTAGGCCGATGGTTCTTCTCTGGCCGATGGGAATGTTGGAGGCTTTCGGGAGTTGTTCATCGACGTGATTGGCTGTGTCGGCCGAGGGGTTTTTTCCTTCGCCGATGGCTTTGGTCATACCGATTGAGGGGAAGGGTGGACTGGTAACCGCTAACGAGGTGCGAGCTGGTCATCGAGGAGACTCATACTATCGGTGCAGGTCTGGAGAGTTGGCCCAATGGTTCTTCTCTGGCTGATGGAGGGGAGTGTAGTGTTCGATCGGCGAGACTATTGAGGTCGGCAAGAGTTTTTTGGGGTGAGCCGATGGTAGAAGTTTGGTCGATGGGCTTTTGGAGAGAAAGGCGTGTGTCGAGTGTGGCAAAAGCGCTCAACACCTATTATGCTCGCGGCCATGCTTTTAAACTGCTAGAAGGCTCTCCGTGCCATGCATGTGGGATTAATCTCTCTGTATTAATTTGAACCCGCAATGAAACGTGTTTTGGCAGGAAATCCTTTTTTGAGTGTTGCGACTGTTTTCTCGATGGCTGCGGGTGGTTGAGCCATCAATGGCGACTGTACTGAGGCATGGGCGAGTTGTTGAACAGTCATATACCCAATTTTTTGGCATGAAGACTCCCGGATGGTGGCACAGGGCTTGAGGCCACCCTTGTCTACTTTATGTCTGATGCAGCAATAACTTCTGAGTGCCATTCCTTCTGAGGACTGTATCTGGCAGATTTTTGTCAAATCCATGTAATTAATTGCTTGTGGTACACTTTCTGG